>CM073594.1:66969674-68378841 GCA_037074705.1 Zhengitettix transpicula
AAAGTCAACGAGGATAATCTGCGTACAGCTTAATTAATTACATATCGCTGAATATTAAAACATTTATTTTATCCACTCACCAGCCACGGGGAAGTTCCACTCTCTCGGGGGAAAAAGAATATTTGTCTATCGTCATCAGCGGAATATTCCGCTCCTTTTACCTTAGTAAATCATTTACCGAGATTCGATTTAACAGGAATTGTTACTGATTTTTAACAGCACCTGAAGAGGCTCCAAAAAATTAGGAGATGAAACGGTGTGTAATTGATTATATATAAAACGTTTTATAGTATCAAAGGCACCATCCTTGCAATTAATTTAATATAATTGTTTCTGACTTTATTGGACACATAAAATGTTATTAAGATGGCAGATAATACTTTATTATATAATTAACCCTTTCTCACCCCCTTACAACCATTGCTATGGTGTAGAACTCTGCAAGCAGTGACTGCCTCCAAACCATTAATTTGACACCAACGTCAATCATTCTGTATTAATTCGCTCACCCCCCGTATTCCATTGCAGTTGAAATTAGGCTTAAGAAGTAATGTTCATATAAGTGACGCTCTCGATGTCGGTGAAATCACGTGTTGGTCAAAAGATTACACGGAAAATGACGGGCATGCAGCTAGTATATAATAAAGTTAAAAATTTTGACCTATAACCAAGCTATAATTCATTAAAATAAAATTCAAATGAAAAATATATTTCTATTATACTGAAAATATTTTTGAATGTTATTTAAGAATTACTAAAAAATAATAAAGCATCAAAAGTTTGAATACATAATTATTTTTAATTATATTTCATGAAAATAATTTTCAATTGTTTTATAATTTTTGAAATTAAGTTCGAAAGGAAAAATATTGATCAACTATATTTTAGAATTACTAAAAATATTATTGAATCATAAATTTTAATGCAAAAACATTTTTGAATTTAATTTAAATAAATAATGTTGAGAGTAACGATTCAAATGAAATATTTTTTCATAATAAATCAATTTTTGGGACAATATTAAAATATATATTTAAAAAAATTCTATTTTATGTTTTTGCTTTATTTTAAATATTTTTAAAACCTAATCGAAATTTTTTGTATTTTAGAATTAATGAAATGTTTTGAAAACTTAAGTATTATATTAAAAGTTTAGTTATATGGGCATGCTACCGTTAGTCGCATAAATCACGGAAAATGTCCATTACGCCACTAAGACCGGCATATTTCTACTTTAATTTTAATTGTTAGCACCTTCACACCCGCCACAGTGTTTATCCTTAGATCGTTTGCAAAGTTCCAAGATTCTATTGAAAGGTATGAGATACCGTTTCGACGGCACAGTAATTTCGGCTGCTGGCGTATAATATATGCTTGGTCTTTACGAGGAAGGACGTCGTTCCAGATTATCCCGTATCGCAAGTCCCCAAATCGTAACATTCGCAATGTTACGATTTAAACCGCGCTTTATCGTAATCGCGACGGGGGGAATGTAAATGTGACAGTAAATAGGAGTAATAAACGAGGATCTGCGTCATCATTATGAGCGTTTAACGTCACGAGGGACAGATAGACTGGACACAACTGGCAGGACTGATATCGTCGCTTAATTGGGCACGACGACTAAATGAGCTTTTCTGAATATTCCGTGACGATACAACAGATTTCAAGTGTTGATATTAACTATTCTGACCTTTCCAGTTTTCACCCTTTCTCTCTTAAGGGCCCTCATTTTACAAAGATCAGGAAGTAATTTCGTAGGCTTAATAATTTACCAAATTAATACTTTTAAATAGATAAATAACATTGGTAGTTTCATCTTAGTTTTATGCCAACGTCATCGGATGAAAATTAATGTATAGCTTTTGATCGGTTTGAGAAACTCCCAAGATGGTGCCTCGCGGCACCTCGACCGTTATTTGACCTCAATCAAAGCATCGATACGTTTGACCCGACACCAGATCACCAGAGCGCGAGGAGGATGGAGGGGACCACGGGCACGTTCCATCCACAATACGTGCAGAGCGACCTTGGACGAACTGGAAAGTGAAAGTTGGCGCGCTGGTGCCATCGCGCGAGCTTGTCCTTTGCCAGAAGAGGTGCGTGCCGAGAGGTTCTGTGGAGGGCTTTCCTCATTACCGAGGACTCCGCAGCTCCGAGGCACGCCTCTATAATTGCAGTCCTCCAGGCGCCGCAGACGACGGTAAACACTTGCTAAGTCACCAGGCCCGCCAACTCTCTCCCGAATAATCTCGAAGGTCAGTCACATTCGAATTACAGTGATGTGAACAAAATAAAACTAGTGGCTTCCACGCAGCCCAAATGATCTGATACGTCACGAAACTATTCAACGTGAGTAAAGAACGAAGCACAAAATGCTTTGAAGTAAAACGTTTTGCCAGGACCTCTATGAAATAAATATTCCAGGTTAGCAAAAATTTGGAGAAATAACATCTTTGTACACACGAACCCCTTAGCATAAGAATTAATACGTTTAAACCACGACAATATAACGTACTTAATATTTTCAGAGATGAATTACAAATTATATCAGATTTTTCTTTAACTACTTGAGTGCCCGGCGTTGCCCAGGATATAATTTTTCCATAACCCCCGACTTGACTCGAAAGTAGGTTGCTTTTGCGTTATTTTTATCTAACGCAGCTCGAACCCTATCATTAAATGTGTTCACTTCCCATTCCGAAGGGGGTTGAACTCATTTTACCCTGAAATAGTTTTATTCGACGAATACATCGCCTTTTGAAAATGTTTGAATATTTCCACCCCTGCTACTGTGCGTTAAACAAAAAAAATTCCACGCAAAAATCGGTCCGTTACGTCGTTTGAAAATTTCTACCACCGCCCAGACCCCTACCCCAACCCAGTTTGTCACAATGAAACTAAGCGACATGAATAACCCCAGAATTGACACGAATCTCGGCATATTCTCGTTATTTCCTTGTAACTGCCCTCCACCCCCACCTCTAACGGTGCTCCTTTCCAATGCTGTAAGGGGTTGAAATTATACTCATATCACATCGGTAGAAATACTTTTAATCTCTTTGACCCCTAAAAATATGTATGTGACTCAAATATCGGCTGTTTTAGTATGTTTGAATATTTCCATCCTGGTTCACCGTTCCAGCGGGTGTTAGACGCGTCTCACACCGACAGTGTTTGTTTCCTAGGCGCAAAGAACTCGTGTACAAAATTTGGTGAAATTTCCTCCACCGGTGTAGATTTGTATAATTAACCTACAAAAGTACAAACAAACAAATTATTTATTAGAATATTAGATAAAATAAACTGACAACTTACCAAAACACAATACTTTCAACATATACTGGAAAAATTAATCTCATTGAGGGTGGACGGAAACCAAAATTTTACAAGTTTGGATGACCGGACCGTCTCCTAGTATCTCTAGCGAAATTGATCCGCCATGGTTAGCACCTGAGACAGCATTTCTGAAAACGACACGTTTGGCCTTTATATTGCGATGCATGCTTCTTGGCAACCTTAAAATCATTTTTACCAATTAAATTGTATTTAAAAGGAAAAATTTGCGTCTGATTTTAAATTAATAACAATAAAGATAGCCAAATACGTGATAATTTAAATACCACACAACGTTTCTGGAAGCCTTGTTTCTTTTTCCCCCACTGTTTTTTTCAACTGACTAGTGCAGTTATGTCGCTCTGTGCATCTTCGTTTTATTTGCACTTGAACGAAGGAACAAGGCTTGCAGAAACGTTGTGTGGTATTTATATTATCACGTCTCTTGTCTGTTTTTCGCTATTTTTATTATTATAAATTTATTTAATTGCCGTTGTGTATAAAGGCTTGTAGATGAACTGTAAATAAATTATCTGAATTGACGTTTGTAAAAGATATTTAATTCAAGAGGTCACTCCCTGGTTCCGGAGAATGTTTTTCCCTTCTTCAATGGTACTAAACCGTAGGCCGTGAATGAATGGTAACAGTAAATTGGAAGTACATTTAAAATACATTTGCACTGACTGTGTCGATAAATGAAAACGACGGTGTAGCTCTAGTAAAAAATTAAAATTATTGTCTTTTTAATTAATCACAGACCAACATCCTCGTTTTCGAACAAATCCTCCAAAATAAGGATAAGAAGACTGTTAAGATCAGACCAGATTAATAAGCGTGAGGCGAACATTGTCAACATTAAAAGCACTGGGGATGATAAAAAACCCTTTCTAGGGTTCTAGAGGCGAGAGGAAGAACGCAAGAACGATTTAACGTCGTAATGGAGGTGGGGCTGTAAGTAGTAGGCGTGGGGCGAGATAAGAGCTTCGATTTGTCGCTGTTATCGCGTGAAAACACTGGCCAGATTGGCCACACTATCGACCGCTGATAACTAAACCTTTGACCAGGCTGACAACATTTGCTCTGTAACAAAAGTACAACAGCTTCTATAAGAGAACAATATCCGAGCAAACTAAGCTCTTAAACCATCAACGTCGCAATTTCCTGTAAACCACAACGACGAAACAACTTTACTAATATTAAATTATTAAAATAGCCAAATAAAGATAGCAAGAAGAGGTGAGAATACCAGAAACCATGCCATCATTTTGCATTCAAAGCATCAAAAATGAAAAGGAACTTAAACTATCCTTTGTAGCTGGGAAATGTATAACAGAAAAAGAGAGAGAAAGAAATGTGTACGGCTATGAATAATGCAGGTGAGCAATTAACCGATTATGCGGCTAACGATCGTTATCCAAGCAACCTGGTGGATAATTGTAATTAATGTTTGAAAGGGTGGGGAGGTTAAAAAAGGATGCTGCATGCTCGGCAAGTTAATTTCTTGGATGAGTGAACGCACTTGGCTTCAAACTTTAGCTCGAGGCTGAAACACACTCAATTCGTTTATTATCAACCGCAACGCATCGTTCAGGAGAGAATCTACTTTAATAGGCCGCTTCCTGTGCAGCAGAACACGTCAGGATAATAAATCCAATGAAATAAATTAAAGATTGACGTCTCCATTAAATTTTAATTTGCATGTAAATTTTCCTTTTTCAAGTGTCGGATGATCTCATTTACGTGGTGGGAAATTTTCTCCTTATTTTATTTCTATTTTTATTAATTATTTAATTGGTAGGCCTGCTCAAGCAGTAAACGTAAAACGACGGAGAAAAAAACGAGAAATAATACGGAGAAAGAAGTATACATGGAAACTTTATTTGAAAATAATCCCCTGGGGGAAAAACGTCGACTTTTACCAGCGATAAGCACGGACGGGGTAAATCCGTATTTTCCACCATAGTGCGTAGAACATTGAATTGAGCAGCTTGAGGATTTAAACAAAAGGTTTTCCTGGAGTAAAGAGAGGCTGACCTGGCAGAGGTCCCTCGGGAGAACCCAAGCCACACACTATATTTCGACGCCGACGCCGCCTCTTATTTACGAGGCCGCGTTAGAATCGCAGAAGAGGGCCATTTACAATATACATCGCTTGTTCGCTGCCCAAATATCGGCCGAGGAAGACCAACAGCCACTCGGATGGATAAAAATCACTTCCCATAAAAGAGAGGGGCGAATGAAGCCACCCCACTCTATGTCCTGATTGGTCCGCGGATTCACATCCCACAAAAAAAAGAATTAATTAAAAAACCAGGCCATCGTTTCAATCATAATATTATTAAATATAAATATTTTTCTTATTTTCCAATGAAAATACACACAACTGCTTACCTTTATTTGAAGATTCAATTATTGATATTAGGAAAAATTGATTGTTACAACATAATAAAGTTAATGATAACGATTTTTAAAATTGAAAATAAAATATGAGAGACTCACTTTAATCAAAATACGAACTAAACATAGTAAATAATTAAATTAAAATAATTGTCTTTCTCAGCGAAGACTTAATAATAATTATATAACACCAGTAATTTTTCCCGACCGATTATTATTGAAGAAAAATAACCGATAATGCAACGACGTTTCAGACACACAATAAATTATTGCGACAGTAAAGAGCTTATATATATTGTAATACCAATTAAAGAGGCCATTAATTGTTTTAATTGAATTTTATTGTTGGCTGCACGAGTTTTGAAAGCGACAATCACGGCTAATTGTCGGCGATAATAGTTGCAAAACCGCGCGCTCATAGAAAGTCAGTCTGCGGTGAGAGGCGAGACAGATTAGTTTGCGTCGGGAACTGAAATCGTAAAATGTGGATGCTGATCTAAAAGTATGAATAGCGCGGTCCAACAAGTCCAACTGCGAGATCTGTTAGTTTACATAAAACTTGAGTAATCAGTTTTGACGGAGAGACTCATATAATAATCGAAAAGTTGGAAGCAAAAGGTTTTGCTTCGCACAGACTGAATTAAATTTCGCATAGAGGCATCAAGGAGACCTATTTCCGAGGGCTGACTGAGGGGTGACTGATTCAAAGTTTCAGGTGGCCGAGAACGAGAACATCGAACTAGTGTATTAAAAATTTAATGTGTAGAATCAGTGAATAATGGCCACTTAAGTGAGTGTTGTCCTCAAGCTCCAAGAATCAGTTCTGGTACCAGAAAGACATTCGTGAGTACAAAACAATTATTTAAAATCTGTAAACGAGGATTAAAGGTAGAAGTCAGATTTTGTTCGTTTTTCTTTTCATTTAGTTTCTTTCATTTCGTTTATTTTCATATTGTATTAAGTTAGCTTCAATGAGTTTGAATTGTTAATGCTGGTTTATTAAATTGGATTGTTCTGAATATCAAACCCAGTAATGACCCTGAGATAAAGAGAATTTCGACGTATTTGATTGTAAAATATAAAGTTGTATTTTTTCGTAGAACGCCACGAATTGCAAAATGGAAATAAAATATTTGTTTGTAACTTGAAGAAATTTGGAGTATAAAGTAGGAATTACAATTTGTACTTTTAAAGAATAAATTTTTAATTCTTAATAATTTTGTTAATTAATTCTTCTAATTAAGACCACTTATTAATTATTACATAAATTGGATTCCACAACGTGATGTTAATTTAATTCATTTACTCCCTTTTTACAATATATATTGTAGAGATGATAATATGTAATGAAATATTAATAAATGGTTTTATTTTGGCGGCGTAACTTTGATGTCACAGCATTGTTTGGCGCGAGAATACCGAGACTATAATGAGTGCTATGGTTCGTCGTAGAAAAAGCGTATATAAGACGATCAGAACTTAGCGTCAATTACTAAGAGATTCAGCGAAGTGTGTGTGTGTTTGGGAGACGTACACTAAACACTTAGATAGTCATAAATCAGTATGTAGTCAGAAAACTCAGATATTCGGTGGGGAGTGTGTTTGGGAGCCTGCGGAGAACTCAGATATTCAGAGAGATGTTGCAAAGTGTTGTAAAGTGAGATGAGAATAAAATCAATGCTACGGCCTGTCTATCAAATTAGGTGTTCTATAAAAATTAAATAATTACGTGTGCACAAATCAGAGCAGCTAAAAAAAAGGTATGTAAAAATAACATTTCTTCTGTAAACCTTTATGTAAATATTGTTAACCGCCAGATTTATATAACTTTTAAGATTTCGAATAGTTTTTGTTCTTCGTATAATTGTTTTATTGATTATTTAAATTAATTTTTTTCTGTCTTTATTAGAGGCCCGATAAGCGGGCCTGAAAGCTAGATTCTCATAAAAGCTGAGCATATAAAATGTAAATTCAACGAAGACCAAATTTGTCAAATAATTAATTTTTTTTATCTGTTTAAAATTTATCATTTCAACGTAAACTTTCTTTTAATAACTTTCCCTCTAATAAAATAATGTTTACCACAAAATTTGTCTCTAACGTGGTGGTATATTTGTTTGTAATCTCTTATGTATACTACAATATATATAAATAAATATATATATATATATATTTATTTATATATATATATTTATATATATATATATATATATATATATATATATAATTCTCACGATATATGAATATAACGTTTGGTTATTTATTCAATGATTTACTTTAATTAAAGTATTCTCATATTAATTTAAGGTTTTTCTTCCTCCATTTTTCCAATTTATTTTTTTTAAATTATGTTATCCATCTATTTAATTTATATTTAATATAGTGTGCTTTAATGCTCACATTGTTTTTTTTATACTATTGTATTCTCCTATATGGTACTTATGAAATTTTCCGAACGCGTGTATATTTTTACTAGTTTATTTCTGACCTTTTTTACATATTTTTTAGATTCTCCTTTCTTCGTATCTTTTTATTACACTTTACAGCAAGAAAAATATTCATAATACACCCCAAAATACATTCTTAAATTTTTCATCTTTTTTGGAAATCGATAAAAATATTGCTTAATATCAGAAAGTACAAAATTAGAACCATACCCAAGTGTAAATAAATAAGATGTGAGGGATGGTGTGTTAATTATATTGATAATAAAAGTCGTACGCGTAAGTCGTATGTGTGTGAAATTTTCTAAGATCGTGATTGGTGAAGCTGATATTGTCTGAATGAATAGTATTGCAATTCTAAAAGTTCGTCAGGATATATAAAAATTATCTTGCGAATATTTTCTTTTTTAATGGAAACAAGCAAGAGGGTATTTATGGCAATGTAATTGTCCTTCTGTGCGGAGGGGGGGGCACTATTAATGAAATCCAACTGGTTTGCATGAAACAACCGCAAATGCTAATGAAATTGCAACACTGTGCGCATGGGGAATGGGATTTGCAATCTAATAGTGTTCAAACACCGACAGCGGTCTTTCCCAAAACAACAAATCGAGTTCAAAGTAAGTGCATTCATTCACGTAGGAATTACCGGTATAGATGACGTAGCTGGTGAGAACCCAACCGTGAAGTGTGCATCAACAATGGGAGGAGCGAGAAGTTTCGAAGCGACGGGAAGCATGTAGAAGAACCTCAAAAGTGAACTGAGGTGAAGTCTACACGAGTGGGACTATATATAAAGACGCAGGAGAGACCGAAACGTCGGGGACAAGATTAGCGATCTAATCTACTGTACGCACTGAAAAGGGCCAATTGAATGAATTCCGAACCCTCGACCGCGAGCGAATAAAGGGGAGTTATTCAGCATTGTCTGAGGAACTAATGAGAAATTTGATCCGGGATTAAGTGTCACCGCTCCAACTCACGGTTAAGCTGCTCTTGTATTTCCCATCGACCGTGATGTTGTTACCGTCTCGTCGATTAGTAAAGTGACGCAATCCTCTCCGAAGCAAATCAAAGCAGAGGTCGCTGCGAGAGGCGGGGAAAAGAATTCAGGTCGATTGGATTTCATCGTCAGCTTTCATCAAGGCAAAGAGAGGCGAGTGTTGGTGTGAGTAACAACCTCCATGGAGGAGACCATACATGTTCCAGACGATCTCCAGAGCAGATTCCCGGAACGATTCCTCGACTTATACGCCAGATTCGGGCTTGAAACTGCACACCCTAATCATTTATCATAATCTCACTATCAAATATACGACAGAGCCAATATGTCAGGAAAAATGGTATTAATTAAGGGAAAAATCATTACAATTTAGGGACTTCCTCAGATAATATATTTAAATAAGAAAATTTATACGAAAAAATTAAAATTTTTAAAAACCATTCTTAAAATAGCAATTTGAAACAATGTTCGATGTAAATATCTGCCAATTATCATTTTATAAATAGATTAAAACAGACAGTATGTGTGAAAAAATTGTATAAATTAATTGAAAGAAAACAATATTGACTATACGACGTTTAATCCACAATTATTCAAAATATTAATGTAGCGCGATAGTTTTATTATTGATATATATATATATGTTTCATTTTAATATAATTAGATTTTAGCAAGGGTTGAGAGCTTGGTAAGTTGGAATTTGAGCGGGCGCCGCCGAGGCGGGGAGATAATCCCTTCACTCTGGAATTGGACACGTACGATGTTGATCCTCGGAAGTTACCTGGACTGTCACACCGTGGGAAATCCCAGAAATTTGAGTTAACACGTGACTGCCTGAACCAATGACATTTATTGGTTCAGGAAAGATCGATCTAAAGGATGATCGAGACGATCGATTTTTGACATCTAACGAGGGAGCTGAAAAGAAAGTATGGACACAGAACGACAAACCGTCACCAGCGACGGACGTGCAGCCCCCAACTTGCAGTTTCGAGAGGACCCGGAGAGATCGTGGATACCACACGATAATGGCCAGACATCAACGAAAGTATCTCAATCCTTGACGCGCCTGGGGGAATTACCGTAGGCCATGTTTAACTGAGATTATGGGATCAGATTGTTTTGTCAGGCTAACTGAACACTGTATTCTTTTTATTTTTTGTCCGTGTTCAGATAATTAATTAATAAATTCTGTAAAATATCCTTGACTTCATCATTTAAAAACCTACCACTACAATAATTTATCTAACAATTATAATTATCGGGATGATTTTCAAAGTAATGTTAAAAACAAGAGCCTATTACTCAGGGCTAAAATTTGACAGATAATAATGAAACACTCAACGTTTCATCACTGATTGGGACCTCTTCAGTTATACAATGGCAAATAAATTCAGTTATCTAATATTTAAAGAAAAAGTCTTACATATGTGATAATTTAATTACAATTATATGAAAATATAATTTATTCGGTGTTACTTACAAATTTTGTTATAGAAAAGTTGAGATTAAGAAATTGTGATTTTTAAATAATACGCTTAAGTTTGTTAAAAACAATTCTGGATTATAGGCTGGTGTCTTTAGTATTTATTTAACTACGTTTTTGTCAATTTTACATATATAACTTATCGTTTAAATTTTTCATATTTGGTACATTACACGAGAAAGTCCCAACTTTGATAAATAATTTTCATTCCGGGCTGAGTAAGTTTATGTTAAATTGTTTTATTTTAATTCGTATCCTGTTTCAATTATTTAATTAATTATATAGAAATGAAGAAAAAGGAAGAAACGTTTTGAAGTTAATTGTAATGTTAATAAGTTCAGACTTAACGGTAATAACATTTATTCCGGAGTGGCTTTTTTTTTCAATTACATTTCAGAAAATCTAAATCACCTCGTCACAGCCGCCTCGGTTTATTTATTTGGATTGTCACAGCGACGCCTCGTCTCTTCTCCTTATTCGCGATGGAAAGTTGGCAGCCCTAGTTGTAGGAGCGGGAGAATAATAATTACACGTTTCGCCGACGTGGCTACGAACGACGAAAGATTAAATTCTGTTGGCAACACTGGCGCCACGGCCTCTTGTATATTAAAGTCTGATAAGCAAAAGTCGTCCCCCTCGCCTTGCCTTACAGGGGTGCCAAGTAAATTAGGAAGACGTGGAAGAAAATCTGTGTTTGGACAAGGCGGACAACTTCCACAAGTAATTTATCACCGTCGAGAAGTTCCTGTCACAGCAACGGCGGCCGCCATACTTGTGTTGTGGCGACTTCGAGACTCTCGCGTCAATTACCCCGCGCTTTCAGCTTAAAAAAAAAACTAATATGCTCCAGACTTCATTACGTTAAGTTTGCCGTTTGTGGAAACCTGCGGTAACAGGCGTTACTTACGGAAGTTTGGGTCACGATGACGTCATCACTAATCCAACAGGATTCACACTGCCCTTACCTGCAAGAAAGAAGAGAAGAATTATTAACACATTATTAATATGATACTCTGAAGATTAATATTTTATTAATTCAGAATTTTAACTTTAACATGCCATATTTTATTATCAGTCGTAAACGAATAGAATTTGCATTTATTCAGAAAATTATTTTGCCGAAGCAATCTTCAACTTGTACTCAAGTTTTTTAAAATTATTTTTTAAGTAAGTACCTGAAATCGAGATTTGAAATATATATTGTAATGCCAATTAATTGAGAAATTAAAAAAATTAATTGTTTGAGAAATCTATTCTTGACGGCGGTACAGAACACAGCAACAATGTAGCCAGGTATTGTTTCCTTTGTCGGAAGAAGCAATGCGCGCTCAAAATTACGAGAGAGTCCAGTTCACATTATGATATGGTAGAGTTCAGGTCGCATTAGCAGGAAGGTTTGGTCGCAGGAAGATATTTAGAAGTGAGAGTTGGCAATCAGACACGACAGAAATTAGTCGTGTGGGAAATAGACAAGACAATTTCAAATATTCCAAATAAATTTGCAGAGAAATATCGAGGATTACCAACCAACAGAGTTGATTGGACCATGAACATTTTGCACAAACAGTCTTGTGAACATTGCCGGACAGAATTAGCGGAGGTCGACCGAGGGAGAGACGAAAAGGAGGTTTATCCTGGTTCCTGAGTTTTGAACTAAAAATATTAATTTTAGAATCTGTGAGTTTTTTTTAGAAGCAGTGCAAAACCCCGGCATACAATTACAAGGTATCCTGGAATGCTGCCGTGAGTAACAATATAAAACAAATAATTATGTAAACCTAATTAAAAGATAGACGTCAGCTTCCGTTCTCTTCTTATTGATAAAAAAATTGTAATTAGAATCCATCTTTTTAGTTTAATTTCGTTGACAAGTAAATTTTGTCATAGTCAATTGACGAGTAAATCTTTTCTGTTTTAAATTGGAATTTGTGTTTAAGTTGAGAAATAAAATGATTCGCCAATATCAAACCCAGTAGAGACCCTGAGATATTTTTAAATTGTGTAATTGTTTTTTTTAACATTGATAATAAATTTGTTTGTTTGTAAATTAAATTTCTTTATTTATATAAAAACCACTCATTTTTGTATATTACAATAAATATTATTTGTATAATAATTTGACGACATTTAAATTCAATTTTATTTAAATAAATAGCGAAACAACAGACAAAAGTGATTGTGGAAACCTGTGGTACCAGGCGTCACTTATGGAAATCTACGTCACGATGACGTCATCACTAACAGATATGCAACAGGATTCACACTGCGTGGGGCAAACCTTGTGGCTTTCTTCAGGTGATTAAAATAGCAACTGAAGAGTTGGTCACCTGATTTGTGCGTTTGTGTGTGTCATTCTTACGACTCTTGCGGTTTTTCAAAATCACAAGACGAAAGCCAGGAACGTCATCGAGTGATATTTAATTCATCACTTAATTTTTGTCTGACAATCGTTTTATATTTTTTTATGGTATCGATTCAAGTTGTAATAATATATTATGAAGGACATATCGTAGTTTAATTTGCTAATAAGTGTAAAACACTAACGCCCTGTGTGTTTAATCCAACGCTTGCCCCATGGCTCAGTGTTTTTTTTTATCTTTTCTTTTTTCTCCCTAAAGGACAAGATCAGTAGATGATATTCACCATGCGAAGTTCTTCCCTGTCGCTGTTAAAGGGCGACATTTAACGTGCGGCCCCAAAGTCCCTGGATTAACGTCTCGATGGCGTGTTACCAACCAGCCAGCTAAAAAATTTTCTACTATACAAGCAGAACACTCTTAAAAACCACGAAGGGGATTAAATAAAAGTGCAATCAGGCGTCTCATACGACGGAGAGCCTGCGAGCGTTCATTACAAAGTATAATGCAGAGCTGCCGAAGTTCCAACACTGGAGACATTCCAACCGAGCATGTGAGCACCATTCCTGGCGATATTTCACCTCGAACGAGGCATGGAGAGATTTCATCGTGGCCGAAAGGAACAAGAATTGTGTTATGTTTATTTTATTACATAATTTTGACGTGTTTCTGATTGAAAAAAAATGGATCAGTTGAAAAATCTTGACGACCGTAAGAAATAGACAAATGGCCCTGAACGGTCACAATGAATCAATAGTGACAATTAAAACGTTATTTTGTCATGAATGAAAAGCAAAAGAATCAAAGAAAACCATTAAATGTGTTTCAATCCCTTCATTCAGAACCTCTTCATGTTCATTCTAAAAGAAAATCTGGTTTTCACCTTTTCATCTGACCAATATAGCAGGATTTACGGACCAATCAATTTTCTAATCAATCACATTAAGTTTATCAAAAATGTAGTACTCTTCACGTTTCCGACGCCAGTTGGGTGATTGATAACAAAGTTTGGTGCTGATGCGTCGACGACATGATGAAGGATGCGTCTCCCGTTTCCTGGGTTCTTTATTAATTGTGCGTCCACCGCGGGAACAAGGAGGGGGAAATAAAATATGCCCTGCAATCTTTTAGGGTCCAGTATGAAATTAATAGCGAGTCTCGCGTCCAGGGCGTCGGCTCTTAATTATGTGTAACAGGATATGACGTCGTCTCAGCACAAACGTGCTCGTTGGCTACTGCGATGAAACAATGCAAACAACAGACGAAAGCGCATACGTCGTAAATATAATTAATTTGGACAGGAAAAGAGGGATCGAGAAGAGCTGTTCTGCTTTAAAAATTTAACAATCGAGTTATAAAATTATTCATGGTGACTAATTAAAAACCTGTTCAGGTTGAGAAATTTTTGTTTTAATATAATATGTTCCTATTATTAAAATAAAAAAATTTGGTCTGATTGAAAATAATTAATAAGAAAGATAGCCAAATACGGGCGAAAAAAGGGATAATATTAATACCACACAACTTTTCTGGGATCCTTGTCCCTTTATTCAGGTGCGAAGAAGATCCTAGAGCCACACAACTGGACTCGTCAGTTGACAAAATTTTGTGACACTGAACCTGATCAAAGGTTCTCCCATGCGAGCCCCTATAATTCTTTTTTTTTTGCGGAGATTTATAAGAAAATTCTTGTCTTTCTCTACTTCCTGTCCAACCTCTTTGCTACATCAGATATGTAGATGACATTTTTTGTATTTTTAATACCTCACAATTCAACCTTACAGTGAATACTTTCAATAATGATCATCCCAGGTTACAATTCACCGCTGAACTTGAATTTGACCGTTCTCTTAATTTCCTTGATGTCACTGCATCCATTCACAATAATTCCATTATCACCAATTGGTTCACAAATCGCACATAACCTCAATTATCTTTTTGATCAACCTCCAAACCAAAAGAGAGCTATGGTATACAGTCTTGTAGACAGAGCTATATTACTTTACAACTCCAAGTTCCATCAACACATCTTAAATATTTTAATCTCCAATGACTACCCTTTACATTTTATTATTAAACACATAAACATTACATTGAACAAAGTCCAATATCCTACTGTCATTCGTCCCCAAACACCTCAAGCCAAATTTTTTCTCGTACTCGATCATGAAATATACACCATTTACGGATCCTCTAATACTCATACCTACTTGATTAAAAACCACAAGGACCCACTTGACACCTACCGCAAACATTGTGTTGTTTACAAAACCTCTTGCGCTAATTGTTATTCCTGCTACATAGGGCAAACTAAATGTTCCCTTAATACACGTATCAAAGAACATATGCCTAATGTCAAAGACAATCTGCAGTCTTCAAACATATAATCAATTCTATACATACATTTGGTTGACAAAATGCTACGATTTTAGACATTGACACCAGGTACAATTCCAGACTCATTTCAGAGATGCTTCACATTAAATCAAAGGTCCCAGACCTGAAGAAAGGAGCAAGGAAACGTTGTGTGAGCAAAAAGTAAGGTGAAATTGTCATTTAAAATACCCGGGTATTACGAAGGCAGATAATTTTTTTCCTAGGTTGGTAGGACTGTCTATAATATTTGCCTAGTGTCTGTTTGTTAAAAGGTTTAATTGTCTCCGAGTTACACGTGTTTTTGTAAACATCCAAAAGTGAATTTTTCGATTTTTGCAATGGGTGATTTTGATGAGCAACTTGCACCAAATTTTGTTTGCGGAACGAATATTCTTGTGTGGACACGTTGAAAATGTTGCGGAAGGACTTTGGTGATCAAACTATGGCACAAAAAAACGTTTATAAGTGGTACAACGAGTTCAAAGAGGGCCGAGAACGCGTTGAAGACGAACCGCGCTCTGGACGACCATCAACGTCTACCGACGAGGGCCACGTCCAAATAATAAAAGATTTGGTGCTTGAAAATCGTCCATGGACAATTAGAGATCTTGCTGATAGTGTTGGAATATCATTTGGCTCAGCCCAAACCATTTTGAAGAATGTTTTATGTCTCAAACGCGTCAAGTCTCGATTGGTGCCAAAAGCGTCGCGTTGATGTTTGTGAAACTTTGCTGTCTGACTATCAGGACCACTTGAAATGCATCATTACTGGAGAGGAGACTTGGATTTACGCATACGACCCTGAAACCACCGACCAATCCAACAAATATCGTGCAAAAGGTGTAGCAAGACCGAAAAGACCACGGCAAAGTCGATCGAAAATCAAGGTCATGTTGACAGTTTTCTTTGATTATCGTGGTGTGGTGCACTATGAATTCCTTCCGCAGGGCCAAACTGTCAACAAAGAATATTATTTGAGCGTTATTCGTCGTTTGCGTGAAGCTTTTCGTCTGAAACGGCCGGAATTATGGGCGAATAACTTTTGGTTCCTTCATCACGATAATGCACCATGTGATATTGCATTGGTTCTTCTCGACTCATATCGTTCCGCAACCACCGTATTCGCCTGATTTGGCTCCGTGCGACTTCTGGCTATTCAACAAACTCAAAATGTCAATGCGGGGACGCCGTTTTGACACGATTGAGGAGATAAAAACCGAATTGAAGAAGATCTTGAAGGCTATACCGGAAAAAGATTATTCCGACTGTTTCGAGGACTGGAAAATGCGTAGGAAAAAGTGCGTTTTACCGGACGGGGATTACTTTGAAGGGGATGAAATTGATTTGGAAGAATAAATAAAGAATTTATATTTTATAAATAAATTCACCTTACGTTTTGTTCACAGTGGTAATTACTTATTTTGTCTGAATAGGCTATCTTTCTCATTAATAGTTCCTATTATTATTAACTTGTTTCGAACAGAAGTGACTTAAATATAAATTATAGACACATGATCACAGATTCAGAGTATGAATACAAATAATCATAAACTTCAGGATAGTTCATTATTTTATGACTTACTAACTGGTAACGTCGGGAATCTGCATGTTGCTACTCCCACGGCAGAAACTCCCCTCCAGTAGACGCTTCATAAGTCATACAAATCCCCTCCGAAGCTTTCAATTGACGAGAGTCTGTACTCAAACACAGAGACTCTGCATAAATATAACTTGTAATAGGCCGAGGGGGATGAAGGTAATGGAATACGAAAAGCGAGGAGAGATTTAGTCGAAAATTTAGGAGGTTCTATATCGCGTGGGCTTATTCAAATGAGGAGCCGATAAATTCCGAACGGGCCAACGTCATCGGGCGGGGTAATCCTCCAGTCTCGTCTCGTGGAGATGTTAACCTCGCGGCCGTGTGTAGGGTCGTAAATCAGCCACGACGGCACTCATGAGGGCTCCACGTGCGAGGTTGTCGGCAGGTGGAAGAGAACTTGCCTTACACGTGCAATCACGCGTTCTCAGTGCGCAAAGATGGGTCATCCACGTGACATGCATGAGGGTAATCCATAAGCGGCAGTAAAGGATAGGAATGGGGGATGCGGAAGCAAGTTAGCCTAGCGACTATAAGCGATGTATCAGGTTGGTCGGGCCTTTCTGATTGCGGGAAATTGGTTTTGTGTGTAGAAGCAGCAGCCCCATCTCCATGTATCGACCGGTTAAGGAGGCATCTGGCCGACTATTCCAAGAGGTATAGCGCACAACTATTATCGTATGCCCAAGGCCTGCGACTCCGAAACATTAAACCTCTCAAAACTACTGACCGAGGTGCATAAGCTTGTAGGAATGTTATTCTGGGGATGAAGATTTTATTTTTTCCAGAATTACAAGCCACATGAGGATATTTGTAACAAGAAGAAGGTGTGGACAGGGTAATCCACATAGTGGATAGGTTAGGGTAGAGGAAGGTAGCTGTGGGTTAACTAGGGCGCCTGGCTGTAGTTTAAGGATCCTACCTGGAATTCGTTTGAAAGTGATGCTGGACAAACCCTAAAAACCTGTATGAGGTAGGTTGGGCATTGGGTACTTGTCCCACGTCCTTACGATGGCAGGAGAGGGGTTTTCTGTGAGGACACAGAATTTATTTCTCCGAGCCTCGACCAGTTTATGCGGCAGCTGGCCGACTGTTCCAATGAAAAAAGCGAACAACCTCTCAAAACAGGTGCTTGCGGGAATCTTAGTTCTAAAACGGAGAGACGAAAAGGTATATCCAAAGATGGCCTCCTCCGTCCCTCTTAAAAGGTTCTGCCTGCAGGAACATCCCTCGCAGGTTATGCCTGTTTTTTGAGGGTAATCCACGTGGTGGCAACTCCCCTCTTATAGTATAGAAAGGGGGGATGCAGAACGGTAGGAAGGTAGCCAAGGGTTAACTAGGGACTCCGGACTATGATTTAAGGATCCTACCCGTTATACAGGAAAACCCTAGAACACCTGCATCAGGTCGGGCTTTTGGTACTTAAACCATCACGCCCTTAAGATGGCGGGAGAGGGGTTTGCTGTGTGGACACAGCATTCCCTTTTCCGTGCCTCGACCAGTTTAGGAAGCAGCTGGCCGACTGTTCCAATAGGGATTTTCTTTTTAGGGCAACAGGCTACATGAGGGTAATCCACGTTGTGCAATTCCCCTTTACTAGCATAGGAAGGGATTTGAAAGAAGGATTCGGAAGGGAAGAGGAAGGTAGCCAATAGTTAACTAGGACCCCGGGGCTATGGTTTAAGGGTCCTACCCGGCATTCGCCTAAAAGTAATGAAGGGAAAACCCTAGAAAATCCTGTATCAGGTATGTCGAGCATTGGGTACTTGTCCCACGCCCTTCCGATAGCGGTAGAAGAGTTTTCTGTGGGGTTGCATCATTACCTTCTCCGTACCTCGACCAGGTTAGGAGGCAGCTGGCCGACTATTCCAATAGGAATAGCGGACAACACTTACCGATTGCCCAAGGTCTGTGAACCCGGAACATACACCTCTCAAAACAGGCCGAGGTGCCTCGGCTTGTGGGAACCTTAGTTCAAAACCGGAAAAGGAAAAGGCACCTTTTTTTTTTTTAGGGCAATAGGCTACGTGAGGGTAATCCACTTAGGGCAACTCCCCTTTAATAGCATAGGAAGGGATTTGAAAGGGGGGATGCGGAAGGGTAGAGGAAGGTAGACAAGGATTAACTAGGGCCCCCGGGCTATATTTTAAGGATCCTACCCGGCATTCGCCTAAAGGAATGCAGGGAAAACCTTAGAAAAACCTGCATCGGGTAGGTCGGGCATTGGGTACTTGTCCCACGCCCTTCCGATAGCGGGAGAGGAGCTTACCCCTCGCCATGCCTTGGCCTGTTTAGGAGGCAGCTGGCCGACTATTCCAATAGGAATAGCGGACAACAAGGTCTGCGACCCCGGAACATACACCTCTCAAAACAGACCGAGGTGCCTCGGCATGTGGGAACCTTAGTTCAAAAAAACCAGAGAGATGTGAGAGCATCCCCAAAGGTAGCCCCCGCCAGAGCTCTCTGGGAAGGTTCACCTGCGAGAAATCCTCTCGCAGGCTTCCTTTGTTTTAGGAAAAGGCACCCCCAAAAGTAGCCCCTTTCTGTCTCTCCTACAAGATTCTGCCTGCGAGAGAACTTCCCTCGCATACATTCCGATCGCGAGAGAGGAGTTTGCTCTGTGAACGCAGCATTCCCTTGTCTGTGCCTCGACCAGTTTAGAAGGCAGCTGGCCGACTGTTCCAATGGGCGAAGTTTTCTCACACAATAAATAATAGGCCTGATGTGACTCAACTGTAATGCGCACTGACAATTGCTTTGTGACGTCACTTCCAGCAGTGTAAAGAAAGCTTAACCTCAGCAAAGCCGCATTTACTGTGAGTGTGGTTGTAGACCAACGGGCGTTAACCCCGTGATTACCTGTCAGGAGACGAGCGAAGACGTGTCTGCGGATCTGACGTCAATTAAAGCGCTCAAGATTAATGGCAGTGACACCTAGGAGACACTTGTTGCAGCGCGATTCTGGTTGGGTAATTAGCAAGTCAGATTCCTCTGGATGTGAGCAGTTTCTCCCCACGGTACGACTGCGGCAATTACGTCGTCGCTGATAGCGAAGCTCGCGCTGACGATAAAGAGAAGCAAGCTTTATCTTTGGCAGTTGCAGCTAATGCGTGGCCAAGGACGGAGAACCCGCATGCAGCTTAACAGTGGTGGGCCCTGCAGTGGAGAATCTAGTCATATCGTTAGCTTGATATCAGGACGGACGAGTGACGTCAGAGACAACCGTGGAAGGAGAAACAGTACAAGCAACGGTTTAGCTCTGCGTCTACATCTCCTTTAAAACCTCAAAACACTGCCCTTATCAGCCTTGACTCTGGCTGGTGATTGTCATGTCCCGAATCGTTCACACACAAATATTTTATTTGTAACGACGACGTTTTTTTTTACTTTAATCACGTTATGATTTTTCTGCGGTAACATTTTTTTTTAAAATAATCAAAAATTATTTCAAATCATAAATTTACATATAATTTATTTGTTGTTATTCTTCGATACTATAAGGCAAAACACGAAAATATTTTTAAATAATCAAACGATAAGTTATTCAACTTTCTTGTAAATTAAATCTAATTGTTACCAATCACAGATTAATCATGAACCTAATATTTTTTAAATAAATATTTCAAATTCATACTTAAAATTTAAAAAACAATTTTAAGTAATTAATTGTAATTAATAAAACTAAATTCATATAACGATATGTTAAACTTAAGTAATATTTATAATTCATTATTCTTTAAATTTCTAATAGAACTTACATTTAAAAAATGAAAAAGCTTATAATTTCTATATTATTAAATTACAATTTCACATTTGCAAAAATAATTAGTTTCATAATTAATTTACGACTTTCAACATTGATTATTAAATTACAAGAACTTTTTAAATCATAAATATTATCTTTATTTACATTTTAATATTTAAAAAGAATAAATGGTCAGTAAATTTTCCATTTCAAATATTATTTTTTTTTGCTACGTGTGTGACGAAAAAAAGTGTTTCGTAGATGAAGGTACAAAACGGCACGGAAACGTCGTTGATTTTAATAATTAATCTGACGACTATAATTTAATAAACATATATACAACACAGTCCATATGTCAGAAAAAATGTATTAGTTAATTAAAACCAAAGAAATATCGGAATAAGTCCCAAAGTTTTGGTTGAAACGTTGTATTGAAATAATTTTTTTTGGTGTTAATTGATTTCACAGAATTTTCTGACATATTGGCTGTTATGTTTATTCATTTATTAAAATATCTGAGAATAAGGGTTATTAATTTATTTAGTTTATATTTGAACAAATATCTAAATCACTCAAATAATTAATAGGTTATGTTCGTCCCAATTTTTGAACAAATTTTGGTTCACGGCACAGCTTAGACAGTTTCAAAAATTTGAAGCTCATTGGTTACATCAGTAGTCATCTATGCATGGTGAATCCTATTTCCAATTATCTGTCTCATCTGTTGAAGGAAAACTTTACTGGAGGTTCATTACTGAAGATGTTTCGATAAAATTAATGAAGGACTTAAATAATCACAAGTCAGAAAATAGTTTTCCATCAAGACCCTTACGATTTTTGTAATTTTAATTATTATTTAACCATTAAAATTCTTGATATGTAGAGTCTACTTCGGATTAATGAAGTGCCTAAAGTTCTCCAATCACAAAATGTCCACACACATTTGGATGCTACGCCACGATAATGCACGGTGCAATCCGCAAATACCGTAATACTCATGATTCGGCAAGAAAGAAGCACCTTCAGAGTCTCACAACTGTAGAAGTTTCCGAATGTTATAGAGTAAATCTGCTTAGAAAGGATGAGTGGAACGCCAGAAGCCGAGAATTAAGATTCAGAAGACTGGAAAATGCCGGTGTGTCGAGATAGAGAGAGAAATAGCGAGTGCTTGATGCAATTTCAACACCGCAATTCTTACATAATTGTGTTGTTTATGCGACATTTATCTACGTTGTGGTGAGAACGTTTTCAACTTCACCTTCCAGTCTGTCTTTCAGTTTTACAATTTCGCTCGCTGAAAAAAGAAACCGGTTTTAAGGAAGTGATTCGTAAAGAAAAATTCGCAATCTCTCGCCCTCGGATAAATTACTCGGAATGTACAACGTTTAAAGTGGCTCAGGGTCGTCAGATCAAGTCTTTTACTGGTTAGTTTTATTTTGGTTGTTTTTCCTTGGTAATGGTGGTCCTCCTTTTGCAACTTACAATTCCCTCTTGAGAATGTCCGCGATTTTGCCCACGTCATGACACATCTGCCCTACTTCTTATCCTCTCATTTCTCTTATGATCTCACTGCCGTGAGTTACGTCACGCTGCTTCTCTTCCCATATACGCTACAGTTCTGCTTCACAAGAGACTCAGATTCGAGAAGCGTGATGACGTCACTGTCGTATGTACGCTCCAAATTGATTACAAGTGTATGCTCTTCTCAGAATGAAGACGTTTCAAACCGTGGATCGACACGGAGAGGAATGAGATTTCACTCAATATTCGAGACATATGAGAATGAACGCACGCACACACACAATTTTACTAAGAGCGTGAGACGTCACTCGTCGTCTTCGTAGTTGTAGTGGAACCGTAATGATGACAGAAGATTTGTATTATTTTCTACAAACAAGTGCTGGAAAAATCAAAACTATCGTAGGGGAAAAACCCCTCCGAATAGTCCTTTATACCTCCAGTAAATCGTCGGCACAGATACATCGGTCGAGTTCGCAGGAGTGACGGGGAGTTAAGAACCGGACACGCAGTCGCCATGGTGTTAAAAAAATAAGCGGTCATCGAGCACGAATCATCTGCCAAATTTTATGACAACGATTGATAAGCTATTATTACAAATTTAACATCCGATGTTAATATTAACAGGAAAAACTTTCTGCAGGATAACTGAATTACTGATATTGAATAAGAAAGACAGCCAATTCAGGCAAAAAAGTGATAATATAAATACCACACAACGTGTATCGGACCGTTGACCTTTTGTTATCTGACAAGTACAGTTGTGTCGCTCTAGACTCTTCTTCGCACCTGAGGAAACGGACAAGGATCCCAGAAACGTTGTGTGGTTTTTATATTTTCACTTTTTTGTCTGAATTGGCTACCTTTCTTATTAATTATTTTCAATCAGACGTAATTTTTATCAGTTTAATTACTGATAGAAAATTTTAAATCGTTACTTTTTCAACCACGTAGGTATTTGTCAAACACGAGAATAGATGAACTGTGATCAGGAAGGAAATATGAGAAAACAACGTACGAGGCCGGTCGAAATCTAGCAACTATAATTTTTTTAAAAAAATTATCAGTGATTATAGGCTGAAATCCCGGGCAAAGATTTTTTCTTAGCTTTGCTCAGTTGGTGAATAAAGGCTTCTCATCGATAGCACGTGACGTTTCGAAGACCACTGTCCAGCTTCTGACGTAGTCAACGTGTTCGCCATCGACGAGTTTCCCCGGCTGTCATCTCGAGGAACCTTTTCCAATGAGAAGCACCTTTCGCTCTACAAATGGTCAGATATTTTATTCTTTACTAGCTGGGTGCCCAGCGTTGCCCGAGATGCAATTTATTCATAACCCCCGACTCCTACATACGTTCAGCCCCACCCGTGGGGGTTAAACTGCAACTTGAATGTAATAATTAATGTCAGCGACAACCATAACCGTGGATTTGACTCCAATCGGTTGTATTCGCGTTATTTTCTTGTAACGCCCGTCCACCCCCACTCCTAAGAGTACTCCTTTCCCGTGCTATAAGGGGTTGAAATTATACTTAGATAACATTGGTAGAAACACTATCAATCTCTTTGACTCTTAAAAATATTTAGCCGACTCAAATATCGGCTGATTTAGAATGTTTGAATATTTTTACCCCCGCTCCTGGTAGTGGTAGACGTCACTCGCCCACTCAGTGTTTGTTTCCTGATCGAAAAAAACACGTGTACGAAATTTAGTGAAATTTTCTCCACCGGTGTAGATTTTTATAAGTAATATACACACAAAAATATATATACATACATACAAACACTCAGTTTTATTTATTAGATTTAAAGTTTTATAATGGTCGCGTAGACAACTTGGTCATTGGAGACCCAAAAATAAATTACAAATAGTGCTTATTTTTTTCACTGTGATACACCATTGATTCGAATGCTAGAAATACAATTCAACAGTTAAAAAGTTTGACATGTTATGGAAGGAAAAAATCAGTAAATATTTTTTTCACTTCTAGATAGTGTTACACGATTTTATGTTAATTGGATAATTATTTATTTACACAAACAGAGATTAATTATACGTTTCAAATGTGGGTTTCTTACATTTAAATTTTAAGAGGTCACACTTATGAATCATTTATCACGTAATTGGATAACTAGTTTGAAACTGCGACTGTACTAGTCTCGTAGTCTGTTTTTATTAGGAGGGGGCGTCTGCTTCTGAATATGAATGACTCTCTTGTTTTTTAACTAAATTTATAAGCCTTTTAATTCTACTTTTGGCCGTTTTATCCTTTAAGCTCGTGTAAAAAGATTCCAATATATTCATGAATGATGTAGAGGATATTTGGTAATCTGTAATAATGGTCCTTGGGATCTTTGAGACCATAGCATTTAGCATAAGGGCTAGGTGGAGCACTGTTTTCTTCTTTATATAATATTTTTACCGGACCTAATGATTGACTAAGCACTTTATATTTATGATCCTGAATGTTTTGCTTGGTTTTCTTCGGTGGATTACTGCTTGTATTCTGTTCAGGAAGGGAGTTTAGCTTATCCGGGTTAATGAAGAATTGTCTTCTGAAACTTTTAATGTGAGAAAATCTACAGTCACCAGTACTTATTCTAATATCCGATATTTTAGAGTCTGGAATTATATTTAGCTTTCCAGATATGTTGGGGAGAGAAAGAAGATGACACCATGGATTTGGGGACATCGATGGAATAATTGTGACCCAAGGAGAGAGTGAGAAGTAGTTGTAAGGCCCGTTATACATCTCGCGATTTTTATCGCGGCAGTAAAATTATCGTAGAGGCCCAAAAAGGAATCACGAGCTTAACAAACCCAGCGATTATTATCGCGGAAGTAAAATTATCGTCGAATGATTCTCAGTTGAGAGTGCTATGAACAGTGTTGTTCGAAATGAACAAAAAGCAGAATCTAGCATTGCCGTTATTAGACGTGGAATGAAAATGAGAAGTGATGAGTGATGAGCATCCAATTAATGAAAGAAGCGAGGAGGTTGGAGCTTTCTACACGCTGTTTGAAGAGTGGAGGCAGGATGACGCGAAATATGTTCAGTGTTTTATCCCATAACAAAGGTTTTTCTTCAATGAATGCAATAATAATTTCATTATCTATGATTTCACCCAAATTATTCATTTTCAAAATATGAAAAGAAAAGGACACGAAAGATAGGATTGCAAAAAACAACCTTTCCACGCGAAAAGTCAAATCATGAATGAAAATAACTCCAGCGGTAGAAAAAACTAGAAAAAGTTGATGTGTCCATGTTCGCTTCTCGAGAACAAACCCAGGTTTCCTTCTCCATGACTGGTGAATATTTTCATGGCAAAGCGAACACCAAATATAGATGTAAATTTCTTTCATATGTAAAACTCAATACCGTAAATTATTTTATACAAAAAATATGTTGTTTTTAATTTTTAGCAACTTGTTATCTTGTGTACGTATCGATGAAGGGTCCCTTCAGATCTCTTACGCAACAGTTATCTCTTGTAATCTGGTAGAGATTCGTATTCATTATCAAAATATTGTTGGTTAACTAAAGATACGATTACGAATTCCTGTACTAGAAAATCAGCACATACCAGGATGAATCTTATTTTACAGTTGTTTTTGAAAGGAAAGACTCTTGTGGCTAATCCGCAAAATTTCCGGCTTCCGACCGCCGACAGCCAATGGTGCTAAAGACTTGCCTCCGCGCGCGTCAAGGTTGCGGTCACAGCTCAATAAATCTTACCACAACTGTTCCGCTCGAGTTACCAGCAGCCGCCGCTTTCCAAAACAGGGCCCCACACAATATCCCCTCAAGGAACGTAGACACATTTAGCGCGTGTTTCTCTCATTTACAGATCTTCTACCGTAGTCGACGACCTCCTGCCGAAGTGGTCAGTCTCGGTCCCGGATGACGTCACACAGGCCGCGGAGGACAACAAGAAAACCACTGAGTTTACGTCGTAAGAACGTGAAAATTAATTCTACAAAGATTTGCAAAATAATTTAGGAAATTGTAATGAATATAATAGCACATTCCTATATTTTAAAGCCATCTTAATATTAAAACGTTTTAAAATTCAACAAGATCTGACTCCTCATAAAATATTTGATAGTTAAAGGTGGCCAAGAGGTTTCAATATATTTTCAGCCACGCAAACGGATGCTTATAACTTTTTCCACAATAATTTAATGTAACTATCAATTCATTCATTGAATATATTTATTCTGACCACATTTCATGATTGAAAATGAATGCTAAATTGTGTATTCATTACGGTCATTAAGATTATTAACCCAATGTTGTTTGAATCATGATCACGTTCTAAATATATATAATGAATAAGAAAAATAGCCAATTCAGACAAAGAAGTAATAATAAAAATACCGCACAACGTTGCTGGGATCCTTGTTCCTTTTGACAGGTGAGAAGAGGAGCCTAGAGCGACACAACTGCACTTGTCAGTTGACAAAACTCAAAAGCGACAAAAACGCAACGATGGTAGAGCCGAAGGGTTAGCGTAACAATAAGGGAGTAACGATAATGGGAAAGCAGAAGGTTTAGCGTAATAATAAGGGATCGTAGCAATTGTTGAGTTTTGTAGAGTCTGTTTGTACATTAATAGCTGTGATGTTTGGTTTATTGTGAAGCATCTCTGAAATGAGTCTGGAATTGTGCCCGGTGTCAATGTCTAAAATCATAGCATTTTGCCAATCAAATGTATGTTTCGAATTGATGATGTTTGGAGACTACAGATTGTTTATCAATGGGGAATTAGATATTCGGGGACGGTTTGTTTGTCCTATGTAGCAGGAATTACAATTAGAGCAAGGGATTTTGTAAACTACACAATATTTGCCGTAGGTGTCAAGTGCGTCCTTGTGGTTTTGAATCAAGTAGGAAAGGGTATTAGTGGATCTGTAGATGATGGATATTTAATATTCTTTGAATAAATTTGTGATGTAGAAATTTGTAATGAGGGAGATCGAGAAAAAATTTGGCTTGAGGTCTTTGGGGACGAGTGAAAGATTTTTTCATTTGTAATTATATATATATATATATATATATACCAATTAAACAGGCTATTAATTGTTTTAATATAATTTAATTGTTGGCGGTACGGGTGCTTAAAGACGACAATCGCAGCAGTCTTTCTTTATTAACAATGGAGACTGTAGAGAACTCAGTCTGCGGGAAGTCTACGTCGAGCCTGGGTCGAGAAAGGATACATAAAAGAGTCTGCAAGAGATACAACACAGTAATGTTTGATAATCTATAAGTAGGAATAGGGCTATCCAGGAAGTCCAACGGCGAGATATAATAGTTTACATAAAACGCAAGTAAACAGTTTTGACGGAAAGATATATCAAATCGAAATTAAGAAGCAGAAGTTTTGCTTTACAAACTGAACTAATTTTCGCATAGAGAGACTTTGAGGAGATCTACGTCCAGCAAGTGGCTGAGGGTGGGATAATCCAGGTTCCAGGGTAGCAGAGATCCAGAGCAACTACCGTGAGTTCAAAATCTAATGAGTAGAATCAGTGTATAATGGCGTGTTTAGTGGGTGTTGACTTCAAGCTACAAGAGTCCGAACTGGTACCAGTAGCACTGTCGTGAGTACAAAACATTTATTAATGACTTTAAACGATAATTAAAGAGTATAGTCAGATTTCGTTGGCGTTTTTCTTTTCATTCGTTGTCTTTTACTTTTGTATTTAATATTGTATTCCGTTAACTTCAATGACTTTGGTTTGCTAATAATTTAAGTCATTGTATTTGTTCTTCCTATCAAACCTAGTGATGACCCTGAGATAATGAGAAATTCAACGTAATAAATTGTAAAATTATAAAGCTATATTTTCATACAACGCCACGAATTAATAAATAAAAAATTGAAATATTTGTTTGATACATTGACGGAATTCGGTGTGCAAAGCAGGGCTTATAATGTGTAATAATCAACAATAAATTTTTAAATACATAATAATTTTGTTAATTACTCCTATTAATTAAGACTACATTTTTAATCATTACATAAATGGCGCCCAACGTGGGGCTAACTATCATTCATATTTTAATTAATTTTTTGTTTAAGAATTTATTTTAATTAAAGACCTTTTTAATTATTACAATATATAATTACGAAGCTCAGATATGAAGCTCGGTGAAGATTTTGAATTATGAAGGGAATTAGACTAAAAGATCCTTATATATAAATTTACTTTAACTGTTTTTGGAGGTCATATTTCATTTGTTTTTACTTCATGAAAAAATTCGCGTTTAATCTGACCTGTAATAAATTTACATATTACATTCGTTTCTGTACGAGAGTTTAACTTTAGGCAGTAAATGAATTGTGGCATTAAATTGTAGGTAGTTATTGCAGGTATAGAAAAGGAAATGAAACGACATTCCCACCGCCAGTCAGTTAATAGAGCTATTGCATACAAAAGGAGTGGAATGTTGTCCGCTATTCCTATTGGAATAGTCGGCCAGCTGCCTTCTAAACCGGTCAAGGCACGGCGAGGGAAAGCTGCGACCCCACAGAAAACCCCTCTCCCGCCATCGGAAAGCGTGGGACAAGTACCAAATGCCCGAATTACCTGATGCAGGTTTTTCTAGGGTTTTCCCTGCATCACTTTTAGGCAAATTGCCGGGTAGGATCCTTAAACCATAGCCGGGGGGCCCTAGTTAACCCTTGGCTATCTTCCTCCACCCTTCCGCATCCCCCCTTTCAAATCCCTTTCCTATGCTATAAGAGGGGAGTTGCCACTATGTGGATTACCCTATAGATAACCTGTCTACACCCCCCCCCCCAAAAAAAAAAGTCGATTTAGTTCTTAACAAAAAAATTAATATTTTCATCAGACTAATATAGAAAATTAATAATATGTGGAAACTTGTATGGATGAGAAAGTTGGATACTGACGAAGGATGATGAATAAAAAATTGTAAATATTTGAAAGGACGGTCCTAAGGGATATTTATGGCCCAAGCTGTGTTAATGAAATATATATGGGGGATAAAATATAATGATGAACTATATACGCCTAACATAGTACATACTATAGCTTAAATGTCTTGGACACGTAAGAATGGAATAACTAACCTTCTCACGGCCAGAAGGTAGTAGAAGGAAACGAAGACCCAGGCCTTAGATGGCTCGAGGGCGCTTTCAAGCACCTACAAACACTGGCATGCTGGATTGATACTCAAGATACATGTGGATGGTTTGATGTTTTGCGGCTGAGCGTCTTGGAAGGGAGGATGAGTGAGACACGCTCCTGCACTCTGAACAGCTTAGCCGTAAACCTACTTGCGAGTGCAGCAGTGGAGTAGAATCGTGTCACGGAAGGTAGGAGTTCATTTACACTAAATCCTCGACACTGTGTGTGTGTGTGTGCAACGAGGTAAACAACATGGCCGTAAAGTCTGAGGAGGATGCATCGCAAGGAGGACAAACACAAGTCTCGTCGTCTCCAGTCTCGAAATTAACTTGCAAATACTTTGTAAGTTTTCCTCTGGATAACCGTAAAAACTGAGGTGAAGCCGTTCAATAAGCGACGTAGAGTCACGGAGGCGCCGTTGCTTCCATATTAGTTAAATAAGGGTTATAATAAATTCTTTCTGTAATATAAAAATTCATCAATCCCCAATTTCTGACCCAACAATGATAGAGGATATTTTTATTTTATTTTTCAACATATTCTCCTTGTAACTCTCCACACTTCTCCCAGCGATGCTGCCATCTCTTTAACCCGCTCTTCGAGCGCAATTTTTATATGAGGGAACAAGAAGAAGTCGCTTGGGGCTAGATCTGGCTGGTCAAGCAGTTCTAACCGAAATTCGTGGATTTTCGCCATGGCAACCGCTGAGGTGTGAGACGGTGAGTTGACTTGGTGAAACAGGATTTTCTTTTTTCTGTAAACGGGGCCGATTCTGCCTTCAGCTTGTCAAGTAATGATGCTCCTGTAATTGTTTTTCCTTTTTTAAGATAATCGATTAAAATAACTCTATGACTATCCCAAAAAACAGCCGCCATCACTTTCCCAGCCGCAAAAAACAGTTTTTTCTTTTTTTTGGAGGCGGTTCCCCCTTTGCAGTCCACTGTTTGGACTGTATTTTTGTTTCGGGCGTATCAAAGTTTCATCTACAGTAATTAACGTCGCCAACAGAGCGTTGGAAATGTTCATTCGAACACGTTTTTGGTCTAACGTGAGCAAACGCGGCATCCAACGCGCGGACAGCTTTCTCATGCCTAAATGTTGATTTAGTATGTGACAAACACGTTCTCATGACCTCTGCTATCTCTCTCACTTTATTTCTTCGGTCGTGTAGCACCATTTGGAGCACTTTGGCGCTGTTTTCGTCGTTTTTGGACGTCCCCAACGTTCATCGTCTCTCAAGCTCTTACGGCCACGTTTAAATTCAGCTGCCCAAAATTTCACTGTGGTGCAGTGTCCCCATACACAGAATCCAACTCATATTCGATTTGTGTAGGCGTATTGCCTTTCAAAAACAAATATTTAATAACAGATCGACACTCGATTTTCTCCATTTTCACAAAAACACTCACATCAACTCAGTCAGACGACTGTTACATAACAACTGCGCGTCCAAAATGGCTGAAACTTTGGTGAGTAACTGTCTACAGATGAACAACGAAATTCACTAGCTTTTATTTACTAATTCTGTCATCTTAACGTTGAAGTCGGAAACTTTTCTGACCACCCTCGTATATCTGGGGCATTTCAGTCAGCTGTTCAGCTATGACAATGTTGCCAGACTGAACCCAGGTAACTTTAGGTCCTGCGGAAGGATTTGTGTGCCTCGTCAGACAGATGTAGATAACGAAAAAATCAATTCCCACTGTCCGTTATACAGGCTGGATTGTGTCTAGTTGTAATTATCCTATATATGTTTTTTTTCTCTGTCTCCCCCTTCTTCTATTCTTGGCGGTGTTGCGACACCGTTAGGGCCAGTTGGCCCACAGTCTCCTTCTTCTTTCTTTATTACTTTCCTTTTCCCATTCCCGCCTCCATGGCGCATTCAGAGCTGTTTCCAACAAGAGAAAGTCTGTGGCGTGGCGTACGAACGAACAAGTGTAAAGTTAATGGCTTCAGCTGGCCGCTTGATTAAGTTGCGTTCCGCGTTGGAATCCCCGCGCTTAAACCAACAGCAGCAGTCTTCGGAGCAGGCGACTTTACTTGCAGGTTACGGCCATTTATAAAAAAGGAGACCGAGAAATGGTAAGAAATAATAATAAAACACACTAATTTCGGGAGATCGTTGTTGCTTTCCTCAGGTGTGTAAAACGAGTGAAACTTGTAGGAGCTTTTGAATAAGATCCTCTACGGAGTTTGAGCCCAGACGTGACAGATATTCCTCACAACTCCATGTTACAACACACGGAAAGTACTTGACGTTAAAAAGGGGGAAACTTTAAACAGTTATCTCGATTAGCTTTGTGAATGTTATCGAAAATCAACCGAACTTGTGTCATAACTTGACCGACATCGACGAGGATGAGTGACTGATAATAAGATCCACTTTGAAATTTGCAACTTTATTACATTTGATGAGGCTTTTCCGCCTGTGAATGATACGATCTTTACGCACTGTTGCAACGTCCACCCTATTAGTTCTCGGTCTATTTCCTCCGCGACAAGTGAACGTGTTGACCGCGCGTTCCGCGTCTAACATTCACATATGGAACACAATAAATAAATATTTTGAATGAAATACGCAACGTTGCAACCGTATTGTACAGAGCTACATTCTGCAGGTTCCTTCTGGAATTAGTTACTATCTTTCCGAGTCCCAGTGAAATTGAAGGGGTAGTTTTGGTAGGTCCATTAAAATCACTTTATCAGACGTCATCGTCACAGCCGCAGTTTTCTCACGTAACAACGTAATGAACCAGATGCCCTGAACTGTGACAAATGGATCCGGTAGTTCGGAGGTGACGGTTCATATCTGCTTCTACCAGACTGACTGTTTGTAAACGTCGTGTTACACGAGTTCACGTCGAGTCCGCACGCCTGGGACGAGAGGAGCAAAGTCACGGTATAATTAATTGCGCACCCATTGTTGAGAACCGCGCTGGCACAGGGCCCACCACCTTATCGCGACGACCTGCGAGGATCGATACACGGCTTCTGCTCGCTGCCATGCAGAAAAATCATCCGTCGAACATGAAGGTCCGCTCACTCGTCGTCTCACGGAAAACTGGTCACCTTCGAGTTCCGACACAGGTCGCGTTGTTCAGAGGATCTTCAATGAACCGCTGACAGATTGACGTCACTTGCCAAAGAACTCACGTTGCCTTGATCGGACTGCATGGCCCATCTTGACTATAAGCCAAGTCATCCATCGTCAGCCGCTGACTATTCTCCTGTCCTTTTAAGACAAACCTCTTAAACTCTGACAAATATTCTTATATCGTCGTACGTAATTCCCACGTCGTCCAGTGTAAAGATACTTCTGACCTCAGGAAATCAGAAGAATGAAATGGACGACAAAAAAGCTCTTATACGACTTTAGTGAGGCAAGTCCAAGATTGGGTCAAAGCCAAGAGTCTGTCTGAAACGAACACGTGGTCTGCTGACGAGGTCTCTTCCAAGTGAAAAGTTTTCCTGGGTTCCGGGAAGCCCTACTCAGCGTTCCCACTTATAATAAATATTCTGGTAGGACTGAAGGTCAGTTAAAATGCCCAGACGCATTATTGGGAATGCTGGTCACTAAAAAAGGATACCTCATGAGAAGCATGGAAGCCTAAGACACAATGGAAACAATCAACCAAAACTTGGGTTTTTAGAGCGACGAGGTTCCTGGACTTCAGCATTTTTTTTTGGGATGAAAGAAGGGATGGTTACAAAAAGCCAACGGTGGCTGAGAGTCAGTCTCTTACTGTCGTTCACGAAGCGTGTAAAAATGTGCGTTCAAAAACCGTTTACCATATTAATATCTTGTTAATTTAACCGTATAAAAATTTTCCAGGTCAGTAATACTAATAAATCTAGTGTAAGGCTCATGTTCATGACCAATTCGTCCAATGCAAATAGTTTATATTTTCATTAAAGAACTATTTTTTTATTATTTTTATGTTTATATACTTATTTCTGATTTTCGTATTATCTTCATTCAGATTGATGATTTACAAATAATATCGTTACTTTTTTGTTGCAGGATAAAATGAAGAACTTTTCCAATAGGCAACCCGTTATTCCCAGGGACAACGAGTCTACCATTTTTCAAAAAATTAAGGACTAAAATTAAAAGGAAAAAAAAAGTCAAACTGTATACCACATCTTTATCAAGTAAAGAATAAAATGTGCTGGTAAAGATAACACAACTACCATTATAATTAAATGATTATGGAAATTGAATTCTAATTGAAACGAATTTTGAAATAGTATCAATATATATATATATATATATATATATATATATACGATACATACGATATAGTAAAGATTGTTAGAATACAAGTGATGAAGTCGAGTAAAGCAATAAAACGTTTTAATGTAATTCAATTGAAAACTTTTATTAAGGTGAATAATTATTTAAGGATAAAATAGTTATATATGTCGGTCTGACTTCATTGAATTATCTATATAATAAAACATGGATTGTACATGGATTATTCATGGATATTTAAACGCGTGGACAAATTGTAACAAAACTGGGTACTCATATTCTTAAAAACATGGATAAAAATGCTGTAAGGGGTGAGAAACCCCTAGCATAAAGGTGGAAGGAATTTTAGTTAAAAAATGTTTTAAATTGTGTATTGATGTTGTTATTGTTAATTATTTTTATATTTTTATCTTCTTCAGATGATTATGGCCTAACAGAAGGGTTGAAAGCTCCTACAGGAACCCCCTAAAATATATATTGTAGGTGCTTTCGGTTTTAATCCATTTAATAAAATATACATATTTAATTACATGAAAAATAAGCCTGATTCTTAAGAAAAACGACGGGACTGGCCTGACGTGGAATCCGTGTACCTCTGCCGCTGAAGTAGCCCAGAGTTCCGTGTTAATAATTTAGACTCAATACTGGTGTTGAGTCCCAGAGGAGTCTTACGCAACCTTTCAAGCTTAGATTGGGACAAACTCCAACCCTCGTGAAGATATTCCATCCTCGAAAACCCTCACCGGGGGAATTCGTTGAATTAAAACGAAAAAGAGCAAGAAAAACGCAGACAACGTTTTCAAATTTAGCGAAAAAGAAACGGGCTAAGTGAAAATAATATAAATATGTGACGAGAATGTGGAGGCAAAGGTTAGTATTTTCCCTCTCACAGGAAAAAAAAAAGTTTATATTTCAACGAAAACAACGGTTTATTATTTCGGGGAGCAAAAACAGGGTGCGTGGTGAAGATGCGACTCGTTCATTGCACGAGAACCACTTTAGATGGAATATAAAAGGGGTGTTTCTGTTCCACGTTTGGAGTAGTCAGAGGGCTGTCGGTCGAAATTGGGAGAAAATCAAGTTAGATGCCGTCCGTAACGCGTTTCCTCGAGAGCTTTGGGAGGTTGCTTCGAGTAGAAGGGAAACTAAAGTATACTATTGGAGAACAATGCTCTTAACGTGCATTATTTGGATGGTGTTGATTCACACGGGGGTTTATTTAGCTGGCAGTGCAAATATTTGAAGCACTCTGAAAGCTTTCATGCAGTTCTGTGTTTGATTTGAAAGATGAAACCCACTTAGTAACCATATATTTATGGGGGTGAATGAAAGCTATCTTGTAGCAAATCGGTGAAGCCTGGTGTACCTCAGGGTAGCGCAGTGGGTACATAAAAACCTGTAAAGTTTTATAGTGTGCGTACTGCTTGCACCGCTGGTCACGAATAGGGTACCTTGCAACCTCGTTCCCGGTGAATCCCGGAAGAGGAAGTACAGTAACTTAATTCCTGGAATCAGAAGGAGGGAAGTTAGTGAAGCGCAGGTAGACTAAATGTTATTGCGCACGAGGCGGCGAAATTAAGCCGCAAGTCGAAATAGCTCAATCAATAGTCCCCGCGCACAGAGGGGACTTGAAATTAAGGCCCCACGACCTTTTGTTACAGACACAGACATAGGAGCGTAAGTACCAACGCACGTGCAACCACCACCACCATCATCATCATCATCATTATCCATCGCGTTCGGTTACACGTCACTTCTGAAAACGCTCAGTATCGGAATAATTATTTATTGTCCTGCTTGTAATTATTCAAATTACTACGATCGAATTACATTCAGTGAAATGTGAACGATATTCCTCGCAAATACGTGAAACGAGAGAAACATAAAAGGGTGGTTGGGGGAGAAATTCAAGTACCAATTAAATACATCAAATTCCACTCAAAGCAGAACCCTAACTTCCGATTTAAAAGCCTCAGTAAAATCATTGACACGTTTTTCTTACTATGACGTACGTTTTCCTGTGCTTATATAAGAATACGAATAGTAACAGTTAAAATTTATCATTAGATACAAATATCTCTCTTTATCACGTATCGATTTTTTATATAAAGTTTCCTCATCCTTCTTCTTCCCCTATTTTCCAAGTATTTTAGTATTTTAACTTATTTGCAACATTCTAATTTTTTATTATCTGGTATTTTCTTTCAAACTTAAATTAAGTCTACAGTCAGAATATTTATTTAGCAACATTAAAATTAAATAATTTAAAAATAAAACTTAATGTTTCAACCCTTTGTTAAAGGACCTCAAACGTCATCTAAAATAGAAAAACAATATGAAGATTAAGTCGCAAATTAAACTCTTACATTATGTTACTCACATTATTAAAGAAGGCAATTGAACACGTTTGATTTTTGAATAAAAAGAAAAATTTAAATATAGGAAGAAGAAGGATAAAAAAATTAATTGGCTATAAGTGAGGGAAAATTTATTAAAACAATGCATAAAAATATAATTACACAACGTTCCGTCCTTAATTTAGGACTTTATCAGATGTACCAACGTAAATGTTCGCCGTGATGAAACTCTAAATTAAGGATGAAACGTTACATTTTATCAATTTCTTAAATAATACTTTTCTCTGACTTAGGGCTAATAGATTTATTGTCGATTAAAACTGTCATATAATTATAATTATTAAAAAGTAGGATAGATATTAATAATATATTTCATAAAATGACGGAGGATACACAGGAAACACTTATTATTTACACCAAATAAATTTAATACAGGTATTGATAAAAATATAACGTTTCGTCTTTAATTTAGGAATTTTTCAGGTACAGCAACTGCAATGTACACCGAAATAATATTTAAATTTTGGGTGAAATATTACGTTTTTATTAATTTATTTATTATTTTTTCCTGACTTAAAGCCAATTTATTTATTTATATACCGAGAAACTAAAAATAATTTTAATTATCAAGAATAAGGGTAATATATTGAAAATGCTAAAACATATTATTAAAGAAATCATCATATCAATTAAATTATGCCAGAAACATAAATTAAAAGAACATATAGTTTCATTTAAATTATAAGATATTTACTTGTCCGTGTCATTCATGTTAATGTAATAATATTTTTAATTGTCTGTGTTTGGTCTTTTAAAAATTTTAATTATACAGCCGACAATCATTAATATTTTCAAATATTCAATACAGGATGGATTCACAGGATTCATTAATTAATTTCCGGAAGTACTCGAAAGGGTTCTTGTGTCGTCCATCAAGACTGGAACGGATGACAAACACAACAGTAGGAGAATGAGACAGGGCGATGAATGAAGATTTTTAAGATCAGCGGCTAAGGACCTCATTACTCGTTTAATTTATAGCACATGTGCCGATGCCGACACTCCGCTTCCCCGCGAGTATCAAAATGTATTGCAGGGAGTAATTCCTTGCAGTGTTTCTAACTGCTTAAGCTTAATTTTCAGATACTGCTTCTTCAAAGAAGAAATGTCTGGTTCCCACAACCTGGGTTTTATCTCCCTGATGCAATCAACTACCCCACTGGACATCGCGAGCCCAGGACCAAGTGCCTTCTCCACTCTTGGGTTTCAGTTACCCAAACCCGACTTTCAAGCTCCACCTCGAGGAATCTGGTACGCAACCCACTGTCACGTCAAATCCAACCGATAATGTGTTTAGGGCTGCTCCCCAGCAAGCTGGGTTTTCTGCTCATCCCAGATTTGTCGCTGAAGGTTCTGGTCGATCGCGTATTGATCTTTTAGGATCGGCTACATGGAATCCCGACCATGAGACGACCCCGGGGTCACCTGCCGGTAGAGTTGCACTTCCAGGCCAATGAGGCACCCCAAATCACCAGTGCAGTCTCATCGCTGGTGAGTGCTGACCCCACTTAGAGAACAATCAGTGGCGTGGCACGCCACTGGTACATGGCTTAGAAGCTTACATCCCCTAACAGAATAACAGTGGGGTCCGAAACCACCGCCAAACTGTCGCTTCATTAGAGCTAGTGGCTATCTCTTTGCGCTGGGTAGGTTGCGTTCCCACCAAACAGAGAACCAAGTCGGATAACTGAGGATCGCCACGCTCAACACCTTAGTCCGCAGACTAGACGACCTCATTGAGTGGACTCAATTGCCTAGGCAATCCCCGACCCAATGTTGTCCGACCCCCGTGCTCATAGAGGATTACTAGGCAACACAGTCACCCGGATACTCGACACCAAGACACGTGAGGACTGCACACCATAATTAGAACCTGTAGACACCGGGAAAAAGAAATTAGAAGTGATAGGAGAAGAGTGGCCTATACGGGTCTCAGATGGATGACCTTTAAAATGCACGCGGGTATTTACGTTTGTGGATGTTTTAAAATAATTCCCTCGCCGTCGGAGCCCGCAGGCAGAGTTGACCGCCATTGTTTCAATTACACGTCCTGCGCCAGCGTTTTCGAACCCAATTTTGCAGCTCGTAATGGACGTGTATGGAATTACCGCGGGATAATCTGATTACACAGGGAAATGGCACTCGGTTGCACGCATCCGGTTACTTGAAGGCCGCGGTGGCTCTTCTCTGATAACCGACGCACGCTCACGTGTGTGTAGAAACGTGACATTTGTCCTGCCGAATTAAGGGATCTGTAAATATCTCTAAATGTAAGGAGGTTGGTGACGTCATGTGCGTGGAAAACCTCGGGGTTGTCCAATAAATGGAGCTGACGGTGATGGATGACCCTCGCTAATCAGGTGGAAAGGGCTTCCTTTTACCCGCGTGCAGTTGTTTGTCAAACATTAACGCCAGTCTGCTTTCACAAAGGGGAAAAAAAAAACATTACCACGGACTCCCGTCTTTCATGACGGTTCTCATCCAGAGTACGAGGAAAAAATACCGAAAGATCCATCAATTGATCTAAAAGCGACGAATAGAACAAAATATTACTTAGAAGGGAACTACGGTTGCCAAAGTAAGAAATCAATCTTTATTACATCTTCACAGAGATACAGAGCAACAGCGCGGTTCTTATCCGGAGTACGAGGAAAAAGTACCGCAAGACCCATCAATTTATCTAAGAGCGATGAGGTGAAAAAAGTATACGTAAGAACTGCGCCACGTTTTCCGAATTAAGAAAATAATTTTGTTTTCCTGTTCATAGAAACAGCACTAACAATAGGGTCAGGTTTTTCTATCATTTTAAACGATCCTCTCATTTTCACTGTTAAAACTGCTCACTTCTTTCGTTTACGCAGGTAGGTTTTTTCATCGTTCTTCCAATAGCTTCCCCTAAACCGACTTTTCGTTTTCGTCGTCCATCAGTTTCACCTTCAAATCTTCCCCAACCCCTTTTCTGTCTGTTACAGACAACTGAAATGAACATCCAATTTTTTCAACCAAGACTGTACAATGATTTTTAGTTATTTAATTGTCTGGTTGTGTGTAATTATGGTCATTTTATTTTCAACAGGCTTTAAATATTTTTTATTACTAAGGTACGTAGGTTAATATTTTTTTTTGGTAAATATTTGACCTATAATAAAGACTAGTACTATTGAAATTATTTACAGTTCTAACAAGTCGAAACTGTGATACCTAAGTTTCAAAGATGTTTTACAGTAATTCTACTCTCTACCCCAGGGCATAAATCTGTTTTCAGTGTTAAATATTATATAATTATTGTTCTTTCAGTCACTGTTGTTCACGTCGGTTCCTGTCCTGGTTCAATGGCTCCATTACGTTCTGAAATTTATTACCTATTTTCCCTTTACAAGGTATTTGAATGATTTACAAATTCCCACGTGTTTTTGTCTTTGTATTTTACCTATTTTGTATTCTTATACACTCTGTCTGTTACAATTCTTATAATTACAGACCAGTAAAAATTCAAACCCGGCTGTCTACAATTCGAAGAAACTTGAGCCGTTCGATGTATTCGGTCGTTATTTGACATGGGTTTGAGAACTAAGAGTATTTTTAGTGACGTGAGATTCACAAGCTGGCTTTTTCCAAACTGAAACCAAGAAGAGCCACAAGGTTCGATTTTTGACCACGATTATTGAAGTCATTGACGTTTATCTTTTTTTTTGGTACAAAGAAAAAGGACGAAGGCTTACGGACTCGTCTCAACTTGTTAACGAGAAGTTAAGTCAATTTTTTTTTCTTGACCAAGGCATCGTAGGACGTCTTGTTACGAAACGCCGAGCTTGTGCGAGAAAGGCAGTTCTGGGCGGGTCCAGCAGGACCTACATACGGAAAAGGCCCTCAGGGACTCGGACCAACACACGGAAAATTAAAGGTCTGGAAACAAGCTGGACCCGTAGCTGGCAATCTTCTGTGTGTTCTGAATGGACAGGAATATAGCAGATCGTGAAATGAGAATCAACGACGCAAGACACGATACAAGCGATAAAGGAGGCTACAGATCGGCCCGGAAGAAAGTTGAGTGTAAGGGTCGTATGAAGTGAAAAATAAAACAGATTTGAAATTAGAAGTTACCCCGGCGAATTTGTCTGTGACGTGATTAAATTAATTCAGGCAGAGATGAAACGATGATACGTCGTGGGAGAAAAGAATTGTAACATTACGGGACATGCATTACTCAGTAATTCTTTATACAAATAGACCCATTGGGAAGATCACTTGATTATTAAACCACTATACGAAGATAGAAAACATTTCCACCAAAACAGGGGCAAAAAATACGCTTTGGGAACAACAATGTAAAAGACTGACGTATGAGAAATACTGATGCTATAAAACTCGATCTTAGATTATTAGAAAAATACCAGAGATGAAGTACCAAGATGCCTTACGCGAATAAAAATTCTTAAAATGTATAACAGAAGTAATTTAAAATAAAAATATGGCGAGAAGGTACCGAGACGGTGAGGTTTTAGGGGATTTTAAATCGGACTTTCAAAAAAATCCTAATAAATACAATTACTGAAGTAGTTTAGTACGAAAATATGGAGGCATAGTAACACGGCTGGGGTGTAGACTGGCTAAATATAAGGTAATCCATATAGTGGCAACTCCCCTCTTATGGCATAGGAAAGGGATTTGAAAGGGAGGATGCGGACGGGTGGAGGAAGGTAGCCAAGGGTTAAATAGGGCCCCCGGGCTATAGTTTAAGGATCCAACCCGGCATTCTTCAAAAAGTAAAGCAGGACAAACCCTATAAAAACCTGCATCAGGTAGGTCGGGCATTTAGTACTTGTTCCACGCCCTTCCGATGGCGGGAGAGGGGTTACCTGTGGGGTCGCAGCTGACCCCTCACCATGCCTTGGCCAGTTTATGAGGCAGCTGGCCGACAATTCCAATAGGAATAGCGGACAACTCTTACCGAATGTCCAAGGTCTGCGACCCTCTCAAAACAGGTAGAGGTGCTTCGGCATGGTAACACGGCTGGGAATTTCTCTGGATTTTAAAGCGTGTGAGATTTTAAGGATTTTAAAACAGCCTTGGATATAATTACCGAAGTAATATTTTTTAAAAATGATTTGTTCGAAAACACGAAACTGAGAAACGAAATGTAGAACTTGTACACGTATAAATTTATTTTCATTCATTGAATTACAATTAAAAACAATTTGGAAAGCCAAAATGATACTGAGATATTTATTCTTAAGAATCTCTCAATTTTGTATCATTCATAATTATATTATACGTTACAATTAACTTTTTTCTCAATGAATTTATTTGTTTACGTAGTGATGCATTATTTATTTAATTTGAATTATTTAATTAAATTATAAGTCTACTTATATCAAATTACCTTATTGTTAAGTATTTTGTTCATTTTTCTAATTCCTATATATTCCACATATATATTCCTATATATTCCACAAGAATTTATCACATAAATCCCTAATGATTGGTTTGTATTAATTGTCTCACTTATTTACCAGACAAATAATTATTTCTTTATTGATGAATTTTGGGTTTTCCTTTGAAGGGAAAATACGACGAAGAGCGCAATTTTTTTAAAATTTTTACTGTATTGCGTTTCATTATTTCGCGAAACATCCTCTATTTTTGACAAAGTAAATTTTTATGTTATTTTGTATGAAAACGGTTTAAATGAACCTGAAGTTGGGAGAATTTTCATCGCACAAAGTAAATTATGATTTTAGGTAATTTTTTTACTGCAATTTTAATATTTTCTTTGGTCTTAACATTTAGTTTCTGGCAGTAAGGAAATTTTACGTAGTTTCTTTTAATAAGTTAACTTTTACTGATTACGGGATTCCAATTTTAATTTTTTTTTGTTTTCCATTAAACAAACATGGAAATGTTAATTATTGCGGAGACTCAAATGGAGATCTATAATATTTACTGTATCGTTGACGGCAAATTTTCGGTTCGATAATTGAAATGGAGACAGAACTCAAAAAATAATAATACATAACTAATGTTGATTTTCCAGGGTAATTACGTTGTTTAGTGCAACGCGCGGGGAGGTTGCACATAGATTTAATATTTCACATTACATCCCCCCACAGCAGCAGCTGTCAGTCGAAAATATTATAACAGGAGCAGCAGCAGAAAAACTCCGGTTATGCCACCACAACGACCATCAAAAAAATTAAAATTCCCCGGGAATGTGGTAGACGAATACGAGTATTTACCACTGTGAACAAATAGTAAGGTGAATTTATTTATAAAATATAAATTCTTTATTTATTCTTCCAAATAAATTTCATCCCCTTCAAAGTAATCCCCGTCCGATAAAACGCACTTTTTCCAACGCTTTTTCCAGTCCTCGAAACTGTAGGAATAGTCTTTTTCCGGTATAGCTTTCAAGACCTTCTTCGATTCGGTTTTTATCTCCCCAATAGTGTCAAAACGGCGTCCCCGCATTGGCCTTTTGAGTTTGCTGAATAGCCAGAAGTCGCACGGAGCCAAATCAGGCGAATACGGTGGTTGCGGAACGATATGAGTCGAGTTTTTGGCAAGAAAGTCGCGAAGAACCAATGCAGTATCACATGGTGCATTATCGTGATGAAGGAACCAAGAGTTGTTTTCCCATAATTCCGGCCGTTTCAGACGAATAGCTTCACGCAAACGACGCACAACGCTCAAATATTATTCTTTGTTGACAGTTTGGCCCGGCGGAAGGAATTCATAGTGAACCACACCACGATAATCAAAGAAAACTGTCAACATGACCTTGATTTTCGATCGACTTTGCCGTGGTCTTTTCGGTCTCGCTTCACCTTTTGCACGATATTCGCTGGATTGGTCGGTGGTTTCAGGGTCGTATGCGTAAATCCAAGTCTCGTCTCCAGTAATGATGCATTTCAAGTGGTCCTGATAGTCAGACAGCAAAGTTTCACACACATCAACGCGACGTTTTTTTCCCCAAAAGATTGAGCGTTTTGGCACCAATCGAGAATTGACGCGTTTGAGACACAAAACATTCTTCAAAATGGTTTGGGCTGAGCCAAATAATATTCCAACACTATCAGCAAGATCTCTAATTGTCCATCGACGATGTTCAAGCACCAAATCTTTGATTTTTTGGACATGGCCCTCGTCGGTAGACGTTGATGGTCGTCCAGAGCGTGGTTCGTCTTCAACGCATTCTCGGCCCTCTTTGAACTCGTTGTACCACTTATAAACGTTTTTTTGTGCCATAGTTTGATCAGCAAAGGCCTTCCGCAAGATTTTCAACGTGTCCGCACAAGAATATTCGTTCCGCAAACAAAATTTGATGAAAGTTCTTTGCTCAACAAAATCACCCATTGCAAAAATCGAAAAAGTCACTTTTGGTTGTTTACAAAAACACGTGTAACTCGGAGATAATTAAACCTTTTAAGAAACAGACGGTTGGAAAATATTATAGACAGTCCTACCAACGTAGGAAAAAAATTTACCTGCCTTCCTAATACTCGGGAGTTTTAAATGACGATTTCACCTTCCTTTTTGATCACAGTGGAATATATATTTTTTGTGTTAAATATTAACTGTTTGGGTAGACTTTTACAAATTGAGGGGTGTGTTTAATTAATCGCCTGGAGGTCAATCTGGCACGAATGGTAAAATAAGCAAAGATTCTCCGATGGTAATGGACGCGACCGAAAACAAGTATCTCGTAAGAGAAATGTTCTTTTTTGCCGGCACTCCTTGCGAATTCAGGAATCCGCCGTGACGTGAAGTGTGCGGAATGCCATTTTAAAACATTGAAAACCCCTGGCTTTCAGTGGAACAAGCGCGACTACTCTCAACGTTCTGAATGTTTTAAAACTAAACATGGGTAGAAAAAGAGGGGTGGAAAAGCTTCGACGACAAACAACAAAGCAATTATTATTCTTTGAATAAATAATCGCTGTCCACGTTAAAGTATTAAATTGTAAGGGCTCGACGCACGCTGCGTTGTTTACGTTTGGCAACATTGTACTTCACATCCCTGAAATATTATATTTTGTTTCTTTGTTTCTGGTGTTAGTAAAAAAAGGATTTATTATGGATTTATTCCTAATACCTCACTTTGCAATTGTAAACAATATTTTAGATTTTACGTCTGCTTCTAATTACACAAAACCAAAAGTAATTTATGGCCAATAATCAGTGATTTTATTATAAAAAATTGCAGTTAAAATTAGCAACGGTTTCGTAACTATTTGTTCCTCCATGTTCCAACCTTCCTGACAGTAGTAAAATAAGTGAAACTTGAAATTCAAACTTTGTAGCTTCACGATCCCGGGGCTGGGATGGATGCGGATAGTTTTTATTGAAAACATGTTGATGATCGATATTAGTGTCAAATGCGTAGTTTTCGGAGTCGGTGACATTGATAGTGTCACTCCCGATGTTGTCATTACATATACAACCTGCGGGAGACGAACAGATCCACAGTGAGTGAACGTTTAAAAATTAAAATTTCAATAATTTTCCTAGATAACTTTTCCAGTGAGGTTACAGACCTCTAGAAGGAACAAATCGGTACCAAAACGTTGCTTTAAACAATTTTTTAAAAAGACAAATTGTTTATTGTTAGTTATGAACCACATTTTACTATTGAAACTGAGGCAATTTCGCCCCATAATTTTATAATTCAATAATTTCATTAGAATTTTCTCTAATTTTTCCATATTACAACTGAAGAGACCCTAACTACAGGGGGAAGAAACGTTGAGTTTTAATTTAATCTTTTATTGTTTATCTCTAATATACTCACTAATTAAATGTAACGTTTAATTAATTAATTCAGCGAATAAAATTATTCTTGCTGATTTCTTGCCATTTTTTTACATTTTATATTATTAAATTGAAAAATTTCTTAAACGTACTTACTTCATTTCCCATACTAGATAAAATGAGGTAGATAAAGTAACAAAAATTAAGTCAGATGTTTCAACTATTAATAATAGCCTATTACTAAAAACTTCGATATTTTAAAAAATGAATGTATATGAAAAAATCCCTGAATATTCTAAACGGGTAGTTTTACACCTGACGAGGTCCTAGAATATCGTGAACGAAACGTTTTTGTTCACACACAAAAAAAAATTGTTTTAGGGTGTAAATGGAAGTAATTAAATACTAAACGTAATTTCAATGAACCATACACAGGTTTTTGGCTGAGTAAATCGGCCATGAATAATCTTATAGAAACACTGGAAAGGAAGACTAAAATGGCGGGAAAATACCGGGGAGCGTTGTATATTTGTAGTGAGAGATTTTTGATATATTTTACGAAGAGGGAAATTTCCGAGTGTTTCGGGTTGCAGCCTTCACCCCTAATCGTGGCCACGAATTTTTTGTTTGTAGTTGGAACGTTCCTTCATTATGTGAGTCTATTCCGATACTGATAATGTCTCCTCGTCGGATCCATAAAACATTATCTCGTAGCTTCAGAAAAAAAACCCTGACAATAATAAATGTAGGGATCATTAGAGACACGCGAGAAACACAGCAATGTTTCACTTACATGGTTTTACCACCCCGGAAAAAAATACCCTGAAAAATTCGGAAATATCTCTAATTATGTTAAATTACTAGAGGAAGGGGTGCAGTTTTTTATGATATTAAAATGGCGGCAGTTTCAGTGGAAATGAGTGACGACATGGGATAACAGTGGTCTCAAAGCAAAGTAATATCGCAATCTGAAATCACGTGTAGAGAAATTATGAAAAGTAGGGACAAACGGACTGCGATAGACTTCGTTAAGTAGACATAGAAAAGAGGAGATGTTTATTTTTCTTAATGAGGGGAGAAAAACAACGTTCTGTTAATAATAATAAAAAAAAATTATACAGTCTCCAATTGTTTTATAAATTCAGATCGAGAGCTTCCGACTCATACCATAGTCATTGTTTAAAAACGGAGTTGTTTTAAAATTAAGTGTTAACAATCTACAAATACAGTAAGGCACTTGAAATATTTATATCAAAAGAACAAGAGGTCATAATATATATAATATAATCCAGGGTCCAACTTCTCTTACAAGTGCATCCGTGTTGTCATTATTATAAATCATTTTTAGTCTGTATTAAATGTATTATTATTAATAAATATTATAAATAATATTACGTATTGGAACTACGTTTTCTTTTCGGTAGGAAAATAATTGGGGATGATATTTAGAAACACAGCGGACGCCAAATCTGTTCATCTGCAAATGACAACTTGCCGGAATTAAAATTAGGAAAATCATCAATTCACTTGCACTTGTTTATTTTTAATTTTCTATAATCCTTTTCGTATAACGCGAAATGGGAAGAACAATATTCTGGATCTCTTTCCTCCTTTGTCAATGGTTCTTTTAATCTTCTACGTGGACACGTGAAACCTTTACCACGCTACAATCTGCTTCTTGTTTCTTTTTTAATAATAATTTTAATGTATCTGTACGTGTGATTGTTTGGGACAGAGTTGCTGCAAGAATGCCTCCCAGACATTGGTGGCTTTGCACACGAGGGAGTGTTACCTATGACGTAGGAGTAGCCGTCCAGCGCGAGGATGCACTTCCTGGCAGGAACCCTCCTGCGCGCTACGGCCCCCGGGTCGCTGTTGCACTTGTGCACCGCCCCCTTGCCGCCGCCTGCACATAGGTCCTCCATGGTCGCTTACTCCTCCATGCCTGCCGCCGACACTCGCCACTGTCCGCGATCGCGCATAGTTCGCACTCGCACACTCGCGCACTCTCACACTCGCGGGCCCCGTCGGTCTCTCCGCGGCGCGTGCCACAGCAACACTGCCGCCTCCTCCTCCGCCGCCACCACCGCCGCCGCCACCACGGCGGGACGCGTGGGGAGGGGCATGCGCGTACGGTAACCTCCCACCACGGCCACCTGGTCAACAACGTCAACTCTCTGGTAAGTTTCGCGGAGCCATGTCGGGAGAAACACGCACTCGTTCATCCAATGCCGTGAAACCTGAGGGCTACCATGTCTAAATAACTGCAAAATAAATTATTTAAGACAGTTTTGTCCTTAATTTACGACTTCATCAGGTGCAGATAGGCGGTAACATCTGTCAAAACTTGATATCATTTTATAAACAAACTTTTGAGTGAAATTTCAAACGCATGCTAGGCCTGTCCAATTGAAGTCCTGATTAATTTTGTGACGTCATATACATGACGAGGGTTTCCAAGAACTACCCCGATCTGACGTATAGATGGCGGGGTTGTTGCCATCTTGATTCCTGGATAGGGCTGTATGTAATTTTATTGCACTACAGGTTTAATGTACATTCAACCACTATTTTGGACACAATTCAAACGCAAAAGTCTCAAACTCTTTTTTTTTTCTAAACAAATATCTTCTCAGTTGCTGAGGTGTAAAAGGAATTGATATAACTTACGTGTATAGTCTTGGAAAAAATAAAGTAGCAACCTTAAAAGCATAAGATTGAAGACGCTACAGTTTTTAGCGACGGCCATCAACTGTCTATTCTGTCATCTTAAAGGTGTCAAGTCCAGCTCTGTTCTACTCCTGACTGTTTCTCCTTTTACAAAAATAAAATACTGGGATGGTGTCGGAGTTCAAACATCGCAGTGGTTGACCAAATCAAGTGACCACGTCACACAAATGGTATTGGCGAGCCAGCAAACGACGCAGTGCTGTACGTCGAATGTTGAGCCCGGACATGAGAAAGCTACCGCAAGATGAGCGCCGCGTTTGTTTACAATGAAAAAAAAAGCCTCTTGAGTATGAAATATGGCACCTGAGACCAAGCAACCGTCAATACAATGGGAGGGAAAGACAGTTCCATCTGCTGGCAAGGTCAAGGTGTCGATGATTATCTTCCAAAGAGGGTGTTATGGGAACTTGTTGCTGCGTTAGAGTGATGAAAAAAGATAGAACGACGCCCTTTAACGCCATTGTTCAAAATTTATTTGAAATTGTTAAAATGGCGGAAGCCTACGACGTGGCTCTGCGAAGACAGCTTGCTGTGTGTAGAAGCAGCACACACACCTGGTCTTGCGCGAGCACGTAAATATTCCGCCCACGCGTTCACGTTTAGTACCCACGTTCAAGGACCGCTTCACACGCCAAGGAAATCGTTATTACAGTTATTATCCCTTACTCAATACCAACTGGCCGAAAAGAAAACGAAAAAGGTGAAGGCGCCGCAGAGTCCAAATCTCCAGAAAAAAGCTAAGGATGGATTCTACAAAGTAGACACGTCTACAAAGAGAAAACAATTCCAGGAATGTTTCACGTATATTTATAATTACGATATTAATAAGCATAAGGGACGGGTGCGGGTTCCAATTTTTTTAAGCATAGTATTTATCGAAGGAAATGACTTAATATCGAAAGCACTTAAACTAACTGAGAAATATTTAAGTGACGTCAGAGTTAAAATTGAAAAAAATTATAAACAGCAAAGAAAATAATAAAATGGAATGCCTGACGTAATCATTAAACCATACTAGGATAAGAATACTATAAAAATTAATGACTTATGGCCAAAGAAAAAAGTTATTAACTTTGTTAATTATTTTTGTTTACAAACGTAGTACAACCCAACGTTTCTTCCCTATAATTTGGGATTTTCCAGAAGTATTATGTTCACATAATGCCTAATTATAATTTAGAACTATTATATATAATTTAGATAAGGTCAAAAAATAAAGGGGATGAAACCTTTAATATGAATTTTTTATTGAAAACTGATTTTTTTTTAAAGTTAATATTAACTAATTCCTTAAACATATTTATCCTGACTGTTTTGGCCATACTTAATTATTATATATTTTACGAAGATCGTAAATTATTCTTCTGTTTCTTTACCTCTTCTTTCTAGAACATTACTACTTTTTTTAAGTTTTCCCATTAAATAATACAAAAGATTAAAACATGACTTTAAAATATTTGTTGGTATTTTTAATAAAGACTTTGGCTCAGCCAAGAAACAAAAAGTTTCTATATGAATGAAAACCAGCCATATTTTCCAGAAATATATTTTCATAAAATTATAACATTAGTAAAATATAAATTCCTTTTTGGAAATTTTTAAGGCGAAAATTTCAAAATTTTACATGTCTATAGTTTATTCTACAAAATATAAATACAATAAATATATATATACAATAAAAATAAATACATAAAATAAAAATAATATTATCCTTTACTCAATACTCAATATTATTCGATATTGCATATATATATATATATATATATATATATATATATATATATATATATTGTAATGCCAACATAAAAATTTAAATTGTTTGAGAGTTTCCAGAACGTAGCGACAATGTAGCCCAGCTCTGTTCCTTTGTCGGAAGGTCCGAAAATGGCGTATGCGCGCTAAAACGAAAGACGATAGTTCAGTTCGCGGAAAGACATCGTCGATGTATAACGGTTAGTTGGTGACGAGAATTTAACAGTGTTGACGATTAGAATTTAACAGGGTTGAGTGGTGCCTGGACATTTCTCAGGACAAAGTAAAACATTCACGAAAGCATAACGTCGAAACTTGCTAAGTAAAAGCAGTTTTGTGTCCATAGTTGGCCAGAAATAGTAAAATTTCGGTGTGAGTCCAAAGCAGTAAAGACTGGCGAATCTACAGACCACGGAATTCACCTAAGGCAAGCAGAATTCACCTAAGGCAAGCAGTCAACAGGTAGCTGACAACAAAAGGGATGATCATCCGAGTTTCTGACATCCTATAAATTTTGATAAGAATCAGAGTAAAATGTGTGAATCTTAGAATCAGTGTAAAATCTCGCAATAGTGTTTTTCGATAACGAAAGGAATTCTAGAACCAACTGGACAGATGTGAGTAACAAGTTACAAAATAATTAATTATGTAAACGTAATTAAAAGATAGAAGTGAGATTTAGTTCTCATTTTAAATTTATTTCGAGTTTAATTGTCAAGTAAATTTCTTTTCTTTTAAATGTGATTTGTTGTTAATAAGGTTTTAAATATAATTGATGTGTCCATATCAAACCCAGTGAAGACCCTGAGATCTAATATATTAAATTTGTAATTATTTTAAGTTATTTGCCACAAAATAAATCTTTTGTTTGTGAATAACTAATTCTTTTATTTAAATAACGCCATTACAGTTAGTTATTACAAAAATAGTTTCAACGAGAATCAAATTTTATTTAATTAACGACCTCTAATTGAATATTGCAATATATAAATATATATATATATATATATATATATATATATATAAATTTTATAATTGTATCTGAGGAAGCTCCAAAAAGGAAATTTAATTTTACTAATATGTTTTTTTTGTATTAAAATATATTTGTCATAAAATTGTCTGGTTTATTCATTTATCAATCAATACAAATATAATAATCAATATAATTATTAATCGATTATAAATTATCTTTATTCATAAATATTAACCGTACAAAGACCCCGACTTCTGCGGAGGTTTTTTTTCTGTGAAAAATAACTGATTGTTAATTATATTTAATTTTGGAAGTATTTTATTTGTTGTCAGCAATAAACGACAAAATTTTGAAAGAGTAGCATTTCTCATTAATAAATAAACAGAAAATCATTCAATTTGTTAGATAAATAGATGTGCATTAATCAAGCAAATAAAAAAAATCATTGTTTCGTCCACAATTTTGGGAATCTTCATCAGATAATAGACCTAAATAAACAAAATTTTTACAATAAACGTAAAATTGAAAACTTGAATATTTTCTTCAACTATGTTATGGCACATTTTAAGTTTCTGCTTTAATGTATAAATTTTGCTTACTTAGGTCAGTTAGCTGTTGAAAATTCCCTAGATTTTAAGCGAAACGTCGTTTTAATGTATTTTTTTTCTTAAAGCGTACACATTTTTCTGACAAATGGTCTTTTTTCCTGTTACTTTCTAAATGATGATAGTCAGTTTACCTAAGTTTGTCATTAATGTCTGCAGAGGATATTGGAGACGCCGCTTTGTGACCGGAAGCTAATCTATCGGAGGAGGAGCCTACTTTGTCCTTTGTGGACACCCGGAAATCGCCGTCGTACCTGGCAAAATCCGCAGAGTAATTTAGCCCGGCGAAACCCCCCCCCCTCCCATCTCCTCCCCCCATACACTTGAGGAGAATTGCATATTTATTCCAGGCGCCAGTTGAATATTCATGAGGGTCCGCCAGAAAGTCACGGAGACGGCCATTTTGTGTGTTACACGACTGACGGTTCAATGACAGCGCTGGTACATGAGACGATTTTTCTCTACGTTGGCACAGCTGACGTGAGCCTGCCTTCACACAAATTTATTTAATACCCTATTATTTAAATTTATTTGAATTAACTGCAACGTTAGTGAGAAATAAACACGGGGACTTGTAATAGGCATTTGATCTTAGGCAGACGATGGTGGCACACGTAGGAGGCCATTTTTTTATTTACAAAACAGCCAAATAGCTTGAGATGACGTTACGTAACCCTCTGCATAGATCCCTTGTGAACACCAGAAAGTGGAATCTCGGAAGATTACTTTCGCTCGTGTCTCTGTGAAGCAGGAAGGGCTGATGCAGACTTTTTTGAGAAGAGTCCGAGAATAGCATGAAATCTATACTCTGGTGGCGGCGCGAGGGCCAGGGAGACGAGAAGAAGAAGGGATATTGGCTGTCTCGAGGCCCTCGAGCGCTTTCATCGCCAGCACGAAGGACAAAGATGACGAGTTTCCAATCTGCTGATCGAAGGGGGAACGCGGTGGCGATCTAGGGGGTGTTATCCTCCCCTTCGACTGACATGAGGTTCATACAGAGGGAAGGGGGGAGAAGGATCCTGGAGTGCATTCAAAACAGAACGTTACTGTTCCTCAATTATTGACACGACTGGTTGCATTATGTTTTGGACTTTGGTTCCTTTTCTGGTCCTTCAAGAAGAAAACAAAGTTATCTTTTTTAAAAAAATGTAGTCACATATTAACTTATTTTCCACGAATACTTTACCACTAATCGGCTTATAATTCACCAATCAGTATTCTATTTTTTTAATTACTCCAACAACTTCGGTTGGCAACCCTGGTGGAAGCATTACATCGCCGGCACGGAAAACCTTCAAACAAAGTTTATATTTGGTCCCCTAATTTTAACATATATACAATTAAAACATTAGCAAAGAAATCCACTAAAGCATATTAAAACCTCAAATCAAACTTAAATTTTAATTAACGTTAACAACGCGTAGAAATTTATTTAGGTCTTACCAAGTCCCCAAAACAAGTGGACGAAACGTCGTAATAATGGAAATTTTATAATTTTAATGATACAGAGGTTTTTTCTCTCTCGCTGTCGACGGCGGTATTTTAAATTGATTATTACTTAATAAGTTTCAGCGATATGTCACGAAAATTATTTAGGAAAGACTGCTGCGAGGGCTAGTCTCTCGCAGGCAGTACCTGAGAGGGATGTTCTCTCGCAGACATAACCTCGTAGGAGAGACACGAAGGGGCTACCTTTGGGGAAGCCTTTTCCTCTCCGTTTTTGAACTAAGGTTCCCACAAGCCGAGGCACCTCGGTGTATGTGTATGTTCCGAGGTGACAGACCTTGGGCATACGGTAAGAGTTGTCCGCTATTCCCATTGGAATAGTCGGCCAGCTGCCTCCTAAACTGGTCGAGGGACGGAGAAGGGAATGCTGCGTCCCCACAGCAAACTCCTCGGCCGCTATCGGAAGGGCGTGGGACAAGTACACATTGCCCGACCTACCTGATGCAGGTTTTTCTTGTCCTTTAAATTATATATTTTTTAAAATATAACTGACTTAAAAACAGTACTCGGGCTTCATAATTTGTTTTAAAATTTATTTTAAAACGTGTTATTTTTTATATTTCTCTTAGGGGTTCCCTTGTATCATACTATCTTTGTTTAAATTGGTTCCTTTTCCGAGTTTTGAGTTCGGTGATGACGTCGTACGGACTTCACTAGTAACTTTATCGACTCCCAAGTTTTAAACGAGCTGAGTTATCCTCGTCATTCCTTATTGAATATATGCTTACTTATGGTTAGTGATATGAAGATACTTTAAATAAATTTTAATCTAAATTTTCAAATAGTGCAGACAATTATTCTGGAAACTGTTTATATAAACTGTTATTTCACTTTTAAATTAAACAAAAACGCGTCGGCTTTAAGACAGAAATTCATTATGAGTAAAAATAAAACGTTTTTATAAAACAAAACGCGACGTACCTTCCTTAATATTTGGGACTTCTTCAGGTGTTGTAAAATTGAATTTAACGGTATTCCTAATTTTTATACCATTTAATTAAATTTTACTACATTCCAAGAAGTCCAAAAAATAAAAAATGACACGTCGTGTTTTGTTTTATAATATTGTTTTAATTTTACTCATAAAAAAAATTCTATTTTAATAGGCTGAGGATTATTTTCATCTAACAATTTTGATTATTAATGATTGATATTATCTGTTTATTTTTCTGCTGAATTTTCCTGATGAATTATTTATTAATGGTAGGTTTTTAATATCCGACCCGGTATTTCGGAAGTTTGGTGCAAGTAACGTATCTCGTTTGTCGGAATAATCTTTTATCTGGGGGATCCCTCAAAAGTGTCGGTGTTGAAGCAGTAATAACAGCCGCTTCTGCCGAATGAGGCCTGTGTCTCTCGGTTCTCCCATGAATTTCACGTACTGGCCGATAAATCAGGACCCTTTAACGAGGAAAGATGTCCTCCAGCACTCGACCGCACCGACAAAAATCAGGACAGACGGTCGGCCTTTAAACTGGGGTCCAAATCCCACTAATTCTTCCACATCACACTTTCGAAAGTCTCCAATCAGTTCTTTGTGAACACAGCCAAAGGTTAGGTGGAGCAAAACTTTCAAGCTTTGAAAATCTGTAAATTAAATTAGTATGCTTTAATACTGTTTCTAGAAATAATCCACTTTCTGTTAAGTTATAAGCGTGTGATAAATAAATACTTGGACAACGACGGCCTGTTCTGAGAGGTGTATGTTCCGGTGTCACAGACCGTGGGCATTCGGCAAGAGTTGTCCGCTATTCCCATTGTAATAATCGGCCAGCTGCCTCCTAAACTGGTCGAGGCACGGAGAAGGGAATGCTGCGTCCCCACAGAAAACTCCTCTCCCGCTATCGGAAGCGCGTGGGACAAGTACCCAATGCCCGAGCTACCTCATGCAGGTTATTCTAGGGTTTTTCCTGCATTTCTTTAGGCGAATACCGGGTAGGATACTTAAAATATAGCCCGGAGGCCCTAGTTAACCCTTGGCTACCTTCATCTACCCTTCCGCATCCCCCTTTCAAATCCCTTCCTATGCTAATAAAGGGGAGTTGCCACCATGTGGATTACCCTCATGTAGCCGGATTACCTAAAAAAATCCTATTGGAAGGGCAGGGGTCTGCAGGCAGTACATGCGAGGGATGTTCTCTCGCAGGCAGAACCTTGTAGGAGACACAGGAAGGGGCTACATTTGGATATGCCTTTCCCCCTCTCCGTTTTTGAACTAAGGTTCCCTCAAGCCAAGACACCTCAGCCTTGGCTATAGGCTATAGGCGTCTTTCTGTTTTTTTCACTTTTTGCTTCTTTTCTCTCAAATGTGCATCTTTTCGCGTGAGTTATGGGTCTAATCCTATGAAAGCGTTCCCGCTGAAGACGATGACGTCACCCGCAGGTCGCTGGCTGCAGCCGTTTAGGAGCTAGAGGCGTTTTTCTGTTTTTTTTTTCACTTTTTGCTTCTTTTGTAAATTGAGAGGTGCATGTTCCGGGGTCACAGACTTTGGGCATACGGTAAGAGTTGTTCGTTGTTCATATTGGAACAGTCGGCCAGCTGCCTCCTAAACTGGTCGAGGTACGGAGAAGTGAATTCTGCGTCCCCACAGCAAACTCATCTCCCGCTATCAGAAGGGCGTGGGACAAGTACCCAATGTCCGACCTACCTGATGCAGGTTTTTCCAGGGGTTTCCCCTGGATTACTTTTAGGCGAATGCCGGGTAGGATCCTTAAAATATAGCCCGGGGGCCCTAGTTAACCCTTGGCTACCTTCCTCTACCCTTCCGCATCCCCCCTTTCAAATCCCTTCTAATGCTATTAAAGGGGAGTAGCCACCATTTGGATTACCCTCATGTAGCCTGTTACCGTAAAAAAAGACTATTAACTACTAAAATATTTTTAATACCATTTCTTTGATTAGAGTAGAGTTTTATTTTCTGCGGGCTGCCAACATTAACACACGAACACGGCTACACTGGATTCCCTTCCCTTTCTTTTCTTTGCTTAATTTCACAACAAAACAACTTGTTTATGAGGTGCGCCATCTTCTTGTACTTTGCATAAGAGCAAATAAGCTCTCTACCCGGGGGTTAATGGAAACAAAAGAGCCGCCACTCACGGTCATTAAAAGTTCCCAGGAAATGGAAAACGTAGACGACGAGGAGCTTTTCTGAAAGTAATTTATTTACAGAGCAAAATTTTCTCCAGATTCGCTCCAACACGCCGAGTAGGGAAGGTCTATCTCTCCCTTAAATCAAACAGGGACGTAAAAGAGAAAGAAAATATCGCAGATTTCTAAATCATAAGGTGAAAATTATTTAAATGCGGATTATTATTCTAAAGACTTGGGAAACACTTACAAAGTAATAAAAAATCACATGAAGTCCTCAGATGGACATTTTATCTAAGGATAAATTATGCATAACTGGCAGTACTTCTAAAAATAATTTTGACCTAGCAGAGTAGCTGAAAGCTCAAGTAGAAACCGACTAATATAAATACTGATTTTCGGTTTAATCCATTTGTTACAGAATTATATACAGCATATAACTTTATCAATTGTTTTTAATATAATAAATGTTTACCAATTAAAATGAAGAATTAAATCGATCCAAAAATATATCTGGGTTAGATTTTAATTTATTCGTAGTTGGGTGCCCAGCGTTGCCGGGTTGTCATAAATCCATAACAACCCCCCCACGAATTTACTCCTTCCTGGTGGCTTTTGAGTTGTTTTTATGTAACGCACCAATCGCTTAATGTGCCAAAAGGAGTTGAAATTATACGCAAACAACATCGGTAGAAATATTATCAATCACATTAACCCAGAAAAATATATATGCAAAGCAAATATCGGCCGTGTTTGCATGCTTCAAAAATTCCAACCCCGTCCATCTGCGCCCCTTTGGGTTAAATTGCCAAGTTTAATGTCGTAATTAAACTCAGCGACATCCATAACCCTGGATTTGACTCTAATCTCTGTTATACCTTTCAAATGTTGATATCTCAAGGGAAATTTAACATCGTTATGAATTATGAAAAAAAAGTACTAAAGTAGTCATTGAAACATCGTTGCTCTGGAGTTTTATGCTTATTACAATGTAAGTTTTCGATTGGAAGTAAATACATATTCCATAATAGGACTAATAAGTCAGAATAAAATATTTAATAAAGAAATTTTACAGTCTTCATATACAACCCGGTCTTTTCATTAGGACCACATCAGGTATTAAGTGTCCTGTAAATTATTTACAAGAAACCAATAGTTGTAAATTTTAATTTAATATGTGTCAGGAAGAAACGTTATGTTGTTAATTTATTTAAATAAAATATTATATTTTAATGTTATATCCACGTCCTGAGCAATAAAATATTTCAATGTTCACAGAAAAATGAAAAAGAATTGTTTTTAGCTCGTTTAGAATTTTTTTCATTCCTGTTTTAAATATGGAAGTTATTGACATAATCGTAAATTAAATACATTTGTTTTCAAAACTCCATACTATACAAACACCGGCTTTGTGAGTGTTACAAATAATAAAATAGTGAAACATTTTTTTTCAAAAAAAATATCTGAATAAACAATGTGGCACTTGACACCATCAATTAGTAATAAAGTGTTTAATGTCCCGGAGTGCTTTTGTTGGATGCCACGAGGTAGGAGACCAGCACACACACACACACATACATGCACGTACACGTGAATGCGTAACCAAGTCTTACGTCGCCTTCGTCCCTACGTGCCAGGAAAGATCAAAGGCGACAAGCTACGTCAGGGTAACGAGAAGATTACGGAATCCATCTTGGTTTTTTGACTACACTGTGATATGCAGTTCGCGATTCATTAAAATTAATCCCATCCCGGCGACGTCACTCTTTACGTCATCAGGTGTTCTAATCAAGAGACAAGTGGAAATTAAGTTCAACGGCTAGTTTCTTGTTGTTCTTAAGAGTGGAAAAGGTAATTAATTACAAATACATGGGAACCATCTCATCTAGACTGGTACCTGCAAAGGACACTAAACTCAGCTGTCTTCGTTCATGTCGCTTACTTAAGCAGCAGAAATTAAACGCAAATAAGTAAAGTGGCCATTATACTGGGTTACTTACGTCATATAATACGGAGGAACAAAGTGGAAGAGCACTGAAAGTAAGGCCAGAACTTTTATTTTTTTAAGAAAAAAACATGAATAAAGGCCCCACCATGTTATATACAACCGAAACAGTATTTAAGAACTAAAATGATATCCATACACTTTCAAAGATAGGCAAAGAAATACATGTGGTGTTGAGGACATTTTTGGGTTATCCAGGAAGAGAACAAGACAGAGGACAGACCATGGCTGAAGGAGGATTGGCAAAAATATAAAAATATGTTAAACAGGGCGCCCTGGAAAACAAACGATGCGTTGGACATCGTCGTCACAAGACGAATCCTAACGAGGTCCCTCTTAGGACATACTGAACAATTCCTAGACTAAGAATAAGAAGCAGAGCCAAAAATATATCCTTGAGTATTTGAAATGGCATATCAGCAACGCGAAATAAATTTATTTTTCCTAAATAAAACGTAAATCCTAGGACGAGGGAGGATTATTACTCATCGAGACTCTGACGTTATGAAAACGAAGCCATTGCAATGAATCTTACCAGGTTTCGCAGGTCGTCGTAATTAAACTCGTAATTACACAATTAATAATCCTATTTTGTCTGCTCAAGCATGTCAAGGGGAAAATACACACAGTGACTGGCTCATCATCCCCCGCACATTTCCCTCTTTGTTTCTACGCAGTGACGGGGATTTTTGCTGACGACATTTTATCGGATTGTTGAGTACCGCATGAATAAAACATTGGGGAATATATTTTGGGATGGGCGCCGATCCGAATTTCTCCTTGCAAGACCTCTTTTTTTCCAAGGGACGGATGAGACGACGAGAAGTAATGGAAAAGAGAGAGAGACTGCTTCTTGTTCTTTTTGCCTACCATGTTCCACATCGTTACGTTTAATTCATAAGAAACTAAGATCGTGCTATTTAAAATTAACTTCCCTATGTAATTGTCTAGACTCTGGCTGAAGGAAGCAAAGTTACTAGTTTCCCAAGTCTCCGGAGAAACTTTCCACATAATAATATAACTAACAATTCCTTTGTTTCCTGGTCTGGAATCATCGAACACAGCGAGAAACTCTAGATGGTTAACGTGGCGTTAAAATTAAACTAAAACAGGTTTTTTTCTTTTATAAAATATATTTAAAGACTGTATGATGTTCATCCCTTAACTAATATTGAATTTAATATTTATCATTGTTAAAGAAACACCCTCCAAACAGTTTTATTTACTGATACTGATAATTGTCATCTGTATAGTAAATTAAGTTATAACATTATTTTGTAAATGAACTCTACATTAACTTCTAAATGTTTCAACTGTGATTTTTTCTTTCTGAATAAAATTATTAAAAAGCCAATTACATTTTAAAAACACTTTACTTACTTTAGATCTTTTAAAGAGATTTATAATGACAGTTTTATATTTATACGCTCCGTACTTGAGTAAAAATAATTCTTTTAGTATGAAAGTGTTTTCAGCCTGGCTGCACACCAATTCTATGACGTGACGACACTGTCAAGTGTTGCAGGGAAGTCTACGTCGGCGGCAGCTTCCACAGGCTACTTCCAGAACATCAGTTTTATTTATTATCAGAACTTCTGATAATTGTCATCTGTATAGTTTATTATTTTGTAAATGAACTTTACATTAACTTGTACAATGTTTCAACTGTGGTCTTTTCTTTCTGAATAAAATTATTATAACGCCAATTACATTTAAAAATACACTTTATTTACTTTAGATCTTTTAAATAGATTTATAATGACAGTTTTATATTTATACGCTCCGTAGTTCAGTAAAAATAATTATTTTAGCATGAAAGTGTTTTCAGCCTGGCGGCACACCAATACTATGACGTGACGTCACTGTCAAGTGTTACAAGGAAGTCTACGTCGCCGGCAGCTTCCACAGGCTTCTTCCAGAACATCAGTAATATTTATTATCAGAACTTCTGATAATTGTCATCTGTATAGTTTAATATTTTGTAAATGAACTCTACATTAACTTGTACAATGTTTCAACTGTGGTTTTTTCTTTCTGAATAAAATTATTATAATGCCAATTACATTTAAAAAACACTTTACTTACTTTAGATCTTTTCAAGAGATTTATAATGACAGTTTTATATTTTTACGCTCCGTAGTTCAGTAAAAATAATTATTTTAGCATGAAAGTGTTTTCAGCCTGGCGGCACACCGATACAATGACGTGACGTCACTGTCCAGTGTTGCAGGGAAGTCTACTTCGCCAGCAGCTTCCACAGGCTTCTTCCAGAACATCAGGGATGGTCCGATAACTTTGATCAAGCTTTCTTTGAACTGTTTATGCAGCACATGAAGACTGGGGAAACCTTCCATCATTGGGCATGCATGATCTCTCAAGTCATCACCAGTCAATGGCGCGTGAACTTTTCGGAGAAAATGTCGTAAGTAATTTTCGTAGGTAGCGGCGATGGGAGTTGGATGGTCCTGGGTGGAAAGGTAAGCGATGCGAGGCCATTTGTACGCAAGTGGCCGCCCATCAGTCTTGACACCCCCCCGCCCCCCCCCCCGCGCCACATTTGTTACCGACGCTCCGCTCAAATTAAATTCTCTCCAGAGGAAGCTTCTCCTTGCCATCGCGAGAGAGCGCGCACTGCATTAATTCAATTAACATTCCGCAGTTTCCGTCCGTTTACTCTCAAGCGCGGGAAAAGGTGGAAATTACGCCATTTGTCTTTCTCGTAATGAGGACAGTCGTGAGGATGAAAGGTCCTTGTGTAAATTATGCCTCGCGTTTTAGGTATCACACTCTAAAGTCTCTGAAACGGACTTGGAATCGATTTTCAAGAGCATTCATCGATTTATTCATTATAAACCTTCCTACTCCACTCCTTCACGTATTTTACTTCTCACATTGTCGTTTCCAAACTTCCTCTTACCTCAAACTGTGTCAACTCCTCGTTTACAACTAAGCACAGTTTCATTTTCTTCTTCATCAACCTTCCTCCACCATTCACTTTTGACCTTGCCGTTTCAATGACTCATTATAATATAATTCTGTCAACTCCTCACCAAAGTTTCTACAACCTTCTTAATTCGTCGGTTCAAAAATAAAGCATAGTTCCATTTTCTTTCTTCATTCTGCCTCCATTCCAGAAACAATTCGAAACTCAAATAATAATATTTCAACCATTTTCCCTTATTTTTGTTTGTTTAAATCTCCGTTTTTTTTAATCTTAGTATACAACATCAAGTGTTTTACGACCAACAACAAAATTGGTGCATAAGAAAAATCTGCGATTGTTAGGAAAATACTTGTTTCTTCGTAAAATTTCCGAAATCCTTCGAAGACTCGTCTCTCGTTTCCGTCGTTTCAAAAGTATGATGTATGAAGGAACCAATATCAAATATCGGTAACTTATTGTTCTCAAAGTCTGGAATATTTTATCAATTAGGCTCTTTCAGACAAGTAAAGAGTCTCCGGTTCGATAATCTAAAAAAAGATTAAATTTGTGGTATAAAAACAAGCATATTACGACCAATCAAAGACATTCATTTAAGAAAAAATCTTAATAACGTCAACAACGTTTAATTGCGGGTTAACCTTGAGTTTTGCAGAGAATTACTAGAGAATAATTTTAATTATTGTAACTTAATTTTTTTTGTAGGTGTAGACACAAGTATAGGGTTATCCACATGGTGGCAACTCCCCTCTTATAGCATAGTTAAGGGAGTGAAAAGGGGAATGCGGAAGGGTAGAGGATGGTAGCTAGGGGTTAACTACGGTCCCCGGGCTATGGTTTAAGGATCCTACCTGGCAATTCGCCTCAAAGGGATGAAGGGAAAACACTTTTTTTAGGGCAACAGGATACATGAGGGTAATCCACGTTGGGCAACTCCCCTTTAATAGAGGAAGGGATTTGAAAGGGGGGAGGCGGAATGGTAGAGGAAGCTAGCCAAGGGTTAACTAGGGCCCCCGAGCTATATTTTAAGGATCCTACCCAGCATTCGTCTAAAGAAATGCAGGGAAAACCCTAGAAAAACCTGCATCAGGTAGGTCGGGCATTGGGTAGTTGTCCCACGCCCTTCCGATAGCGGGAGAGGAGTTTTCTGTGGGGACGCAGCATTCCCTTCTCCGTGCCTCGACCAGTTAAGGAGGCAGCTGGCCGATTATTCCAATGGGACAACTCTTTGTCTGTGACCCCGGAACATACAACTCTCAGAACAGTCCGAGGTGACTCGGCTTGTGGGAACCTTAGTTCAAAAACGGAGAGGAAAAGGCATCCCCAAAGGTAGCCCCTTCGTATCTCTCCTACAAGGTTTGCAGCTTTCCCCTCTCCGTGACTTGACCAGTTTAGGAGGCAGTTGGCCGACTATTTCAATAAATAATTTAACCGTTATAAATTTGTTTAAGCTGAGGAACCGATCGCGACCAAAGCCAATCATTTAGTACTCGTTGAGATGGTATGGAAAAGCACAGAGATTTGACGGGCAGGGATCCTTATCGTGAGGATATAGGACAAGAAGAAGACGCCGGTTCTCAGATACGTTAGCTGAGTGGACGCGTCTGGTGAGACAGTCCCAAGACCACACAACCTTTAGCACACGAATAAAGGAAATGGACGCTGAGGGTCGCCCGTCCAATACGGTTACTCCATCACGTAATTGAGCTACACTCTCCGTGACGGTTCTGTATCAATTTCAAGGAATTGGAGGCTTTGTGGCGCTTCCATTACACGCTATTAACGTGGGATTGTTTGAGTAATTAGCGGATCGGCGGTGAAGTGGACTGAGTGCCTCCATAATCTCGTAATGGAAGCCACGTCCTCGTCATACGAGGAACACCACGCCTCGTCTCTCAAAGAAACACACACAAAAATAGAAAATATATATACACCGTTAAAAGTGAAAATTCAAATAGGTATTCCATGAATTAATTCAATTTTTATTAGACCGGGTGAATGGCGAATCTCCTCCGAAGACGAAACTTGGAGAAGATAGACTTAATGGCGTTCAAATTCAAATCTTTAGCCGTCTTACAATACCGCAAAATCAACTCAACTTACCAATGTCATAAATTTCAAAAGTTAACCAGAATTAAACAAAGATGTCACAATGTGTCTTAATTACTTAAAAATGTTTATGTTATTATTAAAATGAACTCACGATTATTCAACGTCGAAATCTAAGACTCCCAGGCTCAAGAAAATAAATGTGGTGTGGACAGGGGGGAAAGATTCTCTTACCTGGAACGAAACAAAAGAAAGTGGTTATTAGAAAAGATAATTTATGCAATATACGTAAACAACAACAAATATTTTATTAACCCTCCCCCCTCTCAAAAAAATAGAAAATCCAAAATTAAATTATATTTAAACAAGTTTTGTCTACTTATTTTATATAATTACAAATTTATCTTTATCTGACTTGTATTAAAAATAATTAGTCTAAAATGGCCAAATGGAATAATTTATTAACATAAAAATTTAAAATAAACTAAAATACATAACGTTTCTTCCCAGGTTAGTTTATGGACCTCTTCGGATGTATCTAAATTATTAATTACGAAGTATAAGAAATATAAGAAAATATAAGAAAAACATTAAATGGTTAAATCAAAACATAAATAACACATTTTAATTGTTAGTCTTTGTTTATTTGTTTTGAATTCCAGCTTTTATTATTTCTTAATTATCAGCAGTTCCACAAGGTTCTAAACTTGTCGTCCCTGTAACTTATCACCTTTTATACTGTCTTTAATGCAGTAATTACAACCTTCCAGTCGTGTTCTGGAGAAATTGAGTCAACAAGTACAACCTCATAAAGGGCGGACAAAAAAAAAAAAGGAAACAGTTTCCAATAATCGAACAGCTTCCAGTTCCAGAACTGCGATAAATCAACGACGAGGTTCGACGATCTGGTTCTTGCTGACTAATGTACGTGTAGTCACATATATATCTAGTCCTAATTATTTAAAGTGATTGCGTTCGTTTTTCTGCAAAAGTCTTGGTAATGGCGACTTTGCCAAGATTGTCCCTAGAGATTAACAAGAAGTGGTTTCCAATCCAACAATACTCAAATCTAATCTCAGGGCGCTACGAACTCTTAAGAGGACAATTTCTCTTAATTACTGTCCATTACGCAAGTAAAATTATTTTCACGCAGAAAAAAATCATGAAAATACTTGATAGTTGGTTCCATTGGTTTGTTTTACTTCCTTTAGCCTTTCCAGTATATCCCCAAAATTTTCCTATTCCTCTATTTCGATCTATTTCTGTCCTTCGTATTTTCAAATAAGTATTCTTCATATCCACACAAAGTGACAGTTTAAAATTTCAAGTTTCACTATCCTTATTACATAACCCTTCAGTCATCCTGAAGAACGTACAAATCCGTTCCGAAACGAATCGATTATTTTAATCACCTGTCCGTTGTCAGTTAATAATTACATTTTAAAGTATATAATTACTGATGCTGAGCTCAATTGGAATGAATAAATAGGATACTGGAGAGATTTGAGACGAATTTCGTTTGTAAGTTTTTGGCTTAAAAATTCGAATTGATTTAATTTTGATTTTATTTTAAAAAAACAACTTAAAACTCAATTTAATCGTGGACGAAGAAAGTTCCCGTCTTTGCAGACAGATGGAGTTGGCTACCGCTGTTTTGGCCCTCCTGTCAGTTCTGCCAACCTAACACGTCGTCTCTCTGTTTAAAACTTTACGATTACCAGATTTAAATTTCCATAAAGGTTGAATGAAAACTTATGATTTTAGTTTAGATATTATATAGTTTTATATTTTATTATTTCTAACAACATTTAAGATGGAAGAATATTCTAACTTTTTCTGAATGCTAATTATTTAGAAAAGAAAAAATGATATATTAATTAGTGATTTTATACACCACTTATGACCAAAAAATTCTGGTACCATAGAAACGTAACATAAATAACCCCGATGGGAGTGCAGAAACGTCGTAGCTGTGTTGGATTTTTTTTAAAAGAATGTCTGACGTATCGTTTGTTAATATAACTTCATAAATCAATCAAGTCGATCCTAAAATTCATAGGGTCAATGGAATAAGCGAGAAGTAGTGAAACAATGCTGATTCATTTTCAAGATAGTTAGACATGAGAAAATGGATCCTTCGTTACCGTATGAACACTTACACGAATACGACTTTCTCAGCATCTATTTTTTTATGTAAACTGAAGTCATGTACATGTTATTTTTTTCCTCGCCATTAAATATATACGAGTTTAAGTATTATAAATGTCCCTGGATTATATTAAGACGACTAATCTCCATATATCAATTCATCGAAGCGAGTCTTTGCCGTGTATAATTTACCAAGTCGAGTGTAGCCGTTAATCTTAATTGTAATGCATTAACGCGTCAGTGCGAATGTGTTAGTGCGCAAACACTTTACATTAGCGCATGTTAGCGCCACACACGGCGCTTCTGTTGCAGTGTTTTCAATTTAAACAGCTGTGACCGGTTTTTCCAGGCTCTTATGGGCGCATATGGAGCAGCATACATCACTTTCACCGGCAGAGTCCGTCGACCTCCAAAAACACACACACACACACAGGCAAAAAAGTCATCGTTTGCCAGCAACATACAGGAACGTGTGTGCGGAAATCTTGTGCGGTTCGTCCCTGGTGTGCATTTATCTAACAGTTCTATAAAAACAGAACGAAACATAAATTACTACGCGGCTAGTCGTAAATCAGTCATTAACGCTGTTAAGGAATTTGTCGGAACGACCAGGTGAATACAGTCAACGTCTATATGTGAATCACTGGGAATGGGTTCGCTACCGGTACTAGTTTTATCAACAAATTATTAAATTAGGAAAAATATTAAACAGACACAACGACGACATTATGTCGACGTCACAAAAACGTCATCGTGACGTCAATATAATAATTTCAACCATATATTTTAATATTACAATTTCACCTAAAAGAAATAATATTGATGAAGAATATGATAATGACATTCACCGAAACGCTTCTTTAATTACTTGATTTCAAAATAATACTTGTTGCAAAGGCTACTTTAAGTATTTCATTTTTTACTGGTGAAACCTGGGGGGGATGAAAGAATTATAGTAAATTATAGAAAGGAAATAAAGTAATCAGTTCTCAATAAAGAATTAAAAGCTTTAAAGAAGATATGTAGTACACATTAACATTTTGGTGACGTCACATGGTGACGGCATCGGAAACGAGACTTAAAAGTTTTAACTATTACATGGTGTATTTTTTTTCATATAATTTTTTTTATCTATCAAGAAGCTTATGATCACTAGACGAAAGCTCCTTCAAGTATTTAGAATAAATATTTATTGAAAAATTATACACCAGTGTTTATTTTTCGAACATTATATATATATCAAACAGCTGGGAAAATAAATATAGTAAATTAAATAAGAAATTACAGAATCATTTTTATATATAAAAAAGGTTCAAATATCAGAAGAGTAGAAAATTTACAGCAATTAAATACGGATAAGAACGATCAGAATAAATTTATTAAATGAATTAATTAAGGATTTCATTGAAAATAGTGTCTGAAAACAACAATAATTCAAAAATAGCACAATTTTTGTTGGACGAGTCAGTTATTGTTTAATTTTATTGAATAAATTTACTCTGATCATTCCTGAGCTCTTTTTGAGTATTTAATAAAAAATCTCAAAGTGTAAAGGAGAAATTAAGACTCTACAGTACGAGCAGAAAATCATCCAGAAGATGACAGAATAGTTACTGAGCTATATAATTTTTGAAAAATATAAATATAAACTAATATTATATATATATATATATATATATATATATATATATATATATTGTAGCAATAGTTAATTAGGCCATTAATTAATTTGAATTGTTTGATAAATCCATTATAGCGGTCTGATCGAACAAAGCAACAATAGAGTAGCGAGCTTGCTTGCTTGCTTTGTTGAAAAGTCAAAAATGGCGTATGCGCGCTAAAGGTCGAGAGCACTAGGATAGTTAGTCGGCGGAGAAACATTACGAGGAGCAAAACAAGTAATAAAACTTGAGCAGAGACTAGACATCGTCAATGTATAACTAGTTAAAGTTGTAAATTAATACAAAGAAAACATTCACGGAAGTATTGCAGCGTAAATATTGGAAAGTAAGAGCAGTTTTCATCAGAATAAAACTTTCCAAAATCTTCGTAGAGAAATTAATCCAGGAGAACATTGGTAAATTATTGTGGAGCGGAGCAATCAACGGAATACAGCCAATCTTGCCAAATTTTAAAGTGAAGTGTAGAATCAGTGAAAACCAAGGCCTGACATTAAATAATTAAAGAGTGTAAAAGTGTCCGAATGAGGTAAAATTGATTGTTCTGGTACCAGACCGACGGTCCGTAAGTAACATAATTTTTAATAATATTGTAAACGCAAATTAAATGATAAAGCCAGATTTCGATCTCTTTTAATTGTTAATCAAAGTTTATTTTTTATTTTTTCGATTTCTTTCATTCTATCGACATATTGTTTTGGGTAAATTGTGAACTGTTTTGTTTATAAGATTTTAAATCAATTTTTTTGTTTTCATTATCAAACCCAGTAAATGCTCTGAGAGGACAGATCTCAAATTTTGTTTTTAATTATTTTTTATTGCCACAAAATAAAATAAATATTTTGTTTGTTAATTGTTAATAAGTTTTTCATTTAATTAAAGCCTACATTTGAATATTAGAATATATATTCCCCAATTTTTTCATTTTTTGTAAATTTCAATTATAAAAACTAATTAATCATTTTATTTTTTTAATTGTTTTTTCCAAAAGGTCCACTATCAAAATTAAATAATTTGAACATGATTAATTAGGTAACTAATTGGGGATAATACCAAAACAACAAATAATCATATATCAGTCCTATTAAATATTTAAAATTCTTGAAATTTAAGTTTGTCATAATAATATGCTAATTAGATAAATAAAAATATACTTTTTAGCGCATTTATACTTTTCTGTCTGATATTTTTGCAATCAGCATAGATTATTAATTTCCATTTTCTTATTACCGTTATTAATGTGAAAATTAAAGTGTTGTTATATTCATTCTTGTAAGTTAACTACGGTCAATGTCAATGTTGAAGTTCTGTAACTTTGTGGGAAAACTCTGTAATAAAACTTATGAGAAGCGCAAGGAAGTTGAGAAAATATCTACGGCAATGAAAACTCGCCACAGGACACAAAGTAATTCCAGAAGATTCTCCTCTTCGTCGTCGTGTATATTTTAAAACTTTCTCCCTAAGTCATTCTTTTTTTCTTGTTGTGGTTCTTTCTCCCCCCCCCCCTCTCTCGGAGCACCATAACCACGTGCCATGAGATCCGGAGGAACCGGTTACTGATTGATGACCTTTCATCCAGCCATTCTACTTCCTGAATATCCGGTTCTTTTTCTTATAAGCAGGCAAACTATGGAATGACGACACAACACGCGCACATTCCTTAATTATTGGAGTTAAGGGCAAACGATACCTCGTGCAGAAACATTTCCTCCGTGGTAAATACGAAGCACAGGGGACAACCCATAATCAAATGCTTGAAGAGACTTAAGCAACTAGTAAATATGATAACAAACGACGAAAGGACGCTGATAAAATAACTCATTATTTGGAGAAATGGAATATAAATTCAAACCTACAAAATTCGAGCAGAAGAAGAATGAGAAAAATAAAGAAATAAAGGAGTATACGTAGAATATATCTAAATTGGGGAGAGATCTTTTGTAGTTGTGCGTCCACTTTTGGACGAGAAGGAGCCCGCTTGCTACGTGACGTCATTAAAGGAGTTGTATCGGGATCTTGAAGAAGGGATGCCGATGATTTGAAAGGGGACCAGAAAAAAAAACGGTGAGTGAGAGTTAAACAGGCAGAATCAGTTCTCGGACTTGTCCTGTTTAAATATAAATATTAATTAGAATCAGAGAGTCCAATAAAGTCATAATAGATATTTATAAACATTTAATAATACAAAATTTACAATGAACAATTTAATTCCCTAACAAAATAAACAATGTTCCGTTCCTAATGCATTTCGGACCTCTTCTGGTGTTTTAAAAATCAATAATCTAAAAACAATTAAATTAAAAATAAAATTGAATTACTTATTCAAGAATAATTGAAATAACTGGCTTTAATTTATTAATTATTAAATTTATATAATTTATTATGGATATAAATTTTTAAACTGTGAAATTTTGAAATTATATCATTTTATTCTTACGATTTAAAATTTGTAATTTGTTTGTAATTAAGCTTTACTTCATAATAATTTTATTTATATTATTTAATTATCATTTTTAAAATTACAGATTTATCATTATTTTTAGATAATAATTTTTAATTATTGAATTTTCATTTTCCTTCGATTACAGCTCTTTAAATAATATTAGCTTTTAATTTATTATTTTTAGATGATTGTTTTTTTTTACAAACCCTGAATAGGTCCGATAAATTAAGAAATTGAACGGAGTAAATTTAATTAAAATAAGTCACTTAAAATTTTTATATATAATATAATATTCAATCCAAACAAATAAATAAAATTATTTCCAAGATCGAAGACTTTCACGGTGTAGTTGCTACAGAAAGAGTTCTTATTTCCAATTTGATTTGTCTTACATTTAAACTAAATCTTAGTAAAAAATAATAAAATATAAAATTAAATATTTTTAGATAAACAAAGCTGTTAACAAAATTAATTGATGATATTGAAGTGCATGTTTTATCGAACAAACGAAAGGGTCCTTATTTATATTTCAAGAAGTAAGGTGTTAAGAAGCTTCAATAAACTTTCACATAATTGTGCTAGGCCTTTTAATTTCAGATTTATAAAATTTGATGTCTAAAAATGTTTAGATATTAAGATTTGAAAAATTTGTTTATGTTTTATTACTATGTTCTGACTTTTTACTGTATTGAAATACATTTCGGAAAAAAAATATTTGTGTAGTCAGATAAATGTAACTCTTAATCATATTGTGCTGAATGCAAGCACACGAGGAATTGAACAAGAAACCCCCCGATTAAAGAAAACATTTATTCAGGCGAGGTATGGAATTCATCGCGGTAAGTTTCATTAGAGGCAAATATGTTGTTGGTATTCAGGTAGGCTAATTACTTTATCTCGGCGTAATAATAATGGCGACAGACGTCTGCATTAATAGCCGCAGTTTTTCTCCATCATCAAATGGCCCGAAGAAATGCAGTTTTTGTATTTCACTTTTCTCTTGCGCATGCAGAAGGCGAAAGGACACATTACTCTCAAACTAGATATGCTAATTTCCTTTATTTCACGCATGCCGCCCTGAATATTCTCTCGCTTTCTACATCGCTCGGCTTCTTCTCCACAACATTTATTGCAAAATTCGTGGGATGTCTGTAGATGTCGGGATCTCAGCAATTGCGCCCGGTCTCGGAGAATTATATTATTAGAGCTCTCGTCGTTTAAATTCCTCCGCCAAGATAAATCATCGCCCGAGTATCGTAATCTCGAGCCGATATATCGAAGGTCAGGTCGACGTTGTGAAACCGTTCTCAATGCAACACATTCACGTCTGTTTCAATCAGGTCTCAACCTCATATTTTTATAATATACAATATACTTTCTGGAGACTTTCCGACCCTATAATTCTCCATATTTCAGAAGGAGATTAAACAAATTAATAAACTAAAATTGGACAAGGGTACCAATGTGAAAATCTTAGAATTATTTCATATATATATTGTAATAAACAAAAATAAATGTCGTTTAATTTACTTTTAATTTAAAAAAATTGAAGAATTTAATGAATTTGAAGCGCCGTTTATGTAATAATTAAATGGATGGCTTTTTATTAAATGAAAAGATAACCAATTAACAAACAAAATATTTATTTATTTTGTGGAAATAACTCAAACCAATTACAATTTAAAATTTTAGATCTCAGGGTCTCTACTGGGTTTGATAATGGACACAACAAGTTGTTTTAGAAAACTAATTAACACACAGTTTATAATTCACCCAGACAATATGTTGATAGAAAGAAATTAAAAAGAAAAGAAATTAAATCTGATTGACAATTAAAATAGAACGAAATCTGACTTCTATCCTTTAATTACGTTTACATCAATCATTATTTTGTATTTTGTTACTCACATCTGTCCAGCTGGTTCCAGCATTCCTTTTTGTTTTCGGAAGTACACTATTGCAAAAAAATTTTACACTGATTCTAATATCGGCTCACCGATTTTGCACTCTTGTAGTCAAACTTGATAGGCTCCCAGGAACTCGAATGATCCTCCTTTTTGTCAGCTATCTGGTGACCGCTTGCCTTATATGAATTATATGATTTATAGATTTGCTAGTCTTTTTCGCTTTGGACTTAAACTTCAACTATATATTCCTGGAAGGCTACAGACGCACACTGCTTTTACTTAGCAATATTTACGATGTAATGCTTCCGTGAATGTTTTTACTTTGTCTTCAACTCATAACTTTGTTTAATAATACATTAAACAACGGCTAGTCTCTGCTCTAGACTCTTTTGTTCCGTCCTCCGAAATGTCCCGTCACCAACTGAACTATCGTAGTCTCGAGTTTTAGCGCGCATACGCCATTTTTGACATTCCGACAAAGTAACAGAGCCTGGCTCCATTGTCGCTTTGGAAGCTCCTGCCGCTACAATTAAATTTTATGTCCAAACAATAAATGCCCTAATTAATTGGAATTACAATATATATATATACATATATATATATATAAATTGGTTTGAAACAGTGATTAGGTTGATGTGGCAGCACTGTAACGCTGTAACTCTACAAATTACAAACTAATAAATAGAAAGGAACGTAAAGAAAATTGCAAATCTTATAATTATTCATTTCCTACATAAATTGTTTGAATAAAAAGTATTTAATTGATGTGGTAACGCTGTAACGACACAAATGTCCATGAATGAGAAGGAAATTAAAGCAAATAAAAGATACGCGCCGTGAGAAAAATAATCGTTGAATTTAGTAATTTTTATATCGTGAAAAAATTGGTTTAACGACAGTGATTAAGTTGGTGTGGTAACGCAGCAAAACTACAAATGTCCTTATTTTAGAAGAAAATTAAACAAAGTAAAAAAATAATATACGGACATAGAGAAAAATATTTTTTATTTCCAATATACATTGATTTAACAACAGTATTTGAATTGTTGTGGCTGTACCACTCCAAAATTCCTTATTTTGATAAATAAAACCAAGTAATAAACTAATAGTGATTCAGTTGATGTGGCAACGCTGTAACTCAGACCCTATTGAACGTAGCTGCGATAAATTAATAAAATAAACAATTGACTTAAAATTATATTATATTCTGGGGGATTTAAAAATGCTATTTAAATAATTTTAACGTTGGTTCTTAATTATAATATGATATATTCAAAACCCACTAAGAGACATTTTTATTAATGAAAAAAAAATGGTTTCAGTTAAAGAACCATTTGAATTTAAAAAACGACTCTGGAAACTCTTATAAATCCCCGTATTTTATAAAATTGATTTTTCACATTGCAGTTCATGTTACATCGGCCAAACCAATAGAACATTGATTTGACGATTAAAGAATATAAATATAATTTCAAACACAATCCTCCTAAAAATTATATAGAAACATAATCCCAAATTTTATTTTGAAAACGTCACAATAGTAATTTAAGAAATTAAAAAAATCATTCAAACGCTATCAATATTAAAGAAGAAACAAAAACATCAAGAAATTTACGTATCTTTAGTATTTCTGTATACAATTTTAGTGTATCCTTATTATTATACGTTCGAATTCTGTTCGGGAAAGCTGTGTTTTAATTTTTTTCTGTGAAAATGTATTTCACATTCTATACTTACAAATTGTATTTCACATGTCTGTAAAATAAGGTCGTAGCTTTTTAATTTTAATTGAGTTATTTTTTATTTTATAAAACGCATTTTGTTTGATAGTTTTAATTTTTTTAAATTTGGTATCGGTGTTAAAATTTCTATTGTTTCCTAGGCTCATCATGATAGGTTTTCCACTGTGTTGTGGTTTGTAGTGACGTATTGCTACTGTGTAGTCATTTAATAACTAAACTTTTGGCAACGCTGACTCTGTTAATCTTTTTAACCCCCGTAGAAGATGTATGGATTTTTCAATCGTGCAGCATGAATAACGTATTAAATTTAAAACTTATTGTAAAAGAATGTTTACTCCGTTAAATCACTTTGCTTTGACAAATCCCCATAACAGCTCGCGTACGACGACGAAGCCGGGGGAATATAAAAGGAAGGGGGCACAGATATATGGGCTGTTTTGTGTGAGCAAGTTAACGGTGGACGTGAAACATGGAGCAATAAATTTCCCTTTCGCCTACATCAAAGCGGGCAAGACAGTGACTGCATTGCGCCAGGACCTCTGGCTTTAATCTAGGCCATATCAATCGATTCCATCAGGCACGATCCTCCTCTTCCTCGTGTGTGTCATTGTATTCCTCCGTCGTCCAAGGTCACTCTACACAGCAAACGTGGAAATTCCGACCATCTACATTTTGCCGTCGTGAGCTTGAGCCTAATATAACTTAAGTTTAATCATTGCGGTTCAGGGTTATTATTTGGTTAGAAATGGAGGAATTTAAGTCAAAGAGACAAAGATACTGGTTTTCAGGGGTTTTATGCCGCTTTCCGCTGTTCCTATTAGGACAGTCGGCTAGCTGCCACTCTTAAACTGCCCGAGGCTGCGTCGCCTACTCCATGTATCAGGAATGGCCGTGGGACAAGTACCAAGACCCAGCGACCTACCTTATGCTGGTTTTCCCTATTGGTGTTTCCCCTGCATTACATTTAGACAAATACCGGTGCAGGTAGAATCTCCTTAAACTATACCCTACTTTCCACATTCCCCCTTTCCATTTCTTCTCTCCGCTATTAATGGAAGCAGCCACTAAAGTGGATAAACCTCGTGTAGCCTCTCACTCGAATCAAAAATTGTGAGGCCCATAGGAATATTAAGGTAAGAATTGGTGTCGTTACGGCGTTGCTTTGTTGAAAAGTAGACGGTACCGGCACCGGCAGGCGGACGTTCTTCTTTCAGTCAAGACGAGCTGACGTTCCACATTCTATCAGTAGTTTGAGATATCTCCGCCTTTCTGAAGACACAATAATTTCCCTGCACAGTTTCTATTCTTTATTTTACGTGAAATATGTAAATTTATTGTTGTCGGTGGTGAATTTAATATTTTTATCGTTGGTCAGGTGTTCCATGTTGTCTGATTTTTTTTAAAACATCTTTATCAGGGGTTTTCGTTCCCTCAACCCTTCTGCGTTGATCCCTTCCAAAGTGTTATCTTGGTTCTATTGTACCGAGCAAAATAATTACAGATGATTAAGAATTTTTTAACGGAAAGTGTTAAGTGGCCCTGAAAGAGAGGGGTGGTGAAGAATGAAGAAAAAGGAAAGGAAATAGAAGAGATGCTCATAAGCGAAGATATAGTGAGACGTTTGACTTCGGCTAGGTCACGTGGAGAGGATGAGTGAAGGAGTAATGCCAAAAGGAAAGCTGTTAAATTGAACCATGATTGGAAAGATGAGACGAGGACGAACAAAGGACCTAGGAGAAGTGCTGAGTTAATAAATTGGAAAGTAAATAACAACAGTGAACAGCTAATAGGATAAACACTCGGAAAGTGTGACTGTGAAACCAGTCGGAAAACCGTGACGCTGTCTCCCTATACTGTAATGTAATTCCCATTTAATAATCCTGTACTGGGAAATATTATATGTCTATAGAGTGTTGAGAGCTGTGTTAATGGACGACACCTGCAGTTAACACAATTACTTTTATAGAGACTATTACTTCAGCACTGATTTTTAGAGGAATAAATTTTCATGTATAGACTATGGCGTATGTATTTCTCCACTGATGACTGGCTATTAAGGCCTTCGTCAGTAACCGGCAGCTTTTATCCCCTGTTAAAGTGTCCGCTTCCGCCGCGGCCGCTCTTCTTGTAAACTGTTTTACGACTGGCAGTAAATCAAGACAAGAAGTCGGCAGCAGCCAGTAGCGTGTCCGGCCTCCATAATTCATTCGTAGGACTCGGTCTCGAACCCATATTTGTCCAGCAGTTCTCCCATGGCTTGACCAACATCGACTTTCTCGCTAAACGCCAAATTCTAAGACTTTGTGTTCTCCAGAACTTTGGAGGAACAATTACCACATCTACAGAAAATACCTTCACTCAAGTTTGATGATCGTTCTCAAGATACTCCCTATTACAATCCTGAAAATACTCCCGCTGAAATCCATTCTTATTTTGATGCTACCACTACTTCACTAATCCTCTAAAATTTCATGGGATTGGATTATTACCCCCACAGTGTTTGAGTCTGGATTGTGAGGAACATTGTAAAAAGTTTTAACTTCAAGTTTCACTACTTTTACTACATATATTTTCAGTCAAGCCACGACCTATAGAAGGAATGTAAAAGGTACTGATACGTTGAAATTTTAAACCGAATTATTAAAAAAACAGTATGATATGGACTACATTTTAATCTATATAATTAAAAACAAGACGTGAAATCTGAAATGTTATATAAAATCCAAACGATTAATCAAAAATAAATTAATTACAAATGTTGTTACTGATACCAAAAAATAATTAGAACACATTGTTTCAGCACAGCGTTGCTAATTTATGCCAAGTTGCATCGAGACTTCCACTTACTGCCCACATTTATAATTGTATGGGGAACGCACATACATACCGACGCTGATAGGGTTTAGGTCCTGGTGCTGTTTGTCTTAATGCGGAGGTTATGGAGGACTTTGTGCGGTGATCCTTCAGGAAGCTGAAGTGAGGCAGAAAACATCCTTAAACAAAACAGTTTCTCGTTCCGGACGGAATTGAAGTTTCAGCGACTGCGAAATGAGGTTATTTTCTCGACTATTTGCACGGAGTTTTCCTCGGAGTTGTGGAGGGGGGGGAAGGGGGTTAAAATGAATTGCCCTTCGGCAACGACGACACTTCTTGTGTGTGGAATATGATTGCAATAACTATGCAAATTCTCCCTAGAGAGAGACTTGTATGAAAGTCGTAGTCGTCTTCTTGCACTTGCAATACTTCTCTTGTCTGTCATTTTGTCAGAGTCTTGCTTATTACAACTTCAATTATAAGACAATCACAAAACACTCAACTGTGCATGGAACTGGAAATTTCTGAGACCATCTGACAAAAGTAAGGCCAGACAGTAGATAAATTTTCCTTCACAAATTGTACTGTTTGTCAACAAATTATTCCACCAGAAAAAATAAAACCAATTTGTACCTTATTTAGTGAAATAACTTAGTAAAGTGAAACGATTGTAATTAAATTAATCGCATCCACAACCAGTAACGCAGAAAATGTTACTCTAGCTTTCACGCCGTCACAATCTCCGTCCTCCTGTTTTCCAGGTCTAAAGAGTAAGTTTCTATTTTTTAACATAATGTATTTATTATATTTTAATTGTGATTATTATTTTAATTTTAAGTTATTATAATTAACAAATAACGCCAAATTTATCAGTTCAATATTTTATTTATTGACCATTAGAAGCATCTTAAAATCACATAAAAAAAGTTAAGAAATACATAAATAAAAGCTATTAGAAAATACTAATGTATAATTAATACAGAAGATTATATGATCTACAAGATTCAAATATTAGAAGGAAAATAAATTAATAAAATAATGGGGTTAGTCGTTAATTATTAAAATTGAATATCATCAGTCTGAGCAAAATAATCATTTAAAGTTAAACATTTATTTAACTTGGACTTTTGTATGTGCAATATATAGTTTCATTTAATTGTTAAATCCATCTCACTTCACTCAATTTTAAATTAATAAACCAGTCAAATTTGACTGAAATATATTTTAATAAAATAAAAATTTGCCAGAGGTACCGTTTCTTTTTCGGAAAACGTCTTAATGTCAAAGAATTTAGATTTTATGAACATGATATTCATAATACAATTACGAGAAAATTTATTGAACATTACTTACGATTTTATTAATGAAATATAAATAAATACCTTTCGTTCGCACTGTGTAACATGCATTGCCATAAGAACAACTAATTTGGATATAATTTTATGTTCATCTGAAATATAAATTTAATTTTTCAAATCATTTGTATGATAATATCATGTTTGTCCAAGTTGATGATTGATTATTAAAATAGACAACATATAATTACTATGAATTCTCCAAATTTTTTAACCTCATTAAGTGGTGGTATTAAAACAAATAACTTAAACAATTTTCTATACAAAACTCTAATTGTGTGTTTTTATTTCAAGAAGTGAAATATATTGAGTCTTGTGAAATTTTTATATTTGCACGTGAAATTTCTCCAAAAAAAGAACGGTGCGTAGTGTCCAATATTAATTTTTTAATATGTTCTAGAGTTTTTATTCCATTAAAAATATATTTCTAACTAATTTGTGGTTTATTCATTTATAATTTCATTTATATCACACTAGGCTAATTTTATGGTTTCCCCCAACCTTGTAATTGAATTTCGTAATGATTCTAAGGCAATTACAAGATGGCGAATGTTAAAGTCTGATAATGATTCTCGTCTCTTTAACTGAAATTAAATATTTTGTTAAATGGGTGGTTTTGAGTCCAATTGAAGAAACCCAAACGAGTCCTGAAAATCTATTGGAAATATAACGTCAAAGATAAGCGAAGAAAGTCTACAGAATAATGATTATTTAGTTGTTAAATGTAAAAGGTTTGGTTTAAATAATAAATTCTAATTAGATTAAGAAGTATCACAGATAAATTAAGTGGTAAAATAAATAATTATTTTGCACTTATTATTCATATTATTTACATCTTTTCATATTTAATAACTAAATAACTGTAAATTGTTCTGTGAACCTTCTTTGGTTATCCTTTGATGTTATGACTGCAACTGACCTTTTAAGTCAGAGCTTAAGGACTTCTGTACGACCAAAGTGACAACTTTTCAAATGATTCCGGGCCGTAATTAGCAGCGCTAAGCAATGACGTGCTCCTTGTACGGAATCTGCTGTATCAGTATTTACGATCCAACATAAGCGAGATAAATTACGATCGTGGGGGATCGTAAGTCACAGCGGGCGGGGATAATCTGAGCTAAGCCGAGTAGTGATTGGCGCGATCTCTTACGCTTGTCTACACGGCGGACTAACACGTGTTTGTGCTCGCCAAAGGGAAACCGGTTGTCAACAACCAACACACCAAGTTAATATCAGCAGCTGCTTGTCTCTCTACTTCAATATGCCATCTACAAACACGTGACGTCATCAACGCTGCCAGAGTAGACTCTACGCGGAGGAAACGTCTCGTGTTGGGTAAAAACACGGTTTTATTCTAAAGATTTGTAAAAAAGAAATATGGAACTAGTACAGGAATCCTCAGGGTTGCTAGTACCAACTAGCTTTAATCAACCCCCTCATCCCCACAAGTCTACAGTCGGGTCAACGTGTAGTTTGCGAACGATTTAGTTCAGATGAACTATTCAAGGAAAATAGAACTTTGCAGTCCTCTGTGCCTGTCAATTCAGTCTATTTCAGTGATATATAGACCAAACAATTTGAAATAAAGGAAGTATCAAAGCATAAAAACAGTGATTCATTACAAGACAAAGTAGAGATTAGTAAGCTGCATTGGTTTCCAAATATGATGACTATGAAAGAAGATAGAGGTACAACCCAGTAAGTAGCAGGGTGAAAGACTACTGGGTAAGGCCTAGAAAGAAGTGGATGAATACGGTGTAGGAAAGAGGGAAGGAAAAAGAGAGGAGATCTTTGATTCACAACCAGAGCCCAAAAGAGAGGAAAATGTAAATGAAACAAAGTATCAAAAATTTTAAGACAAATCTATCTATATAATAAAAAAGGATGTATATTTGTATGTATGTATGTATTTACGTTGTTCTTTATACAAATTTTATCGCGTGGACAGAATGCAACAAAAATTGGAACACATATTCTTCAAAATACGAGAAACGGTACTGTGAGGGTGAGAAACGCCTAGCATACATGTGGAAAGAATTATAATTAAAAACCGTAATCATTAAATATTAAATTACTGCGCGCCAAGAGACAATGACGTCACGCGAGAGAGAGACGTTACTACGCAACGAACAAAGGTAATATTTCCTTTATTAGGAATGAAATAAAGTAGAAATATGTTCTTTAAATAAAAAGTATAATTTTATACAGCAATACTCCAGCGACTGGTAATAAAGAAGAATACGAATTACTTTACCATCATTGGGGAAAATGTAAGTTAATTTTCGCGCTATATTAGTTGTGAGTCTAGCTAACAATTTCATCAATGTTATATTTCGTAATGTATGAAGACTGAGTGACGATTATATCCTGAAATACTCAAGGAATATATTTAAGTATTCAATTAAATACTTTTCCGAGTTTATATAAATAAGTACACGAGCAACGCCGGGCACCCAACTAGTAAGTAATAAAAATATTCCACAGGACAGGGAAGATTATTCATTTAAGGCAGGAGGTTTCTCTTAAAACGGACCCCAAAAAATTCTTCCTGGCAAAAGGAAGACATCAGTTGCTTTCATAACTCTCAAGATGACGAAACGTTAACATTTTCCCGAGATGCGATGTAACGGTCTCTCTTCGATTCATTTTATTTGTTTTAAGTAATTATTGATTCAGTTGATCACGTGCTAGTTTACTTTTTCTTGCTTGAGACAACTTCATTAAAGATCCTGTTTGCAGCTCATCAATTTCGTGTCCAAGTTTTATTTTTTTCTTCTTCTTCTGCGTCTTCACTGTTCTTCCCCCGGGGCAACAGGCGTAGATCCAGATCTCTCAGCCCTGAGATCCTCTTAATTCATATAGTCATCTTCTGCCACTCTACTGCGCATTTCACATTACCGTATCCTGTAATTAATCGATTCCAATATTTCTTCGTGGAACAGAAACTGGTCAACCATCTTCCTGTCGTGAACCACTCTTATGAGTCATCTCCAACACCTCTCCTTTCCAGTCTTTCCAACAACCTCCTCGTTCCTAACTCGCTCCGTCAATTTTTTTTCTTTTCCAGTCACGTTTAAGTGCATATTTAAAACTCCTCCAATCGGTTCATCAGGACCGTACAAATGTGAAACTCCAAGTATAAAATCGTATCATTCTGTTAGGTGGCCCTTTATTCCTTTAACCGTTTACTAAAACGGTGTTTAAAATACGAGAGTAACTCTTAAAGGGGATTAATTATATTATAGTTTTCCTTAAATCGTGTTCTATTTACACCCGAATCCCATGTCTACAAGTCTACAGACAGGCCTCAGTCGGGTCAACGTGTAGTTCGCGAACGAACTAGTTCAGATGAACTATTCCAGGAAAATAGAACTTGGCAGTCCTCGGTGCATGTCAAACCACGATTACACTCCGACGAAATTATCAATTAACAATTTTATTAAACGAATATAAATACCACTCAACGTTTCTGGGATCTTCATTTTAATTTTATTTAACGTTGAAGTAAAGCAATTAAAGTACTTTCAATGCCATACGGTTTTATATTTTCTTTTGAAATATAGTATTGTTATTTAGGCGGGAGAGTCGAGAGTCTACTGTAGATCCCTGGCCATGGACCGTTGGTGTGTTGACGTACCGTATCTGCGGAGTAAGATGATCGGCAGCTGGTGGCAGGGCGAGGCTGCGGGGTCCATGGCGGTGCTGCTCTGACTGGCCTCACTCCGGCTGCATGTTCGTGTCCGACTTTCCTCTCCTCTCCACAAGCTCCGCCACCTTCACCGCGCACACACACACATACCGAAACTGCAACCGCCATCATGGTACGAACTTGAGCTGTCGCCTTCAGGTCTGGACACTCTGACGTTCCAAACCATCAGGACGACCTGTGCACCTTTTAGATTATGTGGATTTGGTTGGGATGCCATGGATCATTCTATGCACCAAAAAATCAATGGTTGAGTATTTTACCTGCATTGGCTTCTCCTTTCGTCAGTGAAAATAATTTCCCACAGTTCCTCCATTTTTAAACTACAGAATTTTTCAGCAGCAATGCAATGCAGTCTTCTCCTTTCAACCCTTCCAACTGCCTCTGTTTCACATTCAAGGAAAAATAAAATGAATCCACACCTCAATTAATAATTTTGTTTTACGAACATGTCGACACGTACGGAAACTTTGTTTCTTCTATTAAAGAAACATTACACAAATTCCCCTCGAAAGTTGGTCTCTGTACTTTCATCCTTGTACCAGCACTTGTAACCTCATTTTTCTAGTGAGAACCGCAAGCAGTATCAGAGCACAGACAGGCCGCCATCGTGGCCCCTCGAGGGCGTTGTAAAAGGGGAATACAATTGCCGGTACGGACAATAAATATTTCGATGGAAGATACAGACAAGGCGGGCGCCGTTCGTAGAAAACCGCCATCTCAGGGCCACGTTTTCAATTATGCTTTGTGAAACATCCAACAGGGTCCTCAACCTCACATCCGAAAGGGAAAAAAAGAGAGATGGTGATGATGTCCTTTGCCATTATAGGTCTAGAGGGCGCTCTTCAGCATGGGATTTAGGATGGAGGCTCTTTAAATATTATTTTAGTAGGGCGCAGACGAACAAAGTCGAGTAAATGTCTGTTCCGGAAAATGAAAACATACAACGTTTCTATATAAAGATATAATATAATAGTTATAATATCAAAAAATGATAGACTCATACTTAAGGAACAAGCTTATTGGACTCCAGTAATACAGCTTTTGACATTAAAAATATTCAAAGGCCACTAGACACTTAACTCCTGGATACAAAATGGTTTTTCACGAAAAATATACATTTATTCTCGGGGAAATAAGTATAATTATTATTCCAATATTTGAAACGTAATAAAAAATATTAAGCATAAAATTAACAGAACGACGGTTTTCCCGGTGAATAGATAAAATTCTCGGGTCTCAACCCGGGCCAATGACTTGTTAAATGACATCGTTTCGACGGCAAGCTCCGACATTGTCATCATCGTCGATACGTTCTTATTTAACAAACCATGGGTCCGGTGTGACCCCCCGAGAATTTGATCTACTATATTTTATTTTTATTTTTAGGGCAACAGGCTACATGGAATAGTCGGCCAGCTGCCTCCTAAACTGGTCGAGGCACGGAGAAGGGAATGCTGCGTCCCCACAGCAAACTCCTCTCCCGCTATCGGAAGGGCGTGGGACAAGTACCCAATGCCCGCCCTACCTGATGCAGGTTTTTCTAGGGTTTTCCCTGCATTTTTCTTTAGGCGAATGCCGGGTAGGAACCTTAAACCATAGCCCGGGGGCCCTAGTAACCCTTGGCTACCTTCCTCTACCCTTCCACATCCCCCTTTTCAAATCCCTTCCTATGCTATTAAAGGGGAGTTGCCCAAAGTGGATTACCCTCATGTAGCCTGTTGCCCTAAAAAAAAAAATTACCAAACTAATTATTTAGATTTTAATGCGAGTTATTTCTGACAAACTTAACGGTCTTTATTTATATTTCAAGTATAAATAAAATGTAAATAATGTAGGATGACGTATCTCATAACTGTATTATAAATATCATGTTAATAAAATCGAAATTTTTAGATAGTCATACATTTGAAAAAATTATAAATTTTCACCCGAAGACGTTGCAAGAAAATGAACAGATACTTCGTGCCAAATGTTGCGTGTTTATTCTTTTATCATTCAATGAAGTCATTTAATAATAAATATAATATTTATCTATAATTATAAAAATGAATTGCTGTTCGTTAGTCTCACTAAAACTCGAGAACGGCTGAACGGATTTATCTTATCTTAGTCTTGAAATGTTCGTGGAGGTCTAGGGAAGGTTTAAAAGACGAGAAAAAATCAAATAATTACCGGGAAAACCCTAAAAACAGCCCTTTTCTATTTCCCATAGAAACTATTTCTAAATAAAATAGAAATCTACACCAGGTGAGAAATTTTCACCAAATTTCGTACACGTGTTCTTTGCGACCAGGAAACAAACACTGTCGGGGTGAGACGCGTCTTCCACCCCCAGAAGCGGGGGTGGAAATATTTAAACATACTAAAACAGCCGATATTTGAGTCGGATAAATATTTTTAGGGCTCAAAGATATTGATAGTGTTTCTACCAATGTTATCTAAATACAATTTTCATCCCCTACGCCCTGTGAAAAGGACACCCTTCGGGTTTGGGCTGGAGATGCTTTACAGTAAAATAACGCGAATACAACCGAGATTGGAGTCAAATCAAAGGTTATGGAAGTCACTGTGTTTAGTTACGACATTCAAATTGGCATTTACCCCTCAGATGCAGGGGTAGCGGTGTGCAAATTTTGGAACACGCAAACACGGCAGATATTTGCGTTAAAGAAATATTTTTCAGAGTTAATTATAATGATTAGGGTTCGAGTAGCGTTACATAAAAATTGCGCAAAAGCAGCCGAAATTGGAGTCATATCGGGGGTTATAGATAAATGACATCTCGGGCAACGCCGAGCACCCAGCTAGTAATTTAATAAATAAGCAAAATTTTAAATTCTATATTTATTGTATAGTTTAAGTTCATGAAGAAATTTATTTGAGTGCGTTACCTGAATAAGTCCCACAAAAAAAGTGGACGAAACGTCGTAAAACTGTAATTTTTTATTTAATTGGAGCGGACAGTTTTAGTCCCTGCCAAATTGGCTCGTTTCGCTGTTTTAATTATAAAAAATTTAAATTAAATTAATTTTTAAAAAAAGATCATATGACCAGATTATTTTACCTTTCATTTTACTTAATTATCATTATATCTTTGCTGCAAAGAAATATTAGCTCTGAGAAATCATAAAATATGACAACTCATAATGACAAAAATTCTCATTTACGTATTTTTTGTATATGCCTATATGATTCTTTATAATATTTTTGCCCTAGCTGGGAGCCCGGCGTTGCCCGGGTTGTCATAATTAAACCAGGGATTAGAGTCAAAGCTTGGTTATATTTTCGCCTTATTTTTGTAAGGGTGCTCTTTTTAATAGCTTTATTGATTAAATTATTTAATTATAACTTTTCATTAAATATTTTTGTAACTGTCACAAACCGATTGAGGATCTTAATGACTGTATTCGTTGAAGTTAAAGGCTGAGAACTATTGCGTCTAATGATTACAGTAAATACTTGTTGGCAGATCATGTCATATTGGACGAAACATCAATCAAAAAATAAATTACCTTGAGTATGGCCTAGCAATCGTAAAGAAAAAGTCGCCATATTGGTTGCCACAAAGCCTAAAGTATGAAAAATGGTTCTTTGTATATAATAAATACAAAAATAACGAACACTCCAACTTTTCAACAGAAAATTTTCAATTTTTTGCAATGTCGTTAATTTTCAACAGTTCTCACTTGAGTTTATTCTATACATATTTAAATCCAATATGTTAAATCGTAATAATATACACACATTTACAAAATCTTGAAATAAGTGGCAAGTCTTAGCAAATTAAAAATCTATTTAATTATAATGATTAACAAATACCGTGTATTGTTTTTACCATCATTCTATGTCTTCTCCAGCACGTTTTTCAATATATATTTTGTGCAAAATGTTGGTTTGGCATATTTATTGCATGCCGGTCATTTAAAAGTGAAGTTATTTATAATAAAATTAGTTCCACAAATTGTATAATCTTTTGTATTGCATTATTTTGAAGAATATGTATACCAATTTTTGTTCCAATCTGTCCACGCGTTTAAATTTGTATAAAGATTAACATATATACATACAAATATACATATATTTTTTTATTATACTGATAGCTTTAATTGTTTATTTTCGCTGTAATTTATTTTATGTACTTTTATTTAATGGTAATTTTGACTTGACCAATTTCCTCAATAGAGGACTAACGTAATGAATAATTAAAATCTAAATAGAAACTATTTCTGCGGCCCATATTTGCCAATAATTATTTATTTAATGACATGAAGATAAATTGCCTTTCCTCTCCGACGTATATTCTTTAGACCGCCACTTGTGGGATCGCTGGTGGTTGTGACTGTTGTGGTTGGTGTTTGCAGAGCCGAGGGTGGCTGCGACGCTTTGGAACGAGTGACTTGAGATTCAATTACCCGGCAGACGCGCGGTTTGTTTCTCCAAAAGGGAGGGAAGGAGACAAAAAGGGCTGACGCACCTGGTCGAGTAAAATCGTGTCACTTCCAACCTCCAAATAAAGTGGAAGAGCTGCTCTTTCCGCTCCAGGGCTCGACCCCAAGTACACAAAAGTAAAGCCCCATAAAAGACAAATGTTCCCATAAACCAACTGGCACTCCCAAATAATATGCAAAAAATTGTATATTATGACAATATATCATTTTAATCGAATAGCATAGAATTAATTTTCCCTGGATCCTAATGCGCAACCAAGTTTCAAGGATGTTGTTCACTCACACGTTACTAATTAATAGCTAAATTTACATGGGAATCAATTATAAGAAGATAATATTACATCAATAACATTGAATAAATATTATTATAATTTTCACTCTAAACTATTTTCCATAACTGTAATTTCGGCCTCAGCGTGTGTGTAAAAATCGCACCCTCATAAATTTATGCTCCTCTACATTTCATGAAACTACGTATAAGTAGTGTTCTATAATTTTTTTCACAATTGAAATATAATCTATCATGTTTGTAAAATTTTGTTTTCTTTGAATTTTTAGGTTATGAAATTTGAAAGCATATTTGTAATGATCAACTATTAGTCGTTTAATTTGCCCCACGTTGTGGTAGCCATTTATGTAATGATCAAAAAAGTTAGGGTTAATTAAATGAAATTATTTATCAAAAATTAACAAATAAAATAATTTATTATTTATTCACTTGTGGCTTCCAAAAGTTAAAACAATTACAATCAAATTAAGGTCAGGGTCATCACTGGGTTTGATAATTGATCAGAAAAGTGATTTAAACTGATTAACAATTCAAAATATAAAAACTCACCTAAAATAATATGATGATAGATAGAATGAAAGCTAAATGTAGAGAAACTGAACTATTACCTTTCTAATTATCGTTTAGAAAATTTTATATCAAAGTTTTGGTTACTCACGTAATGTCCGACTGGTACCAGCTCTTTCTTTTGTAGCTTCAACACTACACTAAAAATGCAAAATTTTACACTGATTCTAACATCCTTGCAGATTTTACACACGCGGCGAAGTGCACGTACTCAGCTATCAGGATCCTCGGTGGTTGTCTCTTCTTCCTGGTCAGGTAGCCAATACTGAATTGATCAATGGGAAGATTGTTCAATTTGTGAAGCAAAAAAATGCTTCCATACAGGAACGTGTGATTTATAGTTAATGTTAAACGACTTTACTTAGCCTATGCAGAGTCCAGACTTTAACTAATTTCTTCTCGTCGCAGATTTTAAGCTTTTTGTTTCTCCTCGCTCGACCCAGGCTCAGAGCAGAACTTTACTGTTTTATTTCTACCACCTAACTCGGTGAAAATTTGTTTCAATGTTTCACCTCTCGTCGCCGACCGTAGACTCTAACTTCTCGTATGCAGATTTGGTGGTTGTCTATTCTTTCTCGACCCCGTCGCCGTTCAGACTGAAGTCCTTTCGCGTACGCCGTCACCATTTCGGCTTTCCAACAGAGGAAAAGAACTCGCCGCACGGAGGCACGGAGAAGAGAATGCTGCGTCCCCACAGAAAACTGTTCTCCCGCTATTGGAAGGGCGCGGGACAAGTACCCAATGCCCGACACACCTGATGCAGGTTTTTCTAGGGTTTGTCCTGAATTACTTTTAGGCGAATGCCGGGTAGGATCCTTAAAATATAGCCCGGGAGCCCTAGTTAACCCTTGGCTACGTTCTTCTACCCTTCCGCATCCCTCCTTTTAGATCCCTTCCTATGCTATTAAAGGGGAGTTTCCACCATGTAGATTACCCTCATGTAACCTGTTACCTTAAAAAAAGAAATTAAAAAAAAGAATTCTCTCGCAGGTGAATCTTCCCAGAGAGCTCTGGCGGTGGCTACCTTTGCGGATGCCTTCACATCTCTCTGGTTTTTTGAACTAAGGTTCCCATATGCCGAGGTACCTCGGACTGTTTTGAGAGGTGTATGTTCCGGGGTCGCAGACCTTGGGCATACGGTGAGAGTTGTCCGCTATTCCAATTGGAATAGTCGGCCAGCTGCCTCCTAAACCGGTCAAGGCACGGCGAGGGGAAAGCTGTGACCCCACAGTGAACCCCTCTCCCGCCATCGTAAGGGCGTGGGACAAGTACCAAATGCCCGACCTACCTGATGCAGGTTTTTCTAGGGTTTTCCCTGCATCACTATTAGGCGAATGCCGGGTAGGATCCTTAAAATATAGCCCGGGAGCCCTAGTTAACCCTGGGCTACCTTCCTCTACCTTTCCGCATCCCCCATTTCAAATCCCTTTTTTATGATATAAGAGGGGAGTTGCCACTATGTGGATTACCTTGCACATAGCCTGTCCACACCCAAAAAAAGGTGTGATTTATTACGTTACTTCTTGTAACTGTTCGATGGATTTGACTGTCCAAAACTTTTTACTCAAATTTAACTTGTAACCTTTCAGGCTAGCTAGATCTATCTGCCTGCCAAGCTGTTCGCCGTCCGACTTCCAACTGTAAAAACCCCGCGGTTCGGCTCGACAAGGCCCGCCTGTACATTGTTATCTTGACATTGGTGCTGCTAACAATCCACCATAAATATCCAATTATCAAAATCACTAATGGCCTCTAATTAGTATTACAATATTTATAAGTTAATATCACTGATATTATTTTATGTTTTAATATTTTTATAGTTATAAAAATTAATTTCGTCGATATTATTTACTAATTTTGAATTTAGACTGTGCTTTTGTTAATTTATAATAGTCCTTTGTCACAGAGTAATTTTATGTACCAATAATGTGAAAAAAATTATTTATATGAAGTTGTGCATTGAAAATGGTCTTTAATATATGCGTTTTATTGTAAATGACGGCTATGGAAAATTGTCACAAAACTATTAAAAGGTCAGTTTTATGAATATCCGAGAACGGCTCGAATGCGATTCTGGCTCGAATTCGTGTGGCACGTTGACCTCTTACAGTTAACTGTGACGTGAAGTTAATTACCACGGAGGAAATTTCAGAGACTTGACCATGATACAGAGATAAAGAGAGGAAGGTTGTCGTATCTCCTCGCTTGCTTGTGTGTCTACGAGTATTAATGATAAGGTTGGAACAGCCGGTTGTTGTACGAGAGAGACGCCCCGAGGCAAGCTACAGTCAGACACAAAATAACAGCACTGGTCACAGTCACAAGGCCTGAAATAGGTCTGAGAATCCCCCCCCCCCAAAATGCCTGATTTAGAAATAATTAATTATCAAGTTCTCATCTTCTTCAACTATTATGATCTTCACGTGTCCAAGTCAGAAATTAGGGACGAAACGTACTGGGTTTTTTATTTGCATTTATTTGAATACCACTATAATCATTTAAGTCTGTATTTTCCAAGAAACTTCTTTTTCCGTAAAATAATAGAACACTTGTCAATCAATCTAAAGAAAATCTCTGTGTTTCATTATAAATTTGCTGGTTGTTGTTAATAGTTTTATATATAACGTACGTCTTCCTATTTATAAAAATAATTTTGCTAATTTTTATTAGCCCTCATATAACTTTGACCCGAACAACCAAAAAATAATTTTTATATTACGACGTTTCTCACGTAACTTTGGGACCTCATTGGGTAATACACCGAAATATATTTATACGACAAATTCGAAATGTGTAATTCACAATAACATACTTATATATAATCTGTAATTTCTAATCGTTTATTTTACTATGTTACTAAAACGTTTACATTTCTTATTTTTTTTTGTGTAAATTTTTGCTTACTTATGTGTATTAGACAAATTCTTAAAGTTCTAAATAGTATAGCTATGGATGATTTTCGTCTTACCTATTATTGATAAAATTCTTGAGTCTATAATTTATGATTTATTGATAGAACATGTAAATAAAAATAAAATTATTTCTGTGTATCAGTCAGGGTTTAGGCATAGGCATTCGACAGAAACTGCTGTACAACTTGTAATGGAGTCATTACAAATTACAAAGGGATACTGGAAATGATCATTCTTGGACCTCAAGAGGGTTTTCAAGGGTGTTTTTAGGGCTAAGGTAATTGAAAAATTGTTCAGGTATGGATTGAGAGGGCGAGGTTTGAGTTGGATGAAATATTATTTAATTATGTTAATATTAATAGAGCATGTTAAAGAAATTGATATTGAGGTGCCTCAAGACAGTAAATTAGGACCACGGTTAATCATCATTTACCAAAAGTAGTGAAGGAAGTAAAACTTAATCTGTTTCCTGATGACATCCTGATTTTCTTATCTGGTGAAAATTGTAAAGACATTGTAAATAAAATTAATGTTGAACTGGTAAATATTTTAAGTTGGCTATGTGTCAATACGTTTAGTTTGAATACTAAAAAAATAAATTTATGTAAATAGGTAATAAATTTTGAGACTGTGATATAGTTGTAGGAGAAGAAACTGTATAAGGTAATCCACATAGTGACCACTCTCCTCTTATAGCATAGGAAAGTGACTGAAAAAGGGGATCAGGAAGATAGCCAAGGGTTAACTAGGGCCCCCGGCCTACAGTTTATGGATCCAACCCGGCATTCGTCTAAAGGTAATGCAGGACAAACCCTAGAAAACCTGCATCAGGTAGTTCGGGCATTGGGTACTTGTCCCACGCCCTTCCAATGGCGGGAGAGGAGTTTTCTGTGGGGGTTTTTCGGTGCCTCGACCAGTTTAGGAGGCAGTTGGCCGACTGGTCCAATTGAGTGGGTTACACATTTGAATTATTATTGACTTTGAACTAAAATGTAATAAATATGCAGAGTATGTTGAAAAGAAATTGGTAAAAAAAATAGGAATAGTTTGTAAGTTACGAAATATTTTGTCTCTTAAACGTAAAAACATCCCAGTATTTATGACATTAGTAGTTCCTGATATACGTTATTGTAGTTCATTGTAAGCAGTAACGTTGTTAATAAATTAGAAGTAATATTTAATAGAGGATTAAGAGCTATATTGAACGAAAATAAATATTGTAAGTTTTAGGATGTACTAAATAAATTAGAATTTTTAAATTTTGTATGATGTATTAATTTTTATTTATATAATAGATAAGGGGCCATTCCCCGTGTATTTAAATACTTTTATGAAAAGAAAATTAGATATCCATAATCATAACACCAGGGGGAGGGAAAATTTTTTTATGAAACATCTAAATCTAAGATGTACAAAAAATTCAATGTTTGATAAAGGATTAATATTGTATAATGAGTTGCCTGTAGATGTAACGAATACAAACAATTTAAAATTATTAAAAAAAATTATCGTTACAGATAAAAAATAGTGATAGATAAATAGTTGTACGTGTATGTAATTAGCTTTAAGATACATTGTAAACATAAATAAATTATCTGTTGAAGTCACAAAAACTGTGGACGAAACGTCGTATTATTTTATTTTAGTTGATTAATGTGCTATTGTATGACAAATTGGTTGTTTTTCTGTTTCCTTATTAAATTATAATTGTCAGATTTACTTATATATTAATAGTTGTGAATTGTCTGTTTTAACGATAGTAAAGGGGAGGATAATTAGAGGTTAGACGAGACCAGTTGAATGAGATTGATCGTGACAGCCGATAGTGAGTATTCATCAGAGCCTGTTAGTCCTGTCCCTGGACGCTAAACAGTCACGACACACACTCGCTCGCTCAGCTTGTCTGGTCTGGTCACGTTTTACAATCTCTGTCATTACACACACTCCTATAAACCAGGGGAAAGTGCAAACTCCTTTCTTCCAGCACGGAGAGATAATATCCCGGAGGCCATTGCAATGAGTAACTTCCATTCAAACAGCCAAACACTAGAAGTCTGGGGCAAGACAGCTTGGAAACAATTACTACTGTGACAAGGAAGGCGTTGCTGGGTTGTTACACACCAGTCAAATCGTGCAGCCTTTATTTATTTAAAATCTCGCGAGGCTTTGAAAGGATGACGATATTATCTTCGTCCCGAAAAGAGAAGAAAAAGAAAAAAAATATATATAAATCCCCCAGCTGGTTTTCCGTCTGAATTATGCATGGCGCGCTGGGATCCGCCGTCACCATCTTCGTCCATTAAGGGAGCTTCAGGTGAGGAAGGTGAAGGCTAAAAGTCTCTCCCGTCACTCGCCTAATTCTTACACAAGAGGGTGGGGGTGGAAAAGACAAGCGCTAGACGCTAAAAGTGCGAATAAATGTACTGAGAAAAAATAAAAATAACTTCTTCGCGAAGAATAACTCTTAATAACTTCAGCAGACAGGAAAAATGAAATCATGCTCGACATCCGGACTTAAACGCCATTTTCAACTCAGGTCGACTTAAGCATGTTACAGAAAATTAATAACTACTTTCACGACGTCTCGAAAATTTATTTAACGTCGTTACAGCTCAACTTTTTTCTAATATTCGTGTAAAAGAACCAAGATGGTGGAGGTACAATCATAAATACATAATTTATTAAATCTATATTGTAAGGCCAATTAATTTAGCCATTAATTGTCTGAATATAAAATCTGAATTGTTTGATAAATCGATCTAACAAAGCAACAATGTAAAAGCGAGCTCAGTCCGCTTTTGTTGAAAAGTCAAAATGGCGTTTTGCGCGCATGAAAGTCGAGCAGTTTACGTCTGTAGCCAGCCAGGAAAGGAAGTCAGTTTTTTACGTCTACAGCCAGCTAGGATAGAGTTGGTGCTGAAAGATTGCTGTGGACGGATTAAGTTTTTCTGGTGAGCAGCAAAGAGCGGAATAGTAAAGTTGACAGTTTAAGTCAACAGCTAGGAGCTAAAGAAAAGTTAGTTCGCTCCGAATGAATAAACAGTTAAAACAAATCTTCAAGGAGCTGCGTTGTAGTTCATGTCCAAATCAATAAAAGACTAATAAATCTACGAATCATAGGATTCCTGTAATGCAAGCAGACATCAGATAGCTGACATTCAGGAGGATCATCCGAGTTCTTGGAAACCTATCAATTTTGACTTCAATAGTGTAAAATTTGTAAGTCGATATTTAGAGTCAGTGTAAAATTTTGCAATAGTGTACTTCAGAATCCATAAAGAATGCTGGTACCAGCTGGACAGATGTAAGTAACAAAACCAAAACTAATGATTAATTGTAAACGTAATTAAAGGATAAAGTTAGATCTCGTTCTCTTTTAATTGTCAATCAGAGTTAATGTATTTTCTTTTTAATTTCTTTCATTCTATCGACATATTGTCTAGGTGAATTGTAAACTGTTTGTTAATAAGATTTTAAAATCAATTTGTTGTGTCCATTCGGGAGAACTAGGTGTCAGTTATCGCAAAAGCATCGTGAGAAGCTGAACAAGTAATATAACTGTTAGTTGGTGGCGGGACATTTCAGAGGACGGAACGAACAATACTAGAGCAGAGACTAGCCATCGTTAAAGTATTATTAAACAAAGTTGTAAATTTAAGACAAAGTAAAACCTTCACGTAAATATTACCCCGTAAATATCACTAAGTTAGCAGTTTTACGTCTATCAGCAGCCAGGAAAGGAGTGCAGTTTTACGTCTGTAGCCAGCTAGGAAAGGAAGTCAGTTTAAGTCCATCATAGGATTCGTATAAGCCAAGCAGACATCAGATAGCTGACAAAAAGGAGGATCATACGAGTTCCTGTGAGCCTATCAATTTTGACTTCAATAGAGTGAAATATGTGAGTCGACATTTAGAATTAGTGTAAAATTTTGCAATAGTGTACTGCAGAACCCAAAAAGAATGCTGGTACCAGCTGGACAGATGTAAGTAACAAAACCAAAACTAATGATTAATTGTAAACGTAATTAAAGGATAAAGTTAGATTTCGTTCTCTTTTAATTGCCAATCAAAGTTAATTTCTTTACTTTTTAATTTCTTTCATTCTATCGACATATTGTTTAGGTAAATTGTGAACTGTTTTGTTAATAAGATTTTAAATCAATTTTTTTTTGTGTTCATTATCAAACCCAGTAGAGGCCCCGAGAGGACAGATCTAAAATTTTGTAGTAATTATCTTTTGTTGCCAGAAAATAAAATAAATATTTTTTTTGTTAATTGTTTAAACTTTTCATTTAATTAACTCCTTACATTTGTTTATTACAATATCTATTTCTATATCTGACCGTAGTCTCCATATCGCAGCTTCGCTCCCCTCAGAAATATCGAGTCTCATCAACCCCTTCATCGTCTTTTACAACAGAGCCATTTTCTTCAAGTATTGGAAGAGAAAATAATCTGTCGGAGCTAAATCTGGACAAAATGTGTTTTAATATAATACGGATAAACTTGGCGTACAACTACCCTTAACGAGGAAACAATTTTCTGAAATTCTCTTTACGACGTGCTTCGTCTCTTTTCCCTTTGTCCCCGAGTTCTCTCGTGAATTTACAATTTATTTAAAAACAAATTTGATCCAGCAACTTGTTCATTAATAACGTACACATGTAAATCCTTGTATTAAAAGTCTGTGGACCTCGTCTTTTCTCCTCTATTTGCAGGGGGGGCTTCTGACGAGGAAGCTCTTTATCTCTATTTCATATCCTATATAAACCGACGTCCATAGATGAATATTACAGAGGGATGTGGAAGCCATTCACAAACGTCACTGAATCCTTTCCTCTGCCTTCCTTGCCCTTTGAAGTGCCTGGAGAATATCTGTCTGCTTCCAACACAACGTTCATACGTACAGTAAACCCCCCACAAGTTCTCCCCTCAACTCACGGAGAGAAAAAAAAAGTAAAACCCTGAATTACTTAGAGAGATGTTACCGTGCCAGCGGGAGCGTTACTTTCCTCTACATTGATAGAGATCGAAGGCGGGACCCACGGCAGCAAGTATCAACTTAAAATGCACTTGCACAAGCAACCTATTACGTCATATAAAAAGGAAAACAGGTTAAATTTGCATAACAACCAACTTTCCTAAAACGACACAATATCTACTTAATGCAGTGTCACTACGTGAGTCACGTAGAATCATCGTTAATTGCTTATTTATGAAGAAATATTGCTTGTAAAAGTAAAAAAAAAGTAGAACTGGTTTTGAGCTGAAGGCGGACGTGATCCCACTTGTCCCAAAAAAACTAATAATAAAAAACCTATAAGTTTTAAAAGCGATAGGAACTAGCGACACCGTTTAACGGGACTGGTCATTTCAGGGGAAGACTTAAAGCACAGTTGTTTTACTACAGCATTGGAAGAAACCATTTTCTTGTGACCGTCTCAAGAGAGAGTCTGTATTCTCCCTAATTTATGTTTCTATATGACACACACAAACACATAGTTTTACCTTATGGTTTCCACGTAGACGACGTATTATACATAGTGAAGTAATTATTTCAATGTCTAGAAAAAAAAATATTTTGGAGGGTGTAAAAATGACCTTTTCGAGTACTGCAGTGACAAATAATACTTATTAATACAGAACACGATAGTAATCAAGTTTTACTGTATTTTAATAAACCGAATTTAACGCCACAGAAAAATCAGGAAACACTAATTAACGCATATAAAGGCCAAACGTGACATTTATATTACGTAAATTCCGCTATATTCCCGGCCAAGCACCAACGAGACTTCCCGATATATCGTGACGATATGTTTCGTTGTCTCGCAATAAACCGAATTTCACGCAGGTGAATTTCTTAGAAATATTGATACATAATTAAATTCCATCAAAACCTCGACCAGTTTAGAGACCTTGGACATACGGTAAGGGTTGTCCGCTATTCCCATTGAAATAGTCGGCCAGCTGCGTCCTGTAATATAATAGTCTACACGTGCCCTCTTATCATAACGTCTCTTCAGCATAGCGGACCTAACAGGGCGCAGCTGCAAGAACGCTGATGCAGTTAAAGACATCACTTTAGATATAGTGAGTAACGATACGCACCACAACATAAATCTTCACCCCTTCCGCCTAGGCAGCTGTGAAAACGCTGCGTCTAATGAAGTCAGCATTTTAAGTGCTTTATGCAGACATGCACACGGCAGCAGAAATCTTCCACCCTGTAAGAGTTCTCATTGGAGACTTAAAATCATCAGGGAGGGGGAAAGGAGTCTTCGAATTGTTCAGAGCTTCTTGGGAACGGCAGTCGTGATCCAACCTCCAGACGGGTCGGTGACTCCTGGTGCTATCCGCCAGTCAGTCTTACTTTATTTTATTTCTAACTATTAAATATCTTTATTCTTCATCAACTCTTATTTGACTGAAGTGCAGCGAAACACCAACCACTACGCCTAGGTTCAATTAGTTGAACCCGAACCCTCACGTTACCGACATTCCTATTTCCTGTTCTTAATTCTTCCTTTATCCTCTAGATCGGTAGCCAGGTGAGCTAACGGAGGTATTGCTCGGTTGGTGAACGATCTATCTGGACTTCCCATTTCCAACTGCTGGATTGTTACATGATGGCAGTGCTGAGATGTTACATGGTCACAGCGGTGGAATGTTACATGATGGCAGTTTGGGATGTTACACTCCAAAACTAGTCCAGGCACGGAGAAGGGAATGCTGCGTCCCCACAGTAAACACTTCTCCCGCTATCGGAAGGGCGTGGGACAAGTACCCAATGCCCGACCTACCTGCTGCAGGTTTTTCTAGGGTTTTCCATGCATTGCTTTTAGGCGAATGCCAGGTAGGATCCTTGAACTACAGCCCGGGGGCCGTAGTTAACCCTTTGCTACCTTCCCCTACCCTTACGCATCCCCCCCCTTCAAATCCCTTCCTATGCTATTAAAGGGGAGTTGCCACCATGTGGATTACCCTCATGTAGCCTGTTGCCATAAAAAAAAGAATTCTGGCTTGAATGAGTCGTCTGCGAGGGCAATTCTCTCGCAGGCAGAACCTTGTAGGAGAGATACAAAGGGGCTACCTTTGGGGATGCCTTTTCCTCTCCGTTTTTGAACTAAGAATCCCACAAGCCGATGCACCTCGGCCTGTTCTGAGAGGTGTACGTTCCAGGGTCACAGATCCACCTGATGCAGGTTTTTCTAGAGTTTTCCCTGCATTTCTTTAGGCGAATGCCGGGTAGGATCCTTAAAATATAGCCCGGGAGCCGTAGTTAACCCTTGGATATCTTCCTCTACCATTCCGCATCCCCTGTATGTGGCTACCTTCCCCGGTAAGAGTTGTCCGCTATTCCCATTGGAATAGCCGGCCAGCTGCCCCCTAAACTGGTCTAGACACGGAGAATGGAATGCTGCGTCCCTACTGCAAACTCCTCTCCCGCTATCGGAACGGCGTGGGACAAGTACCCATTGCCCGACCTACCTGATGCAGGTTTTTCTAGGGTTTTCCGTGCATTACTTTTAGGCGAATGGCGGGTAGGATCCTTAAAATATAGCCCGGGGGCACTAGTTAACTCATGGCTACCTTCCTCTACCCTCATGTAGCCTGTTACCCTAAAAAAAATTCTGGCTAAATAAATATTTAAAAGTCGCAGGGCAAAAAATTTCTTATTGTCAATAATTATAATTATCTGACATTACAATTTACAAAAAAAAATAGCGAGAAAACAATTAATAAATAAATTAATAAAAGAATACGATTATCCGACGCTTCGTCTTTAATTTAGTACATTCTTTAATTGGTGTGTTGTATTAGTTTTAAACGCCTCAATTTCATCCAACATATTTTCGTCAGCACTTGTTTTAAATATATTATATTGCAAGTTATACATTTTCAATATTCTGACGATGAAGTCCTAACGTATTGTTGTGTTATTGTATTATTTAGCTTCATTAAATTATATGGCTAATTTATTTCGTGTTGAACATTTGAGTTGCGGCGCACACGGCGACGTCTCCGCCATCTCGTAGCCCGTGGTGCAACTAAACTCTTCCGCTTCCGAAAACCGACGCCAGGTAAATCTACTCCCTCACCTCGTTCCACGTCTATATTAAAATATATTGTATAGTCGTAGATAATTATTAAATATTGTGTGACTTGTCTAACTCACAAGAAATTAATGAACAAATGATTGAAACGAACCCTACAAAAGAAAACGTCCTTTTGTATTTCTTAATTCCATCAAGCCTTTGAATGTTCGTTTTATTTGAAAGAAACTGGAAATTAGAATATATGTATATCGAAGGTCAGTAGATGAAATAAAACACTTAATTTCTCTTCGTGCCAATAATATATTTATTAAAATATTAATAAGTTCTGAAGCCAAGCTGGAACCAGTTTAAACTAACGAATGACCAATTTAAATATTTTAAATTACATGTAGATTATTAAATTTTATTATTAATGTACCATTGCAAAAATTTTGAACCGGAATATTTTATTTTTACAATTACGGATCACATAATATTCTTTAATCTGTATATGCATTTCTTCTGATATTATATTTAATTTCTTTATTAAATTTTTTTATGTATATTAAATTTCTTCACCCAATTATTATACTGACTTTTGTAATTAACTATTAATAAGAAAAATATCAGCTGTAGGCTCTTATGTTTTTCTTAGCACCTGAAAAAAGGAACAAGGTTTCCAGAAAGTTGTGTGGTATTTATATCATCACTTCTTTTGTCTGTATTTGGCTATTATTAACACTCAAAAAAGAGGTAATGTTAAGATTTAAAATTTTTATTTACTATGCATTTGTTTTTAATAAAAGTATTCTAAAAACATATATAAAAAGTTTCTGTTTTTAGTTGGTGTTACATTTTCTTTCATTGATATAGTCATTTAAGGCCTGTTAACTCAGAAAAATTAATATATGATTTCCAGAACAAAAATTACAATTTGATAAATTTCGTGAAAGTAAATAATAAAACCACACAACGTTTCAATCCCGACCTTTTCAGGTGCTACAATATTTTTTATAAGCTATTATCTTATAAATACAAATGAGTGTTTGTATGTATGTATGTATGTATATTTGTATATTTGTATGTTCTTTATAGAAATCTACACAGGTCGAGCAAATTTCACCAAATTTCGTACACGTGTTCTTTACGACCAGGGAACAAACACTGTTGGGGTGAGACGCGTCTACCACCCCAGAAGCGGGGGTGGAAATATTTAAACATGCTAAAACAGCCGATATTTTAGTCGGATAAATATTTTTAAGGGTCTGACTCGAGTAAAATCAGAGTTATGGATATAGGTGAATGTATTTATGACAATGTTGGCAATGCACGGGGTTTTGTGGTGGAGTGTGGGGGTGTGAGGGACCTGGCGGGGTTGGGCGAGGGAGTAAATTTCCAAACATCGTAACCGGCCAATTTTTGCTTCGAATAAATATATTTCGGCATCATTGAGATTCATAAAATTTCTCTACATGTTCTCTGTGTATAATTTCAACCCCTTTCGGGCTTGGGAGGGGTGCACCTTTAAGTGTGGGCGTGGAGTGGCATTACATAAAACGAAAGCAGAAACTATCGAGATTGGAGTCGATTTCGGGGTTATAGTTGTCACTGAGGTTAATTATGACATTCAACTTGCCGTTTAAGTCCCCCAAGCGCGAGTGTACGGGGGTGGAAATTTTCAAGCATGTTAAACGGTCGATATTTGCGTTAAATAATTACATTATTTTTATACCGATGTTGTTTGTGTGTAATTTCAACCCATGTGAAGGGAGCAAGCTTAGGGGTGGGATGGAGGTACGTTAAATAAAAAAAACGCAAAAACAACCGAGATGAGAACCAATTCAGAGACTATGAATGTCGCTAAGTCTAATTGTGACACTTGGGTAACGCGACGGGTTTGGGAGGCGGTGGGCTCGGGTATAAATTTTCAGAGAATGTAATCGGCCGGTTCTTGCATGGAATAAACACTTTTTGACTATCGCACATTTGTGGGGGTGGTCAGCTTCTACACTGTAAAAACGACCGATATATTTGGTCAATGACTTCAACCCCCTTCGGCATGGGAGGTGAGCATATTTAGGGATAGGGTTCGAGGAGCGTTACATAAAAATAGGGCAAAAGCAAACGAAATTGGAGTCATATCGGGTGTTTAGGATAAATGACATCTCGGGCAACGCCGGGCACCCAGCTAGTAATAAATAAATATGCTGTAAAAATAATGAAAGTGTAATCATTATATGGATTACAGAAACTGTTGTTTGTTATTTATTGTATCACTTAGTATTTCTGTGTATTTGTCTCAACGAAGTCACAAAGTTATAATTTTTTATTTTGAGTCTAAATTACAAAAATATTTACACAGCAATTCTTGTGAAGGGGAAAGTTTCCTGCTTCCGCAGCCGTAATTAAGGGTTGGTGGGGGGGGGGTGTATGTTGTAAAACACAACAATTATGCTTTCCTTCCTTTTTTCTCTCTGCTTCACCTTTTAATTAAAGTGAATGAAGGCGCAGTGCAAACATTTCTTTATATATGTAACTGTTTGCGTCATTGGTAGTGATACTTGAGGAGTTAATTAGGCCGCCTCTTCTCTAATTGCTCCGGCAACTAAATACTCGGCTCTCGCGTTCCCACTTTCTCTCGCTCGACTTAAATTTCGTTGTGTTTTCCCAGGCATATTTTTATTTTTCTATGTTAAATCCGTCCAGAAAAAAAAGAATCTAATTACCCGTATTAATAGATCACGAGGAGAACGGAAGACGTGGCAGGCGTTCCTTAGTTTTCTTAAATTATATAAGTATTACATGTAATAAAAAAACAAAAGCGTGAATATGTCAGAAAAAAAATAGTATTATAACAGATTTAGTCCACAATTTTCGAACTTCCTCAAGTATACTGTTAATTACTTGTGTGGTGCAGCGGCTCTGTGGCACGAGGATGTATTCTTTGGAAAGTAGTTATGTCTTTGTCTGTCTGTGTTTTGTTTTTATATTGTAGCAAGCTGCAATTTATAACATCAAAATGTCACGCAAGTTTTCATTATTTTGTAAAACTCAAATGGAAATACAGTCCTAAAATACAACATAAAACGATTAGCAACGATTTAAATAAACTGTAGACCGTATTTATATTTAACGAAATTTATTAGTGACATTTTTAAACGAGAATTACAATAAAGAACAAAACGCAATTTACAGTCTCAAAAATTATAAATATTTGAAAGAGTCTTATAAGAAAATATTTCTCAGACCTAACTTACCTGAGAAATTCCAAAATTTCTGGACGAAACGACGTGTTATAATACGTTATATTTCTGACACATTGCCTGTTTTGTTTATTTATTAAACTAGATAGGTTCCCGTAGTGGCCCGGGTTGTCATACAACAGTAATCCCCGATTTGACTCCAATCTCGGTTGTAACGCACCTCTAACCCCACCCCTAAGTGTGTTCCCCGCCTATGCCGAAAGGGCTTGGAATTATAGATATCAACATCTCGGGAAACACTTTCCTTCTCATTGACTCCGAAAAAATTTTAATCAACGAAATTGTCGGCCGTTTTTACATGTTTGAAAAATTCCAACCTCGTCCACCGCTACCCCAAAGGGTGTGCAGTATTTTTACTGTTAATAATATTCACGATACCTTCATCATGTAAATTATACTCCGGTGCCTTTATGGTATATAAACATAACCTTTATGAATATAACCATATATGCTCCAGGTAACTTAAAGAAGTAGACAAACTCGTTAGTGGATTTTGTTGTCTGACGTTTGTTAGCATTGTATAAAATAAATAAAAATATAACGAAATACGCCTATTTTTCAATAGATGCCTACTGAATAAAAAGAGGACATATATGAGATTATATACATTTATTAATTACATTATTTAGTTATAACTATTTAATAAATAATTTTGTAACTGTTACAAACCGATTGAGGATCATAATGACTGTAATCTTTGAAGTTCAAGGCAGAGAACTATTCAGTCTAATTATTGTTATAATATATTTAAATGTTGGCAGATCATCTCATATTGGACGATATTTTTGTTGCTAAAACAACATCAATAAATAAATTATCTTGTGTAAGGTCTAGCATATCGGTGCTGCAAAAAAAACACGGTTCATTTTATAAAATAAATGCAAAAATAAAGAAATACGCCAACTCTTCAATAGAAAATTATCAAATTTATGCAATGTCGTAATTCTCACTTGTAATTATTCTCTTTGTCTTTAAACATATACAATAAAATAAGTGAAATTATAATGATGTACTCACACACCAATTTTTTTCCAAGAATCTCACCTGAACTTTTAAAATCAAATCTATTAAATTATAATAATTAACAAATATTAGGGTAATGTTTTAACCATCATTCTGCGTCTCCTTCAGTGCGTATTGCAAGATATAATTGGTCAAAATCTTGGTCCGTGATCCCATTAATTATGCCCCGTTAAAACCCAAGATATTGAATTGAAAATTAGTTCTACGGATTATATAACCTTTCATATTGATTTTTATCATCATTCGATCTGCTATTGTTGAATACAATTATACTTTTTATTCAATCAAAATATTTCTGCTTCACTTTATTACGAAATAAGTTACTATTTTGTTAAAATAATTTTGTTGTTGCACAGTCGCGTAGTAACGTCTCTCTGGTCCGTGTGTCATGTCATGGTCTCTTGGCGCGCAGTAAGTTAGCCCAAAATTATCACGTTTATCAATTATAATTGTTTCCACATTTATGCTAGGAGTTTATTAACCTTCCCTCAGTACCCTTTCTCGTGTTTTGAAGAATATGTGTACTAATTTAGGTTCCAATCTGACGACGTCCTTAAATCTGTATAGAGATTAACGTAAATATTGTAATGCCAATTAATTAGGCCATTAATTGTTTGGACATAAAATTTGAATTGTTTGAGAAATGCATTATAGCGGTCTGATCGAACAAAGCGACAATGAAAAGCGAGCTCACTTTACTTTGTCGTAAAGTTAAAAATGGCGTATGCACGCTAAAACTCGAGAGAACTAGGAGTCAGTTGGTGGCGGGACATTTCAGAGGACGGAACAAATAATACTAGAGCAGAGACTAGCCGTCGTTAATGTATTATTCAACAAAGTTGTGAATTTAAGACAAAGTAAAAACATTCACGGAAGTATTACATCGTCAATATCGCTAAGTAAAAACAGTTTACGTCTACAGCCAGTCAGGCGAGTCTAAGAGAGTTTACGTCCACAGCCAGCCAGGAAAGGAAGTCAGCAGTTTACGTCTATAGCCAGCCGGAATAGTAAAGTTGCAGTTTAAGTCCAAAGCGGTAAAAGACTAGCAAACCTATGAATCATAGGATTCGTATAAGGCGAGCAGACATCAGATAGCTGACATTCAGGAGGATCATCCGAGTTCCTGGGAGCCTATCAGTTTTGACTTCATTAGTGTAAAATCGGTGAGTTGACATTTTAGAATCAGTGTATAATTTTGCAATAGTGTATTTCCGAAACCAAAAGAATGCTGGTACCAGCTGGACAGATGTAAGTAACAAAACCAAACTAATGATTAATTGTAAACGTAATTAAAGGATAAAGTCTGATTGAATTCCCTTTTAATTGTCAATCAAAGTTAATTTCTTTTCTTTTTAATTTATTTCAATCGACATATTGTTAGGTAAATGTGAACTGTTGGTTAATAAGATTTTAAAATAAATTTTTGTGTCCATTATCAAACCCAGTAGAGGCCCTGAGAAATTAATATTTTAAATTGTAATTGTTTTTGAGTTAGAAGCCACAATGTGAAAATAAATAATTTTATGTATTAAATTTTATTAATTCTTTTATTTAATTAAACCCCTCATTTGTTTATTACAATATTACATACAAACATACACCCTTTTTTATTATATAGAAATCATAATTTTGAGATTAAATTAAATATGACATGTAATATTTTTTATCCTCTCCATTATGCATTATATTTTTACTTTCTTATTTTGTCTATTTATTTATTTGTGAAATTTAAAACATTTACGTTCCCGCGTATTTCCCGCGCCTGACTTTGGTTCAGCGCAGCCTCCGCACTTCTTGGAGAGTAGCGACTCTGTCGACGGAGCTGTAGAACTGTTTAGGATGGACCCCCTCCCCCGCCAGAGATCGATGTCAGAGATACTCCACTTCCGCTCACAAACAACTTCCCGTCCACGTGGCTTCCGCTGCCGCTGCTAATGAAACGTCATTTTCCACCCCAAACTGAGAAACAATTTCGCTTTTAAATTTTTTACGAAAAAAAGTGGAACAAAAAAACCCCAACAATTACTCTTTAATTTTTAAAATGGAAATTACAAAAGTGGAAATGTCGTCACGTGACGCAGTGACCGGAAACTCCTACTGCTGCTGTTACCAGACTCGCTTCGGCGTTGAGTGGGTCCGCTGTTAATAATTATTACTGATAATTAGACACAGTAGTAATACTAAAATGAATCCTTGTTTCTTTTACAAAAATCTTATATGTACGACACAAAAGCACAGCTCCCTTAAGATTACTTACTCACCTGACGGAAGAAACAAGGATTGCAGAAACGTTGCGTGGTATAAGATTTAATCTGTTATTTGGCTACTTATTTATCGAATTACTAGACTTTTAAAAAACTCGTTTTTATATTGTTATATAGGAGTAAAATATTTACCAATGACATTAAAAAATGGCGGCACCACGTGTAACAAATTTAGCCACTAAGACAATAAAATTTCGTTAAATGTGTAAGGAACTAGAAAATTTGTTTTGAATGTTTCTAAGGTGCTTTTTATATACATTAAAACGTACCACGGGTACCATATAAATAACACATTATAATTTTTACAGTTTAACAACATTCATTACAACAGAACGACTTCTCGGGTTTCACACGGGTACCAACAGCAATTAAACCGCGACGTTTCGACTGTCGCAAGCTCTGTCGTCATCTTCTAGGCGGTTCTAGAAGATGAAGACAGAGCTTCGATCATTGAAGAAACACTATATTTTTTATAAAGATATTAACACAGTCAAATCAGCCAGAATATCTTTTTTTAGGCAACGTTTCGTCCACAGTCTTGGATTTCATCGGGTGTACAATGGAGTAAATAATTTCCATACATTGTAAATATTTATACTTTAAATATTAGCCAAAATATTGATGTAGTATAAATAATATAATTTCCAAAGGTATCTGTGGTTAGGAAAAATATTATATTAAATAGAAAAAATAACGAATATCTAATAAATAAAGCAGAGTGTTTGTTTGTTTCTATATATATTTGTATGTTCCTTATACAAATCTACATCGATGGAGAGAGTTTCACCAAATTACGTACACGTGTTCTTTGCGACCAGGAAACAAACAATGCTGGGTTGAGCCGCGTTTACCAGCCACAGAAGCGGGGGTGGACGGAGGTGGAAATATTTAAACATGCTAAAACAGTCGATATTTGAGCCCGATAAATATGTTAGGAGCCGAAGATATTGATAGTGTTTCTACCGATGTTATATTAATATAATTTTCATCCTCTACAACCTGGGGAAAGATCACCCTTAGGGTTTTGGGTGGAGATGCTTTACAAGAAAATAATGCGAATACAACCGAGATTGGAGTCAAATCAAAGGTTACGGATGTCACTGAGTTTAGTTATGACATTCAATTTGGCATTTACCCCTCAGATTCCGTGATAGCAAGCTGGGAATTTTAGAACATGCAAACACGTCAGATATTTGCGTAGAATAAATATTTTTCTGGATTAATTACAATGATTGTATTTCTACTGATGTTGTTTGTGTATAATTTCAACCCCTTTCGGGAAATGGAGGAGTGCACCCATAAGGGTGGGCGTGAAATGGCATTACATGAAAATAAAGCAGAAACTATCGAGATTGGAGGCGAATCCGGGGTTATAGTTGTCACTGAGTTTAATTACGGCATTCAACTTGCTGATTTAGTTCCCGAAACGCGAGTGTTTGCGGGTGGAAATTTTCAAACATGTTAAACAGTCAATATTTGCGATAATTATTTCCTGGGTTTAATTACATTGATAGTATTTATACCAATATTTTTTTAGTAAAATTTCTACCCCTGTGAGGGATCAAGCTTAGGGGTGGGGTGGAGGTACGTTAAATAAAAAAACGCAAAAACGACCGAGATTCGAATCAATTCAGAGACTATGAATGTCGCTGAGACTAATTGTGACAACCTGGGTAAAGCGACGGGTTTGGGAGGTGGTGGGCGGGGATAGAAATTTCCAGACAATGTAATCGGTCGATTTTTGCGTGGAATAAATACTTTTTTACTATCGCACATTTGTGGGGGAGGTCATCTTCTAACATGTAAAAACTGCCGATATATTTGGTCAATGACTTCAACCCCCTTCAGCATGGGAGGTGAGCACATTTAGGGATAGGGTTCGAGGAGCTTTACATAAAAATAGCGCAAAAGCAACCGAAATTGAAGTGTATTGGGGGTTATGGATAAATGACATCTCGGGCAACGCCAGGCACCCAGCTAGTTAATAATAAAAAAAGGGATTCGTCCTTCTAGACTATTCTTAATCTCTCTCTCTCTCTCTGTGTGTGTGTGTGTGAGTTAGTTACTAACACTGATTATTTTAACATAACATATCCAACTTATTTCTTGTCAATTTAATGACCTACGACGGTTAGAACGAAACTTGGCAGCAAATTCAAAGTCAGGACTCAACACGTCTCTCTATATAATACAATACGCTCACGAGGAATGTTAATTAGCAACGTCTTAGTCATGGTGACTTTGATTGTCTTCAGCAGCATTTTAGTCTCTATCGAAGACGACACAAGCACATTACAAACTGGCACACGACGGAAAGGGACAAGGACATACAAAAGATTAGTAAATAAAACAAATATAAACAAACTGAGAGAAATATAGATCTAAGTAATAACGGATATACGATGGAAGAGAGGACGAAAGATAAAAATTAACTATCAGAGAGAAGAATATTGAATAAAAAATCTTATTATGGACTCCATGGGTTCTAGATTATTCTCGCGGATTAAAGTAAAATATATAAAATAGAAATAATGGCAAATATTTGGACCGTTTCTTTATCCTGTGTTTGAAGGATGTTAATGGGAAAATTTGGCGAAGTACAAAAATAATTTATAATTCTCCAATGTGAACGTTCTAAATTAAGAGCGAGACGTGAAATTATAATTTTAACAATTGATTTGTCAATTATTTATACGGTATTATGACCCAGTTTATTTATTTGTATTAAAATTCAAGTTTTTTTAAATAAATTGTAATTGTTGATAGCATGTAATTTGATTTCTATATGATAACTATAACAAAACAATTTATAACTGTATAGTAAATTAGAAATCCATAATTTTTGTTTATTGGGTGCCAAAATCTTCTATTAAGTAAATAAATCAGTGTTTGTTTGTTTGTATGTTTGTGCTAAAACAGCCGATATTTGAACCGGATAAATATTTTTAGGAGTCAAAGAGATTGATAGTGTTTATACCGATGTTATCTGAGTATAATTTCAAACCCTTACAGCATGGGAAGGTGCACCCTTAGGGGTGGGGGTGGACTGGCGTTACAAGAAAATAACGCGAACACAACCGAGGTTATAGTCAAATGCAGGGTTTTTGGTACCGCTGAGTTTAATTATGACATTAAATTGACCATTTAACCCTCAATAAATTTTTTAACATGTTGATCGGTCGATATTTGCATCCAATAAATATATTTCGGTCTCATTTAAATTCATAATATTTCGGTAGATATTCTCTGTGTATAATTTCAACCCCTATCGGCATGATGGAGGGGCACGCGTAGGGGTGGGGTTCGGTGGAGCGTTACAGGTAAATAACGCGAATAGACCGAGATTCGAATCAATTGTGCGGTTATGGATGTCGCTGAGTTTCATAGTGACAAACTGGGTTTTACGTGGTCTGAACGGGGGTAGAAATTTTCAAACAATGTACCCGGCGGTTTTTGCGTCGAATAAATACTTTTTGTTTAACCCACAGTAGTGTAGGTGTAAGTTTTCGAACATGTTAAAACGAAAAATATTCGTTGAATGAAGCTATTTCATGGTCAATGAGTTCAACCCGCTTCTGAATGGGAGGTGAACACATTTAGGGATAGGGATGGAGTTGCGTTATATAAAAATAACGCAAAAGCTACATAGATTGGGGTCAAATCGGGGGTTAGGGATAAATGACATCCCGGGCAACGCCGGCAACCCAGGTAGTACTAAATGAAACATGGCCAAGAAGGATTGTTGGAAAACGTCTCAATTAATTTTGTTCTGAGAAAATTAATATTGTAATGATAACAGGTTCACCAACTTGTGTTCTGTCGGTCTTGCGATATTAAATCACCTGACGATAGCAACAAGGATTCTAGAAACGTCAACTAGCTGTATTTATTTTATAACATAATTTAGTTTCTACTATTCAGTTTTTATATTTTCATAAATAAGCAACGAAGATAAGAATAAAATAAAGGAAAGATAGAAAGGTATGTGGAAAATCTGGCAGACGAACTGCCCACTCACTTCATACAGAAAAACTTATGGCAATAATTAATGGACGTCAGCCATTTCAAGGGTACCAAAAAAACCTCAGAACAAATTAGTAATTATAGAAATGTCAAGTCCGCAAAAAAAACAACCCTGATCTCTCGTTTGTTTGTGTAAAGAACAAAGCGAGAGTCAGCCATGTTTGCATGGCTGCTGAAATGGAAACAACACAAAATGACTTTTTTTTAAAAAAAAAATAAACCACAACAACCTTTTGATGTTTACATACGTCAAGCCACACGAGTCAAGGTAAACTGAAAGTTGCAACAAAATGAAATAATAATAATAATTGACACTCAAGGAGGGAGAAGTTTAAGTCAACTACAACTACACGTTACTCACGTATCAGCTGTCTCATTCTCTACCAGTGGATGATATTATATTTAAGTTGACACTCACCTAGAAAGAAAAATACAAACAAGGGTTAGACCGTTATATTTTATTACAGAATCAAAGTGACTTCGAAACTTATATAAAAATTTTAAGAACAGAACTTTTTACTATTTCTATCAACCCCTGGCTTCATCAGCCGAAATTATTAAACACTTTTACTTAATTTCCCCAATGTTATATAAGAATTCAAAGAGATAAAAGCCACTATCTTCCATCTCTAAAATTTAAAAAAATAGATCGTACCCAAAATTAAATTATGCAATATAAAGTTAAATTAATAGACCTAATTTAGATTACGTCACAATGGCACATTTTTTGTTGCCTTGTAAATAAATTATCTACTCTTTAGGGTTTTTAAATATTTCTTTACACGTGATTGTTTTATGTTTATTTACTTATAAGACGTAAGTTAAATACGTACTATTCTTTTCAATAGGTATTCATTTAAGACTAATATATTAAATTCCGGTTCAAAGCCAAAATGAATTTAAATTTAATCCATATAATTTTGAATTACTCAACTTATAATAATTCTAATTATTGAAAATTTTGGTTCCAGTATATATTTTACTTTTAACAAATTGGGGATACGACGAATACAAATTAAAATTAATTATAATCTGTCGTTTATAATTAATTAAAAAATCTGAAAAATAGAAAACTTATATTAGGGGATGAAAACGTTGTCTATGTCACAAATGACGTAAACGAAAATGAGACTTAATAATTTGTAACTGTTATATTCTGTATTTTAAATTTAGGTTTTTCAGCTGAAAGCTTCTTGAATTACTTTAAATCTTTGTAGGAAAATTTAGCACAAGCGTTTTAATCGTCAACTGGTAAAACCAAGAGGGTGAAATAATTATAGTAAATTTAATAAAAGATAAAATAAATCAGACTTTTATGTCAGAATACAAAAAGGAAACAGAAACTTTACAATTACAAAAATGACCAAGAACGACCACATAAAATTTATTCTATGTATATATTAATAGCCCCATAAAAAATTTAATCTCAAAGTATCATTTATAAAAATATAGATCGGTAGAAAATTTATTTACGTGGTGGTATTTTGGTCGACATGAGAAATAAAACGACGTCGTAGTGACGTCACCGGCAAACGTCACAGCGACGTCAGAAAGAAAGTGAACTTTATAAAGACTTTAATCTGATATTAAATATTTATAGCAGATTCCCGTCACATGTGAGAGACACTTGCGTATAACAATAATAATCCTTTACGTCGGTGAGTTTAATGTGACCGTAGTAAGAGACTTTTGCTTCCATCTCGAGTGCTACTTATTTACGGAACAGGGACCAAAAAAAGTCCCGAGTGGAAACTTGCCACCTTATTGTAATTTGTTTTTGAATACATTTCTTCAAAGATTTGAATTTTAAATAAAACGCAATGTGCAAATCAGACTTGCTAATTTCCTGGCTGGAGTGAGGATTAAAGGACATTCAGAAACCCTCGCCGTGGCTTGTCTGTGAGGTCACCCTAAATAGTAATAAATAAAATTTCTGAATTCAGGAAGATGGTAGTTTTACCCCTCTTAATTCATTAACTGTTCATGATGATAAGATATTGAAATTGATTATCTCGTTTAAGTTTGGTGTTTTCAAGAAACGCATGAAATTTCATGAAAATCCCTAAAAAATTAATCAATTTACAAATTACAGCCATTTATACCATTTCCTTTTTATACAGAAAAAAAATTTGTACTGACAAAATACATAGGAATGTTATAATAATATAATGGCCAAAACAGTTCGAAAAGTTTAATAATCTTTTAAATAAATTTATAATAAAATACTATATATGTCACTATTTTTCGTGCCTAGTTTTTGGGGAAACTAATAATAGAAAATTTAAAAATCGTATAGAATATTAATTTGTATTAATTATATAAATTCAAGACCTTTTTTCACAGACATGTCAAAATATCTAGATTAAACGTTACGTACTTTTCAATACGTTCTTGAGTTTTCATCAATTTTTTCAAAACTCTTACTGAAACGTCGTCAAAGTGTATTAACATTTTAAAATGTTTGAAAAAGTCGTAAGTTAATTTAATTTATATCATTAATAAAAGGGACGATAATTTAAATTTTAATAATTTGTTTTTAAAAGCAAGATAAAATGTTTTCTTCTAATTCTACTATATTAATAAACCATTTTTAAAAATAATTTAATTACAGTATTAATAAATCATTATTGACTAATCATATTTTTATTTTTTATCAGAAGATAAATCCAAAAAATTAGTGATAAATTTTGTTAATTACACTGTTATTGAATAAAATATTTACTGACTCTATGGCCATTATATTGGCGATGAAGTAGTCTTTGAGTTGTATTAAATTTGTGAACCTTATTCTTCGTTTGATCAGTTCCGGTTACTCCAGTAATTTAACAATTTCAGCTGTAGCCGACTTTTTCTCTTTGTGTGTGAACTTTAATATTCATGTCGCTTTTCGTCTCATCCAGACCTCGTCTTCCTGTCTTCAGAATTGATTTCCCTTCGAGCGTTTGCTTTTCATATCCCCTTTATTTTTCTCTCCCCGCTCCAATAATAACATCTTCTAGTGTTCGTATCTGTTCGCTCCTGTCCGAGCAATCAATATCCCTTTTTTTAAACGATTCTCGGAGTCTCAGACTCTCCCCTTTAAATACAACGGTGAAAAACTAACGTTTTTTTTTACAAGGAAATTTGAAATTCTTACACCGGGAAACATAGTCTTATTTAACACTATTAAGGGGCGTTTCAATGAAAGAAATTATAAGTGGTAGACATCAATATCTATAATTGTATTAATTTCTAAATTTATTAAATTATTCAATTTGTTGTGCCAGGCTATTGTAAGTAACAGTCAGTATAGCGTACGAATGCGGAAATTGTAATGTTTCCAGTCTGTATTGTTGTCGGCGGCTTTGAGGAAATGTTTAGTTTCCGATGGGAGCTGATCGACAGCGGTTGGCAGTGAGTCTGCATGTGAACTATGCGGAGCTTAGACTCCGAGAGACTTGTCTGGTTGACGTTGGATGGAAAAATTGTAGAAAGAATGTAGAAGACGTGTCCGGTAGTCAGCTTGACCGGAAATATGACAACATAAAAGTTAAGTTGTTTTGAAAAGTTGATGAAAGAAATAGAACTCAGCGGAGATTTAAAAGTGACAGGTTTATCTGGCAAAACATTCTGAAGGACATCTGTTGTTACGAGGAAATTTGGTTTGTTGTGCTGACTATACTGTCCTGCGTAAATTGTAAACAACATAATGCACATTACGATCTTTTTAAATAATAAATGATACCACGTATCATTTTGTTATCGAACGGAGAAAGCTTTAATTGTACAATGTGATAAAATTTGTATAATATATGGATTATATACAAAATGGTATGTAAAATCATTTAAACTAATTAACTATGTGTAGACGCAGTATAATTGTTCTCTACTGTCAAATTTCAGATTTCTCGTACTTTTGTTAATTCTTTTGGGGAGATAACTTTGTAAAACTTTTAAAAATATGTTAAAATCATTTGGTTTCTGTGTTTTATAATTTTATACATTGATTAATCAATGAAATTGGCTATAAATTGTTATGAGGCCCGTTAAGCGCCCTGAGAGATACTCAAGAGTGTCATAAAATAAATTTTAGTTGTAAAAAATTTGCATAATTTATAATAATTAAAATATTTCTTTTTTGTCTAAACGTGTCAATAAATTACATTTAAATTAAGTTTAAAATGTAGATTCAAGAGAAATTCATATTCGAGCGAATTGGTTACCACAATATATATATATATATATATACATATATTGTAATAATTTAATAAAGGGCTTTTAATTAAATGAAATAATCAACAAGAATTTAAAACATATAATTATTTATTTTCACTTTGTTGCTTTAACTCACAAACAATTACAATTTAAAATTTTAGATCTCAGGGCCTTCACTGGGTTTTATAATGGACACAAAAATTTGTTTAAAAAAAACTAATTAACACACAGTTTATAATTCACCTAGACATTATGTCGATAGGACGAAATTAAAAGAGAAGAAATTAACTCTGAATGACAATTAAAATAGAACGAAATCTGACTTTTGTCCTTTAATTACGTTTACATAAATTATTATTTTGTATTTTGTTACATCTGTTCAGCTGGTTCCAGTATTCCTTTTGTTTTAGGGAGTACACTATTGCAAAAATTTTACACTGATTCTAATATCGGCTCACAGATTTTACTCTCTTTAAGTCAACCCTGATAGGCTCCCAGGAACTCGGATGATCCTCCTTTTTGTCAGCTATCTGATGACTGCTTGCCTTATATAAATCCTATGATTCGTAGATTTTCTAGTCTTTTACCGCCTGAGACGTAAAACTTCAACTTTACTATTCATGGCTGGCTACAGACGTAAAATCTGCACTCCTTTCCTGGCTGCTGATAGACGTAAAAAAACCGTTAACATAGTGATATTTACGATTTAAATGCTTCCGTGAATGTTTTGACTTTGTCTTAAACTCACAACTTTGTTTAATATTGCATTAAACAACGGCTAGTCTCTGCTCTAGACTCATTTGTTCCGTCCTCCGAAATGTCCCGTCACCAACTGAACTATCGTAGTCTCGAGTTTTAGCGCGCATACGCCATTTTGACTTTCCGACAAAGTAACAGAGCCTAGCTCCATTGATATTAAATCTAAATTTTTAAAGAGGTAGCAAAGATTATTTATTTGAAAATTTTTATTTTTTTTGAATCTACCTTTTTTTATTTTTCAATTAAATGCCTTAGCTTGCATAAGATTCTAATTTTCGAGACCGCTTAATGAAGACTGTGATTTGCAATTTTTACCAAGTTACAAAAGCAAAAATTGAATTTAAATTTACAATAACAGATTTTTACAACAACCACAAAAACTAAAGAAATCTGAAAAGTCTGACAAAGCTATAAATATATCTGACAAAGTTATAGTAATCTGGCGGTAAACGATATTTACGTAAAGGTTTACAGAAGAAAGTTTATTTACATACCATTTAGTTAGAGCTGCTCTGGTTTGTGCACACGCGATTATTTTAATTTTAATGGAACATTATTTTTACTGACAGGCTATAGCACTGATTTTATTATGATTAGTATCGTCGTACCACTTAGCAACACTTTTGGTGCCTTCCTACTTTGCTGTCGTACGTATGGTTACATTCAGTTTTGCGGTAGAAAATCTTTAATAGGAAATATGATAGGAGAGACATTATAAAAAATCTTCACCGAGCTACTTAGCAGTTCAATCCAAATCGATAAATAAATCAGTAAAAGACTAAAATCTGCAAATCGTGAGTTCCTGTAAGCAGATAAAGAACTTGAACAATTTCGCGTTGAGGGAAAACGACATCCGATAGCTGACCAATTAGGAGAGGATCATCCGAATTTCCTGGGAGCTGAGAAATTGCATTTCGACGTCGTATGTGTAGAATCTGTGAGAAAATTTAGAATCAGTGTAATAAAATTTGCAATATAGTGTACTTTTGAAACAACAAAAGAATGCTGGTACCAGTCGAACAATATGTGAGTAACAAAACTTTGATAATAATTTTTGTAAACGATAACTAAAAGGAAAAAGTCAGATATCGTTCATCTTTCATTTCGTTCGCTTTTCATTTAGCTTTCTTTCAGTTATAAACTTATTGTTTTTTAGGTAAGTTTTAAACTGAATTGTTAATCAGATCATTAAATCATTTACTCTGTTAATTATCAAACCCAGTGAAGGCCCTGAGAGAAGAGATATTAATTTTGATTGTAAATAGTTTGTAATTTTTGGAAGCCACAAATTGATAATAAATAATTTTGTTTATTAATATTTTATAATATTTTAATTTAATTAACTTTTTCATTTTGATTATTACAATATCTACATTAAAAGATTAAGAATGTGACATGTCAAGATGGTATCCGAGTCCTGATAGGTCAAGGGACTCAATGGGAGAATAAACTAATAAACTAAATCTTGGATTCTTCCCCTTAAAAGGGATCTCATCTAGCTCTTAATTAAATATTTCTACTCTGACTGCTTTGATTTCATTTTAATCGTCGTTTTTGTACGTTGTGGTTTCCTACCGTGCACACTGAGTGAAACAACATGGCTGCCGCCAATTAACAGCCGGGGACTTGCCAATAATTGGCAACAACACGACGGCGCGCTGCTTCAAACGCTTCCATTATTGCGTTACTCGCCTGCCTTCTCTATTCCGTTAGTTCACGGCGGCCATTTCTAATTTGCCGTGTGCTCCAACGTTTCAATAATGTCGTCGTACCTTTTATACAACGCGTTAACGGACAATTAGAATAAAGCATCTCCTTGCGTCCATTATGATTCGACGCTTTTTGAATGGTCCCGAATGTCGTCGTTAATTTTTAATCATACTGAAGTATCTGACCTCAACATTACTCTCAGCCCTGAAAAGTACTTTCACTTTTGCGCTAGTGATTCGAAGAAATGGAATCGGAACATTACGCCACACAAAATGGAATAAAAACTCTGTTGAAAACAACGCATTAACCCCTTTCTTCCACCACAGACAACCACTTGAGTCGACCATCATCATACTTACGTAACTATGACAAGTCTGACATTATATCCTCTGGGGAAAAAATTAAAGTAAAAATTATAAATTTGATAGCTCATGCTGCCACTGAAGAGGATATCTGGCATTAAACTTGCTCCGACGTATTACATTTATAAAGATTTTCGTTGTTTTTTCCTCTGTATATGTCTTTCCAGCTATTGATATAATATATAAATGTACCAAAATCTTATCACTTATTATAAAACTTCTGAACTGATTATATCAATAATTTATATTATATATGACTTTATTGGAAATAGTTCAATGTTATTTACACAATTTTTTGTGAGTTGAGGCTTCCGATTGCGTACCCCCAGGTTGCATAACTAACTGACTGAGTGCATTCAGGATGGACGCAGGCAGCGCAGCGTAAGGAAAAAGGGCCAGGCAGTTCCGCGAATGTTGCAAGGTTCACTCACGCTCGAGGAGCGGAAAGGGGATTCACAAAGGGACTTCCAGCCAACTGAAAAGGGACAACGTGAAACAGAGGGAGGGAAATAATACCCCTGTGTAGGTAAACAGACAGTGGGCAACACCAATAGTTTTGTAACAACACCGAAAAATATTTTTGGCTGAAATCGCTTATATACGAGTGTTACAGTTTTAAATACAGGAAATAGACATTATCAGTTACGTGTATAATAATGAATATTATCTAATTGCCAAGGAGGCAGATGAGAAATAATTATTAACAAAATATTAGTTTCACATTATTATATTAACAAAAATTTATAATACAGCACGTTTCTTCCACAGAGCGTCGACATTATCACTCAGTAAATAATAAAGGTATACATACATTGAGACTAAAGAGGCTATTTCGGAATACAGTCATAAGATATAATGTATCGGGTATAAATAGCCGATAAATGGTTGTAATTAATGTGCTACATTTCAGACATTAACGTCGCAGAAACTAATAGTGTGGCGTTATTTCAAAACAAAATTGTTGTTATTTTAGTTAACATGTTTACAGAGAAATAAAGGTTATTCTAAATTATACATTTGTTATTCCACGAGAGTCTTTTATGACTTATTTATTTTGTCCCGTGTAAAAAACACTACGGTATTTACAGGACATTTTATATATAGTACATTATGTTGATCTAAATTATTGATATAATCTTCGCAGGATTTTTTATAATAAATACATAGAAATTATATATATATATATATATATATATATATATATTGTAATGATTAAAATAGACAGGTTAATTAAATGATATTAACAAAGTTTATTAAGATTAAAAAAACTTTTAATTTGCCAAAGATTATTTCAACAGGTGTCCATTTAGTTTTTACAAATTATTTGTCCTAGGTTGTCACGCCGAATTCAATAATTTCAAAATTTACAAAACTAATATTTTTTTTTATAATTTGTGGCGTTCAAAGTAAAATACAATCTTTCATATTTCGCAAACAATCAAATTTAATAACTCTTCTTCTCATTGTCTTTAACTGGGCTTGATAAGTAAGAACAATCAAAAATTATAAATTAAATAATTAACAATTCAACCAAATTGAAACGAACGGAATACGAAATCTAACAAAATGAAAAGAACAGCAATCTGACTATACCCTTAATTACCGTTTACCGAATTTAATTATTTTGGTTTGTACTTACAACTGTCCTGCTGGTCCCAGACTTATTTTTGGAGCTTGGGGACACGATTCACTAAAAAGGCCAATAATCACTGATTCTACACTTGATCAAAGCACGCGGTTGTAGTTCTTGTATTATTCCTCCGGTCAATACTCAGACGTGTTATTTCAATGCATTTCTGCGGAAAATGTTATTTCGGAACGCCTATGTATCTGGACGTGGCGCTAAACGTTTTGTTTCAGCTTTGCAGGTTTTTTATAACTTGTCGCTTCGTCCAGACCTTTTTACTTAGATTTTTAAAATATATAAGTCTCTCAGTTGAATTTCTATGCTTGGACCACGCTGTTCGTATTCTTAAATTTTGCTCCCTCTATCGACCATAATATTCACCAGACTGCAACCAACTAACCTTCCGTACAATGCGCGCAGTTCACAACGAAGCTAGTCTATGTTTTCCATTGTCGTCTTTGAGATCGGTGCCGGTAAACAATTCAATTATTTCAATAATTAATTAATTAGTATTAACAATATATATATATATATATATATATATTGTAATAAATCATTTATAGCGGTTAATTTGCCCAACGTTGTGGTAGCTATTTATGTAATGAACAACATGTTAGGGTTAATTAAAAGAAAAGATTAATAAAATTATTAATATTTAAAGTTTTTTATTTATTAAAATTGCACATTATTAGCCCTATCTTTGTATGCTAGTCTTTGATCAAAATTTACAACACTTTACTTTAATTATTTACAATTTATGTTGTTCTAGCGAATACACATCAATATTTACAATCCGATATGTTTAAAATCTCTTAATCTCAGGGTCACTACTGGGTTTGATAATTAGAACACAATCAATGTATAAACTGACTATTAACAATTAAAAAAAAGGAAAAAATTAACCTAAAACTATATGAAATATAAGTGTAAAGAAATGAACTCTGAACGAAATCTGACTCTATCCTTTTAATTATCGTTTTCAAATTTATCAAAGTTTTGGTTACTTACGGATCGTCTGTCAGGTACCAGATCTCTCTCTTGTATATTGATAACTAACACACTATAAATCCATTTTTAGTTACACTGACGCTACTTCATTGAAATTTGAATACACACGCTAGATTTCTCGTCCTCAGCTATCTGGAACCTCGAATGAGCCGCCCCCTCTAGTCTGCTAGTTGTCCCTTAATGCGAAAATTGTTCCAACATCGTGAAGCAACCTTTTGCTTCCCCGTTCACAAATTGTTATGAAAATCTGTCTGTACAACTATTTGCTTGCTACCGTACAGGAACTCGCGATTTGCAATTTATATTTGCAGAATTTACTGTTTGATGCTCTAAGAGAACTGAACTGTATTACATCTTTCGTAATCATATTTTAGCCTCCTTCTCATATCATCGCCGATTCCGGACTGTAACTTCTCGTATGCAGATTTTAGACTTTTTGTTTATCCTTTCTCGACCCAGGCTCCGTGCAGACTACCAGGTCACGTGGTTCCATACGCGCGCGGTCTCTATTTCGGCTTTTCGACAAAGGAAAAGAACTCGCCGCCATTGTTGTCTTTAATAGCTCATACCGCTACAATTCAATTTTTATCCGCTAACAATTTAATTATTTAAAAACAATTAATGGCCTAATTAATTTTCATTACAAGATATATATATATATATATATATATATATATATATATATATATACTCTTACATTTATATAATTTGAAGTGCACGAGTGACTTAGGACTAGTTTTCTTTGTGGGCTACAAATTAAATCACAGCTAACAGTACTATTTATTGAAAATGTAGCACGTTAACTTATTCGTACAGAGTTTCGTAGGTCATTTTTATTCGGTGGTGCACAATGTATAACAGACCTTCATTATGGGAGGCCGTCACAATATAGTGACGGCGCCTCACGTCGTCGCCCTCTGGTGTCAATTCCCCGAGTTAATGAGGCGTTGCGTTGTAATTAGAAAGTTGACCTCATGATGCCACCCCCACCACCTCCAGGTAGTGTTCCAGGTCACGTGGTTGATACGTTAACATTCACGCGCGCGTGTGTGTCACGTTCCAATAGCCCAGCTTCAAGTCAGGGAGGATGGTACGAGACTGTATTCACAAAACTGGGTTTGAGACCGTGACTCGATTGTGAACTGAGAATCCTGTAAATGGAGTTCTCTAAGTGTTCTAACACTTCTGCATAGTCGTCAACAATGCGGTCATGCGATAGCTGTGCTCTGTCCACCTTCAGCTAGATCTAGCGTCTACATAAACAAATAAAGTTTGTCGGGAAAATTAAGATACGAATGCTTGATTGGAAAAAATGTGTTATCAACTTCTGTTTTCGTCTATAAATATCATCAATTTCAGCTTTCATTTATTACTTTAACAGTCGAATGACGAAGATTAATAATATTCTAACTGTGGATCTTTGTCTGTGGGACGACGAGGAAATATTCCCAAAAGGTTAGAGTGGTTTATGATAACAAATTATCGGGAACACGAAGGCTGATGCTGAGATGTTGGTTAATGCTGTTTGACAGACACTTAACGCTTCCTCTTGTTCTGGGACTATTCCGCGAGATTACCGAAGTGCGAAATGCTGTTTCAGCGGCAAAGGAGGGCTTTCAGCGGCTTCGGCGGCGGAAGGAAACGAACGAGCAAACATTCTCCAACTTAGCGGCTGCTTTCGGTAATTATCAATCCTCACAGGCGGACAAAAAAAACCCTCTTGCTATAGTTCTTCATTAAAAACGCGGAAACACGACATATTGATGAAGTCAATACACTTTTGCTTGTATCGATACAAAAACATGTTCATCAAAAAAATTTAAAAGGAAAAACTGTGGCAGACGTCTGGCGAGTTAACGCTGGGTGAGATAGAAGGATTAGGGATAGGAAATACGGACGTAATCGTGTTCGTGTAAATGTTGACACTGAATCTCAGAGAATGGAAAGCTATATTAATATACAGAACTTCAAGAAGAAAGTAAGATATGATTTAATGAATTTATATAAGGTGGAAACACCAAGTTCCTCACGCTTAGATCTGCTGATTTTTACAGAGCTTCCCGGTGATGTGATATTCCTTCAATATATCAAACCCTAGGGGTATCCAATTTTAATTCACAAATGGCAGTCAAAAGTTAAAATATTGTCAGATTTTAATTTCACCTTGCATTCGGACGCCAGAGGCAAAATGCAAGGATGCAACATTGGATTTTGGATTAAGTTATTGCGATGACCATCCGTTCGACTCGGCTTCCCTCCTGTCTCCTCTTCGAAGTAATTAAATAAAGAACTAAAAATTTTTTAGACCAATATATTGCAGAAACCACAAATGCGTACTGAAAGGATTTTTTTTAATACTTAAGTACTTGTATTGTCGGCGTAATATTGGGGTAATATCAGTGTAGTAGAATAATGGTGAGATTGGGATCATTCCAGTCTCTATTGTTGTCGGCGCCGTGTGTGTTAAGAGACGTTTGACGAAACAGTTAGTCTGTTCTCGGGAGTGACCCAGTAGCGGTCGATCAACGTCTACTCTGAGGAGTGACCGATGATGGTCATGGCGAGTCCGTAAAGACAGTGACCAAACAGCGTTCAAAGAGAGTCGACGCCGGATAAAGTCTGATAATGGTCGCATTCATCCCAGGATACTAAATAACCTGGAACGTTAAGTCGACAGATACATGTAGGACAAAAAGTTCTAGAACAAATGTTGGGGACGTGTCCGCTAGTCAGTTGGCATGAAATTTTAGTAAAGTGAACTAAAGTTGTGTGGAGATTTAGGCTGTGAGTAGTGAATTGATAAATAAAATTTCTTTAAACAAAGAAACTAGTGAAGTGCATAAGCAGTGTGGTACGAGAGCAGCTCTGATAATCTGGTATGTAAAAATCTCCACGTTGTAAATCTTATATAAAAATTGAGTACCGTCAGATTTCTTTAAATTTCTGGAGATTTCTCTGGAATTCAGATTTATTTAGATTTTTTATATTAACATTTATTGTAAATTTAATTATTATTTATATTTTCATTTGTTTTGGTGATAATTCCAAATTACTATCAGTATTAGAGGCCCAGTAAGTGGCCATGAAGAATTAAGAATTTCATTGAGAGCTGTGGCAATAATTTAAAAAGTTATGTAATAAACCCAAACTAACTATAAATTTGTATAAGTATTTTCCCTCTAAAAGTTTTAATAATTCATTTATAAATCCTATTAATTATCATTTTCTTTTAATTTGTTTATTACATTAATTGGCTCCAACGTGGTGGGACTTTGCTTGATATTTTAAAATGAATATTACATTAATTGACGCTTCAACGTGGGGTTTTTATTATATTATAAAATAATTTATTACAATATATATATATATATATATTGTAATACTAATTAGAGGCCATTAATTGTTTTAATATAATTGGATTGTTACCGGTACATTTCTTGAAAGCAACAATCACGGCTCTTTGTCGGCGATAGTTGGAAACTGCGCATTCGTACGGAAGTCCAGTCCGGCAAACATTTCGTGAGAGAGAGGAGGCTGACCTCAAAAGTACGATTAGCATGGTCCAGGAAGTTCAACTGCGAGATCTATTAAACTCTATAAAACACAAGTGAATAGTTTTTGACGGAGAGACTCATGATATAAAATCGCAAAGTGGAATCAAAAGGCTTGCACCACACAGATGTGAAATAACATTTCGCATAAAGGGCATCGAAGATACGTACGTTCGAGGGCTGACCGAGGGAGCGGCTGATCCCAAAATTTCAGGTGGATTAACAAGGAGAATTACGACCGTGTTTATTATAAATGATGTGTAAAATCAGTAAATAAAGGTCTTCTTAGTAAATTGTGTCCTCAAGCTTCAAGAATCAGATCTGGTACCAGAAAGACATTCGTGAGTACAAAAATAATTATTTAAAGTCTGTAAACCAGGATTAAAGGTAATAAGTCAGATTTCGTTATCTTGTTTAGTTTTCGTTTCTTTATTGTGTTTAGAATTTATATTCCGTTCATTTCAATTCTGATTTGTTAATTAGTTTATTAAATTTGTTTGTTCTTACTATCAAGCGTAGTAAAGACCCTGAGAGAAAGAGTAATTAGATAAAATTGTTGTAAAATTATAAAATTGTATTCTCCTAGAAAGCCACAAATAAAACAAAATAATATAAAATTTGGTTTGTGAATTTGAGGAAATTAAATGTGCAAAATGAGGCTGATAATTTTTATCTTTGAGCAATAAAATTTGTTGTTTTAATTTTAATTATTTTTTTTAATTAAAGCCATCCTTTGTTTTATGATTATTACTATATATATATATATATATATATATATATATATATATATATATATATATTAAAAGTGAGTATCAGGTACCTGTTAAAGATACTTAGAACAGTCATCCTTGTAGTACATTTTGTTGTGAAATGTTATTTACATTAAACTGTAGGAACGTTTCTACACTGTCATTTTGAATTACAACACAATAAATTGTATATTACATTATAATATAAATCTACAATTAATGTCCTCCGAGGATTGTATTCATTGAACCACGACGTTTCAGAGACGAATGTCCGCTCCCTAGTTACATATATTTGCATTTATAAATATTTTATTTGTTTACGATAAACGTAATTGATATCAATTTCCAGCGAGACCTTCGTTGCCGATTAAGTGCATTCCAGAAAGTCTTGTTATATCTCCCGGATAACTTTTATGCTCGTTTAGTTTGAGGATGGCTGCACTCAAGAAATTATGTATTTTTCCCCGCTGGAGTTGAAACTAAAAGTGTTACTTAATATACAGCTTTGACGTTGTTTAATGTCATAGTTAGTTCGAAATAATTAAATTTGTTTACTGTACTTTGATTTATATGCACGGGTCTGGAAAATTTATTTTCCTGTCATTCGGCGGCCATGTCTCAGCTTTGTAATTCCTCAATCTGCAGAATAATTAAGAATTCTTTCTGGACATCGTCGGCCATTAAAGATGTCGCTACTGCCAGCCGCAGGTGCTGTGGATTCATTCCAATTAAAATTACAACTGTCTATATCCTTCACAACTTTTCAATGCTACACAATTATTTATGCTAATTGCGGAGGTGGGGGATGGGAGACAAGCCATGGTTGATTTATCATGACAATTCCTCACAACAACCAACCCCTATCCAGCTCGCCTCTGAGGGTAATAAATTATCAATGTGTGAACGAAAAGTGAACTGCTAAAACAGAGATACTGTATCGCCTTTCATTAGAGCCTCCTCCCATCATCCCCTTTTATTGGCCACACAGTGGATTCGCCACCATCAATCATTTAAGCCATCAACCGTAGTGCAGCCCGTTCTCGATTCGACGCAAGGAAATTAAATATGGATTATCTTTAATGGGGGAAAAAAATTCATCACAATACACACGCACGTTCTCGATACATAAAATAAAAAGAAAAACAAAAAAAGTTTTCTGACTACGCTCCTCCACCATCCTATTCGTGATTTACATAAAAATTGGAGCCACCTCACTGCACCGAACGTCAAAATATTTGTTGATTTTCTTAAAAAAAATATTCTCAATGGTGCAGCTGTTTTCAGAGAAAAGCAGCTACGTTATGAAATAGGATTAATTATATTTATTAGGTTCTTCTAAATAATATATATATATATATTGTAATAATTAAAAATATCTACAATGGCTGAATTTAACAAATGAAAGAACGCCAAATTTTATTACTTTCTTTATATGGGAATCAATAATGGTGTCTAAATAAAAAGATTATTAAGGGAAAAACTACAAACAATATTTATTAACAAAGTTAAAACACATATATAATACACAAAATATTTTGGGATCTCAGGGTCTTAAACTGGGTTTGATAAATGGCAGAATTTATACAATCAAAATTACATTTACCTTTTATGGAAGTTAATGCGTCTGAAACATAGACGAAATTTGTTGTAGAAGAAATAATACTACAGATTGAATTTAAACAGTTTTAAATTTATCAAGAATTAACGATCTCATTTTATCGATATTTAAATAATTTAAGAACGATCTGACTTTTATCTTTTAAAAGTGGTTTACAAATGATTTCAAAGTATTTCTCTACTTACGGCCGTCCAGGTCTCATTTTAGGTTTTTCATGCACAAAATTTGGGGATATCACTGATTCTAGTACTCACAGACTCTAAATGTCAACAAATTCTAATTGGCGTAGTTTGTTAGTTGGTCTAACACAAATTGGTAGGTTGTCGATGCTTTACTCCAACCTGGATTTGCAGATCTCGTGACTTTAGTTCAAAAGGTCCTTCATTGGTTTGTCTATGGCCAGCATGATGAATTTTCGCTCGACCACCGAATACAACATTAGTTTCACTCTCTCCTTCCCGACTGAAGATTGCTTTACTTTTCAATATTTGAGATCATGTTTGTAACTGGACCACATTCTTTCGTTCTGACTGCCAAACTGTAAATATTTCGAACTGTTCGCTGTCCGCTGCCCAACTGTAAAACTTCGTCGCTTAGATTTTGAGCGCGTAAACTCTCTCAACTGCCCAACACTGATTTTTTTGCCTCGCCGGATTGTTGCGGCGTCCGCTCTATATCCACTAATAATGAGTCCTCTACAATCCAACTTTCCAATTAAAACAATGTCTTAATTACCAATTACTACATTATATTGTAATGAATACAAGCTTTTTAAATGAATTTGGTCCACGTTGAGGCAACAAAAAGTAATAAACAACAAATATTTATATTGAATTCAATGGTTGGCAATACGTTAATGACGCCAAATTATAATGAATTGAATATTAACGAAATTTAAGCAATTGATTTCATTTTATTTAAATTTAAATGAAAAGGATTCAAAATAATTTACCAAATTTTTTAAACGTCACAAAACAATTAATTTATTCCAAGTAAAAATAACATTTCTTGACGTGATTATTTACATTTGTGTACATTCTTGTTATTTTACAGATTTTATCAACTCACATCTCAGGGTCGTTTATTTGAGCCTTCTAAATAAAGAACCACCCTTTTTCATTTATATGAAAACAATCAAATTTTTTTTTTAAAACGTGAAACCGAAATCTGACGATTTGATCCTTATTTAACGTTTACAAACCTTTATTAAATTTCTTTCTCTTTACAGTCTCTGCTGGTACCAGGCTTTCATTTTGGGTTTAGATGCACATTACACTTTTCACATTTAACAGGCCATAATTTCACTGAATTTAAATTGATTACAAAACACTGTCCAAACTTCGGTATCTCTCAACTGTAACGATAACTTCATACAGCTCCTGTGATTCTACGCATTAAGTCTATTTCTCGCCAGCAAATATGGTATTAGTCATTCTAACTATTGGTCAGTCAGATGCCTTCACATAAGGCCTGCGAGGGCTATTCTCTCGCAGGCAGTACCTGCCAGGGATATCCTCTCGCAGGTAGAACTTTGTAGGAGAGATACGAAGGGGCTACTTTTGGGGATGCCTTTTCCTCTCCGTTTTTGAACTAAGATTCCCACAAGCCGAGGCACCTCGGCCTGTTTTGAGAGGAGTATGTTCCGGGGTCACAGACCTTGGATATACGGTAAGAGTTGTCTGCTATTTCCATTGGAATAGTCGGCTAGCTGCCTCCTAAACTGGCCAAGGCATGGCGAGAAGAAAGCTGCAACCCCACAGAAAATCCCTCTCCCGCCATCGGAAGGGCGTGGGACAAGTATCAAATGCCCGACCTACCTGATGCAGGTTTTTCTAGGGTTTATCCTGCATTTCTTTTAGGCGAATGCCGGGTAGGATCCTTAAACCATGGCCCGGGGGGCCCTAGTAACCCTTGGCTACCTTCCTACACCCTTCCGCTTCCCCCCTTTCCTATGCTATAAGAGGTGAGTTGCCACTATGTGGATTACCCTATACATTGCCTGTCTAGAACCCCCCCCCAAAAAAAAATTGCTATCAGCTCCTTCTTGATGAAATTAGCGAACAGTTTTTTTACTATTTGAATTTCTTTACGCGTGGCTTTGCTTATGGAAAACTTTTACTGCAACTTTTCTCGACGAATTTATGTCCAATGAATTTACTGTCCGCAACGTTTACTTGATCAAATTTATGCCCGCGACTTTTCTTGATAAATATCTGCTCGCAACTGTCGCCGTTAGACTGGAGTTTTAGAATGCGTGCTGCCGACAAAGGCTCGACCGTACATTGTCGCTTTTGATATTCTCGCCGATAACAATCCACTACAAATTTCCATTTATCAAATCAATAATAGCCTCTAATTAATATATATATATATTGTGATTACCCCCAATAATGTGTAAAATTAAAGGATTTTGTATAATTACTTTAGTATTTGTATTGCCAGCGTTGTATTATGGACCAGATATTGTTGGCAACAGTCAGCGATGCGTAATTATGTGGAGGGCTTCAGAGTATTATTTTCGGTGGCGTTTTGAGGTGTAAAAGCAGTGAAAGACCAGTCTGTAATAGGAACCGACCATTAGTGGTCGTGTTCAGCCTACGTATGAAATGAAACAGAAAGTACAGTCTGCAATGCAAGACGACCAGTAGTGGTCATGTCAGTCTGCAATAGCACGCGGCCGGTGGCGGTCATGCCCAGTCTGCAACAAGAACCAGGACAGTAAGAACAGTCGGCTGGAAGATGTTGGATGAAACAGTTACAGCAAGAACGTTGTAGACGTGTCCGATGGTTAGTTGGCCAGAAATTGAGCAAAGTAAAACTAAAGTTGAGGAATAAGGTTTTTGAAAAGTAGTTATTAGTTGATTTAAAACTGATCGGTATATCCGCTAAAACATTCGATAGGACTTCATTGTCAGTCATAATGTGGAGATTTGATTTATTGTGCTGACGTAGGTTGTTAGCAGTGAAGTACCATGGCCTTATAAATTTTTGTTGAAGTGAAGAATTAGTGTTCTATGACTGTTACTCCGATGATTGTAAACCTAGCATAAAAACTGCGTACCGTCAGATTTTTTTAAGATTTTATAAAATGTCTTCAGATTTCTATAGATTTTTCCTATGTTAACATTTAACTTGAATATTTAATACAATATTTGTAACAGTTTGCGTTTATTTGATTCGGTTATAATTTCGGACTATTACAATTGGTAGAGGCCCGATAAGCCGCCCTGAAGATTTAAGAATTTAAATAAAGCTGTGGCATCTATGTACAAAAAATAATAAACGTTTTGTATTTAACAATTAGTCGTACAAATTATTTCATTTATCTTTAATTTACTTATCACATTAATTGGCCGCAACGTGGTTTTTTGTTAATATATAATTTTTTTTAGGGCAACAGGCTACATGAGAGTGATCCAGGGCAACTCCCCTTTAATAGCATAGGAAGGGATTTGAAAGAAGGATTCGGAAGGGTAGAGGAAGGTAGCCAAGGGTTAACTAGGGCCCCCGGGCTATATTTTAAGGATCCTACCCGGCATTCGCCTAAAGAAATGCAGGGAAACCCTAGGAAAACCTGCATCGGGTAGGTCGGGCATTGGGTACTTGTCCCACGCCCTTCCGATAGCGGGAGAGTAATTAGTGTACCACAATATATAATAAATATTTTTATATTCATCTGACGATTATAATTTAATAAATAAGCAGAAAAGCGACCAAATTCTCTGAAAAACGTATTATTATACTGAAATAAAAATATTATTATAATATTACGATTTTTCATTCACAATTTTAGTGACAACATGTAGACGACCTGACGTAAGGACGAAACGTCGTGTCTTTCAATTAATTTATTATTTTAAAATTCTTATTCCGACTTATTTTGGCCATTAATATTCTTATTATATCTTTAGAGATTGTCAGAGGAAACAGTTTCTTTCCTGTTACGTCATGACGAACGTAGACGAAGCTGTATATATAAATACGCCAGTAGGTGACGATATTCGAGCCAGTTAATATTTTATGAGAGTACGCGCGCGTGTTCTTTGACTTCTGTCCTTGAGTAAGTCGCGGATGAAGTCGGAGAAATGAGATTGTACCGACGTAAATTTTTGAAGGTCCTGTTCTTCCTTGGGGCTGTGCGGCATTGCGTCGACTCTTGTTGTCTTCCCTCCTTTCTTTGAATGCGCGTTGCCGCATCGCAACTGTTTCCTTCCTTAGCAAAGATAAAGAATACGGCTCGCGGAATTATTCCATAAACCACCATTATGACGATTCCTATAGTCCTCAATTAACGGAAAAGTATGAAAATTTATTAAAAAACCAAATACGTGCAATTATCAGGGTTGACTTCGCAAAAACATGTTCTAGGGGTTAACTAGTCGAGTGGGAGAGTGAATTTATTGAACCAAGACGTTTCAGCCCAATGTATACCCGATCGACCGCTGTTATAAGGTTATTTACATACATTAAGATATATTTTATTTGCGAACTTAATTGATGAGTATTACTAGTGAGACTTCCATCATCAACGTGGACTGTCTACTATGTGGTACTGATTGACTGGCTTTGGCACTTAACAGTGTCATAATGGCGCGATAAAAAAATAAAATAAACAAAATGATATTTAATTTCTATATGCAACATTATAATGTAAATTAAACTCTCGTGTGGATGCAATTGGAAACATCGATGCTTGGACATGAAAACGCATAGAAGTTTCCACGTATTAAAATCACATTTAAGTCGTACCAGAAAGTAATTATTTAATTAAATAAATACGCAAAAACAATAATAATAGAAACTTTGTACATATTGATTTTCCTGTTTGAATTTTCCTTCTAGCCGAGGGCACGACAATCAAGATATTCAATTATTCGGTGGCTGTAAAGACCAGGTAGGATTTTCTCCCCGTCACACACAAAGCTCAGGAAACCGTGATAGAAAATTAAGAGGACCAATTTAAAGTTCCAAATGTAATTATCTCTCCCCGCCGTAATCAAGAATCTGTATTTTATTGAATACGGTTTTATTGAGCAGACCTTTAGAGCCCTCCATTTGTGTACGTCTACCAACCTACAAATATTCATTCCATTCTCTCATTGTGAATAGATTTATTTTTTTGTTTATTTTTTAAAAAAACCGTAGGAACAAAAGGCATTTCACAATGAAATTCAGAAAGTTCTCGGACGGAAAAAAAGCAACAAAAGTTGAGAGGAGAATAACAACCCACACAGACTGACATTGGTACACGTTTTAATATTCCGTTTTGAACTTTTAATTAACTGAGTTTTAACCTGCGTTGAAAGTCTTGCAGGTAGTAAATTGTGACCAATATACGTATATATATTGTTATTAATAACTGCAAGGCTTTAATTAAAAAAATTAATTAATTAAAAAACAACAAATTTTATTTCTTCAAAGATACAAATTATCAGCCTTACTTTGCACATTTAATTTCCTCAAATTTCCAAACCAAATATTATATTATTTTTTTTATTTGTGGCGTTCTAGGAAAATACAACTTTATAATTTTACAACAATTACTTCTAATTACTCTTTCTTTCTGGGTCTTTACTGGGATTGATAGTAAGAACAAATCAAATTTAATAAACTAATTAACAAATAAAAATTGAAATGAACGGAATATAAATTCTAAACACTATAAAGAAAACGAAAACTAAACAAGATAACTGAATCTGACTTATACCTTTAATCCTCGTTTACAGACTTTAAATAATTGTTTTGTACTCACGAATGTCTTTCTGGTACCAGATTTGTTTCTTGGAGCTTAAAGGCACAGCTCAATAAAAAGGCTGTTATTCACCGATTCTACACATCACTTTTTCTCACAAAATGTTTATTAGAAGTAATCAGGAAATAATTACTTTTCTGACTCAAGGCCTTTTATTTATCTATATTATTATAATAAAGACAGATATTTTTTCATCACAGTACATAATCTTCAAATCGTCCGATAATAAAACATATCTCTAATATTTCTTGACATTACTTCTGGAATATTTATTTCTTGTGGAATAAGTAATTTTTTATCAGATATAATTCCAATGAGCTTAATGGCGTTTCTTAGATGATCTATGGATCTCTTTTTTAGTTTTACACTGACCCTAGTCGCTTCTTCTCGGGAACAACCCAAAATTTTGGCCAGTGTCCAGGATAGCAAATCGAAACCCTGGATGAGAGTAGCTCTCCTCCCTCTCCCTATTCAGAGCTAATTAAATGGACCACCCTGGACGCCAGAACGACTCGCTACCGAAATTAGTTAGAAAACCGTCGGCCAGGGTTACTGCCAATTACGGAGTTTTGATCATCTGCAAGGAAAGCCATTTATGAAAATTAATCTGGAAACTGCAGTTGAACTACGTCGATACCAACCGCACCGCACTGAAATATTACCTGTCTGGGGGGGGGGGCGAAGGCCTGTAAACTTTTTACTATTTTCCTGTCGGATAAATGTATTTGGAATGCCTGAGGGTCGATTGGAGAGACTGTTGACAATGACAGTTTTTCTAAAAAAAACGAATATTATAGAGGGAGTTAAAATTATTACGTCACGATGTAACATTTTGTGCGCCAGAGATCTTCCTACTGATACACATATTTCAAAATATATACCACTGTGAACAAAAAGTAAGGTGAGCTTATTTATAAAATATAAATTCTTTATTTATTCTTCCAAATCAATTTCATCCCCTTCAAAGTGATCCCCGTCCGATAAAACGCACTTTTTACAACGCTTTTTCCAATCCTCGAAACAGTCGGAATAGTCTTTTTCCAGTATAGCCTTCAAGACCTTCTTCGATTCGGTTTTTATCTCCTCAATCGTGTCAAAACGGCGTCCCCGCATTGGCCCTTTGAGTTTGTTGAATAGCCAGAAGTCGCACGGAGCCAAATAAGACGAATACGGTGGTTGCGGAACGATATGAGTCGAGATTTTGGTAAAAAAAAGTGGCGAAGAACCAATGCAGTATGACATGGTGCATTATCGTGATGAAGGAACCAAGAGTTGTTCGCCCATAATTCCAGCCGTTTCAGACGAATAGCTTCACGCAAACGAGGCATAACGCTCAAATAATATTCTTTGTTGACAGTTTGGCCCGGCGGAAAAAATTCATAGTGCACCACCCACTATAATCAAAGAAAACTGTCAACATGACCTTGATTTTCGGTCTTGCTTCACCTTTTGCACGATATTCGCTGGATTGGTCGGTGGTTTCAGGGTCGTATGAGTAAATCCAAGTCTCTTCTCCAGTAATGATGCATTTCAGGTGGTCCTGATAGTCAGACACCAAAGTTTCACACACATCAACGCGACGCTTTTTTTTTTCCAAAAAATTGAGCGATTTTGGCACCAATCGAGACTTGACGCGTTTGATACACAAAAAATTCTTCAAAATGGTTTGGGATGAGCCAAATGATATTCCAACACTATCACCGAAATCTCTAATTGTCCATCGACGATTTTCAAGCACCAAATCTTTGATTATATGGACGTGGCCTTCGTCGGTAGACGTTGATGGTCGTCCAGAGCGCGGTTCGTCTTCAACGCGTTCCCGGCCCTCTTTGAACTCGTTGTACCACTTATAAACGTTTTTTTGTGCCATAGTTTGATCACCAAAGGCCTTCTGCAACATTTTCAATGTGTCCGCACAAGAATATTCGTTCCGCAAACAAAATTTGATGCAAGTTCTTTGCTCAACAAAATCTCCCATTGCAAAAATCAAAAAATTCACTTTTGGTTGTTTACAAAAACACGTGTAACTCGGAGATAATTAAACCTTTTAACAAACAGATGCTTGGAAAAATATTATAGACAGTCCTACCAACTTAGGAAAAAAAATTTACCTGCCTTCCTAATACCCGGGAGTTTTAAATGACAACTTCGCCTTACTTTTTGATCACAGAGGTACTTTCGAAACCCGACGTGACATATTAATTCTTGAATGTTGTAGGCATCTCTTGAACCTTGATTCTGATCTCGTGATTGACACCAAAGTCTCACCCAAAACCCGGCGAACTGCGGGCCGGAACCCATCTATATTTCTCTCTTAGAACCTCGTAACAACACCACCAAAACTCTCCCTTATAATATTCCGACACCGAAACGGTACCGTTTCCCACCACAAGAAAAATGCCATCTGTATAGTTTTCAGGGACAAAAGAATCAGTTGCCCATCTTGGGATTCATCTGAACAACGAAGTCCTGAACCCTAATTCAACATGTCCAACTACTCCGCGTCACCTAAAACACTCCTCCATATATACTAAACTATCATCCGTCGTGTAATCGATTATGCTCTGTTCCCATCGTGGTACCTTCAATCAAAAGACCCCTGAAAGAAAGAAGAATCCTCCGCTTCTTTCATTTCACTTCCGATACCCATCATCATCATTTGACCACTAAAATTTTACCGTCTCCTGTGCATCCATAAAAATAAATCCAGCACCCATAATTTTATAAGCTTCGGCCGGAAACCATTAATTCCAATGTACTTATCTCCCAAGGAAATCATCCTCAAAATCCTAAAACAATAAATACCGAGACTTACAAATACTATGACCGTCCCAACCCCAGATCTGCTGAAGCTTAAACTGAAAAGTGCCGTTTGGAATGTGTGTGTCACTTCATTTCTACATCAAAAGAGGATTTTAAATATTAAATGAACCTCCAACCCATATCGCATGCTGAAGAGGATCTGTGGCCCTATAACGGCATAGGACTCGAGTCCTTGACAGTGACATCATCAACAACATCCAAACAAACGGATGGATGTTTCCAATACCCTTCAGTTTTTCTGTGTGGTATTTCAACCCCCATGGAAAGGAAGTGTTTGTCGCCACTGTGTGGAAGATCCACAAGGAAAGAAAGAGCTGAGCGCTAAAAATAATGGGCATCGGACGCTGCAATCGATAGAGGATAATTTGAGCGACCATTGGACCATGTGATTCCCGTCAGATGAAACCTTAGGGCCGGGCTGTAGATCGTTTCCCCCTTTTCGCGCCGCCATTCCTCAATTTATTCCGGGGAATACACCGAGATACACGAACACGCACACATTTCTCCTTCAGACATCTATGAGTTTTTGTAGCTATGTAACTGTAATGAAATTAATTCACTTTAACAACTAAATAAATTAAGCGCTGACGTTATTTAACGTCCATCCGGATTACGATGAATTTTCATTTTTAAAAGTACAATATCACAAATCAAGACTGGCTGAGAAGAAACTTCAAAGTACGGGCAACTACATTGTCATTGGATTGAAGACGGGATGTTACAGGTCGTTTGACATGTATATAATTTAAAAAAATATCACGTTGTACGTGAGAATGACAGTAAAATAGACTTTTATGTACGATTCTTGGGTCCGGTCGAGATTTGCCCATCCTGATACTTCAATTAAATTTAAATTTACGGCATCTATGACCTGAGCTTGAAAAAACTTCCTTGTATTCTAGAAATCCGTTTTTCTTAATTTAAATATCCTTGATCATAACTGTGTTTTAACCGTATGAATTTCCTGTTGCGATTCGGGACACTTCAAACTGTACACGCTAGTGAAGCTGTACGCAGAGAAAACGTCTGCAATGAAAAATGCGCATGCGCAGTATTCAGTTTCACTTCTCCTCCCCCTACAATACCCGCGAAGCTCGACAAATGACATTGAGCACATACAATAGTGGTTCTAAAGCTTTCCGGCTTTACAAATTATACATTATTGGAAACAGGATTAGAATTACGGATATTTCGGGCCGGTTGTCACTGAGTGTTGGCACTGTCGTAGTATGTTATAAAGTTATCCTGTAGAAAAATAATTGTTCCTTGCAGTAATGTAACAGATAACTTAAAAAAACTGACGTATAGCCAATAGTTCCTTTGGTTTTTTGTGGTGAAGAGTTGCCCTTCATAAAGAATCTAAGCTTCCACAAAAATAGCAAGAGAGATTTCCTTTCTTTTTTGTCGAAATGATTTTTCAGCTGTTTGAGTTGGCAGCACCGAACAGGGAGTCCCCGTAATCCTGTGGGCAAACAGAGGAGGGACAATGCACGTCGCCCAAACATTGCTCTTGCGGCTTACCTCACAGACACCATCGCTGCGTCAACATCCACATTCATTATTACGAAACAAAAGGTAAGCGACGGTTATGTCTGCAACGGCGGGGAATAAAAAGTGTGATAAGGACCACAAACAATGCGTTATCCTCACTCACAAAACAGACAAAACCGTTGGCGGATGGTTCCAGTTAGCATGTGGTATGTAAAGTCGTGACTTGGGGAAATATATATACAATTACATACCCTGTTTCTGTGTAAAATAGGAAAAGGAGAAAATCAACAGGTACAAATGGCAGGTGGACAGTTTCAGCAAAGATCGTAACTGGCAAAGAGGTTAAATTTAAACAATCGGGGGTATTTGGAAAAGAAACGTTCGTGAAAATCTACGAAAGTTGGCACTATTGTCCGTGCTCACTGCCGCTGAGAACAAAAAGAATGCAGAAGAATATTTACTGAAAAAATTATCGGAAATTCCATTGTCTACAAAAGATAAATTATGAGGTTGAGGGATAAAGAATAAACCCACTTTTGAACACTGTAAAGTCTGTTCGTCTTAAGGGAAAATGGGTTGAGAATCACAACTGAACCCAAGAATCCGAAAACTTCTTAAAGAAGTAAATCGACTGGATTCAGCCTCTTCCAGAGAGTCTGATCTGTTTCTTAACCGGCTAAAATAAATTTAATAATCACATTGAATAAGAAATTAAAATACTGAAGTATTGAGGTTTGCGGGTAGTGCAGGAAGCGGATTTTTTAGCTTCACGGGTAGTGCAGGAAGCGGAATGCTGTGTATGCTAATTTCTCTTCACAGACAGATATTTCGTACTCAGCACAGAGATAGCAAGCAGACTGCATTAGTCTTCCGCTCGTTAACAGATCTCTTTACGGAACGAGTTATTGGAGACTCACTGACCTCAATCCCATCAGTCAACACCACACACCATCAGAAACGGGATTATTACTTAACTATAATTATGACGTATTTTTTACTTGCGCATAATAATCATTATAGTTGTTTTCATTATGACACTTCTGAAGCATTTCAAATTAATGAGAACTATATTATGGACTATAATTTCATTATTATGTAGAAATTAAACTAATACAACGAACTTAGTAGTAAAATGTATTGTATTTTAAAGTTAATTTTTGATTTAAATGAACATTGTGTTAACTTAAGAAAAAATGAGTTACGTTTTCATATTTTTCGACAGTAATGATTTACAAAATCTAAAGTGATGATGATGATTATTCATTGCTACGGGGATTACGATTTTATTCCTGTGTAGTAAGGAAGAAGACGGACATGTTGAAGTTCAACGGGACGTAATTACTGGCACAGAACCCAATTACCAACTTTGGAGTAGCAGAAGAGAGAGAATAAAAAGTACAGGTCCTCTATTGACTGAAGACAATGAACGGACAAGGGACTGTGATGACTGTGATCCGGATGAGCGAATGACGAGGGAACTACCCCTCCCCTGATGAAGCAATCAAGCTTCGCTCGTTAAAGCGTTTGCAGCAGGAACTAACTCAGGAAAGTATACCTCCAGGGAAACGTCACAACTAAATTCGATACCTCAGTTACATGTAAGGGCAAAATATATGTAGTTATACTATGTAACATTAAAGAGATACTTGTAATTTAGGCGCGGGGAAAGAGAGACAGAGTCTAGACTCTGAGGTAATTTGTTTAGGTCCCAGCGCCTGAGAGTTGTTTGTTCACGGAATTTCACAAGTCGTAGAATTATAACATTATAAAATTTAATTTTGCGTTAAAAAAGGCCAATTCTGGTTCTAGTTATTAGTTTATGTGGATAAAGATTGTTATGCATAGATTTATTTTAGGACAAAATAAAATACTTTATTAACAAATTATAAACTATACATAGACAAACGTGATATTCCGTCGTTGCGAGTCCGACGTTATAATTTCGCAAGCGGATTGGACACACACGACAACGAGGTCAAGCTCTAGGCGCTTTCGGAAACTTATTGGCTGCGTACGGAAAGACACTAACCTGATGGGCCGTCTTCCTTCATGGCGTCAACAATAAGACTTATAGGTTTAAATGGAATCTCGAACCAACTTTGTTAATGAGACGGGTCGCTTATAATTAATACTAGCTAAGTGCCCAGCGTTGCTCGTGTACTTATTTATATAAACTCGAAAAAGTATTTAATTGAATACTTAAATATATTCCCTGAGTATTTCAGGATATAATTGTCAATTGTCACTCAGTCTTCATACATTACGAAATATTACATTGATGAAATTGTTAGATAGACTCACAACTAATATAGCGCGAAAATTAACTTACATTTTCCGCAAAGATGGTAAAGTAATTCGTATTCTTCTTTATTACCATTCGATGGAGTATTGCTGAAGAAAATATTTCAGCTTTATTTCATTCCTAATAAAGGAGATATTTCCTTTGTTCGTTGCGTAGTAACATTTCTCTCGCGTGACGTCATTGTCTCTTGGCGCGCAGTAATTTAATATTTAATGATCACGGTTTTTAATTATAATTCTTTTTACATGTATGCTAGGCGTTTCTCACCATCACAGTACCGTTTCTCGTATTTTGAAGAATATGTGTACCAATTTTTGTTGCATTCTGTCCACGCGTTAAAATTTGTATAAAGAGCAACGTAAATACATACATACATACATACATACATACATACAAATATACATCCTTTTTTATTATACAGATTTCTCGTGGTGGTCATTACAATGTAAGGTCTCAATCAGGAGCGATTGGGACCGTGCATGATAGCCCTTTATTCCGAGGTTTTTCTGTGTTCTTTTCCGTGTAAGGATCTGAGGACAGACAGAGGAACATTGTTTCCTCACCAAGAGGTTGAAAATATCATCCTTTCTGCAAGTTCTAAGGACTGGGGTTTCCTCTTTACAGACAATGGACCAATCACGTTTTCCCCGGGATTAATTCCATAGAAATGAGACGACGGGATTACGCAGAGTCAATGAGGGCGGAGCAGGACCAGCTTCTGTGTAAGTCGCGGCTCAACCAACCACCTGTGGAGTGATAAATGTTTACTCCTGCTGCTTGCAATATACAGCCCTCACTCACTTTCCCCCTTAAGAAAAAGAGGAACAAGGACCTAAACAAGCCACTGAAAAATTTCCTCTTCCCCGGCCTTATTCAGCCAGGCAAACGCTCTTCAACTGCGGCCTCTTCAAGAATGATTCTTCCTTCCTTCAAACAGGAAGACGTTGATAGCCTCTCCTTTATCGGCGACTACTGGACTCCACGTCTATGGTTAAGCACGAACAGAAGAAACCCAGTCATCTCACTTATTCGACAGAAACCGTCCCAAACGTCCAGTTCAGAGACAGGTGGAGAAAAAGCCAATGTTTCTCGATGTGACCAAACATTTGTACGGAAATTGTTAGGAAAAATTCCTCAGGTCGAGGACGAGTTGGGTGACGTCAGGGTAAAGTGAGTGGACCTGACACAAACAGGACCGCGTCGCATTAATTATTTATATTATCAAAATGTTGTTCTACCGCCGTGTTCTTTGCTTTCTGCTCATTTAAGCTCATTAGGGTAATCTATGTGGTGGCAACTCCCCTTTAAAACCATAGAATGGGATTTTAAAGCGGGGATACGGAAGGGTAGAGGAAGGTAGCCAAGGGTTAACTACGGACCCACAGGTGTCCTACCCGGAATTTTCCTAAAAGTGATGCAGGAGAATCTCTGGAAAACCTGCAACAGCTAGGTCGAGCGTTTGCTACTTGTCCGACGCCCTTCCGATAGAAGAAGAGGGGTTTACTGTGGGAATGTAACATTCCCATCTCCGTGCCTCGACCAGTTTGGGAGGCAGCTGGCCGACTATTCCAACCGGGAAAAGAGGAAAACTATTACCGTTTGTCCAAGGTCGTCAGCCAGAGTTCACTATGAAGCAAGAAACAAGACTACGAGAGAGACACTCCACAACATCTCACTGTAAGTTATATTGTCGTGTAAGGTGGACCTTTAAACTTTGAAATACTCATAACATACGTTAAATAACGATTTCCTTACAATTTTTAAAATACAAAATTTACATAAAAGAAGAAATTTATTGTTAAAAGTATAAATTAATAAAGCTTTTATATTTTTTTAAATAATCAGTATTATATGAAGAAGTCGAGAAATGAGGGATGAATCATTGTGATTCGTTTCTAAGTACGGAAAAATATAAATAAGTAGGTAATATAATAATTTTTTCAGACTTACTGTACGTATTAAATTTATTTTAAAATTGAAATAAATAATATACGTTATGTTGTATATTTAATACGCCGTTAAATTCGAGAGTAACGTCGACAATAAAACTCAAAAATTCAAAAAATGTTTTAGGGCCCCATCAGGTTATACATAAATTATAAACAAGACCTAAATTAATATAGATAAAAGCTATTCACGTTATTTAATTTATATTCAAACGATATCAAGTTTTTTTTGTATTCAACAGCAACAATAAATTATTTTATATTTCCTGCCTCATTGATATGTTTCCTGATGAGTTCGTTAGTTTCATTGGAATAGTAATTCGCTGATTTAATAGTAGGCCTATATAAAGTAAGACATTGTTCTGACTTAATTAAATTTTATATATTATTATTTACAGGTAATTGTTTAAATAAAATGTTTTCACAAAAAGGTGTTCACATTTATTTACGTCGCATTTATGACTGACTGGGTCTGAGTATGACGGTGGTATAATGATCAAGAACTGAACATAGTCGTGAACTGACCTCGTGTCCATGTTTCAGTGTTGCAACACTACGTGAAAAATAAAGTAGGGGCACTTAACAAAGGCTTTGCGTTCAAAGACGACAAATGTTGCAGCCTCTGTTACACGAGTCGGACGACTTCTTCCATCCAACTCGGAGTGCCGCAGCAGTGATAATGGTCACGTGTTGACTCTTCCTGATTGTCGGCATCTGTCGCCATCGCAGTAAAACAGCTTCCGGATAATCAATTTCGCCCCCAACCCTCCCTCGACGACAACACCGCAAGTCCTTCCTTCCCTTCTTCATCGACTTAACGAGTTTCCAGAGCGCCTCTTCGCCGACGCTCGCGTCATTAACATTTCAGAAGCTCCGTCCGCATAAATCTCCACCCTCAGGGCGACAGCGATTTCTGAAACGTACTGGCGGGCGTTCTCCATGTCGCTGGTGTAGTACACTCTAGTCTTAATGGCAGCGTATTTACCTCAGACATGATGATAATTTGACAATTTGCTGCTAGAAGGAATATCTGGAGATTTACCACCAAAAGAAATTATATTAATGGAAATATGAAATATATGAAAATGATTGATTTCAGTTCATATAAATTATTGATAATTTAAACCTGATTCTTTTTTTTTGGTGTAGACAGGCTATGAATAGACTAATCCACATAGTGGCAACTCCCCTCTTATAGCATAGGAAAGGGATTTGAAAGAGGGGATGCGGAAGGGTAAAGGAAGGTAGCCAAGGGATAACTAGGGTCCCCGGTCTATGGTTTAAGGATCCTACCCGGCATTCGCCTAAAAGTAATGCAGGGAAAATCCTAGAAAAACCTGCACAAGTAGGTCGAGCATTGGGTACTTGTCCCACGCCCTTCCGATAGCGGAAGAGGAGTTTGATGTGGGGACGCAGCATTCCCTTCTCCGTGCCTCGACCAGTTTAGGAGGCAGCTGGCCGTCTATTCCAATGGGAATAGCGGATAACTCTTACCGTATGCCCAAGGTCTGAGACCCCGGAACATACACCTCTCAAAATAGGCCGAGGTGCCTCGGTTTGTGGGAACCTCAGTTCAAAAACGGAGAGGAAAAGGCATCCCGAAAGGTAGCCCCTTCGTATGTCTCCTACAAGGTTCTGCCTGCGAGAGAACATCCCTCGCAGGCCACCTGCGAGAGAATCCTCTCGCAAGCTCACCTATAAGGCTCTGCCTGCGAGAGAACATCCCTCGCAGGCCACCTGCAAGAGAATCCTCTCGCAGGCAAAGGCATCGTTTTTTTTTTAGGGTAACAGGCTACATGAGGGTGATCCACATTGGGCAACTCCCCTTTAATAGCATAGGAAGGGATTTGAAAGGGGGGATGCGGAAGGGTAGAGGATGGTAGCCAAGGGTTACATGGGCCCCCGGGATATATTTTAAGGATCCTACCCGGCATTCGCCTAAAGAAATGCAGGGAAAACCCTAGGAAAACCTGCATCGGGTAGGTCGGGCATTGGGTACTTGTCCCACGCCCTTGCGATAGCGGAAAACCTGATTCAAGACTTGGAAAACCTTAACAGACTGGGGCAAAAAAGTTTTGGACCTTTTTTGATCCAGCACTATTCAACTTATTGCAAAAACAAACACAGCAGCGTACAACCTTAATTAATAATTACTCATTTTAGATGTAACTTTGGTAATTCGAAGTTTTGAATATGTAGAAATTTTTACCCCATGAACTCAGCATATAATTATTCGACTTCCACCTGTATCCAGGCCCAGAAAAAGGAAGCTCACGGCACTTAAAGGTGCGTTGCAGAAACGTTTTGTGCTATTTCATAACCTAGTTTTTTTTTGTTCTCTTAAATGGCCACGAGTGTAGGCATGATTCTATTTTCGGGTGAAATACAATATCTGTAGAATTTCGTGACCTCGCGGGAGGAAGGGCTGTAATGAAGTTTTAAATAACCTCATCCCATCCACCACACACAGACACACACACACACCGAGAGAGTGGATTGTTCTGCTGGTGAGAACCACATCGCATGCGGGAGATTTTTGATTCAAGTATCTCTGTGTATCTCAATTCTTTGTATCGGGATAAGCGATGGCACAGACGTCATAGTTGAGAGAGTTCTGTATCAGATTGCGTGCTGTTAAAATTTTACATTGTTTTTTTAACCGTTGAATTAAATTTTATGTTTCAACAAGAAACCGTAATTTTATATATCAAACCATATCCTATAAAACCACAGGGCAGGATAGAGATTAAGAAGCTTGAACACAGGAAGGAAATCATGCAGAATAGGGTGAGGAAATTAAAGGCAAAATAGTGCTGGAGCGACAGACAAATGTGGAGGTCCTTCATTCACATCCTGACCCAAAAGAATGGGTACGGAAAATGATTTTTTAGGGTAGCAGGCTACATGAGGATAATCCACATGGTGGCAACTCCCTTTTAATAGCATAGGAAGGGATTTGAAAGGGGGGATGCGGTAGGGTAGAGGAAGGTAGCCAAGGGTTAACTAGGGCCCCCGAGAAACAGTTTAAGCATCCTACCCGGCAATTTACCTAAAGGTGATGCAGGGAAAACCCTAGAAAAACTTGCATCTGGTAAGTCGGGTATTTGGTATTTGTCCCACGCCCTTACGATGGCGGGAGAGGGGTTGCTGTGGGGTCGCAGCTTTCCCCTCGCCGTGCCTTGACCAGTTTATGAGGCAGTTGGCCGACTATTCCAATAGGAATAGGGGACAACACTTAGCATATGCCCAAGGTCTGTGACCCCGGAAACATACACCTCTCAAAACAGGCCATGGTTCGTCGGTGTTAGTTAAAAATCCAGAGAAATGTGAAGGCATCCCCAAAGCCAGCCTCCATCAGAGCTCTCGGAGAAGGTTCACCTGCTAGAGAATTCTCTCGCAGGCTTCCTTCATCGGGAAATGAAGGTTAAGAAGGAAAATTTAGCCGATGAACAAGCCTGCGAGGGATATTCTCTAGCAGGCAATACAGGCGAGGGATGTTCTCTCGCAGGCAGAACCTTGTAGGAGAGATACAAAGGGGCTACATTTGGGGATGCCTTTTCCTCTCCGTTTTTGAACTAAGGTTCCCACAAATCGAGGCACCTCGGCCAGTTCTGAGAAGTGTATGTTCCGGGGTCACAGACCTTGGTTGTACCCTATTCCCATTCAAATAGTCGGCCAGCTGCCTCCTACACAATGGTCGAGGCACGGAGAAGGGAATGCTGCATCCCCACAGCAAACTCCTCTCCCGATATCGGAAGGGAGTAGGACAAATACCCAATGCCCGACCTACCTCATGCAGGTTTAACAATGGGTTTTCCCTGCATTACTTTTAGGCGAATGCCGGGTAGGATCCTTAAAATATAGCCCGGGAGCCCTAGTTAACCCTTGGCTGCCTTCCTCTACCCTTCCTCTACCCTTCAAACCCGTTTCTATGCTATTAAAGGGGAGTTGCCACCATGTGGATTATCCTCTTTTTTTTTAGGGCAACAGGCTACATGAGGGTGATCCATATTGGGCAACTCCCCTTTAATAGCATAGGAAGGGATTTGAAAAGGGGGGATGCGGAAGGGTAGAGGAAGGTATCCAAGGGTTAACTAGGGCCCCCGGGCAATATTTTAAGGATCCTACCTGGCATTCGCCTAAAGAAATGCAGGGAAAACCCTAGAAAAACCTGCATCAGGTAGGACGGGCATTGGGTAATTGTCCCACGCCCTTCCGATAGCGGGAGAGGAGTTTGCTGTGGGGACGCAGCATTCTCTTCTTCGTGCCTTGTACAGTTTAGGAGGCAGCTTGCCGACTATTCCAATGACCAATGTAGCCTGTTGCCCTATATAAAAGAGTACGTATTTCACCTAAAAGTAATAAATTAAAGTAAGAGATTAAGTTGAAATCTCAAATTATTATGCTTATATTTAAAAATAACCCAGACGCTATATCTGAATAAATAAATGGAAAGTCCAATCTTCAGCGTTCCTCTGTTGTTGCTGTAAAGTGTTTGATGGAAACTGCAACCCCATGGGGTAGAAATTGATGGGAAGTAATGCGACCGCAAACTGAAACTACATGGCTCTCCCGTTACCGTAATCCTCGGTTACTGCCCTCCCTTCTAATTCCTCCGCAATCCTCCTGTTGTGTTGTGTTCAAACCGCCAGCACTAAAACTCCGCTATTTCAGAACAAAAACTACGCATACGGCGAACTAATCTGATTGAACCTTTCCTGAACGGGATATTAATGACCAGTCCAGTTGCAACACAATTAGAATCCATAGCGAGGTACGAAATAAATTAGGTCAATAAGAAATTCCCGCCCCTTTGACAAGTATTGGTAGCTTTACTTATCCGGGGAGAAGACAAGCTCAGTAAAACGTCACGGACAATAATTAAAAAATATTTAATAATTACGTGAAAACAAACTTCATATTTACAAAGTTTCTCCTCAACTAAAGATTTTATCAAGTGTACAATGGAGGAATTAACTCTCACCTGGCAAATGTGGCTCTATTCATACATTTATAATTATATATATATATATATGTATATATATTGTAATAATAATTAGAAGCAATTAGTGAATTAATAATTGGAAATTTGTAGTAAATTGTTATCGGCGAGAGTATAAACACAACAATGTATAGGCGGGTCTTTGTCGGCTTGCGTTTTAAAACTCCGGGCTCACGGCGGCAGTCGCGGGCAGATTTTCATCGAGTAAAGAGTCGCAGGCAAGATTTCATTAAGAGTGGAGTTGCACACAGAATTTCATGGAGTAAAGGTTGGACATAGAATTCGATCAAGTAAAGGTCGCAGGAAAAATTTCAATAAGTAAAGCTGCGGATAGAACTCCAACCAGTAAAGACTGTTACAAAATTTCGTCGTGAAGGATTGGATAATATTCTGATTGACCATTAATCAGAACGAGAAATACAATTATTGCTGGAGAGACCGAGAGACTTAATGCAGAGGTCCACAGTGTTATAAGGAGTAATTGTTTCAGGTGAAAGATACAAAAGCTTTGGACATTTATTTTGAAACAAATTAAATTCTGTGAAATTATGGGCTGTTATATGTGAGTAGTAAATGGTGCATAAAAGAGCCCAAACGAATGCCTGGTACCAGTAAAGAAACTGTAAGTAGATAGAGAAATTTTATAAACTTTATTGTAAACGTTAATTTGAAATCGTCAGATTTCGGATTCATTTTGCTGCTTATTTCTAATTAATTTGAATGTTATAAATATTGATTGTTAATTTGAATGTAATTAAAGGTTTGTTCTTTATTTAAAGGCCCAATAAACGACCCTGAGATGAGATTAGATAACTTTGTTAAATAGTAATGGCACGAATGTAAATCAATCACAACAAGAAAATTTGTTATTATTACTTTAAATAAATTAATTGTTTTCAGAAGTTTAAAATATGTAATTAATTACCATCCTTTTATTTTAAAATTTAATAAAATAAATTCATCTATTAAATATCCATTAATTTAATTAATACTTTTAATTACTACATTCTGACGCCTCAACGTGGGCCGAATTCTTTGATTTATATTGTTTACTACAATTTGGCTTCAACAACGTGAGGCAGAATAATTAATTTAAATTGTCTATTACAATATATATATATTTAAGTCACATAAATACAGTTATTAATTATCTGACATTTCAACTTTATAATCTATCTATATAATAAAAATAGATGTATATTTGTATGTAAATATTTATTTGTAATTATTTGGAATTATTTCTATACAGGTTTAAACACGTGGACGGATTGCTACAAAAATTGGTACATATATTATTTAAACACGAGAATCAGTACTGTGGCGGTTAGCAAACCCTAAGCATAAAGGTAGAAAGAATTATAACTCAAAAGTATGATAATTTTATGTTAAATTACTGCGCGCCAATAGACCATGACGTCACGCAAGAGTGAGACGTTACTACGCGACGAACAAAGGAAATATTTCCTTCTTCCGTAATGAAATGAAGCAAAAATATTTTTTTATTGAATAAAAAGTATACTTTTATCCTGTAATACTCCATCGAATGATAATAAAAATCAAATACAAATACTTAACGATCCTTTCGGAAAATGTAAGTTGTTTTCCTTGCCATATTTGGCTCCAATATGGCGACTAATTGTTTACATTATGAATCAATTTTATGTTTCCTAATGTCTGTAGACTGAGGTACAGTTATATCCTGCAATACTCAAGGAGTATAAGTATCCTATTCGTAAAGAAATTCGGAAGTATGAATGTTGGGATTCATGCAATAAAATTCAATGTATTTTACAGCTGTTCAATTAATGCAATATCAGTTGAAAGTATGTCCGGAATTAGGAACAGTTAGATTTTTGGTTAAATCGCTTCTTGACTAAAGATTGTTATATAGTTAAATAATTTTTCGGGTTTATATGAATACGGACACGGGTAACCCCGGGCACCCAGCTAGAACATGAATAAATCGACAACGAGTCACATTGTTTTCATTCACCTCTGACGAACAATTGATTTGGACTGTTATAAAATGATCTCCGAATTTTTATATTAATACCAGCAAAAATATATTTACATACAATCAATTTATGGCCGATATAAATTGAAAAATTGGGGGGGGGGGTTGTATAAAAATATTTTATTATACTTCAAATTCCCTGTAAACCTGGAAAGTCATAAATTAAGTACGAAACGCCGTGTGGCTGTAATTTTCACGGTTTCTTCCCTAATTGTTTTTCTGACTTGTGACCAATTTATTTATTGTAAAATGTAAATAATATTATTAGACCTCCAATTTACTTTTATTTGTGTTGGTAGAATTTATGAGTACATTTTTTATTTTCTCATTTACTTTATTGTATAAATAATTTAACAGGAACGAAACGTCGTTTGATCCTGTAAATTAGAATTTAATTCATTTTTAAACTATTTAATTCTTCCTGGTGTATTTGCCATTATCTATATATTTATTTATTAATTCAACTATAGTCACGTAAAAGTACACATTTATATTACTGACTAAAATGATAATTAATAACAATATTATATTTTGTGAATTGTAAATAATTTACCTATTCAATTCTTACTATTTTCCATATGTCAATTTCACATTCTATGCTTACTATCTCCTGCTTTCCACTAAGTTTTAAATCGTCTTTCTCTGTACTACCTATTCTTATTTTATTTTACCCGACTCTATATCTTGTTTTATACACACTTCAGCTATCTTTGAATTTTTTCTTTCATGCACTAACGACTTTCTTACACACTTTTAGTCATAATTGATTCAATATTTACACACATATGTGAAATAACGCAGAATTTTTTCTAGTTTCTCTAAATTAGTCGTAAGATAAAAATATAATATTCTTTGCTGTTCAAGAAAATTTTTGCAAAAACAAATTTCGAGTATGAGAGAAAATAACTAATCCAAAATTAAAAAACAGAAATGATTTCTTTACCTTTGCTTGTGTCAACTCTAATTCCCTTCAGCCAAGTATAGAGTCGCTTCAACAAAAATGGTGTCAGAGAAATGTCCCGCAAAGGAAACGCCGCGAGCAATTTGTATTAAAGTGAGGTTTCAGAGAAATCACCTTACCTGTAAAGGAAAAAAAAAGAACATTTGAACAATTCAAACTTTAACCTTCTTAATTGTAAGACTGCAAACTAAGATTTAATACTTATAACCTTAGATGATAAGACATATTTATTTATATGCATCTGGGGTAGTAAAATCCATACACTGCAAGTACACAAACTATATACAATCATCAACATGGTATAAATAATGGGGAAAACCGTTTCATTACGACTATAAACCATTATACATTTAATACTAATGAAGACTATCTATCAATAAGACTATAAATTGCGTTGTTCTCTCTGCTTTTGATTTCGCTGCAACGCCTTGCAGATTAAACTAATTGTTTTAGAAAACATATCCTTATTATAATAATATTTTAATTTCAACTTCACTCAATTTTATTAATATAAATTATTATGACAATAAATCGCCGACGTAATTCGTCAGTCTTCTTTTGAGTAATTAATGATCTTCTAATAAATAAAGCAGTGTGTTTCCTTGTGTGTTCCGCATAAAATCTACACCCGCGGAGAAAATTTCGCACACGTGTTCTTAGCGACCAACCAAGAAACAAACACTGTCGGGATGAGACACTTCTACCACCCCTAAGAGTGGAAATATTTAAACGTGCTAAAACAGCCGATATTTGAGCCAGATAAATATTTTTAGGGGTCAAACAGATTGATAGTGTTTCAACCGATGTTATCTGAGTATAATTTCAGAACAGAATGGGAAATGAGCACCCTTAGGGGTGGGGGCGGACGGACGTTACAATAAAATAACGCGAATACAACCGAGATTGGAGTAAAATCCAGGATTATGGATGTCGCTGAGTTTAATTATGATATTTAATTGGCCATTTAACCCCCAGAGTCAGGGCTAGACGGGGATGGAAATTTTTAAACATGCAATCGCGGCTGATATTAGCGTTGAAATAATATTTTTCAGGGTTAATTAGATTGGCAGTATTTCTATCGATGTTGAGTGTGTAAAATTTCAACCCCTTTCGCCATAAGAGGGGAGCACGCTTAGGGGTAGGGATGGAGGGGCGTAATACACAAATAATGCAAAAACAACAGGAATTCAAGTCACTTCTGGATTATGAATGTCGCAGAGTTTATTTGTGAGAGTGTGGGGTGCTGGGCGGGGGTAGAAATTTTTAAACAATGTAACCGGCTGATTTTTACGTGGATAAATATTTTTCGTTTAACCCAGTGGTGGGGACGGAAATTTGCCAACATGTTGAAACGACCGATATATTCGTCGAATGAAAATATTTCGGGGTAAATTATTTCAACCCCTTCGCAACGGAGGTGAGCACATTTCGGGATAGGTGTCAAGGTGCGTTACATAAAAATAAAGCAAAATCAAATCGATGGTTATGCATAAATGACATACCGGGCAACACCGGGAACCCAGCTGGTTAATAATAAAGAAGCAGAAGCTATTATGGACGGCGTACGTCATCGTAATTGAAATTTTATTTATAATTATAAATATACATAATATATAACCTTAGTTAACGTCTGTATCAATGACAATTATTTGCATATAACGGTCCACCAACAGACGAACTTAACAGAAAATTCGTGCAACATTTCTTGTACCAATTGCCAGACCTTCTCAAGTACGGGACGGATACAAACTAAATGCGAGGTAAAAATATCAAGGATAAAAAGTCTAAGATACCACGTACCAAGAACGGTGTCATAGAGTTTACTTGGTGCATATGTGCCACTTTGAAAATTAAATGTACAATTATAATTATCATTTCCGAGATGATTCTGACACTATGGTTGGGTTCGTCGCCAGTAATTCTCACATTAGTCGAATTAAAGTTATGTGCTTCGTTAAACCTGAAAGTTTGTAATTATCCCCTTATGTGCATTGACCCTGGACTTAGAGAACGCTTGGTTCGACCAATATAACTTGAATTGTAATCCATGCATTTTATTTTATACGCCACTAAATCTGAAGAACCCCGAAACATGCATTTTTAGGTGTATAAAGTAGGAATTATAATTCCTTATCACATTGCATTAAGAATGCTAAAGATCCTTACGCTTTATTAATAAGAGGGAAAATTTATTATTTTATACTTTGTTCGGTTTTAAACTACAACCGTCATCGATTTTAAATTACTATTATATTTGATATTAATAAATGAATAGAACCACATTTTAATACGTCAATCTTAGTATTGTAATGCCTTGAGGGAAATGCATTGTTTCGGATTAATGGTCTTGGCCGTCACAGGAAGTGGCAATGTGTACTTAGGATTTGTAAGACAGGGCAAGGCACACATGCAGGGTGGCCTGTCGCAAGATAAATCTGTTAAAGAAAAGCATTGTGTCAGATTAATGGCCTGGGCAGTTCACTTGTTGACTTAGGATCGAAATGGAGGAGTCAGGGCAAGGCACATGTGCGGGGTCCTGTCAAAAAATAAATCTGTTAAGGCAGGCATTGTTTCGGATAATGGCCTGGACAGTGGATAAGACATTCTGTAATGTGTTTATTTAGTTCGTGGGAGCGCTGGTCGTGTGAGAAGACAAGTCCAGAGTAATTGAGGATGCAGTTTGGGCGGTCTGGAGAATTTAGAAACTCGCACGTGTGAGTGAGGGAAGAAGACAAGTGCTAAGTAATTACGGGTCATGTCTCGATGTGACATGACAGAGAAGCTAGCAATTTGCTAAGGAACTGCATCTGCATAACGTAAATCTCGGGAGGAAACGGTCAACGGGCAGTTGCGACTTAGTTTTGGGAACAAAGAAAAAGAGAAGGGACGGTGATATAAAAAGAGAAGATAAGATTTTTGGAAGTTAGTTGAGTGTGAGAGCGTCGAGTAGTTTCACCACGAGCAAGTGGGATGTCTTTCACCGAGTATGGAGAATCAGCTATCGTCGAAACAATAATATGTGTTGGAGTCAGTGTGTAAACGTCCAGTCTATAAAGTGTGTGTGTAATGAACGAGCCAAATGTTCCTGAGTAATCGTAAGTTGAAATTTTATGGTATTAATATGTGTAAACTGAATTAAAAGATACAGTCAGATATCGTTCTCTTCTTTTGTGTTAATAAAATAAACTCTTTTAAATTTAGAATCAATCTGGTAATTCTAAGTTCGTTAATAAGTTTCGTCGATGTCTAGACGATTAAATTCTGTTTAATTTAAAGATAAATGTTGGGCTCGTTGATTATTTAAGTGTTCTGTCCGTTATCAAACCCAGTAAAGACCCATGAGAGAAAGAGATGCATGTTTTTTTTAGAATATTAAATTGTATAATTGCTTAAGTTTTGGATAAATAAAATTTGTTTGTTTGTTACAATATAATTTTTTTTATTTTGACGCACGGTTGTTTATTACAATATCTAAGTAATTTCTACACTGTAGAGTGAATGGAACGTCTGTTTGTGCGTATTTTATTGAGATACAACTGCAACGCCGCAGCAATTAAAACCACATCAGTCAGTCGCTCTGCTCACAGAGAAAATTTTATATGTTCCTTATCAGCATCGATTGTTGTTTTGGGGTTGTTGTCGCCGTGTTGCCGTGGCAACGACACTTGCCTAAGTTGGTCTGCAATTAAGGACCGCCAACGCCAACGCCGTGGCCCAAACTCGAAAACTCTTTAGCGTCACGCAACGTTGCGTGTGTTTGTTATTCGGCCATCACTAGGGGGAGAAATAACTCTCTCTGCAAAACGGAAATCGCGAGGTTCGAAATGTTGGCAATGACACTGAAACTTGACGGGCCGATAATAAAGCTTCGTTTCCGTCAGGTTGTAACGTGCGGGGGCGGGGCAAAATCATTACGTTTCGTGAAAGGAGACCAGGAGAGTGCCGGACTTACATGGGGGTAATCCAAGTGGTGCTGGTAACAATGGCTGCAGGACGTAGAGCGGACAAATCCACTTACTTCAACACGAAGGACTAATGAAGAGTTGCAGAGGAAGACCACGCATGGAATATATAAAACAAACAGAAAAATTACTTATCCACTAATGTGTAGTCAAGTCCCGTAACAATCCATCGTTATTTATGGTACATTCAAGGGTGTCTGACGTCACCACAGTATTTAAGAACTAAATGTTGTGTGAATTTATTTTTATCATTTCCTTTATTTATATTTTATAGCTTTCAATCAATTTTTTATTTTTGCAATATAAATTATTAAGAATATATATTTTTTTAATTTATTGTTTATACTCGCGTCAACATAAAAAGCACTGGCGACTTTCCACACCTACTACATGAAAGTATTACAAATAACTTGTATTACCTATACATTATATTCTTAGTCTCAGATTAATTGTCTATTTAGATTTGATCTTGAATGCCGGATTCTTTACTAAACTTTAGCAGGTTATTTATTGTTGCTGCTGAGGAACAAATCTCCCTTCTCGTGTATTTCTGAATTATGGCTTTTCTAGTCCTGTCGTTCTTTGGGCAGTCGTAGAGGACATGCTGGATCATCAGGGCAGTCTTGCAAAACGTATGTTGCGGGTGATCTAGAGAATAGATAGGAGTGTGTGAGGTTAGAATGGAGAGTTCTTTTCCTACCAACAACGACCTAATGTCTCCGTGACAGATTATCAGCGTAGGATATGTCCTTTAAGTTGTCGACTTCTTTATGAAAAATTCCTCCATTCCTTTCTCTTCTACACTTGTACCATTTTTTTTCTCCAGTATTCCGGCGTAGACTTGTCCTCCATCCTTTATAGTGCATACTGGGCTGTTGTTTTTATAATTCTATTGGGATGCCTCCACCTTAGCACTTATGTCCGCACTTTCGTTTCCCTCTATTCCTCTATGTGCCGGTATCCATCATATCTTATTATTTATTTTTAAGATAGCCATAAGGTTTTCTCTGATTTTATTGACGGCACCATTCCATATCATTTAGTTGTTTATTATATTTATTGCAGCCAGAGTCTGTTAGGATTAAATTATTTTTGTTTGGTTCTACCATGCATTGTATATATTCGTATATATATGGTATATATTTCAGCCGTAGCTATAGTTGCGATGCTAATTATGGTTGCCGTCCTTGGAAACTCGTCTGAAACTATAGCGCATCCAACTCCTTCGCAGGTTATTGACGCATCCGTGTTTATTACTCTAGTCAACTTGTACTTCTCCATTAGGTTATTTAGCTCCGTCTCCCAGTCCGTATTCTTCAAGTTATTTGATCCAGTCCTGGCGAGGGAAGTGTCTGTTACCGGGAAGTCCATATTTTCTTAATAATGTATTTGATTTCTCTATTATTCGTCTTATATGCAACCTAAATTGCTGGATATTACAATACCCACGTTCATACCCTACGGGTTAGCAGCCTTTCTACAACTATTTTTTTCCTGTTTATTATATTTGTATTTTCGCATATTAAACGCATGAAGCGTACACGAAACACATTATATTTCTCTCTAGTATTTTATTACTCTGATATTTAATTTATAACGCCCTACTTTCCCTCTAGAGTAAATTTCCTAGTAAGGATTCTCCGCTGTTTATGTTTTAATCTTCGTGTGTTGGGTGTTATAAGTGTTTTCTTTTATTCATAGCTGGAGGGCTTCTAGTGAGGGCGATTTATCTTTGTGGTTGGGGGTGAGAGCGGTCAGGGTGGTTGGTCTCTATCTGCGCGGCCATTCATCTGGTCAACCCCCACCCTCATCCTTGCGGTATCTCAAAGGCAGACGGACCAAGTCACAAAACAACTGGCGTCTTTATCTTGCCCTCTAGCTCCTCCCTTGGAAACCCCAACTTAAGGGAAAGTAAAGCCGGGCCTTGGTGCCATGATAAAAGCAATCAAAAATCATTAAGTACGCTGCAGTTGGCCCAGGACATAACCACAAATTCTTCTAAGCTTAATTGAGTAACACTACAGAGAGGCAAAAAAATGTTAACACTTTTTTGGAAAAGAATGAAACTACATAAAAAAACTGTCCCAATAAATATATTCATTGCATTAATTAAAAGTTTTCTTAAAAGTTAAAAAATTGAAATTAAATTTCGGATGTTTTCAGGTGTTATATATTGTAAAGGCCCACGTTCAAATTTATTCGTTATATCTTAAAAAATAAATTATTGATTAATTTGTAATTTTGGAATTGTTTCAACAACTTCTATGGCTGAATGACAGGTTAAACCCCTGAAGAGTTTCTGCCCAAAAAAAAGCGGTAATTTATTAACTTTTCTGTAACTTTTAATTAATACAATTTTTTATATTAATTTTTACAACTTTTAGTCAAGAGACTTTACAGTTTGATAATCGGAATAGAGGTAAGTAATACAATGAACAAATTTATTCCAAAAGTTTTTGGTCCATATTTATTAATTTTTATTTTATAAAGCCAGACCTTATTTTCAAATCTTGAAGAGTAATTTCTTTCTGTATCATGGAAAATAATACATACAATATGAAAGCAAAAATGTACTAATCTGGTGGAGGAATTAAAGGAAATTTTATAACTGAATTTTTAAATACATTGTAATACCAATTAAAGAGGCCATTAATTGTTTTAATTAAATTGGATTGTTGGCGGCACGAGTTTGGAAAGCGACAATCACGGCTCATTGTCGGCGATAATAGTTGTAAAACCGCGCGCTCGTAGGAAGACAGTCTGCGGTGAGAGGCGAAGCAGATCAGTTCACTTGGGAACTGAAAACGTAAAATGTGCATGCTGATTTAAAAAGTATGAATAGCGCGGTCCAAGAAATCCAACTGCTTTTTTTTTTTTAGGGCAACAGGCTACATGAGGGTGATCCACATTGGGCAACTCCCCTTTAGTAGCATAGGAAGGGATTAGAAAGGGGGGATGCGGAAGGGTAGAGAAAGGTAGCCAAGGGTTAACTAGGGCCCCCGGGCTATGGTTTAAGGATCCTACCCGGCATTCGCCTAAAGAAATGCAGGGAAAACCCTAGAAAAACCTGCATCGGGTAGGTCGGGCATTGGGTACTTGTCCCACGCCCTTCCGATAGCGGGAGAGAAGTTTGCTGTGGGGACGCAGCATTCCCTTCTCCGTGCCTCGACCAGTTTAGGAGGCAGCTGGCCGACTATTCCAATAGGAATAGCGGACAACTCTTGTCGTATGCCCAAGGTCTGCGACCCCGGAACATACACCTCTCAAAACAGACCGAGGTGCCTCGGCATGTGGGAACCTTAGTTCAAAAAAACCAGAGAGATGTGAGAGCATCCCCAAAGGCAGCCCCCGCCAGAGCTCTCTGGGAAAGTTCACCTGCGAGAAATCCTCTCGCAGGCTTCCTTCAGAAATCCAACTGCGAGATCTACTAGTTTATATAAAACGCGAGTAAATAGTTTTAACAGAGAGACTCAAATAACAATCGCAAATTTGGAAGCAAAAAGCTTTGCTTCACACACTGAACTAAATTTCGCATAGAGGCATCAAGGAGACCTATGTCCGAGGGCTGACTGAGGGGCGGCTGATCCAAAGTTCCAGGTGACAGAGAACGAGAACATCGACCGTGTGTATTAAAAATTTAATGTGTAGAATCAGTGAATAATGTCCTTTTTAGTGAGTGTTTTATTCATGCTCCAAGCATCAGATCTGGTACCAGAAAGACAATTCGTGAGTACAAAACAATTATTTAAAATCTGTAAACGAGGATTAAAGGTAGAAGACAGATTTCGTTCGTTTTTCTTTTCATTTCGTTTATTTTCATATTGTATTAAGTTAGCTTCACTGAGTTTGAATTGTTAATGTTAGTTTATTAAACTGGATTGTTCTGAATATCAAACCCAGTAATGACCCTGAGATAAAGAGAATTTCTACGTATTTGCTTGTAAAATATAAAGTTGTATTTTTCCTAGAACGTCACGAATTGAAAAAATGAAATAAAATATTTGTTTGTTAACTTGATGAAATTCGGCGTATAAAGTAGGGATTACAATTTGTACTTCGAAAGAATAAATTAAATTATTAAATCTTAATAATTTTGTTAGTTAATTCTTTTAATTAAGACCACCTATTAATTATTACAACATTTTAAAGTATATATTATCTTATTATTGAGAATTAACATAATTTACATAATATTGAAAATAAATTCCAGTTCACTGATACATTTATCAACATTTATATTTAATGAATAGATTAATAATTATTTTATTGTCGTGACCTATCAATTTTTTTCTGAAGATGACAAGGAGGAACATTTAAAATTAATTTACTCGCGAAAATATATAAAACGGTCGTATTGTACGAAGAAATAGGAAATTAACAGACAAAAATTAAGCAATAAAACATATATGGCGGATTTTATTTCATCACTTAATTTTGGGTTGTTAACTGGCTATTTCTTTTATTGCCTCGATGAGAATTTCTCAGCGTTAAACTTAGCCGCATGTAGAATATGAAATGTTAAATTCATTTCCCCAATTATTATTTCTACATCTATGAACTTTTTTATTTAATTAACTTATTTTTTACTCCCTTTGGAGTTCGTAAATTTTGCATCGAACTCCGAAGGGAAGGCAATCTCTGAACTTCCTTCAAAAATGGCGGCTCAGATTCCGACGACTTGGATGGACATTTGTTATTCAAATCAGGAAGTGGAACGCGATTCCATGTCGCTCAGATTCCTGTGTACGTCTACAAACGTTCCCTCGTAAATCTCCCTCACTCCCCGGCCTACTTTCCTACCTCCCTTACCCGACACAAAGACGCTCGGTAAATAACTCTCACTTACCAATACATTGGTCGAGCAAAATCCGAAGTCTCCTATTTACCCTCCGAAAGAATTGATGTGCATAATTATCAGTCTATCGTAACGAAAACCTTGTTCTGAAATAAAAATTATTACCCAATTTTTAGTCACTAAATTAATTCTGTAATTTTATGGTTGAAAATGGTAACTTCTGTTTAACAGAATCTTTAGATCGTAGTCATCTGTAAATAAATGATTGTAATAAAAGGATTGAAGATGGCTGTGATAGAAAGATACTTTCAAATATAAGTAACCTTTTTTAACGATGAAATAAAGGGTAAAAAGATTAATTTTATAACTGTAAAATGGAGTGTGATTTATATAAAAAACTTTCATTTTACAGGATCTGTTTACAAACCAAAAAAATACAAAAAATGTCCAAAATTGATTAACGCTATGCTGCAACGACGGGAGCGAGTGAACTCGTTCAAGGCAAATTGGGGACATTCAAGTGATGTCTTGACCTACGTCCCATAGAAACACGTAGAGACTCGTCCAACCGTCCTTTTTGGTCCTTCTTCGATGGATTGCGGCACCCAAAATTCCTGGTAATTGTAAAATTTGATGGACGGTATTGTTGTCTCGTTCCTTTATTCTCAACAAAACCCTGGAAGGTTCATCCGTCTATCACGTCAACTGATTATCGTACTCTTCATTTCTTTGATAATATCTGACCACGATTATAGTGGCTGTTATTCTACAAGAAGCACGATTGAACCACGGCAGCTACTGTAACTGAACGTTTCTAGATTTATGCAACTGTAATCCTGCAATGGTTACGGCTTCCCCAGTGCCAGCCACTCCATGACTGGAAAGAGACATCTTTATTGATCACGTTGCCAGGCTTCTTCTGCCAACGTGGGTCACCTCCAACAACTATTATCATCACACTCACCCTAAGCTACGGCATTCATAATGGGGAAAAAATAAGTAACACGTGGACATGAAAATTATTTAGCGTTTCTCTGAAGTTTTCCTATAAACAGGTGCAAAAAAAACTTCCCTATTGAACACGGAAAACTGGAGAAAACTCAGAATAGATAATAAATTTTAATTTTTTGTTATTACCAATTTACTAATCGTCACGTACACAACAGTACTCTCAGCTCAGTCGACAGATTCAGCGAATTTTCGTGATTGTTTGTATAAAAGCATTTATTAACCGTTGAACAGAACAATTTTAATTTTAACCTGACTTTACAGTTCATTCTGTCTATTCGCGTTTAAATTCCCGCAAATAAATTAAGAGCAAGACTGTCAAAATCTTCTATATAATAAAAAAGGATGTATATTTGTATGTATGTATGTATGTATGTATTTACGTTGTTCTTTATACAAATTTTATCGCGTGGACAGAATGCAACAAAAATTGGTACACATATTCTTCAAAATACGAGAAACGGTACTGTGAGGGTTAGAAACGCATAGCATACATGTGGAAAGAATTATAATTAAAAACCGTGATCATTAAATATTAAATTACTGCGCGCCAAGAGACAATAACGTCACGCGAGAGAAAGACGTTACTACGCAACGAACAAAGGAAATATCTCCTTTATTAGGAATGAAATAAAGCAGAAATATTTTTTTTAATAAAAAGTATAATTTTATACAGCAATACTCCATCGAATGGTAATAAAGAAGAATACGAATTACTTTAGCATCCTTGCGGAAAATGTAAGTTAATTTTCGCGCTATATTAGTTGTGAGTCTAGCTAACAATTTCATCAATGTAATATTTCGTATTGTATGAAGACTGAGTGAAAATTGACAATTATATCCTGAAATACTCAAGGAATATATTTAAGTATTCAATTAAATACTTTTTCGAGTTTATATAAATAAGTACACGAGCAACGCCGGGCACCCAGCTAGTATGTAAATAAAAAGATTTGTTTTTCCTTTTCTCTGGAAAAAATATATTTAACTATACTATTTGCGGGATTCTAGCTTAATGTAACCCTTGAACAAAAGTTTCGTGCAATACGTCAGAGAATATTAATTAATTATAACGATATATATATATATACAATTATATTGTAGTATACACAAGATATGATAAAATATCCCACACGTTTCGGAGCCAAATTATGTAATATTCAAAAATAATTTAATAACAAAAATAGCCCAAACGTTGTGGCGCCAAATTATGTAGAATACAAAATACAAAAGGAAATTATTATAAAAGTTCCCACACATTGGAGACAAATTATGTGGTATGTACAAATTAAATAAAATAAAGGAAGAAATTTTACAGGATTTTACGTTACAATTAAACCAAAATTAACAGAAGAATTTTTAATTTACAAATTCGATTTTATGTTTTTAGTAAATGCATCAGCTTTAATGAGAATCAAAAACTCCAGGGCCGCTTATAGGGCCTCCAATAAAGATAGTGATTTGCAAGTTTCACCAAAGTTACTAAAGACAAATACGAATTTAATTTTCAATAAGGAATATTTTTATATACAAAAAAGAATCTTACAACACAAAAAACTAGAGAAATCTGATAAATCTAGAACAAAGCTATAGCAATCTGGCGGCAAATGATATTCACATAAAGGTTGAAAAAATTACGTGTATACACACAATTTTTATTCAGAGCTCCTCTGGTTTGTGCACTGGTGAGTATTTTCATTTTAGTAGAATAATATTTTATTTACAGGCCCTAGCGCTGATTTATATATAGTTCATAACACTTTCAGCGCCTTTATACTTTACTGTTCCACGAACTTTACTGTCTTACGTATTGTCACACTCAATTTTCTTGTAGAAAATCCCTTTAATATATATGCTGAATGTGACCACCATTGGCCGGATTGTCACAACACGCTCGCCATGACTACCATGATCAGGCCCTCCAAAACACACTCATCAAACACCCACAACTCTCTCTCCATCAAAGTTCTGAGCGTCTTACATTCGCTTTTCCGACAACAATTACCGTAGCAACATTTATAGTCTCTGTTTACTTGCGTCAAAAAATGCTGTTCTTTACAATGTTCTGGCTTCAAAGTTACGCCACCAATAACTAAAAGAAAAATATTTAATAAAATGTACATTACATTGTTGATCCAATATATATATACCTGACTGCAATAATTAATTATAAATCTTTAAACACAACAAAATTAGTCAGAAATAATTTATTAACCAAAACACTTATTAACGCAACGTTTTGTCCACAATCTAGAACTTCGTCAATTTTACAATGGGGTAATTAATTTCCACACATTGTCAAATTCTTCTATAAATAATACCCAAATATGTAAATTATATAAATTTTTAGTAGAATTTCGAGGTGCACTCCACCTGAAGTGCCAGCTGTAGCTGAAAAGATATACATAATTGAAAGACGAATGTGTGTTGAGGACTCTGCTGATGAAGAAGACTCTCAGTATCCGAAACGTCACGTAACCCAGTCTGCGAGAATTGCCTGGAATGATCTTAAACTTCACCTTAAATTCACCTCAGCTCTCATATTACCAAACGACAGACATTTTAATTTTTTGACTACATGAGAGTATCCGATAAACTGGGTTACTGTGACCATTGAGACAACATTTCAAACACGGAAAATGTTCTATCGTACTATTTTTTTCGTCCGTGGTGGAGCAGCAAGCAAGGAAGGTGCTCGTGTAGGGGAAGTTTTATCTGCGTGTACGCATGAACGGCCATGGTTGTTGCTGATAAAACACGTATTCGCTGGACCGCCACGAGGAAAATAATTTCTTTCGCGTTCGGTATTCTCGAGGTTACCACGGACACATGCATATACTTTGTGTATATGTAAGGAGGTTGTAACATTGTAAAACTAATTAATTCCATTAGACAGGGGGGAAAGAGACTTGCCCTGAATTGAGAGTTGGTGCAGCCACAGCCGCAAAGCTATAAAAATGTCAAATTTTTAGTGCCCTAGTCCTCCATCCTGAAGAGAGAACAAGACTGTGTGGTCTGGCGTTCAGCTACGAATTATCTTGACTGATGTGGAAACTCACGAAATACCTCCTGTGTCACGGTGTTGCAACGTTACTGTGCTCTCATACTGGAAAAACTTATAACTCGATTTATTGACTCAGTTGCACTTGGTGATCATAACGTAACAGTTACATAATAAATTCCCGCAGAATTTTTAATATTATATTAAGGAACTTTGTGGAAGTATTGCTTTATAAACTAAAATATTTTGGAATAAAAATTATGTAATATATGCTCTATTATTAGGTGTAACCTTATATATCTAAATAATATCTTAGCGTGTCGTGTGAGGTTTTGTTTAATCCTCCATCATTTTGTTCTCACGTTGACGCGTAGAAGTGAAACATTAATTTATTTTGTATTAACACTGTTTAAAAGACAAAATAATGAGGTTTTATATATATATTCTATTACAATCCTCTTATATAGAACTGAATAAATTCAAATATTTAAAACAGAAAATTAAATACTTAATTAAGAGGTTCTACGAATCATAAACTGTTATTTTATAGTAAAAATACGTTGTGTACTAAGTTCTTTATAAAAAATAATCAACAGTATATTTATTTTCCACGTTTAATCTCAATTAAGATATTAATATACCAGAGAATACTTCAAATTATCAGAAAAAATGATAAAAACCAACGGAGTATTAGTTTTCGTACGCCCTTACGTTAGTAAGGTTAATATGAGAAAGAACTGGAAAGCAATTAACTAAAGGAAATAATTTTATGCTCTTTAATCCCATTTAATAAATGTCCATTTGGTTTGTCCGATGTAACATGAACTACAGTTAAAAAAATCTTTTCTTTTTTTTAAAAAAAACTACACTATTGATGGTGAAACGAGTTGAAAAGAGTTGAAAAGTTTTTTTCTTCCTTTTCCTTTAAAAGTTGCTAATTGATATTACTGCGGGGTCGTGTCTAACTCTGTGTAGGGAGGGATGGAACGGAGGATGGTCTGGAAACTCCTCTGATGGAATGAAAACAACGAGAGAGTGGGAAGGAAGGGGGCGGGACTTGAAGCAACTCAAAGTTTCACCCTGACCTGGGCCCATATATTTTACTGGACGGTATTCTTTGTTTCACACACACACACAAAATCGAATCAATGAAATGTTTTTGGTTACATTTCCTGCCAAACTGATAAAAAAAAACTCTGATGGAGAGTATTGTAAACGGATAAAACGACTATATTGGTGTTGGGTTACGACATCGGACTATACAGTGGTAGAAGCAGTCAGAAACGAACTGTAACAATTTAAGACACTACACAGTCTGAACCTATAGAACTAACTTCTGGTAACGTTGTTTTGAGCTCGTCACGTCCAAGCAGTTATTCGAGGCTCTGAGTTGTGTGAGATTAATCTTTCCAGAGCAGTTCGTCAATGTCGGAGAAGGAGAAGTTGTGACGGGTCTTGCTTATTTTACAACAGCTGCGGCTGACCGAAACGTCTTAACGCTCAACTTACACCGCACAAGTATTTTATTCTTTCCTTACTTCCACTAAGCTATGGTGAACTGAGCTGTGAGTACGGGAAATATCTAGGAAAATATGGAAACAATATACCAAAGTGGAGAAAATTTGACGGCTAGGTTGATAGTGTACCGCGGGAGTGTCTACTCTATAGGGAAAAACCAGGCGACGTGTAACAAATATTATTAAATGAAATCTGTAATCACAAATGTTTTTAATAACTGACGAAGCAATAAATAAAATAAAAATGTAATATTAGTGGACATTGTTTTGGGAAATAAATCAGCAAAAGACAAAATTATAGAGCAAGAACCATTAGGGAAACCAAAGTTCTAAATAGTAAACAAAACAGAGATAACTAATAAATAAATAAAAATCAGCCACTTTTAAGTCATAAAAAATAATTTCTTAAATTAACAACGTTTAATTGCTTTATTTTCAACCTCATCAGTTTCAAGTTTAAAAAAATTTGGATGGAGAGGTTATTCTATTAAATAAAGTAAAATATCATTGGTCGATGTAAGCTCGTGGCGTTTATACGAGGTTCTCTTTTTCCATTGTAGTATAACATTGTATTCGCTCGCGGGATAATATGACAAATGTCATATCCGAAACAATAGGTAATATATTTATTTTCTCGGTAAACATCCTGATAACGTCACCCCTCAGGATACTTTTCCAAGTTTAAAGCCCGCGGACGCGGCCATATTGTTATTCAGAACGCACAGTGTTGCCGCCTCACCTGTGCCGTCTAGGGAAATCAGGGCTGCCAACTGCACAGACAGTCAACAAGACCTGACACCCCGTTAAATGACCCATGGGGGAAGGTAAAGGTCGCCTCCTCCCGACATCGAGTTAGTCAAACTGCTGACCATCTTTGTATATAGAAACAAGGAAATAAAAATGGCCTTCGTTGGTACGAATGAGCAAGACAATTAAATTAGTGGAACAGAGTTGGAAGGTTACTTTCCGTCGCGAGGGTAACAATATTTCGTGATGTCTGCTGCTTGTTAATTTGGTTTTAGCCACGTTCAGATTACGTAGGATTTAAATTACTGTAACATTACTGTTACATTTCAAAATTTCGTAACGGCAAAGCCTTAAAACAATTCCAATGTGTAAATCACTTTCAATTTTTCAGGCTAATAAATAAATAAATAAAAATATTGTTAACTGCAATATTTTCTGTTTGTTCCTCTATCTCTGTATCTGTCCCATTCCCTTCTCCCCGATATCTGCCTCTTTGTTATCTGCTCCATCTCCGTCTCGTTATTCGATTGGATCTCGTGGTGACTGAATAGGAAACTGATGTATTTTTATTTGTAAGGATTCATCTAGTTCAATGTTTTATATAATTCCACGGCCCCTTCAACGATATAGACGACAGCAAGATTGGCGTGCTTAAAAAAATTTCTAGTTTAAGTCATAAAAGGTTTTCTGTGTAGAAAATAAATTTCTTCCGCGTTTGATATTAAGCTTAAGAAGTAGTTAAGTTACAAATTGAAGTCATCGCTCAAGTAACACTCCTCGTGAGCTGGATTAATGCTTTAAATGTGTACTTTACGCGGAGATAAATCCTGAAAGCTGCAGCTCCGTGCTATGAAATTAGTTGTAAGTGGTAATATCTCTTAGAAATATGAGCGTCATCCGTGAAGGGTGGCACTCCTGCGGGACCGCTAATAAATAGGGGACTACACCTTCCTCTAAAGTGAATAATCTTACTCACTTCGCTGTGAATGCCGCTAAATAAATAATTGCAGCTCGTAACATTTTTTCTCGTATCCCGACTCCATATCTGATAAATATACGATTTTGTGGACAAATAACAGATTATGAAGAGGGAAAATCGTTCAAATTGTAAATCGCGTCCTAAATAAGCGAAATAGTGCTTCAACAGATCAACGGTACCCGCATTCACCTGAGAGCGCATGACGTCACAACATGGCCGCGTATTTAAGAAATTACCATAAATATCAGTCCTAGTATTTATACCAAAAAAATTTAAAAATTTTAATATAGGTTCAATTTTTAATGTAGACAAGTATTGCGATAAGTAAAACAAAAAAGTGTCAATTAACTACGTTTCGCGCCGTTCCTTCAGTCAACGTACGTTCCGACATTACAGCTTAATTAAGACGTTTTCAATGTGAATGAAATACTGAGAGAGTTACGCATAACCGAACAATAATTCTCTCTCTATAATTGTTTTAGTACACGAGAAACGAGTAATTTTGTTTTTTCCTCTCTCTGCTGAAATTGATCTTTACGTAAATAGTCGTTAGGGGTTGAAAGATATATTTCTACAGGGAATTTGCCAAATACGTTACTGTACCTCATACCCGTTTTCAAACCTTGTAATTTTTCCACCCTCTTCAAGTGTCGTAAAATTCGTTTTATTTAATAAATAAATAAATAAATGTTTGAAGAAAAAATTTTAAAATTCAAAACAAATTACAAATTTATGAATAATTGCAATAACTTAAAATTAAATGAGATCAGTATAAAATTCTTACTAATTTTCGTAACACCTGAAGAAATCCCAACAATAAGAAGAACGAAACGTTGCTGTTTAAAATTTATTTATATACGTTTATTTAATTATTGTAAAATACAAATTTTTCCTCATTCAGTTTTTTTTAAAAAAAATGTATTTAACGTGCACTAGAACACCAAATTATTATCTGGGCGTCCTAATGTCAATACATTTCGCGTATTTTGTACATAGCGTCAAAATAAACTTCATTTTACAAAGGTAAAATTTATTAATAGTCACTTCACTAAGTCACTCAGATAAAATGAACATGTGTTTCCTCTTTCGCCATCGGAAGGGCGTGGGACAAGTACCCAATGCCCGACCTACCTCGTTCAGATTTTTCTAAGCATTTCTTTGTATCACTTTTACGCGAATTGCCGACTAGGATTCTTAAACTAAAATCCGGGGGCCCTAGTTGAACCTTTGTTACCTTCCTGTACCTTTCCGAATCCCCCCTTTCAATCCCTTCCCTATGCTATAAGAGGGGAGTTGCCTCTATGTGGATTGCCCTATATATAGCCTGTCTACACCTTTTTTTTCCGGAAAACAGGGAAGTGAAGGAAGAAGGTGCGTAGTCGGCCAACTGCCTCCTAAACTGGACTGGGAATATTGCTCTACCCTTCCGCAACTCCCCCCCCCCTTTAAAATCCCTTTTTTTGCTATTAAAAGGTAGTTACCACCACGAGAATTACCCTCAGGTAGGCTGTTACCCCAACCCAAACCAGAAAAAAGAATTCTATACCATCAATAGCCATCATAGTGCGGTATTGCCAAATTTCCGCTCCGGAAACAAATTCTTATTTTGGTACTGAATACATGAAAATCTCAATCTGCCCTTTTTTCCAGATTGGCGTGAGATTAGTTCCATGCTTTTGCACCGAGGTACATCTTATAATTTACGTAATTTCATTGCCTCGGGAATAGACAACATTAGAACGTTCTCTCTGCGTCCGAAAGAAAATTGGTTTGATTTTTATTTCCTCCATTTAAGTATTTGTTACTCGTAACCTTCCCTGTATTTATAAGTCTTCAAAGTGCTCGTAATAGATTATCTGCATAGTATTCGCTACATTCGGTGTCACGCAATGCTATGGTGTAGTTGTCAGATTGATTGCCTGTCCTCACTGAGGTCTTTGGTTCTAGTCTCAGTCACGGCATGGATGTTCACATTTTTAGCAACTTTACAAAACCCTACGCTAATTTAAGTTACCTAGTTTAAAACCAATGACAGGTAAATTCCAGAGCAGGAAGCTGGTCTCTATTGTTTTGATGATTATTTAGAAAATAATAGCCTATATAACGTCGTCGAGAGATCCCGCAATAGTTACAAAATGAACAGTAGGTTGGTTACAGAAGTCCATTGTAATTTCCCGCCTGACGTTTCGTCACTAAAATTGAATTTTCACAATAATCTGATGATTTTTTTGGGGTGTAGACAGGCTATGTATAGGGTAATCCACATAGTGGCAAATCCCCTCTTATAGCTTAGGAAAGAGATTTGAAAGGGGGGATGCGGAAGGGTGGAGGAAGGTAGCCAAGGGCCCCCGGGCTATAGTTTAAGGATCCTACCCGGCATTCGCCTAAAAGTAATGCAGGACAAACCCTATAAAACCTGCATCAGGTAGGTCCGGCATTTGGTACTTGTCCCACGCACTTCCGATGGCGGGAGAGGGGTTTGCTGTGAGGTTCGCAGCTTACCCCTCGCCTTGCCTTGGCCAGTTTAGGAGGCAGCTGGCCGACTATTCCAATAGGAATAGCGGACAACTCTTACCGTATGCCCAAGGTCTGCGACCCCGGAACATACACCTCTCAAAACAGGCCGAGGTGCCTCGGCATGTGGGAACCTTAGTTCAAAATGCTAGAGAGATGTGAAGGCATCCCCAAAGGTAGCCTCCGCCAGAGGTCTCTGTGAAGCTTCACCTGCGAGAGAATTCTCTCGCTGGCTTCCTTCTCACAATAGTCTGATGATGTTCAGAACAAAAATATCTTTCTTTTGAATTCAGCTTTCAGATACGGGAAAGATGCAGCTGAGAATACTCCGGACGTTGTAACATACGTATAAATATACAGGCACAATGCGTGGCGCAGTTTATGACGTCATTGTTCCTTCGTAAAAAGAAAATGAAGACGGCTCCATCTTCTATTATTTTTTGTGTGTGTCAATTGTTTCACCCCGAGTAGACAAATAGAGTGAGTGAGTCGGTTTTACTACGCCGGCCTTCTTTAGCGTAAAGTTTCCGCTTTTAGACCAGAGCATAACGGGAACAAGCGATAAGAGTCGTTCTGCAAGGAGCTTTAAGCACCACTTTCGCAAGGCACGACGGCCTCCAAAAAGTTTTTACAGCCTAAGGCGAGATAGAATACCCGTTGGGCAAAACAACACGACGGACTGAGCAAAGCAGGAGACACTTGCCGCCAAAAGTTTTATGGTAATTGAGTTCCTCTTACCACTTTGCAGAAAGGTACGACTCAACTGACCACGGTGACGTCACTGCTTTAAACGTGGCCTTTAATGATGATTAAGGAGAAAAACTATTAATAATTCTCCATTATAAACACGTTTCAAAATATATTGTGGTTAATCATTGTAAAAAAAGTGTACTGCTGGATTCCGCGATTACGTATGAGACTCCTCGGACAATCATAAGAAGTAACAAGTACGGTATTTAAAGTCTTTTTTATGAGATTATTCTTCCAAGCACACATATAATAGTGTTTCTCTAAAGAGCTCTCGTGAACTGCTTCATTGAATTATTTTTAATGGTGAAGAAATGTTGAAACAGAACAATGTAATATTGTTCGTCTAAACCCCTCTTTGCAGTTCTCTTCTCGTTGCGTTTAACTTCGTTTTAGTAATTCTTTTGAGTTAGTCACCTGGTTTGTGCCTCGTTGTTCCTACAGTTCTTGCGGTTTTTAAATCACCTGACGAAAGCAACAACGATTTCAAAGTTGTTGTACGATATTTATTTTTGTCTGTTATTTGCTTACTTATTTACCTAACCTTTTTCAAATTATTTTACAATGCAAAGACAATGGAAAAGAAGACAGGGGCTAGCTTAACAATAATGCTCGTAGCCTCTGTCAAGTTTCACTGCATCAGTTTGTACGTAAACTGCTGTGATGTTATAATTTAATATGAAACATTACTTAAATAAATATGAATCAACTGACAGGTGTCGACATATAAAATCGTCGCATTTTTACCAATTAATTGAATTGATGATCTGCATGGAAACTACAGCCAGAGTTTTATATTAGACGTATGTTCCTTAATGGGGTATCAAGTAACCTTTTCGTTTGCCCAATGTAGCAGGAGTTACAACCAGGGCAAGAGATTTTGGTAAACTACACAATGTTAGCTACGGTGAAAAGTGCTTCATTTTATGAAGAAGGAAAGTGCATAAAATTTGTTAATAAAAAATTTAATAATTATATTGTCAAGAGATTTAAATTTATTTAATAACAAATTTAATATATTTACAAAATAATAACACCACACAGGCCACGCTATTTATCCCTGATAACTGTAAAGAAAAACTGAGGAAAGAAAACATAGCTTGACCGAGGAAGTCGAACGATTTGGACAGAGTTTATCGGAATAGTCAAAGTCTGGCAGTCGTCTGAGTCAGTTATTATAATTACTTAACTAAACTACATTTCATTACGTGTACCTGCTTGGATGATGATACCTCATTATGAGGAGCAGATTTGTCCTGTGCAGTCGATACTCTGTGCTTTACGTTTTACGTCAGAAGCAATTGGCCCAAAGTCTGTTACGTAACGCATTACGCACTCAGGAGCGCTAAATCGTTTACTATTAGCGCGATTGCCACCGAAATGTCGCAGTGAATTATAATCAATGTCACTGCTTGCTGGCACCAGCACGTCTACCACTTCTACTACTGCTAAAGCGTCCGTTCCCTGTATAAAATAATTGGACATTGAACCTCATTCTCCAGAAAAAAAGGCAGATTTTTTTTAAAAGTAGGGTGACAGAATTCTTCCATCTTTATTTTTCCCTGTCCATTTATAGACATCCTCTATGTAATCTTAATACAAGTGCAGAAGTAAGCGAACCGGTCGATATTTTTCTACCCTATATTTTAATTCAGTTTCATATATGTTAAGCGCTGAGATTTGATTGGAAACATTTCTTCCGTTCTCGATCCAAATGTAATTAAATATGACACCACTGGTAACTAATGATGACGTACATAAGACTACTTTTTCCCGCAATAAAAACATGTAAAAAAGAGTAAGAAAAAACTTAATTACTTTATTATTCCCATATAGTTCACATATTCTATAATTTCTGTATATAGAACTCTAGTGGATACGTTTCGTGGGAACAATAGAGACGGCTGGACTACTCTTGATAATATATTTATTAAGCGGTACAAAACCTGGACCAATGCTTGAAATATCAGTAATCCATTAATACTTATATTTATCAGAAATCAATTAAAAATTAAGCCTATTAGTCATCAATTTAAAACATTATAATAATTAAATCACGACGTTTCATCCCTAATTATTGGTAACTTTTCAGGTGTAAATTTTAATTATATGACAATTTAGTATTTATTTACATGAAATATAAATGCATAAAAATTTTATTGGTTTTTTATGTAATTAATTATTTCTAAATTCTTATTTATTTGAAGAGGTACCAAAAGCTTAGGGATTAATCGTCATTTATTTTATTGTAATATTTTAAATTCTGCATAATAGGTTGATATTTTCATATTTACTTAAACAAGTCACATAAATATAATTGAGATGCTGAAGTTATTTAAATAAATCCGTACATTAAACGGCCAACACGTCAGTAACAATTTAATACAAAAATTACACGACGTATCGTTACTTTTTGTAAAGTCTCCAGGTGAAATGCAACTCAAAAAATATTAGGTTATCAATTAATAATATGTGATTAGTGAAATTGATTTCTGAATCGGGATTTAAACAGATTAGGACTGTTACTTTCCTGCGAGGTTTACCGTGGTTCGATTAACATATAAGCTCTATATCTGTTTTAGTGCACGATATGAATTACACTAGTCCCCGATATATAGTAAAATATTACAGATTATGTCAATTTGGGATGTCTCGTAGGATTTTGGGTGAGCTTGCATTACAATAAAGCAGTACTTTGGGTATTTTACGTGACATGTTTGGCCTTTATATGGCCCGCGGACTCGCAAGCGGAAATTTCAATTTCTCACAACACAACATAATTTCACTAGTCACAAAATGAAATACTGTCATGTTCTCTATTAATAAATAATCTAGATCACTGCATTATAAAGTTAATTTTTATCGAATAAGCCTCCAAAACAATTTTTTCAGCTTTTAAAATAGTTTTCTCGTGTATTACATCATCTAATAGGCTTCACCACCTACCGTACAATTTCTAAGTGCACACTTTATGGTAAGTACGCGACTGAAATTATGTCGGTGTAGTATATGGAAACATAAATTAGCAGACTTCGGCGAGTTCACTTTAGACGTTGAATAACGACGCGGTTGTTGCCGGGCGAGTTTACCTTTAAAGGTGTTCCTCCTCCTCCGCATCGGGCCCCACTGAGACCAGAGTCCACGGAATCCCATTAGCCGGTTACGCTAGGGCTGTACATGGCCTCGCACTTTAGAGCACTGGCGCCGCCATCACACAAACGCAACTAAAAACAGTAATGGCGTGAAATAGCCAAGGAACTTTCCAGTATGAATTAATTCCTCAATCTACAGCTGATTGGTCACTGTGACGTCACAGAGGATAACTGCTTGTTGCATTGGCAGTGACAAACAGTTCACTTGAGCAAGGCTGAAGGACGTATTTTCTCACATGAGCCTCAGTCCACGATCTGCATAATGCTCCTGGAAGTCCATTATGACAAAATTATTCACGTACGATGGTGGTTCTTCACGATCTCGGTTGGACCTCTTTTTCTGTCACCGCCACTCCTCTGGTCTATTTTCTTCGCAGCTTCTGTCACACGCAGAGGCACGAGCTGACACCCACTTAACCTCGCCCCCTCACTCGTATTTCAAACCATCACCAGCAACGTTTCTCAAGTTGTTTCGTGATAATACGAAACCAACAACGGACTTGATAATCCGCTCCTCTCCATCTGCTTAGCCTCTAGATGAAGGTATTTTTCTTCTTGGTTTTGAACTTTGGCAACACGTTGTATAGACTTCATGAAGTCAATGCAAAATAAATTGCTTCATTGGGCCGGAAAAGGGAAAATTTAATTTATTCAGTACTATACGACGAGTTTTAAGCAACGTTCTTATATACATTTACTTTCAAGGAACAGTGAAAATTTTGGGGCTATATAGCAACAATTACCATAAAGAAATTATAAATAAACAAACGAACCAAAAGTTGTAGGAAACATTATATTGAAACTAAAAATTAGAAAAAATTAATATTTATTGTACCGATTACCAATTGTAATGAAATGTTTTATTTAAATTGTTTTTTAATTATTGGCGGCGAAACTTGTAAAGAACAGCAGTGTATGGCACGAGTATGCAGAGACTATCATGGTTGCCGTCGAAAAAGCGTCTTAACTTAAGTCAGAAGACAGTTAGAGAGCAGTGTGTGTTTGAGAGTCACACCAGTATGTAGTGAAAAACAGTCAGTCAGACATGTGTGTTCTGGGAGCTGGAACATGCCTATGGAGGCAGAATTCAGCAAAGTATAAGCAGAATATATCTGCTTAAGTATTCAAGGGATTATCCTCAGTAAAACCAACTGTGATGGCACGACAGTAAAGTAGAAAGGTTCCTAAAGTGTTGTTAAGTGTTACGACGTAGTGGGGAAGGTATAAAATCAGTGCTATGGCCTGTCAATAAAAAGTACTGTTCTGTAAAAATTTAAAATAATCACGAGTGCACAAGCAGGTACCACACAGCTCAATATTAAAGGGTTTATTAAAAAACTTTCTGTTGCAAACCTTTCTACAAATATAAATTCACAGTCAGATTTCAATCATTTCTGTTGTCGTTCGAGTGTTTGTATGAACTTTTGTAATTGTAAATTAAATTTTTTTTTTTGCTTTTGTAACTTGGTGGTAATGGCAAATCACTGTCTTTATTAGAGGTCCTATTAGCGACACTGAAATTATGATTCTCATGAAAGCTGAGGCATTTACTTAAAAACATAAAATGTAAAGTCAACGTAAATCAAAACTGTCAATTAAATAACATTTGTTATATCTTTAAATATTTTGGTTTTATTTCAAAGTAAAATCCCGTAACCATTTTTTCATTCTAATTAAAAGTGTATACTACATAAATTTTCTATAGCATGCTAGCATAGCTTATTAAATTAAAAGTGAATACTACAATATATTAACATTATTTTATTAATATTTTAGAATTTTTTATTTATTAAAATATATTTGTTAAATTTTACTTGGTTTAATCGTTTATAATTCAATTAATTATAATTATTACAATCAACAAATTCCTACTTAATTCACCATCACTTATTATTCAGTGTACACAATTATTCTGACAACAACTAAAATATTTGGTACGGCAAGGAAATGGATGAAAATGGTGGCTTATCTGATATGGAAGCTGAACTCTCGCGTTTTTCCAAACACCTGTCGAAAGCAACAAGGATTACAGAAACGTTGTGTGGTATTTAATATAGCACTTAATTTTGTTGTGTTTTTACTGAATATTTATGTATTTACTACACTTTTAAACATACAATTTTAAATTTTAAATGTTACCCTTACTGACTTATTATATTATTGTTCTGGTAGATAAATAAGAAATAGCTAATGTTCCGTCAGGTGATTCAAAATCGCACGAATCATGTGACTTACTCAAATACGATAATTCGCATAAATTAATTGGGTAAATTATCAAAAAAAAATCGGAATAAGGCAAACTATATAATTTCGAGTTGTAATTTATTCTCCTGCGCTTTGGTTTGGTGACTACTAAAGGAAAGATTAATACAGGAACTGGATGTGTCACTGTAGACAGTCGGGGTTTATTCGATATTTATTTTCAGTGGTTGGCGCCCACTGTGGAGTAGGGACTTTTCCCATGGACTGGTTTGTTGTTCAGTAATTGTTTTGCAGCCCTTGGAACCGGTGGAGTTAATGAAAGCTCGCTCTGGTTTAAGGCCGACTGCTAGGAAAACGCAATAATTCTCCATTCTATCGCGCTCTTTTCCTTGCTTCGCAGCTTCGGGGGAAACTTTCTCTCTCTCTGTGTGTGTGTACATGTAAAAGAGAGATAATTGCTGGTGAAATTGAATCCCGAATTTGGCCGGGGGTTCCCCGGGGCATCGGGAACAGATCAGAGTTCAGAGCTACGCAAAGTTTCGCTGTACTCCGGGTAGAGAAATTCGAAGACAAAGGGGGAATTAGAAAATGTGCTCAGAAACTCAACGAAATTAAAATATACGAGTCGACGCCATTCATGTTCTAGGCATAGGATTGTCTGGTAAGGGTATGCTGTGGACCGTGCATTTGAAATTAAATAATATAAACTATTTAATTCATAAGTAACCGAAATGGTGGACGTCGTGATTTGCGGGATTGACTCTATATATACTTGAGGTATTGAGATGGCATCTCTGTCGCGGACAAACAGATCCAAGTGAGACTTTCAAGAAGTCTAAAGGATAATGAAACAATTTTTTAGAGGATAATTAAGGTACTTCGAGACGGCATGATAAATCACAAAAGGAAAGCCACTGGAGCCGAAATTGACAGCAAAGTTCAGCTGGAAGGCGGGAAAAGTACGACAGAGTTGATTTTGAAAGGTAAATAGCAGCGAAGTGACTTCAAATTTTAAACTATTATAGTCATTCATTTTCTTTCACTGCAGTTAGTTTATATTCGGAAAAAGAAAACCTTTATTCACCTCATCATCTGTTTAAAAGTGTGCAGCCTCTTTCCCTATGAATAATCGACTAATGTAACTGGTCTAGAGAAGCAATGACCCAGTTTTAAAATCCCTGTGGATAATCATTGTTTATATAGTTTATATATTGTAGAGATTATCAATGTGTAATGAAATATTTTATTTTAATTTTTTTCTTTAATTATTGGCGGCGTAAAATTGAGGCTGATCATGGTGAAGAACAGCATTGTTTGGCGCGAGAATGCAGATTATTTAATGGTTGCTAAGAATTGTTGTCGAAAAAGTGTATATAAGACGCTCAGAATAATTAGAAGTCAGCCAGTCAGAGACCGGTGTGTGTTTAGGAGACAGAGCAGTATGTTGTGACGAACCGGCCAATGGAGGCCGAATTCAGTTAAGTATAAGCTGAATATATCAGCTTATGTATTAAACGAATTTCCCACGGAAAAACCGAGTGTGATGAAACGTACGACAGTAAAGTAGAAGGGCACCTAAAGAGCTTTAAAGTGATACGATAATAAAATCAGTGCTATGGCCTATCAATAAAAAAATTGTTCCATTAAAATTTTAAAAACCACGAGTACACAAACCAGTGCAGTTCTGAACAAAATGGTAAGTAAAAAAACTTTATTTTGTAAACCTTTACGTAAATTCCGCTAGATTTCTATAACTTTGTCATACATTTCTATACTGAGGCATTTACTTAAAAACATAAAATGTAAAGTCAACGAAAATAAAAATTAGATTTAAATAATCTTTGTTATCTCTTTAAACATGTTGGTTTAATTTCAAAGTAAAATCCTGTAAACTTCCTTCCTTTGATTCCTTTAAATATCTTATTGAATATTCTTTTTTGGTTATTATAATTGTGCATCCACATAATTTGGTTCTTCAGCGTGAAGGTTGTTTGTTTAATATCTTATTTGAATACTACAAAATTTGGCTACAAGGTGCTGGCATATTTTTATTTCTAATATATTGTTGAATACTAAAAAATTTGGCGGCCAATGTGGGGTTTGTTTCTTCAATATCTTTTTGTATATTACATAATTTGGCTTTAAAGCGCAAGCATTTATTATTATTTTTTTGAATATTGCAATATTGTGAGTAAAGTCGCAGGCAGAACCTTGTAGGAGAGATACGAAGGGGCTACCTTTGGGGATGCCTTTTCCTCTCCGTTTTTGAACTAAGGTTCCCACAAGCCGAGGCACCTCGGCCTGTTTTGAAAGGTGTATGTTCCGGGGTCACAGACCTTGGGCATACGGTAAGAGTTATCCTATATTTCCATTGGAATAGTCGGCCAGCTGCCTCCTAAACTGGTCGAGGTACGGAGAAAGGAATGCTGCGTCCCCACAGAAAACTCCTCGCCCGCTATCGGAAGGGCGTGGGACGAGTACCCAATGCCCGATCTACCTGATGCAGGTTTTTCTAGGGTTTTCCCTGAATTACTTTTAGGCGAATGCCGGGTAGGATCCTTAACATATTGCCCGGGGGCCCTAGTTAACCCTTGGGTACCTTCCTCTATCTACCCTTACGCATCCCCCCTTTCAAATCCCTTCCTATGTTATTAAAGGGGAGTTGCCACTATGTGGATTACCCTCATGTAGCCTGTTACCATAAAAAAAAGTCAGCCACAATATTGAGTAGGCGGGGTTAGGGCGTCTGTACCCCGTGTGGGGCGGCAGCAGGGCGTGGCAGTACATCTTGACCGTCCGTTCCTTCCTTGAGTGTCTCACTTCAGCGAGTTTCTGAGGTAAACAACGAGGGATCGTAATTAGAGCATAAATAATCCGCGCGTCTCCAAGGGGGAATGCAATAAATGCGTCGTCACGTTAATATTCGACGCTACCGTCTAACTAACGTCAGACATCTGAAACTTCCACTCCTACCTGAAAGTATCTCCAGAATTCCTCAGGGTGGCACCAGCCATGAAAGAAGAAATTCCACATACTTTTTACCACGAGACGGTCTTGCTGTAGACAGTCATAAAAACAATACAGTCGTAAACTAAACACAGCCGTCGTCCTCCAAAGGAAAAACATGTCAATTCAAGAATAGAGGGAAAGCTTTCCCAAGCTCAAGCCGCAGAGGCCATAAAATCAAATTGAATCCTTTTGCGGTTGAATTTCTCCCATCTTGATATTTTAATAATAATTTAATTTCACGGTCTTTGTGGCTTGAGCTTGGGAAAGCTTTCATTCTATTCTTGAATTGAAAATTATGGAGCCCTTGTTCAATTTACATTTAAAAATACGTTCTTCAGTTGACGACCTAAAATTTTGGCCATGTAAAAATTGTAAATTGTGAGCCGTGAACACGTATAATGGAAGGAGGAATTTTGTACAGGATCTGGAGTCGACACGGATAGCTCGGATGGATAGAGATTCTGCCCGGTAATCGGAGGTCCCAGGTACGTTTCCTGGTCTGGCCGAGATTTTTCCATTTGGAAATATTTTAGTAAAAATATATATGCCTAGAATATCAAAAAATTAAATATTACTTCATTTAAGAAAAATCACGCAGTTTTATAAAGCCGTGATAGTGAGAATAAAGAAATTAAAAAAAATTTTATAGACGATTGCGATCAACAAGGTAGAAAACTTCATGAAAGAAATTAAAATATATTCTGGACGAGACGTAGTTAATTTTATGATTCTAACTAGCTGGGTGCCCGGCGTTGCCCGAGATATCATTTATCCATAACCCCCAATACACCACAATTTCGCTTGCTTTTGCGCGCAATTTTTAAGTAACGCTCCTTGAACCCTATCCCTAAATGTTCTCACCTCCCATGCCGAAGGGGGTTGAAGTCATTGACCAAATATATCGGCAGTTTTTACATGTTAGAAGATGACCACCCCCACAAATGAGCGATAATCAAAAAGTATTTATTCCACGCAAAAATCGGCCGATTACATTGTCTGGAAATTTATACCCTCGCCCACCACCTCCCAAACCCTTCGCGTTACCCAGGATGTCACAATTAGACTCAGCGACATTCATAGTCTCTGAATTGATTCGAATCTCGGTTGTTTTGCGTTGCTCCCATCACAAGGTTTGAAATTATACACAAACAATATTGGTATAAATACTATCAAAGTAATTAACACCAGGAAATAATTATCGCAAATATCGACTGTTGAAAATGTTTGAAAATATCCACCCGCGACCACTCCCGCTTCGGGGACTTAAACAGCAAGTTGAATGTCGTAATTAAACTCTGTGACAACTATAACACCGGATTCGAATCGAATCTCGATAGTTTCTGCTTTATTTTTATGTAATGCCACTTCACGCCCACCCTTAAACGTGCACCCCTCCAAAGCCCGAAAGGAAAAAATTATACACAAACAACATAAATAGAAATACAATTAATATAATTAACCCTGAAAAATATTCTACGCAAATATCTGACGTGTTTGCATGTTCCAAAATTTCCACCCCGCTACATTTGCATCTGAGGGGTAAATGCAAAGTTGAATGTCATAACTAAACTCAGTGACATCCATAACCTTCGATTTGACTTCAATCTCGGTTGAATTCGCGTTATTTTCCTGTAAAGCATTTCCACCCCAAACCCTCAGGATGCCCTTTCCCCAGGGTGTATAGGATGGAAATTATATTCAGAATAACATCGGTAGAAACACTATCAATATCTTTGGTCCCTAAAAATATTTATCCGACTCAAATATCGACTGTTTAAGCATGTTTAAATATTTCCACTCCCGCTTCTGGGGGTCGTAGACGCGTCTCACCCCAACAGTGTTTGTTTCCTGGTCGCAAAGAACACGTGTACGAAATTTGGTGAAATTTGCTCCACCGGCGTAGATTTGTATAAGGAACATACAAATATATTTACATACAAACAAACGCTCTTCTTTATTTATTAGAAGATTAATATATTACATCTGATTAATTTGGCCGTGTTCATTCATTTATAATTATATTCAAGTGAGAACAATGTTCATATTAAAATTTTCTTGTTGACCACAAATAGCGTTAATGGAAAAAATGTAATGGCTTGGTAGTGTTGGAGAGAATTACAGAGTTGTGATATTAGACGTGTGTCCACTTTCAGGCCTCTGTGATGATTATCTGCATGTAATTTGTATTTTCGGGTTGTCTGCCCTCACTCCAGCCCCGGCCCCACTCCAGCCAGTCACACATGTAACATCTGCAATACGTGTATCACGTGCTGTTTAATGTGTTTCGTCCAGATGTTCCGCCGCTAATTGGTCGGAAATGAAGCTTCCACGTCAAACAAAACGATAGGTTTCAGTGCTCCGACGAGCGCTGGCTGATTGCGAACGATCCGTGATTCGTAATTACTCAGCATGCAGTATTCATATAAAAAACAACACAAAAATCCTCCATTTCAGACTGTAATTTTAAGGTAATGTCTTTATTATTCAGCTACATTTTTGTTTTAAGTATTTATTTGCTAATTTATAAACAGGTGTGTAGTCCGTTAGTTCTCATATGCACAAAGAGGACTCGCCATAGCTTTATGTATTAGTAATTTAACAAGCCTCTGTCTGTTTTGAGAGGTGTATGTTCCGGGGTTACAGCATTGTTTGGCGCGAGAATGAAGAGTTTATAATGGTTGCTACGAATTGTTGTCGAAAAAGCGTATATAAGACGCTCAGAATAATTAGAAGTCAGCCAGTCAGAGAGCGATGTGTGTTTGGGAGGCTGCCTCATAAACTGGTTGAAGCACGGAGAAGGGAAAGCTACGTCCCCACAGCAAGTTCCTGCTTCCGCCATCCGAAAGGGCGTGGGACAAGTACCCAATGCCCCACCTACCTGATGTAGATTTTCAAGGTTTGTCCTGCATCACATTCAGGCAAATACCAAGTGGGATCCTTAGATCATAGCCTGGAGGCCCTAGTTAACCCTTGGCTACTTTCCTCTACACTTCCGCATCCCCCTTTCAAATCCTTTCCCATTCTATTAAAGCGGAGTTGCCACTACATGGATAAAAAATTAATCTAATGGCCTTTATTACTTGAGCTTGGGTAAGATTTCATTCTATTCTTGAACTGAAAATTTATGAAACCCTTGATCAATTTACATAAAAAATTCGCTCTTCAGTTCCCGGCCATGTAAGAATTAGAAATTAGTAATAAATTGGGAGGAATTTTGCACAAGATCTGGAACTGACACGGGCAACTCGGATGGATAGAGATTCTACCCGGTAAGCGTAAGTCCCAGGTACGTTTCCTGGTCCTCTAAAATAAATAAAAGACTATAAATTACAATACGGAAAACATTATCGTAAGAGTGAAATAAACTGAAACAAAAATGAAAGATTTCGATGTTCCGGGAGGCATATTTTGCTGACGACCAGACTGGGGGCTCTGATCTGTCATTTCTACGCGCCACCGGTGACAGGAGACCACATTGTGACACTCGCCTGAACAGGAGTTCTTACATTTCTACTACTGTAAAGAAGCGGTGCTGTAAATAACTATCGAGATATATATTTTTTTGTTGTACAATCAAAATCAGAATTTATTTTTGTTTTAACCGAAAGTCCCACTACAGGACCCTGAGGTACGATTTGTATAATATATGGTGTATAGTCTTCCAATATATACAATTTAGTCTGATATGAAACAATGGACACTTTCAATATGGAGTCGTCGCGTACTAGCAGTCCATATACCATAAATCAAAGGTAGACAGACAATAATCATCCGGTAAGCGGAAGTCCCAGGTACGTTTCCTGGTCCTCTAAAAGAATTAAAAGACAATATATTATAATACGGAAAACATTATCGTAAGGGTGAAATAAACTAAAACAAAAATGAGAGATTTAGATGTTCCGGGAGGCATATTTTGCTGACGACCAGACTGGGGGCTCTGATCAGCCATTTCTACGCGCCACCGGTGACAGGAGACCACTTTGTGACACTCGCCTGAACCGGAGGTCTTACGTTTCTACTACTGTAAAGAAGCGCTGATGTAAATAACTGTCGAAATATATAATTTTTGTTGTACAATCAGAATAAGAATTTTTTTTGTTTTCAGCGAAAGTCCCACAACAGGACCCTGAGGTACGATTTGTATAAAAATAAAAACTTTCATATTCTTCGCCCCTATAAAAAGTCTAATTGCGGTAATTATGATTAGCCTACTAACCGGAGCTTTAGGATCATTTATATCATTCTATTTTAAAATAATAAAGTTTTCATTACTCAATGCCTGGAAAACAATTTCTAAGGAACCAATATTTCAGAGAGTTGTCCTGCGACATATCGACCATTGATGTGCATTTGCTAATAAGATGTAAATAGAGAATTTTTTAAGTGACTTTAGAGGAGCTACTTTGAAAACTATCGAGTTCGAACTTACGTAATGCAATTTGAAATATAGGTTAGTGGAGATGTGTCAGTATAAAGATGACATTGATATAATATATGATACATAGTCTTCCAATATATACAATTTAGTCTGATATGAAACAATGGACACTTTCAATATGGAGTCGTCGCGTACTAGCAGTCCGTAGACCATAAATCAAAGGTAGACAGACAATAATCATCCGGTAAGCGGAAGTCCCAGGTACGTTTCATGGTCCTCTAAAAGAAATAAAAGAGAATATATATTATAATACGGAAAACATTATCGTAAGGGTGAAATAAACTAAAACAAAAATGAGAGATTTCGATGTTCCGGAAGGTATATTTTGCTGACGACCAGACTGGGACTCGGGTCAGCCATTTCTACGCGCCACCGGTGACAGGAGACCACATTGTGACACTAGCCTGAACAGGAGTTCTTACGTTTCTACTACTGTAAAGAAGCGCTGATGTAAATAACTGTCGAAATATATATTTTTTGTTGTACAATCAGAATCAGAATTTTTTTTTGTTTTCAGCGAAAGTCCCACAACAGGACCCTGAGGAACGATTTGTATAAAAAGAAAAACTTTCTTATTCTTTGCGCCTATAAAGAATCTAATTGCGGTAATTATGATTAGCCTACTAACCGGAGCTTTAGGGTCATTTATATCATTCTTTTTTAAAATAATAAAGTTTTCATTACTCAATGTCCGGAAAACAATTTCAAAGGAGCCAATATTTCAGGGAGTTGTCCTGCGACATATCGACCATTGATGTACATTTGCTGATAGTTTTTTTTAAAAAAAATCCTGTTATATTCGTCTGTTTCGAGTTGAGTGAGGTACGTGTGCATGTGTGAGTACACCAACGGAACCTTCCTTCGCTTTGATGGCTTTAATTGCACCGTCGGAGCAAATATGGGCAAGATTTACTAGTATTGACGCGAGAGGATTATTACCAGCTGTTTTACGGTCTCGAGAGGCCCTTAAAAACTGTCCGTCGAGGATATTACTTTGTCGACAATAAAGCCCTTGTGGAATGACATGGAAGGGCAATGAAGGAAAATGGAAGGGGTGAGGATAAAAAGAATAACACTTGCCGCCGCAAACGTTTCTGGAATTTCGGTCACTTAAGGCGCACTCACGGTAATAAAACTTAATATTCCGTAAACTATCATTAAAATCTCAACGTCCATATACGCGGATTTCCTCTCAAAATTAAGTGGTTACAATCAGCACGAGAATTGTTGCCATCCTCGCTCAATCCCTCTTCTATTTACAGCACCTGCAGCAGCCATTTTGTGTTTTAATAAAATTTTATTTTTATACATGATTCACCTTCCGCATTTGAATTCTGTCGTATTTTCTGCCGTACTCAATCCCTAAAAAAACTGTAGTTAATATTGACCCTTAAACACTCGAAACGAATTTTAAAGTGCTTGAGAAATAGATTTAAGTTACTTTAAAGAAATTAAACTGTTAAGGGAAATAGATTTAAAATTCGCATGGGGAATTAATCACAACTTGTCTGCGAGAGAAAATACGTTCGCGTGAAATGAGTTTCAGTGATACGGGCTAAACGCATGGCGATCGCGATGCCACCGTCCTCTCTCCTTCTCGACACGCCAAGCGCTATTTCACCTTGTTGAAACTTCAAATTTAATTTAATAATTATAATTACCTGACGTATTTCAATTTTACAATAAATAAAATAATACTGATAAAGTCCTAATTTAATGACGAAACGTTACGAAATAATATTCATATCAATTTCTTAGTCAACTATTAATTTTTTCGGAATTAATTAAAAATAAATATTTGCAAAGAAACATAATTTCACAACGTTCCGTCCCTTAAGATTTTATCAGGTGTCAATTGAAGTAATTAGAAAATTTGGATATAATATATAATTTGTATTGAATGACAAATTATTTTATTAATATCTAAAAGAATTATTACTGTATAAATAAATTTTGAATTCGTTTTCACTAAAATGTTATTTACAATATCAGTTTCAGGTAGATATTAATGAAATTCATTTTGATGGTATACGAGTTATTATTATAGTCCAAGTCCTTAATTTTAACCAAATTATTCCAGATGAAGTCTTCAATTAAGGATATTTGACAAATATTTTTTTAAAGTAATCACAACAATTTTGTATCAATTTAACTACAGCAACAAACGATGAAACCAAAAACATTTTTACTAAAATTTGTAACTCGTAGATGTGTTATTGAATAACGTGAAACTACATATACGTAGTCCTGTATGTCATAAGACGTTAATTTGTCCAATGTCAGGTGGGAAAAAAATGTTTCTCACACTTAAGTGGAAAAAAAACAAAGAAGGAAACAAGATGGCGTACAAAAATGAAGAAAAAAGGTTAATTTGTTCCGGGACAGAGAAAACAAAAAAGTGAGAGGAAGACGCAATTGTGAAGCCTCAGATGAAACGTTACGTCACGCTGACTGCCAGCCCCAACCCCTAACCCCCCCGAAACCTCCCTTCTGCGGTTTAACTTTAAATTGGATTTTAGATGAATTCGTGTTTTCGATATAATTGTGGCCAAAAAGTTGGTTAACTTCCTGTTTCATCAAGAACCAACCCCCCTGGAACGCAGGGGGGCGCGGAAATTCGAGTCCGGGAAAGCTACTACGGTAATGAATTTGGCCATCTGAAGCGAACGCTAATCCTATTTCAGTTTAAATTATGGATTTCGATCTGGATGTTGCTATCGATTATATTTCCATTTAAATTAAAAGTTTTAATAAAGAGAACGTGCGGTCGGGGGATGGGGAAGGGGGGTAAGTCTTTTGGAGCACTTGTCGAGACCTGAAATACGAAAGTGTCAACCCTGGGTCCAATTAAGAAAAATGGCGTGGTCAATGAAGTTCCCCCACGAAGAGGCTTACAAAGTCTACGTCCGTGAATATTGTCCCTACAGCCCCCCTCCCCCCCTTGAAGGACTTTGGTCCGTCCCATTCAGTGTTGACATTGTCAAGAGGAGCCTCGGAACACCGTCGTATATAGTGAAATTATTAAATATGTTTTAACAATTCCTGATAATTGGGGTTTTCTCATTTGTATAATGTTACTTCGACAATGATGATGAAAAAATATCTGACGATTTATAATAATAAAATTTATTTGTGCCTTCTTCAGATCTTTTCTGCAGAGAAATTGTAATAAACAGTATGTTGTTATCACGAAATACAAGATTTTCCCAGTAATGTGAGAACTAGAAATATAAATAAATAAATATACGGCTAATTTATTTATTTATATTAATATAAATATCAAAATTTCGGTTGTAACGGGCAAGACAGCACAAGCTTACGTCTTAATTTTATGCATCAATTATATATAAAATTTTTAGTACTGTCCAACCTGAAGAGATCCAACACGAGGGCGAAACGTCGTATTAGTAACTTTGTTAATATAATTTTCCTGACTGAAGTGCGTATATTTATTTATGTACCTTTATGTTTCTCACATTACTACATAAGTAAAATTATTAATACTGTCCAACCTGAAGAGATCCAAAACGAGGACGAAACGTCCTATTATTAATTTTTGTTAATATAATTTTCTGACTCAAGTCTGTATATTTATTTATTTATTTCTATTTCTATTTCTCACATTACAACATATATAAAATTATTAATACTGTCCAACCTGAACAGATCCAAAACGAGGACGAAACGTCCTATTATTATTTTTGTTAATATAATTTTCTGACTCAAGTCTGTATATTTACTTATTTATTTCTATTTCTTTTTCTCGAATTGTTATATATATAAAATTATTAATACTGTCCAACCTGAATAGATCGAAAACGCGGACGAAACGTCGTATTATTAATTTTTGTTAATATAATTTTCCTGACTGAATTTCGTATATTTATTTATTTATTTATGTATCTTTATATTTCTCACATTACTACATATATAAAATTATTATACTGTCCAACCTGAAGAGATCCAAGACAAAGACGAAACGTCGTATCATCAATTTTTGTTAATATAATTTTCTGACTCAAGTCCGTATATTTATTTATTTATATTTCTATTTCTCACATTACTACACATATAAAATTATTAATACTGTCCAACCTGAAGAGATCCAAAACGAGGACGAAACGTCGTATTATTAATTTTTGTTAATATAATTTTCTGACTCAGGTCCGTATATTTATTTATTTATTTATATTTCTTTTTCTCACATTACAACATATATAAAATTATTAATACTGTCCAACCTGAACAGATCGAAAACGCGGAGGAAACTTTGTATTATTAATTTTTGTCAATATAATTTTCCTGCCTGAAGTTCGTATATTTATTTATGTATCTTTATATTTCTCACATTACTACATATATAAAATTATTAATACTATCCAACCTGAAGAGATCCAAAACGAGGACGAAACGTCGTTTTATTAATTTTTGTTAATATAATTTTCTGGTTAAAGTCCGTATATTTATTTATATTTTTATTTATCACATTACTGGAAAATCATATATTTCGTGATATCAACATATTGTTTATTACAATTTCTCTGCAGAAAAGATATAAAGAAGGCGCAAATACGAACCAAAACGTTGGTGTTATACTAATTAAATAAACTGTCTGAAAGTTGGCATAAACTGCCTTAAATTAAATGTAAACTCATTCGTGAATAAAAATTTATTACAGTAACGTTTTCCCCGCTTTACTGATGTTCTGAATCAGAGATCGTGTTTCAGGCGAGCCAAGATTGCCGTAAGCCTCACATTACAACCCCGGAAAAACGGAAAACTCCGTTTTGTCAAAACGTTGTAGCAACCTCAAATCCGATCAGTCCACTGCTGTGAGGAAGGGACTTAAGCCACTCATTCCTCCAGAGTTTCCTTCTAAGTACTCGAGCAAATAACCTACCCCTTCCTAGCCGCCGTCCAGAACCTTCACCATCATCACAGAGAAAGGGAGACGGAGAGAACCAATCAATACCTCCGCCAATGTGCTGTAAATTAGGGGCGGTTTCTCTAACACTAGTCATTTTTACAGGAATAAAATTAGTGTGCCAAAGACACAGATAATGATTTCTTATGTATGTAGGTTAGCTGAAACGTTCAGGTTTAATTAATTTTTTCAGGAGAAGAACTGTCTATACGAGTCCCAGAAATCTAAATAAATGCGCTCTGCTCTTAGAAGCAAATCATTACGCATAGGTTCACGATTACGCAGCAGATGCGAAACAGTATTATCAAAAATATCGACAAGTAGCAAATGTTAACATGTACGGTAATTTCTTTCAACAGGACGGTGCCACACGTCACAATGCGTCAAGGGGGCTGTCGTATCGCTGAGTCTGGTAATGTTATTTCACGGAAATGGTACTTCTTCCATGAGTGTTATGTTAAAATCGCAATTACCGCGAGAATCATCACGCATTTTTTTGGTGACATTGGAAAAAGAAACGTCTTATGACATACAGGACTAGGTATATGTAGTTTCACGTTATTCAATAACGCATCTACAACTTATGTATTTTGTTTCATCGGGTGTTATAGTTAAATTTATACAAAATTGTTGTATAAAGTCATAGTAATGTTGGTTATAACAATTTTTCAGGTAATCGTCATTTATTGACGACAGAGAATTCTAGAGATTTCAGCTAAACGGGAAGCTACGATAGTCAAACAGGACGTCCTTTTATTGAAAGGCAAAGTACTCGATTCCATACAAAATTATAAATACTATTATCTCTCATTGGTATTTAATAATAAGTCATCTCTCTGGTTTTTGAACTAAGGTTCCCAAAACCCGAGGAACCTCGGTCAGTTTTGAGAGGTGTATGTTCCGGGTTCGCAGGCCTTGGGCATACGGTAACAGTTGTCCGCTATTCCTATTGGAATAGTCGGCCAGCTGCCTCCTAAACCGGTCAAGGCACCGCGAGGGGAAAGCTGCGACCCCGCAGTACCAAATGCCCGACCAACAAAATGCAGGTTTTTTTACATAACTTTTAGGCGCAATGTCGTGTAGGATCCTTAAACCATAGGCCGGGGGCCTTAGTTAACCCTTGGCTACCTTCCTCTACCCTTCCGAATCCCCCTTTCAAATCCCTTTCCTAAGCTATAAGAGGAGTGTTGCCACTGTGAATTACCATATCCATAGCCCGTCTACAACTAAAAAAAAAGTTATTTATCTGGTTTTTAAACTAAGGTTCCCACAAGGCGAGGCACGTCTGCCTGTTTTGAGAGGTGTATGTTCCGGAGTCGCAGACCTTGGGGATACGGTAACAGTTGTCCGCTATTCCTATTGGAATAGTCGGCCAGCTGTCTCCTAAACCGGTCAAGGCACCGCGAGGGGAAAGCTGCGACCCCGCAGTACCAAATGCCCGACCAACATAATGCAGGTTTTTATACATAACTTTTAGGCGCAATGTCGTGTAGGATCCTTAAACCATAGGCTGGGGGCCTTAGTTAACCCTTGGCTACCTTCCTCTACCCTTCCGAATCCCTCTTTCAAATCCCTTTCCTAAGCTATAAGAGGAGTGTTGCCACTGTGAATTACCATATCCATAGCCCGTCTACAACTAAAAAAAAAGTTATCTGGTTTTTAAACTAAGGTTCCCACTAGGCGAGGCACGTCTGCCTGTTTTGAGAGGTGTATGTTCCGGAGTCGCAGACCTTGGGGATACGGTAGCAGTAGTCCACTATTCTTATTGGAATAGTCGGCCAGCTGCCTCCTAAACCGGTCATGTTAAAAGGGGTTGAAATTATACTCAAATAACATTAGTATAAACGCTATCAATCTTTCTGATCCCTAAAATTATTTATCCGCCTAAAATATCGGCTGTTTTATTGTTTGAATTTTTCCACAGAGTATTCTTACAAATATTATTAAATAATTACGGTAAAGACAAATAAAACACTTCCTGAGCAAAATAAATGAGGAACTACACAACTCAAAAGAGTATTACGGAGAGGAACGACGAGAAATGTGAACTCCAGGTCATATATGAATCAAACAAATAAAATAGTAAAAAGCTGAACAAATTGTTACATTCCTATTGGAATAGTTGGCCAGCTGCCTCCTAAACTGGTCAGGGCACGCCGAAGGGAAAGCTGCTTTCCCACAGAAAACCCGTCTCCTGCCATCGGAAGGGGCATGGGACAAGTACCAAATGCCCGACCAACCTGGTGCAGGTTTTTTTGGGTTTTCCCTACATAACATTTAGGCGAAATGCCGGGTAGGATCCTTAAACCATAGCCCGGGGGCCCTAGTTAACCCTTGGCTACCTTCCTCTACCCTTCCGAATCCCCCTTTCAAATCCATTTCCTATGCTATAAGACGGGAGTTGTCATTATGTGGATTACGCTACACATAACCTGTCTACACCTATAAAAATAAAAAATAAGTCAAAGCGTGAATAAAACCAACTGAAACAACAACACCACGTGCAGATCAGCTTTTGGGTCTCTGAACATAATTCGTGGCAGTGCTGGCAACTGTCTAAAGTCAGACTTTCTGATGAGACCACCGTATCACGGCGAGGGAATAAGCCCAGTGTGACGATGATTCCTAAGTAAAAGTCCAAATATTGGAAAGGTACAACCCTGAAACACGTCTTTGTGGCTGCTAATGGAAAACGTTGTTACCTGACGTCATTTTACGGCTGTAACTCCAATGAGGTTTTTTTCTCCCCTCTCTGAGACGCGCGGCCAGACACCGGACTGGTGGACTTAATTACCTCCACAGCCTGTTTGCCTTAATTGATGTCAGCTTAATTAACTAACTTCCCGCGATAGTGGGTGGTCCTCGCTCCTTGTCACGGACAGAAAGACAAGCCTGTCACAGGCATGGCTTTTCTCTTCTCTTCACCCCCAACAAGGCGGCGGGGGACGACATATTTCTTCTTTTTACCCTTGTCTCGCCCGCGCAAAGTGCCACGGCCAATCTGTTCCTCCAATACACTTGCTTGTAGCTGACATATTTCTCACCTGGTGGTCTAAGTTTCAAGATATATTTACAATATTCCTTACAAAAGGGTACGCTCAGTGAGAGAGTTGTCCACAGCTGACTGGATTTTTAATGTGTTTCTTAAAATAATTAAAGATAAACGTTTGAAAGGGCATTTATTGGCAATTTTTTATTTGAGTTGAGGAAAATAAAAATATGTATTCCTGAAAATGAGATTGGGTTCTGCCAACTCGGAGAATCTGATCAAGGATTGAGAAACATGGCAAAATCTATGGATCAGCCAGCCACGCTGAACGTATGTATTCTTCTTTTTTTTTTTTAGGGCAATAGGCTACATGAGGGTAATCCACTTAAAACAACTCCCCTTTAATAGCATAGGAAGGGATTTGAAAGGGGGGATGCGGAAGGGTAGAGGAAGGTAGCCAAGGGTTAACTAGGGCCCCCGGGCTATATTTTAAGGATTCTACCCGGCATTCGCCTAAAGGAATGCAGGGAAAACCTTAGAAAAACCTGCATCGGGTAGGTCGGGCATTGGGTACTTGTCCCACGCCCTTCCAAAAGCGGGAGAGGAGTTTGCTGTGGGGACGCAGCTTACCCCTCGCCATGCCTTGGCCTAACCAGAAGATGAATTATGGTCTTCACAGCACCAGCACGACAGCGAGAGAATTTTTTGATTTTATCGACTTTATTGTTCGATCTTCCTGGACCACGAAATATCATTGGGGCAGGAAATCGCGTGTCATTAAGATTATTTGAATTTCTGAAGCCACTTCGTTCCAACTTCTCAGACACGGAGCCACAACTCTAGTAAAACCAGGTGTCTGTCTGACTCCGGGGGTTATGTACCCCAGAAACTAGCGCCGTTGACAAGATAGGTTCATTTTTTCAAGTTCTCAACCCTTTATAAGAGCTCAAGTAGAGTTAAAAAAGGAATAAAACATATTTAATAACTACTAAACTATCGCGCTACGGCACAAACATCTTGTAGCATCCATTTCTTTAGTTAATGACGCAATTTTTAGAATTGTGCTCGAAATATCACATAAAATGTAACGTAAATTTGGGTAAATTGAGTGACTCTGACATTCCATTAACTAAGAACATAAAGAACGCTTTAAAAGTCTTTTTTTCTGTTTAATATGCGTAATGTTTATCTTCCTTCTGTTGCATCTTAATTTATTAACCTGTTCAAAATAAATTATTTTTGTTTAAATAGATGTGTAATTTCGTGTAGAGCCACTCAACGCACGATGTTATCAAAGATTGAAGTATTTCCCGGTGGAGTTGTTCAATAAATATTTCTCGGTATTCACACGGGTTTGGCATAATTATATTTAAACGCAAAGTTTCGACGACTAAAAGCACTGTCATCTTCTAGGCGAAGTGCCGGAACCAGGCTACATGAGGGTAATCCACATTGGGGCAATTCTCCTTAAATAGAATATGAAGGGATTTGAAAGGGGGGATGCGGAAGGGAAGAGGTGGGTAGCCAAGGGTTAACTAGGGCCCCCGAGCAGTATTTTAAGGATTCTACCCGGCATTCGTCTAAAAGTAATGCAGAGAAAACCCTAGAAAAACCTGCATCAGGTAGGTCAGGCATTGGGTACTTGTCCCACGCCCTTCCGATAGCGGGAGAGGAGTGGGGACGCAGTATTCGCTTATCCGTGCCTCGACCAGTTTAGGAGGCAGCTGGCCGACTATTCCAATGGAAATAGCGGACAACTCTTACCGTATGCCCAAGGTCTGTGACCCCGGAACATACTCCTCTCAGAACAGACCTAGGTGCTCCAGCTTTTTGGAACCTTAGTTTAAAAACGGAGAGGAAAAGGCATCCCCAAAGGTGGCCCCTTCGTATCTCTCCTACAAGGTTCTGCCTGCGAGAGAACATCCCTCGCAGGTACTGATTGCGAGTTGTTTTTGGGTGTAGACAGGCTATGTATAGTGTAATCCACATAGTGGCAACTCCCCTCTTATAGCATAGGAAAGGGATTTGAAAGGGGGCTTGTGGAAGGGTAGAGGAAGGTAGCCAATGGTTAACTAGAGCCCCGGGCTATATTTTAAGTACCGTACCAGGAATTCGCCTAAAGAAATGCAGGACAAACCCTAGAAACCTCTTACCGTATGAGGTGTCTGCTATTCCTATTGGAATAATCGGCCAGCTGCCTCCTAAACTGGTCGAGGCACGGAGAAGGGAATGCTGCGTCCCCACAGCAAACTCATCTCCCACTATCGGAAGGGCGTGTGACAAGTACCCAATGCTCGAGTTACCTGATGCAGGTTTTTCTAGGGTTTGTCCTGCATTTCTTTTAGGCAAATGCCGGGTAGGATCCGTAAACCATAGCCCGGGGGCCCTAATTAACCCTTGGCTACCTTCCTTCACGCTTCCGCATCCCTCCTTTTAAATCCCTTTACTATGCTATAAGAAGGGAGTTGCCACTATGTGGATTACCCTATACATAGCCTGTCTACATCCAAAAAAAAACGCTTCGTCCCCACAGAAAATTTCTCTGCCGCTATCGGAAGGACGTGGGACAAGTACCCAATGCCCGACCTACCTGATGCAGGTTTTTTCTAGGGTTTTCCCTGCTTTACCTTTAGGCGAATGCCCGGTAGGATCCTTAAAATACAGCCCGAGGGCCCTAGTTAACCCTTGGCTACCTTCCTCTACCATTCCGCATCCCCCCTTTCAAATCCCTTCATATTCTATTAAAGGGCAGTTGCTACTATGTGGATTATCCTCATGTAGCCTGTTACCCTAAATTAAAAATTGTTCCGGCACTTCGCCTAAAAGATGATGACAGAGCTTTTAGTCGTCGAAACGTTGCGTTTAAATATAAACATGCAAAACGCGTGTGAATTCACGATGTTATTATCATTATGAAGAAACGGCCACCGAATTTGAGAGGAACTTTGCCATACCCTGTGGAAAATGAGGGATCGTGCGAGGGGTGAAGGTGGAAGTGGGAACTTTAATCCAGCAGACTTGTTCCGAAGACTGACAAGGCTTAACTGCACTGCGATATTGGATTTCCACATCACTCAAGCGGATTTTATATCGTCCTTGTAAGGTAGGCATCTCCGGCATTTTATTCTTGCAGTTCTCAATGAATATCTCGGCTCATTCCTAACAGTAATTAAACATACACTTCTTCTATTACGTAGGGTGAGCTCAACAACGCATTTTCTCTAACGGGTCTACAAATGAAGTTAGGTGCCCGATTACGGATCACTGTGGAACACCGGGCATACATTATTTCGCTGTTTTCCCCCAACGCCAGAGACGAGGAAATCTGCAATGCCAACGGTGTCGTAACCTTGTAGTTTGTTGCAGAGCTGTGGCTCTGGCAGCAGGATGAATCTTCTGAATAATAGAAACGGCGTGGCGAGGAATCAGCACGGGTCCGTGACTTGTGGCCCCGGAGGACCTCGCGAGCTCCACAGCAGCACCTGCAAAACTCGCATCAAACACAGCTTCCCCCCACCCCCGCTCTCAGCACTGCACACGCTCAATAAATATATGTCACCTGCGTCTACTGGAAGCACCAGTATAAATATTACAATTATAAGAATTTATATCCTTCTAAAACTACTCTTCACAAAAATGTTGGACACCTTTGAAATCCTATTTATAGATATGGGGATTTTTCAATTATATATACTAAAATAATAATCTGTTTAAGTTTAGTGCACGTGTTTTTTGAGGAATTCAAAGCAATGTTGCTGTATCGGACTATCCATAACCTTACTCCTAGTTCGGCTTGTTATTGTCTCAGTACCTTAATGCAACATGCTGACATAAACACAAAAAAATGGTGTACTTTGCGTATTTTCATTCCCATATGTGTTATGGCATTGCAAATTTGGGCAATTGCTCCAGAAGCATTGAAATATTCAAGTTGAAAAAGCGTGTTTTTTGAATACTTTCTAATACGGATAATAAATCCAGTTGTAAACCGTTTTTCAAAAGTCTGCGGATATTAACTCTTCCCTGCGTGTTTATTCACGAAATTTTAATGTTTGTTAAGAGGAACATGAATCTTTTTCAAAGGAATGGCGAGTCTCAAAATTACGAGACTGGAAATCCCTCAGGTTCAAGATCTTTGCTCTTTACCAGAGAAGTATTCACCATTCAGGGATGATTTTATATGTTGAGATCCTGAGAACAATAATACCTACTAGAGTTTTGGGTTTAAGGCGGAGTTTTACTCAGTTCAGGAGGTTCTTGATCGTTCCCCTAATTATTCATTTCAAAAATCTGCAATAGTGTTGAATGTGTTGCTAATAAAACTACTTATTTCATAACTTGCTTAGTCTATGTTGGTCTTTTCTGATCTTTTGTTTGTTTCATGTACGGCCTGGAGTTTTCAAATTTCTCGTCGCTGTGTTTCGTGACGTCACTTGTCCGTCGTTTGTGTTTCCTCCTAGTGTGCATGTGTCAAGTTTTGTGTTTATTCTTGTGTGATGTGTAATTCTATATTTTATTATAGTTAATTCTCGAATCAGTAATTATTTACTAGTACGTATTAATTTTTTTTAATAGATCTGTAAATATTATATTAAAACTTTAGTATAGTTAATAATTATTATCTTTGGTTATTATTAATATATTTTACTTATGTTGGACAGGGAAATTTGTGTTCCCGAATTTTACTATTTTTTTGTTAACTTCTAATTATTTATAATTGTAGCATCCAATTATTATATTGTAATTTTGTGTATTGACGTATCCTATTTCCTCATACGAGGACTAATGGAATAAAATTATTCAAATCAAATTTTAACATGTCGAAAGACAACAGCATACCTTCCGAATTTTTTTTTTGGGGGTGTAGACAGGTTATGTATAGAGTAATCCACATAGTGGCAACTCCCCTCTTATAGCATAGGAAAGGGATTTGAAAGGGGGGATGCGGAAGGGTGAAGGAAGGTAGCGAAGGGTAACTAGGGCCCCCGGGCTATGGTTTAAGGATCCTACCCGGCATTCGCCTAAAAGAAATGCAGGACAAACCCTAGAAAAACCTGCATCAGGTAGGTCGGGCATTGGGTACTTGTCCCACGCCCTTCCGATAGCGGTAGAGGAGTTTGCTGTGGGGACGCAGCATTCCCTTCTCCGTGCCTCGACCAGTTTAGGAGGCAAATTGCCGACTATTCCAATGGGAACAGAGGACATCTCTTACCGTATGCCCAAGGTCTGCGACCCCGGAAAATACACCTCTCAAAACAGGCCGAGGTGCCTCGGCTTGTGTGAACCTTAGTTAAAAATCGGAGAGGAAAAGGCATCCCCAAAGGTAGCCCCTTCGTATCTCTCCTCAAAGAGAAAATCCCTCGCAGGTTACCTGCGAGAGAATCCTCTCGCAGGCTTATACTGACCTTCCGACCTTTTTTTTTTATTTTTTTTTTAGGGCAACAGGCTACATGAGGGTGATCCACATTGGGCAACTCCCCTTTAATAGCATAGGAAGGGATTTGAAAGGGGGGATGCTGAAGGGTAGAGGAAGGTAGCCAAGGGTTAAGTATGGCCCCGGGGCTATATTTTAAGGATCCTACCCGGCATTCGCCTAAAGAAATGCAGGGAAAACCTTAGAAAAACCTGCATCGGTTAGGTCGGGCATTTGGTACTTGTCCCACGCCCTTCCGGTGACGGGAGAGGGGTTTGCTGTGGGGACGCAGCTTACCCCTCGCCATGCCTTGGCCAGTTTAGGAGGCAGCTGGCCGACTATTCCAATAGGAATAGCGGATAACTCTTGCCGTATGCCCAAGGTCTGCGACCCCGGAACATACACCTCTCAAAACAGACCGAGGTGCCTCCGAATGTGGGAACCTTAGTTCAAAAAAAACCAGAGAGATGTGAGAGCATCCCCAAAGGTAGCCCCCGCCAGAGCTCTCTGGGAAGGTTCACCTGCGAGAAATCCTCTCGCAGACTTAGATTCATGACCTTCCGACCTGTTATTTGGTTTTTTATATAGTAATAACATTAAAATAAGGCTGCAAGTGACATAAAAGTTCGAAAGCTTCCATCTATTAATTTTTTCTTAACAATAACGAAGATTCTTTGCGATATTTACCTTGAATATTAATCTGTGAAAAGTCTATATGACACGTCTAGCAAGTCCTGCGATCAACGCGAGATAGGGGAAGGGTGAAGATGGAGGGGATGGGTGTGTCGAAGTTATTTGACAGTGGTGGAATAAAGATTGCAAATCTTTTATTCGAGTATTTCATTTTCTACAAAATGGTAATGAATAATGAAAACTAACAATATAATGTGCATAACTCATTGAAGTTACGTTTTGCCGTTAATTGGTAAGAGTAAAAAAATTCTGCGTTCTTGTTAGGCAGGTCATTTCTTTACCGCCCGTTTAATGCCGGATAGCTGTCGGGTTTTAATTTTTTATCATTAACTATTATATTTTTCTATTATTTCATGCAAAAGATCCACTCGATTGCTTCTCTTGATTTCAGCAAGCAAACAATTGATATATGTATAATGTTATGGAACATTTAATTGATTTCTTATCTTTAGCCAGAGCAATACAACAACAAAGATGAAACCATAACCGACACATTACAGGACGGTCGCATTGTTCACATCTCGGGTAGACGGCTGGATAACAGACGTTTGAGGTGTCGTTCGGGATGCTGCTCCCTGATGTCAAGCCCAGGTAGCAGACCACACGGCGTCTACCCTTAAAACTGGTCTTAGCGCTTCTTATCCCATGTAAGTGGGTAACAGTCTCCCTTTTTCCAGTCGTCAGATGTGGTAGATGTATGCGTGAGCAACATAGAACTGTAACTAGTCTCAGTTGGGGGAGGAGGCTCTCTAACACTAGTACCCTCCGGAGGTCTCTCAAATGGTGCGGCATGATGAGAGAAGTGGGTGATTGGTGGGATAACAGTCGCTTGAGGTTTCGCGTCCATGAGGTGCTCATGGAGATAGTATCCGAGACGAGCCCCAGGGCAGACTACACGGCATTTACCCGTAGAACTGTCTGTTTTGCGTCCAATCCCACGGATGTGGGTAACCGATTCAAATAGTCAGAATTAATGTGTGGGAGAGGCTGCGAAAGCACCCTCGAACCGTAACTATTCTCCGTAGTGGGAGGAATCCTGCTGACAATAGTACTCTAGGAGAGAGGCCTTTTCACGGCTGCGGCACGTGGTAAAGTTAGGTGGAAGGGAGGGTGTGTGGTTCTCTTGGGGGTCTTTCTGAGAAGCTAACATCCTGTCCTGCCAGGAAGAGGCGGAGATTGACTCAAGGCGGTCGTCCAGTCTCCTGGGGAGGTGGAAAAGGTGGTGGTGAACCCACCGCTAACCATTCTTTGGGAGGCTAGGGTGTCGAGTTGTGGGGATTCGTCCCTGCTTCTTAGTTATCCGACGACGAAACCGCCTAGCCATAATTCTCCTCATAGCAATAGCTTATTCCTATGGGAGGGAGATAACCCTAACTTGAAAGAGACTCTGGGTAACCACGGGGCGACTCTTGCCATTCCGTGCTAACGGAGCAATGTGCGCGGCAGACCAAAGCCGTACTTCGGGCAATTAGGTACCTCGGGGTGCGTTCCAGTCTATCCTCCAGCTGGGTGTGTTGTCTCGTCCCAGCCCAACGAATATTGGAGTTGGACTCGAGGGGGTATGTGGTTTCGCGGGCAAACTTTTATTCTATTTTCCCTGGGAGCAGGACCCAGACCGCTCGAGATTTAGTAACCAAGGCATTCCCGTTCCCCCTTGGGGTTTCGAAAAATGGCACGCTGGAAGTAATATATATATATATATATATATATTGTAGTAATTAGTAATTAAGACATTGTTATAATTGGAAAGTTGGATTGTAGAGGACTCATTATTAGAGGATATAGAGCGTACGCCGCAACAAGGCGGCTACGCGAGACAAATAATGTATTGTTGGAGTTAAGAGAGTTTACGCGCTCAAAAATCTACGAGACGAAGTTGGGCAGCGGAGAGCGAACAGTTCGAAAGCAATCTTCAGTCAGGCAATGAACGGCGAGCGGACCGCAAATAGAACAGTCTGATGGCAGTTACAAACATGCTCTTATTATTGAAATATTAAAACAATCTTCAGTAGGGAAGGAAAGATTGAAATTAACGTCGTAAACGGTGGCGGAGCGGAAATTCAACCCGGAGAACTATAGACCAAATCCAACTAAAACTACACGAGATCTGCAAATACAGGTTGCAGCAAAGCATTGAGAAACTACGCCAATTAGAATTTGTTGAAATTTAAAGCCTGTGAATACTAGAATCAGTGATATCCTCAAATCGTGTGCACGAAAAACCTAAAATGAGACCTGGGCGGCCGAAAGTAGAAAAACTTTAAAATCATATTGTAAACCACTTTGAAAAGATATGTCAGATCGTTCTTTAATTGTTTAGTTCTTTAATTATTTAGTTCTTTAATTTTAACTATTTAATTATTACATTTAAATTAAATCTGTAGTGTTATTTTCTTCCACAACAAAGTTCGTCTATGTTTCAGACGCATTAACTTCTATAAAGTAAAATGTAATTTGATTGTAAAAATTCACCCATTTATCAAACCCAGATAAAGACCCTGAGATCCCAAATATTATTGTGTATTTAAAATTGATAATAAATGTTGTGTTAATTGTTACACTTAACTTCTTTTTATTTAAAGAAGCCTTTTTATTACAATATATATGTTCACATCTACAGCTAAGAATTAGGCCAAGTGGGTTGTTAATTATTGGCAGGCGAGTGTTTACGTCATGTACGGATCCAATAAGCTTACTTCGAATTAAGTTAAATTTAGATAAGAGAAGTTCATGATTATGCAGCTTCTTTACTATGTTGAGGGTAACTGACCTCTGCTTTGAGCAGCGTAGTTTCTAACGATTATTGAATATTAAAAATGCAATAAAAATAAACAAGACCGTTTCTCAACTCTGCGCCAACGCTCCGGTTCGTTAACTTAATGTTTTACTTTAAAGCTATTTGCGTAGTTGCCTACGACTAAGATACATTTCCATAACACGAACAAAAATTAGAATCTTTTGGTGAAGTCACGTCGGCATTTAAAGTAACGAAAACAAAAACAATGTGGAACCCGGAGAAACTCAAAATCAAAATTATCCGATGATACATGTAAATTAGAACCTAATTTATTTAAAAACGAAAATTAAAGACGCCGACAAGTATGGCAGTAGTGTTAACGTTCCGGACCTTTGTATATCTCGGATTCGTTCCGACAAAACCTCAATTGTCCCAGCAACTGAGTAAACGAAGTCTGTCACTCTCGCCCTTAGAAGCCTATAAATTAACAGCAAGTCCCAAACACTTCCATAAAACGTAAAGGCTGCGATAGCGGACTGGAAAAACCTGAGTACAATATATTTCCTTGCGTAAATGGTTTAAGAATCGTTTTAACAGTACCAAGTCACCCCAGCAAAGGATCGTGTTAAACTGAGCTCCAGCTTACCCCCACTACATCTTAAGCGTAAAGGACCAGTGCGCATATTTTGTTGGCACGACATCTGAAACCTCTCGAGCTATAAAACACAATTAATTGTAATTTATGATACATTCGGGTAAGGTTATACACGTCGATGTGCTGTGGTGCAGTGGTCAGCGTTTCCGCCTCGCATCACACAGACCAAAGGGTTTGAATCCCTGGAAATGTTATTTTTGTGCCCATTTTAAAATTTTTTCAACATCATCAAACCTCATCGTGGATATCCCGATGCACAACCTCGTATACAATGTTTTCTATAAGGATAATTCTATAGTAGATAACATCATAGTCCAATTATTTATTAACCCACACGCAGCCTAATCCACTTGATTAATCCCCTGTTGGTAATTTTCTTATATTTTAATCAATTCTGATATCCATCCGACAGTTTTGAAGTAGTTGATGAAATGCTATGGTACGGAACCGAGTTCGAGTGCGAGACTCGTTTCCATGGCAGGACAGGGACTTGTCACTGATGGATTGAATATCTGAGCCGCCGCTACAATTACGCTCGTAATTCTTCAGCAGAGACAAGAACAAACGCACGGGGTAATGAGGCCGGCCTCTGGGCAATCAGCCTCAAGTATTCATGAACTAGAGGCAGAGTCTCCCTTCCCTTCCAGCAATCTAGACCGTACCGTACCTAGGCTATTTGTTTTCCTCAACAGCCCAATCCCATGTAGAAAATTTATTTAGCAATTACTTATCCCCCCCTTTTTCTATTACTGAGGACATTCCTATGCATTTTATTTAAGATATTTCTTTAAAAATATCCATTCTGTTAACTGCGTCAACTCAGTTACGTATTTATTAACACGATTTTCCCAGAAACATTGTTGTATCTTCGATTAGTTAGTGTTCCATTTCCCATTATAACGTGCACTATGAATTGAACGTTATTTCTTTCTTCTCCTATGTCTCAAGAAGTTTTTTCTCGTCATTCCCAACGTTTCTCGCAGTTCACACTGATAAAATATTTCTACTGACATGATCTTTTGATCTACTCAACATTTATTCCAACAGTTTTATATCTAGTCTTTAGGATTTTCCTTGAAGCCATTATATATCTTACTATCATAGTACACGATTCGACTGTATGTAGAGAACAATGACCTGTCAGGATGAATTTTTCCCAGATTAAAATATGCACGTTGATGACGTAAGCGATGTCAGAATTCTGGGCGTTGCCTTGAAACATTCCGCCGAGGACACACTCATCAGGGGAACGTAGATTAGTAGTTTCATGTCCATCATATTTAATTATACATGTCCAATATTTTGTAACTAATTAATATGCAGTTATTTGATACCTTTTGTCAGGTATACATGAAAGATTGGGTCAAATATATATAATAAAAAAGGATGTATATTTGATTGTATACATTTACGTTAATTTCTATACAGAGTTAAAGGCTTGAATAGAGTGTAACAAAAATTGGTTCACATAATCTTAAAAACACGAGAAACTGTACTGCGGCGGTAAGAAATCCCAAGCATAAATGTGGAAATAATTATAATTGAAAAATGTGATCGTTTTGTGTTATATTACTGCGCGCCTAGATAACATGACGAGACGAGAGAGAGAGAGAGATGTTACTACGTGACTAACATAGGAAATAGTTCCTTTTTCCGTAATAAAATACAGCAGAAATATTTTCATTCAATAAAAAGTATAATTTTATCCAGTAATACTCCATCGAATGATAATAAAAAACAATACGAAATACTTCATGATCCTTGCGGAGAATGTATGTTAATTTTTGTACCATATTAGTGACTCTAATATGGCGACTATTTGTTTAAATTGTGAATATAGCTAAGAATTTCATCAATTTAATATTTCGTAATTTCTGAAGACTGAGGTACAATTATATCCTGCAATACTCAGGGAGTATATTTAAGTATTCGATTTATAAAGAAATTCGGAGGTATGTTTGCTGGGATTGTTGCAATAAAATTCAATCTTTGGAGCTGTTCAATTAATTCACTATCGGTCGAAAGTATGAACAGAACTAGGAATAGTTTGATTTAGGTTAAATCACTTCTTGACTAAAGATTAATATATTTTCAACTTTAAATAACTAAGTTCACGGGCAACGACTGCAATAAAAAAGGATGTATATTTGTATGTATGCACTTAAGTTAACTTGTATACAGATTTAAACGCGTGGACAGATTGCAACAAAAATTGGTTCACAAATTCTTTTAAACACGAAAAATGGTACTGTGGGGGGAAGAACCCCCAAGCATAAATGTGGAAAGAATTATAATTGAAAACCGAGATAATTTTTGTGTTAAATTACTGCCCGCCAAGAGATTATGACGTCACGCGCGAGAGAGAACCGTTATTATGAAACGAACAAAGAAAATAGTTCGTATTTCCGTATTGAAATAAAGCATAAATAGTTACATTTAGTAAACAGTATAATTTTATCCAGAAATACTCCATCCAATGATGGTTCGAAAATTAACTTACAATTCCTGCAAGGATCGTGAAGAATTTCGTATTGTTTTCAATTGGAGACAAGGAAGAGAAAAGACTATTATCTGTTGAAACATAGTGATACAGAATAATGTTAAAGATTATCTGTACGGAAGGAAGAAGACAAATTAATATGAGGAAAATGAGGACAGAATATTCTTGAAACAAATAAGTTAAACTAATAGGACACTCATACATGGACATAATTACATACATGAAATAATGAAGACAGTAATTGGGAAAAATTCTGCAGAGGAAGACCAATTTTGGATTATATAAAAATATCAGAAGATATGAACTCTGGTTCCCATAAAGAAGAGGACTGGAGAGTTGCAGTGCTGCCTACCCAATTTCTTGCAGACTGTTAACAAAAAAAATAGGCATTGAAGTGATATTCGATATAAAACGTGTTCTGGATTCTTGGTTATTGTATCCATTTATTTTGTTATTATCCGTCAGATAAAAATATTAATTTAATCGCGAGGCAAGATTTTCTGTCTCAAATGTGGACAAACTTTGAGATGGGCCTCAACAATTTGGATGATTTACAAAAAGTGTTATAACGTTGAAAGAAATTATGATCAATTACTTTTTTAAATCGTACTTAGTATATTTCATAAAAATCACTTGTAATGACATCACGACTTGCCAGCTGTGACGGTAATTCCCTCCATCGTGAAGAAGCAGACTTGCTCGTCCATCCGTCAGCCTGGAAACGAGTCCCCCTGTAATTTAATCTCGATATTCCTGGGGAGAAAGCATTAGTCCAGACTGCCTCTTGTAAAAGGAAGGCGGAGGAGAGGCTTACAACGAAGATTATTACAGCCTCCAACTCCATCAAAATTATCCTTGGATCACGGAAAACGCAAGAAATTTATCAAGTCTCATAATTAGGGGAGAAGCGATCAGTGAGAAAATTTGAAACAAACTACGGGCGGAGAGAATTTAAGTTGATAAATTAACCGGGAGTGAGCTTAAGCTTCTTTCTTTTGTGAGACAGGAGGGCCAGCCCGAGAAATGAAAATATGGAAATTATATTGGAGGATGCAAATTAGTGTCGTTAACAAACAACTGAGAAATAACAGTTTTCTCAAACAATTTTTTACTAAATTAAAAAAAAAATCAGATTATTGAGTTAGAAAATTATTATGACTTTAAACATTTTAATAAAAACAAGCACGACGTTTCAAACCTAATCTTTTGTGATCTTGTCATGTGAATTTATAATCTAAAAAAAATGAGAAATGAACTCACGTCAGCTGCGTATAATTTGTAGAAATAATGACAAACACTTAGACTGGACTAAAGGGGTAGCTTTTATTTTGACCTCTGTCAACGTTACCTACTTTATTACATAGATTCTCTGATCCTAGTCTAGTTTCCTTCATCTTGTTTCTAATCTGACTTTTTTCTCTAACTGTGACTATACTGGAAATGAAGAGAATTATGTTGTAGCCTAGTTATGCCTATTATCTTGAATACAGGACGAGGAGAAGTAGTTGGACACGTTCTGAAGTTGTCCTGCTGCCCGCAAAACAACCTGCCAGCAATATCCTCCGAATTTCCTGTCAGGCAGCAGCAATATCCGGACGCGACTAGCTACAATCGATGGTAATCGTCGTCGTCGACGATGGCGATGGCTGCGGCGACGGTGTTAGGGGGAGAGTCTGGATATCTTCCCTTTAAGCTCATTGATTCGCCCTCGTGCCGCCCCAAGTGCCGTGCTGACGCGACTAACGATGCCGACACAAGTTTCGGCGGGGGTAATGTGGGCGACTCAGCAAACCACTCATCTCGTAAATAACTAGCAATGTGGCGCGATCAACACCTACTTCCTCTTATCCTTCTACGCCATTTCCTTAAGACGGAACGTAAATAACCTCAGCTGAGCTCAGATGAGCTGGGTCGATCAATGAACCTGAATACCAGAGGTCAACACACCACATTTACAGTAGTTTTGCTCACCCACATATGTCTTCACTCTTAATATCAATACAATAGAAACAGTAAATTTATTTATACAGTAACTTAACTACTTTGAAATCAGGAGCTTCCGACCTACCTTTTTATACTGACGTCAAAAACGCCTACGAGGAAATTCCTCATGGGAAGAGCAATATTTTAAATATGTTATAAAATATTTTCTAATGACCCATAAACAATTAAATTGATCAAATTATTAAACGTCATTATATAAATTTAGATGATAATGTAGAGATATATATATTAAATAAATTAACTGCCATTATAAATGCCTAATAAAATATTTTATTCAACTCAACGACGTTTCTATACAATTGTGTAGTTTCACCAGGTTTTTTAGGTTTTGTTTCTATTACATTACATAATATTGCAAGAATGTTGAAAATTATATCGTTTTACATGTCATTAATTTAAAATTTAAGATGGAAAAATATTGTTCTTCTTGATGTTAGATAAATTTGTACAAGAAGAAAAAAATGTTATATATATCTGTGTGTGTGTGATTTGAAATATTATATTTTTTTTCTACTTAGCGTTAATTCGTCTAAAGTCACATTATATATATAAACATTACAATTTAATATATTAACGTTTCTTTCCTTTGGTTAAGGACCTCTTCAGATTTATATTATTAAAGAAACAAACCATGTTGTAAATTAGAAAATAAAAAAATTTAATAGAAAAAATTTAGATCTTAAATTAAATTTTAATGTGTAAATTTTCTGATAAATTCCGTTTGTATTTTGTTAAATGTCTAACAATCATATTTAACGGTATTTTTTGTTGTAAGCAATAGTAAAATTTTAAAACCATATAATAAATTGAAATTTGTTTCAGGAATAAATTTGAGATTTATAATATTATATTTTGCTGTTCTTTACCACATTTCTGACAAAAAATTCTGTTACGGTAAAAAAAATAACGTGAACAACCAGATGAAAGAACAAAACGATACAGACACGTCGTTGTTGTCTTGAATAAAATATTTTATAATGTCTGTAATAATAGTCGTTAATTTACGTATTTCATTTTATTGATAACACCAGATGTCTTCTAATGGTATAAATTACATTATAATGTAATAAACATTTTCTGACTGTTGGGGCATTATATTTGTTGTGTTATGTCAGGTAAATAATTAATTTTTTGTGGGTATTACGCAGAAATTGGACCAATCATGTTGACATTATGCGGTATTACAATATAGTGCTGTTAGATACTCGCCCGTCATACAAATACTTTGCCGTGGCGCAATTTTCACGGTGATTGGCACAAATTGGGAAATGTTTCCCCAGGAAGAATTACATAGAGAATATTTTATCTGTATCGTCGACAACGAATAAAATAATTTCAATTTGCAAATGAATAATTATTTGGGTGATTTATTTTTCCGAGCAGTGTGGAACGACAAATATAATGAAACTATTACGTCATGATTATGAGGCGGAATACTAATTACGGAAATTTGTGTCCAACATTTCGCGTAACGGATACAGTATAATTTGTTTATATAAACAGCAGCGATATTTGCATTGAAAACAACTCAATGAATTTTTTAATCGATACGCTTCGTAATTTCATGCAATTAACAAACTAACAAAAATTATTAGTTCTGACAGGATCGTTTCCAAGAAAGAAAAAAAACTAGCTTAACCGCTACTCTGAGCCCGTCCTCAATTTTATTTTTACTTATTCATGGCGATGCGTGAGGCAAAGTTCCTACTTCATACAAGGTTCCTCCTGAAAGGACCCTATCTCCAGCAGTAAATTCCGCGCTATCTTCCCGCCAGTCTTATTTATGTTTTATCGCCTGAACTCGGTTTAAGTTCTCCCTCAGTCGTAGCCTTTCATAACTACCTTAACGCCAAATATCATCATCATCATTATGAAAATTACCATTATAAAAGTTTCCATCTATACTGTGATGTTGCTGGGTAATCTAGTGGATAATTTTCTGCTACGGTCGCTAAACTCATGGTTATATTTTATAAATAATTTTCAAATGTAAGAATGAAAAAGTATACACACGATTCAGAACTATATTTCTGTAAATTTCCTATGATTAACTAGATACGAAACTGTTAAATATCTTTTATATTAACTCAACAAATAAATAGCCAAATAACAGACAAAAATTAAATACCTCACAATAACGTTTATGGCAATCCTTGTTTCTTTCGACAGGTGATTAATCGCAATGAGAATGGAAAAGCAAAAATTAAAAGACCGTAGCTACAGTCGACTTTCACAGTAGTTTGACTTTAATTTCAGTGATGTTGCACCACGACCTGTTCTGAGAAGTGTATGTTCCGGGGTCACAGACCTTGGGCATACGGTAAGAGTTGTTCTCTGTTCCCATTGCAATAATCGGCCAGCTGCCTCCTAAACTGGTCGAGGCACGGAGAATGGAATGCTGCGTCCCCACAGCAAACTCCTCTCCCGTCATCGGAAGGGCGTGGGACAAGTACCCAATGCCCGACCTACCTGTTGCAGGTTTTTCTAGGGTTTTCCCTGCATTTCTTTAGACGAATGTCGGGTAGGATCTTTAAAATATAGCCCGGGGGCCCTAGTTAACTCTTGGCTACCTTCCAATACCCTTCCGCATCCCCCCTCTTTCAGAACCCTTCCTATGCAATTAAAGGGGAGTTGCCACCATGTAGATTACTCTAATATAAACTGTTAGCCTAAAAAAATTAAAAAAAAAAGATTTAATATGAAGAGCTCTGGCGGAGGCTACCATTGGGGATGCCTTCACATCACTCTGGGTTTTTTGAACTAAGGTTCCCACATGCCGAAGCACCTCGGCCTGTTTTTGAGAGGTGTATGTTCCGGGGTCACAGACCTTGGGCATACGGTTAGAGTTGTCCGCTATTCCCATTGGAATAGTCGGCCAGCTGCCTCCTATACTGGTCGAGGCACGGAGAAGGGAATGTTGCGTCCCCACCGAAAACTCCTCTTCAGCTATCGGAAGGGCGTGGGACAAGTACCCAATACCCGACTTACCTGATGCAGTTTTTTATAAGGTTTGTCCTGAATTTTTTTAGGCGAATGCCGGGTAGTATCCTTAAACTATAGCCCGGGGGCCCTAGTTAACCCTTGGCTACATTCCTTTACCCTTCCGCATCACCCCCCTTTCAGATCCCTTCCTATGCTATTAAAAGGGATTACCCTTGTGTAGCCTGTAACCCTAAAAAATTTTTTTAAAAAAGATTTAATATGAAGAGCTCTGGCGGAGGCTACCTTTGGGAATGCCTTCACATCTCTCTGGTTTTTTGAACTAAGGTTCCCACATGCCGAGGCACCCCGGCCTGTTTTTGAGAGGTGTATGTTCCGGGGTCGCAAACCTTACACATACGGTAAGAGTTGTTTCTGTTCCCATTGGAACAGTCGGCCAGCTGCCTCCTAAACTGGTCAAGGCACGGAGAGGGGAAAGCTGCGTCCCCACAGATAAATCCTCTCCCGTCATCGACCCGACGTACCTGATGCAGGTTTTTCTAGGGTTTTCCCTGTATCACTAATAGGCGAATTGCCGGGTAGGATCCTTAAACCATAGCCGGGGGCCCTAGTTAACCCTTGGCTAACTTCCTCTGCCTTTCCGTATTCCCCCTTTCAGATCCTTTCCTATGCTTTTAAAGGGGAGTTGCCACCATGTGGATTACCCTCATGTAGCCTGTTACCCTTAAAAAAAAGATTTAATATGAAGCGTTTCTGATAAAATTCTTACTGGTTTTGTAGTATTTTGCCAATGAAATGAGTGTCTCGAATTGATTATATGTATGGAGACTGCAGGCTGTGTATGTTATTGGATATATGTTCTTTGATACGCGTGTGATCTTTTCGTTTGACCAACGTGGCAGCAATTGTAATCAATGCATGAGATTCTCGTGGTTTTTTAATCACCTAACGAAATCTAAAAGAATTGCAGAAACTTTGATGCATGGTATTTAATTTAGGACTTAATTTTGTCTGCTATTTGGCTATTTATTTATCTAATTAGTACATTAAAAATAATTATAACATTACGACGTTTTCTCTACAATTTTGGGACTTCATCATGTAGGACACAGTTTTCAATGGACACACAAATGTATGTGTTAAATATTAGATATCCTTACGTCGATTTTAACTGAATTTTGTTTTATTTGAACAATACTTTTTTCTGACAAATTTTTCCTTTATTTGTTTATTTATTACATTATAATTTTCAGCTTAACTTATATTTTACACTTGTGCTTAAATACTCCTAATTTACGCCCTGAACCGTGTTATACGTCACCCAGTATTCTCTCCGTCTACTTCCTCAGTATTTTATAGACAGATACCTCCGGGGACGTTCGATTGCCGCGTGACTCCTTTGTCACTTTATAACAAGACTTAATTACAGGAGGTGTACGAGGAGAAGTCATTACGTGTCTTAATTAGCGCCGCCACTGTTCTGCAACGGGAATTACTTACTCGCGATTTAGTAAAGCGACAGGTACGAGAATAATAAATTGCAGGCACGTTAATGAAAATAATAAATAATTACATTCCATCGGTGTCTAAAAACAAGCCACACTTACGCGTAATTCATCGGAGAACCGCGAATGGTGTAAGCCAGGAATTACTCCATTAATAACGTCAGAACAGAAAGGAAAAGAAAAATGTAATCATAGGAACAAAAAAAACAGAGAAATAAAAATAATTAATTAAACAGAAAACAGTAAAAGGATTTTTTTATCATCATTATTCCATTTCACACGCGAGACAACAAATTAACTCAAAATTCTCGGCGTCGACTATGAAATTATATTCTTTTTGGGTGAAAAACTAAGAGCCGAGTGAGTTGTATTTATTCTACACAATGTTTTGGCAAAGAACATCTCTAGCCGTCGCCATATTTCTTCCCGGTGAAGTCTCATCCCGAAATAAATTTCTAACTGTTAAATATATAAAAGATTTATCATAATTCCGTGTTACACGTACATTTTATTTATTTTGAACGTGAATTATTTTTTAGTATATTTTTTCAATTTCAATTATTATAAAATATAAAAATAATGATTAGATAAATTATTAGCCGAATAACTCACCAAAATAAGTAACAATTAAATACCACACCACGTTACTGGCAAAACTTGTTGCTTTCGTCAGGTGATTCGAAAAATGCAAACGCTGAAAGATCCGACACAGCAATAACCAGGTTTTCAGGAACGTTGTAGCGTGGTATTTATTTTCCACTTATTTTTATCTGTTATTCGGATGCTTATTTATCTAATTGATATTTGTAATTATTATACATTTTAATTTCAGTTGCAATAGACATGCCTTATAAATTTTATTCGAAAGTCAGTAGTAGATATTAATATTAACAAATTATTTGTAACATCTCAAGTCCACAATTAATCCAATTTCGTAACTGATGAAACGTCGTGAAATTATATTTATCAATGAGTAAAGCAGGCTAATTTTTAAAAAATTATTTTTTAAAAAAAATTGAAATTATAACACATGAATAAAATATTTACAACTCGTATCGTTACTTTTTGGAACCTCTTCAATATAAAAAATTTTGTAATACATTTCTTCAAGAATAAGTACATAATTAAAATTTTGTGAAATAATTTAAACTTTTTTTATTTTTTTTATTTTTACACTTGACAGTGTAACAAAAAAGGTGTAGGCCTACGTCGTGTCCTTTAATTTTTTCAAAATTAATTAAAATATATTTCTTTTAAAGTTGTCTGTTTCACTAATTTATAAATTAATAATTTTTATTAATTGCAATGTCGATTATTAATTTTTTCTAACCTATTTCTTAAATTTTTATTACAGTATCAGAACGTGCAAGATGACGTCATTCTATTACCGCACTGTTATTATCTTCTCAAATAAATTATTACAATTGAAAAAGGTGTTGAGGATTGAGCCGCCATCTTACATTGGCCATCTAGTTGTTGACTGAAGCGAGTAAATATGACGAATTAATTGTGTGAGGTGAGCAGCTATAATACTCACAAATTTATAATTTGAAAGTGTAAATAAAAATAATCTATAATTTTGGATGTTTTTGGCACGGATATTTCAAAAATAAAAAATTTGGAAGATATTTTTTATATATTTTATTCTGACTTGGTTTGTTCATGAGTGTCAGAGAATTAGGACAACTGCAATGCAAACAACAGGTAGACTTAAGACGTAGTTGGCCCCAATAGAACCCGTTGCAGTATATTATAATGCCAATTAATTAGGATTTAATTGTTTGAACATAAAAATTTAAATTCTTTCAGAAATCCTTTGTAGCGGCGGTCCAGAGCATAGCGACAATGGAGCCCAGCTCTGTTCCTTTGTCGGAAGGTCCGAAAAACGGCGTATTGCGCGCTAAAATGCGAGACGAGAGTTCAGTTCGCGGAAAGACATCGTCAAGATATAACTGTTAGCTGGAGGAGAATTCAACAGAGTCGGCAATTAAAATTTAACAGAGTTAGTTGGTGCCTGAACATTTCTGAGGACAAGTAAAACATTCACGAAAGCATAACGTCGAAACTTGCTAAGTAAAAACAGATTTGTGTACATAGCCGGCCAGAAATAGTAAAATTTCAGTTTTAGTCCAATGCAGTAAAGACTGGCAAATCTATAGACCAAGGAATACTGGACAAATGTGAGTAACAAGATACTAAATAATTAATTATGTAAACGCAATTGAAAGATAGAAGTCAGATTTCGTTCTCCGTTTAAATTGATAATTCGTTCTAATTTTTTACTTCTTAATTTCGTTTCATTTTAAATTTCGTTCTAGTTTAATGGTAAAGTAAATTTCCTTTCTTTTAATTATGATTTGCTTGTTAATAAAATCATAAATATAATTGATGTGTCCATTGTCAAACCCAGTGCAGACCCTGAGAAATTAATATTTTAAATTGTACTTGTTTAAAATTAATTGCCACAAATAAATATTTCGTTTGTAAATTTTATTAATCTTTTATTTAGTTAACGATGTCTAATTGATTTTTACAAAATGGCTACCACAATGTGGGGCAAATTAAATTAAAGGCTTTCTAATTGATCATTACAATATATTTAAATGTTAGTAAATCAATTCAATGAGAAAATCTCTTCATATCTACCATACGCGTAACTTTTCTCACACCGTGATGACAGGTGTTTTCCTTTAACACTCCCTTGGGCTGTGGGAGGTCTCGAATGAGGTTATGATGTGGAGTTTTGCAGCGGTGACATAGATTTCAGGAGTGAAGGGAGATGAGAATCGAATCAGCGCGTCGTGCGTGGATGGGGAAATTTCTCTCCATAACTTGGGAAGCCCCGAAGGAGAGCAGAGGACGACCGACTCTGCCTCACACAGGCAGGATATTCTCAAACAGCCGCGAGCCATTACGCCGTTCAAACAAAGAGTTAGTTGATCAATAGCTTTGAGGCAATCCCTCAACTTGAGCACGCTGGATCTGCGAGGAGGAGCCATGAATGACAACCGGATATGACGTGAGCAGGTCACGTGATACGAATCAAAGTAAACTCTGTCTCTGTCTGTTTGGACGCACGTAATGAAAAAAAAAAAATTCCCGGGGAGATAAATATGACCATAGTTGGAATCCTTGAGGTTAGGCAAACCTGTGAGACATATTATAGATATCCCTTAATTGTTCCCGGTTACATAAAAATATTCCACAGAGTAAAATATTTACTTTGATATACTTTATTAAAGAAATTTTTCATATTTATTTATCAAATATAAATTTAAAAACCTATATTTTTAGTATACATAATTTATATCTCATCTAACTGAAATTAAAAACAATCCCTAGTAATGACATTTCCACAATTGTTTCCTAACATTAATTTATTTTCCTGTGACGATTCATGTATTATCTAGCTTAATTTTTTTTCTAATTTACAAAGTGTAAATTTTATTTACTTTAAAAGTTATTTAAGCCTTTGAAATATTACTGAAAATTTACATTACATTATATACGTTTTTGGCAGTTATAAATTTAAGAATATGTCAGTGTATACAATTTTTTATAAAGCAATAAAGTGGCCGATCAGTCAAAAACAAATAGTTTCGTTCCTGATTTTTTCTAAGATCTTTAGGTGTAGAAGTGTAAGATTACAGACGTAGTACTGATGAACAATTTATTTTATGTAATGCTATTTAACAATTTAAAATACAAATTTCTTAATGTGAGTGCGATTCCGCTTAACGCAACCGAAAAATACACATATATTTAATTACGAGGTTATTCTTAAATTAAAAATATTTTAGAAATGTTTAATTGTAAATGTATTTTTAAGTTCAAATTTTTAAATGTTCTTTAAATTTAAATTCGCAAATCATAATTTGTTTAAAATTCAATTTTATCAATCAAAACTGTGCTTAAGTATTATCACGAAATTATTTTTAAATTGTTATGAGTTCAAAATTCAAGTTTATCAATACCAAGAGTACTTGAAATTCATAAGTTTTAAATTACAGAGGTATATTTAAATTCCAATATTAAAATTACAAGTCTATTTCAAACTCAAATTTTAAACGTATTTTTAAATTTTGATTTAAATATTTTTAATATATTCGCATATACAACATTCAAGATTTTAAAATTCCAATGTAGTTATATTCTAATTTCTAAATTAGTAGAAGTTTTTAAATTACAAACAAATATTTAAATTAAAGTTAATAAAACATCAATGTATATTTAAGATAAAATTTTAATGTGAATGTTTAAGCAATAATTACACATTTTTGTTTGAATGATTTGTACTTTAAATACTTTTACAGAATACCTTAAGATGTGTATTTGGTAAATTTATTATTAATTAGTTTAAACTGGCTTATTAGGCCAGTAATATTAATATTATGTCTTTCAAGAATTTAAGATAACATTTGATTTAATAGTTATTCACTTTGTAATAAATAGAGATTACGTAGTCATTTATAAAATCACAATTATCAAGTTCTGTAGAGGTTAGCAGATTTACATGAACATTCATAGTATATTTTTTTAAATTTTATTTATGTAATCAGTATAATTTATGAAGCATGGATTTATACTGAATTCACTTCTACCATTATTCACGCACTGGAATAAGTAAAATACTGAGAGTCTCTATGCTGCCATGTCCAAACGGTTTAAATCATGTTTTTATCCTGCCACAATTGTCAGGGGTAATTTTTTTTAATGCTAAATCACACAAAGTTGAACGTGTAATATGAGTTTGAATATTTGTGTGTGTGTGTGTTTCAAATCTGCGAGATTGGTCGATGGCGTGCAAAGGAAGGTCACAGATTGCTGATAAATTGACTACAAAGCTCCCGCCAGCACGCAACCCATTTACCAGTCGCACTCATATTTTCTACAACGATCGATAGCTTCAACACACACACAGACGATATATCATTCAGCTTGTGGATAAAATATTGTATTATAAATAAATTTGAATAAATATGATTAAAATAATTTAAAACAGTTATTGACTTACAATAATTAAATACAAATTTTTCACTTGAAATTTTTTTTACAAGTAGTTTTGTAAATAATATCCTTTAGGAAGTTGTTCAAAATTATGCTTTTAATTATAATAAAATTTAGAATGGTTAATCTCATATTTGAATTGGTAGGCAAGAGTAAAATATCTCGTCAGGGATTTAAGTGGGGGTTGGTAATTATTTCCAGAAATTGAAACTTAATGACTACGCTGTAAAACCGGGTGATACAGCTTCACCCAGCTTATAAGAATTGGTAAAGTCCGCAGCTGGTCCCAGCGAGCAGAACTAGCGCATCGTAGTGAAAATCGGCTGGGTCGGAACAAGGCGTCGGTCTCAGGGTTGACCACTGTCTAGTCTCCAGGATTAATGGCTGAATGGTATGAATATCTCGTACACAAGTCTTTAACAGCGTTTTTCTGGACCTTATCTTAGTAGTCGACCTTCATAACTTACGCTCCAATTCCCATTATTGTCGCTTCCGATTAATAACTAACATTTTATATTATAGAAAATCCGCGCATTTTTTACATTCTTGATAAATTTCGCCATAACTGGGAGCTTTTATAACAAATCTTAATAATTAAAATGCAGAATTCAACAGTCACAAATAGAACTGATACAAAATAAAGAGTTTTCAATTATAAACATAATTTTTTTAAATATTCTGAATCAGTTAATACGTAGATAACAGTGTATAATTACAATACGATTGTCATTATTGTAGATTAAGCAATATTAAAAATACACAAAACCAATAATTAAACCGTATTCACTTCATTAATGTTAGACGAATAAAGTATCAGTTGTATAAGTTTTTTTTTAACTTGATTACCTCGCGTTGTAAAGTTCCTATATTTACATTTCGAGGAAATGTGTTTCCTACTTAGTCGGTATATTATTAAGTCTCCAGTCAATGACGACGAAAGCTCTATCGAGAAACTTTTGGCCGCAGCAAAGTGGAAATATGAAACTTGAGCGGTCGTTGCAATGAAAAAATAAATCGAAACAAGTTTGTGAAACTTTCAATGCCTCAAGATTGGCTAACGAGCTACACTTCTCTACAAAGTCTACTTAGAAATATATGCAAAATTTCCACCGTTACTTATATATATATTCATGTTAGCTCGTTCCTTCCAGCTATGTTAGCGTTATTTACATGACATAATTTCCGGTTTAAGGAACGGTTTTCCTTTTCCTGAAGAATTGTGCGCGCTCGGAACGTGTCAGAAGGCGGATTGCATCTCAACTTTGTTTCGGCAGTTTGGTCCCGGGATTTGTCTGCAAACAGGGAGCTGCTGTCACCAAGTCAGATTGAATTTAGAGTCGACACGACAATCGAGATTCCGTCAAGGAAGAGGAAACGAAATCCAGAAAGTCGCCCTGTCGATTGAGTTTGAAGCTCTCTTCCTTCCACGAAAGATACTTTTCCTTCTGCTTCTTTTCTTTCTGACTAGTGGACTAGTGGACCTCGGGAAATGATTTCAAGATATCAAGAAGTCCATTGTTTGCTAAATTAAATCTAAGGGAACTCGAGTTCATTTTACAGATTATTTTAAATAAACAGTTATATTTAGCTGAATATTTTAAATTAATGAAAAAACATGCGTCAGAAACGTATTGTAAGAAAAAATTTAAAACATCGTCACGGAAAAAAACAACATCAAAACAGACATGACGTTTCATCCTTTTTTTAGGACCTCTTAAGCTTTTGTAAAATTAAATTTAAAGATATAGTTTGAAATTCGTAATAATTCATTACAAGAAAGCGTAGAGGAACATAAATTTATAATTTGACATGTTCACACAAGTTATGGCCGAAACCACTTATATTTACACAGCTGTTGAGAGTATTGTAGAATTTAAAATAACAACAGAAAATTTTAAAAATTATATGTTCGGGCACGACTGAATAATTTTGAACGTTAAATTTTAAACTCTTTCTGTGTTCTTCGATTCGAGTTTTTTGTTTCGCCGAAATAACACGCATTGTATTCTAAACAATTAATTTTTAAAATAATTTGTGTCCGCCTTAATGTTAATTTTGTTTTCTATATTTTGGACTAAAATAAAATTATTGGAACATTTAAAAATAACCCGAATACCATTATTGTTAAACAATTCAGTAAGTTCATAAAAAATGTGTATCAAAAAGGGTAGTACGATAAAAATAATTTATTCTTAGGGTATTATCGTACTTAATTTTAATTAATATAATTTTTAAATATTTGTAAATAAATTGTAATGGGCAAGAATTTAATACAATGATATTAATAATTTTGTCGAGACTATCTTCATGGTACCTCTGAAAATTTCGTGTCTGTTTTATTAATTTTTTCTATTATATTTTGTTTCAAATTTTTTTTATAATAAATTTTTGGCGTTCTTTTATTTATTTTAAATAAATTATGAATGATTGCTGAACGTCCTCTACGTCTAATTGCTTGAAGTTATTTCATTTTTGAAGGGTAATAATTATTAACATTATGTTTTGTTCCGTGCAGGTCCAGAGCCCACTGAAGCCGTAAAACATCCAGCGTGGTTTCCTAACGTCGTGGTGAGGGAAGGAAAATGGCTGTACGCAAACCCCGAGGTGATTAATTCCAACTTTACGGTGGGGGTCCAGTGGTTGGTAGGTCAGCACCGCGGCCTTTACGCTGCTGCTGCTGCTGCTCTCTGTGTTACTATTTCCAGCAACAAGCAGCGGGGCCGACGTGACTATTAATAAACCTTGGTTAAATTTGCATCCGAATAATTCACTTTGGCCAGTGACTCGAATAATCTAAGACGATTAATCTCCGCTGGATAAGAGCGAGTCTTATCGGCTTAACCGTAAGCACGCTAAGACCTCGAAAGTTCAGGCAAGGAAAAGAAATTATATTCTTAAACTTATATAACTATTACTTCTCTTACCATAAAGACTCTTTTCTTTCAAAAAGGATTCCTTTACCTCCCAAGTCATAAGACTTTATATTATACTTGAGTAATGTTTCATTATTTACAATTTTCCATAATCCTCTTCTTAATTATGTGTTTCTTTGATTAAAATTATACGCCACTCAATACATTGGATCAGTCGGCCAACTGCCTCCTAAACTCATTGAGGCATGGAGACTGTCATGCTGCGTCCCTATGCAAACCCCTCTCCAGTCACCTGATGTAGGTTTTCTAAGGTATGTCCTGCATCACTTTTAGGTGAATTTCGGGTGGGATCTTAAACTGCAGCCCGGGGCCTTAGTTAACCCTTGACTACCTTCCACTACCCTTCCGAATCACCCCTTTCAAACACCTTCTTATGCTATTACCCTCATGTAGCCAGTTACCCTAAAATAATAAAAACAATTATGAAAAAACATCGATTTATATTTCTCCCCTCGTACAATATTTCACTTTCCTTTTTTCTATGTTAAGTTTAGAACCAGTAATATAAAACTCCTCTAAGAATGTATTTTTTTGCTCAGTGTATTATTGATCTAGACGACGGATATTCGTTGCATTTCTTCTTTTACAAAAGGAATTTTGAAGTCCTTGATGACTTGCACATCGAAAAATCCGTTCAATAAATTTATTTTCCCTTTAAGACGCGTATTAGAAAACCTTTCCCAAACAGCTTTGTAACTTTGAAAAATATAAAGAAGAACTACGATACTGAAAATAATATTATAAGTTGGAAAACCCCTAATCGTTAACATACAATAAAATGATATATAAATTATCATTATTTGTTGGAGAATACAGACTAAAATCGCATAGATGACAGGAGAAGACGTTAAGAGACATTGAAAAATAAGTGATAGCTCAGTTGTTAAGAGCAGCGCGTACCAAACGGATCTACTGGGATTGATTGGTTTCTGTTCTTGGAAGTAGGAAAATTATTTGAAATCAGGAATCCTGAGAATTGAATAGTTAGCAGCTTTTTTTATTCACGGTTTATGATTTCGGTTCCTCCAAGATAAACAAAACGGATTTAATTCTTCATCTTCACCTTACCATTGTATCAGAAAGAATCACGATGACTCGGCGGTGAAGAACCACAAGTCACAGTCATGCTTAGGAGTTCGAAATAAATCACTTCACTCTTACAAATCGTACGATTCCTTTTCAAAGATTGAGATTGCACAAAGTAAGTGTTTTCCTCTTTATTCTGTGATATGAAGAAAAAAAATCAATCCCAGAAGATGAAGTTTTCCCGTCATGTGACGGAAAGAAGAACGTCGACAAACCTGTCTCGGTGCCGTCTACATTGTAAGAAGCGACGGCACTAGAACAGTAGCACTTAAATATTATATCTTAATTTCCTATACTAACGTCGTTTAATGCAATGAGACAACAAATTAAATTAAATTCTACTCAAAATTTACAAATAAGCGTTGTTAGATGAATATTTATTAATTTCATTGGAGGAAGACGTCATCACTCACGGCTACGAACCCACTTTTGTGTTATTTCACTGCCGCCAAGTAGATTTATGAAGCTATTTGCTCACACATTTTACTGCACCGTCTCAACTACTTAAATCAGGCCACGGAACTTCCCATTGGTAAGCCAGTCGTACATATTCTTTACGCTGTTACGGCTGCAAGGGGATAAGTTAATAGCTGACTGTCCGTGCTGTTAATTACGAGACGCACACAGCTGGGCGTCGAATTATCGACGCTCTCCTTTGGCGCGTGTGTGCGCCGAATGCCAATAGCGTCTCTCTCTGTCACTCCCCCACCCCGAGGGACGCATAACGTCGCCGCCGCCACAGTAAAACAAAAAGGAAGAAAGAAAAGAGAGCAGTCTGCTGCACTCTGCATGGAAACTCCGATACCCCGCGCGATATGGACCGTCATACATCGCAACACACACAGACCGAAAGCCATATGTCCCCTGGCAAAAATGGGAGATAGGTACAACGCGGAGAGAAAAATAATACTAAAATAAATTAAGCATATTAATATTAAAAATTTTGAGTCTCACTGACTGGATTACTCTTAAATATGTAGTAGCAATGTCAATTATTAAATATATATATATATATATATATATATATATATATATATTAGTTTGAAATTATTCCCAAAACGTCAGAGAATGAATATATTTAATAGGATTTCAGATGCGTATATATGAATATGTTTCCTCATCAATAAAGTTTCAGACGATACAAAAAGTTCAGTTTTTCTACGGCGGCGTATCATATTTATTTTAATATATTTATATTTGTGGAATCATAGTCGAAATACGTATATATTAAAAGTCGTCTTAAATCTACTGTCATGACGATTTATGAAATTTAACCACGCACATACGCACGCACACACACACACACACACAGTAACACACACACACATATATATATATATATATATATAATATATATAATGTAGTTTATGACCCATTACAAACAGTTTATTAAAAAATCAGTTCAAAATTCAACGTTACCGTACCTCCGTCAGGTTGTGACTTGATTGAAAAGTTTTGTAGTAAGAAAACTTGCATTCGAAGGAAACAAGTCTCACAGTTTAAGCGGAAGAAGAAGCTACAGAGTCGGTGACACTGTCAATTAGCAGAGATTTCCTCCCTCGTTGAGTTGTTCTCTAAGGCTTCGTCTTCCATTAGCGTTTACATAAGGAAAACGACTGAGTCCACATCGTCCATTAGGAAATCGCTTTATAGTATGGAAAATATTCGTACTGTATTTCTGATCTTCCAATAATTTAAACTTATACAAAAATATAAAAGATAAATTTATTATGAAGCATAAACATAATGCTATTTACAAAATTAATTGCAAAGCTTGCTATAACGGACAAACGTAACGGTTTATAAAACTATATATATATATATATTTATTTAATCCCCCGTTAGTCGCGTTAGGTCCAGGGGACCTAAAGTTAACTATTTTCCTGTTGAACACTTTTCTGAATCAATTATTACGATTCTTTTTATAGAAATTTAACATACGCATTTTAGACACATAAAAATATAATTTATATAACCAATTATAGTTTCGTTTAATTAAAACTTGCCATTTATTCGAAATATTTGTTAAAGAAAATCTACTATAAAATATTATAATTATCTAATTAGAATTATAATCATAAAATATTAAGACTAATTATGTACACCAAATATCAGTTAGATGCCAAATAGATAAACAGTTCCCGAGTGCTTTAAACATAATTATTTAAAAATGCCGATAGTGGTTTATATGATTAGTTTTTATTGAATTTTTAAAGAATTATACTTTTGTAAAAATTGTAAGGAATTTCTCATAAATAATATCAGTATAAATAATATAAAAATCTAAACAATTACATTTTTGGTGAAATAAATACTTTATCAGTCCGTTTAAATTGTTTTACGATTTTTCGACAAGGCATTCTTGTAAAATTATTTGTGTGTGTATGCTCAAACATAAAAAACTTTCACTCTTTCAACAATATTTTTTTCATAATTATTATCTTCTTCTAAAGGAATACAACGAATTTCATCCACATATTGAGGATTATTCAAGATGTATATAGTTTTACTCATTTTCCACAATTGTTCAGAAACAGAAAAACGGAAAGTTGTAATAAAAAACTACAAATATAATAGCCACTTATAACAGTAAGAAATTTAAGTATCTAAAGACAAATATTTGATACTAAAACCGAATAATCGTCAGTGATGTTTACGGAAACGATGTATATTATCACTCTGTACTGCAACGGCAATGACGACTAAAATACTGGCGTGAGTGGTCACCGTAGGCCTTCTGGACCGAAGATACGCTACTTTCATATTAAAATGTCATTTTCTGAAAAACTATGGTAAGGCATTGGGGTGTGACGTTAGAAGAATATTGTAACCACAATACTCTGAGATGATTCTTTCACTGTATTTGTCGTGGATCCAAAAGAATTAAATTGCGTCGGTCCCCTGGACCTAGCAAGACTATTATCACTCAGTACTACTGCGGTAATGACGAGAAAATTATTTGGTCACGGTTGGTCTTCTGGACCGAAGATATGCTATTTCCGAATTCAAATATCATTTTCAGAGAAACTATGGTAAGGTTTTGGGGTGTTGCGTTGGAAGAATATTGTAACCACATTCATCTGACATGGTATGAAAATTCTTCCCTGTATCTGTCGTGGTTCAAAATGAATTAAATTGCATCAGTCCCCTGGATCTACCACGACTGAGGTAGGGTTAATGAGCACGAAAACAATAGAGATGATTATGACTCCATTATTATTATTAACGGAATGTCCTACTAAACACCTATATTTGATTCCAAACTGACCCAGGGGGATCCATACATTTCGCAGAAAATTATATATAAATATTGTAATTCCAATTAATTCCGACATTAATTGTTTTTAATAAAATTTAATTGTAGCGGCAGGAGCTTCCAAAGCGACAATGGAGCCAGGCTCTGTTACTTTGTCGGAAAGTCAAAATGGCGTATGCGCGCTAAAACTGGAGAGCTCGACGATAGTTCAGTTGGTGACTAGAATTTAACAGAGTTATTTGGTGACTGGACGTTTCGGAGGACGGAACAAGTGATACTAGAGCAGAGACTAGACGTTGTTTTTTGTATCATTAAACAAAGTTGTGAATTTAAGACAGTAAAAACATTCACGGAAGTATTATCCCGTAAACATCGCTAAGTTAGCAGTTTTTACGTCTATCAGCAACCAAGAAAGGAGTGGAGTTTTTACGTCTGTAGCCAGCCAGGAATGGTAAAGTTGCAGTTTAAGTCCCAAGCGGTAAAAGACTAGCAAATCTATGAATCACAGGATTCATATAAGGCAAGTAGTCACCACATAGATGACAAAAAGGAGGATCATCCGAGTTCCTGGGAGCCTATCAAGGTTGACTTAAAGAGTGTAAAATCTGTGAGCCGATATTAGAACCAGTGTATAATTTTGCAATAGTGTACTTCCGAAAACAAAAAGGAATGCTGGAACCAGCTGGACAGATGTGAGTAACTAAATACAAAATAATGATTTATGTAAACGTAATTAAAGGATAGAAGTCAGATTTAGTTCTATTTTAATTGTTAATCAGAGTTAATTTTTTTCTTTTAATTTATTTTTATCGACGTATTGTTAAGTTAATGTAATTTGTTTGTTAATCCGATTTTAAAATCAATTTTTTGTGTCCATTATCAAACCCAGTGAGACCCTGAGAAATTAATATTTTAAATTGTAATTGTTTTTGAGTTATTGCCACAAAATAAATAAATCTTTTGTTTGTTAATTGATTATCTTTTCATTTAATAAAAAGCCTTCCATTTAATAATTACCTAAATGGCGCTTCAATGTGGAGAAAATTCATCAAGTTAATTAAATTAATTAAAACGCCTCATTACTTAACTATTACAATATATATGTTTGTCATGGTGTCGCGTAACATCCTTCGGATTCCACCCCTTTCGTCCTAGCTTGCCTCGGGTACGTTTGCTGCGGTTTTGCTACGACTAAATTTTTTTGAGTATCGTCCCCGTACTGTAAACTTTTAATTTAGTGTTGCCGAAGAGGACTCATAGTCGACGCCGCGATATACTTTGTTATTCGTAGCTATGGGAAGCAGGAACGCTTAGACTACTTAATGAATTTAAACTTTCGCAGTGTAAATTGTTAATAAATTTTTCCCGGTTGAGCACCAGGTTTATATTTATACTAGCTGGGTGCCCGGCGTTGCCCGAGATGTCCCGATACACTCCAATTTCGGTTGCTTTTGCGCTATTTTTATGTAACGCTCCTCGAACCCTATCCCTAAATGTGCTCACCTCCCATGCTGAAGGTGTTTAAGTCACTGACTTAAAATTATATTTGTAGACATATAATTTTTCCATCTGAAATTAAACTATTTGGTGGTTTTAGCAATCTGCAGTTGGTAGCATTGTATAAAATTAATGCAAAACATTACGAAATACGCTGTCTTCAATAAAAAAAATATCAATTTGGAACATTTAAGAATTGTTTTTATCATAATTCTATGTATCTTCCAGTGCGTATTGCAAGATATAATTGGGAAACATATTGGTCCCTGATCCCGTTAAATATTCCACGTCAAAAGTCAAGTTATTTAAAAGAAAATTAATGCCATGGATTGTATAACCTTTCATAATAAATTATATTTATCAGTCGATGTGGTATTGGTAGATTTAATTATACTTATTATTCAATCAAAATATTATTGCTCAGCTTCATTTCTCAGAAATTGAACATCTACAACGTCGTTTCTAAAAATGGAAAACAAATATTGCTATCCTAACCTCAAATTTTTGTTTCACAACACAAATTGCACGCAATAATTTGTTTACATTTATACAAATTTATAGAAATACGTTGCGTAAAGTATAATTAATTGTACTTTTAATTCAATTTAAATGTTCCTATTTCTGTACATACCTTTGACTGATAGTGCATTATTGAATAACGACCATAAAAACTTTCGGAGTTCCGTACGTCATTTTCAATACTTTTGTAGTTACAAACATATAATTCAGCAGTCGTACATTAGACAAATCTTATTATCTTCTGAAATATTATAAAGGATACAATAGTACGTTATATTATGAAACTTTATAAATCTCGACCGACACACATTTGAATGTATTATAAGGCGCCATATAGGCTTTATCAAAGATAGCGGGATAATTAACTATTCCAAATTAACTTTGCGCAAGGATGGTAAAGTGTTTCGTATTGTTTTTTATTACTATTTGATGGAGCAATACTGGAAAAAATTTTACTTTTTATTCAATCAAAATATTTCTGCTTTATTTCATTACGAAATACAGAACTATATTTAGGATGCGTCAATGTCTTCAAAACTTATGACGTCATCGTCTCGCGCAGTAATTTAACACTAATTCGTAACTTATTTCAATTATAATTATTTCCACGTTTATTCTAGGGGTTTCTCACCCCCACAGTACCGGTTCTCGATTTTGGCAGAATATATATACCAATTTTTGTTGAATTCTGTCCACGCGATAAAATTTGTATAAAGAACAACGTAAATACATACATACATACAAATATACATACTTTTTTATTATATAGATATATTCTCGACGTTTAAGACACCGGTAGAGAATGACCGCAGAAACGTCAATATATGTAAAAATCTGAACCTGGTGCTCAACCGCTAAAAATTTATTAGTCGAGACTTCTTGTTTCTGTAGGTGGAGGAGAAGAGATCACGTGTGTGTGTGTGTCTACAGTTGTTTCCTCCGCGGTGCGAGCAAACGTTTCCGTTCTGCTTTAGTATGTAAATTGCTACGGAGCACAGTAACAATGCCTCAGCCTCGCTCGCAACTACCATGGTGATGCATTAAACATGGACGAGGATCATCAGTCTGTCAAGGGAAACGCTCCATCCTCGCACAATACTACAGTTTAATTTAAACGGTCCTCTTTCTTTGCTTGGTTCGTCTTCGGAAAATTTCCTCCACGAGCGAGCGCCATCTGCTTGGAATATTTATCTTGTCTCGTTCGAAAGAGGTGTCGCCGTTTCCTTTCGTCGATTAATTCCACCAAAGTTCCTCTTTTGTACGCTCAAGTTCAGTGATGGATCGCGCGCCCTCTACTCTCGTCCTTTCCCGATATGATTCATTCCGTACTTTTCTCAAAACGGTAAAGATATATTTCAAATTTAATGTCTATGGTGGACTGAATATTCCTTCCTCAGACATAATCTGTTATTTTACCCTTGATACGGCGATGAAGCATTGCGTAGGGTCAGGGTTATCTTTAGCCACAAAGAATTCACCGCGGTGTTGGATCTATTTCCGTTCCCTTAACTCCTTGTTCAAATACTAAGAGTTTTAATTTAATGCTTTTTTATCATTTCTTGGTCCTATCCTTAATATTGTCATCTAGCCTACCAAATATTTGGTAAATATTTCTCAATATTCTTGTTTGTTTTTTGTGGTAGTGAGTTCACTAACTGCGGCTAACTTATGGCAGATCTTTTCACCTCTATACAACTATTGCTCCCACCCCTGATTTGCATTGGTTTTTCCTCTTCGATTCTTACCCCGACACACTTCCCTCTAATACTAATTGAATGAGCCCGTAATGTGACCTATTATCCTATCCCTTCAGTGCCCTCCGTAATGTTCTCTCTCCAGCAATCCTTTTCAAGAACTGATTTCTGATTAGAACTGACTTTCATCAATCGTCTGTACATGAATCACTAATTAATCAAATTAAATTGAAAGAACGAAATTATGCAACAAACAAACTGGCCATAACTTTAAAAATAATTTAATAATTTACAAACGTTGCGTCCTTAATTGAGGGTTTTATCGAGTATACATTAGAGAAATTTAGGACACGGAGGATTGTAAATATTTCTTAAAAAATCCCAAATCAATTAATATCTGCCAGAAATGTTACTTAAAATATAAATTTAATTATACCATAAGAAAATTTTCTGATATTAATTAAAGTACTTGAGATTGCATGCAATACACGAAGTTCTAAATGGGTCCTACGTACATCTTACGAAATCCTCAATTAATGACGAAAAGATGTGAAACTATACTTTTATCAATTACTCTGTCAATTATTAATTGTTAATAAAGGACAGAAGAAAATTAATTGGTAAAACAATTAATGAAAACGTAATTTCACTACGATTCATCCTCAAATTAGGATTTAATCAGCTGTACTTTGTTTATTTATTTATTGAAAAATTATACTATTACAGATCATCATAATTATTGAATTAAACTTTTACTTTCGACGTTTTTAAATGATTTACGGCAGCCTAAAAATTATTTACCACATCAGAGAAGAAACCTGTTCAAATGGTTGTCCTATAAAGTGAACAAATCTCCCTCCAAATCAGTGAAAAGATTAGGATTTATGAATGTTCTAGATGGCGGATGGCAGTTCAATATAGCTCTAAAGGGCCTTACTTGCGATGTCTACATAAAACAGATTTGCAATGAAATCTGATTTTTTCTGAAAAAGGAAAATGAATTGAAGGATCCATTAAGAGTGCCAGATGGAAATTTTGTATATATATATATATATATATATATATATATATGTATGTATTTATATATACATGTATGTATTTATTTTATATAAATGATTGTCTGCGTGTCTGAATGTCTCCTATTCACTCATAAACAATTCATCCGATTGCGATGAAACTTTGTTGAGTTGTTTTACGCACGTACGCGAAGGATTCTGCGCGGCTTTCACCACGGGGTAAACGGGGTTGAATTTTTTTTAAAAAATGTTAAAATGGCCGATATTAGCGTCAATTAATTACTTTGCGGGGTTGACGTGATTAATAGTATCTATCCAGATGTAATTAGTGTATTATTTCACCTCCTTAAAGCACTAATAAGGGGGGAGTGAAGGGGCGTTACATTAAATAAACGCGGACTACCGATATTGATGTCAAATCCAGGATTACAGAAGTCAGTGAGTTTAATTCTGACATTCACCACGTCAGTTAAGTTTCAGTTCGGTCCCTAGGCGTGGTTGTGAAAGGCCGTTACATAAAGTAATGAGTAAACAACGGACACTGGAGTTATGGAAGTCACTGAGTTAATTTCTGACATTTACCATACTGGTTAAGATGTAGTTCATCCGCTAGGAGAGGGGATGGAAGAGGCTGAAACAAATTCCATTTAAAATCTTAAACGCGTAGAGAAATTTCTACCAAACTTTATACACATGTGACTTACGTTCCAGAATCAAACACTGTGGGGTTAAGAAACACCTTTAGCCTCTAGGGGTGGGGGAGGAAATGAAAAACATTCCTAAACGTTGTCATGGTAGCTTAATTTGAATTTTTAAATGTCTAATTTCAAATCAAAAAGGCAAGGAAGGGAAGCACCCTTATCGTGCTGCTGGTGGTGGTGGAAGGAGTTTACATAAAAATAATGAAAAAAATACGGATATTAGACTCCATTCCGGGGTTATAGGACTCACTGGGTCTAAATCTCACATTAATCATTGTTGTTGAGGAAATTTTATGCTCCTCTTCGTGGAGGTGGACGCAGTAGTTTTGACCCTCTCAAGTTACCGGGTACGATCAATACTTTGCTCTCTATTTCCTTAATGGTTGTATTTCTTTACTCCTTCTAGATACCGGGAGTAGTTTCAGACGTTGTTAGGATAGGGAAGATTTTTTACTGTTTAAATTCGTCATGATTGTTTAGACATTTTTATTTTATGTAGTAGGAGAGTTTCCTAAAAACGTCAGTCATCGTAGGGGTTTATTCGGAGTTAGATGCCGAGGGGTTTGGTCGGGAATGGGAATGAAAACCGGTAAATGTTCCTAACACTGGCGCTCTTGTTGCTGGTTAAATGAAATATTTACCAAGAGGTTAGTGTCAAATCAATTCCTACTCCGGGTCAATTTAAATAAATACCCGGGCAACGTCGGACACTCAGTAAGAGGATAAAAGAAAGAATATTCACACATTTAGAACACTATCAATATTGTTAGTTTTCAATGGAAAAACGGCTAAAGAACCAGAGCTGTAAATATTTTATTTACACAAATATATATCTAATGTTCGGAGGCAAAGGAAGGACGCACCCACTCGTGGTATTTAGGGTATAGTTTATGAGCGAGCGCCATGGTTTCCTTTCCCAGCCGTAAAGTAGCGGCTGTTGTCCCGCATAAATCACAAGAGGGGCTTTTGTTATGACGGTAATAGAGGATAGCGGCAGCAGTTGGAGGACGACTCTGCTCTTCCGATTCCCTCCCCACAACAAAGAGCTGCACAAACAATACTCTCCGACCACTTCTGCTCCGGCCAACCGACTTCCGAAGCGTCGCCAACGTAATCGGCAAATTCTAACATTGGTTAGCAACACATGCTATCTTATTTAAGACGCTCAACAAGGACCAAGGAACCAATATATTACTTCCTAACTTTATCCATAACATCAAAATATTACACTTGCTTTTTTTTAGATATGTCGAGGAGGGGACATGTGATAATTCAAAGACCGATTAGACGCAAAGAAATTTGATCGATGTTGACGCTATGCATTGCATTTTAATATCATATATTATTTTAAATTCACAAAACCTTGTTGCCGATAAAATTAATTATATAAGTTAAGAATCTTTTTACATAAATTTTATTCAAAACGACGACGACAATGTTTCAACACTTTTTTTGGTACTTTCATTAGGCTATTTACGTTATAATTCTTCACTAACAATTTTTTTTTCTGGCCGTCGACCGGATGACGGGAATGGCGATAGTCGCCGATAATTAGTGTTCTGACAAAAAAATGAACACGGTTGATATACCCGAGAATCATTTGTTAAATTTATATATATATATATATATATATATATAATGTTCGGAGGCAAAGGAAGGACGCACCCATTCGTGATATTTAGGGTATAGTTTATGAGCGAGCGCCATGGTTTCCTTTCCCAGCCGTAAAGTAGCGGCTGCTGTTCCGCTTGCTTTGTCGAAAAGTCAAAAATGGCGTATGCGCGCTCAAACTTGAGAGCACTAGGATAGTTAGTTGGTGGAAAATCATCGTGAGGAGCAGAACAAGTAATAAAACTGTTAGTTGGCGGAGAAACATTACGAGGTGCAGAACAAGTAATAAAACTGTTAGTTGGCGGAGAAACATTACGAGGAGAAGAACAAGTAATAAAACTTGAGCAGAGACTAGACATCGTCAATGTATAACTAGTTAAAGTTGTGAATTAATACAAAGAAAACATTCACGGAAGTATTGCAGCGTAAATATTGGAAAGTAAGAGCAGTTTTCGTCAGAATAGAACTTTCCAAAATCTTCGTGGAGAAATTAATCCAAGAGAACATTGGTAAATTATTGTGGAGCGGAGCAATCAACGGAATGCAGCCAAATTTTAAAGTGAGGTGTAGAATCAGTGAAAACCAAGGCCTGATATTAAATTATTAAAGAGTGTAAAAGTGTCCGAACGAGGTAAAATTGATTGTTCTGGTACCAGACCGACGGTCCGTAAGTAACATAATTTTGAATAATATTGTAAACGCAAATTAAAAGATAAAGTCAGATTTCGTTCTATTTTAATTGTCAATCAAAGTTAATTTCTTTACTTTCTAATTTCTTTCATTCTATCGACATATTGTTTAGGTAAATTGTAAACTGTTATGTTAATAAGATTTTAAATCAATTTTTTTTGTGTTTATTATCAAACCTGGTAAAGGCACTGAGAGGACAGATCTCAAATTTCGTTTGTAATTATCTTTTATTGCCAGAAAATAAAATAAATATTTTTGTTTGTTAAATGTTAATAGGTTTTTCATTTATATTTACCCATCATATTTAATCATTCAGTTAAATTAATTAAAGCCAACCTGTTGATTATTACATAAATGGCTTCCACAACATGGGGCAAATTAAATAAATGAAATTATAAACCTTTTGTTTATTACAATATATATATATATAAAACAAAGTCGGGTTAGTTACACCATTTATAACTCGGGAACGGCTGAACTTATTTTGATGATTTTTAATTTATTGGTTTTTTGCCGTCCCGAATAGCAGAATAACTATTGAAACATCAGAAAAATTCACGAAAATAAAATTTCTGAAGAAAATGATGGTGTTGTATGCAGGTTCCGGTAATGCCAGTAGACGGCGTTGTGTGCAATATCTTTTGACAGCTGATGCAGATACGCAGTCCTTTTATTTCAGTTTGATTTATGTTGATGAAGTGCATATTGTGAAAGGTTGTTGTTCAGTGTTATTTACAATGTCGCGAGCCAGAAGATCTAATCTTTCACAACGAAGCTGTAATGCAATTAGACTTCGGAATATTGAAATTAAATCCACTTCAGATTAATAATAAATCGCACGAGGAAAGCGCCGCGTTAGTTATGCTTCACAAACAGAAGAACAAAGAGAGGCAGCACGCCAAACGACTCAGTTGGCAATGAGAAATCGTCGAGCTTGTGCCACGGATCAACAACGTGATAATCTTCGAAATGATTCAAGTGTTGATATGAATCGAGTAGCGTTTCAATACGATTGCACAATAAACTATATCTCGCATCCTTTCGTTAGAATTGGCCCAATGGAGGTTGTGAGTGACCATTGCGGTGCATTGAAAAGCGCTCGAGAAACGCCTGTATTGTGCTGTCTCAGATGCAAAGTGAAATTGTCATTATTGCCTCCGCCATTGCATTCATTGTATCGTGGGGAAACAGCAGAATCACGACATTTCCTATCGAATACTCAAAAGATACAACGGATGTTTCCAAGAGACTTGTTTTGGAGCAGACATTATCGAAGAACGCGGATTCAAGGTAACTTTTCCTCGAGAGAGTAGATCTCCATTTTCTTTTGGTGATCATAAATCAGTAATTCAGACGTCGCCTTCGACTTCACAGATCCAAGGTCAAATTCACCATCGAAATGGATTTTTTGGGTGTACATGCACTGAACTTCATTGTTTTATGATTTATTAACAAAACGCTAATTGATTCTGAGGCGTTACGAAGTTCGCCAGCGTCAGCTTAACAAAATAATTGGTAACTTATATTTATGTTTAAATCTTTAACGTCTAAATATTACCGTGACGTATTCTTCCCAGCACGCAATCTTTGCGTTGTTCGCTTACCTGAAACAAATAAGAGAAACATAAGAAAATCGTAAGGTCATATTTCAATGAAATTTCACATCGGTTTCTGTAGAATCAAACGTAAACAGTTAAACCTGAAGCTTAAATTAACTAGTAGTAAATTAATTATATTTTTCACATTTTACCAGTCGTCTATTTACTATTCAATTGTGCATTTTCTCGGTAGAGACGTTATTCGGGTATTCGATTGTCTATGATAGAATAGAGCCAAGTAGAGGCGTGTTGTTAAAGGTGCAAGACGTGACAGATGCAGAAGGAAATAAAAAGGCAGTCCCAACGTCCGACTTCAGGGAAAAGAAATGATGTCGCCTGGGGTACATTATAGTTTTTCTGAAAAAAAAAATGTCAGAGTGGGGCTTTCGGAAAAGAAAGTGACAGGACTACATCGGTGAAATTTTGTCTATAGCGCTACATATGAGAATATAATGTCCTCCTAGGAGCCGAGTACAGGAAAGCACAATGTCTGCCGGCATGTGTGTATGGTTATCGCCTATATTTGTGGAGGTTATGGTGTTTTGAGGCGACAGCGTCTGTCTGGAAGACGGCCAGGTCTGGTTCCAGTGGCGCCTGCCAAGTGGAACTGTCTTCTTCGTGATATTATCAGGGAGCAATCTAAGAGAATCCAGGACCACTACGCGCAATAGCTATTTACAATGCCTCTGTGGTCCCTGCGGTTGGTTGCAGCGCCAACCCCTGCAGCGACGATATTATTACAAGTGGCGCGTGTTCCTGACTCCTGGTGACGTCAAACATCAGCCTAGGACGACGGCGTACCTGATTCGCCGCCACTGCCGCGAATACATAACAAATCGTTTATTAAGTGAAGGACTCGCGGGTGAGCATAAGCGATAAATTCATCTAATTTCAATAAACAACTATGAATTTAATTATTTTTTTAAAAGAATAAATAATCGAGACCGAAGATTGGATTCTTATTTTTTTTACTAATATAAATTAAATGATCAAAAATAAACTTTTATTGAATTTAAACAAATTAAATTTGTTCCTGTTAATTCAAAATATTTCATTTACGTACTTAACGTATTTTAAAATTTGATTACTATTATTAAATACAACGAATAGAGTAAAATGTTACTAAAAATTCGTCTTTCATACGAAATTATTGTTTCAATGAATTTTTAATTACCAGTTTTCCTCCATTCTTAAACAAGATGCGAAATTTCTCCTTGTCACTTTAAACATTTCTCTTTATTTAGTTAATTCCTGTGTTTCGTATACCCGTGAGAAGGTAGAACCTTTTAGGAGAGATACGAAGGGGCTACCTTTGGGTATGCCTTTTCCTCTCCGTTTTTGAAGTAAGGTTCCCACAAGCCGAGGCACCTCGGCCTGTTTTGAGAGGTGTATGTTCCGGGGTCACAGACCTTGGGCATACGGTAAGAGTTGTTCGCTATTCCTATTGGAATAGTCGGCCAGCTGCCTCCTAAACTGGTCGAGGCACGGAGAAGGGAATACTGCGTCCCCACAGCAAACTCCTCTCCCACTATCAGAAGGGCGTGGGACAAGTACCCAATGCCCGACCTACCCGATGCAGGTTTTTCTAAGGTTTTCCCTGCATTTATTTAGGCGAATGCCGGGTAGGATCTTTAAAATATAGTCCGGGGGCCCTAGTTAACCCTTGGCTACCTTCCTCCACCCTTTCGCATTCCCCCTTTCAAATCCCTTCCAATGCTATTAAAGGGGAGTTGCCCAATGTGGATCACCCTCATGTAGCCTGTTGCCCTAAAAAAAAAAATCGTATACCCCATTACTACATGTCATGATTAGAATAAATGTTTTGCCTCTTATATTATAAATTTAAATTTATCAAATGAATGTAGCTATAATAGTTTATTTACGCAAATCGTTAACGATAACTAATGTATAACCGATGAATATGGTAATACGAAAATTAATTTAATGAAAAACATATATATTTTTCTGATTTTATCAGAAACATACAAATTACTAACTCAAAATGTGACATTAAATGTACAATGAATCGTTACAGCGTGCTACTGTAGTGGATATGTCACGTGCCTATTACTATAAAAGGAAATTGCGTAAGTTACACCTCGAATACAAACAGAATCAATAATGTTTAGTTTGGATGTAAATTAACTTTCATAAATACGACCTCTGGCGATAATTACGGATTCACGTAATAATTACGATGAATAAATAATAAGCATTTTACACTTGTTAATATTACAATTATTAAAAAAGTATGTATAAAACAGAAAACAGTTTAATAATTGGCGGAGCAATCAAAAAAATAAAAATTTATTATCACGAGGTTTCGTCCTTAATCTGAGACTTCGTCAGGTGTACATGACCAGTGAAATGCTGTAATTTGTATAAAATTATTCCAGTAATATCTTCCAAAAGTTAGTATTATATAAATAAATTTGGAAGACAAGGTCCATTTTTTTTAGGTAACAGGCTATATGAGGGTAATCCACATAGTGGCAACTCCCCTTTAATAGCATGCTGAAGGCTAGAGGAAGGTACTCAAGGGTTAACTAGGGCCCCCGGGCTATATTTTAAGGATCCTACCTGGAATTCGCCTAAAGAAATGCAGGACAAACCCTAGAAAACCTGCATCAGGTAGGTCGGGCATTGGCTACTTGTCCCACGCCCTTCCGATAGCGGAAGAGGAGTTTGCTTTGGAGAAGCAGCATTCCCTTCTCCGTGCCTCTACCAGTTTAGGAGGCAGCTGACCGACTATTTCTATTCCAATGGCAATAGCGGACAACGGAGAGGAAAAGGCATACCCAAAGATAGCCTCTTCGTATCTCTCCTAAAAGGTTCTGCCTGCGAGAGAATAGCCCTCGCAGGCCTTCTAGCACTCGCAGGCCTTCACCGCAGACGAGATCCTTTTTTTTGTTTTTGTTTTTATTTTTGTTTTTTTAGGGCAACAGGCTACATGAGGGTAATCCGCTTTGAGCAACTCCCCTTTAATAGCATAGGAAGGGATTTGAAAGGGGGGATGCGGAAGGGTAGAGGAAGGTAGCCAAGGGTTAACTAGGGCCCCCGGGCTATGGTTTAAGGATCCTACCCGGCATTCGCCTAAAGAAATGCAGGGAAAACACTAGAAAAACCTGCATCAGGTAGGTCGGGAATTGGGTACTTGTCCCACGCCCTTCCGATAGCGGGAGAGGAGTTTGCTGTGGGGACGCAACATTCACTTCTCCGTGCCTCGACCAGTTTAGGAGGCAGCTGGCCGACTATTCCAATTGGAATAGCGGACAACTCTTACTGTATGCCCAAGGTCTGTGACCCCGGAACATACACCTCTCAGAACAGGCCGAGGAGCCTCAGCTTGTGGGAACCTTAGTTCACTCCATGCAGACGAGGTCCATTTTTTTTAGGGCAACAGGCTACATGACGGTGATCCACTTAGGGCAACTCCCCTTTAATAGCATAGGAAGGGATTTGAAAGGGGGGATGCGGGTTCTGTATAGTATCCCGTTTATTTATGTTACATAGTTAATTGATTATTTATTTGTATCGTATTAAATTATATCTGAATAATTTGTCTTTTGTTAATTTATAATTATATTGAAGTTTCATAAAACGTAAAATAATAAAACAATCTTAATAATAACATATTATATCAGAATATTTTTAAGAAAATGAATACTGAGAAACAAGGCGTAAAAACGTTCCAGGAGTAGGAATAGATTAATCATTTTGAACTTCATAACAGTCCTGGATTTAATATAAATAAAAAATTTGCTCATATAATTTTAAGAACGCAGTCACTCGGAAATGAACTAAATAAACCGCAATTTTGTTGAAGTAGTAAAAGAAAAAGCTCACCTTATAATTTCTAAATAAAAATAATGGTGTTAAAATTGTAAATAGAAAAGAGAAGAGACAGACTCAAACGAATAAATGAAAATAACATATTTACAGGATTTAGGAAATCAAATTTGGATTGATCGAAAAATACAGTTGTTGGAACTTCTCTCTCTGTAGTAAGTAAATTATGAAGTCATCTTCACTTATTTATGGTATTTGTGTATAAAATCTCCTTGTGGCATGGAAAAGGTTAAATCCCCTGGTGGTTGCAACTTGAAGTCAGAATTGCCCTTGTTTCGAGCCGGAATAACACACACAATCGTTGTTTATTGTACTTCCCCCTTTTCAGCTCAAATTTACTCACTCATTTGCGCTCCGGGGGATGAGTACCGGGTACGGGGAAGTTTACACACAATTTTAATTACATTTTTCCCATGCATAAACGAGGAAAGCTTATTTACATGTTTACGTGACGTAAATAGCGAAGGTCCCTCGTTGAGCCACATAAATACGCACCATAACACAACCACAAATGTATCGCCGTGAAGCCTAATTTCCGATCCACTCCTCCCTTTTCCTTACACGCCAATCCTCCACAATTTTTCATGTAGCTCTGAAAGATTCATACTGAATACGTGGATTTTCTTGGATGGTGAGTCGGCGGCTTTCGCTCTCCGGTTGGGGTTTGCGAGTTCCAAACATCCGCTTCTGGATCATGGCTCTCACGATCCTGTTTCCTACGTAGTTGCCTCGTTAAAAATAGCGCCCTCCTCCTTGTTCGTCGTAATTCAAATACCAACACTGCAGCTGCGTAAACCACACACACACGGAATCCCCCACGTAATCATAAATCCAGGAGTTACCACGGTGATTCGTCTGCTGACCACGCCCGCCGTTACCGTCGTTATATATATTGTTATTACTGTAGCTCGCATTTCTGCTGTTAGTTGAGGGCAATCCATTACACCTTAAGAACGTACGTTCCCCCTGAAATCGCTCCTCTTCTTCTTGTCATTATTTTATTAAAGCTTCCTGTCAGAATATTCCCGTTCTTTTTCCACCAAATACGTGTTTTAGCCTCATATACGAGTATTTTCCGGCTCTTCTTATTGCCAATAAAAGCAAATTTCGTTATTACTTTAACCTTGTTCCCCTTTCCTTTCCATAAACCGCTTACTTATTCTCTTGTATGTTAAACTTATAAAAGATAATTAAAAATTAAATGAACTGATAGAATTAAATAGTCGAAACTGAACATTGGCAAATTTGTGATTATTCCTATAAAATAAATATTGTTACCCCACCAACCTTCCTACCATACGAGTTTATGAACCAGAGATTTAGAGCATTAAAAAAAGTTTTGTTTAAAAATAAACGTTTATAAAGTAGAATCAATTAATTTTGTTCCTATTATTTATATTTTTATTAATTAATTTCTGACTAATTTTCTTCTGTTTGAAGAAAAGTAATAATGAATTACATTTAAATATCTCAGTAAGTACTTCTTCGTCTTCAGTTCTGAATATGTTTAAGTGTCTGTTTGTCGATTATCTAACAATATTTTATCGTTTATGTATTAATTTACAATTAGCTATCTTAATCCTCAAATAAACTGACAGAATTAAGTTACTCACTGAATTAATTATGTTATGTCAAACAATTTATTAAATACAGTTAACAAAAATACTAAAGCCATCCAGAATATTTTTTATAAATTTATATAAAAAACTTTAAAGTTACAAATTATTCTATTCCACCTTTTTAAAAATAAAATTTAATTACCCTGTGAAATTTTCTTTGGTAATATTCTCGAATAAAAGCGATACTATCACCATTTTTAGATTCTAGGATTTGTATTCACCAGTTCCATTCGTCAGAGAATATAGGACAAATGAAACACACCACTACGTAAGTGAATGAAAAATATATAAAAATTAAGGTGATAAGGTAAATAACTTGTAGAATCATAAAATAAGGGAAAATTGAAATTTAATAAGATCTGACGCCCTTTAGAAAAGTTTAAAATAATTAAATATGGCGCCAAAAAGTCTGAATAAATTTTTATGCTGAGCAAAGTAAAAGCTTGATAAAAAAATTAATAATTAAATTACCGTTTGGAATAAAATTTCAATGCAAGAAAAATCAGTGTGATAAACGAACCTCAACACACGTTATATTATTATGAAACAATTAAATATACATAGTATATAAATATGCAGAATACTTCAGTGATAAAATTAAAAGTCGTTGCCGAAGTGTAATTATAAAAGGAGCTACAATTTTTTTCACTTAAATTATTTAAAATTAAAATTAATTTTTACTTTTTCGGCCGTGGAAGTTGATAGAGTAATTCTAAATTTTTTCACTTAATTTGTTTATTCAAATTTTAATATTAAAAATACTGATAAAATGTTTTTTTAATAATATAAGGTCTGAAGATGTCCTTGATTAAAGTAAAAAAAATCGTTAAGATGAATTTTGGTTAATAATTTTATTTTTAATGTTAATCTATTGACCATTTTCTTATAATTTGAATAAAAGAATTAATATTTCAAGTCACATATTTATATAACATTTTTTTCGTTCTTCTACATACTTTCTTAATATGCAATCGGTTAGCGACGCACGTAGCTTTATATTCAATTTTAAAATAAAAATTACCCCCGTCCTTTGCGGGAGGCGCTAATGGTCAAGGAGAAGCGGACGTGCCATCGGCCTCCTCCTCCAGGGCTAACAGGCGTTAACGACGGGAAAAGTGGATGGGAGGAAACCTGGGCTGCAGTCCCTCAGGACAACAGTTGCAGCAACCGTCTCAAAGGGAAAAGATTTCAATTGGCGAGTCTCAACCGGAGGAAAGTTGGCACGAGGGCGAGAATTACATGCAATATTCAAAAGGGAAAAACATTCGATATTTACGAGACTGTGACAACGACCCACAAACACTGTAAATTGCGCGATAATTTATCGTGGGCAACGTGGCACCGTAGGAAAAGTTACACATATCTTTTCTAGCGACTTTTCGTCTCTCTGCGCTTATGTGACAAGTTTTTAACAACAAAAGACAGCAAGATCTCTCACCTGTCAGCATATTTTTGCGCTTCACGAAATGAGTTCCACGCCGTGAAAAATGATTTTTCCTCTCCGACCCTCGAATTGCACTGTGCGTCTGTGGTGAAATTGTATCTAATATAAATAGTGAAGCCACATTGAGGATGAAATGTATATAAAATAAATTCTCCACTCAAGATGTTTGAGATTAGTTTCAGGATAATTAACAAGGAAAGACTTTCGTGACTGAGAAAATGGAAGATAAGATTGGAGGAAACGAATAGAGAGGGATTTAAGATTCGTCAGTCAATGATGATCACAAATTAAACAGATAAAATCATGCTGAGCTTGGCTATTATCATTTATATATGTGTTGAAATATATCTGAATATATTGTAATGCCAATTAATTAGGCCATTAATTGGTTTTAATAAAATTTAATTGTAGCGGCAGGAGTTTCCAAAGCGACAATGGAGCCGGGCTCTGTTACTTTGTCGGAAAGTCAAAAATGATATATGCGCGGTAAAACCGGAGAGCACTAAGAGTTAGTTGGTGACCGGACATTTTGGAGGACGGAACAAATGATACTAGAGCAGAGACTAGCCGTTTTTTAATGTATCATTAAACAAAGGTGTGAATCTAAGACAAAGTAAAAACATTCACGAACGTATTACCCCGTAAATATTGCTAAGTTAGCAGTTTTTACGTCTATCAGCAGCCAGGAAAGGAGTGCAGTTTTTACGTCTATTGCCAGCCAGGAATAGTAATGTTGCAGATTAAGTCCCAATCGGTAAAAAGACTAGCAAATCCATGATTCACAGGATTCATATAAGGCAAACGGTCACCAGATAGCTGACAAAAAGGAGGATCATCCGAGTTCCTAGGAGACTATCAAGGTTGACTTCAAGAGTGTAAAATCTGTGAGCCGATATTAGAATCAGTGTAAAAATTTTTACAATAGTGTACCCCCGAAAACAAAAAGAATGCTGGAACCAGCTGGACAGATGTGAGTAACAAATTACAAAAATAATGATTTATGTAACCTAATTAAAGGATAGTCAGATTTCGTTCTATTTTAATTGTCAATCAGAGTTAATTTCTTTTCTTTTAATTTCTTCCTATCGATATATTGTCTGGGTGAATTATAAACTGTGTGTTAATTAGTTTTTTTAAAACAACTTGTCGCGTCCATTATCAAACCCAGTAGTGACCCTGAGAAATTAATATTTTAAATTGTAATTGTTTTGAGTTATTACCACAAAATAAATAAATATTTTGTGTGTTAATTGATTACCTTTTCATTTAATAAAAAGCCATCCATTTGATTATTACATAAATGACGCTTAACATGAGGTAAATTTCATCAAATTAATTCATTTTATTTGATTATTACAATATAAAACTAATGGTGGACGCGTATTGTTCCTTGAAGCCTCTGTCTGGATTAAGCGACGACGAGGCAGTGTTAAGATCCGGATGGCTTTACACGTAGACTCATAAACTCTGAGAAGGAGTTACTCGGTTGATCGCCCTATTCCCTCCTTTCCTCGGGACGGAGAAGCTTTGCAAGGAAATGAATGGGCTCAAGAAACAGCTCCTCGCTTCACACGTAATCAAGTAATATTGAAACTAGTGCAGCCAAAACCGCCGGCCATTAAAAATAAAGCTCCCTACTCGCGTTAATCAATCCGCAATGACGCAAAAAAGGAACTAGATTATTTTACCTGATAATATTACCCTTTAACGACGTTCTTGTAATACTTTTTCCGTCTTTTCTCTAACTTGTTTATTGTTAAATGTTATATTTAATTTCCCTGACATTCATTTCACATTTATTTTAGTTTGTAACGAATGATACTGAATCCACATTAAGGTACTCATAAATTGACTAGAAAATATACCATCTCTGAAATATATACATATCACTATAAGTATTTATTTTTCAACTTAGTCATGAGATGGTTTTTAAGAAGCTAAAAGATGAGTGAATAAGGAAAATTAATTATAAATTAGTTATTAATCTGAACTATAATAATAATAAAATAAAATATCCAATAATTCAGAAAAATTACGTATAATCTCTGTTACAAACACTAAACACAACTAGAGAACGACGGTTTTCTCGGTGAATCTGTTTGCAATAAACTTATTACATTTACAACTTTTATAATAAGAAGAAGAATGGGGATTTATATATTTGGCTTTGTTTTATCATTGTTTAGTTTGTAGTTGCTTTGCTAATGGAGAGAGTGATTTATTAAAGGAAACTAAATTAATTTATTTAATACACGTACCCGCATTCAAAGGAATTGAACCTGATACATAAAGTTGAACAATAATTCTCAGTAAACTCTTCTCCCGCTATCGGAAGGGCGTGGGACAAGTACCCAATGCCCGACCTGCCTGATGCAGGTTTTTCTAGGGTTTTCCCTGCATCACTTTTAGGCGCATGCCGGGTAGGATCCTTAAACTATAGCCCGGGAGCCTTAGTTAAACCTTGGCTACCTTCCTCTACCCTTCCGCATCCCTCCCCCTTTTCAGATCCCTACCTAAGCTATTAAAAGGGAGTTGCCACCATGTGGATTACCCTCATGTAGCCTGTTACCCTCAAAAAAATAATAAAGTGGTTTTTACATATTGCAGATACAATTCTCGGGTCCCCACCCGGGCCAATTGTTTGTTAAACAACAACGTTTCGTCGGCAAATTCCGCCAATGTCATTGTCAACAGGTTCAACCGTTGTTATTTAACAAGCCATTGACCTGGGTTGAGACCCGAGAACTGTATCTGCAAATAAACTCAACGTTTCATCCTGTGTTTGGGACTTCATCAAGATAAATTAATAAAATGATATATTATGCTGTTTCAAAAATGTTAGAATACAAATTAGACAAGATTCCGCCTTATGAATTTTCAAAGACGGACTGAATGGAACATGTTTTTATATAAATTCTACTTTATTTTACTGATTTTTCACATAATTTATTTTTTTAACTTTCCTAATGCCCGGCGTTTCCCTAGTATTTATTTACATTGATCCCGAAACTGAAATAAATCAACACTAATCTCGTGGTAAAAGCATGATTAAACGGTATCGGAGCAGTTAATTTTTTGGCCCTCTAACACCGACCTGTGATGATATGAGGTTAACTTAAATTTGAGAACAAATACCTTAAAGAAGGAAAAAAGTACTCTCGTTATCTTAATGGAGTCGAAATACAATCCCAGAATCTTAATCCTTTAATTCACAGTGTAGCATATACGCAACGTAACTTTTAGTATCACCCCAGAGACATCTGTTGAATTCTAAGAGAACTAAATTGTGATGCACATATGAAACAACATGCACTTAAGAAAAATTGTCCTAACTTTCTGTGAGTCAACCCCCTCAGGACAGATTTTCACCCGATGGTCATCTTCAGAATAATTGCTGTTTATGGTTTTGTTTACATTATTTTTTCAAGAAAGAAAATTTAACCGTCATTCTCAGGGTTTTCTAATTGCGATAAAATATTAATTATCCAATCAATGTGAATTATTCCTAAATATGACCTAATTATATTTATGTTTAATATGTGCAACATCGAGGGGCAAATTGATTGGGTCTCGTTGGTCATTTTATTTTTATTTTTTCCGTACTTTATTAATAAAAATACATATTAACAATTTAGTTTAAATAATGTACTAAAGGGTTAATATAAAAATTTATAAAGAGTAATACACGCCAATCAGGTACCATAAGAAAAAAAAGTCCTGTATTATATATATTGTAATATACAAAAGATACTAAACAAAAATATGCCAACACGTTGTAGAACCAAAGTATGTGGTATCCACATTAAAGATATCTAACTGAAATCTTGCCCATAAAGTTCCATCTCATCGTTTCCATACGTATTCGATTTATTTTAAATCCCCTTTACTTAAGTTTTATTCAAAAATTCGCAATATATCGAAAACCATTGACGATATCAAATTTTAACGCCCATTTTTATAGCACGATTCTGATTTTTTTAACAACCTCTACGAAAGTTTTTTTTTACAAAATATCACTATATCTCGATAACCGATAAAATTACCTAATTCAAACCACATCGATCGTGCTCTTCGCTCACGTTAAACAAAATAACCCACCACGTTAGAGTGTCAAATTATGTGGTATACAAATTAAATGAAACAAAGGAAGAAGGTTATCAGGATTTTACATTGAAATTAAATCAAATTATTTTTAATAGATAAAAGATTATATGTATACAAACTCGACTTACACTGAATTTTATGTTTTTAATAAATGCCTCAGCTTTAATGAGAACCGAAACCTTCAGGGTCGTTTACAGGGGCTCTAATTAAGAGAGTGATTTGCAATTTTCACCACGGTTACAAATGAGAATTTAATTTACAATAACAACATTTTATAAAAATAATCTAACAACAACAAAAAAAACTAGAGAAATCTGACAAAGCTATATAAATCTGGCGGTAAAAAATACTTAAGTAAAGTTTTACAAAATAACCTGTATACAAACAATTTTTATTCAGAGCAGCTCTGGAACCGGTTTGTGCACTCGTGGTTATTTTAATTTTAAAGAACAATATTTTATTTACAGGCCACAGTACTGATTGCTTTATAGTTTCACTTCACAACAATTTTGGCGCCTTTCTTCTTTATTGGTTTCACGAAGTGTACTGTCGTACGTATTGTAACACTCAGTTTTCTGTAGAAAATCCTTTAATACATACGCTGAACGCTACCACTATCAGCCGGACCGCCACAACAGACTCTCGCCATGACTACCATAGTCAGGCCCACCAAACAGACTAGTCCGGCTCCGACAACACACTTACTGTTCTGTGTGCGCACGCTTTTCGACGATAATCCGTAGCAACCATTACAGGCTCTGCACTCTAACGCCTCACTGACTGTTCTTTACAATGCTCTGGCCTCAAAATTACTCCGAAAAGAATATCGATGAAATTTTAAATAAAATGAATATTAAAAATTGTTGATCTCTACACTATATATATATATATATATATATATATATATATATATCAAATAATGCCTTTAAAAAAACAATTGGTAAACTTTCAATGTAAGATACAAGGGAGACCAGCACCTACGATAAACCCCTGTCAAGAGGAATTGAATTATTTAAGAGAAAAGAAATCGTTATCCTTGGCACAACGTGGTGGGGGTAATTAACTGTAAAACTTGCCATAGATCACAAAGCTTAACGAAATTTGCATTTTAAGTGGCTTTGCTTTAAGGCATTGTGTATATAAACCCCGAGTCAGGAGAAAGCGAGAATCCTTAGCCGCATCTCTCTGTCTTAGAATTACTGCGGAGAACTAAGACTGATTTTTCTCTCTGTTATGGTGAGCTGAAATTTCTGGGTCTTGATCGTTAATATCTATGAATAATCGTAAATGCAAATAATTTTATTCTGGTTTAATTTTCCAATATATTATTTTATTAATAATAATAATAAAATAATGATTTTTAAAAACAAAGGTATTGTCTTGAAATATTTACAAAAAACATTTGTGACGTGAAGTGTATAACTGAATTTTCTGAAGTTAAAAACGGTATAATTTATATTTGTAAAGCAACTGCCCGTTTAATTACTTTAAATAGCTGTTATAAATACGATTCAAATGATTTGCTTTATATTTAACAGTTAGTCACAGTTTCCTGCAAATAACTAATTCAGAGCTTTATAACTGTATAGTTATACATTATTTATGACGTCTTACTACGAGCCAGTGTTATTCTTCCTACTTCACAAAAGTTTCGCGAATTCTCTTCATTACTGAAATAAGACACGAGATGGAAATTTTTCGTAATGTAACGAGTTACTTTTATGACCCTTTTTATTTTATCTCAGAAAGCTTTATAGTTTTTTTTTTGCAAGCCGCAAAACAAAGGAAACGTTAACCATAAAACTTTCTATGAACACTGAAGGGGAAATACGACACGAGAAACAGGGAGAGAAATGTCCCTTTAGAGCACAAACTCTCAGTTCTCTTTACGTAAAATTACGACGACTCAATAATTAAGTGAATTATAGCACACCGTTACGAACCAATCACAAATAACAATAATTATAGAATTAATATTTCATCTGACATAAAATAAATATAATTGACAGTAATTAAGAATAAGTTAAATGCCAAGAATCAACATAAATGGCTACATTGACAGTGAAATTGATACTTTTGGATAACTAGACAAAATATTTTTAAAATTGAATAAATAAATAGCCAAATAACAGAAAAAATGAACTGATAAGTTAACTACAACTCAAGCTTTTGTGCAATGGTTCCCAATACAGTCCGATCGAGATCTGTCCATTGTGATTCTTATCATATAGGCGCAAGGACACAAACAGTCGCCCGTAAAATACAATATTATTATTAAGCTACTATGGGTCATTTTCCCAGTGGTAGCTATAACTACAAGTATAACATATATAATATTATATGGGTAATATAAACCTACTGTCTTTGTAAAGTTTATTACTATTACCCGAAATAAAAAGAAACACGTTTCAACACCTCTCATTTCCTTCCACTGCACTTAATTTGATATTTCTTTCCTTATAAATTACTTCACTTCACTGCTTACCACGCTGACTAGATAGAGATTAGTATATATATATATATATTGTAATGAATACAAATTAATGAAAGTTAAAATAACACAATGCCTCACGTTAAGGCGCCAATTTGTAATGAATGCAATAAAAGATTTTTTTTAAAAAAAGACAGTTAATTAAATAAATAGTTAGCCTCTCATTCAGGTGCCAATTTGTGGTAATTAGTTAATGACTTTAAAATAATCCCTACGTTAGAGCAACAATTTGTATTAATTTAAATATTAAATGAAAGGATGTTTTAATAATAAATAAGATTTTTTAAATAAGCAAACAAATAGTCAAATTTACAAATGTTATCCAATAATTTTTTACAGCAGTTACCGCGTAATTAACTTTCAATTTATATTATTTATGTGCTTTACAATAAAAATTTACTCTTTCTCAGAATCCTTACTGGGCCTTTAAATAATGAAAATATTTGTTAACAATCCAATCTTCTATGAAGCTATTATCGACTTGAATGTACTATATATAATGCAAATATGAAATGTTAACTTTAAATTATAAACGATATTAGAAAACCGAAATATGAGGATAATTACCTTTACCTAATGGTTTAAAAATATGAATTTAGTGAGATTGTAACTTACTGTTTCTGGATATCAGGGCAATTTGGCTCGTTCATTCACTTACACACACATTACACTGACTCTAATTATCACTGTTGGTTTGACAAAAGTCGATTATCCGTTCGTTAAGGAAATGTAGTTCGATCGTTCTGAAGACTATTAAACGTCATATTCAATTATTTGGTCTCCCAACATCGAAACATTCTTATGTGTAACTTGTGTGTTTTCTGCCGCTAACAATTCGACTCCAAATTTTCTAATTATTAATTAATAATTGCCTTTTAATTACCACAATATATATATATATATATATATATATATATATTGCAATGATTAAAGGAAATATAATTAATTAAATGAATGAATTGCCCCACGTTGTGGAAGCCATTTATGTAATGATTAAAGGAAATTATTAACAAAATTTAGTTAACAATGATTAAGATTAAAAGAAAGCTTTCAATTCATCAAAGATTAATTTAACAGGTGATTATTTAGTTTTTTTACAAATAATTTGCCCTAGGTTGGCACGCCGAATTCAATAATTACAAAATTAACAAACTAATATTTTATTAATAATTGTGGCCTTCAAAGTAAAATGCAGTCAAAATTAATAACTCTTCTTCTTAGGGTCTTTAACTGGGCGTGATTAAGTAAGAATAATCAAAAAAATTTAACAATTAAATAATTAACAATTTGAAACCAAATTGAGACGAAAAGGATACGAAATATAACAAAATGAAAAGAACGAAATAGGACTAATACGTTTAACTATCGTTTACAGAATTTAATTAGTTTGGTTTGTACTTACAAATGTCCTGCTGGTACAAGACTTAGTATTCGGGGCTTGGGTACACTATTTTTTTTACACTTAAAAGGCCATTAATCACAGATTCTACACATTACTTATTGGCAACATTGGCTATATTGGCTATATTCCGATGACTGCTTCGCTCCGTAATAATTCACCAATGTTATTCCGCAACAATTCCTCCACGAAGATTGTACAAAGTTCTACTTTGACGAAACTGGTATTACTTTACAAAATTCACATTGCAATATCTCGGTGAATGTTTTACTCTGCTCAATTTTATAAAGACCGTTCTCTGCAACGTTTTCACCGTTGGCCGCTTCTATTCTCCAATGATTCAGCAACTTTATTTTACTATGCTCGACGATGTACAATCCAGACCACGACGACCAACTGCAACCAACTTACGTTCCCGTATAATGCGCGCAGTTCACGACAAAGCTAGTTTATGTTTTTGCATTGTTGTCTTTGAGATCGGTGCCGCTAAACAATTCATCATAATTAAAGTCATTAATGGAATCCTTAATTAGTATTTATATATATATATATACTCCATGATTATTGTAGTTTATTTAGCCTACGTCTAAACTGATCAGCGCTATTCGGAAAAGTCGTCAGTAATTCTGCAGGCAATGAATTCCAGTCGCGAATTGATCTATTAAAAATGGAATATTTTCGAACGTATGTGCGTTGCCCTTTTTATTTAATTTTTAGAAATATAAGCGGGCGCCAAGAGATGATTTGTAATTTCCTTCCAAGCCGGTTGACCTGTATAAGCCTGTATATTGCGGAAAGCTTCGGGTGTTTCCACCTAATGCTGAGTGATTCTAAATGCTGGTGAGGATTGTTTGCGAATCGACCCCTCCAAACATCTCCTCACAGGGGTTGAAATTATACACAAACAACGTCAGTATAAATACAATCAATATAATTAACCCTGAAAAATAATTATTCTACGGAAATATCTGTCGTGTTTGCATGTTCCAAAGTTTCCACCTCGCTTCCCTTGCATCTGTGGGGTAAATGCAAAGATGAATGTCATAACTAAACTCAGTGACATCCATAACCTTCGATTTGACTCCAATCTCGGTTGTATTCGCGTTATTTTCCTGTAAAGCATCTCCACCCCAAACCCTAAGAGTTCCCTTTCCTCAGGGTGTACAGGATGAAAATTTTATTCAGAATAACATCGGTAGAAAGACTATCAATATCTTTGGCCCCTAAAAATAATTATCTGACTCAAATATCGACTGTTTTAGCATGTTTAAATTTTTGCACCCCCATCCACCCCCGCTTTTGGGGGTGGAAGACGGGTCTCACCCCAACAGTGTTTGTTTCCTGGTCGCAAAGAACACGTGTACGAAATTTGGTGAAATTTGCTCCACCGGTGTAGGTTTTTATAAGGAACATACAAATATATATACATACATACATACAAACAAACATAGAAACAAACTCTCCGCTTTATTTATTAGATTGACCATTCATAAATTTTATCCAGGTCAGCCTGAAATAGTTTAATATGTGAATTTATACTAATGTACGCAAGGAACATGAGTGGACCGATCACACTCCCCTGCGGGACCCCTGACCTAATTTTAACAGAGTCGGACAATTTGGCCCGGTTGTGGCGCCATAGTGAAAAGTTTATTTTTCGGTTGATATCAAAGTCGTATTACAAACTAACTTGTGCTTAAAAGAACAACTGAAACCGTTTTCGGGAGTCCACCGAGATAATGCGAGTTAAGTAGAGACAGGGCTCAAATTTTAGAGCACAGGTCGTTAAAAGGGTGCTTCTGGCGACTAATGGAGTTTAGCCTAACTTGGATGTTTAACCGTACATCTTTAACGAGAGCTCTTAGTGAACGACAACCTCCTGCTTTCGCCTTAACAACTTAAGTTCCCGAGTTCACGTTACGCTCCTTTTCCTTTAACCCGTTTCCTTACCCCCGTGTCGTGGAGATTTCCAGAGCCACCGCTGGCAGGTGGAATTAATAGTTGTATGGCACCATGGAGAAATTATCCAGAGCACGTCATAAATCATTCTGCATTAAGTGACAGAACTTGTTCCAGGAAATTGCTATTTTATAGACGATAAAGTCTTGTAACACGGCCCTCACAAACAAGTTTTAATAATTTAAGAAACTTTAGTAATAATTATGTATTAGATTAAGTAGTAAATAAAGTTGTTAAAGCTATAAAATTGGAAATAACCAAGTAATAGTTGTTAAAGCTTAATTTACTTCAGTAAATGGCTAAAGATGAATTTAGTAACACCACTGACGTCATACGCTCCCCATAATAAAAACGAATAAATACATGTTTCATCTCACATGTTTAGTGTTTGATTATTCAAATATTTATTTGGGGCACGAATACAGTATTAGGGTCGGAATAGCGGTATGAGTTGCTGCTACTAAACTATACTTGTATCCTAGTAATATTTTCTTGTTGAAGAATTTAATAGTATCATGGACGTCTTATCCCCTCTATGCCAATAATGTGAATGTGTTCTCTGTAGACGATTATTATCTGTTACTTAGTTTTTATTATTTACTAGCTGGGTGCCCGACGTTGCCCGTGTACTTATTTATATAAACCCGAAAAAGTATTTAATTCTATTGTAGTAATTGGTAATTAAGGCATTGTTCTAATTGAAAAGTTGAATTGTAGAGGACTCATTATTGGTGGATAAAGCGGACGCCGCAACAAACCGGCAATGCAAAAAAAAGTATTGTTGATCGGTCGAGAAGGTTTTACGCGCTCAAAATTTACGAGACGAATGAACAGTTGGGCAGCGGACAGCAAGTAGAACAGAGTAAAAGAACGAACAGTTGGGCAGTAAACGGCGAGATGTACAGATTGAAATTCTAATTCACGAAAACTTGAACAATCTTTGTCAGTCAGCAGTGAAGACTGAAAGGTCTAATTTAAAGAACGAGAAAGTGTTCCCGTAACCAGTACGCTGTTATATCAAAAATGCAGAAACTGAACTAGTCTTCAGTCAACAGACAAAACTAATGAGGTGCATTTTCAACAAAAATCCACGAGATCTACAAATCCAGGTTGCAGTAAATCATCGAGAATCGACAAATATATTTTAAACCAACTAACAAACTACGCTAATTAGAGTCTGTGAACATTTAGAGTCTGTGAGTACTTAGAATCAGTGATATCCCCAAAATTGTGCACGAAAAGTTAAAATGAGACCTGGGCTGCCGTAAGTAGAAAGAAAACTTTAAATTCATTGTAAACGACGTTTAAAAGATAAACGTCAGATCGTTCTTTAATTATCGATAAAATGAGATCTTTAATTATTCAGATCATTCTTTATTTCTTGAGAAAAATTGAAATTGTTTAAATTCAATCTTTGGTATTATTTCTTCAGCAACAAATTTCGTCTATGTTCAGACGCATTGATTCTCATATAAAGCAAATATAATTTTTGTGATTTTGATTATATAAATTCTTCCATTATCAAACCCAGTTCAAGACCCTGAGATCCCAAATATTTTGTGATTTGAATACTTGTTTTAAAATTGTCAATAAATCTTGTTTAATAGTTTTCACGTAATAGTTCTTTTCATTTAAAAACGCCACATAATTCATATCTTGAATTATTGTCAAAAGATGCAAGCTATCTATATAAATTATTACACTATATTAATCTTTAGCGAAGAAGTGATTTAACCTAAATCTAAATGTCCGTACACACTTTCGGCCAAAAGTGCATAGATTGAACGACTGTAAAATACATTTAATTTTATTGCTTCAACACAGCAAACATACCTCCAAATTTCTTCTTTAATATACTCCTTGATTATTTCACGATACAATTGTCCCTCAGTCTTCAGACATTACGAAATATTAAATCGATAAAATTGTTAGCTATATTCACAATGTCAACAAATGGTCGCCATATTGGAGTCACTAAAATGGCGCAGGAATTAACTACATTTTCCGCAAGGATCGTAAAGTATTTCGTATTGTTTTTTTTATTATCATTCTATGAAGTTTTCCGGATAAAATTGTACTTTTTATTCAATTAAAATATTTTTGCTTTATTTCAGTACGGATAAAGAAAATACTTCCTTTGTTCGTCGCGGAGTAACGTCTCTCTGTTTTGTGATGTCACAGTCTTTTGGTACGCAGTAATTTAACACAAAATAATCACATTTTTTAATTATAACTCTTTCCGCCTTTATTTTAGGGGTTTCTCACCCCAACAGTACCGTTTCTCGTGTTTTTAAGAATAAGTGTACCAATTTTTGTTGCAATTTATCCACGCGTTTAAATATGTATAGATATTAACGTAAATACATACATACATACAAATATACATCCTTTTTTATTATATAAATTTTTAAACAAGCGACTGAAATGAACCAAAAATCCAATTTACAATGTGGTCTAGGAAGTGTATGACGTCAATGATGCTAATAAATTCAATTTTAATCTCTTCCGTTAATAATTAACTTATACAATTGTTTCGTTTATAAATTTCAGAAAAAAATAGTTTCAAGTATATGAAAAGTAAACATTTGTTTAATTTCTATTAGAAATTTTCTCCACAAAACTTTTAATATAAATATGACTTTGATATTTTAAGAAATAAATTAGTTTCCAACTTGATTTTTTTATATTCGTTACAAAAATAAAAACAGGTACGTTGTGCCACACTATTTTTATTTTAGTAATACGCTCTCATTTATAATAAAAATATAATTCTTGCATTTTTGGCTAGTTTATTCACTCATGAAACATATTTGTATAATTATATAACATATTTAAATGCCCAAGACAAAAATCTTCTATATAATAAAAAAGGATGTATATTTGTATGTACGTATGTATGTATGTATGTATGTATGTATGTATGTATGTATGTATGTATGTATGTATGTATGTATGTATGTATGTATGTATGTATTTATGTATTTATGTATTTATTTACGTTAATTTCTATACAAATTTAAAAGCGTGGATAGATTGCAACAAAAATTGGTACACAAATTCTTCAAAACACGAGAAACGGTACTGTGAGGGTAAGAAACCCCTAGCATATATGTGGAAAGAATTATAATTAAAAACCATTATCATTAAATGTTAAATTACTGCGCGCCAAGAGACAATGACGTCACGCGAGAGAAAGACGTTACTACGCAACGAACAAAGGAAATATTTCCTTTATTAGGAATGAAATAAAGCAGAAATATTTTCTTTAAATAAAAACTATAATTTTATACAGCAATACTCCATCGATTGGTAATAAAGAAGAATACGAATTACTTTACCATCCTTGCGGAAAATGTAAGTTAATTTTCGCGCTGTATTAGTTGTGAGTCTAGCTAACAATTTCATCAATGTAATATTTCGTAATGTATGAAGACTGAGTGACAATTGACAATTATATCCTGAAATACTCAGGGAATATATTTAAGTATTCAATTAAATACTTTTTCGAGTTTATATAAATAAGTACACGAGCAACGACGGGCACCCAGGTAGTATTTAATAAAGTAATAGAGGAAAATACCACTTGTAGACGTTTCGTCTTCAACGTGGGACTTCTTCGGGGTTAGAATAGAATGGAGTGTTATTCATAATTTTTTACGAATTTCGAAACTCTTGTATTAATAATTATTAACATGTCTCCGAATCGGCGAGTCTTAATATTTAAAATTTCACAACGTTTTTTATGAACCTCATAATGTAATGTTCTGTACAAAGAATGGACGAAGACGTGTGTATTGTGTTCAGTCTCTTAAAGATAACACTATTAAAGTAATAATGACGTCATCACACACTTTTCCGATAAATCGCGAACGAGGAGCGACCGCGTTCTGGAAACCTTCCAAGAAAGTTTAATTCCCAAGGTAATTTATGGGGGTTTCCCTTCCCAGACACTTGTATTGTTTAAACATAAATTCTGAATGCATTACGTTTGCGTTCCCGTTAGTATTAGTTTAAATGTAAAAATTTCTGCACGTCAGGAAAGTAAACTCGCGTCATTGCTGTTTTGTGTGTTTGCTTAAATAACTCGTTCACGTGCGTGTTCGCCATCAAGCAAACAGTTTGGTAAACACAAGTCAGCTGCTTATGATCCTCCACTGCTACACAATCTAACTGCTCTATATTTGTACAAAGAACTTTTTTAAAAAAAACCTAAACAAAAAATCTGTGTCTTACGCGAAATAGAGGAATAATAATTTATCACATATGGTGGTATTAAACTTAATTATAAATAATTCATATCAAAATGAATAATTGTGTTATATGCTGTGCCTCAAGGGTATCTTTTTGGTCCATGTTCTTTAACGTTTATACTGATGATATTAGTATAATATTAAATGCCTACTATTTTTCAGATAGTTTGAAAATCTTTAAATGTATTAACTCAATAAAGTAACTTCACTGCTATGCTAAATAAAATAAATGAAAATAATATGAAGAAAAATTTAATATAAATTATATAGTCTGTCAGAATATTTGTTTATAAACACTAAACGTTACATTTATTTTTTTTATTAAATAGAACGTAACGTTTATTACCCTCAGACGTTATCTAAAAGTTATTTCAGAAATATAATCAGAAAAACCCTAAAATGACGGATTATCTAGTAGGAAATACCTGCGAGGGATGCTCTCTCGCAGGCAGAACCTTGTAGGAGAGATACGAAGGGGCTACATTTGGGGATGCCTTTTCCTCTCCGTTTTTGAACTAAGGTTCCCACAAGCCGACGCACCTCGGTCTGTTCTGAGAGGTGCATGATCCGGGGTCACAGACCTTGGACATACGGTAAGAGTTGCCCGCTATTCCCATTGGAATAGTCGGCCAGCTGCCTCCTAAACTGGTCGAGGCACGGAGAAGGGAATGCTGCACCCCACAGCAAACTCATCTCCCGCAATTGGAAGTGCGTGGGACAAGTACCCAATGCCCGACCTACCTGATGCAGGTTTTTCTAGGGTTTGTCCTGCATTTCTTTAGGCGAATGCCGGGTAGGATCCGTAAACCATAGCCCGGGGGCCCTAGTTACCCATTGGCTACCTTCCTTCACCCTACCGCATCCCTCCTTTCAAAACTCTTTCCTATGCTATGAAAGGGGAGTTGCCAACATGTGGATTACCCTTATGTAGCCTGTTACCCTAAAAAAACTAAAAATACGGGGGCTCTAGTTAACCCTTGGCTACCTTCCTCTCCCTTTTCTCATCCCCCGTTTCAAATCCCTTCCTATGCTATTAAAAGGGAGTTGTCACCATGTGGATTACCATCATGTAGCCTGTTATCATAAAAAAAACTAAAAAGATTTGGACAAGAAAGAAGAAGCCTGTGAGGGCTGTTCTCTCACAGGTGAAAACTTACAGAGAGAGATGGAGGGAGCTATCTTCTTCTCTCTCTGAATGTTCCGGGGCGCAGACATTGGCTCTCGCCTTCCATTAGAACAGTCGGCCAGCAGCCTCTTAAACTGGTCGCGTTACGCAGACGGGAGTGCTGCGTCCTCACAGCAAATCCCTCTCGCGAAACCGGAAGTCCGTGGGACAAGAACCAAATGTCCGACCAACCTGATGCATGTTTTTTAGGGTTTGTCCGGCATCAGTTTTAGGCAAATGCTTGTTAGGATCCTTTAACTACATCCCGGAGGCCCTAGTTAACCCTTGGCTACTTTCCTCTACCCTTCCGCATCCTCCCTTTCAAATTGTTTTATTTATTTAAGGGGAATTTCCACTACATGGATTACCCTCATGTATCCTGTTCTCTAAAAACAAACAAAAAACTAAAAAGACTAAATCAAAAACAAATGAGAGAATTAAGTATAATATCGTTACTTACATAATTAAATATATTTAAAATTTTGGCTAAACAAATTAAGTGAAAATATTTAGAATAACTCTGGCCGAAATGAGAGTAAACAATTCTATTTCTTGCACTTCACGAAGTTCATATTGTTGTAACTCAAGTATTTCACAAACAAGAATTAAACATTCGCATTTGCAGTAATACATTATTTTAATCCTAACATCAGTGAATCTTAAATAGATTTTAAATGTGTATAATTTTTTAACTTAAATTGAATTTATGTTCGAAGATCTAACAATTTGAGTTGAACCCAGTAAATAATTCTGGTTTTTTAGTTATACCGTCACCATAAATTTTGGTGTTTCAATGAACGTAAACCTCTTAAAAACATGTATGAATTTATATTAGACCTAATACGCAGTATTAACGTCATCAAACGTGGGTAATAATTTCTCTCTTTATATAATATATACCTGGAATAAGTAGCATTTAAATTTCATAAATTAATACTCTGAATGAAAATAGAATACGTCTTTTTTGAAAGGATAAAATAGCCAAATGAAGTGATGATATAAATACGGCATGTTTTTCTACTATTACAAATTAATTTATCTTTAAGAATTTAGCAATTTAATACGTGAAGAGTGGCTCATATTATTATGAAAGTGTAAATTTTGGAACGTTAAAATTTGAATATATTTATAGTTAATTCATAAATTATTTTCAAGGATCTAAACAGCTTAATAATGTATTCATATATAATTAAACAAATTTACGTTCGTGTCGAGTAATCAGATAAATAAATAAAATATTGCTCGTTAACCTTATGATTAAATAAAGTTATTTCCTAAGAGAAGAGTATAAAGAGACGTGAACATTGGTATTGGACAAGTCCAATTAGAGCTCTAACTAAGTAATTTAAATTCTCATTCGTAGCGAGAATAGAGAGAACGGTTAATTCATCCCAGCTACTCCTCCTCTTCCATTCAAGATGATAAAAGAGTGAAACTCTATAATTGTTCTTGCATGCAATTTATTTGTCCCGAACATTTTAACGCTTATTAGAATTAAAAAAATAAATGAGTCAGTATTTTATCCACTCATACGCTCATTTAACGTGAGAACGTTTACAGAAATTCTAAATCCTTGCAGATAAATATATGAACATAATATCATAAGAAATCATTCACGGAAATATTTAAAATGTCTTGAGCTTTAATATATTAAAAGGAATTATAGTTTTTGATATCCTTTTGCCTCAATATACAATCTCGTTAATTACTTTTCAGCACATGCAAAAATAAAATAAATAATATGTAGTTATAGCACTTCATAACATTTATATTAAATAAAAACTGAAGTAAAACTAATTTTTTACAAAGAATTTAATAACAGATATTGTTGCAGATGAAGTTTACTTTTTTAAAAAAACGAATAAAAATTCTTATAAAATGTATTTAAAAATTTTTTACGAATTATTTCCTACTGGCAGTCTCTTTTATTTCAACATTTACAAATATATTGTAAAATAATAACGATAATAGACAAAAATATCAACGTCAGACTGGGTTGTTTTTTTCATCTTCCAATCATATTCGGAAGTTGAGTGCCCAGGAAAAAAATTAAATTTCTACGTGCAACGGGAAATTATAAAGAAAGAAATCGAAAAGTAAATAAAATTTAATTTTATTCAGAAAAATAGGATCTATATAGAATCATTTAACCACCTGAACACTACTGAAAATAAAATGAAAAAACCCCACACACACAGTCTAAATATTCAATATCTTACCATTTTTAAAATATACATTTAACAACCACCGGAATTTAAGCCAATAAGGAATTTTAAAAGTAAACGATAACAGATTTCTTAAATATTTCTGGACAATAATGCGTTTCTTTCAATAAAATATATACGAAAAGAATTAGATTAACAAGTAGCCCAAATAACAGACGTAATTAAGTGATAAAATAAAATCGACGTAACTATTGTGCAGAGTCTTCTTGGATTCGTTGCGTGGCATTTATTTCGTTTCTAAATTTTATCTATTAATTTGATACTTCTTTACCTAATTAGGCTTTATTTTATATAGGGGTTTTCATATTCTCAAAATAAAATATGTTTAATTAATCCAGATATTCTGACTTCTTTAACTTTTCTGAATAAAAAAAGGTTTATTGAAAATCTCTGGAATATAACTAAAAAAATGTAGTCAGCAAGCCTGATAATTATGTTTTCCCTAAACATTTCCTGACAAAGGAGTAATCCACAACATTGAAATTAAAATTACGATTTTTTAAAAAAGTTATTCTAAAAATATGCGTTTAAGGCTTCTGAGAAAAAGATATTGCACAACAATGCACAAAATTTCACTAATTTTCAGTGATCTGATACTTTTTTCTTGAAAAAAAAACAACGATATATCTGGTTTTAATAATTTCTCAATACTTGTAATTATATATAAAATTTTATGTTTAATTTATAAGAAATTACTTTAAGTGTTACATAATATAAATAAAAATATACATAAATTGTAGATATGGTTTTTAGGTTCTGATTTAAAAATGATACTTTCCTAATTTTTGGATAGGAGTTCAAGAATAAATGTTTTGAAGAAATCCAACATTACATTTATATATTCAAAAATATTAATAAAATAATGCGATTATTTCAATTAAAATTATATATTACTTTCCTTTCCACGACCAGTAAATAGAAACTATAAAAATCTGGTGTTTGCCTTTAAGCAAAGTTGACATGCGACACGCACGGGAAATTAAAAACGTTCAACAGGAAACGCTGTTCGCTAGTAATTATTATTAGTTTGCTTAATCAATATTGAGTGCTCTAGTATATATTATGCACAAGAGTAACGGATCGAGGGAGAGATGGTGCGGTGATGTGAAACGTCTTGCGTTTCTCCTCTCCTGGGGCGCATCTACTGTAATATTGCCGTGGCGCTCCTCACAGGAGGACAAAGGAATACAAACTCCTTTCTGATTTACTGCCTACGAACACTGGATGAAACCGAAGCCAGTCTATTGGAAAGATAAATTACACCCGCGATGAAGACCTCGAGCATCGTCACCTTCATGCACACAGATCACAGATTAAATGACAAGACCGATGATACCCATGACACACGTATTAAATTAATTTTTTAAATAACAATAGAACACTTCGGAATAATTCAATATACAATAAATATATCTCGCAAAATTAACACTTTATTTATTGTGAATTAATAACGTGCGTTCAACACTATCTGTACACAAGTTTATTTCTTGATAACATCTGAATATGTCCATAATGAATAGAGAAGAAACGTTACGATGTATTTTAGTTCATATATGTAACTGTTAATGTTTATAAATAAATATTCTACGAGTAAAAAATCAAGTTGGCGAATTTTCTCGATAAAAATAATTAGTATATGTATAATTTCAAAAACGGCACAGTTCCTTTCAGCATTGATTTTTCTGTTATATATAAAACTATGGACTTGAAATAAAGCATTCAGACCATAGTAAAAGATCGATAGAATAGATGGTTAGGTAAAATTGGAGCTGAAGTACCAAATATAAGAAGGTGTAATACTGGGGAAAAATCGGCATTACATCCACATTTTCGTAAATACACTAATTAAATTATTATTCCTGTGTACTTCAGAGTGAATATACTTGATTTGTTAAGAATGGATATTGGCTCTACTACAAATAAAAATGATGGGTTTCTCTAAATTTGAGAATGAGTATTCCAATTGCAATGAAACATTATTCGTGAGAATTACCCCTAAAGGTTATACAGTACTGCGATGCTTATATCGACTGAATTTTGTATTAATAAATTTATCAGATAATGTGCAAGGGTCTGATTTTTATTAGACTTCTCAAAGATAAGGTAATAAAAAACTTGTCAAATTGATGGTTAAATGATATATTTTTTTCAGTATAACAAAATAACGGAAATATTTCGTTCTCTGAAACTGGAGTTTGTAATTTTCCTAACCTCCGGTTTTTAGTTTTTTGTCTCTGAGACGATAAAACAAAATTTTAAAACAATTCCGATGCATGAATGTCATTAGAAATATTTTTAAAAAAATCTGTAATGTAGTACAAAAAGTAGTGAAGCAGAAATTTTTACAAAAAAACTGATATAATTTGGATGTTACCCTAAGAAAAAGAAATCAATAGAATCTTTATAAGTCTCACAATTTTCTAATCACATAATTATTTATTCAAATGAAACAATTCTACTGATGCATACTGAGTCGAGTAAATATAAAACGAATAAGGTAATACAATAAATTCAAATATATTTGAATTTTAACGAAAAATACAAATTCTAAAAATTAATGCTTTAAAAAATTTAATCGCTCTATTTCTTTTTATAAATTTAGTGTTTCAGAATTTCAAGAATTCAGTTGCGTCGACAAAAAAACTGAAAAATTAGTTTATTTCCTTTTAGTTATAACGTGTTTTTGACAACCGTAAAACGAATTATTTTTTAAATTTACCGTCTGCAGTTTGAACGTTCAGTTTAGGGTATTGTCTTACGTCATATGATATGGAAGTTTCAAAGCGTACTAATTTCCTGATGTTACGATAATTTAAATTCTGCATTACTGTAACAGACAATTTTTTTTTCCACGCATTATATTCCTTTCCCCGACGTTTTTTCTACCTGTGAAGGTTGTAAACTGTTTTTGAAATAAGGAAATTTAGCCTACAAGGTAAGGGACATGTCAACTGTTTCCGTGACCGCTGTCCAACTACCTGACGTCACCTTAGTAGTAAACACGACCCAGCTGACCTCACCTATGGTGTAGGTGGCGCCGTCTATCTGGAAGGTGGCGCTCTTGCATTTCTTGAACATGCGGGCCTGTCGGGCTGCGGCCGTCGAGTCCTGCATGGCGCCCTGAGCTCCACCAGGAGCGGCGTCTCCACGTGGTGTGCAGAGCAGGGCGCCAGGCGTCGCGGTGACGCACGTGTGCGCATGCGCCGGGACTCCCATACCACACACACTCGCACGCACGAACCAGTCCTCTACGCCTCTGCATGGCGATACTTCATCTACATCCTTATGAGGAAGCCACCAAAGTAGGTCTAACAACGGACAATAGGTTTGAAGAAAACCCAAGTAGGCAGACAGTCAACGTAAAAGACTATCCATTTATATTGAACACAATATTTTAATATTAGGTTGCTTAATTATTTTAACTGCAATTAAAACTTAATTCATAATGATTCTTAATGAAGTGACAAATTAAATGGATTTCAATCTCAATATACTGTATGTAGGTATATAATTTTAATATAATACCATCTATATTTTTTAAAAAAGTATATTTAAACTTGTATTGTAGAAATTAGCCACCGTTTGGATACACATTACGATTTTTCAAAATTATGCACCATATTTTTGATCAGGGACTCCATTAATATTCTACATTTCATTGAGATTTTAGTTTAATGAAAAAGCCAAATTCACCATTTTCGCAGTGCCATATTTTTTAAAAATATTTCTTAATTCTTGTAGTGATATTTAGTCGGACATGAATTGTATTGAGAATAAATTGGATACACTTATAGAAATAAAAGTGTAATATTTGTTCTGAAAAGCCTTGTTATCAGTGCTTCTGAGGATAAATTTGTTAAATCGCCAGTTCAATTCTTAATCGAAAACGCGTTCATAGAAAAATAAACGTTGGTTTAATTTTTTGCTGATAAATGCTATAAATCTCGTATAATATTAGAAATCGAAAACGCGTTTAGAAATTTTCTCCACAACTTTTTTATTATGTATCGATATTTTAATAAACAAATTAGTTATTTTTATATTTGCTCGGAAAAAGAAACAGGTACGTTCTGCAAAATTATTTTTATTTTAGTAATATACTCTCATTTTAATCAAAATATTTTTCTTTCATTTATTAAGAAATAAATTAGTTAAAAACGACAGGTGTTGCGAAATAATTTTTTTTTCAGATATTTTATACAGGATGTGATTAATATTCTAGAAAGAGGAGGATCATGTCGAGGAAGTCGTGAAGAGTTTTATAAATCGTTACAACAAGACATTTATAGACATTTGTTAGTTATAAAGAGATAAGTGAATTGTTTCCTGAACTCAGGAAATTTTAAACTAAATATCAGTTTAGTGAAAGATACAGAAGAAGTAGGGCGTTAATTTTTCCTTTCACTTATTCTAAGAAATCCCTTGTTCCTTTCAGTATACCAACGAGTAATTCTCTTCCCAGAATTATCGGAACCAACGGCAATGAATCCCCATAAGGTTCCCATTCATTTGTAACCCCTTCTGCGAATGAGAGTTTCGTTCCTTAAATATTAACGCTGAGCAGCAAGGATGTAGTTTAAGTTGAGAGCTTGAGAAACCAAAAGACTCTCTTTTATCTGTCTATATCTCTCTATTGCTTTATCACTGTCGCTTTATTGATTTCTCTGTATATATATTGCTTTATATATATATATATATATATTGTAATTAACAACTATTAGGCGATTAACTTTCCCCACGTTGGCGAAGCCATTTATGTAATAATCAATTAGATTTAATTAAATTATAGGAATAATTAACAACATTTACTAAGCTTAAAGGAATTTATTATTGTTGATAAATTTTACAATTTACCTATTTTCATGCCGAATTTCATCCATTTAAACAAATACTTTAATTTTCATTCATTAATTCGCGGCATTTATGAACATACAGATCTGATGATATTACAATCAAACACGTCGAATTTCTTATCTCAGGGTCACTACTGGGTTTGATAATAAGAAGAAAATCAATGTATAAACTGTCAATTAACAATTCAAATACAAAAAGTTAACCTAAAACAATATAAAAATAAGTGAGAAGAAATCTAAACGAAATGTGACTCTACCCTTTAAACTATCGTTTACAAATTTATATAAAAGTATTTTTACTTACGGACCGTCTGTCTGGTACCAGATCTCTCTCTTGTATCATGAACACTTTAACACACTTTAATTTTAATATCAGGCCTTGGTTTTCACTGATTCTACAGTTCACTTTAAAATTTGGCAATTTCTTCAGGATCAATTCCTCCACGAAGATTTTGGAAAGTTCTATTCTGACAAAACTGATATTACTTTCCAATATTTACGATGCAATACTTCCGTTAAAGTTTAACTTTGAATTAATTCACAACTTTAGCTGGTAATACATTAACGACGTCTAGTCTCCACTCAAGTTTTATTTTTTCTGTCCCTTCCAATGTTTCGCCGCCAACTGGTCTTTCTCCAAGCGCATACTCAGTTCTCCGCGCGGTCTCCATTGTTAAACAAAGGAAAAACCCACCTTCATTGTTGCCTTTACGCATTCGTACCACTAACAATTTAATTATATTAAAATCAATTAATGGCCTGTTTAATTGGCATTACAATATATATAAATATATATACATCTCTTTCTCTCTCTCTCTCTCTCTCTCTCTCTCTCTATATATATATATATATATATATATATATATATATGTGTGTGTGTTTGTGTGTGTGTGTGTGTATGTGTGTATGTGTGCGTGTCCTGTATCTATTGTCGAACACATTACGTACCTATTCCAAATAGCTTGAATTTCAGTTTTCACAATTTCATGTCTGCTGCATAGAACTGTATATTTGTTTATTATTGTGTTTAAAAACGAAAGGAATGTATTTATTAATATTTATTACCAGTTCTGTCAGAATATTAAGGGTAATTGTTTTTATTTCCAAGTTCAATGATTTCGCCGTTTTGTGAGGTTCAGACGTCACCGAATCGACTGTTCGCGGAATTAGTGGACACAATGGACTCTAGAGTGCCTATTTCCGCTCCTCCCGTGACCATACTCGTACGTCCTTAATGATCTTGCAGCGAAGAGTACCTGACTTGGGTTTGGATGACCCACAATAAACGCCATTCCATACAGGGGAATCCTTCACTCATTAAACACTTGGAAATTGAGCTTCAGAAACTAGAGGTTTCTTTCCTGATTAAATACCAAAAAATTAAATGATAGACATTCCTTGACTCACACCAATCATAATTAAAAAATGGTTGTTAAATATCAAACCATCTACATACTTTAATATAGACGCTTTACCACGCTGCAGACAAAATACAAGGAGATACTACATTGGATTTTAGATTAGGTAAGACAGTCGTTACAGCCATCCTGTCTCCTCTTCCTCTCATCCTCTCCGAATAAATAAGATAAATAATAATCCTTTAAATATAATTACAGATAAAAGATTTGTAAACAAAGGAATCCAGTGTAGCGTAGAGCATCGATTTTTTTCTGGAAAACATAGACTGAAATTTGATATTCTTTACATGAGAATTTTTTATGATCATTCAATTTATTAAAATTGCAGTCTGTCAGCCATCAGCAGTTCCGTAAAGCAGATATGAAATGATGAAAACCCGAGGTTCAAAGCTAACACAAATTGGTACGTGATTCGCGCCACAAAGAGAGATTGCGAGAGCGAGAGGGAGAGTCTTGTGGTATCTGAAGCTTTCCATCTGATGCGTCCATCCAGCGTGCTATCTTAATTACTGTGTTCGTTTAATTATCTAGGAGTTTCATCACTATTAATGGAGAATATTTTCAGTTATTCATCTCTCACAGATTCTGTCGAATAAAGCAGGGGCTAGCGAATTTTGATTTGATGTCCGTTAATGACCTCCATTTTATATTGTGATGATTGGCGGCAGTACGATAACTAAATTTTTAAGAAATTAAAAATTAAAATTCTAAGTTAACGCCTAAATTTATAAAACGTCATATTGTCTAATTTTTAAACAGAATTTAAAATTATGTAAAAAAACCATGAACGTCATTGCACTGATTAGACGACAACATATCAGGTCACTTGGCGATGCAATTTTTGACGTGGGATCTGGTTTCTGCGTTTTATTCTACAGCTTTTGTCACGTGGTGTGACCAGACACTAAAATGTACCTTACTAAAGTGATCGAATAATCGAAATACAATACACGTTTCAAGGAGAACGTGAAGATAGCTACCGCTATGATCAAAAAGTAAGGCGAAATTGTCATTTAAAATTCCCGGGTATTAGGAAGGCAGGTAAATTTTTTTTTCTAGGTTGGAGGGACTGTCTATAATATTTTCCAAGCGTCTGTTTGTTAAAAGGTTTAATTATCTCCGAGTTACACGTGTTTTTGTAAACAACAAAAGTGAATTTTTCGATTTTTGAAATGGGTGATTTTGTTGAGCAAAAAACTTGCATCAAATTTGGTTTGCGGAACGAATATTTGTGTGCGGACACGTTGAAAATATAGCGGAAGGCCTTTGGTGATCAAACTATGGCACAAAAAAACGTTTATAAGTGGTACAACGAGTTCAAAGAGGGCCGAGAACGCGTTGAAGACGAACCGCGCTCTGGACGACCATCAACGTCTACCGACGAGGGCCACGTCCAAAAGATCAAAGATTTGGTGCTTGAAAATCGTCGATGGACAATTAGAGATCTCGCCGATAGTGTTGGAATATCGTTTGGCTCAGCCCAAACCATTTTGAAGAATGTTTTGTGTCTTAAACGCGTCAAGTCTCGATTGGTGCCAAAATCGCTCAATTTTTTGGAAAAAAAGCGTCGCGTTGATGTGTGTGAAACTTTGCTGTCTGACTATCAGGACCACTTGAAATGCATCATTACTGGAGACTAGACTTGGATTTACGCATACGACCCTGAAACCACCGACCAATCCAGCGAATATCGTGCAAAAGGTGAAGCAAGACCGAAAAGACCCCGGCAAAGTCGATCGAAAATCAAGGTCATGTTGACAGTTTTCTTTGATTATCGTAGTGTGGTGCACTATGAATTCCTTCCGCCGGGCCAAACTGTCAACAAAGAATATTATTTGAGCGTTATGCTTCGTTTGCGTGAAGCTATTCGTCTGAAACGGCCGGAATTATGGGCGAAAACTCTTGGTTCCTTCATCACAATAATGCACCATGTCATACTTCGCGACTTTTTTGCCAAAAACTCGACTCATATCATTCCGCAACCACCGTATTTACCTGATTTGGCTCCGTGCGACTTCTGGTTATTCAGCAAACTCAAAAGGTCAATGCGGGGACGCCGTTTTGACACGATTGAGGAGATAAAAACCGAATCGAAGGAGGTCTTGAAGGCTATACAAGAAAAAGACTATTCCGACTTTTTCGCGAACTGGAAAAAGCGTTGGAAAAAGTGCGTTTTATCGGACGGGAATTACTCTGAAGGGGATGAAATTGATTTGGAAGAATAAATAAAGAATTTATACTTTATAATTAAATTCACCTTACTTTTTGTTCACAGTGGTATAAACCGTCAGCAACTGACAGTTGGAGAGAGATAAAAACTGTTTAGTAATAATGAAAGTAAGCAGCCAACCTCATTTCGATTAAATACTAAATATATCTCCATAAATCCAATAACATGTAAGTTAAGTAAACGAACTCATATTAACAGGATTATTTGAGAGGAAAATAATTCAAATAAATTTGGCACACCAAATAACATTATTATAAGGATAATTAGCATTTTCTATCAGAAAATCAGTTGAGAATTGAAGTTTGACTTCACTTTCCCATCAAAATAATCTTCATTCAAAATTCCATGCTTAGCGAGTCACAACCCCCTATAACGGCAAAGGTTCAGGTCGTTGAGAATAGCAATGACGTCATAATCAGCGTCATCACAGGAAGAAATAAAAAAAATTGTTGATATATAGATCTGGGAAAATGAAGCTAAAACTGAAGTTGACATACAAGGGAATCTACAAAAGAAAAACAAAGATCTAATACGCACTGAGAGGAATAGAAAATTCAAATAATAGTGGACGATCTAAAAGATACAATAAGAAATACTACAATTTATGAAAAATTAATACTTTTTCAAAAATTTAAAAGTATTACCACCAAAAATAGTTTGAAATATCACGATAATTGTAATTTAAAAATCTATTCAATTGAAAGCATGATTGATTATTAATTTAATGAAATACTTTTTTGTATTCATTCTTAATTATGTTGTTGTAACTTTTTGTACTTTTATCAGGTTGTTTGTGGTAACAAAATATTTCCCTCATACATGGCGTAAAGATAAAACTATAAAATATTAAAATAATAAATATTCATGTAATTTATAATATAATATAATAAATGTTGTGAATCGAAACCTAGAATTTTTAAACTTAAAATTTAGTAATTGATAGTAAAAAGTTTTAATTTTAATTTAAAAATTTTAGGTAATGATTAGTAATATTTATTATTAAATTACAAGAACATTAGTTTTTTGGGGGGTAAGAGGCTACATGAGGGTAATCCACATGGTGGCAACTCCCCTTTAATAGCATAGGAAGGGATTTGAAAGGGGGAATGCAAAAGGGTGGAGGAAGGTAGCCAAGGGTTAACAAGGGCCCCCGGGCTATAGTGTAAGGATCCTACCAGACATTCACCTAAAAGTAAAAAGGACAAACCCTAGAAAACCTGCATCAGGTAGGTCGGGCATTGGGTACTTGTCCAACGCCCTTCCGATAGCAGGAGAATATTTTGCTGGGGGGTCGCAGCATTCCCTTCTCCGTACCTCGACCAGTTTAGGAGGCAGCTGGCAGACTGTTCCAATGGGAACGGGCAACTCTTACCGTATGCCCAAGGTCTGCGACCCCGGAACATACACCTCTCAAAACAGGCCGAGGTGCCTTGGTTTGTGGGAACCTCAGTTCAAAAACGGAGAGAGGAAAAGGCATACCCTGAGGTAGCCCCTTACGTCTCCCTTACAAGATTCTGCCTACGAGAGTATAGCCCTCGCAGACAGCTTTGGAAGAACGTTAATAATTTATGATTATATTATTTTATACTTTCAGGTAGGAGAATATGAAGAATTAAATGTTTTAAATCTTTTGTATTGAAAAATTGTTTGCTAATTACATCAATGTTGAGATGAAAATTGTTAGCATTGAAATATAACAAACAGATTGATGTTAGTGCAAAAAGGTACTGAAACTTCGTCGTTGTGTTCAATATAGCATTTTTTAAATGTATGTGAAATAAGGTCGTTAATTTATTTAATTTAATCTATATAATAAAAAAGGATGTATATTTGCATGTATGTATGTATGTATTTACGTTGTTCTTTATACAAATTTTATCGCGTGAACAGAATTCAACAAAAATTGGTATATATATTCTGCCAAAATCGAGAACCGGTACTGTGGGGGTGAGAAACCCCTAGAATAAACGTGGAAATAATTATAATTGAAATAAGTTACGAATTAGTGTTAATTTACTGCGCGAGACGATGACGTCATAAGTTTTGAAGTCATTGACGCATCCTAAATATAGTTCTGTATTTCGTATTGAAATAAAGCAGAAATATTTTGATTGAATAAAAAGTAAAATTTTTTCCAGTATTGCTTCATTGAATAGTAATAAAAAACAATACGAAACACTTTACCATCCTTGCGCAAAGTTAATTTGGAATAGTTAGTTATCCCGCTATCTTTGATAAAGCCAATATGGCGTCTTATAATACATTCAAATGTGTGTCGGTCGAGCTTTATAAAATTTCATAATATAACGTACTATTGTATCCTGTATAATATTTCAGAAGATAATAAGATTTGTCTAAGGTACGACTGCTGAATTATATGTTTGTAACTATAAAAGTATTAAAAATGACGTACAGAACTCCGAAAGTTTTTATGGTCGTTATTCAATTAATACACTATCAGTCAAAGGTATGTACAGAAATAGGAACATTTTAATTGAATTAAAAGTACAATTAATTATACTTTACGCAACGTATTTCTATAAATTTGTATAAATGTAAACAAATTATTGCGTGCAATTTGTGTCGTGAAACAAAAATTTGAGGTTAGGATAGCAATATTTGTTTTCCATTTTTGGGAACGACGTTATAGATGTTCAATTTCTGAGAAATGAAGCTGAGCAAAAATATTTTGATTGAATAATAAGTATAATTAAATCTACCAATACCACATCGAGTGATAAATATAATTTATTATGAAAGGTTATACAATCCATGGCATTAATTTTCTTTTAAATAACTTGACTTTTGACGTGGAATATTTGACGGGATCAGGGACCAATATGTTTCCCAATTATATCTTGCAATACGCACTGGAAGATACATAGAATTATGATAAAAACAATACTTAAATGTTCAAAATTGATAATTTTTTTATTGAAGACAGCGTATTTCGTAATGTTTTGTGCGGGGGTAGAAATTTCCAGACAATGTAATTGGTTGATTTTTGCGTGCAATAAATACTTTTTGATTATCGCACATTTGTGGGGGTGGTCATCTTCTATAATGTAAAAATGACCAATATATTTGGTCAGTGACTTAAACACCTTCAGCATGGGAGGTGAGCACATTTAGGGATAGGGTTCGAGGAGCGTTACATAAAAATAGCGCAAAAGCAACCGAAATTGGAGTGTATCGGGACATCTCGGGCAACGCCGGCACCCAGATAGTTTATTAATAAAAAGAGACAAAGTAAAAATATTACTATTGATAATTTGTAACGAATCAGTCGTTAATGACGACAGACGATAATGCGACTACAAAGTAAAAATATAAAACGTCCGGAATCGAAAGATTTCTTAAAGAGGGAAGCTGTTTCCCACTTGATGTCGTTGACGGAATTGTGTAGGTCCGTGGATGAAGGACTTGGCAAATATACGATTTACTTATAAGAACCAAAAAAAAAATTTAGTTTTGAAAGACGAAGTCTATTATTCAAAACAAAATTTTGGAGAAAAAGACAAAACAATTAATGGCTGATGAAACACGTGTTTGCTGGTGGACAGTAACGGCCATCGACGGCCAGGCAGTTGTAAGGCACTGTTGACGTTACGGTGTATCCAGATCGTCTTGCTCCTATATGTTATGAGATCTGGCTTAGGAAAATGAGATATAAGAGTCCAGTGAATGACCGACGACTGCACGTGATATTTGCCAGACACGCGCGCGCTTGCGTCATCAAAGTCTAACGTCAAAGCTCCCCTACAACTTCCATCTGCTTCATTCGGGATGTTATATCGTCTTCCTATTCTTTAAGGTTCATTCAGACGTCATCATGAACCGTTTATACAACAAGAGAGATAACTGACAGAATAATTTCTGAATTTGTTGCAAATTAAATTGAAGGTAAGTAACTTACTTTAGTAAGGTTATTTAAGACGGTTTACAATAATAAAAATGATAATGATTAATAATAAAATTTAATAATACATATTATATATATATATATATATATATATATATTGTAATACCAATTAACAGTGGAAACAGAAAAACCGCGCGCTTGGAGAAAAACAGTCAGTCTGCGCGGAGATACGAGACAGAACAGTCCACATAAAGTAATAACACAGTAAAATTTGCTAACATAAAAGCATGAATAGTGTTATCCAGGAGGTCCAACGGCGAGATGTGATACTTTATATAAAACGCGAGCAAGCAGTTTCGTGGAGAGACACATAAAATCGTAATTTGGAAGCAGAAGTTTTTGCTGCCCAAATTGAACTAATTGTCGCAACGAGAGACTTTGAGGAAATCTACATTCGGAACCGGCTTAGGGTGGACTAATTCAGATTCCCGGATAGCAGAGACACGAGAGGGCAACGACCACGTGTATTCAAATTATAAAGTGTGGAATCAGTGAGTAATGAATGGCCTGTTTTAGTGAGTGTCAACTTCAAGATAAAGAATCTAAACTGGTACCAGAAGTACTGTCGTGAGTACAAGACAATTATTAATAATTGTAAACGATAATTAAAGGGTATAGTCAGATTTCGTTCGAGTTTTTCTTTTCATTCGTTTTCTTTTGTTTCTAGTATTTTAATTTTGTATTTCTTTTAACTTCAATGAATTGAATTGTTAATTATTTAATTGGAGTGTTCTGATCATCAAACCCAGTTATGACCCTGAGATATAGAGATTCAACGTATTTAATTGTAATGATATAAGAACTGTATTTTCATAAAATTCCACGAATTAATAAATGAAAAATTAAAGTATTTGTTGTTAACTGGATGAAATTCAGCGTGCAAAATAGATCTTATACAATGTAAATTTTTCAAGAATAATAATATTTTTAATTTAAATCTTAAATTAATTTTGTTAATTAGTTCAATGATTTAAGACTACCTTTTTAATCATTTGACGCCTTCAACGTGTGGCTAACTATTATTCAAATTTTAATTAATTTTTTGTTTAATTAATTAATTTAATGAAATCTATTAAGGTGTTTATTATAGTTATGGCTTCACCAAAGTGGGGAAAATTAATCGTTAACCTTCTTGTTTATTACTATATATATATATATATATATATATATATATATCACAATAAATTTATCACAATAAATATCAATTAGAATGACATAGAAAATAACTATAAAAATCTTAGCTTTACTCAATTAAACTATAAAAATATTAAAATGAAAAATTTATGTCTGATTGAAAATAATGAATAAGAAAGATAGACAATTCAAAGCGATAATATAAATACCACACAACGTTTCTGGTGTCAAAAGCTTTTAAGTTTTGTCAACTGACCAAGGTGCAGTTGTGTCGCTCTCGGCTCTTCTTCGCACCTGACGAAAGGCACAAGGATCACAGACACGTTGTGAGGTATTTAAATTATCACTTTTTTGTCTGAATTGGCTGTCTTTTCTCATTCATTATCAAAATATTACATGAAATCATTCAATTATTTTCTACTCAAATAAATAGACGTATTAAACATTAATACCATTATCAGTGGTCAATAGTCATAAACTTTTAAATAATTTAATAATATCTAACTTAAGAATAACAAATAACACCACGTTTCATCTTTAATTTTTTGAAACATTTCCAGGTGTTATAAAAAAGTAATTAAAGATTTGCAAAACAAATTACTAATATGAAAATAATGGGTATAGTTAATTTTAATAAATTCCTTCTAAATTTCTATTCAATTTGTCACCTTATCTACGTTACGTTTTTAACGTTTCTGAAAGATAAATAAACGTGTTTTCTTTTAGATGGCTTTAATAATTTTAACATAATTTTAAAATAAAATTTCATTTTATAAAAATCCAAACATTTTTGTTATAATATTATTAATTTAGAGGAAGAAAGAGTCAGAAACCTCATGGAGGAACAAATATGTACTGAAACATCATTGGTATATTAAAATGATTTTTCTTTATTAAATTCTCTGTGTCTGTCGGAAAATACTGGTATGTGTTTTTACAGAATTATACCGATTGTAAATGGAAAAATATACATTGCTCACATTTCAAAGCACGCTCATTCTGAATTATCGTTATTGACGGAAATTCGTTGCCAGTTCCACGTGACCGCAATTGAGATTCAATTGCTATTAATTAGTAATCAATGATGGTGATAAATTAACACACTGATTATATTCTATTCACAGAGTGTCACAGGAGGTCGCCATGTCGCAGTCAGGAATTAATTACGACTTGCACAACACAAGCATTTCAGGCATTTTAGAAACATTCTAAATCGGCAATTGTCGAAATGTATTTTTCAAAATAAACGATTAAAATTGTAAATCACCCATCTCGGAGTGAGATTTGATGGGACGGAGACGTTCCCGAAGATGAGTTGGCCCTCTCCTGAGCAGAGTGAAGCAAGACGACATATTTAAAGTCTGTTCTTCGCAATTGGCCCGAACACAAGAAGCAAATGAAATGTGTTGAAGAAATCGTTTCACTGCAATAAATTTGTGTGTGTGGTTTTTTTCCACTTGAGTTGCCAACACGCCTTCGGTTTCTTTTCTAAATGACTGTGGTGGCCAAAGGAATTAGCTCAGTGGATGCCAAAACCCCCAAATCAATTCCGAGAGCGTCTGAGGACAGAATAAGGGAGATCACTCATTCACGTGACCGTCTCCTCGTAGAGAAGGAATCTGCAGCGTGTGACGGTGTGATATAAATACACGTGACGTGTCCAACACGCTTCTGCTTAATCTCACACCCGGGTCGTGCTAAATCCAGTGGTGCCACCACAACAACTGTTAACAGTAAACAGTGGGGTTCATTACTGAACAAAATTTTTCCACAAGGTTCCGTTTTGGGACCGTTACAGTTCGTGAAACTACCCGCACTCCTTTTCTGAGCACGTACGCTGATGACGATGACATTTGAATTTTAACACTGATTTAAAGATGACTGCAGATTAATAGTAATTAAACGTAGCCTTGCAATTTTCAATTTAAAATAATTTTAATAAAAAAGGATGTATATTTGTATGTATGTATGTATGTATTTACAGTGTTCTTTATACAAATTTTATCGCGTGGACAGAATGCAACAAAAATTGGTATACGTATTCTGACAAAATCGAGAACCGGTACTGTGGGGCTGACAAACCACTAGCATAAATGTGAAAAGAATTATAATTTTTAAAAGTGATCATTAAGTGATAAATTACTGCGCGCCAATATATCATGACATCACGCGACAGAGAGAGACGTTACTACGCGACGAACAAAGGAAATAGTTCGATTTTTCCGTAATGAAATGAAGCAGAAATATTTTCATTGAATAAAATTATAATTCTATCCAGTAATACTCCATCGAGTGATAATAAAAAACAATACAAAATACTTTACAATCGTTGCGGAAAATGTTAGTTAATTTAGTGAGTGCAATATGGCCACCATTTCTTTACATTTGGAATGTAGCTATCAATTTGATCACTTCAATCCTTCGTAATGTGCGAATACTGATGGACAATTATATCCTGCAATACTCAAGAAGTACTGTCTGAAGACTTACTGACAAATATTTGTTCGCGGAGAATTATATTTATAAAGAATAACGATGGTATGTTTGTTGCTATTATGCAATTAAATTCTATGTAACTTATAGCTATTAAATTAATGCAGTATATTTATGTATTGGTAAAAAAATTCGGAGGTATGTTTGTTGAGATTGATGCAATAAAATTCAATGTATTTTATAGCTGTTCAATTAAAGCACTATTGGTCGAAATTGTGTACGGAACTAGGAATAGTTAGATTTAGGTTGTGTCTTCTTGACTAAAGATTAATATAGAATTAAATTCTTTTTCGGGTTTATATAAATAAGACACGGGCAACGCGGGCACTCAGCTTGTAATTAAAATATAATACGTATGTGCTAAATTATACTAATTAGATAAGTTAACAGCCGAAGGACTGACAAAATTAAGTGCTAAATTAAATAACACACTACATAGTTTCGTCAAATGATTTATAAAATCCGCAAGAGCCGGAAGATCGACACACCGCAAGTGTTCAGAATTTCCATTTTCCTTCAACCGGTTACCAATATCGAAATAATAAACGTAATAAGACAGTTAAAATGTACCCGATCTGTGGATATATATGGCATCTCAAGCAAAGTTGTAACTCACTGAGACGACGTCATAGCTACGCCCCTTCAAATCATATTCAACGCGTGTCTTTCTACTGGCATTTTTCCCCGACTCCCTTAAAGCTGCAAAAGTTATTTCGATCTTCAAAAAGGGTTCTCCTACCGACGCATCAAAATTAGAAGGCCTGCGAGGGCTATTCTCTCGCAGGCAATACCTGCAAGGCAAGTTCTCTCGCAGGCAGAACCTTTTAGGAGAGATACGAAGGGGCTACCTTTGGGTATGCCTTTTCCTCTCCGATTTTGAACTAAGGTTCCCACAAGCCGAGGCACCTCGGCCTGTTTTGAGAGGTGTATGTTCCGGGGTCACAGACCTTGGGCATACGGTAAGAGTTGTTCGCTACTCCCATCAGAATAGTCGGCCAGCTGCCTCCTAAACTGGTCGAGACACGGAGAAGGGAATGCTGCGTCCCCACAGCAAACTACTCTCCCGCTATCGGAAGGGCGTGAGACAAGCACCCAATGCCCAACCTATCCGATGCAGGTTTTCCTAGGGTTTTCCCTGCATTTCTTTAGGCGAATGCCGGGTAGGATCCTTACACTATAGTCCGGGGGCCCTAGTAACCCTTGGTTACCTTCCTCCACCCTTCCGCATCCCCCCTTTCAAATCCTTTCCTATGCTATTAAAGGGGAGTTGCCCAACGTGGATTACCATCATGTGGCCAGTTGCCCTACTTCCGATATTTTCAACAATACTAGAAAATATTCTACACAAAATGTTACTTGAATTCTTGACGAAGTATAAAGTAATTACTTCTTCAAATAAAAATCCACGAGCACCGCTATGTACGAGTTCATTCAAAGTATGCAAAATTCCCTTGTTGAAAAACTGAAAGTAGCCGGAACTTCTGCTGATCTTTCTAAGGCATTTGATCTTGTAGATCACAGCACACTCCTCCAAAAATTAGAATATTATGGGATCTGAGGCAACGCTGTGGCACTCTTTGGATCATACCTCAACAATCGGAAACAGAAGGTGGCCTTACAAAACAAAGCTGGTGAGGTTTACTTGTCAGGCATTGCTTGTGGCGTGCCTCAGGGCTCAATATTAGGTCCACTGCTTTTACTTTTGTGTATTAATGATCTTCCAGAATATATGGAACCTGTCTTATACGCAGATGACACTAATTTGTTAATTACGGACATTGATTTAATAATCTCAATGCGAAGATTGAGACTGCATCCAGAAACCTAAATACTTGGTTCGCCGCCAATAAATTAACGCTCAATGTACAGAAAACTAAGTTAGTTCGTTTTACAACAAAAAACCAACAACATCGTAACGGATAAGTTCTCTGATCATGCGACTTTCCTCGGTTTGCAGGTCGACAGTAAATTAAAATGGAACTTGCACATTGATCGTCTCGTGCGCAAACTTAGTTCTGTTTGTTACTCATTGAGACTGTTGATGCTACAAGTTGATACCAAAACTGCTTCACTAGTCTATTTTGACTCCTTTCATTCAAATTTGTGTTACGGTATTGCCAACTGGGGCAATTGTTCTCGTAGTGTGGAAGATTTCAAACTGCAAAACCGAGCCATTAGAATTATATCAGGTTCAGATGCTAGAGAAAGCTGCAGGCCGCTGTTCCAAAGACTTCATATTCTGACTCTACCTAGCGCTTACATATTGTAAGTACTAAAATTTGTTAAACGCAACATGAACCTTTTTGCAAGTAACGGGGACAATCGTGGATGAACCGTTAAGTTCTCAGCCTGTCTCTACGACTCTAGCGTTCATTATTCCGGTATCGCACTATTTAACAGCCTTCCTGAACATGTAAAGAACATCAACAACTACAACTCATTCGCCAAGGAGTGTTTAACTTTTCTTGTAAATGGAACTTATTACTCCGTACAAGAGTTATTGAATCGGTCTAACATTCGTTGAACTGCCTTGCCTACAAAATTGCCGAATATGCTATAAATATGTAAATAGTTTGTCCAGTTTTCCCCTTTTTGTTCTGTTCTCCTGCCTCTGCTTTAGTAAATATCCATGACGACATCCGTCCGTTCCTAGAGACAGGAGATGATTGATTACCAGGAAGTGATAAGTGTTGTGAGCGTGTTTCTCAAGGATTATGTGTATGATTGTGGTGACTAGACAAATGTGAACAGATATGAATTTTTTTATGTGTGTGTGTGTGTGTGTAACCTATTAATATTAATTCTGTTTATATGTAATTTATCTGCTGTACAATTGTGACGAATCCTATTTCCTCTAATGGTGAATAAATCTATCTTTTATTTTCAGTTCGTCCTCTGGTTTGCGTTGAGGTGTGTCGTTCTTACGGCTATTGCGGTTTTTTAATAAAACCACCTGACGAATTTATCAATGACTAGCTGGGTGCCCGCGTTGCCCGAGATGTCACTTATATAACCCCCGATATGACTCCAATTTCGGCTGCTTTTGCGCAATTTTTATGTAACGCTACTCGAACCCTAATCATTATAATTAACTCTGAAAAGTATTTCTTCAACGCAAATATCTGCCGTGTTTGCATGTTCCAAAATTTGCACCCCGCTACCCCTGAATTTGAGGGGTAAATGCCAATTTGAATGTCGTAACTAAACACAGTGACTTCCATAACCTTTGATTTGACTCCAATCACGATTGTATTCGCGTTATTTTACTGTAAAGCATCTCCACCCCAAACCCGAAGGGTGTCCTTTTCACAGGGCGTAGGGGATGAAAATTGTATTAAGATAACATTGGTAGAAACACTATCAATATCTTTGACCCCTAATAATATTTATCCGACTCAAATATCGGCTGTTTTAGTATGTTTAAATATTTACAACCCCCGCTTCTGGGGGTGGAAGACGCGTCTCACCCCGACAGTGTTTGTTTCCTGGTCGCAAAGAACACGTGTACGAAGTTTGGTGAAAATTGCTCGACTGGTGTAGATTTGTATTTTATTTAGAAAACGTTTGTATGGGAAATAGAAAAGGGCTGTTTTTAGGGTTTTCCCGGAAATTATTCGATTTTTTCTCGCCTTTTAAACCTTCCCTAGACCTCCACGAACATTTCAAGACTAAGATAAGATAAATCCGTTCAGCCGTTCTCGAGTTTTAGTGAGACTAACGAACAGCAATTCATTTTTATATATATAGATAGATTGTCGGTCCTTTGCACTTAACTTTGTTTGTTATTTAGCTATTAATTTATCTAATTTTATTTTGTGATTTGCATTTATTTTTTACGCATAAATGCGTTATCTTTGTATTAATAGCAGTTTTACGTATGTTTACAACTTTTGTTATTTTTTTTTCAATTTATTGGCTACGGATTATTACTTTTTTATTATTATTATTAGCACATCCTCGAGGAATATCATGGTTACTGCCACTCTCTTTTAATGATTTTTCTATGTTGTATTTCTCTTAACGTTTTATTACAATAGCGTAAAATGAGGTGCAAAAGAAGAGTTTTAATTTACATCAACATTAGTTAGTTGTCGAGTGGCCCTCAAAGTCACTGCAGTACATATTTTCTAGCTGACATAATGATTGTGGTAGAGTAATTATCTGAAGAGCCGCCTCCGTGCCTTATCTACGCCGCCTCGTAACTGGCGGAAGTTGATGAAAAGCTCGAGCAGCAGCTTTATAAATAAGCTCCCTCCTCGCTCTACGTGGACAGCATAATCGCACCCCCTCCCTATCCTACAGATCGTCACAACGAGACGGGGCTCAAGACCAACTCTGGAGGACGATTAATCTTATATCATTCAAACCACGCGCTGAACTAGTGGAAAATAAATTTAAAAAAAAATCACACGGAACAACATTCAATCATTTTATTAGTTTACCACTCGAGAGATATTTGGGTATCTATTTTATTCATTCATAATTCATATATTGCAAATCTCTACGTTTCACAGTAAAAACGATACAATGATTCGGTGAAATGTATTAACAACAGAAACTCGTAAAAATAAATTCAGTATAATTTTAATGTAATACAAATAAGTCATAGAATTACGTCACTTGACATTACAGTAAAAGGAATACAACGTATCGACCCCTTTAAAGTACGACATTAATATAAAACAAATATGAGACCTGAGTTAAATGGAATGTAACAAAAAGTGATCACGACCTTATTGAAGCAAAATTTGTATTTTTTAAGTTAAAAAATTTCAATTTGCAGCTTCCAAATGTTACTAATCGTGGACTTAACCCTTCTGATGCAAGTTTAGTATCAGGTTGGTTGTCTTTAAAATATGGAAATGTGTATCAGAACAATTTAATAAAATCAGGTACAAATAAATATAATGGCTAATAACTAAGAATAAATTTAATATCAAGTATCCAACTTCAATGGAAACATTGACGTTGAAACCAGTAAGTTTCTTCCCTAATTAGGATCAACGTATTAACAGTTGACAAAAAATGAGACCATTAATAATTAATTTAGGTAAAATAAATATATTCAATGATTTTAAACTTTTGTATTAATTTGTTTGTTTAAAATGCCAAGATCCTTAATTAGTATATTCCAAAAATATATAATATGATAGAAGAGAGTTTTTAAACTAAAATAAATTGTATAGTCTGGCTTCCATTAGTTTCTACAATATTAAAAATATAACCTTGGAACTTTCAGAAATTAAATTAATAGAAAAATTCAACATCATTGAAAAAATTAATTAACAAGGTCAACTATTATTATGTTCAAAAACGAAAAATTTACGTCTCATTGAAAATAATGAATAAGAAAGATAGCCAAACAAAGAGATAATATAAATACCACACAACGTTTGTGGGATCCTTGTCCCTTTCGTGCGAAGAAGAACCTAGAGAGATTATATTATCTCCTTTTTGTCAGAATTGGCTACCTTTCTTATTTATTACTATCTGGGTGCCCGGCGTTGCCCAAGATGTCATTTATCCATAACCCCAGATACACTCCAATTTCGTTTCTCAGTTTGTTATAAATAGACTCAGCGACATCCATAACACCGATTTGACTCGAATCTCGGTTGATTTGGCGTTAATTATATTAAACGTCACTCCACCCCCACACCTAAGGGTGATCCCCTCGCATGCCAAAAGGGGTTGAAATTCTACACAAACAACATCAGTAGAAATGCAATCAATATAATTAACCCTGGAAAATATTTATTCAACGCAAATAACTGCCGTGTTTACATGTTCCAAAATTTCCATCCCGCTACCCCTGCATGTGAGGGTTAAATGCCAAGTTTATTGTCATAACTAAAATCAGTGGCATCAATAACCTTCGATTTGACTCCAATCTCGGTTGTATTCGCGTTATTATCCTTAAAGAATCTCCACCCCAAACACTAAGGGTTCCCTTTTCCCAGGGTGTAGGGGATGAAAATTATATTCATAAAACATCGGTAGAAACACTATCAATATCTTGGACCCCTAAAAATTATTATCAGACTAAAATATCGGCTAAAATACCCGCTTCTGGGGGTGGTAGGCGCGTCTCACCTCGACAGTGTTTGTTTCCTGGTCGCAAAGAACACGCGTACGAAATTTGGTGAAATATACATACATACAAATATATATAGAAACATACATATATACACTCATTTTTATTTATAAGATTATTATGTTCACATTATGACGTCCCAAAGTGGCGAAATAACGATGTGTTTTTCGATTTGTATTTCAACGTAGCCCTTGAAGTGAAAATTTGATATTTAAGTTGTACCTCGTATTGGACATTATATTGATTTTTTTCTGTTCTTATACGTCACATATAAATACCAATTTCAATATTTCTTTTCGAGGACAAAGTGGAACGAGTAATCGAGCTTCCTTTTGAATCATTCAATAAAACCGGGGCAATGTAACCCGGAATTATTCCAGTCTTCTCCTCGACTCAAAGGCATAATGGTACATTTTAGTTTGATAGCTTTGTCCGCAGGGAAATCTAGGAGAAGAGCTCGAGTGCATTAAGGAAAATACTACGTTGGTAATGTGGAACTCACGATCGTTTTGATGAGTCTCTCGCATTATAAAGACATGGCTCGTTTCCTTACCCCTTCAAGCTAGAAGAGGAGACATATTTGCTGACGCCATTATCAACTCATTCGTTTTTAAGCCTCGAGAATCAACTGGTTTAGTATTTACAGTGAGTAACGTTGGAAAGCACAGTTAACATTTTACGTGGCCATGATCAGAAAATAACGTGAAAGACTGAAATGACGTCTCTGAAATCATACATTTTAAATTGCAAATATTCGTAGATAAAAAAAAATTACCTAATAAAAGTTGACTCATGAAATACGCTACCAGTTCACATATTATGACCGCACCTTATAAATACAAAGCCTCAGCAACATAAGTTGAATGAAAATCATCTATTGTTCAGATTAATGATCCGAAATTTGTAAATTCATTTCTAAAAATTTATTATTTGGCTCTTTATTTATCTAGACACTCCAAGAAGAGGCTGGACAAAAGAAGGCTATAGTGTAGTGATATAGGAAGGACAATTGAAGTGCTATGAGCATGTTAGACGGATGTATCAGGACAGGAAAGTGAAGCAGGTCCATAAAATGCGAGTTGAAGGATGAGCAAGAATAGGTAGCCCGCATTACATGGGACGTCAGGGTTGAGAGAATTGGTCAAAAGCGAGACAAAACAATGGTCGAAATAAGAAGACTGTGCGAAAATAGGACATATTGGCAGAGTTGAAAAGAACGAGGACACCCCGACGCTTGACGGCATAAGGAATTAGAAGAAGAGGGAACAGATTTATCTAGTCATTAGATTATTAACCCAGACGTATTCAATTTCAGTTATATTTTTATTCACTTCAATATGATTAGAAATGAATGAAAACAGCAAAATTGTAAGACATTATTTAGTTACATAAAATTAAGACGACGTTTCGTACCAAATCAATGACTTCAGCAGGTGTTCGATGCACTTGTAAAATTATAAATATAAAAATAAAAATTATAAGATAAACCAGTGTTTTTAAGTACAAAATTAGAGAAATTATATTTTTTGCACCACTTGGATTTTTACATGAATACTACAAATGCATTCTAAACCTAATGAAATCACTTATTGTTAACTTTTAATGTTTTTTATGTAATAAATTTATTTATTACAAATTTGGCAAGCATAATGTAGTTTTTTGCCTTGGGCTTTAATACAAGCTACATGGGACGGACAGATCGAGCTTTAAAGACGTCTGTCACTTAATTGGTATAAATCGACTCTGACGTAGTTACCGAGGAATCAATTAAAAAAAATTAAAGTATTAATCTTCAAGAAAAGGAGAAACGCTTTCACTCAGGCACAGCTCTAACGGCAATCAAATTAAATAAACAGATAAGGATATAAAAAAATCTATCTCAGGATCAACCTTTTTTATTAAAGTCCTAAAATTAGATCTTGAATGTCGTGGATACCGAAGGTTTGCATGAGGTCCGACGAGATGGTTGGAACGACCGCTTGGTTCGGAGTTCGATTCCTCGTCCCGTATCACAATCTGTTGGTACTACTCTTAAAATGTTCTTTGTATTACGTCATTTTCAAAAACAGGTAACGTTGTTCACTCTGTCGACAAACACTGCTCCCATGTAAACTAACCAACAGAGAATTTATAGTACTTACCAGGACTTTAACGTGTCGTGTTAACAAGAATATTCATTTCAGTCTCAGACGCTTGTAAATTAAACATGTTCTTATTTTGTTTTTGTCAGATTCCCACACATGAGTAATATTTTCATGTCGATTATAATCTGTTATTTTTTCTCAAGCTTTGAAGATGTAAATAATTGTAGGCCTATCGGGGAATCTTAGTGTTATGAGGTGCAATAAGGAGGTTATGCCTATAATGGGAGTATGTAGTGCCAGTTGGTAGGTGGCGGTTAGAGTTAGATGATTTCAGAGCGATTTAGGGGGAGAATGATGGCAATTGGGAGTTTGCGGTTTGTGAAGGAGCGGGTGGGTTGATGTAGAAGAGCTCCATGGTTGGATTTAGGTCTTTGATTGAGCTATTTATTAGGGAATTGGTGGATTTATGAATTGTAGGAATTATAGGAATTTCAAGGTCTTAGTGGATAACTGAGTTGCGAAGGTATCAGGGGGAATTTGAAATTAATCGGCGAATTTTGTTGGATTGGGAATAGACAGTATGGCACAAGAGTACGACCATATGGTGCGGATAGATAGAGAAGTATTTTGGTTCTAAATGACATGAGAGATGTTCTGTTGAGGAGAGGGAAGAGTGGTTATATTTTGTTGTTGATTCTGGAGGTGATGTGGGCTATGTGAGGTTTGGAATCGATGGTGTAGTTTGTTGGATACGTATTTTGGTGTCGTTCAGAAAGAAGGAGTGGTTGAGGGAATGTTTTGTTTTAAGGGTAAAGGGAATGATTGTGGATTTGGTAGGGTTTATACTGATTTTTGGCCCTGCTTTCAATATCATTGAGGGTGATTTGTAGATTTCTGGAGCCAGAGTCTACGAGGATGTTTGGAGGAGTACGGTAAGGGCATCTGCAAAAAGTACTGTTTCAGTAGATTGGTTTTGAGGTATGTCGTGAAAATAGAGGTTGAAGAGACTTAGGATGCTGTCTTGGGGGACGAGAGAGGAATTAGGGAAGGAATTTGAAAGGGTATTGTTAAATTTTATAGCGCGTTATTTAGGATAGGCGTCTTTTCATTGATTATACTGATATTTTAGTCAGTTTGTTTAAACGCGTGAGCAACCATGTTTTGCCAACATCAGCAGAAAGTATCGTTTGGTGCCAGTCAGGCTGGGGATTGTAACTGTACCTCCATCGGGGGGTTTTCCCGTCAGCAAACAGCATGTGCAAAGGGTCTCGCTGTTGAAATTCTCTACGTCGGTTTGCCTAAGACCTGTGATTGGTCCATAACAAATTAAATGGACCAATAGAGAAACAGTTGGTCTCACAGGTCGGGAGAAGTGGATGCCTGGTCAGGCATTCTGACTGGAGAGGTGGCAGTGAGCGGTTGCTCTTGGTTTTTCATGAATTTATTAGCGTGACTCCACTAGACACACCAAATCGATGACCAGCTGCGAGGGACGCCGCTGTGTTGCTGAGACCCCAGTCTGGTAACCAATATCGCATTTTTCATGGTTGCGTAGAGCACTTGTTATAAAATTCGTTTCCAGGGCTTAGTTTGCCACAACATACCTGACATTTTCATGACTGGCTAGTCGGGGGCAAAATTTTATAATTGTATATATTTATATCTCTATTAAATTAGCTAAATATGGAAAGGGCTGTTGTTTTCCAAAAGTTACTTCCTTCTACCGCAGGTAAGCCGTTCTAGGAATTGGACGGTCGGTAGCGAACGGAGTGCCACAATTTGAAGGAGAATGAACGTTTAGTAATGTAAGTAGTAATGATTCTGAAGAGAGAACAACTAAGTGGTTGTAAAATAGTGATTGGTGATGTACACTACCAAATGCTTTTTCTGCCTCTAGAAAGACAGCAATGCACGAGTTATTGGTATCGAAAGAGTTTTTGATATGTCACCGAGTAAAGTTGATAGGTGCAAGAGTGTTTTGGTCTCAAGCTATATATAGGATAGGTTTTTGGGTTAGTTTGGCTTAGGGATCATTATATACGTACGCGCATCCAGGCTGTTGGGTAATATGTTGTACTGATGATTGCATTGAAATGATTGTGATTAAGGTGGAAGCTTTTTTAGGGAGGTATTTTAGGTGGAGGGGAGTGATATGGACGGGAGACGGATGAATTTCAAAAAATTCTGAGGCTAATGGTCGGGGTGTAATGGCGCTGCGGTCTAATTCCATCAGACTTGTTGAAGCCAGGGCACAATTTATGTAACACATCAGCCCCGCCATATATATAAAGCTCGTAGGCGTTGGGAATGTAACACCTGCGGCCCGTTAATGGCTAAATCGACCAGCTTATTTCAGACCTCACAAAGTAAATCCATTTCATTTTCCCCCGTGATGTGACGTGGCGTGCGTGATATCGTTTTCAATGCTACACACACGCACGATGAGATTTCTGGAGATTTTAGGGGGGCGCGGGAGACTGGATGCTTTTTTCTATTATTATATTTAGACTGGTCTCCTAAAAAAGGAATACAGGGAAAGATGACTTGGGGGTAGCATGAGAAGAATAAGGAGGCTGTAGAGAAATGGAGAAGAAAGCATTTTCCGTGGATAAGACAACAATTCTGGAATTTAATTTTAGTAACAGGACACGGTGCTTCGTGTAGTTGCCGTCAGAGTGTTTTTAGTTGTTAAAACGACTTCATAAATTTTCTTATCTAATTATCGTTATAAAAAATTGGGTAAGTAGCAGAAGAATTTCCTTAACAGATTAGAATAGAAAAGTCTTGACACGACAGGGAACGAACAAAAGACCACATCTTATACTCGAATGCTCCAACTAATGAACTATCCTCGATTATTTAGGTATCTATTACATTAACCCCAAGCAACTATTTTTACGAAGATGATTATGTAAAAAAAATAATAGTACAAGAGCGACCCGTAATATGCTACATTGGTAATTTCGTCAAACACAGTTTCACGGAGTTCTTAATTTTTAACAGAAGAATAATTTAGAACCAAGTTGACAAACATTTCTAACACTAAAGTATTTTTCAGTTCAATATATTTTTTAAATAAAGTTACTTATAGCCCCTAGCCACGCGTTGTGACAGTATTTTTTATATGCTCGCAGGTCCGCAGCTCAGAAAGGAGGAGCTTGTTGAGCTTTACGGGTAGACAAGCGGATGAAACTGAATACTGCGCATGCGCTTTCCTCCATCCAAAGGGAGATCCTGTGCTGAGCCCATGGTTGAGGACAGAGATACGTAACTAACTGGCTGTATTAGAAACACGGTAAATTTAAAGTCTTCAAAATCGAAGCAGAATTCGCACTGTTAAAACACAATTATTATAAATGATCCAAAAAAAGTCTTTCTAAATGTATTTATGTGCTGCAGGAAATACACACATATGCACCGTGCCTAGAAGACTACTCAATTGAAATAATACAAAACCATCTGTCAGTGTTCATGAAGGGCAGATCCACAACAAATCAGATATTCGTGATAAAAAAAATTGTGTCAAAAATAGCGTAGTAAAATAATTGCATAATCAACAAAAGGTAGACAAATTTGGTACACTAAAAATTATTTATATTGAAACTAGCTGACCCGGCGAACTTCGTACCGCCTCTGAATCAATAAACGTTTTGTTAATATACCCTAAAGGAATAAATGCACCCAAAAAAATCTAATTCGATGGTGAATTTGGCCTTGGATCTGTTAAGTCGAAGACGACCTCAGAATTACTGATTAATGATCACCAAAAGAAAATGGAGATTTACTCTCTCGAGCAAAAATTACCTTGAATCCGCGTTCTTCATTTGAAATCATCTGTTGTATCGTTGATAGGAAATGTCGTGATTCTGGTGTTTCCCCACGAAGCAATGATGCAATGGCTCAGGTGGCGGAGGCAATAATGACAATTTAACTTTGCCACTGAGACAGCACAATACAGGCGTTTCTCCAGCGAACTTCAATGCACCGCAATGGTCTCTCACAACTTCCATTCGGCCAATTCGAACGAAAGGATGCGAGCTATAGTCTATTGAGCGATCGTATTGAAACGCTACTCGATACAAATCAACACTTGAATCATTATCACGTTGTTGATCCGTGGCACAAGCTCGACGATTGCTCGTTGCCAACTGAGCCGTTTGACGTGATGCTTCTCTTTGTTCTTGTATTTGTGAAGCACGAAGTCGGGCCATAACTAACACGGCGCTTTCATCGTGCAATTTCTTGTTCATCTGCAGTGGATTAAATTGCAATATTCCGCAGTCTAATTGCATTACAGCTTCGTTTGGATAGATTAGATCTTCTGGCTCGCAGCATTGAAAATAACACGGAACAACACGACCTTTCGCAATATGCAATTCATCAACATCAATCAAACTGAAATAAAAGGACCGCGCATCTGCATCAGATGTCAAAAGATATTGCACACAACGCCATCTACTGGCATTACCTAAACCAGCATACAACACCATCGTTTTCTTCAGAATTTTTATTTTCGTGAATTTTTCAGATTTTCAATAGTTATTCTGCTATTCGGAAGGGGAAAAATCCAATAAATTAAAAATAATCAAAATAAGTTCAGCCGTTCCCAATTTATAAATCGTGTTTCTAACCCGACTTTGTTTTATATATAGATATTGTAATATACAATTAATGTCGTTACTTAAATAAAAAATTAATAAAATTTACAAACAATATTTTTATTGTGGCAAATAATTTAAAACAATTACAAATTTAAAATATTAAATTTCTCAGGGTCTTCACTGGGCTTGATAATGGACACATCAATTATATTTATAATCTTATTAACAAACAAATCACAATTTAAAAGAAAAGAAATATACTTGACCATTAGATTAGAAAGACATTTAAAATGAGAACGAAATTAAGAAGTAACAAGATTAAAATGAATTAAAAATTTAAACGGAGAACGAAATCTTTCAATTACGTTTACTTAATTAATTATTTAGTATCTTGTTACTCAAATTTGTCCAGCATTCCAGCATACCTTTCGTTTTTCAAAATACACTATTGCGGGATTTTACACTGATTCTAAAACTCACAGATTTTACACTGATTCTAAGCCAAAATTTTATATGATGTCAGGAACTCGGATGATCCTCCATTTTTGTTGTCAGCTACCTGTTGATTGCTTGCCTTAAGTTAATTCTGCTTGCCTTAGGCGAATTCCGTGGTCTGTAGATTTGCCAGTCTTTACCGAAATTTTACTATTTGTGGCCGGCTATGGACACAAAACTGTTTTTACTTAGCAAGTTTCGACGTTATGCTTTCATGAATGTTTTACTTTGTCCTCAGAAATGTCCAAGCACCAACTAACTCTGTTAAATTTTAATTGCCGACTCTGTTGAATGTCTTTCCGCGAATTCTATCTCACAATATCTTCCTGCGAACTGCTTCTCTCAAAATGTTCCTGCGAACCCTATCTCACACTAATTTCCTGTGAACAGCCCTCTCGTCTCGCATTTTAGCACGCAATACACCGTTTTTCGGACTTTCCGACAAAGGAACAGAGCTGGGCTCCACTGTTGCTATGTTATGGACCGCCCCTACAAAGTATTTCTCAAACAATTTAAATTATTATGTTCAAACAATTAATGTCCTAATTAAATGGCATTACAATATATTTATTAAAATATGCGTCGCGGAGTCAAAATGCTCTTAAGAATCCTATTACCTCATTTTAGGGCTAATGGATAATAAATTTATCTCAATGCGGGTTAATTTAGGAGAAGGTTTGTCTAGCTTTAATGTTAAATTTATTATTATTCTAACAGAGCGTCTGTGGTGTTGCCGGTCTGCTTAGTCTCTTAAATGAGACGTCCATTAAGTAGCCAAGGTGACGGATCTGAGTGAGGAAGGGAAGGCAGGATCGACGGTGGGTCCTGTGTCTTACCAGCACCAGCGGAAGGTAATCTGCGGGCATTATCTTGCGCCTCTAATTAGTTTCGTTTCCACGATGGATGAAGGAGCGTCCAGGATTAATCTTCATATCAGACACTCGCTCTCGTGCGTGACGCAGGAAAGGAGAAGAGAAAAAAAAACCACCACCTAAACAGCAGGCACTGAGCTACTGTTATTAAAAGTTTATAAACAGAATTAACGACGTGAGAGTCCTCGCATTGTGTTACTTTGTCACGTGAAATTTCCACCAATTTCCAGTCGGTAATTAATGGTCCCGCGAACGGCGAATGTAAAACGGGCAATTTTCGGTGCTGAATCGCTAGATCATTAATTTTAATCAACGCTGAATAATAATAATCATAATCGTCGACCGTGAAATGTGGAATCCGCGGAAATAATATTTTTTTAAAAAAAAAACATGGTACATGACCCGGAACATTGAAATTATGTAGATTAATTTCGAACGCGTGGAAAGCACTTTTTTTCATCTTTAAATCAAGATATGATTCGGGTTGGAGAAATAATGCAGAGGAATAATAGCAGTTATCATTACAGAGCCTGCAATGTGGCAACCAGGGAAATAATCTGTTTTTCCTGTGAGAGTGGAGGATTAATGAAATAAAGGTTAAATAACATCACACCGCGTCATTTGAACAAACAGTTCCGCTAATTACATTTCAATACGTTTCTTGATTGCGTTTAAACATTCGTAACATTTCGTTTCTATTAAAAGTGACACGATTAATCCGTACTGTCTGTTAAGCCTTAATTTCTTTTCTTCATAATAATTACTGATTTTTCGTGTTGTACCATCCCTTTATTATAATGGCATGTAAATAGTTTTAATTAAGGGTTAAACACTTAAATATAATTTATACAGTATAAGAACACCGTAGAATAATAACAAACAACCTGATGAAACTATAAAAATGTACTGAAACGTAGTTGTGTTGAATAAAATAATTTTAATTGTCTATAAAAAGGGTCGTTTATTTAATTTATATTATTAATAATCGATAGTATTAATAAAAAATAGAAGTAAATTAAAATATTTATAATATTATATTAGGTGAACAGTAGTTGAAAAAACCTGACAATAAAATAATATCTTAGTAATTATTGTTATAATATAAAAATATTTTCAAGTATGTTGAATGTAAAAGAAAATTGATAGTATGCAGTTATATTTAAACAATTTGTAAAATTTATTTATAATTATTTTTGAAACCTAATCAATATAGTATCAGAATCTTAATCGTCTCATCTTATTTTTTCCTTTATTTGTCGACTATTTTTCACCTGATGAAGCCACCAACTTAGAGACGAAACGTTCTTTTATTATGTGGTTTTAATTGTACTGTCAATTATTAAACCATTTGATTGTTTGACTGTATATACATTTATTAGATAAATAGAAATACGAATTAAGAGTTCTCAATTATTTTGAGAAATGTTTGAAGGCACAAGAGATTGGGATAAAGTCTCGGTTCAAGTTAGGAGTAAATAGGTCCAAGTGTTTCGAACTCTTACTCTGAAGTGATAAACGATATTTTGATTGAAACATTGATTTATAACACCTTCCTAACAAACTCACGTTACTTTGTAATTATATTAACCTAAAAATGGATGAAAACATCAATTAAATTCTAGCACGTATCGAATTATTGAAAAGATTGCTCGGGTTTTTACGGTGTTGAATATTAATTGTGGTGTGCATTTCCCTCATTATCAACTAAGTGTCCAATATAATTTGTATATATATTTTTGTATACATATTCTAATAATTTTGGGCTTTAAGCACGGGCTCGGCTGCTTTCTTTGGCAACGGCAAAGAATGATTGGAAAATAATTTCTTTTTGAAAATAAACACGGTGAACGTCCTCACTATCTCATAACGCCAAATATATCATAACATTTAAAAAAATTAGTATATTACACGACACTTTCCTCTAAATTTACATCACTTGTATTTGATAGTCACATCTACAGAATGTTTGTAACTGGTGTAATCTGATGGAGGCGAGCAGCAATAATATATTGTTTCACGTTTGTACCGTCGATATTGCGCTGTGAATCGCGACATGTGGTTCCAATTTGAAACAGAGTGCGGCGGCAGAGAAAGCAAATAAAGCGCTCCGTGATGGTCGCCACGAGTGCGCCTATTAACGCCTCATCAAAATTGAATTGCGTGCGGCCTATCTCTCTCTCTCTCTCTCTCTCTCTCTCTCTCTCACACACACACACACACACACACACACACACACACACATACACCACACACACCACACACACCACACACACACACACACACACACACACACACACACACTGGAGTGCAACACTTCACTCAGTTCAACCCAAAAGCGAGACTTGCAAAAGGAGGAGCTGACGTAATCACATTCATCTTAACATCGTGACTGTATTTCATTTGGAACTGATTGTCATGTTCGGCGTCACTATAGTACATTTCCCGTTGTCACGGACCATCCTGAACAATCACGAGTCCTGACACTTGCGGTAACAGTATCATCACTGGAAAAAAAAACTACGCAGGCACAGATTATTAAATTTTCAAGCAAACCGAAACCCAATATATAATAACAATTATATTATTTTGACATCTTCTATATAATAAAAAAGGATGTATATTTGTATGTATGTATTTACGTCAATCTTTATACAAATTTAAACGCGTCGGCAGATTGCAACAAAAATTGGTACACATAATCTTCAAAACACAAGAAACTCATAGTATAAATGTGGAAAGAATTGTTATTGATAAAACGTGATAATTATTTGTTAAATAACAGCGCGCCAAGAGAGCGTGACGTCACGCTAGAGAGACGTTACTACGCGACGAACAAAGGAAATAGTTCCTTTTTCCGTAATTAAATAAAGCAGAAATATTGTTATTGAATAAAAAGTATAATTTTATCCAGGAATACTGCATCGAATGATAATAAAAACCAATACAAATACTTAACGATCCTTGCGGGAAATTTTAAGTTAATTTTCGTGCCATATTAGTGACTCCAATATGAATGTTTGTTTACATTGTAAATCTAACTAAGAAATTCAACAATTCAATCTTTCGTAATGTCTGAAGACTGAGGGACAATTATATCCTGAAATACTCAAGGAGTATATTTAACTAGTCTGTTCGTAAGGAAATTCGGAGGTGTGTTTGTTGGGATTGCCCGAATAAAATTCAATGTATTTTATAGCTGTTCAATTAATTCACTATGGGTCGAAAGTGTGTACAGAACTAGGAATAGTTTGATTTAGATTAAATCACGTCTTGACTAAAGATTAACATAGAATTAAGTACTTTTTCTGGTTTATATAAATAAGTACCAACATAGTTTTTTAAATAATTGTTAAATACACGAGCCTAGTATTTTGAAAATTATTACAAAATTTAAAATATTATAATTTAACAGACACACCGTGTCATCCATAATTGAAACCTCTTCAGGTGAATTGAATTGGTTATAATTAATTGTATGAAAATTTAGATCAATATAAATTTCTAAATATAAAGAATCCTCTAACTGAACTTTAGAAATTAATTTGATCTAAAATTTTATGTTATGTATTATAACGAAATTAACTGAAATCTTCACCTAAAGAGGTTTCAATTACATTGTATGTGTTAAATTATAATGTTTTAAATTTTATAATAAATTTTCTGACAAATTATCTGGTATTCACGTTAACGCTTATAGCTTTTCCCTTACTGTTCTGTTCCAGAGTTTATCTATCGATCTGTGGACCTTCCTGTAGACCTACTCCTTTTTCCTTTCAGTATTGCACTTTCCATTCTTTTCCTGTTTTATCGAAGGCTGAAACCTGGTTCCATCGCTTTTCCCGACAGGCGGTGTGTGGCGTTAATTTTGAGTCGAGTGTTTGACGTTTGTGTGATTTGCATGCGGAATTGGCCGTGTCCACGCAGTTGCCGAGGGCCCCCACAAGCGCTTGTCAATCAGCAAAGCAGCACGGTTCCATTGTCGTCCGCGAGATATCTGATCAATCACACACACTGTGCAGAGATACCAGGTGGGAGTTACCAACCCCCCTGACCGCGATAACGTTCATCGCGATTTCACAAACGGGGCAAAATCCCAGAGAAACATTAATAATTGTAAACTCTTCGTTTCTGTGACCAAGTTCATATCAATGGAACTACTTCATGATTAGTTTCGTTTTTATAATTATAATTCTATATAATAGCAAAGTAAACACTATTTCCATTCACGAAACGGTGGAATTAAGTCTTTTCGCTTCCCTTTTTGCGCTGGACAGGAATAGAAACGTGCTTTACGACTCTTGAACGAACATTCCACGAGTTTGGTGAACCACGAAAATTACGTTACAATCTTTAAGTTAATACAAGACTTCCTGGTGTAATGGATAATAGACCTAAGGATAATTCAACTGACAATGGAAAAGATGAGTCCTGACTCTTCAACTTGTCTCTCTAATAAACAGTTACAACTCACGTTCAACACGGTAAGAAATATTCACGGATAATTGGGAATTCGGCTAAATTTACTAAAAGGATGAGGATGGGAAAGTGGTCTTTTTCTCGATCTTGGTTACAGCGGGGTGGACAGGAAACTCGGGGCAAAATCCGACTCAGGTTTCCGGCCTGATGAGCATCGCAACGCAAGACGGAAGCATTTTTATCGACGTCGACGAACGACGCCGACGACTCTCGGCGGTGTCGCTGGAGCCATCTAGCGGAGGACGCCGCAACTACGACAGTCCCCGACTTTGCGGTGAAAATCAAAATTCAATTTAAGGGAGAAAAAATTAGATGATCAACATGAATATCATATTAAAGTTGACGTTACAAAATATCAACTTCAGGCACTTTAATGTTAATTATTAATTAATTTTTAACAAATAAAATTGTATTTGATAAAAGTTTATTAACTACGGAAATAAATAGTAAATTCTATTCTATTCTCCTTGGCTCGACAACGCATTGGCCGAAACATTCTGGATTTAGGAGTGACACGTGGTCTGAGTGTAGATACTCCCTCAAAATTACCAAATAACAGTCAAAAATAAGAGATTAATTAAATATCACACAACGTTGCTGTAATCCTTGTTCATAGCGTCAGGTTATTCAACATTACCTGATTATTTTGAATCACATGACGAAAACAACAAGGATCGCATAAATATTGTTTATGTCTGCTATTTGACTGTTTATTTATCTAATTAAAGTGTTTTTTCCTAGCATGATTTTTCAAGCACATAATTTACACGCGTTAATTATTTAAAAATGTTACTATAATTAATATGAGTACCCTTTGATACATAATAATAATTATTAAAATATCATGGGAACGATTCTAATAATATCTGTAAGGGTTAATATCACTTGAAACCCATTCTATTCCATAATCAGAAATTAATAATTCGGTGAAACATTACTCTTTAATTGTTTTTCCGGATATATCGAGAATTTAGCATTATAGATTTTTTTCTAAGTTAACTCAAAAAAATTAATAAATGTAATTAGTAATTTAGTCAACTTAATAAATATAAAAGTGTAACTGAAACAGTTACATTGGATTTTAGCTCACCGGGATAACCCACATGAGGGAGCACCCACGCCCCAAGTGGATTCCCGATCCGATCGCGATTTTTCCAACCTGATCCCTTAATTCAGTTTCGTCTGAAAGTATTCCTTCTGCTCTTTAATTTATTATTGTAGTTACGAAAACGCATCGTTTACAATCAAATTTATTTTTTATTCGCCACAAGTATTGTATTTTCTAATTTAAAATTATGGATTATTTTCAGACAGTAAAATTTAAGTATGATTGCAATAAATGCACATATCGAAATTTTATTAATTTAGAGTCATTAATGACAAATATAGTTGGATTATACGATGATACTAAATAAATGAACACAACCTGAGTGCGCACTAAGTTAACGATGGAAAACAATTCGAGATGGTAAATTGCATGAAGTTGGATTAGTTAGCAAGTAGCGAAGAATGCGACGACAAAAAGTCAACGAAGAATTTGAAAAGGTGAAGAACAATGGACGAATTGTTCTAAGCGGAAGCGAGCAGAGGGGAAAGGAACCGACAAGAAGAATGTGGAACAAGTTTTCGAGACAGGACAAAGGAATTTCTGAAAGGGAAGAAGAACATCAATATCCAACAAGTCCGTTGATAAGTGGGTAGCGTTTTATTCTCCACCCCTTCATTTAAGTCAAATGAACTGTGGAAGATCAGGAGAGGATAATTGCTGCGACTTTCCGGCCTCCTTTATGGGCGATCCAATAGCATTATTGTATTTCATTTATATTTACCTCTGAGTAATGGAAAGTGATCAATCACGGGAAGCTGACAGGTCACTCCATCTTTCAACCACGGAGAACCGACGCAAAAACACAGGCAGAATAGCCGGTTATTTCATTATTCACATCAGTCCACTACAACCTCTCGCATCGCATAAATGCACACTAGTACAGGGGAAATTCTCCTTAAATTTGCCTCAAAAACCTACCATTTAATTATATAAATGTATGAACACAGGAAAATCAGTCAGAAATAATTTATTAACACTACGTTTCGTCCTCAATCTAGGACTTCATCAGGTGTAAAAATGTGTAAATATTTTTCATACATTTTCCAAAAGTATTCTGTAAAGATATTAGCCTAATATTGATGTATTATAAAGAAATTGTGCTTGTGGAATGTTTTTGGCTGCAATTGGCAAGGTATGTAACTTATTTGCTCCTAATGAAGTACTAGAATGAAAAAGAAACTTTGCGTTAATAAATTCGGACTGACTGATTTGGCTCCGTTCATTCATTTATAAATATGCCAGATAATTATTAATTTATCATTTAAAATACTAAAAACAAAACTGCTGTGAATTTACATATTTAAAATGATGATGATAGAAATACGCATAAATATGCCAGATAATGATTAATTTACCATTTAAAATAGTACAAAAAACTGCTGTGAATTTAGATATTTAAAATAATAATGATAGCAATAATTTATTGGTCCTAATATATATTCTAATACATAAAACTGGTTTGTTATGGATGAGTATTTTTATATTGTCATATGGACCATGTAAAGTCAGTCCCATTTCAAGAGCCGAGGCGAACAGGTGTCGTCACAGTTGATACTTAATGTCACGTATTGTAGAGAAAACTACGCCTCGAGTTATTCGCATGTCTCGTGTTTCCTTAGATAAACCATTAAAATAAACAGTTTGGTTATTTATCTGATAAGAAAAACCTTGCGCCCATGAATCGACGGATATTAGTATTCGAAATTGTATGTTCGATTCAGAAAACTTATTCGTCATCACGGTAATAAAGATTCGGCATATAACCGTCACATTTGACGCCAAAACTGGTGGGAAAAACTTGAACAATTACTATATATATATATATATATATATATATATATATATATATATATATATGTATATATTGTAATGAACAAAATAAAGGTTAATTAAAGGAATTACTTAACAAAATGATCATCATTAAAAATTTTAATTTGCCAATGATCAATTTAACAGGTTTTCATTTAGTTTGTTTTTACAAATGATTTTCCCTAGGTTGGCACGCAGAATTCAATAATTTTAAAATTAACAAACAAATATTTTTTATTTATAATTGGTGGCGTTCAAAATAAAATAGAATCTTTTATATTTCACAAACAATCAAATTTAATAATACTTCTTCTCAGGATCTTTACTGGGTTTGATGTGTAAGAACAATCAAAATTATAAATTAAATAATTAAAAATTCAACCAAATTAAAACGAACGGAATACGAATTAAACAAAAATGAAAAGAACGAAATCTGACTAATACCCTTAATTAGCGTTTACAGAATTTAATTAGTTGGTTTGTACTTACAAATGTCCTGCTGGTATCAGACTTAGTTTTCGCAGCTTGGGGACACAATTCACTAAAAAGGCCATTAATCACTGATTCTACACACGCTTGTAGTTTTTGTATTATACCTCCAGGAAGTCGATCAGCCGCACCTCCGGTCAACAATCGGACGTATCATTTCTCAATGCTTTTATGCGGAAAAATGTTATTTCGGTACTCGTATGTATCTGAACGTGGCGCTAAACCTTTTGTTTCAGCTTTGCGGTTTTTTATAACATGTCTCTCCGTCCAGACCTTTTTATTTGGATTTGTAAAACATATAAGTCTCTCAGTTGAATTTTTAAGCTTGGGCCACGCTATTCGTACTATTAAATTTTGCTCCCTCTCTCGACCATAATATCCGCCAGACTGCCTTCAGCCAGTCCCAGCGGCTCACAACAAAGACCGCCGACAAAAAGCCCCGTCATTGTTGTCTTTAAGATTTGTACCGATAAAGAATCCAATTATTTAAACAAATAATGGCTTCCTTAATTAGTATTACAATATATATATATATATATATATATATATATATTGTTTGAAACTTCTCAACTGTATACTACTTCATAAATACATATAAATAATGGCCAAATAGTCAGAAAAGGTATATAAATTAACAATCTGTTAACACAACATATATCACTGAATCTACAGTATTGACGTAACATCGTAGTGATCGTTATAATTGCATTAATTGCCTAGTTAATTAATTAACCTTTTCTGACTGTTTCGTCACTGTATATATATATATACATATATATATTGTGCGGTTCACTTTAATATAATCATAAAAATAGCAGCACGTTGGAACCAAATTATGCGGTATACCAAATTTTTAAAAAGGAAGAAAATCAACTGTATTTTACCTTGAATTTAAACAAAATAAATGTTTAAAGATAACAAATAAATTATGTATTCCAATTTCGATTTACTTTTCATATTTGTTCATATTTGTGTTTTTAACAAATTAATGTTATTCTAAACTTCAGGGTCGCTTACAGGACCTCTAATAAATTATAGTAATTAGCACCAAAGTTACAAATAAAAATGGAAATTAAATGTACAATAACAAAATTGTATAAAAGAATCTAACAAATAATACTACAGAAATGTGACAAATCTAGAGAAATGTGACTGTTAATTATATTTACATAACGGTTTACAGAAGAATATTTCTACATTCCATTTATTTAGGGCTTTTCTGATACGGTATTGTGCACTCCATTTATTTTTAAAGAAACTATTAAATTGACATGCAATAACAATGATTGCTATATCAAAAATTCCGGCGCCTCTCTAACAATTGTTCACGAACTTTTACTTTGTGGAACTTACTGGCACACAGTTTGCTGTAGAAGTACGTTGATGCTAAATGTGATATTTTCAGCCTTTGTTCAGCTTAGACTTTGTTGAATTCCTAATTATTTAGTCACGAGAATTCTCTTCTGGTCTCCAAAAATATATTCACAATCCATGACCAGACCGGTCAGTCTCCCAAAACAATGTCTTATAACCACTCGGGTCATTCTCCAAAACCTCTCTGAATGTTTCCTCCGTACTTATGAGAGTCTTGCACACGCTTTTCCGACAGTAATCGCGTAGCAAACTTTACATTCTCTGCATTCTTGCGCCAAACAAACCTCAGGCCTGAATAGTTACGCCGACATTCATATTAAAGAAATATTATGAAATTAAACTTACCTAACACGTTGGTAATCTCCAATATATATATATATATATATATATATATGTATGTATATATATGGTATAACTAATTAGAGGCCAGTAATTATTTTAATAATTGGATTGTTAGCGGTACCAATTTCAAAGACAAAAATGTGTCGTGAGCTACGAGCGCTTTCTGGAGGCTGTCTGTCTGATATTGTAGTCGGGAGAGGAAGTAAAAATTGGTGAGTAACGAACAGCGTGACCGGAGTATAAATCCAACCGAGAAAATTAAAAGTTTTGAATACAAGTATAAAGTTTGGACAGCGATAGACTTAGTAAAAAAAACTGCAAAGAGTAATCAAATATTTAGCGCCACATTAAAATTCCTACGCGTACTGAGATTATCATTTTTCACATAAAGAAAATGTGTAACAATATGTCCGACTAATGATCCGGAGGGGCAGCAGATCCAGTTCCCGGAGGAAAATTCAACAACTGTGTTTGACAACCAAGTGTAGAGTCAGTGATTCATTGCCTTTTTAGTGTAAATTGTGAGCCCGAGCCCAGGAATCTAAGTCTGTTACCAGCCGAACATTTTTGTAAGTAGAAACAAAGTTAATTAAGTTTGTAAACGATAGTTATAGGTATTCGTCAGATTTATTTCGTCTCTCTTTGATTTTGATTGTTAATTTCTTAATTTATAAATTCTATGATTGTAACGTAAATACAAAAGTACTTATCAAGCCCAGATAAACGACCCTGAAAAACATTGAAACTTTAAATGTATTTAACCTCAGAGAAAATGTTATAGATTTCTATTAAATAAAATAAAATAAAAGTTTAAAGTAGTAATTGTTTCTCGATCCTTTCTGTTAAAATAAAATAAATCGTTTCAGACCAAATTATCAATTTAATAAATGTGAAAATAAATTGTTTAAATAATTCAATAAAATTTTGTTTGTTAATTAATCCTTTTGTAATATCCTTTTTATAATCATTGCATTTTGGCTTCCACAATGAGGAGCAATCAAATTGTTAATTAATCGCTATTAATTAATCATTACATTTGGTCCACAACGTGGGGCAAATTAAATCAATCTTTATTTAATTAGTCATTACATTTGGCTTCCACAACGTGGGGAAATTCATTTAAATAACACTTAAATTAATTATTACTATATATATATATATATATATATATATATATATATATATATATATATATATATATATAGTGTTATAGTCAGATAAATGTCAATACAAAATATTTGGTTCAATGACGTATTAAAATTGCTTACAAATAGTTTAATGGTCTTAATTAAATATACAAAGGTATTAACTGTAACGTTATTAAAGCAATAAATTTATTTTCAAAACGACAGCAGAAAGATACTACAGGGAAAATAGGTTTTGTATGTTAAAATCATTTACCCAATTTTTTTCTTCAAATCTTATTTTCTTGCTCAATCTTTAAAGGTTATGAAAGTGATTTAGCAGATTAGGATAGAAAAATCTAGGCAGGAACTTGGCTGTACTCCCGATCGTGGCTTTAAGAAAACTTCCATCCAGTATTCGGTGAACTAAGAAAGAAGACAATGTACCGTGAAATGGAACAATATTCATACACATGTGGAAGGAATGGAAAATTATCCTTGTTTGAATGTGGACGAATGCGACATCAGCTTTGTCCAGTTGCAGAGTTGAGATCCGCTGAGCGAGGCAGTGTTCGCCATGAACGAGAGTGAGAGATTGCTCTTTGTAGTGAAAGGTGTTACCGCATCGGTGTGTCGTTCTCCGGAAGACCTGCTTCTCTGAATAACAACGGTCTCTCTCCCAAACGGCAAAGAGAAGGCGAACACATCCACAGCACGAGCCATTCATTACGACGGAAAGCTGACTCACTTCACCGTGAAAAGCAGGGGAAATTAGCGAAGAGTAACTACTGCGAGGGATGAAAGGAAAGCCTCGATGAGCGCTTAATACGAGTCATTTCTCTTCAAATAAAGGAAACACTTAATTTCTTTGTGGTCTCTTCCGGCCGACAGCACTAAGAATATCTCATGGGACGGAAACAACATTACAGCCATGTAAGATTGATTACGGACAAAGAACAAAGGCAACTTCCACATCAAAATTAAACATTTAATTTCTTACAGCCTGTTTGAAGTCACCAAAATCAAAAATTATTTCTGAATTAATATCTAAAATACAGCTTTTCCCGTATAAACGATCATAGTTTACTGTAAAAATTAAATAAAACGACTAATAAGCAAACAGTATTTTGAACTAAATCGGGCTCTTTACAGTATATGACATAATGACATACGGCCAAGAATGGTCAGAATAAAATTAGTTAATAAATTAATAGGCTCATTAAAACAATAAAAATTCATTACTAAATACAGTGTTTCATCTCATTATTTATGAACATTTTCATGTGTCTAATATTCGTGTAATGTATAATTTATATTTTCACCAACAACGTCCATGGACGAACTGATGACGTTCCAAATAAAGGGAATGAAACGTTCTGATTCGCCTGGAATTTTTTTTTCTAGGCTCAAAATTATTTTAATATAACTATTAATTATTTCATTCCATTAATTTATTCTTGGTCAAATTTCAGTATTGTATACATTAATTTCATATTTACTACATCGCATGAAAAATTAATCTTTGGGTACTTGAGTGGGTTGTTCAATTGGAACCATTAATGGACAATATATATCAACAAAATTTAAATATATACTAAATATACAAATGAAAAAGTTAGTGAAACTGGATTTATGAAATCCTGTGTGAGTTTTGCCATTTTATACTGAAATGTAGAGATCAATAAATTCAAGTTTTAATTTAGGATTTTTTTAAAACTTTATTTTGTAGGTTCTGCAAGTAAAATGCAATTTACTGCTATGATATAATAAGAAATCATATGGCTAAGAGTATTTGGAGAGAGGGTTACGTGAATATTTCACACCTCTGGATGATTACATTGGGTTCAGGTAGTTACAGGTTGGCAATTATTTTTGTAAGTCTTGTGGAAGCTTTCATTTGAGTCTTTTATGGGTGTTTTTTTGTCCTAGGTTTAATTTATATGCACTTTTACACTTCACTATATTTTTGAAAAAGTTACTGCTTAGGCTGTGAATGCAGTTGGTTATAAATGGAACCTTTAATTCTTGGTGTATTTGACCGTTTCGTATGAACCACGGGCTTTTAATTGCAATACGTAGCGCTTTATTCAGCATGGTTTGAAGTTTCTTGAGCGAACTTGTAGGCGCGTTGCTCCAAGCTGGGCAGGCGTATGTAAGAATCGATTTATGCCGGGTAGGATCCTTAAACGATAGTCCGGGGGCCCTAGTTAATCCTTGGCTACCTTCCTATACCCTTCCGCATCTCCCGTTTCAAATCCCTTCCTATGCTATTAAAGGGGAGTTGCCACCACGTGGATTACCCTCATGTAGCCTGTTACTGTAAAAAAAAAAAACGTGAACCCCATTCTTACTGGTTATTTCCTCTTTGTGTCTCACCACCTTTCAATTATAGAATAACACCCAATATTTAGCCGAATGCCACCATTCTTTCTCATTTCTGGAGTGGTTCTGTGTGGATTAACGAGCGAGGGATTTCTTCCTGCTTACGATGAGGTCTTTTCTCCAGTTCAAGGCACGTGTACTGAAGTGCACAAATAATGTTCTTGGTGAAGAATTCAAGAGGAGTACATGAAAGAAATTTACCCGAGTTCTTTGCGTTGTTATTTGCGGTGGAACGAATGTTCTTTTTAGTAACGCGCTGAAATACTAGACATTACGAATCTGGCACGGCCTCAAAGAAGTGTTTCCTTCGTGCGTGAAAATCTATTCCTGAAGAGTTATTAAATGTTGTTCAATGGAGTAGAGATTTCGAGAACAGTTGCCCGCTCTGTCAGAATTTTCACTTGACTACATACTATTTAGTATTAGTAATTATATAAGTAAAAAGAACACAAAAATCAAGTTTACCACCTGGTTTGTGACGATCTTGCGTATTCTTACGTTTTTGAATCATCTGACAAAAGCTACAGAATCGTTGAGAAATTTTTGTCTGTTAATTGTCTATTTATCTATCTAATTAGTATACTTTTAACACAGAACTTTGATATTTTATTTATTAGTACATTATTATTATTTCGTCACAGGTACGACTATTTTGTATGATAAATTATGCAAACATTACGACAGACATTTACAAATATTATATCCGACGAAGTTTTTGTACATTTATTAATTTTCATCACGATGTTTTTCTTTTCTGTTGAAAGAACAAAAATTAACAAGCCGTCGTTGAAAAAAATATTAAAATGTGTTTGTCATGTCGTTTAATTTCCCTTATTAATAAAAAAAAGCGTAACGTAAAATATTAATTAACAATATTTGGTTCATAATTTATTCACCATGAAAATAATAAATACCCAAATAAAATAAATATATAAAATAATGAATTTGAAACTGAGAAAATAAATTAAAATAGATAAATATACGTGAAAATGATTTCTACGGAATCGAAAGGGTTAAAAAGTGTCACATAAATATAAAAAACTTTACAAATATTCCAATTTCCTTTAACATTGTATTATTATTATTTTATACTTAATATAAACACAAACAGAAATTACTTCGGGGAACAGGAAACCTCGCTCAGAGTAGTTGATGACCTCACGTCTGGTGATGTAGGAAATAGCAGAGAGAAAGGGAAAACATTTAATTTTATAAGGTATAAATATTTAGTAATTAATACGAGCACTTAATCTCAATGACGTTTAGTTTTGTGGGGTGTGGTAGTTGAAATCAACTACGTACAGACCGATTAAAAAACTATTTATCTTAGACACCAGAAAACAGAATTTTTGCATTTGTTAATAATTATTTAAAGATAATTTGTAGTTTTATTTATGTCCATAAATAGCCTCTTAGTTTTAAATGTAGGACAGGCGGATAACCCCTTTTATTTTATTTTAGCGATCACTCGTGTTATAATCAAGCTTGTGCATTAGGAATGTTATTCGTGAATCCTGTGAAGGGAAGGAGGAAGTCGTTAGCAATAGATTTAGTCGAGTCTATCGCGTTCAGAGTTTCTTCTTCCGAGAGATTTCGCACGTCGCACATTTGTCAAATCTCCGAGACGCAATTTCATCTTTATTTTCATGAGACCGCGCCTAAGTTTCTAACCCCCCCAGGAATATCGTCGTCAACTCGAAAATAAGAGGGAAGAAAAAAAATATAGAATACATTTCACGCAGTACAAAGAAAGGTTCTTTCCCGCCTCTGAAGAAAATAAAGACGAGGCGTGTGACGCTTCATCAATACCAATGTGTTCTATATAATTATGTGCGTGACTTACAACCGAAATTAATTCCCATTTCAGCATGTAAAATGTATTTTTTTTTCATCTCAGGGGTACGTGTGAAGGGCGAATCCTAGCGGACACATATATTTAGACCCGTTACGTATTTGGCGATTATTATCTTGGAGATAACTTATCGCTGCCGTCGCAGCAGCAGTAGTCCATTGAAGTGAATGAGAGCTTGCATAGTGGACGGTAAATAAACGCAGTGATGAAATCTCGGAAGACAGCTTGAACAGTCGCTCGGTGCCTCTAACGCTCACCCATAAATTTATCGCAACTACGTGACCCAATACATATTTTCTAACAGGGTTGTTTTTATGTCGCTGGAGTTATTTTCATTCTTGATTTGAATTTTCGTTTGAAAAGGTTGTGTTTTGCCGTCATATCTTTCGTGTCCTTTTTTTGTGCATATTTCGAATATGAATAATTTGGGTGACATAGATAATGAAATGATTATTTCATTAATTGAAGAAAGACCTGTGTTATGGGATGAAACCCTGAACATATTTCGCGTCATCCTGCCTCAACTCGTCAAACAGCGTGTAGAAAGCTACAACGTCCTCGCTTCTTTCATTAAATTGGATGAACCCATATTAGTGAATTTTTCTTCTCATTTTCATTCGACGACAAAATAACAGTAATGCTAGAATCTTCTCTCTGTTCATTTAGAACTTCAATGTTCACAGCACTCTCAACGGAAAATTTACCGCCGAGATTATAATCGCTGCGTGTGTTAGTCTCCAATTTCTTTCAGGTAAAACGATAATTTTATCGCAGAGATAAAAATCGCCTTTGTGTGTAACGGGCCTTTACAACGTTATCCGAATAACATTTTAAGTGATAGTTTGAGCTCAATTGTCAATATCGTGTTATTAACTAAAGCAAAGGATGTTACAGGATGTTTGTGCTGTAACGCGATACCTTATTAATTAATTAATACCTTTTATTCCATTTTAACTTTATTAATGACCTTAGAAAGGCTCGATAACTTCACATCCACCGATAGACGTAAATTTAAAATATTATTTAAATGTATCTGCGCGACAGAAAAATATCTGAATTCATTAAAGCTGGAGGACCTTTATTTCAAATTAAGGAAATATGTAGAGGTGAAATTTCTAATAATATGAAACTTGCAACTTGCTTGTCAACGGCGCCAGTTTGTCGGAGAGATAATTAATGTATTTAATCTACAAATGGGCAGTTTGCCCGGTGGTAGATGCATGAAGTTACAATTTAATTATAAATTAAATAAGGGAAGTTACAATCATGGAAAATAAAGTAAATTAACATAATTATTATAAAACATAAGCTAGGTTTAGGGGCATTATTTCAACTATAAATTTATGTATCTAGCATCATATGAATTAAAGGTTTATGTTTAAAAATATATAGAAGGAATTAATATTGTACTACTTTAAAATATCTTTCAATTTTTTTTGTTTTCAGGCCAGTTCAATATTATAGGACAATGTTATTTTATGGACAAATAATGTTTCGTTGCTCAGGAAGGATCGACCAAAAAGGTCGATAAAATTAGACACTTTTCGCAGAAATGTGTTCATCATCGCATAATCACGTGATACGGACATCACTCCTCGAGCTGAGACGACGTCCACGTCCACAGATGCCTGAAAGGCAAAGTTTCTCAATCCTTGTCGCGGCTGGGGGTGGGAGATTAAAAATATCATTTGTATTAATCAATGTAAATAATTTGCGTGATTAAAATCAATAATTGTTAATAAATACCCCTCATAATTTTCCTTTAACTTTGTAATTCATTTAAAAAAAACCTCAACCATTCACAGAGCATTCTGAAAACAACTGCAGCACTTTATAGTAGAACAAATGGGAAAGACGCAAGTAAGAGGTTGGCCCTGAGCCAGAACAGCCTGGACGCTGGTGGAGGATTGATTGATAAACGTTCTCGCTTACTCCTCCGCGCCATTTTCATAAATCTTAAAACGCATCGAAACTAAGAGATGTTCCGACAATATTATTATCTTTTTCACAGAATAATGGGAACACCTCAGTTTTGACCTGCATACTTTACGTATAAGAACACAGTTTTCCGTTTCGTGGTAATATTTTCCGCGTCGAACCACGTATGTCTCAGTGTGTGCGTGCGTGTGTGTGGATGCGTTGACCGTTGCATATTCATACCGCATCGTGTTGCCGTTTGCGTCGTAATTACTGGAGCTGCTCTCCAGAGACGACACTAACAATGCCACACCGCCAAGAATATCGCCATGTCTTCAAATTCATGCAGATTATATGCGATATGGAAGGGGGGGACACACGGTGGAAGAAGGGGACGCGGTAGTCGTTAGTGTTGTGGGTCACATAATATAAAGGGGTGAAAATTCAACATATTTGCATCAAGAGGGAAGCCCGAGTATAATTAACATTGTATTATACCAAATTTGTTAAAGATGTTATCAGGTGCTCCAGAGTGAATGGATGAGGGAAACCGACAACGTTTTGAAAACTCTGTTCCTCGTCAGTGATGACAGACTCAATCCTCAATTATAGACGTCACGTCTTTGCCAGTTGCTAATTACGTTTCGCGACTTGCGAGTTTACCTGTTTTTATTGAATTAATTACTCCAAAACTGATTAAAAAATATAAATTTTTCATAGTTTTTCAGTTTTATAAAATTTTAGACAATAGCTTCAAAAGTTAATTCAACATAATTTACAAATATACTATCTCCACTAATTAAGAAGTAGCTGAGTGCACAGAGTTGCCCGGTTATTTATTAAAAATAGCCCGAAGTAGGAAATTATTTAGCACTAACATCTTTATATACATTTCATTTAACTAGCATCAACAACGCCAGTATTTCGAACATTTACCCATATACATTCTCTTCAAATAAATCAGAACGATGACTGACGGTATTCGGGAGTTCTCCTACTACATAAAAAAAAATAACGAGTTAAAACAGTAAAAACTCGCGCTAACCTAAACCTAACCTAATAAAGTCTAAAACTACCTTAAAGGAGTAAATATCTTTTACTAAATAGAGACAAAAATATAGCAGGTACTTAAGAAGGTCAAAACTACACCTCTTAACCTTTTTTCAATCACGTCCACTTGGAGGAACATAAAATTTTATTAACCACAATGTTTAATGCGAGAATTCAACTCAGCGACACCTATAACTCCTGAATCGACACTAATATCGGTCATTTCTTCGTTACTTTTTATGTAAACCCCTTCAACTACCACCAGTACGGTAAGGGTGCTTCCCTCCCTTGTCTTATGGAGTTGAAATTAGACACTTAAAAATTCTAGAATGATACTGTCAAATTAAACAACTCCGACAACGTTTTATTCAATGCTAATAATAGCCATTTATGTAGGTTTTTAAATTCCACCTTCACCACTTAGAGGCGGTAGGTGTTTCTTAACCCCTCAGTGTTTTTTCCTAGATCGTTTGCCTGAAATTGGTCAAAGCGTTTATGTATGTATACTGTAATTTGTTTTAACCCCTTCCACCCCCGCTCCTAGAGACTCAACTACGTCTTAACCAGTATGGTAAATTAAACTTCGAATTAAACTCAGTGACTTCCATAACCCCAGGTTCAGCACCAGTCTCCGTTGTATTGCATTACTTTTATATATCGGTCTTTCCCCCATATCCTCCCTTTTTACATACGAATTTAAGTATTTCTCAGAAACTGTACGTTTCCACAGAAAAACATTTAATAATTATACATGTAAATAGTTTGTAAATAGTTTAACGATGGTTGAAATTTGAATCACAGCCATAATTCATAATTATCTACCAGTTTTGGTCTGTCTCGGAAACTATAAATTTCCAAAAAAAAAATAATAATTCGATTAGTAAATGATCAAAGATTGCGTAACGATGGGAGAATTTCATTAAAATAATTGCTATCAATTTTTATGAAAAAATTACAATAAATGTACGTTTTCGGAATTATATATATATTGTAATGAATAGAAAAAAAGATTAATTAAAAGAATTAGCCCCACGTTGAGGTTGCCAAAATAGATTATTAACTAAATTTAGCAATTTATTAATGGATTAATTTTATTTTATTAAATTTAAACGAAAAGGATTCAAAATAATTTACCAAATTTTAAACATCACAAAACAATTAATTTATTCCAAATAAAATACACAACTTTTCCTGACGTGATTATTTACATTTGTGTTCTTGATATTTTACAGATTGGATCAACTCTCACCTCAGGGTCGTTTATTTGGGCCTTCTAAATAAGAACCAACCTTTTTACATTTAAATTAAACAATCAAAATTTTTCTTTACAACATTAAAGTTAAACAATAAAATAAACGTGAAACCGAAATCTGACGATTTGATCCTATTTAACGTTTACAAACCTTTATTAAATTTATTTCTACTTACAGTCTCTGCTGGTAACAGACTTTCGTTTTGGGTTCAGATGCACTTTACACTTTTCACATTTAACAGGCCATAATTTCACTGAATTTAAATTGATTACAAAACACTGTCCAATCTTCGGTATCTCACAACTGGAACAATTACTTCATACAGCTCCTGTGATCCTACGCATTAAGTCTCTTTCTCTCCGGCAAAATATGGTATTTCTCGTTCTATCTATTGGTCAGCCAGATTGTTCTCAACTCGTTCTCGATTAAATTCGCGAACAGTTTTACTATTTGAATTTATTCGCGTGGCTTTGCTTACAGAAAACTTTACTGCAACTTTACTCTATGAATTTATGTCCAAAACTTTTATTTAATGAATTTACTGTCCGCAACGTTTACTTGATCCAATTTCTGCCCGCGACTTTTCTTGATGAATATCTGTCCGCAACTGCCGCCGTTAGACTGAAGTTTTAGAATGCCTGCTGCCAACAAAGGCTCGCACACATGTTTACCTATTGTTGTTTTATATTTTCGCCTAAACAATCCACCACAAATTTCCAATTATCAAATCACTAATGGCCTCTAATTAGTATTACAATATATATATATATATATATATATATACATATATATATAGTGAGAGAGCTTGCAGAGACCCTATAAATTCTCATAACGAGCATAATACCGTATATAAAATTTCTTGTAATTATTAGTGTACTGGTTGTACAGGCCAACCAAAAATAGCTATGCCCAATAAGAATTCAAGCACACAAGGTGGTCTACAAAGCAGGTGGTTATCACTAAACAATGCACTTTCATCAAGTTCACGAGTGTAAGTATCATGACGGAATAATCTAAAATAATTATGATTAAATGAAATAAATATACTATTGACGTCCGAAAGGGACTTATCAGTATCGACGAAGTTTTACTTTCTCCTTAAAATATTACTCATTTGTATATAAATTATATTTATATATAATTTGTTCATATATAAGAATAAATTAGTAGGTATGCTTGTTGCAATAAAAGTCCATGTATTTTATAGCTGTTCAGTTAATGCACTATCGGTCTAAAGGATGTATAGAACTAGGAACATTTAGATTTAGGTTAAATCACTTCTTGACTAAAGATTAATATTCAATACTTTTTAGGTTTATATAAATAAGTACATGGGAAACTCCGAGCGCCCTGATAGTCAGTAATAAATACTTTGGGTACTTCCAGAATGTATTAAGTACCACTCACCGGAGCTACTGAAGATTTTATAAATTGTGTGTTACCTCGTCCGGAATGTTCCTGGAACTTTGTATGTGTTTTTTATAAAAATATAAAATTTATCAATCTGTCTTTCATGTTTTAGTTTAAAAATTTTTATTTTTACAAAAATATTACGGACAATGGCCCCTAAATATAACGGACGATGTTTTTCACGCTTACTATTTTCAAATTAAAAAATCAACGTCTATTGAAAATAATAATGTTAAAACGACCTTAATATCAGACAAACTTAAAAAGAAAGGATCTTAAACTAAGTAATTTTTAATTTAAAACTGCCGGACGTTTTGATGCGGATTAGCGTCTTTTTCTTAAGTTATTATCCGTCGAAACGTCGGGCAGTTTTAAATTCAAAATTACTTAGTTTAAGTTTGTCTGTTATATAAAGGTCGTTTAAACATTTTCACGTATTATCTCCAACTAATGGACTTTCTCCTATGGAGTGGTGACGTGCATGTTTTTAAATTGTCCATGATGAGAACTACTAATATGACTAAGTTGTTCTTAATTCCTGTAATGACCAACCGCCCTGGAGACTTCTCATAATCCACTGCCTCTCCTCCATAACCGTAAACTGTGCACAGCAGCAGCAGCAGCAGCTCTTATTAAAATTACTCTTGTCGCCAGGTGGAAAGCAATAGATCCTCGACTGAGGGGGGACACACACATAATAATATTATAATAGTGGACGCGGGCGAAATTTGGTTTTTTATTAAAATTTCAGATGAACGCTCTCTCTCAAAGCCGCTATTCCGCCCTCATATTTTCTCTTTAATGGCTTTATGTGGCGTTTTGTGCAGTTAAGTAATGATCGTGGCGCGTAATATGAATTTCAACAGGACCTCCCTCCCTCTTACTTTATTGCTACAAATGGAAATGAAACGTTTCTTTACTTGGCTGTTTCTGAAACAAACAGTCCGCTTTATGAAATTACGAGAAGTTCCCAGAATTCATATAAGTTACGGAGGTCTATAGGAACGCTTTTGCATTTTGTTGTTATAGGAATTAATAATAATATAAGAGGTTTATTCAACATTAGAAATTTGACGTAAAAATTAAGGAACGAAACGGTTCTTGTAGACACTCCTATTGAATAAAATGTCCAATTACAAGCCTAATAGTCAAAAATTAAACACGTGTTCCGACATGAAATATTTAAATCTTTAAGATAAATTAATGGCCACGTGCAGACACTATAGTACATAAAAGTTTAATGACTTAGTACTGCAGGATATAATTGACCATCAGACTTCAGACATTACCAAAGATTAAATTGATGAAATTGTTAGCTACATTCACAGTATAAACAACAAATGGCCGCAGTATTGGGGTCACTAATATGGCACGAAAATTAACTTACATTTCCCGCAAGGATCGTTAAGTATTTCGTATTGTTTTTTATTATCATTCTACTTAATATTTCAGGATAAAATTTTACTTTTGTTTCAAATAAAATATTTCTGCTGTATTTCATTACGCAAGAAGGAACTATTTCATTTGTTCGTCGCGTAGTAACGTCTCTCTCGCGTGACGGCATGGTATCTTGGCACGCAAAATTATCATTTTAATTTTTCAATTATTAATTCTTTCCACCTTTAAGCTAGGGGTTTCTCACCCCTCGTGTGTTGGAGAATATGTGAACCAAGTTTTGTTGCAATCTGTCAACGCGTTTATATTTGTATAGAAATTAACGTAAATACATACATACAAACATACATCCTTTTTTATTATATATAAGATAGAAGATTAGTCATCCGTACTGATGGAATAAATTATAATGATGTTTTGGGAATTTTATGCAAAAACATCTTTGGAATAATGAACTGATTTTGGCAAACATCCAAAAGATTTTAAAAAATCGAAACTTTTGCTTTGAAAAATTAACCTTGTTCTTTCTTTATGCTGACTTATTAAAAATAATGGGGTATATAATTAAGAATATCAGTATTAGTAAATTCACAAAAGAAATTATAGATTTTAGAAAATTATTTACCTTCAGACGTTATTTAAGCGAACCCATTAATGTTTCATTGCACAAGGCAAGTGGTCGAAGAGAAGCGAGGAACGTCTGGACAGAGAAAGTTAAAATATATAATAACAGGAATTTAAAGGTATAAATCTTGTTCCGAATCAAGTATCTTCTCACGTGCGATGCTACGGGAATGGAACTTCTTGACGTTATTAGAAATTCCAGCAGGAACCGTCGTGTGCAACGTGCAATCTAAATTGAGTGTGTGTGAGAGTGAACGATAAGAAAAATGTAATTGTGAAAGAAAACTCTTAAATGAAATTTACAAAAATTATTCTTTTTAACATTGGCATAAGAAATTAATTAAGGCGTTTCCATTTAACATTGGAATAATTTACCTGGACGATATTGTTTTCGGTATTTTACTGAATTCGCTGTGACTGCATTTTGTCATTGGCAAAGTTCCTGAATAGATTCGATTTTACCACGTCCTCAGGGCTTGTTAATGGCTATGCGTGGATTTTTTGGGTTAGTGTGGGGAATTGACGTCTGAGCACTTTATCTGTCGACTCAATATTCCGATGAAGTCAGTGAGTCGGAATTGTCGCTGAGATCTGCGACCGTCCAAACAACACAAACAGCGTCTCCACGTATGCATCTATGCATGCAGTTTATATGCCGGCAAATAGAATTCTACAGGCTGGCCCGCAGGAGCATTGTTATTTTCCACTCTGTTTGCTTCTCCTGCAGGGGAAGGAGATAGGACATTCGTATACTGATGACGGTTGCAGAATCAAGTGTAAGAAGAGATGGAGATTAGTGGAGATCGGAGTACAAGGCTTGAAGACGGTAATATGAAACGGATAAGAAGAAAGGCCAAGAGGACTGTCCTTATATATAATTACAAATTGAGGAAAACAAGTTATCATGATCACTAAAACAATATCTGCAATATAAATTGAAATGAGTTATTTTTTTTATTTTTAGGGTAACAGGCTACATGAGGGTAATCCACATTGGGCAACTCCCCTTTAATAGCACAGGAAGGGATTTGAAAGGGGGGATGCGGAAGGGTAGAGGAAGGTAGCCAAGGGTTACCAAGGGTCCCCGAGCTATATTTTAGGATCCTACCCGACATTCGCCTGAAGAAATGCAGGGAAAACCCTAGAAAAACCTGTATCAGGTAGGTCGGGCATTGGGCACTTGTTCCACGCCCTTCCGATAGCGGGAGAGGAGTTTGCTGTGGGGACGCAGCATTCCCTTCTCCGTGCCTCGACCAGTTTAGGAGGCAGCTGGCCGACTATCCAATGGGAATAAATGCTATAATAGCTTTCATACGGTTTAATGTGTTAAAACCACTGAAAGAGAAAAGAGCAGACCACATTAATTTTAAATGTTTAAAAATACAAATTAACATTGTTCACAGGGGAACAGTAAAATAATAAAAATGTATGTTGTGTGTTTAAAAAAATACTCTGGGGTAAACATAAATTGTATGTGTCAACTCAATATTCCGATGAAGTCGGAATTATCGCAGACTAGTTTTGAGTTTGTCAAATGTTTTGTGCGGTTGTGTCTCTTGTCTCTAGTGTTTTTTAACACCTTAAGAAAGGAACAAAGTTTCCAGAAACGTTGTGTGGTATTTATATCATAACTTATTGTGTCTGTTTTTGGCTATTTTATCTTATTATTAAATATTAAGTATCAATCATAAACGATGAAACTATCTTGAAGATGAAAAGTCATTTTAAATATCCGCAGTTTCATTTTAACTGTTTTATATTATTTATTATTAAATAATAACCTAAAAATTAGTCACAAAATATATTCCTTCCAATGCTTTTTTTATAAATACACTGTTATCATAAAAATTAAAATAAATTGTTGAGTAAAAAAGAAATGTATATAATATTTATTGATTGCTGGTCGTTCATAAAATCTATGGTCACGAAATTGTGTAAAAGAAAGTGACTCTTAATTTTCGTAGGTGAAAAATTATAATAAACTGTAGAATATTTATATACATATATTTTTTTTTCAAAACAATAATGGCGAATATAACAGAAAACTCCTGTAACTGTAAATATTCAAAAAATAATTACAACAACAGCATTTTTGGGCTACAAATTTGTTATTCTGTAAAAATAAAATAATTTCACAGTCTTATATCAAAATATAATTGAGATCTATTGCATATTTTTCTTAACATATAGTAGATATTAGCAATATGTAATGAAATGTTTTATTTATATTGTTTCTTTAGCTTTGAGGCCGATCATTGTAAAGAACAGCATTGTTTGGCGCGAGAATGAAGACACTATAATGGTCGCTCGGAATTGTTGTCGAAAAAGCTCCGAACTTTGAGCAGACAGACAGTCAGATAGCAGTCAGAGAGAAACAGTCAGTCATGTGTGATCTAGGAGCTGGAGCAGTGTGATGTGGCGAAATGACCAATTGAGGCCGAATTCAGCAAAGTATAAGCTGAATATATCAGTTTACATATTAAAGGGATTTTTAAAAGCAAAACCGAGTGTCATAGACGATAATAAAAGCTGTGCTATGGCCCGTCGATAAAAATGTTGATCCGTTAAAAATTAAAATATCACGACTGCACAAACAGGTACCAGCCAGATCAAAATAAAAGGGTACGTAAAAGCTTTATTTTGTAAACCTTTATTAAAATATAAATTTACCATCCGATTTCCATAATTTTTGTTGTTGTTAGAGTCTTTGTAATAACCTTTGTTATTATAAATTAAATTAAGTTTTTGCTTTTTTAACTTGGAGAAAATTGCAAATCACTGTATTTTATTAGAGGCCCTATAAGCGGCCTTGAAATTTAGATTCTCATGAAAGATGGGGCACTAACTTAAAAACATAATATGTAGTAATCGGAAATCAAAAAACGTCAATTAAATAATCTTTGTTATCTCTTTAAAAATTTTGGTTTAATATCAATGTAAATCTTCCTTCCTCTGTTTCCTTTTAAATTTTATTATACCACATAATTTGTCTCCCCAATGTGGGGCTTGTTTCTTTAATATCATATTGAATACTGAAAAATATTTAACGACATTTTTTATAATAGAAAAAGGTTTTTCATTAATCAAGAAAATTAACGCTTCTCGCCTGTTTCGACAACGCAACGAAGAGTAGAAGATAAAAGTGACGTGGCACGTCCCCGTTGAGGTACCCATCCACTCTACTATAAGGACCATTGCATGTGAATATCGTGTTACCGGAGTTACCGAGATGCGAGGAACGTGTGAGGACTCAGCAGCATCCGATACGACCTACGTGTGGGAATTTTGTAAGGAGCCTGCTAAGACTTTCACCCGTTCCACGGCAAACGAGTAAGTACGACAGTCAATTAAGTCTTCGATATCGGAAGAATATAGTTACAGTTAGGTATAAAGTGCCTCTTAGTCCCTATTACTTGAAAATACCATTAGTAATACACCACCATCGTTGAGAAGGTAAATCATAATTAACTTTGGAATAGAGACTTTTTTCAAAATAAATAACAAATCCCTGAACACTAATTGTACAAAGTACATTTATACGAATCCATGACTCAAATAACTTCACGGGAAGTCCGTTTTATAATTACACGAGTAACAGTAATCCCAAGTATTTCTAGAAAAATTTTGTAGTTCATGTTCGTGAAACGACAAATTCCTGCTTCCGGGAATAAGGTGGACTAGTCGAAACGTTTCAGGATATTTATACTGAAAAATCAAGAACTTCAGTAACCACACCATTCCTAAGAAAGTTATTGACGTAGTATCACTTGGAAACAAATTTAGACTACCCACCACTTCCATCAACAAGTCTCAATCCATTCCTCTCATAAAACACATCAAAACTAATATATCTTTATTCCCAACACAACAACACTCAAACTCCACTTGAAACCTCATAAAAATCAAACCACAAAACACCTTCCTCTTTTTCATAGAAATTTCATAAAAGTCCTCCATGGAACCGAACAATTCTTGAAGTCTCTTTACACACGTTGACAAAGGTTCTGTCACTGTAGCTCTTTACCGTAATCAATACACAAATACTATTAACCAAATTCTTAGAAAATTTACAAACCGACCTGCATCAATACAGTTATTGACAAATTAAAAACTATTCTGAAGAGGTGGAAGAAAAATATATTTTATTGAACCATCCACATTCATCACTTCAGCCAACATTTCCAGAGCTTATTCCCTTCCTAAAATACGCAAACCTGACCTATCTTTTAGAATTATTATTGCTTATACTGGCAGTCCCTTACACAACATTTCCTCCTACACTGATAACAAGTTTTTCAAAGCCCTCAATGGAGAAAACCATTTTTCTGTTAAAAATTCTTACGAATTTATTGATAAAATGAAGCACCTCACCGTCCCTCACGACCACTTTGTCGTTTCCTTATTCAACTCTATTCCCCATGGTTTAGTCATTATGGAGACAAACTAAAGTGACGCCTATATTCTAAACTGGTAACCGATCAGTCACAACGAATTACAGACCAACCGCGCTTCTCTGCGGAAAGAATAAAGCCTGCGAGAGGATTCTCTCGCATGTAACCTGCGAGGGATTTTCTCTCGCAGGCAGAACCTTTTAGGAGAGATACGAAGGGGCTACCTCTGGGTATGCCTTTTCCTCTCCGTTTTTGAACTAAGGTTCCCACAAGCCGAGGCACCTCGGCCTGTTTTGAGAGGTGTATGTTCCGGGGTCGCAGACCTTGGGCATACGGTAAGAGTTGTTCGCTATTCCCATTGGAATAGTCGGCCAGCTGCCTCCTAAACTGGTCGAGGCATGGAGAAGGGAATTCTGCGTCCCCACAGCAAACTCCTCTCCCGCTATCGGAAGGGCGTGGGACAAGTACCCAATGCCCGACCTACCCGATGCTGGTTTTCCTAGGGTTTTCCCTGTATTTCTTTAGGCGAATGCCGGGTAGGATCCTCAAAATATAGCCCGGGGGCCCTAGTAACCGTTGGCTACCTTCCTCCACCCTTCCGCATCCCCCCTTTCAAATCCCTTCCTATGCTATTAAAGGGGAGTTGCCCAAAGTGAATCACCCTCATGTAGCCTATTTCCCTAAAAAAACGCGTTTCTCTCTGCTCCAGCGAAAATTTTCTCTTCGTGCACGTTAGAGCACTAATTTCTCTTAACCAATACGGGTTTATGAAATGAAGATCGATAGTAACTAATCTTACAAATCATGTAGAAGTCCTACATAAAAGCTTAGATACTGGAGGTCAAGTTGATGTAATATACACGGATTTCAAAAAAGTCTTCGACACTGTCAATCATAAAATTTAATATAAAAATTACACGCATTCGGCCTCTCTGACAGTCTCATTAATCTTATCTATAAGACAGGAAATAATATGTACGTTACAATGGTTTACACTCCAAAAATTTCTCCACCTGTTCGGGTGTGCCACAAGGATCTAATCTTGGTCCGTTGCTATTCACAGTTGTTCATAAACAATACTGCTGAACACATTAATTCAAATCTTCTTCTTTATGCAGATGATGTCAAACTATACAGAAAAATAAACACTAACTCTGACTGTACAGCCTTTCAAGATGATCTGAACAGAATCGTTGCATGGTCGGAAAGAAATAAACTTTTCTTTATCACAAAACAATGCGTATCATTTACCTGTACACGAAAGAAAAGCTACTTCAAGCCCAATTAAACAATAGCAACGGAACTTTAAACTTTTGTTAAATCTGTAAAAGACCTCGGTGTAATCGTTGACCAAAGGCTCACTTTCGGGGATCATATAAACAAATCCACACAAAAAGGGAACACTGTTATAGAAATAATTGTTAGGAATTATAAACTGTTTTATAAACACATCCACCCTATTATATATTTATCTTTATTAAGGTCAATATTAGAGTATGCCTCAATAATCTGGGATCCTGTTTACAAGTAATAAATTCAAGATCTAGAGAAAATTCAGTAGTTTCTAAGATTTTTCTGTTACATCGAAACTACACGAAATACCTTCGACACGCCATACGACGAGCTACATGAAACTTTCAACCAGACGTGAGCGAGCGTCAATCCTTTTTCTCTACAAGCTCTGTAATATTAAAATTGATGATATCACATTGCCATCCTATGTCAATTTTCATGTGTCATCGTTTACCAAGAGACACCAGCAATTATTTTGTATCACTAATATTAAATCAATAACCACGTCAAAGGCTCCAATGCACAGAATGACTTCCCTATACAATCAATTAGCACCTTAAATAGATTTATTTCATTTAAATTAAGTCTCTACAAGTATTAGTTGCATATATTGTAATCAATATGTATATGAAAACGTAAAAAGTGTATGGTAACTACATAATTGGACATACGTCTGTGTAGTACCTACAAATTAATTAATTAATTAACAGTTTCAAAAACAGATGGCTAATTTTCAGTCAATATACTGAAATTCCACTTGATGAAATTTTATGCATTATAAATCCAATCCTAAATTCCACTTCAAGTTTAATCAGGTTCACTGTCATCAAATCACAGGTTCTCCCACGGTAAGTCCCCTTTGTCCTTAGCTGAGTTAGTCATGAGAAATTTAGAAAATTCTTGTCTTTCTCTACTTCCTGTCCAACCTTTTTTCTACATCAGATATGTAGATGACATTTTGTCTATTGTTAATTCCTCTCAAATCAACATTATAGTCAATGCCTTCAATAATTACCATCCCAACTTACAATTCACACGTCAACTCGAATTTTCTTGATATGTCTGTATCCATTCACATTACTTCCGTTCTCACCAATTGGTTCAGAAAACCTACGTACTCTGGACGTGTTGTCAACATTGTTATAAAATACTGGATGGTTCTGTCATTATTATTCCTGTGTGTGATTACAGGACGGTGAAGATGGAAGCGGAATGGAATCCCAATTTTCCAGCAACTGTCTTAGCAACACAAAGTGTTGGGGGTGGGGGGCGAAAGTAGTATGCGACCCGCCGTAGGCGAACAGTTCACCTCTAAAGTTGGGCAGGAAACCCAGAGAGCAGCTGTGGTTTCCTTCAGCACCTGCCACTGCGAGAACTCGTCAGACACAAAAGAAAAAATGTCCCTAATAAATGAAATAATTTTCTAAAAATTATCTGAGCTACTGAGGGCCTGCCTTATTTACTCAAATACGAACTTTCATTTTTTTCCTCTCATAATTTGGTCGTCTTCTCTCCAAGTCTGTCTTTTACAAACTTTTCAGACTGTCCTAAATTTCTACCTGTAACGTTCTATACAAAACTATACTAACTGAAACAAGAGAAACGCAGCTACTATAATGAGGATACAAACCTAATATCGGAGACAAAGAATTGTATTTACCATTAAGATCACACAAAAATTAATAACTATAATTATCTGACAAATTTTATTTTGTAATAAATAAATAAACAGCCTACATGACAGAAAAAATTCGAAAGAAAATGATAAAAATTGATGTTCTACAACGTTTCATCCTTAATTTAGGACTTAATCAGTTGTAAATTGAAGTAATTCACAGGACTTGAGTATTACAAATGATGAATATACTATTTTATTTAGGGTTATAACAGGCATGCCTTTGAAATTTTACTTATAATTTATTTATATAGTCTATATATTTGTGCAGATATTCATGGAATAAATACTTGGTATTTATCACGTAAAACCTGATTAAGTCCTAAATTAAGAACGAACCTTTGTGTATTTATATTTTTATCAATTATATTTATTAAAATAAAAATATCTTGAGTCACAAATTTATTATCAAAAATTTAAAACATTATGACAGTCACAAAGTTTCAAGCCGAATTTTTTAGAACCACTTCAGCTGTTGTAGATTTCAGTTAAATGGTACAAATTTTAATTCATAATAATTACATTATATATTAAATCGTTTTATTGTTGTTAATTAGTACTGATTGAAAATTATATCATTTAACTGAAATTTACAATAGCTGAGCAGGTTCCAAAAAATCAGGGATGAAATGTCGTCGTGTCATCTTTATTATAATGTTTTAAATGTATCAGAATAATTTCCTGACTTTATTGGCCGACGTTTTTTTCATTTATTTAAAGAAGACAGATAATTATAACTGTTAAATCGTTTATTAATTTTTTCCAGTCTTACGATCAATTTATGTGTATGTACCACATATCCGGGGTTATGGATATCGCTGTTAAAATTATGAGAACCCGGGAAACTCCGGTCACCCAGTTATTTGGTAATAAACTTTGATGTTTTTTCATTAAATTTCTCAAATAATTTTTATGTAACGACTGAAGCAAGGGAAAGAAACGTTACGATGAATGTTAATTAATATATATCTTTTAATTTTTATAAATAAATTTTAATTAACTTTACTAATTTAAATGTAATGCAAGTCAGACATACAATCGTATTTTTTAATCTTATTCTGACGTATTTGTCTGGTTTCTTCATTAGTAATGATGTAAGTAGCCTATTTATGCATCTGACACACGTTCCAGAAAATTCTGTTTTACATTTAAAGGCGAACTTTTTGTAATAGTAATACCACAAGGTAAGTTTCATAGTCATTATATGTGAACAGGTAATCAGACTTGTCCCGTCTGAGGACGGTTCTAGACAAAGACGCTGTTCGCATTGAATTCATAATGACTGCTAATGGGACCTATCTAAGTTTCCACCTCTCAGCTAGGCATGAGAACCACTGGGCCGTTGTGGTGCTGTGAACAATTAACTATTGTAGTAAATATTAGAAGAGTGAGCAGATGTTGTGTCGGCCAAAGAGGATAGTCGTACTAGACTTGTGCCAGCCAACTGAGCGTTCGGCGAAGGGAGGGTGTCATGAATATTCAATGGAACCTGCAGCCAGCAAAATAGGTAGGGTTCCTAACTTTGCCTTCTACCTCAATGGCCAGATCACTATCTCTGTCATTCCGGTATTTAAAAAATCCTCTAAGCTTTCTCAAACACGAAGCTTATTAAACAGTCATTAAAAGTGGATATTCAGTTCATTCTTTTCTGAATGTAGTCTAAAAACGTTTTTCCATAAGCAAAAACAAATAATGTGATTGGTGAAATTGAGATGACGCCAGAGCCTTCATGAGAGAAAGAAATCAAGATCAAGCAGTCCGCAGACAGTTTCGTCGACTCAGGTGACGCTCGTTCCAGGTCCGACACCATTATACCGAAACATTAGTTTCAGGATCAGAAATAATTGGCATTATTCCATCAGTAATATCCAATCAATCAAATTATTTACTACTTGACTTTGCTAATTTATATGCAGTAAAATATTGAAAGAACAGACTACACAATATTTTACAACCCAAAAAGAAAAAATTGACGAAAGATCAAAAAATTTTGAGCTATTCACCGGTCGCTCTTTCGGCTCTTGCTATTTTTTTACGTGACAAAAGCAACGAGAAATGGTTTAAATGTTGTTGTGTAGGACTTATTTTATTAAATTTTGTCCATTAATTACTCCTATATTTATCTAGCAAGTAAACATCTTAAACAGACTGTTTATATAGTCAACAATTTATTCCTAGGCAATCAAATTTTGATTCAGGGAGGTGTAAAAATTTTACTAGCCCATTCCAAATATTTTTACCAATAGAGTTTTTATTTCACAATAGCTGGGTGCCCGGCGTTGCCCGGGATGTCACATATCCATAAACCCCAATTTGACTCCAAGCTCGTTTCCTTTTGCGTTATTTTTATGTAATTCACCTCGACCTCTATCCCTAAATGTGCTCACAATCCATGTCAAAGGGGGCTGAACTTATTGTCCCCGAAAAAGTTTAATTCGACGAATATATCAGACGTTTTAACATGTTCGAAATTTTTCATCCCCGCAAAAGTATTTATTTCACGCAATGAGTCGGCCGGTTACATTTTTTTAACAGTTCTACCCCCTCCCATCCATCGCCCTCCCCCCACTCGTAACCCCGTTGCCCTACCCAGGTTGTCACAATTAAACTCAGCGACATCCATAATCCCTGAATTGACTCGAATCTCGGTTTATTTTGCTTTATTTTTATGTAATGTTCCTCCACACCACCCCTAAGCTTACACCCCTGACATGCCCAAAGGAATTGAAATTATACACAAACGACATTGGCAGAAATAGTATTAAAGTCATTGACCCGGTAAAATAATTATTCTACGCAAATTTCGACCGTTTAACACGTTTGAAACTTTCCACCCCCGACCACTCCCGCTTGGAGGAGTTAAATGGAAAGTTTAATATCGTAATTAAACTCAGTGACAAATATAACCCCGGATTCAACTTCAATATCGATAGTTTTTGCGTTATTTTTATGTAATGCCACTCCAACCACCTGAGTGTGCTCCACTCTCAAGACCGAAAGGGGTTGAAATTATAAACAGGGAACATATAGATAGAATTTATGAACATCATTGATCTCGAGCATATTTATGCGACGCAATTATCGGCCGGTTATCATATTGAAAATTTCTACCCCTGCCCAGTATCTCCCAAACCCGCGTTTTGGCCAGATTGTCATAAATAAATTCAGCGATACCCATAAACCTGCTTTGATACGTATCGCGTTTTTTTTTGCGTGGATTTTTTTTAACACACAACCAATGCGTGCTTGTCTACAATGTCACAAGATTTTAAAATTATACACAAACAAAATATGTCGAAATACTATCAATGTCACTGACAGTGTCAAATATTTATTCCTTGCAAATTTTAAACATTTGACATGATAAAAAATTTCTAACCCCCAAGAGCCTCCCACCCCCGGGCACCCCCTCGCGTTTCCGAGGTTGTCTTAAATAAACACAGTGACATCCATAAACTTGAATTTAAGTCCAATCTAGGTTTTATTCGCTTAATTTTCTTGGTACGCTACTCCACCCCCACCCCTAAGGGTACTCCTTTCCTTGCTATAAGAGGTTTAAATTTTATAAAGATAACATAGGTGGAAACACTATCAATATCTTTGACTCCAAAAAATATTTTTCTGACTCAAATATCCGCCTTTTTAGTAATATATACCCCAGCTTATGGGGCTTGTAGACGTGTCTCACACCGACAGTGTTTGTTTCCTGGTTTCAAAGAACACTTGTACGAAAGTTGGTGAAATTTTATTCAATGGTTTAGATTTGTATGTGGAACATATACACACACATGCACTCTGCTTTATTTAATAGTAGTAGTAGATAATTAATTTTATCACTTTCATTTTTTTTAATATATTACCTGATGAGCTCCCAAAGTTTGGTTTCCTGACATGTAATTTTCGTAAGTAATCGTATTAAATTCATATTATTCTGACTTTATTGAAATCCATATTCAATATAATGCATATAATCCCGTAACAAGTAGTTTTTTTAAAAAAAACTACATTTACGTACCTGAATTATACGAAAGATGATCCTATTTGACACGGGGAAAATTAAATTTATCCTGATTTTTTTATGGAGAAACCCACGTTATTATTTTTTTATATATTTCCGGAGAAGGGTCGAGCTCTTATCTGAAAATTTCCCGCACGAACATAAAAATATAAATTACGTGGAAAGTATCTTGTAATTTTTCATTTTTTGGTTGTTTGCGTAAGGTATTTATAGCGTCGTCGACTTTTCCTGAATCTCTGTGTGAGGCTGGATATAATGTGTCATCGATTGGACCTCTCTATCTATTTTCTGCAAGAGTTGGTAACGCTAGTAAAAGGAGCGGCCGGATTCGGAACCAACGATTTGTATCGGAAAGTAAACCGAATGAAAAAATGTTTACGAGCTTCTTAAGGGTAGTTTCCCCCGTTCTGGAAGGAGTTTCTTATAATATCATTTGGACGGTCTGAATAACTCCGTAAGACAGTGTAATTAATTTTTAGTTACCTTTCTTTACCTCTGGCTTTAGCCGGAGAGCTTTTTTTTTTGGAAGGCGCTGAAATGACCACAATGACAGCAGCTTTATTCAAAAGGGGGCGAATAATTTACTGGAAGGTTTATGGTCGAGCTGTCTGGTGGATGCTGACACGACTCCTATCTGCATAACAATAGCTATCAGAGGGGCCACACTCAAATCTCTCCTACGGCGGCCGAGACTCAGAGAAAATCCTCGCCTCCGTTAACACGTTTCGGAAGCAAATTATCTGCGTGGGTAATTCTTCACAATAATGTGATCTACTAAATAGTAGGTGAGTCCCCCGACTCAGGCTTAAACGATGCGAGGAGAAGTCTCGTACCGGGCGGGGATAGCTCAGATGGTAGAGCGTCAACGACACGCCCTCGTAACGTAATATTAGATCTGTAATGAATTTAATCGCAAAATGTACGTGATTTGGTATGCAAATTACAATTAAATAATAAGAAGTGGGAGATATTTGTACGTAGTCGTCAATAGAATCAACTGTTTGTATAAGTGATCCAGAGTTCAATTTTCGTTCCAGCCTAATATTGTCCACCCTTCTTTATGATTGACTATCTGAGTGCTCGGCGTCGCCCGAGATGCCATTTATCCATAACCCCCAATTTGACTCCAATCTAGGTGTATCTTTTAGGTTATTGTTATGTAACGCAACTCGACCCCTATCATTAAATGTGTTGTCGGCCGGTTACATTGTTTGAATATTTCCACCCCCACCCCTATGTGTGCTTAGCTATCATGCCGAAAGGGGTTGAAATTTTACAAAAAACATTGTTAGATATATTATAAACGTCATTGACCTCAACAATTATTTATTACACGCAAATATCGAACATTTAACCTGTTAGAAAAATTCTACCCCCGTGTAGCCGCGCCCCTGGTGGTTAAATGGTGAATTGAATGTCATCATTAAACTCAAACACATGTATAAAATTGAATTTGACTCCAATCTTGATTGTATTAGCTTTATTTTATTGTAATACGCGTCCACCCCCAACCCTAAGGGTGCTCCGTTCCGATTATGTAAGGGGTTGAAATTGTAGTCAGATAACATCGGTAGAAACTCTATGAATATCTTTGACCCCTAAAAATATTTATCCGACTGAAATATCGACTGTTTTATCATGTTAAAATATTTACACTCCCGTCCACATTTAAATATATATATATATATAAACAAACAAACACTGTGCTTTATTTATTGGATTAAAATTTACATTAAAAATATTATTATTAATTTCCGGTTTCCTTAAGAAACATTGGCCAGTTTGTAGATGAAGGTTTCTCCGTACTCAACCTTGATCCACGTCGTGGGTCCGACGGAAGCTTTTGGACAGCTTGCGGTTCCTCGAGTCTTCGGGGAGGTGAAAGTTTTAAAAGCCACGACACACAATTAGCGTGGGCGGTAAGTTTGTTTGAAAGTGAGCGGACGTCATGTTGAAGGAGACGTTGTCCTCCATAGAAGGCGTTGAGCCCCTCGACAGTAAAGCTTTTATATTAACAACATAAAAATGAGGGGCAGTTAAAACCGGCCGCGGCTGTCGACGAAATCCAATAACCCCCCCCCCCCTCAAGTCCCCGCCCCTTCCTTGCTTTATTCTATTTCAATTATATCATCCTACGGTGGGATAAATTTACATAAAAGAATTTCGACTTCTGACATTTCAACATTTTTGCAATGCGTCGCGGTTCGAAATGAACGTTAAAGAGTTCGCTACTTCATTTCCTTACTTCAGTATCAGGAATATTCTCAGAGCCGTTTCTCATTTTTTGTGTGTTAGGCATTATGGACGAAGACAAAGTAATACACTTAAAAAAGGGGAGTAATTAAAAAGTTATTGCTATTCTCGCATAAAAAGAGGAATTTCACTTTTAATCGATTCAAGGGAGAAAATTTTCTGCTGTATTTCGTGTTTTTAACTCAGGCAACAGAATTGAATAAAAATCCTGTTCACTTTGGTTACCGCATAAAATAATATTGCCCTATAATATTTATTGGAATGTGCTTCACCAGTGACTCAGTAACCATTAAATTATTTATTTATAATATCTAAAATAATAGGAGAAATTTCGTTTAAATAACTTTTTATGTAACACAAACTCTTTGCATATAATTTGTTCGCTGATAACTGTTTTACTGCAACAAAATGTTTCACTATCTGCATAAATAAGTAGATAATTGTATATAATGGATTTCAAAAATAGTTATAATTATATTAATTTACTACATTTAAATTAGAGAATTGTTTCTCATGAATGACTGTACAATAAAAGGAATAGAACTTCTTTGTGTATTTATATAGTTATTATAGTCAGGTAATATTCAAATAAACGTTCAGGAAATGAATAAATGGCTATTGTATATTTTCAGCTCGTATTGCCTTATTATAAAATTTATAAATAAATAATAAAAATCATTTCTGAGGCGTGGGTAAAAATATTCCAATAAAGTAATAAGAATAATAGGATAAGTGAAGTTACTTATGGCAATATTATTTTAATAGTCAGCCAACTTAATATTTAATTCATATTTAAAGTGAAATAGTTAACAGTAATTTTAATATGATTAAATATTATTTCTAATAATTGATAATACAACCGATGTTTCTAGACAAATATGAGATAAAATTACACACAAAAAAATAAGTATAGCTGGCCGTTTCTATTCTACCTGGCGTCGTTCTTTAACAATTATTGAGTTCAACCGCGAGAAGAAAATATACAGAGACTGTTAAAGGTGTTGAAAATTGCGAGTGGCCGCCGTCCCTCAAGGTTCTGTATTAGTGTCCGTTGTTGTCCCTCTTAACTCTGTTGCTGCTGGAAAGTTTCTGCTTCTAGTGGGAGATATTGCAGCAACGGCCACGTCGCTGTCACATGCCGAGATCAATTATAGCAGTAATTTATTTTACTGGAGTCTCCTCCAGCAATATTGAACACGAGATAGTATAAATTCAGGCAACCAAAGATGAAACCTTGAGAAACGCCAAAACAGCATTATTTATATTACAAGCGATATTTAATTTTCAGCCTTATGAACGGAACCTCTGACAAAAAGAACGATATATTGGAGACGATAAACGTAATTTAAGAAATAAATCCAGGAGAAGTATAAAAAAAAACCTCTTATAAATTAGATAAGAAAAAATTGAGCATTTTAATTACTCCCACGTATTTAAAAAACAACATTATTTATTAAATAGTGTCGTTGGCGGTGTTGAGTAACAGCTACAAGATAAAACAGAACAACTCAAAAAGCGGTGGAGGTATTCAAAGATAATTTTCTGTAGGACAGAATCATTTTCTAAATATTTGTTCATGGAAGAAAGTAAATTTGACAATATATTATAAAATTTATCATAATTCATTTTTTAGAATTGTGAATGACCACTTTGGGTGAAAAATGGAAATAAATTTGTTAATATATTTTATATGATAAATGAAAAATAATATTTTAATATTTATTTGTCGTAATGAGAAACAAAACTTTCTGTTCAATTTTATTTGCATTTATTATGTAGTGTTTTTCTAGGGATTGTGTAGTTATTTCTATAGACAATTACATGTATAACCGATATTATGGACAATTGATGACTTGATAACAATACAGTATTTGTGGAAAGTGAACTTTCAGTGGAAATAATCTTGAAACACCGCAGTAAAAAAGCTGAATGAATGTTGCCGTTCTTCCGAGGGTGGTTGTGGAGGATGGAAGGGATAAATCTGTTGACTGGAAATGTGCATTCTCCACTAAATTTGAGATTAGTGAAGCGAGCGAGACATTTAATAGGTTTAGCTGGAAACTCAATTTTTCCACCATCAAGTCCTTACCCATGCCGCTATATTAATTATTTTTTCACGATCCATTCAAATTTTAATTTTTTTTCCAGCGTAACATTAGATGTCTTTACTCACCATGAAGTCACGCCGGTATTAAATCAAGAAACTAACCTGAAAAAATAAAAGGAAAAATTAATTAACAATCAAATGGTTATAAAGGTCTAATATAAATTATGAAATTGTTGTTGAAGTCGGTAATGTAGAAGTTGATAAAATTAAATGGTCATAAGATGCGAAAGTAGGTAACAAATAAATAGCTAAACTAAGAACAACACAAAGGTGTGTTATTTAATGAACCTAAGAGAGTTAAAAATAAGTAAACACAATCAAATATAATATAAATAATAACAAGGGTCATCTGTTGTTATAATAAAAAATAAATAATCGTTTTTAAAAGCTTATGGGTCTCCCAAATTTTCTAATGTTCCATACACGGAATAGGAAGTAAATCGCTAACTTGAGACAACATACGTTTTATTTACTATGCCAAAAAACACTATAACTATGTGTGTGACGAAGTACCAAGTGGTCTTCAAAAAATAGTTTAAATTTAAAACACACTATTAAAATTCTATTAGAAGTCTAAATTTAAAATTGCTTCTCCTAAATTACCTTGTTGGTAGTAATGTAGTAGTTGAATCTAGATAAATTTATTAATAATATATCACTTGACTTTATTAAGTTAAAATGTGTACATCTATATAAATAAATAGACAAAGAACAAAGAAGTGCTAAATTTATTACAACATAAGATATCTGCAGGAATACTTGTCGCTTTCGTTCTTGGGTCTCTTGTCTTCCTTTCAATTACCTGAGGAAAGCAACAAAGATTTCAAAAACATTGTGTGTTAAATTTAGCACTTATTTTTTTCTGTTAGTTGACTATTTATTTTTTTGTAATTACTATAAAGATATTTTAAATTTTTTAAAATTGTGTCGCAATCAACAGCTTTTGGGTATTGATGTACACAAAATTGTCGTTCACCCATTTTTAAATCATAAGTCGAAAAATCTCCCTAAAATAGCCAGAGAATTTTTCCCGCTGGACTCAAAGGAAAATCTCAGGCTTTCGGCTACGCGCGAGCTGATTAACAGGAAAGATCCTCTTTTGCGCGAAAAGGAAAAGACGAGTCTGTGACTTTGCGCTTCTATCTGCAGAAGCCGTCCTCTCTCTTCTATTTCATACCCTAATTTCATTTCCCTCCACTATGTAAGAGGGTTGCCCTACTACAGAACATTGGCCCTCAGCGTTGTTGTGAAAATAATACTCTGCTACTACGATACTGTACCGCAACACGCACATAGTTACAAGCATCAATGGCATCGCATAATTAGCTTTTTGAAGTATAGAAGTCACACTGAATTCGTAATTATAGTGCACGATCTGTGTCAACATTAGTTCATAGAAAATAGACCAAAAAAATCCAATTACTGTCGATTCCGTTAAATGAATAACTCGATACGGAGAATGTTATAACCTTAGATATAATGATTTTAAGACAGGACACCGTTATCTTTTATTTACTTTGTCAGCAGCTTCCAAGATTTAAATTAATTGTCGTGCGGAGAGCAATTTAACCAAAAAGTTATGGACTAGGGGGTCGTTTATAATATTTTAATGGAATGCCTTTGGTTTGGTGAGCAACGAGAAAACGTGAATTGACTGAAGGAGTCGCATACATACTGTAATGAATTTAAATAACTTACATACGGCCTAACTGAACTCTTTGAGTATTTTGCTTTTACCCTGCCACTTTCTGTTCGCCACCGTTAACCGAAACCCTCATTGAGATCCACACCTGGACAGGATTTTTGTTAAAATTCTGTGATCTAGTATCGTTGATACAAACAGCTGCAGTTATTTATTTTTCTTACTTGCCGCAATTTTTTTTTCAATAAAAGGTCCACAATATTACCCTGAGGGACGTTTTGTGTTTATTTTATTCTTTCGTAATATATAAAAATATTTATTTTTTGTCAGTATTTATAAATTTTCATTGTATTAAATATAACATTTCAGTAAAGATTTACGTCACAAACGATTTGTCCCTTTTCAACTATTTTTCAATAATCTTCATATCACCATATTTACCGTGATGAACTTTCTTTGTTGTATATATGTGTATATCCTATAAATAAATAGCTGGAGCTGTCACGGAAAATACTCTTTTACCACAGAAGTAAATATTAATGCATTTGTAAAGTAATTCTACGACGAAGACGGTGCGCCCTGGAGAAAGACAGAGAACTTTTGATAGATTTATATCTCTAGAGTTAGAGACACTAACAGGATTGTGTCTCACGAAGAAAGTTTCCGTAGTAGGGAAAAATAAAAATAAAAAAGGAGAACGCGGGAGCTTTGTCAGCGGAAAGTGATGGTGACTTTTACTAATAAAACTTGAGTTTGCAAGAGAAAGCAGTCCATTTTAAATATTTGAATGAAGAAAACTTCTTAAATTGAAATAAATTTTTAGACGTTTATAGGGTTGAAATCATGAAATCCATTAGTTCCTTCTAATTTTGATCGACTTTATATACCATCAAATCTCTCTTCGCTCACATAACAAGTAGATATTACAAATGACTAAAAGGAATTATTATATTAATATTTTTATAATGAAACGCGTTTCTTGAGGGATCGTCCACTTTGTGGAGTCTCCTCTTTAATAGCATAATAATGGATTTTCGTTAAAAAAAAATGCTGCGAAAGAACTTGAAACAAGACGCTGTAGTTGCCGATCTCTCAAGGGTGGGTTCAATTCTTTAAAGGGGAAACCCAGAACGCAACTTTGGAGGAGAAAGAGTAAACATGTTGACGCGGTGTTTCTGCGTAAGATGAGATTGGAGAACTGCAGAAGATGGGAGCAATATTTCGTCCGCCATTGTCAGAAGAGGGGAAGAAAAAATCCCAATTGACGTACGGCAAATATGATGACCTTCCGAGACAAGTGACTTGTCAACACACACACACACAAAGCAGGGGTTCCAACAGCGTAAAATCTCATGTTTTCCCTTGGCCCAGCAACATCACGTGTTTCTTTTTGTTATCTTACGTTTTCACTCAAACATCGTGCTTCTTGTACGATCCCATTTATCATAACATATTTATGTGAATTGAACTATTGGAGCCGATAAGAAAGAATAGAGTATACCAAATTAAGTAAAAATTAATGTAGATATTAATGGCCATACAAGAGGGGAAAAAAGTTTAATGAAAAACTACAATATTTCGTATGAAAATTTACAATATAAACAAGGCTTCGTCCTAAGTTTCGAACTTCAGCTACTGAAAAATAAACTTTATACCAAATCAAAAATTATCTACATAATGGTGTAGAATATCTATAAAAATATTATGTACCCAAAAAGTGTTATTAAAAAATATTTTGTGTGGATGTTTATGAATTAGGGGCTCTATTTTAAATACATGTTTTTTTATGTTCAATATTTAACTCTATATCTCGATATTCTACACTAAGATATCAATATATTGGAGCAATAGTTAATTAGGCCATAAATTGTTTGGACATAAAATTTCAATTGTTTGATAAATCTATTAAAGTGGTAAGGCTAACAGAGCAACAATATCGCTGAGCTCTGTTACTTTGAGAAAATGCCGAAATGGAAATGCGCGCTCAAACTCGAGAGCACTAGGATAGTTGGCGGAGAAACATTACGAGGAGCAAAACAAGTAATAAAACTTGAGCAGAGACTAGACATTGTTAATGTATAACTAGTTAAAGTTGTGAATTAATACAAAGAAAACATTCACGGAAGTACTGCAGCGAAAATATTGGAAAGTAAGAGCAGTTTTCGATAGAACTTTCCAAAATCTTCGTGGAGAAATTAATCCAGGACAACATTGGTAAATTATTGTGGAGCGGAGCAGTCAACGGAATACAGCCAATCTTGCCAAATTTTAAAGTGAAGTGTAGAATCAGTGAAAACTAAGGCCTGATATCAAATAATTAAAGAGTGTAAAAGTGTCCGAACGAGGTAAAATTGATTGTTCTGGTACGAGACCGACGGTCCGTAAGTAACATAATTTTCAATAATATTGTAAACGCTAATATAAAGGATAAAGTCAGACTTCGTTCCCCTTTAATTGTCTATCAAAGTTAATTTCTTTACTTTTTAATTTCTTTCATTCTATCGACATTTTGTTTAGGTAAATTGTGAACTGTTTTGCTAATAAGATTTTAAATCTTTTTTTGTCTGTTCATTATCAAACCCAGTAAAGGCCCTAAGATATAAAAATTTTAATTGCAATTATTTTGAGTTTGAAGCCACAAAGTGATAATAAAATTTATTTAATGTTTTAAATTTTGTTTATTATTTCTTTTAATTAAAGCCTTGATTATTACAATATCGATAATTTAATATTTGTTTTAAATTAGTATCATTTCTTGTTCCATGGATAATGCTTTTAAGAATTTTTTATTCTTCTGTGGTATTTCGACTTATATTTCTATAATGCACAGGCAGACAATATATTTTTAAAAGGGCTGTATTTTGAACTGTGAATTGAATCTTATTTGCAGACTGAGAGAGACTCCAAGGAAACCGGAGGAGGAGAGTTGAGACAAATCCTCTGCAAGTGTTTTCCAAAGTCACCAATGATGACGCGACGGCTCAGTGGAGAAATCAATAGCCACACAACGATCCGTGTCCTTCTCTTTACAGACTTGCAGCCAAACATAACCTCAACAGCATTAACCTTCTAACATCAAATTTGAAATTTTATACTTCAGGTTAAATAATCAAAGGGTAAAAATCAGCCCAAATTATAAGCAGACTTTTATTTTCGTATCTATTTTTTTTATTTCCAATACTACATAGAATAAAGTCGAATGAAAGTTAATATTTTAATATCCGAGGTTTACAGGAACAATGGTTTAAAACTTTCAGGCCTGGAGTTATTAAAAGAATACATGTTTATATCCAGACCTTCAGAAACAGTGTGAGTCATTTATTCAATTTATGACGATATTATTTTACGTTTATACTGTCGTACAGATTAGGACGACGTTTATATCGCCAAGTAGAAAGACTTCACTCTCTATGTTCGAATTTACTTTAAAATAGACTTACATTAATTTTTATAGATTTAAAATTCTCATGTATATATATATTGAAATGCCAATTAATTAGGCCATTCATTGTTTAGACATAAAATTTGAATTTTTTGATAAATCCATTATAGCGGTCTGATCGAACAAAGCGACAATGGAAAAGCGAACTCACTTGCTTTGTCGAAAAGCCAAAAATGGCGTATGCGCGCTTAAACTCGGGAGCACTAGGAGTTCAGTTCGCGGAAAAACATCGTGAGGAGCAGAACAAGTAATATAACTGTTAGTTGGTGGCGGGACATTTCAGAGGACGAAACAAATAATACTAAAGCAGAGACTAGCAGTCGTTAATGTATAATTAAACAAAGTTGTGAATTTATGACAAAGTAGGAACATTCACGGAAGTATTACCTCGTAAATATCGCTAAGTAAAAGCAGTTTACGTCTATAACCAGTCAGGGAAGGAAGCGAGCAGTTTTCACGTATACAGCCAGCTAGGAAAGTCTAAGAGAGTTTACGTCTATAGCCAGCCAAGGAAGGCAAGCAGACATCAGATAACTGACATTCAGGAGGATCATCCGAGTTCCTGTGAGCCTTTAAATTTTACTTCAATAGTGTAAAACCTGTGAGTTGAATTTTAGAATTAGTGTAAAAGTATGCAATAGTGTACTTCCGAAACCAAAAGGAGTGCTGGTACCAGCTGGACAAATGTAAGTAACAAAACCAAAATAATGATTAATTGTAAACGTCATTAAAGGATAGAGTCAGATTTTGTTCTCTTTTAATTGTCAATCAAAGTTAATTTATTTTCTTTTTCATTTATTTCTATCAACGTATTGTTTAGGTAAATGTAAACTGTTTGTTAATAAGATTTTTAAATCAATTTGTTGTGTTAATTATCAAACCCAGTCTCTGAGAGAATGAGATCTCAAATTTTGTTGCAATTATCTTTGTTGCCACAAAATAAATAAATATTATGTTTGTTGATTTTGATAATTATTTCTTTTAATTAACGCCTTCCATTTAATTATTACCTAAATAGCGCTTCACGTGAGGTAAATTCTTCAAATTAATTAACGCCCAGTTGTTTATTACAATATATATATATATATATATATATATATATATATATTAAACGCTCCCTATTTTATTATACAAAAAAATCCTTATGACGCCTCTTCTTTTTTTTTCTTTGCAGCTTGAACATTTCAGAACTTGTAATGCAGTGTCGTATATACTGAAGATGAACGGTAAAATATACCGAAATGAAACATTATAAATAAATAAATTCTACAGGTGGTTCACCAACATAGATATTTATTATAGTGTACGACATTGCATGAAATTACAAATAAATACTAGAAACTATGCTATATTAACCTAGAACACAAAACTGTCACTGTACAATATAATTAATAAAACAGTAAAATATTTACAACTAATTGATGAATACTGCATTCTTCCTCGGTGTAGAGAATAAACTAAAACCTTCTCGGGATCCTAACCGAGTGAACAATTGGTTTCGTGACGTTTCGATAACGTTCAATACAATTAAATAACCTAGATGAAACACAGATGCATGTTTTATACCAGGGACATGATCGTTCTAAACCTAAAAGTCGATACGAAAGTAAAATGGAGCCTCCATAGTTTCCTGTCGAACACAAATTTATGGATAATGTGTGAAAATACGTCGGCTTACAATAAATTATTCAAAACGTTAAATATATATTGTTGTGTTCTAAAATGACAACAAACAAATATGACAACACGTTGCAGCCAAATTATGTATTAAACTTAATTTTATTAGATAAACAAGGAAAGAAATTGAAATTAAACCAAAATATTTAAAAGATAACTAAAATTATTTATTTGACAAATTTTATTTTCGTAGAATTTTTATTTTATATTTTTACGTAAATGTCTCAGCTTTTATGAGAATCTAATTTCGGGGTCGCTTGTAGGGCCTCTAATAAATACAGTGATTTGCAAATCTCACGAAATTACAAAAGCAAAACATGTATTTATTTACTATAACAAAAGACTCTAACAACAAAAACATCTATAGAAATCTGATAAACGTATAGAAATATCTGAGAAAGTTAAAGAAATCTTGCAATAAACTATATTTACGTAAAGGTTTACAGAAGAAAGTCTGTGTTTTGGATACCATTTATTTAGCTGCTCTGGTTTGTGACTATTTAATTTTTATTGAACACTATATTTCATTGACAGTCCATAGCACTGATTTTATTCTCGTCTCACTTTCCAACACCTTGGGCGCCTTTCTACTTTGCTGAATTCGTATTTTCACGCTTAGTTTGCTATGTAAAATCTTTCGTAGAAAAACTGATGATATTCAGCCCCTACTTTGCTGAATTCGACTATCACAGAGACTAGCTAGGAACTACCATGGTCAGGTCTTCCAAAACACACTGACTGCCTCCGAAACACACACTCCGTCTGTGAATATCTGAGGAACTGTCGACGAGTTGAGCGTCTTATATGCCTTTTCGATAATACACCGTAGAACCCATTATAGTCTCTGCATTCTCGCGCCAAACAATGCTGTCCTTTAAAATGCTCTGGCCGCAAAGTTACGCCGTCAATAATTAAATAAATAATTTATTAATATTTCATTATATATTTGTAATCTCTACAACATTTATATCCTAGATGCCTTATTTAAAATTATTCTTTGATGTCACGAAGCAAATTTTACCATCGTAGGTCATCGGCAGGACTGATTTATAATCCTCACCACACTCACATACATACATTGAAGAACAAGGTTTTAGTGTTTGTGTTTGTTTGCGTTAAATTTTAATTTAGTGTGAGTGCTTCTTCTACTTTTTATTGCAGATTGCCGATCTCCATCAATCTAGCAAAGAGCTGCTGCTCCAGGAGAAGCTGGAGCACCAAGCAAGAGGAAGCCATTTTTCTCTTCTTTTTTTCCCTCTTCCCCTTGCGAAATACTGGACCACAGGATAAATGTTAAGTAACGACCGAGAAGACACACACACACGTACACGTAACCGTAGTTTATCACAGAGGTCTCTATACTTGAAACTTTGCTGTCCAAAAAACTCCTGTATACCAGAAAGGAATCAGAGAGGAAAGAATTTATCTGCTCGTCCATTAAGTTTTTTATTGGAATTAAGTACACTAATTTTAAAACTTATCTTTCATTTAAGTCTCTGATAGACGATAAAACGTGTTTTGCCACTGGTTCAACTAACAAACATGCTTTCCTTCACGACACAAATTCTCTCTTTGGGGGAAACGGTATATGTTATTTTGGCCTTTTCACTCTCTATGAACTTAAGGGTAGATAAGAAAATCAGGTAGGTTAAATAAGATATCAAGTCACTCTAATTGCTAGGTACGGGATAATTTATGTGTTCACTTTATGGACCTTTATCATAGTGTTAAATTCCAAGTACGTCTATATATTTCTCCGTCTCTAGTAGGCATTTAAGACGCTTAGTCATGACATAATATCATATCGCTCTCAATATTATCAATATAACCATTCGTAGTAAGAAAATACACCATCTCAGTACTCAAGAAATTTGCAAAACCTCCTATGAAAAAATTTGCTGATAATTTACTACAAATAATTGCAAAGGTAATATTTTAAAGCCTAGGGTTATTGATAAAGCGTTCGTACGGGAATAAGCTTGCTAGAATGTTATATTTTATGAGCCATGAACGGAAAACGTAAAAAGTTTGCGAGGTCAGTCATAAATAGAAACGAGGCCCTTCCTTCGGGAAGTAGACGAGGATTGCTAACAAATTCCACCTTGCTTCTTAAAACCAGAGGAAACCTCGATATCTTAATTTTGCCAGGGAATTGATCCAATCGAAAGATGGGAGAAATATTAAAGCGCTCATGACGGATAAATGAAGGACCTGGACTACGTTTAAGTTAAACTACGGTTATGAGATCAAAATACAGGGAGACAATGTTGTAAAATGAAGACACAGACTACGTATGGAAATACATACGGCCATTAACAGTCGATTTTTATAATTTAAAATAATTATTAATCATAAAATCTTTAATTACCAACACAAAAACGTTTCTGTACATATTTGTAACATCTTCATGATGTGTGAGTGGAAGAAAGTTTTTTGTTTTGATGTTTACAACGTTTGCTCAGTCATGTTGATTGATCGTTGAATATATCTGCTTGGTCACAGTATAATTAATCTAGAATTTAAATATGGACACATTATGTGACATATATATATATATATATATATATATATATATATATTATGATATCGTCTGCTAATGTAACAATTTATATGTTTAATAAATGTTTCACGGTTACGCACCAGGTTCTGGATGCTGACGTTCTCCACGGCTGTCTGCAGCCTGTGTGGCGTTGCGTGACATGTGCGAGCTATATATAGTGCCGGACAAGCTGCGACCTGATTGGCCGCTGAGGATCGCCTGACCGCAGCGTCCAGGACACGATGTTTTTCCATGTCGCGTAGTAAATGTCAGGCGATCCTCAGCGGCCAATCAGGTCGCAGCATGTCCGCTACTATATATGGTATACCTCGCATACGTCACGCAGCGCTGCACAGGCTGAAGACAGCCGTGGAGAAGGTCAACATCCAGAACCTGGTTCGTAACCGTGAAAAATTAGTTAATAATTTACACGGGGAAAGCTGTCTTTCTTATTAAAATTATTTCCGTCAGTGCGTTATTTAGGAAGTTATTTTATTTAAGATGAGAACAAGAAATGCACGTGGATGTTGGGAACTGCATTAGACACCAGCTACTGTTTCTTCTTCATATTATAGAAAGCCATTTAATTGTATTTATGGGACATTATATGAAAACTTATAGAACGAATAAAAAATGATTGACTATAATTTTACATTTGTAATTATTGTAAGTACAGTAATTGTTGATTTATAAAAATTAATTACGGAATACTAAGAAGATGAATATGGGAACGCCAACATCATTACGCTTAAAAAAATTGATTTGCAGAAAAATAAATAAAATGAAACAAATAGTTTTTAATTTAAATAAAAATTAATTATTCAATTTCGAAAATTACTAAATTAAGTACCACATTATTAATCTAATTTAGTCAAGTTTCAAACAATGCAACCTGGCCGATAACACATTTAGGGGTAGGAGGGGGGGCAGTTGCGTTACATAAAAATAACGAAACAAATCGGAGGGTTAAGGATAAATGACATCTCGGGCAACGCCGGGCACTCAGCTAATATTAAATTTTTACTACAACAGCTACATTGACAGTGAAATAAATACAAATATAATTACAGTACATAATTCAGTTTTGTGAGCAATTACAGACAATATTTATTCATTGAATTAAAACATTGTCTCTAATTTGTCAGAAAACTGCATTATCTATTTTATATAAATAGACGTAAAAATACTAACGTTTCGTTCCTAATGTGGGTTTTCATCGGGTGAATACCATGCTAGTTGAAAACAGATGAGAGCTTAATAAATAATTTTTGGTAATAATTTGACTGTATAAAATAACTAGATCTTTAATCACTAAGTTCCAGAATTTAAAAAATAATAGGAAATAATTTGGAAAAAAAATTAGTCTGGCCTTCATTATATTATATTTATTAAATATGTTTGAAGATCTCATGTTTTTCTACTCTTATGTGCACTTGATGAAGTGACCAAACTGTTTTTGTTATATTTAATATTAAAGTTGTTCTGACTTATTGGCAAACATATTTATTTATTTTGTTATTATACGTCAGATAAAATACTAATTTTAAAACTATAATTATTTTTCCCCAAGAATATTGTAATGCCAATTATTAAACAGGCCATTAATTGTTTTTAATATAATTAAATTGTTAGCGGTACGAATGCGTAGAGGCGACAATGAAGGCGGGTTTTTCCTTTGTTCAACAATGGAGACCGCGCGCGCTTAAACTCAGAATGCACTTGGAGAGACAGTCTGCTGCGAGAAACGGAACAGTTCAAACGTAAAATTCTGATGATCTAAAAGTCTGGAATTGGCGATTGAAAGGTGAAGGAGTCAAAATTCTGCGTACGAGAGATGAAACAGTTAAAAGTCGACCGGGAGATATAATACAGTTCAGTTCACCTAGAGCAACGAACAGTAAAGTTTGCAGATATAAAGTACGAATGGCGAGATCCTGTATTTCTACATGAAAGCAAGCAAATATTTATCGGAGAGATTTATTTAATAATTTGCAAACGGTGTAGCAAATGGTTGCTTCACGCTGATAAAACAATTTTCGCATAGAGGAGACCGGCATCCACTAGCTGACCAAAAGGGGCGGCTCATCCGAGGTTACAGATAGCAGAGGACGAGTATTTTAATCGTGTGTATTAAAATTTTCAATGAAGTGTAGAGTCTGTGTAAAAATGGCCATTTAGTGTGGTGGTTTTCAAGATACAAGAGAGAGATCTGGTACCAGACAGACGGTCAGTGAGTAACAACACTTTGATACAAACTTGTAAACGATAATTAAAAAGGTATAGTCAGATTTTGTTCAGTTTTCTTTTCACTCATTTTCATATTGTTTTAGGTTTACTGATTATATTTTGAATTGTTAATTGTCAGTTTATTCATTGATTTTGTTCTAATTATCAAACCCAGTAGTGACCCTGAGATAAGAGATTCGAAGAATATGATTGTAATGATATAAGAACTGTTTTTTCATAAACGCCACGAATGAATAAATGAAAATTAAAGTATTTGTTTTAACTTGATGAAATTCGGCATCTTGTACATTGTAAATTTATCAACAATAATAAATTTATTTTAAATCTTAGTAAATATTGCTAATTATTCCTATAATTGAATAAATCTTGTTGATTATTACAATACATTAATTCTGTAATCTTTGTATTATCTGATGTAGTTTCCTCCAACTTTTGCTTTTGCTAACGTGTTTAGCTCGAGTAATGAATATTGAAGGCTAATTGTGACGTTGCCACAGTTAGTTTTGAGGACTTCTCGTCGTCCTTGTGGTGCTCTTTCTTGCCGAAGCTAATCCATCTTCCTCCCCCGATGAAGTGTGCCGCATTATTTGTCGACCATCCCCGTCAAACTCCGCCGTGATAAATCGCTTTACAATATTTGGAAGTGTCCTTCACAACTACAAGCTCACTTCTTGCTCTTCCCAGTTGCGTAAGCCTGTCAAACATTACATTCAGTCATTAATTCAAGCTGTAGATTTATTTTCGATGGTAAAATCCTTTCCTGAAATTGTATCTATTTTATACAAAGTGAATTATTTACGACACACCTACTGTATGTTGACGGTATATAATATATTCTGTTTTTTTTATTTTCCCCAGACACAATTATTAATCAGAACAGAGCACTCCAAGACGACACACCGTCACATAATTCACAATAGTCTTTCGCTTATGTGATATATGCAGATTCCTTTTTTTTTAGGGCAAGAGGCTACATGTGGGTAATTCACGTTGAGAAACTACCCTTTAATAGCATTCGAAGGGATTTGAAAGGGGGGGATGTGGAAGGGTAGAGGAAGGTAGTTAAGGGTTAACTAGGGCCCACGGGCAATATTTTAAGGATCCTACCCGGAATTCGCCTAAAGAAATGCATGACAATCCCTAGAAAAACCTGCATCAGGTCGGTCGGGCATTGGGTACTCGTCCCACGCCCTTCCGATAGCGGGAGAGGAGTTTGCTGTGGGGACGCAGCATTCCATTTTCGGTGCCTCGACCAGTTTAGGAGGCAGCTGGTCGACTATTCCAATGGGAATAACGGACAACTCTTACCGTATGACCAAGGTCTGTGACCCTGGAACATACGTCCCTCAAAACATGCCGAGGTACCTCGGCTTGTGGGAACCTTAGTTCAAAAACAGAGAGGAAAAGGCATTCCCAAAGGTAGCCCCTTCGTATCTCTCCTACAAGTTTCCCCGTTTCCATCCATGACATCATAAACGAAGGTCTTATATACCAGCAAGAAAGAAAACTTATGAAATCCTCACTGATGTTCTACATTCCACCAAATATCAAATACTAATAATTGACTTCCTGTAGTAGTGGAATCCACTTTGTAATAGTTTCAATTACTAAATAACTGTAACCAATGGTCACTATCTTGTTGATGTGATTCCTTGGACTTGAAACATCGGCGATCTCGTGTCACGCACGGATATGCGTGTCGTGCGTCTGTACGATGGCGAATGTGCCGCGGTTCGAGGGTGGGTAACGCAATTGGTGACAAGTCCCACTGTTTTGCGCTCAATGGAGGAGGAGTGGGTGGGACCTTGACTCTGCTGCATGAATTCATAATTGGACACTCAGGCTCGCTGTTCAATACTGCAACTACTCAACGTCAATTCCATTCAGCCACGAGCACACAGACGCGCCATCCAACCCTAAAATCCACCAAAGACCCCTTCGTCTCATTCAAGCTCCACAGAGTCGATGAAACTGACTGTATCAATTAAGGACAGAGTGTTTGACGCAACATATATACTATTCAACGGGAAACACAAACGATTCACGACACTTGAAAGTGTTTTGCTACTCCTGACGCTGGTGGACTATAAACCGCCGTTTTGTGTGAAGAGTTTGGAAACAAAGGAAAAATTTTGTCATATTTCAGTTCATTACACTATATAATTGCCCTATAAAAACGTCACTATCATAACTTTGGTACTTTATGAATTGAAAGATACTTTCTATAAGCAGGATACAAGGATAAAAAGTAAACTAGTTTTACAACTTTTTAATTCAACGATATTCCACACATAGAACTGAAATATATATCGGAAAATAACTATTTATACAACCTTAATCTAAGAAGTAAAATAGGATCTTTGTGTATGTGTGTGTAAAATAGGTTGTTTTAACATTTTTCATAATTTCTACCCCGGTACCTAGGAGTACTAGTTGTGTCTTACCGCACAGTGTTTGTTTCTGGTTCAAAAGGAATACGTGTACGAAATTTTGATCAAATTTTCGCCATGGGTGTAAACTTGTATGTGGAAAATGCACACACACAAACACTCAATTTTATTTATTAGATAGATTAAGATTTATAATAAACTAAAGTACATAATTTTTCATTCCTTAGATGAAGGATCTCTTCAGATGTTAAGTATTCAATTTACCCGTTATACTATTTATATGAACCCGAAAAAGTATTTAATCTTTAGTCAACAACTGATTTAACCTAAAACTAAATGTTTGTAGTTCCGTACAGACTTTCGACCGATAGTTCATTAATTGAACAGCTGAAAAATACGTTGAATTTGATCGCATCAATACCAAAAAACATACCTCCGAATTTCTTTATAAATCGAATACTTAAATATACTCCTTGAGTACTGCAGGATATAATTGTCCCTCAGTCTTCAGACATAACGAAAGATTAATTTGATTAAACTTTTAGCTAGATTCACAAAGTAAACAAATGGAGTCACTAATATGACACGAAATTAACTTACATTTTACGCAAGGATCGTTAAGCATTTCGTATTGTTTTTTTATTGCCATTAGATGGAGTATTGCCGGATTTAATTATACTTTTTATGTCTATCAATTTTTAATGCAATCTGTCCACGAGTTTAAATCTGTATAGAGTTTAACGGAAATACATACATACAAATATACATCCTTTTATATTACACGGATAGATTAAAATTTATAATAAACTAAAATACGTAATGTTTCATCCCTTAGTTTAGGGATCTCTTCGATGTAAATTATTCAACAATTAAAATATATTTCGGGAATTTCATGGATTATGCCTAAATCTTTTATGTTAAATCGTTTTATACAAATTTATAACATATTTTAATTGTTTGATAAAATACATCGTAAGAGGTCCATAAACGAAGAAAAGAAACGTTACGTATTTTGTTTTAGCTTAAATTTTAATGCCGATAAATAAATTCTGACTTTTGCACATTTTTCACTAATTATATAATTATAAAAATGTGTTACTATTTTACTTTCAATTTAATTACTCAAAGAAGATTTTTATAAATTTCTCTTTAATTAAGGCCTTAATGTTACGGATATTTATGTGACGTCTTTAATTTTCAACTGTATATAAAGCATTCTTTCGTATCGTTTCATTTCCTGGGGTTGTATACTAACCCCTAATTAAAGACGACAGGCAACTGAAAGACTAATCGTATGAGTTTAACTCATTATATGTAAATAACAAAATTAATAATCGATCAAAGACGTTCCTTGCGGTACTCTAACTCATGGGTGTATGACGGAACCTTGAAGAACGCCAGCCTTCAAGTGGCCCTCTTTGTTGCACTAGATAATAGTGTCATTATTAATGAATAATATTTATTTGTTATTTAATTGCCTCAACACTATGACTAATGCATGTTTGTGGCATACAGAGTAAACCCCCCCTGGTGTTAGGGTTGTGTAGATAAGACGAGGTAGTAACAACGACAACGTGCACTGAATCAACTCTGTAACATAAATTGGTTAATTGCCTCATGAGAGCCATTACATCCACAACTGCATCGGCGTCTGTTTCAAGACAAATGGCAGCTCTATTAGCATACGTATCTCTCTACAACTGTCTACACACACGCACATGTTGTCCGCCGGGGATTAAAAATATAGGGCTGTCTCCATTTACATAGCCGTAACTTTCTTACCGTCGCTAATTCTGCAAACACCGCGACATACTGAATGCGATTAATAAAAATAAACCTGTTCCCTGATGTCCCAGTATGTATATACCACTGTGAACAAAAAGTAAGGTGAATTTATTTATAAAATATAAATTCTTCCAAATCAATTTCATCCCCTTCCGATAAAGCGCACTTTTTCCAACGCTTCTTCCAGTCCTCGAAACAGTCGGAACAGTATTTTTCCGGTATAGCTTTCAAGACCTTCTTCGATTCGATTATTATCTCCTCAATCGTGTCAAAACGGTGTCCCCGCATTGGCCTTTTGAGTTTGCTGAATAGCCAGAAGTCGCACGGAGCCAAATCAGGCGAATACGGTGGTTGCGGAACGATGTGAGTCGAGTTTTTGGCAACAAAGTCGCGAAGAACCAATGCAGTATGACATGGTGCATTATCGTGATGAAGGAACCAACAGTTGTTCGCCCATAATTCCGGCCGTTTCAGACGAATAGCTTCACGCAAACGAGCATAACGCTCAAATAATATTCTTTGTTGACAGTTTGGCCCGGCGGAAGGAATTCATAGTGCACCACACCACGATAATCAAAGAAAACTGTCAACACGACCTTGATTTTTGATCGACACTGCCGTGGTCTTTTCGGTCTTGCTTCACCTTTTGCACTGTATTCGCTGGATTGGTCGGTGGTTTCAGGATCGTATGCCTAAATCCAAGTCTCGTCTCCAGTAATGATGCATTTCAAGTGGTCCTGATAGTCAGACAGCAAAGTTTCACACACGTCAACGCGATGCTTTTTTTTTCCAAAAAATTGAGCGATTTTGGCCCCAATCGAGACTTGACGCGTTTCAGACACAGAACATTCTTCAAAATGATTTGGGCTGAGCCAAATGATATTCCAACACTATCAGCGAGATCTCTAATTGTCCATCGACGATTTTCAAGCACCAAATCTTTGATATTTTGGACGTGGCCCTCGTCGGTAGACGTTGATGGTCGTCCAGAGCGCGGTTCGTCTTCAACGCGTTCTCAGCCCTCTTAACTCGTTGTACCACTTATAAACGATTTTTTGTGCCATAGTTTGATCACCAAAGGCCTTCCGCAACATTTTCAACGTGTTCGCACAAGAATATTCGTTCCGGAAACAAAATTTGATGCAAGTTCTTTGGTCAACAAAATAACCCTTTGCAAAAATCGAAAAATTCACTTTTGGTTGTTTACAAAAACACGTGTAGCTCGGAGATAATTAAACCTTTTAACAAACAGGCGCTTGTGCAAATATTATAGACAGTCCTACCAACCTAGAAAAAAAATTATCTGCCTTGAATAATAATTTCACCTTACTTTTTGATCACAGTAGTACATCTTAGCTCGCACTATATAGTGTATTTGTTGTTTTTTTCTACTTATAATGGGGACATAGTAGATCAAACTCAATTTTTTCTCTTCTAAATACTTCGAGAAAGGTTTCTGTGGCTTAAAATCCACAAAAAATATTCACCTGCAGAAAGTATTTGGATTTCTATATTCGTTCCAATTCTTCAAAAGCGCCAAAGATTTTTAGTTATATTTCCTTTGCCATAATCATTTTTTGTGGAAGAGTTTTGGGATATAATAATTCAGAAGTAAATATTTCGAGAAGATTTACTGTTTCTGGGATACCTGCAAGCTCTGGGCGTATCAGGTTAGGGGGAGGGGGCGATATTGGAGACCGTTACACAGGCGTAAGAGAAGGGAATTGTAGCAGAAGAGTCGGTGCTGATGCTGATTCCAGATGATGAACTCCAGGGTTCTTCGGATGACCGACCGCGTTCATTTAAGCGGAACCACACTTGCTGCAGCTGGGAGACAGGAAGAGACCGAATAAACCCCGCAGCACCACTACCCTTCTCCTCCGCTAGAAATCCTACCAAAAATTTGTAAAAAAAAAAATCAATCGAATTATTTTTACATTAGAGAACAGCGATTAAGGTCCGGCAGCCATCGTAGTTTGGAATAAAACAACGCTTAAACGTTATACGACATATTTTTTTAAGGTTAATAGTGTCACATTTCACATGATCCTATACGACTTGCCTGCGGATTTTCAGAGATAATATTTTTTTGGAGAATGAAATAAGTTTCTTCACATCGTTCCTTGATTATATGCATCTATATATTACCTTTGAAAATTACAACAATTGACCCTTTATTTCTGATGATTATATTATTTTCATTGTTAGCTCGTTCATTTTCATTAAGTTTGACTCCCTTACGTGTTTTTTTTACATTGATACATAGCTATAATTATGATTGATAATTTTTTTCATATTTTCGATGTTAAATAGGATTATTTTTAAAACCATTAAGTTAATAATAGTAACAGAACTGCCACCAATATGTACACTTTTTAATTATTAACATCAATTTTTCTAAGGAAAAAATTACTAAGTGTCGAAATCTGGCAGAATAAGAAATATTAACATCATCTTGGAGACTGTACACGGATTATCTTAACTAATTGATTTTTTGTTTATTTATTAAAATGGTTACGTTATTTTTATTTTGCGAAACATTGTACCGGTTAGTGTTTGATAAAATTAATCATTTTAAAACACACTTCATACATTTTGAAACTGAAGATATTTCCTGTATCATTCTTGTAAAATATATAAAGGATTATCTTTATTAATTTAAAGAACTTGTTTATTCTGCTTGATGTTATTACGTAACAGTTTTGAATGAAATGAGACGTTTTAAGACTACGATTTTTGCGTTCCACGAGATACATATGTCCAATATGTAGGAAATAAAACATGGCTAGAAAGAGGAAACAAGCAAGGTTAACGTTATATTAGTTATTCATACGGTCTCTCATTCATCCAATAATAACCAACTGACTGATTTCATAATCAATTTACAGTTATTAAATAAATATATAAAAAAGAATCGCAGGTTTTTTTATAATCCAGTTAGGGAAAAAATAATTAATTTTATCAAAAATCACCTCCATTAAAGTACCCTTGAGTTACACTACATATAATTAAATATATAGAACACAAGCTAAGGTCCTGTCCGAGGTCGTATATCAGCTTTAAGGCACTTCACCTCTCTCCGCTGACCCATTTACTGATAATGAAACCTTCCATCCACCCTTCCTTCCCACCTTTCTTGTTCCCTTTCCCCTTTCTTTTTATGAAACATTCATCACCCACATTCCATTAAATTAGACGTGAAATTGAACACTATTAAATTTCTTCGATAATTATTCGTGTTTGTAATACGCTAGACTAATTTGTCCCGATCATCTATCAACAGATTTAATACTTCCGTGGACCAGGGAGTAAATCACATCTGATCATCTATTTTCAAAAATATTTCACTTATTTAATAATTTATAATTTCATTTTTAACATTTTATAGTTTTACATTTTATTATTCCTGACAACATTTAAGATAGAAGAATATTGTATTTGTATTAAATAATTTTTTTAAAAAATAAAATGTAAAAATTTGTGATTTCAAATATTATACTGTTTGTACTTCAACACTACTTATGACAAAAAGAATTATGTTACATTGGAAAACCGTAACATATAGCTCATCAAAGTTCAAGTACAAAAACGACCAAATAAATGATTGAGTTGAATAAAATATTTTAACATGCCTGTTGTAATAGTCGTTAATTTGTCTTACATATTAAATTGTCTTTAAAAAAAATTTATAGTGTGCAGCAAAATTGGAAAATTTTGATTGAGAAAGGACGATGCTATTTTTTTGCGAACAACGCATAGCATTCAATAAATAGGTCTCGGAATTCACACGGGTTTTGCGTATTTATATTAAGACTCAACGTTTCGACGACTGAAAGCACTGTCGTCATCTTCTAGGCGAAGTGCCGGTACCATTTTTTTTTGGATGAAGACACGCTATGTATAGGGTAATCCACATAGTGGCAACTTCCCTCTTATAGCATAGGAGAGTGATTTGAAAAGGGGGAATGCGGAAGGGTAGAGGAAGGTAGCAAGAGTTAACAAGGGCCCCCGGGCTATATTTTAAGGATCCTACCCGGCATTCGCCTAAAGAAATGCAGGACAAACCCTAGAAAAACCTGCATTGGGTAGGTCGGGCATTGGGTACTTGTCCCACGTCCTTCCGATAGCGGGAGAGAAGTTTGCTGTGGGGACGCAGCATTCCCTTCTCCGTGCCTCGACCAGTTTAGGAGGCAGCTGGCCGACTATTCCAATGGTAATAGCGAACAACTCTTACCGTATGCCCAAGGTCTGCGACCCCGGAACATACATCTCTCAAAACAGGCCGAGGTGCCTCGGCTTGTGGGAACCTTAGTTCAAAAACGGAGAGGAAAAGGCATACCAAAAGGTAGCCCCTTCGTATCTCTCCTAAAATGTTCTGCCTGCGAGAGAACATCCCTCGCAGGTATTGCCTGCGAGAGAATAGCCCTCGCAGGCCTTGTTCCAAAGGAACCGTTCTACTTCATATATATATATATATATATATATATATATATATATATATATATATATATATATATCCTCAACCGGATCATTACACTGTGAGAGCCAAAATCGCTCAGTCAACAGTCCGTCTCAGCCAGTCAAAAGTCCGGCCACTCGCCGAGGTACATTACTTTTTGACTGATGCTGACTTGGCTGAGACTGACTGTTGACTGAGCGTTTTTGGCTCTCACAGTATGATGATCCGTTTGAGGATATATATAATATGAAATAGAATGGTTGCGGCACTTCGCCTAGAAAATGACGACAGCGCTTTCAGTCGTCGAAACGTTGCGTCTTAATATAAATATGCAAAACCCGTGTGAAATCCGAGAACTATTTATTGAACAACTTCACCGGGAAAGACTTCAATCTTCGCTAACGTATAGCAAGCCATTTAGAAAAATGTGAGAATGTTGCGTGGCCACAGTAAATCATCGGAAGGACGTGGGACAAGTCTCGGGACACCGATCTACCTGGTGCAGATACCTCTGGGGGTTCCCAGCATCGTATATAGACGAATGATGGGTCGAATCCTCAAATTATAGCCAGGGGATCCTAGGTAAGTCCTCCTCGTACTTCTTCACGCTTTACTTCCTTTATGTCTCCTGATTGTACTAAAGGGGAAAGGCCACAACGAGTATGACACTCAAGTATCTTATTACTCAAAAAATAAAATAAAAATACTCTCCTTAATTATTTTGCGCCGATGTAAGCCCAGATTCCAGCGAATTCCACTAAATCACTTCCCATAAAAGTGTCCCTACGATTATAAACAGTTATTATACATTTAAATGTATGCTAGCACTGTAAGTTTTTTGTTGTTGCAGTCGCAGGTTGTACTTTGGCAGTGAACTGCGAGTTTCTAATGAAAGCACGTAAAGTGGCGCTCGGTTTTGTTCGAGAGTCCTTGGGAATTTGATTGAAAAGAGAGCGTACGATTGGCCCAGAGTCTGAGGGGACGTCGTAAACCTTTGACAAGCGGTCATCGAGCTGACGGACGTGCCGAGCTTCTGCGATCGAAGTCTATTATAGGCGGCGGCACCATCCAGCCATCCCAGAGGGACCGGCCCCTCTCTATTACACACCGAAAGAGGCGTGAATGAGGCTTCAAATCCCTTCACGCGGTCTGTTTCAACAAGGAATTACTCAATATCACATGTTTCAATTACTTTATAGACACATATACATCATTTAATCCTCCTGAGAGACATCTTAAGATTCAGAAAATACCTTCTCATGTTTTCATTTATACTGACTGCATTATCTTCAGCAAAAGGACGAGTCAAAGAAATAACTATACATCAATAATCCAGCGTAATTTGTTAGAAATATATTTAAAAATATATAAAAAATTGGAACGATGTATTATTGCATTTTTGGAATCTCCTTTTTATTTTATTAAAGTGATCTATTTTTTTATTTTATATGAATCTAGCTTGGTGCCCGGCGTTACCCGTGTACTTATTTATATAAACCCGAAGTATTTAATTCCATATTAATCTTTAGTCAATAATTGACGTAACCTAAGTCTAAATGTTCCTAGTTCCGTACATACTTACGACCGAGAGTGCATTAATTGACCAGCTGTAAAATAAACCAATGCCAACAAACATTCCTCCGAATTTCTTTACGAACAATACTTAAATATTCTCCTCGAGTTCTGCAGGATATAATTGTCCTTCAGCTTTATAGGCATTACGAAAGATTATATTTATGAAATTGTTAGTTACAGTCACAATGAAAAAAAATGGACGCCATATTGGAGTCACTAATATGACACGAAAATTAACTTACATTTTCGGCAACGATCGTAAACTATTCGTATTATTTTTTTATTATCGTTCGATGGAGTATTACTGGATAAAATTATACTTTTTATCTAATGAAAATACTTTATTTTATTATGGAAAAATGAACAATTTCCTTTGTTCGCGCGTAGTAACGTCTCTCTCTCTCTCTCTCGTGACGTCATGGTCTCTTGGCGAACAGTAATTTAACACATTTTTCAATTATAATTATTTCCACATTTATGCCAGGAGTTTCTCACACCCACAGTACCGTTTCTCGTGTTTTGAAGAACATGTGTACCAAGTTTCGTTGCAATCTGTCCACGCGTTAAAATTTTCATAAAGATTAACGTAAATACATACATGTAAACATACATACTTTTTTATTATGTAGAAGATATATTTCTGACACATTTGTATGGTTTATTCATTTATTATTCAATGAGGTCATCTAAATATTACTATTAAAACACATATAAATATTAGTATTAAAACTCATCTAAATATTACTATTAAAACTCATCTAAATATTACTATTAAAACTCATCTAAATATTACTATTAAAACTCATCGAAATTAATTCTTTTTCTATTTGTAGACTACATACATTAATTTTTCTTAAAAAATGAATAATTATTATGTACCTGTAATCATTAGAAGACTCCATCACTAACCCTAAGGAATTGTAGTCGTGTCGTGTCTTACCCCCACAGTGTTTGTTCCCGGATCGGAAGGAATCATGGGTAAATCTTAGTTGAAATTTCTTCATATGTTTCTAATACGTGGGCGTAACATACATCCGTTTCTATTTATGAGACGATTATTACAAGATTTTATAAATCACCTGTGACTTGTAGGGAAAAACTTCAGTATAAGTAAGTCGACATCATACGTCGCTCGCAGATCTAGGCCATTTCAGTCGTTGCTCTATATTGCTGTGCCAAGAAAGAGATCGGCAGTAATAATATGTGTTGCGGTGCGACGTAGTTTTACTTGGGTTGTGTTTGTTGGCCTCTACAATCGAAGGGGAAGAGACCAGCTGATACTCTTCTCGACGTAGCACAATGCAGCTGCCATTGAAGCCGGCTGACTCGGTCTGCGTTATTGCTGGAGCCTCCCTCTTGTTAGAGACTGCTTGCTGTACGTTACGCATTGTCGCCAATATCCGTGAAAATTCAGCTCAGTCAAGGACCGGGGACGTAATAACACAGTTTCCTGCTAACGAGAGACACGCGGTCCATGCATTCTACACCACCACATTCAAACAAATGATTCAATGGAGACACCAACATCTGCAATACTGAAATATTAAATATTATGTCAATAAACGAAGTATTATTTGGTCCTTTCAAGAAATCCCGTCGTAATTTTGAACACATAAATTTACCTTGAAATGAGGTTAAAAGTGGCAATCATTGTGAATCCTGCAAACATTTTCAAATGAATTGTATGCTTTAGTAATCCACAGTTGGGAAAAGAAACAAAATGAATATACAACAAGGGTTAAAGGAGATGACGTTTGCAAAGGTGGGGGAACGTCGTATAAAAAGCGAAGGGAAAATGCTTGCAAGGTTTAAGGCAAATATTTCCACTACAATGTAAGTAAAGGTTGAAATTTATTATGAACTGGATTCAATTGATTTGTTAAGTTGTTCCATAATCGCAATTTTTCTAAATGAAAGGAAACCTGAGATTTACTTATTAATTTATTTTTCAAGAACTTTGAAATTTTAATTTTAATTAATTTTCTAACAAATTTAAAGTATTTATTACAATTCTACCACAGGAGGTTTTCGTTATTAAATGAAAAAACATCAGCATATTAAGAGAAAAATTTATTATCACAAACAATTTTAAATGTTACAATAGAAAAAACATTAAAACAGACAACGTTTCATCCCTTATTTTTTTGGATCTTTTCAATTCTATTATGATGATTTAAAATTTCATTCATTATAAATTTCTGGCTTAATAGGCTGAAAATTTTTCATTTATTTAAAGAAATAAGAAAAAAATAACTTAAAATTTCTGATTTTATTCGTGTTCTGTACCTGTACACAATAGGACGAACGACGGGAACGTCAAAGAGCAACGAGTAGTCTGAAAATTAACAGAACGGCAAGGGTTTTAAGTGAACAGATTCGCCGCAAAATATATTTATATGTATTGTGGTAAAAAATATAATAACAAAGCCACCACGTTGTGAAGTCAATAATGTGATACTCAAATAAATAGAAACAATGTCACCACAACACGTTGCAGCCAATTAATGTGAATAATTATGGCTTGATAAATGAAATCATTAAGTTTTTAATTCATTTAGTTGGATTTTGTACAAAACTTTTACATAGATGCCACAGCTTTATTGAAATTATTAAATTCTCCTGGGTCGCTTATTGAGCTTCTAACAGTTATAGTAACCCGCAATTATACCCGAATTAAATAAAAACAGATTGTTACAAAATATTGAATTAAAATTACTTGAGAAATATTAACATTAAAGATCTATATGTCTGAATAAATTTTATGAAATCTTAAAAAATCTGACGGTTACGTAATTTTTATACTAAATGTACAATGTAAATTTCGTAATACATAATCATCGGAGATGCTCTCATAAAACACTTCTTATTGACTTCACCAATAATTGAAAAGGATTTTAATTAAGAGGCCACGGTATTTCAGTGTTCACAACCTACGTCAGCACAACAAACCAAATTTCCATGTTTCAGTACCAATCACATCCAGTTCTACGTTCTTTACAATTCATACGTAACTCGTTCAATTTATCTCTCCAATAATTTTAATAGCTGCCTTTTCTTTCGTCGACTTTTAATTTGACTACCTGCAATAAATCCTGTACTTCATCAACACTACTGGGTCCAATTCCGCCCACATCATTCTCGACGATTTCTCTCTTCCTCGAACGCAGACTCAACTTTTCTGTCTCAATTCATAACGCTGACTGAACTTTACAGTTTCGGTTTCTCTCGCTGACTGAACACGGCCATTACTGGTTGGTTCGTATTGCAGCTAAAGTTTACTGTTTCAATTTCTATTGCCGTATATGGACTTTACTGCTTCAGTTTCTATTGTACATGACCGTAATGTACATGACCGCTACCGGTCGGTTCCTATTGCAGACTTCTTGTTCTTAAGTCAAAGATTTTTTACCTGAAATATTTCCGACAATAATACGTCTGAAAAACTCCACATTCTTATCTGACGGATGCCATTAATATCTTTGCCACAATAATACGCTGACAATATATAAGTGAAATAACTTATAAAAATCATTTCAGTACCAATATTGGTGGTCACCATATCATATATATATATATATATATATATGTATATATATATATATATATATATATAAAAGAAAAACAGGATGTATGTATGTATGTATTTACTTTAATCTCTATACAAATTTAAACGCGTGGACATATTGTAATAAAAATTGGTTCACATATTCTTAAAAACAGGAGAAAGTGTGTTGTGGAGGTCTGAAATCCCTAGTATAAAGGTTGGAAGATATGATCATTAAGTGTTAAATTACTGCGCGCCAAGATAACATGACGTCACAGCGACGATACTGCACATCAAAGTAAACAGTTCCTTTTTCGTAATCAAATAAAGCAGAAATATTTTCATTGAATAAAAAGTATAAATTTATCCAGTAATACTCTATCGAATGATAATAGAAAGCAACACGAAATACTTTATGATCCTTGTGGAAAATGTAAGTTAATTTTCGCGCCATATTAGTGACTTTAATTGTTTACGTTATGACTCTAGCTAAAAATTTCATGAAATTAATCTTTCGTAATGTCTGAAGACTGAGGGACAATTGCATCCTGCAGTACTCAAGAAGTATATTTAAGTATTCTATTCGAAGTTGAAGACTCACCTCGGATTGATTAAATAAAATACAATGTATTTTATAGCTGTTCAATTAATGCACTATCGGTCGAAAGTATGTACGGAACTACAAAAATTAGATTTAGGTTAAATCACGTGTTGAATAAAGATTAATATACAATTAAATACTATTTGTGGTTTATATAAATAAGTATAGGTTTAGCCTCTACAATAATCTTATTCACATTTGATGATAAGAATCAAAAATAAACTATTTTAAAGAGAGGCCCAGTAATGGATAGCCAAGAAAAGCTGATAGAGTATGTAAGGGTAAACATAGGCTTTTCAGCAACGCCGGGCACACAGCTAGTAATAATATAAAGAAATTCTAATTTAATACAATTCTATTATTCTGTGATAATTTTTTTAATTTAGTAAGAAATAATCACGACACAAATATATTGAAACGTCGTTCACATTTAAATTTCTTTTTCTTTAAAAAATGTCTGTCAACGGTTGACAAATATTTGTTTTCACATAATATTGTTTATGATAGGTAAATTATTCAGTAAAGTTCATTGTTGTTTGCTTCATCAATAATTAAGTGCAAAGTTTTGTTTAAATCTGTCAGTGATAATTTGTTGTGATGATTTACGGTAAGGTTGAGCCATTGACCGTGACCAGATACTGATTTAGCAAGTTTCGCCCGCCTGCAGTAAATCATCCGAAGTGACAATTTAAGCTTATTGTTCCCTGATATTGAGTCAGTGCGCGATGGATGTTATTAGCAATAAATCGTAAATGTCATCTGTGAATAGTGTTTCGAGTATTTAGAGGTCGCTAATATGGTAAGAATTCTTTATTTCTTATTAAATTTCTGACTTGTGACCGATTTACGTATTTGTAATTAATTTGAAATACGTTATTAATTTTGATTATTAAATATTATTTTTTTCATTCTTAAGTCAAAAATACAGTAATGTATAATTTATATAACTTTTATATATAATATATTGTAATACACACTTATGAAAGATTAATAAAATTGACTAACAATAATTTTTATTGTGACAATAACTCAAACAATTACAAATTAATAATATTGAATTTCTCAGGGTCTTCACTGGGTTTGATAATGGACGAATCAATAATATTTATAATCTTATCATCAACAAATCACAATTAAAAGAGAAGTTTACTCGTCAATTAGACTAGAACGAAATCTAGTTGGCAACGAAATTAAAAGTAAAAATATTGACTCTGATTAACAATTTTAATCAAGAAGAAGAGAACGAAATCTGACGGCTATCTTTCAATTACGTTTATATAATTAATTGTTTTGTAAGTTGTTACTCACGTCTGCCCAGCATTCCAGCCTACCTTTAATTTTCGAAAACACTATTGCGGGTTTTACAGTGCTCCTAAACTCACAGATTCTACACTAAACCAAAATTTTATATGTCGTCAGGAACTCGGATGATCCTCCTTTCGTCATCTATCGGTTGACCACTCGCCTTAGGTGAATTCTGCGATTTGTTGATTGGGTAGTCTGTATTGTTCCGGACTTAAACTGAAACTGTTGCTATTTCTGGCCGGCTATGAACACAAAACTGCTTTTTCTTAACAGGTTTCGACGTTATACTTTTATGAATGTTTTACTTTGTCCTGCTAATTGCCAACCCTGTTGAATTCTCCTTCCAAAAACTGTTATACCTCGACGAGGTCTTTCCGTGAACTGTATATCACCATATCTCCCTCGAACTGTATCTCGTCTCGCAATTTGAGCGCGCATACGCCATTTTGACGGACCTTCCGACAAAGAAGCAGAGCCGGTTTTCTATCGTTGTTTCAAAGCTCCTGCCGTTATAATTAGTTTCTCAAACAATTTATATTTTTATGTTGAAACAATTAATGTCCTAATTAATTGGCATTACAATATAATAAATGAATTTAAGGGATGAGGGTAGAATAAAACCCGAGCGGGCCAGGAATCGAATCTGAGTCCCCCGCTTGGTACTCGGGTGTTCTACCATCTGATCTACCCGATTCCAGGCCGGGGACGAAACTTTTCCATGTATTGTAAAACCTGAGCAGAATAATCTGGAGATGGAGTCGACTTGGGTAGTTCAGATGAGATAGCACGTGTGTACCAAGCTGGGTTCCCGAATTAGATTCATGGTCCAGTCGAGATTTTTATCGTCCTAATCTTTTAATTCATTTTCACGGCTTATATGTCAGTGCTTAGTTTAAAAGTATTTTTTCTGATCATTCTAATATTCAATCAATTTAATATATAATTTATATATTAAATTTTTCATTACTGTCTTGTCTGTTTAACGTCGTTTAAAGCTAGTCCTCTTTACACCCCTTTTTGCTGTGTTGTGTCATCGCCGCTACCAAGACCAACAGCTTCGAATCCCACCTTCGCCATTCCTAATCGGCTTATATTCGTTCCCTAATTTACTTTTTCCGCAACTAGTCCCAGATCACGAGCCAAGATGTCCGTATATACGCAAATTATGTGTTTCTCTGTAACCGAACGATAGGAAAGCGAGTCGAATTCCCTCGTTCTCCTTCGTCGTCTGTGCTTTATATATACGAGCTGCAATATTCGCAGCGCCTCCTTTATACCCTCCTTTTTACAACACTGAAAGACGAGATACGTGCCGATTTATTTGAATCGTCCTTCTCGTTATCGAAATCTCATGTGTCCTGCCAGTAATTTATCTGTTCCCCTTTCCTCTCCTTGGCAATTCCAGGAAACATCACCAAACGAGTTCTGCGCTTACGTTCCTCTACGGCTTTTACTGCCCATGGCCATTTTCCCACGAGAATTACGAATTCCTTTTCAAGCTGAACCGGCAACGTATTGCCTCATCTGTCTCTCCATATTACATTAGTTTGGGGATGGATATTCTCCATCTGCAACCCCCTGCATGTCACAGTATATAATGAAGACTTTAATATACACCATTCGTTATTTAGTGACGTGGAGACAGGAATATAATCCCAATAATTACATCGCGGATTAGTCACAACGTGAAAGGCTTGGGTCGCTTTTCCATTAATGTTCTCCAGAGACTTGTTATCCGACTTCTTAATCGGGGATGACGTTGTTTTCAATCTCCGGAGATTTAATTGCCAGAGACGAACAGAATAAGAGCCGCAATAAAATTCATTATCTATTCATGAAAACGACTGAAGAAACACCACCTTATCCGCCACAAACATGCAAAGAACCACCACTAAATGTCACCTAGACCTACTCAGTTAATAAATTTCTTAATCAGTCTTAAAACATTGGAAGTGATCCATTAAATGACGTACCTAAACATTTTTGTTGTTTCCCTCTTATTCCCTACGTCATATGACGTGACGTCATCAAATACTGTGACAGCTGTCGCTCAAAGTAACAGTCACGATGAATTTGTGGTAGTGCTTCTACTAATAATAAATTAATGATAACAATATTAAAATGTTAAATGAAAATTCTATTTAGAATATTATTAAAATTTTGATCAAGGGTAACAATTTATTCCTCTTCTCATTTACGTGAAAACCCTTTCATTTTATTTACGAATGTATTTCCATTAGTTTCCTCACTTTTCAAATGAACTATTTTTCATATATTTTTATTAATTAAATACATAAATAGCCAAATAACATACAAAAGTAAGTGATAAAGGAAATACCACATAACAACGTTTATGCAATCCTTGTTGATATCGTAATTAAAAAACGCAGGAGCCGTAACGCCACACAGCACTCATTATCTAATTACAATTGTTTTTTAATTCGTCATCTGGTTCTGTGGCGCGTCGTTCTTACGAGTTTTGCGTTTTCGAATCAAAGAAACAAGAATTGTTGAAACGTTTTGTAGTATTTATTTAGTAACCTTTTTCTGTATTACTTATCCATTTATTTATTCCCATAGTATTATTTTAACACTGACGTTTTATATTTTAATTTGAATATTTATATGATTAATGTCTTGTCCATGATTGGTCAGTTCAGATCAGAGTTTAGCTCGTCGCTGATTGGCTGATGTGACACGTTGTTGGAGCAATAGACGACTTCTTTCCCTTATAAACTCATATCCGTTTCTTTAAAAATCAGAAAACGTACCACTAAACCTTTTTTTGTACGAGTGTTAAGTTATATGAGTTTAGTCTATATACTTTAAATAACATAGGAAGGGATTTTATAGAAGAATGTGGAACGGATGACCAAGAGAGCCAAGGGTTAACTAGGGAATCCGCACTGTTGTTTGAAAATAATAGAAAACCGTCATCAGGTTGGTCGGACTGTATGTAAGTGCTTCCTATTGGCCTTTTTTCGGATCCTTCGATGAGGGTACCTTGATACCAAAATCCCAGTAGGCTGGGTCCTGCAACCGAAGAATTTTGCCTGCGAAACCACTTACCCCCTCGAGTTCGACTTCAACATGCGTCGGGCTAGGACGTGGAGAGCCAAAACTCAGCTGGGCTACAGGATAGACCAGGCGCCCGACGCATCCCGAGGTACCGAATTGCCAGAAGGACGGCTTTGGTCGGCCGCGCACATAGCTCCATTAGCACAAGTGCTCAGAGTCGCCCCGCAGGGAGAAGATGCACTTGCCTGACGGTTTCGTCATCGGATAACTAAGAGGTGGAGAAAAGTTCCCACTATTCGACATATTAGCCACCCGGAGTGCGGTTGATTCTGGAGTTACCAACACCTTCCACACCCCAGAAGACTGGACGACCACCTTCAGTCAATCTCCACCTCGTTCTGGCAGGACAGGACGGTAGCTTCTCAGAAATACCCCAAGAACCACGCGCCCTCCCTTCCACCTCACCTTCCCACGTGCCGCAACCGCGGGTACGCCTCTCTACCAGAGTTCTACTTTCAGCCGGATTCCTCCCACTACCAAGGATAGTCACGGTTCAAGAGCCGCTTTCGCAACCTCTCCGACACATGAAATCTGAAAGCAATGAGACCGTTATCTACGTACATGGGATTGAAAGCAGTGCAGAAAGTTTAAGAGGTGAAATACGTGTGGTCTGCCCTAAGTCTCGTATAGGATTCAACCAACCAGCTCATGGAGGCGACACCTCAAATGACTGTTATCCCACCGTTCACACACGCCTCTCTTCATGTCGCACCATCAGAAAGTCCTCCGTAGAGTACTAGTGTTAGGGTGATTCGTCCCCCAACTCAGACTCGTAACAGTTCGATGATGCTCTCGCTTACATCAACCACACCTGACTTCTAGAAGCAGTAAGACTGTTACCCACATGGGTGGGATTAGAAGCGCTGGGTCGAGTTCTATGGGGTAAACGCCGTGAGGTCTGCACCTGGGCTCGACTCGGATACTATCCAGGGAGCAACATCCCGAACTACATCTGAAACGTCTCTTATTCGTTTGGTCGGACTCTTCGTTCTTGTCCCACGCCCTTTCGATGATTGGAGTGGCACAGCATTCCCTTCTCCATGCCTTGACCAGTTTAGGAAACAACTGGCCGACTGTTACAATAGGAACAGCGAACAACACTTCCCGTATGCCCTAGGGCTGCGAACCGTGAAAGGTGTCGCGTCTTATGGTAGTCTTAATTCAAAAACGGAGATAGACGGTAGATCCTTCGGACTGTTCACAAGAACTGAAACCGGTTCTCTCAGGCTTCTTTTTCCAAGTAACACGAAATCGTGACTAAATACGTCTACATGTCCATCGTTCAGATTATTTTCAGGACTTAATTCTTAAAATTCGTACATAATGAGTACAAAACTGTCTTTCGTAATTTTAAATGCATCGGAATCGGATGTATCATAGACTTCATCAGCTAAAGAAGTTTAACAGCAAATTCCAATTTCTGCAGTGCTGCTGCTATTCCTCGGCGTTATACCACATCACGAATTTGTGAAAGGCAGTGTTGCCAATGCTGCCATAAGTTGTAGAAACACGTCCGCAATATCCTGGCTGCCTGCTTGCGTACATGTGGTTTGCTTTCCGCGGCAGGAAAGTATCGAACATCTCTGACGAGGCCCGATACAATATAAGCCAGTGAAATTAACTGCTTGTAATATTCTCAAGCCCCCTTTATTGAATTGGAAAACACGGTGATCGATTTTTATTAGTAATTTCGGCTCTCGGCCTACGCAAAGCAGCGGAAGATATCAAAGAAGCGGCGAGGGATACACAGATATTAAAAGGGGTAAACACTGTTCCAGAAGGGGGAGAAAAAATATTGCCCGCCAGAAATTTGTCTTGCCGGGATGAAAAGAGGGTATTTAGAACAAAAGCTGGGAAGGGAAGGGAAAGGATAAACAGAACATCCAATTATATTTCAATATAATATCTACTTGTCAATTCACTCGAGGGAAAAGTCAACGTTCTGAAGAAAAACTCAAATTCCTGCACGGCAGCTCCGTAAAGTTCGTAAAGTTGCCGCTAGAGCCTATTTTCTGCCATAAGGGTTTACGAAATGACGAGTAAAAGAATTCCGTTATTATCAGGACAACGAGTAAAGTTTAAAAATACCTCAATACAGTTAAGTGAAGAAGAATAAAAAACATACCCTTCTCTAGTTATAGCGTAATGCATAAAACAGAGAGGAATAATAGCGTTCCTTGTATATGAGACAGAGTAGGAGTATGTCCCACGCAATTATATTCCTTGGACGCAGCGTGGAGATGGAAGTAAGAGGACTCTTTACATGGAGCCTGCAGGCAGACTGTAGACACAACTCTAAATATAGAAAACCATAAAGTAGCACGTCCTGCAGGGAAACCAGGAAGTTACAAGTTGGTCATAATCAAAGCTATAAATAATCTAAGGAAGGACGACAATCTTCATTAAATTAATTAAGATCTAAGGTACTTTAATTTGATTTGTAGTTATCAACTTGTCAGTTTTCCACAGATTTCTTCCAATTACAAAGGGTTTGTACTTAAATTACACACAATAGTTTGATATTTAAATTTTACTTAGAAAATTAAAACTTTATTTATTGCTTCATTATTAATATATATTCCACAAAAATTGGTCCAATTGCGTAAATACTATGACAATTGTCAATATATTTTTCAGAAAAATGTAAAATAAATACTTTATATTTATATGGACGTAATAATTGAAAAATAACAATTATTAATATTATAAATTCATCAGGTTGAGGAAATAAGACATTTTCCTTAACAATTAAGTGAAAAATACGAAAAGAAGAACTATACATAGAGTAGTAGGGAAATTATTATGGCCTTCGTTGATAGAGTGAAATGGGGATAAAGATTAAGAAAAATGTGAAATAAAAGTGATTAAAATATTGACAAGGAATACACAGAACAAATACTAAAGTGAATTGATACGGTTTACATGAGAGACAAGAAAAGGTCCCACGTTTTCCACGTTAATCTATCCCTTTCGTCTTCGATAAAAATTCGAAATCTAAGAAAACTTGTTCAATAGCCTCGAATACAGAGAAAGATTCTATTTTTTTTATGATTTTTTTTAAAAAAACAAATGACAATATTATTTGCGTTTTTTTCTTCAACGTCGCGGTAGATGTTAACTTCCTCTTAAGCAGTTGTTTCAATTTTTTTAAAAAAAATTATGAGGGTAAATTTAATAAAATATTTATTATATATATCATTCATTAACGATCATTAAATAAATATTAATTCAATTATCAACGACGTTTCAGTACATTCTTTACGCTAATCAGACTGTGTCTTGCTAAATTATCAATTTTATGACCAAAAAAATTAGGAATTACTAAAATAAGTTAGTATATAAAAAATTTCATACAATAGAAAATTTTCTCCTTGTACAAATATGTTAAAAATTAAAACTATTGTAATGCCAATTAATTAGGCCTTTAATTGTTTGGACATAAAATTTGAATTGTTTGAGAAATCCATTACAGCGGTCTGATCGAACAAAGCGACAATGGAAAAGCGAGCTGAGTGGCTTTGTCGAAAAGTCAAAAATGGCGTATGCGCGCTAAATCTCGTGAGCACTACGATAGTTCAGTTGGTGGTTGGACATTTCAGAGGACGGAACGAATAATACTAGAGCAGAGACTAGCCGTCGTTAATGTATTATTAAACAAAGTTGTGATTTTAAGACAAAGTAAAAACATTCCCGGACGTATTACCTCGTAAATATCGCTAAGTAAAAGCAGTTGACGTATACAGCCAGCAAGGAAATATCTAAGAGAGTTTTACGTCTGTAGTCAGCCAGGAAAGGAGTGCAGTTTAAGTCCAAAGCGGTAAAAGACTAATAAATCTACGAATCATAGGATTCGTATAAGGCAAGCAGACACCAGATAGCTGACAAAAAGGAGGATCATCAGAGTTCCTGGGGCCTATCAATTTTGACTTCAATAGTGTAAAATCTGTTAGTCGATATTAAGAGTCAGAGTAAAATTTTTCAATAGTGTACTTCCGAAACCAAAAAGAATGCTGGTACCAGCCGGACAGATGTAAGTAACAAAACCAAAACTAATGTTTAATTGTAAACGCAAATTAAAGGATGAAGTCAGATTTCGTTCTCTTTTAAATTGTCAATCAAAGTTAATTTCTTTTCTTTTTAATTTATTTCATTCTATCGACATATTGTTTAGGTAAATGCTTTGTTAATAAGATTTAAAATCAATTTGTTGTGTCCATTATCAAACCCAGATGAGGCCCTGAGAGAAAGATCTCAAGTTTTGTTGTAATTATCTTTACTGCCACAAAATAAAATAAATATTTTGTTTTAAATTTTGATTATTATTTCATTCAATTAAACGACCCATTATTGATTATTAAACTATATTAAATATAATTAGTGGCACAACAATCGAAATACTTTTATATATAAACGTTAATAGTTGCATACATTTACTAAGATATATCGTAAAGTTTCGTCTCTTTAATTACTGACCTCCTCTTATATTATTTAAGAAACAATAAAATTTAAGTGAAAAAAATTATTAGACCAACTCTATAAACTTCGAGGGTTGAAATGAATATACGCCTAAAAAGGTTCCTTAATCAAGTGGAAAAAACGTTACGTTGTATTTTAGTTAATATATTAACTTTTAATGTTTAAATACACCTATTCTGACTGTTGGCCAATTTCCACTTGTTATGAAATGTCAAAAAAATTATTTCAGTGGTATCCTAATTTTCTGTAATAAAATTGTTAAAATATGTCAGAACCTGATGAAGGTACAAAAACTGAGAGAAACATGGTTGTGAAATTATATAATTTTTTCTTTAATAAATGCCTGTTATATATTAAAACATAGACTTAAAAATCAAAACAATAATTAACTACCATTTATTTTGTCATGGAGTAAGACGTAACTTTCTACGAGTAACTTTATAATATGGCACTTGCAGAGTCGCAAGCTCTTTGGAATACCTTTTCACCGCCCCCCCCCCCCACAAGTTAGTAACATGAGTATTATTAGTTTGCGAACAGTCACGAGGGGGAGGGGGGGGCGAGGTGTTAAACTTGGGGCTAAATGGGCGATGGGGTTGAAACGGCGCCCTTTCTCCCACCCTTCCTTCCTATATGAAAGCAAAGGGCGCTAATGACCCGAGCAGTTAAAAAGGGAACACTGGCAGCAATCATCGTCATTACGTGTAGCTGCAGAGAACCATAAAAAAAATGTACTGGAGAGACCCCGAGATTTGTGACCACTTTCAGGAAAAAATTGGCTGCTCCGTTGTGGTATTAAAGCCACATTCAAACTTTATTGCCGCCTCCTAACGCTAATTCTAAGCCATACAACTAGTGTTACTTGCCATCAGGCTGCAAATTCGTGCAGAAAGTTCTTACACAGGCAGATGAACTTCAATGCGTCTATGCCAACGTGACGAAAATTTAAAAATACAGGTGAAAGAAATAATATTCGTCAATGGGCCACCTACTAGCAGAATTTTTGAAATACGTTACAGTGAATCTTGAATGACAATAAAAATAAAACATAATGTGAGTTTATATTATTTTCCTGGGTTCGTGAAAATTAATCACAATATTACCAACTCAATAAAATTAAAATACCGTGTTAATGAAGCAGGGGAGAAAAAATTAAAAACCCTTGAAGAAAAAGGTCTGTAATTCAAGATAAAAGGAAAGAAACGAAAAAAACTAAGTAGATTAAAACAATTAAAAACTTGTGATATTCTTTTATGGAAAAAAGATATAATCTTATTAAATCAGAAATTTATTATTGTTATGAATTTAAAGCATTATATTTCCGAAAACGAAACATGACAAGACGTTTTATCCATAATTTTTGGGATGTCTTCAGGGGTGTAAAATTCAAGTTTGTAGGAATAACTATGAAAATTTCTTACATCTTCTTCTTTTTGTCTTTATAGGTGATTATGGCAATAAAGACGAACCGATATTAAATAAACAAGAACCTGCGAGGGCTATTCTCTCGCAGGCAAAACCTTGTAGGAGAGACAGGAAGGGGGCTACCGTTGGTGATGCCTTTTCCTCTCTCCGTTTTTGAACTAAGGTTCCCACAAGCCGAGGCACCTCGGCCTGTTTTGAGAGGTGTATGTTCCGGGGTCACAGACCTTGGGCTTACGGGAAGAGTTTTTCGCAATGTCCCATTGGAACAGTCGGCCAGCTGCCTCCTAAACTGGTCGTTGTACGGTGAAGGGAATGCTGCGTCCCCACAGAAAACTCTTCTCCCGCTATCGGAAGTGCGTGGGACAAGTACCCAATGTCCGACCTACATTATGCAGGTTTTTCTAGGGTTTTCCTTGCATTACTTTTAGGCGAATGCCGGGTAGGATCCTTAAACTACAGCCCGGGGGCCCTAGTTAACCCTTGGCTACCTTCCTCTACCCTTCCGCATGCCCGTTTTAAATCCCTTCCTATGCTATTAAAGGGGAGTTGCCTACCCTCATGTAGCCTGTTACCCTAAAATGTTAAATAATTTTACAAATAAATTAGTTTTAATTAGTTTTAATATTAAAATCGCGAGTGATTAAAAACCGCTTCGGTGATAAATACAAAAAACGGAAAGTGTTATACTTCGAGTTAATAAATTTCGAACCACGGAAATATGTTGTAAAAAATTGGGAGTTTTAAGGAACGTATTTTAATTGTATTCAACGTTATATAAACCGACCAAGGTATTTACAAGTAATGCGACGAATCGTGCGATCATTCAGATTATATAGCGGTAAAATCAGCACAATAACCAGAAAAATTCAACGCCTTTCGTGCTCTGAAAAAAAAAAGAGAACACAGAAAAATATCTAAATCGCTAGTCATGAAATTATTTATTTTCCTTATCACCTACAGTCACTCGTTTCTTTCCCCCGTGCGGAATATGAATAGCGTGGTGTTCCGGTTGACTTGGAATTTCGCGTAGGCATACACCGAATGTATTGCCCGCCATTTTAGTTATCAAAAAAAATCTTTGTTCTCGTAACATCAGCATATTAAAAATATATTTTCTACCCCCGGGGGACGGGGAGAGGAAATAGGACGTTCTTTTCGAATATTTCAAATAACCAGGAAACGAATGGAGGAGAAAATGTATGCGTAGAAAATAAAATTTTGCGAATACAACGGCTTCTGGACGAGAAAGACAGTTTAATAAAAGGAAAACACGGCAAAGTTGGGTTCGATGTGATTTACTTCATCCCATAATTTTAGTCCCACACTAGTAGAGAATCCGTCCATTTTAAGAGACCCTAGACTAATCCTACAGTGGAAAATAATATTTCTAAAAATTGTCGAGTGCACTGAAACCTTAAGGCCTTTCCTTGAATGGAGCCTGCAATCTCGTTGCATACGTTGTCATAGCAAGAAGCGGACAGATAAGTTAATTGCCGTGTGGAGAGAGACGAGTGCTCTGTAATGAGAAGCAATTGTGCCAATCCTCGTATGAAGTTCCGTACTTTTATTCGCTAATTGGCCTTTAACTACGAAATACAGACGTAACTTCAACGTTACCAATGGCAAACTCTTACGTAATCGATGAGGCGACAAACTTTATCACAACCCAACGAACGCACATTATAACCTGAAGTTGTAAAAATAAATTGTGAAAATTGATGACAACATTTTTATTAGGCGTCCTATAAAATATCACGGTTATTTTGGGATATTACAAAGAGCAAAAGTGCAGTTGTGTCGCTCTAGGCTCTTCTTCACACCTGACGAAAGGGAAAGGGACCCCAGAAACGTTGTGTGGTAATTATTGTAATGCCTTGAGGGAAAGGGATTGTTTCAGATTAATGGTCTTGGCCGTCAGAGGAAGTTGTAATGTTTACGTAGGACAGGTCTCGAGAATTCGGAGCAATGGACGTGTTCGGGTGGCCTGTCGCAAAATAAATCTGTTAAGGCAGGCATTGTTTCTGATTAATGGCCTGGACAGTTCAAGGGACAGTTTGTAATGTTGTGTACTTGGGATCGGTATTGAAAAGTCAGGGCAAGGCATGTGCGGGGGCCTGTCACAAAATAAATCTGTTTCTGATAATGGCCTGGACAGTTGAAAAGACAAGTCTAAAGTAATTGAGGGTGCAAAGTCAAATTAGACCTGTCCCGATGGTCGGCTTTGGGACAAGACAGAGTAGCGAGCTATTTTTGCTAACCAAGGAACTGCTACTGCAGAATGTAAATCTCTGGGCAATGGAGGAAACTGTCATCGGGCAGTTGCGACGTAGTTTTGGAACAAAGGAAAATGGAAGGGACTGTGATATATAAGCGAGAGCGGCTTTTGAAAAAGTTAGTTGAGTTTTAGAGCTAGGAGTTGGAGTGAGAGTTGTGGAGGCGTACGGCGAGCACCGAGAATGGAGAAATTTTGCAGCCTGCGAGAGAAATAGCAAAATTATTCAACGATAAACATTTTTGTATGCAGAAGTCTAATCTGTTGTAATATCAAAATTTGACCACTGTCTTCGACGGTAGGAGACCAGGACACTGCATCCAGCGTCGAGTAGTTTCACCACGAGCAAGTGAGATGTCCTTCACGAACGGAGAACCAGCTTTCATCAAACCAACAGTGTGTGTTAGAGTCAGTGCTTAAAACGTCCAGTATATAAAGTGTGTGTGTGTACAAACGAGCCAAATTTTCCTGCGAAAACGTAAGTTGAAATTTCATGGTATTAATATGTGTAAACCGAATTAAAATATACAGTCAGATATCGTTCTTTTCTTTTGTGTTAATAAAATAAACTCTTTTAAATTTAAAATCAATCTGGTAGAATAAGTTCGTTAATAATTGTCGTTGATGTCTAGACGAATAAATATTTCTTGTTAATTTAAAGATAAAGTTGGGTTCTTTGATTATTCAAATGTTCTGTCCGTTATCAAACCCAGTAAAAACCGATGAGAGAATGAGATCCTTTTTATAATATTAAATTATATAATTGATAATTTTTGATAAATAAATTGTGTGTTGTTTATAAATAATTTTTTTATTTTGACACCCGGATGATTATTACATTATATTATCACTTTATTGTCAGAATTTTCGATCTTTCTTATTCATAAGTTTCAATCACACGTAAATTTTTCATTTTATTACAGGTATATCTCAGGACTTTTTTTTAAAAAAAATTAAATACTGTTTACTACTGAAAGTAAAATATCAGATTACTTTGATAAAGACTGAAATTATGAAATATGTAAAGTCTGTGTTAAAAGTGTGTAAAAGTGTGTTAAAAGTGTGTTAAAAGTGTGTTAAAAGTGATCAAAAATTAAGGTGAAATTATCATTTAAAACTCCCGGGTATTAGGAAGGCAGATAAATGTTTTTCCCTAGGTTGGTAGGACTGTCTATAATTTTTGCCTAGCATCTGTTTGTTAAAAGGTTTAATTATCTTCTAGTTACACGTGTTTTTGTAAACAACCAAAAGTGAATTTTTCGATTTTTGCAATGGATGATTTTGTTGAACAAAGAACTTGCATCAAATTTTGTTTGCGGAACGAATATTCTTGTGCGGACACGTTGACAATGTTGCGGAAGGCCTTTGGTGATCAAACTATGGCACAAGAAAACGGTTATAAGTGGTACAACGAGTTCAAAGAGGGCCGAGAACGCGTTGAAGACGAACCGCGCTCTGGACGACCATCAACGTCTACCGACGAGGGCCACGTCCAAAAAAAAACAAAGAATTCGAGCTTGAAAATCGTCGATGGACAATTAGAGATTTCGCTCAGCCCAACCATTTTGAAGAATGTTTTGTGTCTCAAACGCGTCAAGTCTCGAATGATGCCAAAACCGCTCAATTTTTTTGAGAAAAAAAAAGCGTCACGTTGATGTGTGTGAATCTTTGCTGTCTGACTATCAGGACCACTTGAAATGCATCATTACTGGAGCCGAGACTTGGATTTAGGAATACAGCCCTGAAACCACCGACCAATCTAGCGAATATCGTGCAAAAGGTGAAGCAAGACCGAAAAGACCATGGCAAAGTCGATCGAAAATCAAGGTCATGTTGACAGTTTTCTTTGATTATCGTGGTGTGGTGCACTATGAATTCCTTCCATCGGGCCAAACTGTCAACAAAGAACATTATTTGAGCGTTATGCGTCGTTTGCGTGAAACGGCCGGAATTATGGGCGAACAACTCTTGGTTCCTTCATCACGATAATGCACCATGTCATACTGCATTGGTTCTTCGCGACTTTTTTGCCAAAAACTCGACTCATATTGTTCCGCAACCACCGTATTCGCCTGATTCGGCTCCGTGCGACTTCTGGCTATTCAGCAAACTCAAAAGGCCAATGCCGGGACTCCGTTTTGACACGATTGAGGCGTTAAAAACCGAATCGAAGGAGGTCTTGAAGGCTATACCGGAAAAAGACTATTCCGACTGTTTCGAGGACTGGAAAAATCGTTGGAAAAAGTGCGTTTTATCGGACGGGGATTAATTTGAAGGGGATGAAATTGATTTGGAAGAATAAATAAAGAATTAATATTTGATAAATCAATTCACCTTACTTATTGTTAACAGTGGTAAATATGTGAAGTCTGTGTTAAAAGTATATATTAGATAAATAAATATCCAAATAACAGAAATATAAGTGCTAATATAAATACCACAGAACATCGTTTCTCAAATCTGTGTTCCTTTCGCAAAAGAAACACACAGACCCAGTTTATCATCACAAAAACAAAGATAAAACGAAGAAATACAATATGAAAGCAAAGAATAAAGGACCCTGATCAGTTTCATAATATCAATTTGTACGTTAATTGCAGTGATGTTAGATTTAATATGAAGCGTTTCTGATAATTGATTCACAAATCTTAGCGTTTTGCATATAAAATTAATGTTTTGAATTCATGATATTGGGCATACGTACTTTGATACGCGTAATAAGTGACCTTTTTGTTGCTCCAATGTAGCAGAAGCTACAGTCAGAATTACACAATGATTGGTCTTTATAGGGTTTCAAGTGAGTTTTGTGTTGTTATTTTTTATCCAGAATGAATTATTACATCTATAAATGATGGATATTTGATATTAAATAAGAAAGATATCCAATTCAGACAAAAAGGGTAATATAAATATCACACACCGTTTCTCTAGGATTCCCTTAGCACCTGAAGATATAAACAAGGATCCCAGAAAAGTTGTTTCTCTAGGCTCTCCTTAGCACCTGACGAAAGGAACAAAGATCGCAGGAACGTTGTTTCTCTAGGCTCTCATTAGCACCTGACGAAAGGAAGAAGGATCCCTGAACCGTTGTGTGGTATTTATATTACCCTTTTTGTCTGAATTGGCTATCTTGCTTATTCATCATTTTCAATCTGACGTCAATTTGTTATTTTTGATATTATTTCAAAATTTACAATAAGGATTGAAGAAACGTTGATCTGTGGTATTTAATTAATACTTATTTTAGTCTGCTGTTGGTAATAATTTTTCGTTTTATTAATGAAGATTGGTTACTTAAAATTTTTAATAGTAGTGACACATTATTTTCAGTTGTTTGTACCCGTCGAAATTTCCACGATTCCAATCCCGCAGGTTTGGAGCATCCCCCCGCCCCCACAATTCCACGACCGTGGCTGGTATCGAAGATAATGAAGTGGCACAACAGCAAAAGCAATTTCGCATTGGTCCAGCAAAACTGCTGCATTCCGGTCAAGGTCGTCGACCGTGGCTGTTATTCAGAAGCACCAATCGAAGATATTTTCTTGTATTTAAAGGGTGTTTTATGTTCCTGTCCCTTGCCACGAGGTTTCCGAAAATTAAACTTAAATTTTAATAAAAGTCAATCAATAAATGGGGCATTCCCCCACTCAGTTCGCTTGTTTTAAATCTATATTTAATCAATCATAATAATTATTATAAAACGTATAAGTACAACACTAATTTTATGCACCTGTATAAGTTCACATAAATATAAAATGAGTCAATCAAGACACATAAAAAATTAGGTCATTCGTAAAGGTAAACTGCAATAGCATTTATTTTCCTTCTGACGTAATCAATAGTTTTTTCGTGAACATAAATACACGGGATTACCAGGGTTTTTTTCCTTTCCTTTTGTAAGTCTACCTAAGGGACAAAAACTGATTTTGCGTCGTCAACGTGAACGAGTAAGTGCGTGACGTTCAATAGTCGATAAAACAGCTATCGATTGTTATATTTACGTACAATTACTGCCTGTCTAAAACAGAAACATTCGTTCTTCCTAAATCGACGAATTTCAGCATGTGCTAGAGTTTCTTACATGGCGATATTCAATAAAAATAGTGCGTATTTGAGTATTATAATTCCCCCTAAATACTATTTTTAAATCTTTTTATTCTCCAACCTCTGGGAGGTCAATAGATGTAAAAGACACAGAGAAGCTAATTCCATAAATAAATAAAAATAGGTGACAAAACTAACTGTTAAAATAAATAACAGACATAAATTTTTCTGCAACCCTTGTTGCTTTCGTCAGGTGAATGAACGTCAACTTGTTTGAGCGATGTGTCTTTCTTACTGATTTTTTTAATCACCTTAGGAAATCTACAAGGATTGCAAGAAACGTCGTGTAGTTTTTAATTTAACACTAATTTTTTTCGCCATTTATTTATCTAATTAATATACCTTTATCGTTCGTCTAGAAAAATTATCTCACCGTACCTATTACTTCGGAAACGGTTTCTAGTTTCAATGACTGGTTAACAAACTATCATATTCAAGAATAAACTTTCACTGGATGAAGTCTGGAGTTTTCTTTCCTACACTCGAAATAAATATAACTATTTTATGCCAATTTTTTTCTTTGTACACGACTGTTTAAATTCCCTTAAAATACCCCGATAAAACTTTCATCTTCTTTCGACATTTCGACACTAACGCGGTGTCCCTCCGAGGAACTCAACCTTAAATCCTTAATGTCACGACATTTCGTCATATGTAATTCATGCAAGTCGGCATATAAAGTCCCGAAAGCTTTACTATCGTTTTTTTTGCGACTGCCTTCAATCTGTAACGTGATGTACCTTAATCCGTTTAGGTCAATTTAAGCAGAAAATTGCATAATGTGTAAGGGGAAACTATTATCAAAGTGACAGTTACGTCGTATGATTCGAATTGCTTTTCCGCTTCAAGCGATTTTATTTTTCCAGAGATCAGTTTCATAATCAAAAGTGAAATTCTAGTAGAATTTTAAGGTACACTGTCCAGGAGGACGACGTCCATGATGTCTTCAGGAGGTTTAAAGCCGTGTCAATGTCGTGCACAGTCGTACTTCGCTAAACGATTATATCTACGGTTTCTATAGTGCATACTGTGTCATATATACAACATTTTAGTATCACACGAGACGCATCTGTTGGTTTCTCAGACTGCTAAATTGTGATGCAGATATGAAACAACATGCACTTAAAGGAACGTGGTCAGGTTAAAACATGCCCGTCCTAGCTTTCTGTGAGTCAACCCCTCAGGACAGATTTTTCTGCTCGCAGGTCAACTTCAAAATATTTATTTCCTGTGTTGTTTATGTCAGGAAAGAAAAATTAAGCGTCATTCTCAGGGTATTATAATTGAAATAAAATCATAATTATCCAATTAATATGAATTATTGATAAATCAGTCCTAATAATATTTATGCTCACTATATTGTTCTCGGAGTTCAACCGGGTTTTGCATAATTATGTTAGAACGCAACGTTTCGACGACTCTAAACTCTGTCGTCATCTTCTAGGCCCAGAAGATGACGACAGAGCTTTCAGTCGTCGAAACGTTGCGTTCTAATATAATTATGCATAACCAGGTTGAACTCCCAGAACAATATAGGACTAGAAGAAGACGACAGAGCTTTTAGTCGTCGAAACGTTGCGTTCTAATATAATTATGCAAAACCAGGTTGAACTCCGAGAACAATATAGGCCTAGAAGATGACGACAGAGCATTTGGTCGTCGAAACGTTGCGTTCTGATATAATTATGCAAAACCCGGTTGAACTCCGAGAACAATATAGGCCTAGATGATGACGACAGAGCTTTTGGTCGTCGAAACGTTGCGTTCTAATATAATTATGCATAACCCGGTTGAACTCCGAGAACAATATAGGACTAGAAGATGACGACAGAGCTTTTAGTCGTCGAAACGTTCCGTTCTAATATAATTATGCAAAACCCGGTTGAACTCCGAGAACAACATAGGCCTAGAAGATGACGACAGAGCTTTTAGTCGTCGAAACGTTGCGTTCTAATATAATTATTCAAAACCCGGTTGAACTCCGAGAACAATATATTGAACAACTACACCGTAAAAGGCTTCAATCTTTAATATTTATGCTGCATATGCGCAACGCCATGACCCAAATTGACTTTGGTCACGGTTATTCTTTTCGGATTGTATTCACTAAAATACATCTTAAAATTTTAGTTTTATACAAAAATTATCATGCACTAAAGGGGTTAAATGATGAAGCATATTTAAGACTAGACTGTAAAATTATTTATGAAACAGCAGCAACGGGGACGAGTCGTTGTGACGTTTCGAACATGCTCGGCATGTTGTAAATAAAAGGAGATAACTCGACCTAAAATCGCGACAAATATACTGGCTCGTTGGTAAAAAAAAACTATTCCTCGGAAATAAAATTACTAATGTAGGAAAGTATCCGGATACCTGTATGCAGTTACTGTGAGGTGAGGTGAGCAAAACAATGAGTCAAAGTCTTACAGTCAAACAGAGGCGCCGCATGCGACCTCAGTAAACCAGCACGTCAAGTAATGTAACGAATATCCGACATCTACAATAAACTAATTATCCGATGACTAAAACGAACAGACATCAAAAAAACTAAAAATTTAATAAGAAATAAATATCAATGTACGTTTCCCGTTTCACCTTACAGCAGCCTCGCTCTGTAGGTGCGTATAGTCTAAGAGAGAGTGTCAGTGTCGTGGTACCTTGGTCCGACTGCTCCTCCTCGGGGATGTGGTCCATGACGGTCGGCGTGGTGCAGAGGGCGCACTGTGGGACGCGTGGTCCACACTGGCAGGCGTCGCGGCGCCTCCGTGCAGCACAAGAGTGGCGCGAGGGGAGGGGGTAGGGGGGACGTCTGGTGTCGGGAGGGGAAGCGAAGCCCCTCCACCTGCCCGACAGCCACACTGCAACTGCACGTGCACTACGCAAGGCCTTCTTCAGTATGGCAACGGTGACGTTGGCAGGGGATGTTTCTGGATTCGATACGAAGGATATGCAGGGACAAGTCCGTGAATTTTTTTATTTGGGCAAGGAATTATAAAATAATTACAACTAATAAACGTAAAAAACCGAGAAAATGGATTCTTCTTCTGGTGCAATCACAAATACTAATCATCTACACAGTAATTATTTTAAGGGATGTATTGTATACATTTTGTAAAATAATCGTATATATTACCACAAGTTAAGTTTGAAGCCTATATATAAAGTGATTACCTGATTTTTTAACCATTTTCGTTTGAGAACAGACAAAGAAAACAATAGATTAAAATTAAGGGTGTGGCAGTCATTCACTACGCCTATACTTGAAACATATCGGTCCATAATTAAACTAACTGTACACTTATGACAACTATTCTTTGGTCTTATTTGAAACTCTTTGGATTGTAATCAATGTTTATGTCGGATGAAGATTTCTCTGGATTCCAACCGGGTAGCGTAGTTAAAATACACAACGTTTCGATGGCTTGCACCGCCATCTTCTTCTGAAGACTTACTTAACTACGCTACCCGGTTGGAATCCCGAGAAAACTTCATCCAGCAACTACACCGGGAAAACCTAAGTTCATTGATGTTTATGTCATTTGATGAGCGTCTTAGGAATAGACGGGATCGTGAAGTTGTTTCAACTGTTTTATAAGTTCCAATGATTACGCTTTAAATTTTATTATTAAACACATAAACATCAGATTGAACAAAATCCAATATCCTACTGTCAATCGTCCCCAAAACACCACAAGCGAAATTTTTTCTCGTACTCCCTTATTAAAAATTTGTACTTCATAAATTTATACAAATATTCAAAGAATATCAAATATCCATCATCGACAGATCCACCAATACCCTTTCCTACTTGATTAAAAATCTCAATTACCAACTTGACACCTACAGCAAACATTGTGTTGTTTACAAAATCTCTTGCTCTATTTTGTAATTCCTGCTAGATGGGGCAAACAAAACGTTCCCTTAATACTCGTATCAAGGAACATGTGTCGAATATCAAACTTGATAAACAATCTGTAGTATCCAAGCATATCATCAATTCGAACACACACATTTGATTGGGAAAATGCTAAGATTTTAGACATTGACCCAATTCCAGACTCATTTTAGAGATGCTTCACATTAAATCAAATATCACAGCTATTAACGTACAAACAGACACTATTAAACTGAACAATTTCTACAATCCCTTATTATTACGCTAAACCTTCGGCTCTCCCATTGTCGTTGCGGTTTCGTCGCTTATGAGTTTTTGCAAGTGACGAGTGCAATTGTGTCGCTCTAGGCTCTTCTTCGCACCTGGCGAAAGGGACAAGGATCACAGAAACGTTGTGTGGTATTTATATTACTTTCCTGTCTGAATTGTCTGTATTTCTTATTCAGAAATAATGCCTACTAAAATCATGACTGTTCTCCTTGATATTCTCCGAGACTCCAACTAACCATATATACTTTCTTTTGTATCAAACTCCAGTTTAATTCTATCGTTTCCCATTGGACAGAAACACCCCGTAATCCAAATGCTATGCACGTTGCTACTTGAGGTCAATGTAGAATGAGCTCCTAGCTTGTCATTCAATCATAGGAATATCTGCAGTTATTCACGCATTTAGGTCTCTCCCGCTCGATGTCTCGTTTAACCTACGACCTACATCTTTCATTTATCGTTAAGAAAATAATTTGTAATTTTTGGTATTTCCGTTTTCTTGTAGGATGATACAGAAATTAGTATTTTTCTAGTGAAATTAAGTATATTCCGTTTTCTAAAATTTTATTTTGGGAAGATATAAGACGAGAAATGTGAACGACGAGGACTGATTATCACTTTTTTATCTGAATTGGTTATCTTTCTTATTAATTATTGCTTATATGTTGAAGGTCAGCTTGAGAATTACGTGTTGTATGCCTCACGGAGTCAAAAGCTACGCATATATTCGAAATCATTTCATTTAGACTACAATATTTAGTTTCTGGAATTATTTACATGATAAATACCAGTCTAAAAACGGAAATTCCACAATACGGATTAAAATCTGTTGAATATCATTCCTCAATTTATCTCAAATTTCTGAAATATCTATAACCAAAGCCTCAACTCCTGTGTCATTTGTAATTTTAAATTACAATCGAATTTTATAAAATCTAAATAAAACAACCCGATAACTTATAAGTAAATGTTTTTTTTAATTTCTATATGACTTTAATACTTCATTGAATAGATTTCCGTAATAAAGTTAGTGGAAACCGTCATTTCATTCTCTGTATTTGTAATATTCTCTGTAATTATTTAAAAATAATTTATAATTATAGTAACAAAAATAGTGGCACATGGAATCTGGCATTTCATTCTCTGTAATTGTGTCGAATTATTGACAAATAATTAGGCACAACTACAGAGAATAAAATGTCATATTCAATATATCACTGTGATCAAAAAGTAAGGTGAAATTGTCATTTAAAACTCCTATTAGGAAGGCAGGTAAAAAATTTTCCCTAGGTTTATAGGACTGTCTATTATATTTGCCAAGCGTCTGTTTCTTAAAAGGTTTAATTATATCCGAGTTACACGTATTTTTGTAAACAACCAAAAGTGAATTTTTCGATTTTTGCAATGGGTGATTTTGTTGAGCAAAGAACTTGCATCAAATTTTGTTTGCGGAACGAATATTCTTGTGCGGACACGTTGAAAATGTTGTGGAAGGCCTCTGGTGATCAAACAATAGCACAAAAAAACGTTTATAAGTGGTACAACGAGTTCAAAGACGGCCGAGAACAAGTTGAAGACGAACCGCGCTCTGGACGACCATCAACGTCTACCGACGAGGGCCAAGTCCAAAAAATCAAAGATTTGGTGCTTGAGAATCGTCGATGGACAATTAGAGATCTCGCTGATAGTTTTGGAATATCATTTGGCTCAGCCCAAACCATTTTGAAGAATGTTTTGTGTCTCAAACGCGTCAAGGCTTTATTGGTGCCAAAATTGCTCAATTTTTTGTAAAAAAAGCGTCGCGTTGACGTGAGTGAAACTTTTCTGTCTATCAGGACCACTTGAAATGCATCATTACTGGAGACGAGACTTTGATTTACGCATAAGACGCTGAAACCACTGACCAATCCAGCGAATATCGAGCAAAAGGTGAAGCAAGACCGAAAAGACCACGACAAAGTCGGTCGAAAAACAAGGTCATGTTGACAGTTTTCTTTCATTATCGTGGTGTGGTGCACTATGAATTCCTTCCGCCGGGCCAAACTGTCAACAAAGAATATTATTTGAGCGTTATTCGTCATTTGCGTCAAGCTATTCGTCTGAAACGGCCGGAATTATGGGTGAACAACTGTTGGTTCCTTCATCACGATAATGCACCATGTCATATTGCATTGGTTCTTCGCGACTTTTTTTTGCCAAAACCTCGACTCGTCTCGTTCCGCAACCACCGTATTCGCCTGATTTGGCTCCGTGCAACTTCTGGCTATGCAGCAAACTCAAAATGCCAATGCGGGGACGCCGTTTTGACACGATTGAGGAGATAAAAACCGAATCGAAGAAGGTCTTGAAGGCTATACTGGAAAAAGACTATTCCGACTGTTTCGAGGACTGGAAAAAGCGTTGGAAAAAGTGAGTTTTATCGGACGGGATTACTTTGAAGGGAATGAAATTGATTTGGAAGAATAAATAAAGAATTTATATTTTATAAATAAATTCACCTTACTTTTAGTTCACAGTGGTACGTCACTAAATGTCTTACTAGTATTGCAAAAATCTCATCAAAAATTTGCTTGAGAATCATCGGGCTTTTTGATTATTTGTAAATAATGACACTTGGAAACCGAGAAACAACTTTAAAAGAATTATATATAAACCATGAATTTGATAATAAATTTCCGCCTGTTATCAATTAGCTTAATGCCGTTAATTGGTACTCCGAAGAATCCAGTTTTATAATTTATAAATCACAACGAAATTCTTTCAACATTTGTAGGATTTACTGGCACCAAATATTTTACAACGCCCCTAAGCCAATGAATGGGATATGTTCAATGTAGATGAAAATATGTATTAGTTCGCTTCTCTCTTATTTTGCTTTTAAATTTATGGTTGTAATGAAGAAATTATGGTGCTAAATTATAATATTTGATATACATAATGTCATTGTGGTTTGGGAGAGCAGGAGGTATGACGTCACTGGTGCTGCTGTTCCTTTTTCCATTTATCTGGCCGTTCGACACAAAGCTTTGTCTTACTGTATTTCAAGTTCGTCTTTAAGCTCGCCAAATTCTCCGTGAGACTCAATTTCATTTTGTAACAATTTTACTCCCAGATTTCTGGCAAACTGTGACAACCGTATCTGAGGTTTCGTAATTATTCCTCGCCAACGTTTCCAGCTGAGTGTCTTTCTGCTGGAACGACATCATTTAGACTGAATATCGTGCTACCGCCTTTAATCACGGGGATTGGCTTCCAAATTTCAGAGTGTTAGCGTCTTAAGATTAAGTCCAGCCAAGAGCAGAAGACTTTAGAGCTCCTCCATAGTGGAGTTTGAAACTTTCATTCAAGTATTTTGAAACTACGTAAACGAACCTCAACTACTTTACATGAATACTTCAGTCGATAAAGCACCAACAAATACAGACGAATAAAAAAAAACTGACACTAAACATCGGATGAATAATAAATAATTAAATAATTGGCGGTAAAATCCAGTACGAATTTAATTCTACTTCACGTTCACATCGGATATGCATGAAGTATTGAATAACGCGTGTTGTATGTAATTTATCTGCTCGGGTTTGCGTTCTCTATTTTTTTTTACAATCCAAGTATCGTCCTTGCTCTAAATCCGCTAGCAATTTATCTTCAGAGTGAGAGGTTTTCCTCGTCCAGCAGTGGATTTTTTATTCGGGTATTCTATTCTTTCTCGAGATATCGCAAGAATTGAAAGCGGACGTGAGGTAAAAAATGTTGCCGAAACTTGCATCAAACAAATTAAATTATTAAATTTTCTTGATGTATTTAAGACTAACTTGAGAAATTCCTCAATTAAATTATATTCTTTAAACACATAAAATTATACAGAAAAGGGAATTATTCGACCAAATTTTTCAAACATTACCCTAAAATAAGTACAATTTTTTACAATGCCGACGGCTTATACAATTGTTATACAAATCATAATCCAGACTAGATACACTTTTTTATTAGAAACGTTTATAGTTTTTGTTCAAATATTATATCATTCAATTGAATCTTACAGCGCCTGAAGAGACCCTAAAAAATTAGGCAACGTCGTACCTGTTTTAATTAATTGTTTTATTAATTAATTGTTTTATTTAAAAAAAATATTTTTAAATAATTAGTCACAAATATAGAGAATGAAATGACAGCTGCCATGACATATTATATTTGTCATGTTTTTAAGCTCTACTCACATACTTTTTATTTTAAAAATAACACCGGCAATGAAGCATAAAATGTTCAATAAGTTACAGATCAGGATTTAAATTTAAAAACATTTTACCTGGCGTGTACTACCAATATAAACAACTCAAAACAATTTTAATATTAAATATATTTACCTCAACGTTTGATATTGAACTATAATACAAATAGGAAAGTAGGGAAAACGTTTCGTCCCTAATCTCATTTTCATCAAATATTATTATGTTCAGAATTATACTTTCTTTTAAAAGTGAAAAAAAATAACCCTATTTATTCAGAAATCTTTTACGACGAAATTTAAAAACCTTATAATAATAATAGAAAAAATATTAAAACAGGAACGACGTTGCCTAATTTTTTTAGGGCCCTTTCAGGTGCTGTAAGATTCAATTGAAGGAAATATTTTCTAATTCATAATATTTATATTCCGAATTACTCTTTTAACTGAATTTTACAACTCCTGAAAAGTTACTAAAAAATAGGTATGAAACGTCGTGCCTGTTTTAATTTGACTATTATAATGGATCAAATTTTGAATAACAAAAAAAATGACTTCTCAAATGTTTTTACATACACATGATTAAATCTCAATGCCCGACCTACCTGATGCAGGTTTTTCTAGGGTTTTTCCTGCATTTCTTTTGGTGAATGCTTGGTAGGATCCTAAAAATAGCCCGGGGGCCCTAGTTAACCCTTGGCTACCTTCCTCTACCCTTCCGCATCCCCCCTTTCAAATCCCTTCCTATGCTATTAAAGGGGAGTTGCCCAATGTGGATTACCCTCATGTAGACTGTTGTCCTAAAAAAAGACTGCTTTGATTTTCACTATTATTTGAGACAAAAACGTGTGAATTTAAACTTTTCTACAATGAATAATTAAAGATAAATAAATGTTTTGTTCATTAATTAAATGTAGTATACGAACCGTGTGGGGGTTTAAAAAATATTGTAGCTCGAATTGATGTCTGATATGCAATGCATATATATTTAGACTTGTTGTGTTACAGTTTGGCCCTGTGGATTTTAATCTGTATTTCTAATTAATTTAGATGGTTCCCTTGTGATATTAATTCTAATTTGTTACAATTGATTTTATGCCACCAATTTTTTCTAAGAAGAAAAAGATAAAAAAGTGTTTTGTAAATAAATGAAATGTAGTATACTGAATAAGTAAATACCGGTAAGCGGTTTATGTAGTCTTCGGAACAATAAAGAAGCCAAATTAGTTTAATAAAATGAAAAACTATAATATATTAATAAAATAAAAATTCTTTCTTCTACCCGTCTTCCAAGTGCAAGCAGAAAAATTTTACAGGTTTGTATATAATTTATTTCAGCTACATAAATTTATTAATATTTTGTGGAGAAAATTTCAAAAAGTGTGTGCTTTACTCACACATTAATAATTAGTTCATTATAATTATTTCTTGATAATGAGTAATTTGTCAAGAGAGACTTAAATTTGAAATTTTTTTCCCAAAAATATTAATTATGTATTTTTTCAATAAATAAATTACATCCAGACTGAAAAGGTTAAAAAAGGACACAACATGAATTTTCATTTCATTAATGTTTTAATAAAATATGTCTCAGAAATTTGTCTCGTTTATCTACTTGATTTTTGTATTAATTTCAATATCAATGTGACCATTTAAGTAAATATCCAATATTAAACTTTTTCTGATACATTCTGAATTTATATTTAACTGAGATTTAGTCTAAAAAACTGATTTTTCACTGCACAGAATTCACTATTTCCCACGACGGTTCCCCAGGTTAAAAATGAAGGGGCGGAATAAATAGTTGATACCGCGACACGGTTCCCCTTTTGTCCGACGATTCCACGGCCTTCTGTACTAATCAAAAATAAATCTATAAACTACAAAATTTTACTAATTAACGTAGACTTGCAACACATTTTTTTCCTAAAAAGACAACAACGGGTTATTATATGGGCTGATTTTCAATTGGGGTTTAGTATATATTATTTATATAAACCAGAAAAAATATTTAATTTAATATTAATCTTTACTCGAGAAGTAATTTAACCTAAAGCTAACTGTTCCTAGTTCCGTACATACTTTCGACCGATAGTGCATGAATTTAACAGCTATAAAATACATTGAATTTTATTCCATCAATCCCAACAAATATACCCTGAATTTCTTAACGAATAGAATACTTAAATCCTTGAGTATTGCAGGATATAATTGTCCTTCAGAAATCAGACATTACCAAAGATTAAATTGATGAAATTGTTAGCTAGATTCATAATGTAAACAAATAGTTGGCATATTGGAGTCACAAATATGACAGGACAATTAACATACATTTTCCGCAAGGATCGTAAAGTATTTCGTTTTTTTATTATTATCATTCGATGGTGTAATACTGCGGCAAAAGCAACTATTTCCTTTGTTCGTCGCGTAGTAACGTCTCTCCCGCGTGACGTCATGGTCTCTTGGCGCGCAGTAATTTAACACAAAAATATCACTTTTTTCCATTATAATTCTTTTGAATTTTATGCTAGGGTTTTCTCACCCACCACAGTATCATTTCTCGTTTGTTTTTTGGATGTAGGCAGGCTATGTATAGGGTAATCCACATATTGGCAACTCCCCTCTTATAGCATAGGAAATGGATTTGAAAGGGGGGATGCGGAAGGGTGGAGGAAGGTAGCCAAGGGTTAACTAGGGTCCCCGGGCTATTATTTTAGGATCCTACCCGGCATTCGCCTAAAAGTAATGCAAGACAGACCCTATAAAATCCTGCATTAGGTAGGTCGGGCATTTGGTATTTGTCCCACGCCCTCCCGATGGCGGGAGAGGGGTTTTCTGTTGGGTCGCAGCTTACCCCTCGCTATGCCTTTGCCAGTTTAGGAGGCAGCTGGCCGACTATTCCAATAGGAATAGCGGACAACTCTTACCGTATGCCGAAGGTCTGCGACCCCGGAACGTACACCTCTCAAAACAGGCCAAGGTACCTCGGCATGTGGGAATCTTAGTTCAAAAAACCAGAGAGTTGTGAAGGCATCCCCAAAGGTAGCCTCCGCCAGATCTCTCTGGGAAGGTTCACCTGCGAGAGACTTCCCCATTTCTCGTGTTGTGAAGAAGATGTGTATCAATTTTTGTTGAAATCTGGCCACGAGTTTAAATTTGTATAGAAATTAATGTAAATACACACATAAATATACAAGGCGTCTATTTTAACGGAATCGGCCACGCTGATGACGAATCCGTTGTTTTTATTTCGCTAAATGCAACAGTTTACGAGTTATCTGTACGTCATATAGGTCTGTATATTATATAAAATAGATAACATAACGTCATATAAGTCTAAATATTAAATATAGAATAGATAACAACCGAAAAGAATATAACATCCCATCAAAACAGCATTAAACGAAGAAGGAAACTCTGGAATGTAAATAAGAAGAAAAATAATTAAGCAATTTGCTAAACTAAGACGGTAAATAGTTCGGAAATGGAAGAGTTCTAAGTGTCCCTGTTAGTAACGTCCAATGAAACAGAATATAAGACTACGCTGACCACATGACACTCGAATATAACATTTTTTCGTGTGTCACGGAAATTCAATATGTCATTCTCTTTCACGTAAGGAAATATTGAAGTCATCCGAGTAACTGTTTTCCATTCTTTGCTAGTGTTGCAGATTGCCAATGTTTTTCCTCCCCAGGCAGCCGAGCAACAACACGCTCGCTATTTGGCCGATTAAAGGCAACGCAGAGCCGATAACGACCAGAACCTCAGCTTCCCAATAACTCACAGCAAGCCCGTAGATAGCGTTACGTAATTTAGCACATTTGTCAAAGACAAAGCAATCGCTATCTCCGTTCTCAAACACTAAAGGTAATTACCCTACAGATAACAAAATCAAATTTCCCTCCGCAGAGTCGAGCACTCAATTGAATGTGACGAGGACTCGGTCGTTGTAGGTTGTGTCGTAGGTGTGTATTTTTTTCAGCGAGACCTTTCCCGTTTTGGTTTGTTGTGGGGGAAGAGTGGAACGGGTGGGATTTTATAACAGAGTTGGCTGTCCGTGAGCACACCCAGAGGAGTTTGGAACAGTTGTCAACGACTCTCCGGGGAACTGTTCCGACAATATGCACGACCCACACCCAAACCAATATTATTCATACACGAATCCAATTTCATGCGTCGGAAATGAGCCGTGTTTTACACACAACGCACACACGACCACTTACATACAAAGGAAAAAATAACATTCCTCATGAGGAAACGTCTATTTCAAAGTTATATTTATCTAACATTAACTGAATCAGTAAATAAATTAATTAAACAGACAAATTTGACAGAAATATAATTTCAATAAAATATAATATTAGTCGTATTAAAAAAATTGTCACTACGTATCCTTCCTTTTTGGAACCCCTTCTTATTTATTTTAAAAAAAATTATAATTCCGAACATCTACAATTTTATAAAGAATAATATTTTACAAACATTATATTATATATAATCTACTAGCTGGGTGCCCGGCGTTGCCCGAGATGTCCCGATACACTCCAATTTCGGTTGCTTTTGCGCTATTTTTATGTAACGCTCCTCGAGGGTGTAGATTTGTAAGCGGAACATACCCATATGCATACCCACATGTAAATACACATATATACCCGTATAAGACAAGTTTATAAAATATATATAGATAGATAGATATACATACACTATTTAAAACAATTATTAAATTTGTAGACATATAATTTTTCCATCTGAAATTAAACTATTTGGTGGTTTTAGCAATCTGCAGTTGGTAGCATTGTATAAAATTAATGCAAAACATTACGAAATACGCTGTCTTCAATAAAAAATATCAATTTTGAACATTTAAGTATTGTTTTTATCATAATTCTATGAATCTTCCAGTGCGTATTGCAAGATATAATTGGGAAACATATTGGTCCCTGATCCCGTTAAATATTCCACGTCAAAAGTCAAGTTATTTAAAAGAAAATTAATGCCATGGATTGTATAACCTTTCATAATAAATTATATTTATCACTCGATGTGGTATTCGTAGATTTAATTATACTTATTATTCAATCAAAATATTTTTGCTCAGCTTCATTTCTCAGAAATTGAACATCTATAACGTCGTTCCCAAAAATGGAAAACAAATATTGCTATCCTAACCTCAAATTTTTGTTTCACGACACAAATTGCACGCAATAATTCGTTTACATTTATACAAATTTATAGAAATACGTTGCATAAAGTATAATTAATTGTACTTTTAATTCAATTTAAATGTTCCTATTTCTGTACATACCTTTGACTGATAGTGCATTAATTGAATAACGACCATAAAAACTTTCGGAGTTCCGTACGTCATTTTCAATACTTTGATAGTTACAAACACATAATTCAGCAGTCGTACCTTAGACAAATCTTATTATCTTCTGAAATATTATACAGGATACAATAGTACGTTATATTATGAAATTTTATAAATCTCGACCGACACACATTTGAATGTATTATAAGGCGCCATATTGGCTTTATCAAAGATAGCGGGATAATTAACTATTCCAAATTAACTTTGCGCAAGGATGGAAAAGTGTTTCGTATAGTTTTTTATTACTATTCGATGGAGTAATACTGGAAAAAAATTTTACTTTTTATTCAATCAAAATATTTCTGCTTTATTTCATTACGAAATACAGAACTATATTTAGGATGCGTCAATGTCTTGAAAACTTATGACGTCATCGTCTCGCGCAGTAATTTAACACTAATTCGTAACTTATTTCAATTATAATTATTTCCACGTTTATTCTAGGGGTTTCTCACCCCCACAGTACCGGTTCTCGATTTTGGCAGAATATATATACCAATTTTTGTTGAATTCTGTCCACGCGATAAAATTTGTATAAAGAACAACATAAATACATACATACATACATACATACATAAAAATATACATCCTTTTTTATTATATAGATGATACATAATCTGGCAGATATGTCAGTAAAATTATCTCATCAGTGGTACCATAACGATACTCTGGACAAAATTCTTAATATACTTCTACTAAGTCCATTCAATTTTATTTACAAAAATATCAAAATTATATTATTTAAAATTAAGTTCAAATTTAAAAATTCACCAGTTATAAAGCATAATAATGAATTGGCTTTTATCGAAAACATTCAATATAAACTTATTCACTTATTAAATAATTACGGGATTCGTCTTTCATTAATTTAAACTTAGTCAGAAATATTTTAATAACTCGAATCAATGAACATAAAAAAACAATATGGAATATGACGTACAAAATTATTCAGTGGTGTCCAAACATATATTTAATTAACCATAATTTTTATTGGAAAAATATAAAACATTTAGGTGATTTATGTAAATATAGATTGATAATCAAAATGATGCTCAATAAATACTGCTGTTAATGTAAATAATGGATCTAGTAATTTAAATATAATTTATGATTCCTTATTATTATAGTAAGTTCATTTTATCATTTAATGCAAAATTTTGTTTTCCATTGTTACTTGAAACTGTCAAAAATACGCTCTAGAACAGTCAAAGCACACACGTTTAGAAATTTACTCGAAATAATTTTAATTAACTTATTTATATTAATTTCCGTATGTTTTCCGTGGTGAATAAGCTTCTGGAATTTTTCTAGGGTTTTCAACCAGTTGGCGTTTAGTACGAACGACGTTTCGTCGGCTAACATCTTCACCCAGATGATGTCGAAGACATTAGTAGACGAAACGTCGCGCTTAGTAAACGCCACCTGGTTGAAAACCCAAGAACAATTTCAGCATGTACTCATATCACAAGAAATAAACTGTAAGTATTGTTCAATAAATTTTAAAGTAATTGTTTCACAAAATGTTGTTCTCTCATAATTTTTACATATTTAGACATATTTCTGATAGCTGTATTCATTTATAATTCAGTAAATTAAGATAAATACGAATAATCCTACAATTTTATTTTATTTAATAAAAAAACTGGTCAAAGTTCCAGTAATAATTTAAAAATACAAATTGACAAATTTTTATAAAAAGTTTGTAAATATTTATATAATTGTCTGATTAATGAAATTAAACTTAATATTTGTTTATTTAGGGAAAACATTAGAAAACTGTGCAAAACTGATTAATTTGAAATATTCGAAAGCATGTAAGTGTGTTGTGCCTCTTTCTTTCTCAGAAATACAACGCGACAACCATCGCTTAAGTAGAACGTTTCCCGCCAAAAAAACATTGAATTTTACTCCATCAATCCCAACAAACATACCCTGAATTTCTTAACGAATAGAATACTTAAATAGACTCCTTGAGTATTGCAGGATATAATAGTCCCTCAGTCTTCAGACAGTACGAAAGAATAAATTGAAGAAATTGTTAGCTAGATTCATAATGTAAACAAATAGTCGCCATATCGGAGTTACTAATATGGCAGGAAATTAACATACATTTTCCGCAAGGATCGTAAAGTATTTCGTATGTTTTTTATTATCATTCTATGGTGTATTACTGGATAAAATTATACTTCTCATTTATTGAAAATATTTCTGTTTCATTTCATTATTGATAAAGGAGATATTTCTTTATTCGTCGCGTAGTAACGTCTCTCTCTCTCTCGTGTGATGTCACGGTAACTTGGCTAACAATTTTTTACTTTGTTCATTAAATTTATTTTCTGCATATACGAAAAAGGAAATGAAAGTACATGAGTTTCAGTTGAAGGAAGACATATTCTTACACGATCTATTACAAGGTATTGCAACCGTCAGGTGTGTGTGTGTGTGTGTGTGTGTGTTACACTTGTAAGGAGCAAATTCTTTAGGAATCCGTAAGACGTACCGTCATAGATATCGAAAGCTTCTGATTTATGGTCGAAGAAGCGAGCTTCTTAAGGGGAAAAAATTGCAAAGAAGAAGAGAGATTGCAACCAGCATGGCTGCGTATACGCAGTAGTCTTTCACAACCATATTATTTTATGTGTACAGACGACAAAAAATAAAGTCCCGATATGTGTCCTATTCGTAAATGTATTCATCACTAATTGAAATAATTCATCTCTCCAAAATTCTCTCTCGACCATCAAGTAATTAGATCTCATTACCGGATTAACTGACCTAATTATGTTGGTATTACAATAAATGCCAATACGCGTGAATAATGGAAAGATCAAAACGCAAGCACGAGATATCGATGACTCAGCAAAATGACGCTTAATTATTTATTATGTAATGGAAATTGTCTCCCCAATATTTGTAATATTTATTACTCCAAGTGTTGCAATCAATTATGTTGTCATTACCAGTGGAATAATTACACAAATGTAATTAAATACAAGATGGAGATCTATCCCGCGTCATGATACCATACAATGCGGAATTAAATAAATCCAAAACAAAAATACATATTAAAATTAAGCATAGTCTGACATTTTATGAACAATTATGTCAGAAAAAATTATTAAATGTATAAGTTAATATAAATAACATTAACTATTTAATAAATTTTATTTTTATTTACTCAGTATGTAAATTTCTTGGATTCAATTATTGCAAGAAAATTCTCTTAACATTTCCTTTTAACGAGGGAAATTAATCAGTATATATATATATATATATTTAACGACAATTTTAACAGACTTTATTATAATTCAAACATGATCAACGTTTCCGAACATATTTGTACTCTCATGTATTAATGTTATCTCTCATGTTTCTACGATAACAGATCTTATTAAAAAATTTCTTCTACAACATATAAAACTTGTTTTTACAATATCCTTTACGAATTACTGGATTTACTTATTTACACAACTCAATTTTACACGCCAAAATTAATAATAAGTAAATAAGGTTATTGAAAACCATGTAAAAATTTATCAAATTTCTATTTTTAACATGTAAATTAAAATATTAAGCTACGAATTTATTAAAACTATAATATATAACAATATAAAAAAGTATCTGTATTTGTATGTATGTATTTACGTTAATTTACATACAAAATTAGACGCAAGGACAGATTGCAACGACACTTGGTACACATATTCTTCAAAACACTAGAAAATGAACTGTGGGGTTGAGAAGCCCCTAGAAAAAATGTGGAAAGAATTGTAATTGAAAAACGTGATAATTTTGTATTAAATTACTGCGCGCGCAAGAGGTCATGACGTCACGCGAGAGAGACGTTACTACGCGACGAACAAAGGAAATAGCTCCTTTTTCAGTAGTGAAATAAAGCAGAAATATTTTCATTGGATAAAAAGTATAATTTTATTTAGTAATTTAGTAATAATTAGTAATAAAAACAGTAGGAAATACTTTTCGAGCCTTGCGGAAAATGTAAGTTAATTTTCGTGCCATATTAGTGACTCTAATGTATTTGTTTACACCATAAATCTAGCTAAGCATTTCATGAATTTAATCTTTCGTAATGTCTGAAAACTGACGGACAATTATATCCTGCAGTACTCAAGGCGTATATTTAAGAGGAAATTAGAAGTTATATTTGTTGGGATTAATGCAAATAAATTCAACGTAAATTAATGCACTACAGGTTAAAAGTATGAACGGAACTAGTAACAGTTATATTTTTGTTAAATCACTTCTTGACTAAAGATTATTATAGAATTAAATACTTTTTCGGGTTTATATAAATAAGTACACGAGAAACGCCGAACACCCGGCTAGAAAAAAATAAAAACAATCTATGCACTTAATAACAAGCATTAATATTTCAAAACACAAATTTACCATAACATTTTTTTCTTTCTTGTTTATTTTTAAAAAACGGAAAAGGATATTTTTATTTAACGACCTAAGTGAGAACAGTTTATTTTATAATATCTTTAATTATGAATTATTTTTAAGAACAACTCAAAGAAACGATAATTGTTATGTAAGTTTGTTATAATATCTTATAATTTGTTTGTTATTAACACTATTTATGACCAAAGAAATAAAAATTTTTATCTAAAAATATTTTATTTTTTAATTTGTAACCTCAATAGTTCTATTATATTTGAAATTTTACAGGTTTTTTTATTACCTGATTTATTATCAGGAAAGACTTATTATTATTTATTTCTAAATAAAATCGTGCTGTGTATAACATGTGAAAGATATATCAATAAGTATTAGGTTAAGACGGATGAATTTGTAATATATTCTGTTACGATACACACAAAATTCGCATCCAACCTGATGAGAGTATAAATGTGGACGGAAATAATGGTCATTACTACTGAATAAAATATTTTTCAATTATTATAAAGTCTGTTAAAATTGTCGTTAAATATATTTCTTATAAATTAATAAGGAGACGTAAATTAAAGTATTATGTAACGGATTTAATAATCTTCATAATTATCCTATCTGATGTTCTTGAAACAAAAAACAGTCTTTTCGAAATTAATAAATGCAAGTAATTGATATGTTGCATTTCTGGTTTCCTTGGCTGCAGATAATGCACGATCCCGATGTCGGCATATGCGGAGGGAAATGTTCGAGAGTCCTGCTGCATATTCTGAATATTGTATGTCCCACCGTCTTTCTTTCCTCGCGGCAACAATGGCAACCTGCAGATATAACAGGGAGCAGCAGCTCCACGAGGGTGTGAAAGACGCGGACAATGCGCCCCCCCGCCCCCGCCCCCCACCTTTTCAACGAAATGTAAGCGCAACTTCAATGGCCTGAGAATATAAAGCTCATCTGCAATGTTTCTCTGTGTCTGAGCGCGCAATATCGTGTGCCGCTATTGCGAGGCCGTGGTGTCATGGTTTCGTGAAATTATAATTCTCCAGAATAAAAAAAAAATAGGAGAAGATGCTTCACGATGACGTCATGAAATCCCAGAGGGGAGGTCGGGACGTTGCATATCTGAATGCTAAATGTGGGCACTTTAACAAAATTTCTGCTTCATTTGCGAAATGTCGTTTGTTGTATTACACTCGCGTAATTAGAGCAACTTTTCACCGCGTAAATTATTAATGTTTAAAGCTAAAACGTAGCAGTCCAGAAAAAAAATAGTATTTTAGTACACTTTCAAGCTACCGTATCATTTCAGGGTTTATAGGTTCGTTCCATTATTAATTAACAATGAAAATCAGCGTAGTCGTTGAACCAATGAGGCGTCAATTGGCATTCGTTCATAATTTAAAACAAAACGCTCTATGAATTTATTTAGTGATGATTTTTAAGGTTAAAAAATAAAACTGAACTGACTTTCATTTAATAACACCTGGAAATACTACGTTTCCTATATTCATAGAAGTATAGTAACATAAGTATGTTATATTGGTTACAGAAAACAACAAACAATTTGATTAATTCTTAAAGAAAACAATTTCACTTTTATCAATATCATAATGTCTATGTTAAGAGATTTTATCTGAAGTTCAATGTAAAACTATTATATTGAATTTTTTTTTTTAAAAAAAAAGGATGAACAGTCTATGTTTGGAATTGTTTTTGCATATAGCAATAGTTTAAAAAGTGTAAATATTGGAATAGAAACTGATATGAAACATTTTGATTGAGAATTGCTTTTAAAATGCAAAATTTATTACTACATCTATCCGAATTTAAATAAAAAAATATAATGTGCTCAAGTTCAAAGTATACTAATTATACAATAAACAGTCAATAAACGTAATTTTTTATTATAAATTATATAAATTACCATTTATATACCTTGCGAAATTATACGTAAAATTTATTTAAACAACATCTATATTATTCGGGTATTTAATGGGATTTACTCCATTTTACACCTCATGAAATCCTAGACTGAGGACGAAACGTTGCATTATTTTTTTATTGGCAATAAATTATTTCTGTCTAATAAAAAATTATAAATATATTAAATGAACTAATATTATTGTTTTATTCATTTATTTTGATCTTTATCTATCTAAGTATAAACTTTATTCGATTTCATTGATTAATATTTGAGTAAACCAGATACAATTTGTCAGAAATAAGATTAATAAATTAAAAATAACATGTTAATAAAATAAAAGATTGTCACGACGTATCCTTCCTTTTTTGGAACCTCTTTAGGTGTAAAAAAAATTATGAGTCTAAATATACTCGTAATTTATTTTTTAAAATATCAGTATACAATTAAAATTGATTGTGCAATAATTTTTCTTAAAAAAATCAACTTAAAAATTTAAAAAAATTAATTGATATTCACTTTAAATTGATTCATATTTTTATACAATTTAACTCTTCTTATAATAATCCTCAATAAAATTTTATAATATAATTTAAAAATATGTAAACGCTTCCATCAACCGTTTTGATCTTTGTCAGTACTTTAGAATTTTTGAAAATTAGTCTGGCTCTAGTATCGACCAAGATCCAACAGTTGATCGAAACGTCTACATATTTTTAAATTATATTGTTCAAAATTAAGATCCTGTTTGGTCTGTTTAACGGGCCGTTAATTACATGTCTTACAATAGTCTTACAGACGTTAATTTTGTTTCGAATAAAATTATTCTCCTGATTGAAATGCCACTGCCGATTTATTTCTGCAAAGATGAACATAAGAAACTAGAAGTTATGTAAAATTTATTATTACTCGTCCATTTTTTAAAAAAATGTTTATGAAACATTGGAATAGTAAAAAATGTTCATGAAATATTTTTAATATATAAACTAATTTTATTTTTAGGAATAATTTTAATTGTTTTGATAAATGAATTGTAGCGGTATTGAGCGACCAAAGAGACAATAGCACTGAGCTCTGTTGCTTTGTTGAAGAGCCGAAATGGCGATTGCGCGCAAAAGTATAGTTAGTCTACGTCTACGGTGAGCCACGAAAGGATAGACAACCAAATCTGCATAAGAGGAGTCTACGTTCAGCCACGAGAGGAGAGACATTAAAACAAATCTTCACGGACATGCATAGTAGTTCGATCAAAATCAATAAATAAAACAGTAAAAGCCTAAAATCTGCAAATCGTGAGTTCCTGTAAGCAAGCAGATAGTTGGACAGAGATATTTTCTAACAACTAGCCAACGGTGAAGCAAAGGTTGCTTCATTAAAAAAATTGAACAATTCTGCATTGAGGGAAACCGACATCCGATAGCTGACCAATTAGGAAAGGATCATCCGAGGTTCCTGAGAACTGAGTATGTGCATTTCGACAGCGATGAGTAAAATCTGTGAGGAAATTAGAATCAGTGTAAAATTTTTCATTTAAAGTATTGTTGAAACTACAAAAGAATGCTGGTACCAGTCGTACATTATGTGAGTAACCAAAACTTTGATAATAATATTTGTAAAAAATAACTAAAAGGGTAGAGTCAGATTTCGTTCAACTTTCATTTCGTTAAAGTTTAATTTATTAACATTTAACTTTCTTTCATTTATCTACATAATGTTTTTAGGTAACTTTTATGCATGATTTGTTAATCAGTTTATTAAATCACTTTTCTGTTAATTATCAAACCCAGTTACGACTCTAGAGAAGAGATCTTAATTTGATTGTAATTGTTTTAATTTTGGAAGCCACAATTGAATAAATAATCAAGTATTTTGTTTGTTAATTTTTCATAATCTTTTAATTTAATTAACCTTTTCATTTTGATTATTACATTAAATGGCTACCACAACGTGGGTCAAATTAATCGCTTTAAATAAAATGTTGATTATTACAATATATATATATATATATATATATATATATATATATGAGAAGAATTTCAATTCAATAATAAAGGACAGAAACTGCGAAACCCTATTTTCGCAGTTTCTGAACTTTATTATTGAATTGAAATTCTTCTCAAGTCCACCGAAAACGCACATAAATTCCTGTTCAACGCAAAATATTCAGTGAGGCAGTAGTATTCTAAACGAATCGGACGTTAATAAAATGGATTCTCATGACGGACTCGGACGTCGCGGAAATTAATAGCTTCATATACATCAAACCAACAAATGGTCAAAAAAATTAACCACGGAAACATAACCAATCATAATAACTTTGAAAAATGTGCTCCGCCATTTAATTAACAGCTTAGAGAAGAGTAACGTGATTCAATTTCTCTTCGTACAAACATACTTTCAATTCTGCAAACAAATAACATTTTTTTAAAATTATTACGTACAAGTATAAATATTTTTGGAAATATATAACTAAATAAGAGTTGTAATTTTTTTTGTTCTTAAATATACTATAGTTACTTAATTAGAAAATAAATTTCAAAATGTGAACAGTTCATAGTAATTATCATAAGGCTTAATGGCCACAGTATGTCGACATATCACGAACAACGTGATGAAAAGGTATTAAAAATTAATATTTTAGACCATTAACCTTCCCTCGTGTACATTCCAGCCAGTTTTAGTCTAAATAAAATCTCCTATATTATTGACGTCACTTTAAAATTCAAATTAAATAGAAGAAGAAGCATAGTCAGGCGTCTCACTTTACGGAAGGCAGGAGTCCACTCTCCTACCGGTAGATGTCAGCATCGTGCAACAATAGCGAAAAGAAAAGGGCAGGAAACATTTATCTCGATATGAACGATTAAAATGTTGAATGATCATTTACTACCATTTAAATTAAATTTTACAACGTACCAATGAACGTATCTTCAAATATATTCAGAATATCTTGCAACAAAGTAAAAAAAAAATACTACCAATTGCTCAAGGATGATGATATCAGTGTTTTATAAGGAACTGAGTCCTTTACCGTATTTTCTGTATCAACTCTTCCATTGCATAAACATGAAATGTTAGTGTAAAATTTTAACGCCCATAAATTCTACATTTTTCTGCTTATGTTTGCTTTCCTTCATAATAAAAAATACTAGGAAAATATTATAATCATAACTTTAGCATACATCTATCCACCGGTTTAAAAAAAATTCACAATGCATACGGCCATCTTTAAATTAATTACGATTCAAGTATTTATAGAATGTTGTTGGCAGTGATATATTAAAGAAAGTTCGAATAGACATCAAATAAAAATCAGCTTCCGGTATGACATATTATAGTGCCTAATTCCTCTGATTCTTTGAAATAAATAATTCCACATATTTTTAAAAAAATGTAACTACAAAATTATCATTAAGATAGCGAGATCGTGAATCAAACCCACGACCAGCCCTTAATACGCAATCGCTTTAACCACTCTGGGCGATACGAGCTTTCTCTAACCGTTTGACTCAACTACAATTTACTTTCATTTTCTATTAATAAAAAATAAGTCTACCTTTGCTGCCAATCTGATAAATGTTATGGTAACAGGATGCATCCGTCTAGATTGACATACCTGAAACAAGGAGCAAAAAACAAATAAAATTCATATATCTGAGCGATTACCAACAACGTTAATGTTCAACTTAACAATTATATTATTTTAGTATCCATCAAAATTGGCAGCAATCGTTTATTTTAATGTCCATTTTTTATTTTTAATATGCTGGTTTTATTAATCTGAACTCAGAAATAAATTAAACACAGACAGTATTAGAATTTTACTATATATATATATATATATATATATATATATATATATATATATATATATATTGTAATGCCTTGAGGGAAAGGCATTGTTTCGGATTAATGGTCTTGGCCGTCACAGGAAGTGGCAATGTGTACTTAGGATTTGTAAGGCAGGGCAAGGCACACGCGCGGGTGGCCTGTCGAAGATAAATCTGTTAAGGCGGGCATTGTGTCTGATTAATGTCCTGGGCAGTTCACTTGTTGACTTAGAATCGGGATGGACGGGTCAGGGCAAGGCACATGTGCGGGGGCCTGTCAAATAAATCTGTTCAGGCAGGCATTGTTTAATAAGGGCCTGGACAGTGGATAAGACATTCTGTAATGTGTTTGTTTAGTTATTGGGAGCGCTGGTCGTGTGAGAAGACAAGTCCAGAGTAATTGAGGGTGCAGTTTGGGCGGTCTGGAGAATTAAGAAACGCGCACGTGTGAGTGAGGGAAGAAGACAAGTGCTAAGTAATTACGGGTTCTGTCTCGAAGTGACATGACAGAGGAGCTAGCAATTTGCTAAGGAACTGCAGCTGCATAACGTAAATCTCGGGAGGAAACTGTCAACGGGCAGTTGCGACGTAGTTTTGGGAACAAAGGAAAAGAGAAGGGACGGTGATATAAAAGGAGAAGATAAGATTTTTAGAAGTTAGTTGAGTGTGAGAGCTAGGAGGTGTGAGTGGAGTCTTGGAGCTAGGAGGTGAAGTTGAGTCTTGGAGGGGAGTGTTGGTTGTGGAGGCGTACGGCGAGCACCGAGTATGGAGAAATTTTGCAGCCTGCGAGAGAAATAGCAAATTTATGTCAACAATAAACATTTTTGTATGCAGAAGTTCAATCTGTTGTAATATCAAAATTTGACCACTGTCTTCGATGGTAAGAGACCAGGTCACTGCATCCAGCGTCGAGTAGTTTCAGCACGAGCAAGTGGGATGTCCTTCACCGAGTATGGAGAATCAGCTATCGTCGAAACAATAATATGTGTTAGAGTCAGTGTGTAAACGTCCAGTCTATAAAGTGTGTGTGTAATGAACGAGCCAAATGTTCCTGAGTAATCGTAAGTTGAAATTTTATGGTATTAATATGTGTAAACGGAATTAAAAGATACAGTCAGATATCGTTCTCTTCTTTTTTCTTAATAAAATAAACTCTTTAAATTTAGAATCAATCTGGTAATTCTAAGTTTGTTAATAAGTTTCGTCGATGTCTAGACGATTAAATATTTCTTGTTAATTTAAAGATAAATGTTGGGTTCTTTGATTATTTAAGTGTTCTGTCCGTTATCAAACCCAGTAAAAACCCACGAGAGAAAGATAAATATGTTATTTATTAAATTGTATAATTACAAAGTTTTGTTAACTAAAATTTGTTTGTTTGTTAAAAAGTATATAATTTTTTTATTTTGACGCGCAGTAGATTATATATATATATATATATATATATATATATTGTAGTAATTAAAGGGCAATTAATAATTATAAACATTGTGAACTTCAATTGTTATCGGCAAACAGACACAAATCACACACAAGAATGGTCAAGAATAACAGGTCGAAAAGCACTGTAGGACTGTTGGCGCGTTAAGAGAACGTATAGGGAGTTGGCAATCAGGAACGGCAACTAGCGGTCGTATTAGAAATAGACGAGACGTTTTCAATTATTTAAAAGTAAAGTTAAGTAGAGACAGAGTACAGCATACACCCAGATAGTGCTGCAGAAAGATTTCTGAGTGTTCCAGTTTACGCCAAATAATTTTAAAGAGTCTACGTGGAGGAGTTATCAGAATTACCGCAAATTGGTATAATTGTGGAATAATTCATCTTCAAGATATAGCCAACACTTTCTAATCCAACAGTGAAGTGTAAATTCAGTGAAAGAATGGCCTGTTTTTTAAAAAAATTAAATGTGTGTGTGAGTTACTGAAAGAGCTAAATTGCCCAGGTACCAGAAAAAACTGTAGGTCATACCTCATTTAAATTATTATTGTGAACGTTATATTAAAGATAAAATCGTCAGATTTCGATTTTTTTAATATTGTAAATATTAATATGTAATTAATTCATAAAAGTGTCATCGTCACAGAAATTTGATTGTTTAAAAAAGGATTAATACCTTTATTTATTTAAAGTCCCAGATAAAGACCCTGAGATTAAGAGTAAGAATTTGGTTTGTTCGTAATAAATGTTGTAAAAGGTCATCGAAAATTTATTTGTAATTTGAAACCTGTGTGCATCGAATAAATTAATTGTTTGGTCAGTTTAAATAATTTTATTTATTTATGATCCTTACATTTAAAAATTTCCATTATTTAAATAGATTCATTAACGTGGGCATTATTATTTCATTTTAAATTGTTTCATTCTTTCATTTTTGGTTATTACATTTTGGCTTCACCAACGTGTGACAAACTTTCATATTTAATATTATAAATTATTTATTTTTTCATCCTTTCAAATATTGTATGCTTTAAATTTTTGACACCTCCAACGTGGGGTACTGTTTTTATTCTGCATATTTAATTATTACAGTTTTCGCACGCCAACGTGTGGCTAACTATCATATTCAATTGCACTTTAAAAGTGTTTATTACATTTTTCCTCGACGTGGGACAAATTAATTGTTTAATATCATTAGTAATTACTACATTTTTGGCGTCCTCAACGTGAGACAAAATCATTTAAATTATTTAATTTTATTAGTAATTATTACAATATATATATATATATTAATGCCAATTAATTAGGTCATTAATTGTTTGGACATAAAATATGAATTGTTTGAGAAATCCATTATTGCGGTCTGATCGAACAAAGCAACAATGGAAAGGCGAACTCACTTGCTTTGACGAAAAGTCAAAAATGGCCTATGCGGTCTAAAACTCGGGAGAACTAGGAGTCAGTTCGTGGTAAAACATCGTGAGGAGCAGAACAAGTTTACGTCTATACCCAGCCAGGAAAGGAAGTCAGCAATTTACGTCTATAGCCAGCCGGAATAGTAAAGTTGCAGTTTAAGTCCAAAGCGGTAAAAGACTAACAAATCTACGAATCATAGGATTCCTGTAAGGCAAGCAGACATCATATAGCTGACATTCAGAAGAATCATCCGAGATCCTGGGAGCCTATCAATTTTGACTTCAATAGTGAAAAATCTGTGAGTCTACTTTTAGAATCAGTGTATAATTTTGCAATAGTGTACTTCCGAAACCAAAAAGAATGCTGGTACCAGCTGGACAGATGTAAGTAACAAAACCAAAACTAATGATTAATTGTAAACGCTAATTAGAGGATAAGGTCAGATTTCGTTCTTTTTTAATTGTCAATCAAAGTTAATTTTTTTCCTTTTTAATTTCTTTCTATCGACATATTGTCTAGGTGAATTATAAACTGTGTGTTAATAAGATTTTTAAATCAATTTGTTGTGTCCATTATCAAACCCCGTGAAGGCCCTGAGAAATTGATATTTTAAATTGTAATTGTTTTTGAGTTATTTTCACAAAATAAATAAATATTTTGTTTGTTAATTTCGATCTTTTCATTTAATAAAAGCCTTCCATTTGATTATTACATTTTGGCTTCCACAACGTGGGGCTCGTTAATGTAAATAAAGACGAAATATTGGAATATTACATAAATCATAATTAGTTAAAAATAATTAAAAGGCTAAATCTTTGTTTATTACAATATATATATATATATATATATATATATAAATACACTTTAGAAATTAATTAAAAATCTATGACACTACATAAAAGTATCCGTTACTTTATTATTATGATTTAGATTCATTGTTTTTTTCCATTAGTCTTAGAAAGAGTAAATAGGATACGAGAATAAAATACAAACAAAAGTTATACAATTTAGTGTAAAATGACTCGATTCTGTAGTTCTTAGTAAATATTAACAATTCATCACAATAAAAATAATTTAGCAATAGACATCATTTAGAGGTGAGTTAAACACTTAATATATTAACACTGCCAACAACATTTTATAAAGAGTTGAATAGTAATTAATTTTATGTCTTCCATACAGCAGTGGAAATTGCATTTAATTCGTAAACACTGAAACAGTACATGAAAATTGTATCAGTTGACTGAGATTCAGTCTGCGCTGAAGTGTATTTCCTCTTCAGCAAGTTAAGTGGTTCCTATCTCCCGCAAGCACATGAAACCCTGACTCTATTCCCCTACAGGAGTAAATTCGCTTCTCCCAAACTCAAGATTTAATATTCTTTCAACAAAGCAAACCGGAGACTAAATATCAGGTAGAATGTTTTACAACGAAAAACAAAGCCAAATATTTGTTTAGTGGTAGTCTTATTCTTTTTTCCTGTGGGTTGTTAACTTTGTTGTTATAATCGATGCCTCCAAGCAAAGAGAGGCGAGGTTTTCTTTCCAATCTCTTCTACATGCCGCTAGCCAAAAGCTGTTCTTTGAAGGGAAGCTTTTCCCCTTCTCCTTTGTGAAACAAAACTATTTAAACTGTCACCTCGCCGCTCAAAGAACTCGAAACATTCAACGCGACTCTGTTACTAGAACTGTTTTTCTGTGTGACGCAAGTGAGTGATTGTTTCAAATGTATCGGCAATAATTCTGATATTTAAATTGAGTTTCGTGGTGTATTTATTTGTTGTTGTTGTTGAGTATAAACGAGGGTGAGATGAGACTGTAGAGTGCTGTTTAATTTGGCAAGCAGTGAAGCTAGTGAGTGCAGTAGATTCGCCTGCACCGAACACTGACTGCATCCACTCTGCACAACGACTAATGTTCTCTCCATTCCTTGCCAAGTTAAAACGAGCGCAATTAAAAAAATTGCCGCGTTATTCATCGCAGTGCCTTAATAATTTACAGTTGCAAGACTCAGCCAAATGTGTTCATCTTCCAGAAATAGTCTCCTCCCCACCACGGTCTCAAACTGAACGGTCACAACCGTGGATAAAAACGCAATTCAAACCAATCACCTATAACTAGCAAATTCTGGCTGTTCCTATTAAATTTCTGACCGTGTAATTAGAGACAATTACAAAAAAAAAATATTTACTAATGGCAAAGAAAGAGGCGCAACTTGTGGGCAATGACAGTAAGTGCCAAAAGGTACCAGTGATTAACTTATAGTCAGGCGTAGATAATAAATCCATAAATTCCGAATGCAATTTGAAACATTACAATTTCTATCTAATACGACTCATTTAAAAATTACAAGACATTTTATTAAAACTATAATAATTCAAAATATTTTAATCGCTGTACCTATTTTGGGTTTATTAATACTGAAATCTCCCATAATTCAGCCGTTCCTCTTTGCCGTTAAAAGTAATATGGTTCAATAGTTAGATTTATCTCACTTCAGAAATGAATTAACCAGCCAAATTTGTCACAAATATATTGTAATTCCAAAAGTTAGAACATATTAATATTACGAAAGTATATGTTCCTAAATATAACGAATTCTCGTGATATTTATTATTTTATTAATATTGTAATGCCAATTAATTAGGCCATCAATTGTTTGGTCATAAAATTTGAATTGTTTTACAAATCCGTTATAGCGGTCTGATCGAACAAAGCGACAATGGAAAAGCGAGCTCACTTTGCTTTGTCGAAAAGTTAAAAATGGCGTATGCGCGCTCAAACTCGAGAGAGAACTAGGAGTCAGTTCGCGGAAAAACATCGTAAGTAGCAGAACAAGTAATATAACTGTTAGTTGTTAGGAGCTGATGGCGGAACGACATTATGAGGACCAGAAAAAGAAATATACTTTGGGGAGAGACTAGACATCGTCAATGTATAACTAGTTTAAAGTTGTAAATTAATACGAAGAAAACATTCACGCCGCAATTATTGCAGCGTAAATAATTGAAAAGTAAAAGCAGTTTACGTCTACAGCCAGGAGCTAAAGAAAAGTTAGTTCGCTACGAAAGAATAAACAGTTAAAAAAAATCGTCAAGGAGACACGTTGCAGGTTACGTCCAATTCAGTAAAAGACTAATAAATCTACGAATCATGGGATTCCTGTAAGGCGAGCAGACATCAGATAGCTGACATTCAGGAGGATCATCCGAGTTCCTGGGAGCCTATCAATTTTGACTTCAATAGTGTAAAATCTGTGATTTGATGTTTAGAATCAGTGTATAATTTTGCAATAGTGTACTTCCGAAACCAAAAAGAATGCTGGTACCAGCTGGACAGATGTAAGTAACAAAACCAAAACTAATGATTAATTCTAAACGCTAATTAGAGAGTAAGGTCGGATTTCGTTCTCTTGTAATTGTCAATCAGAGTTAATTTCTTTACTTTTAAATTTCTTTCTATCGACATATTATTTAGGTTAATTGTGAACTGTTTGTTAATAAGATTTTTTAATCAATTTGTTGTGTCCATTATCAAATCCAGTAGAGGGCCTGAGATTGTAATTATATTTGTTGCCACAAAATAAATAAATATTATGTTTGTTAATTTTGATTATTATTTCTTTTAATTAACGCCTTCCATTTTATTATTTCATAAATGCCGCTCAGCAAGAGGCATATTCTTTAAATTAAAAAAAAATAAATGCCTCATTATTGTTAATTATTACATTTTGGCTTCCACAACGTTGGGCTTAATTAAATAAATGTAAGCTATTGTTGATTATTACAATATGTTCCCATATTTTATTTTATTGAAATGTATTACTGACAAATTTTGCTGCATTATTCATGTATAAATAACATGATTTAAAAATTTATATTTAATCTGTCGTATGAAAACAGAATAAATATAATGGTCAATAAGTAAGATGGCTACATTGACATTAAAACTAATATAAACAAAAAAAGGCTATGTTTCGTCCGTAATTTGCGTTGTTGGTCAGGTGAATAAAATATTACTTGATAAAATATAAGGTCTTTATCCTTAATTCGTTTTATAAATATTCAAGAGTGATGCCCCTTGATTTGGACTTTGAGAAAGTATACGTATTATGGTCGGTCTAACAAACAAATTAAGTTCCTCCACTTATTCTGTAGAAATCATATAAAATTGCAGAAATTTAAATAAAAAATCATGTGTATTTGTATGTATGTATGTATTTATTTACGTTAATTTATATACATATTTAAACACGTGGACAGATTGCAGCATAAATTTGTTCACATATTCTTCAAAACACGAGAAACGGTACTGTGGGGATAAGAAACTCCTAGCATAAAGATGGAAATAATTATAATTAAAAATGCGATCAATTAAATAATGATAATGAATGATAATAAGAAACAATATGAAAGGTTATACAACCCGTGGAACAAATTTTATAAGTAACTTGATTTATATGGCTGACATGGCATAAATATGACAGGGACTAAGATTTTGTCCAATTATATCTTGTAAGGCGTAATGGACGAAACATAGAACTATGGTAAAAAAATACATAATATTTTTCATCATTATAATTTAATAGATTTAAAATTGTCTAAAACTGACGAATATTTCAAGTGGGATTCTTGAAAACTTTTGTTATTTTTGTATATCATTATGATTTCACATAGTTGATTGTAAATGTGTAAACACTACGGAAATAAATTCAAGTTATATCTGCTGAAAATTAACAACATTGCACAAAATTGATATGTTCGCTATTTCGTTATTTTTGTATTAATTTATGCAATGAACCAATTTTCATACTTTAGGCTTCGCGGTGCCATAATGGTGACGTTTTGTTTACAATCTGCTAGGCCTTACTCAAGTTAATTTATTTATTGATGTTGTTTTAGCAACAATCCTCCAATATGACATGATCTGTCAACACGTACTGTATATAATTAGACACAATAGTTCACAGCGTTGAAATTCATAGAATACTGGCATTATGATACTCAATCGGTTTGTAAAAAGTATTTAGTGAAAAGTTATAATTAAATAATTTAATTAATAAAGCTATTAAAATGTATAGCCATAAAAGGAGCACCCTTACGGAGGGGTGGAGGGGCGTTACGGGAATAAAAAACAATATTGGAGTCTTATTCGGTGTTATGGATGTTGCAGAGATTAATTATGACAACCTGGGCAGTATTAATTACTAGGGACTTTTGATCATATCTTTTTCCTTATATTAATATATTATGAAAAGGTGTGTGTATTAATAATTGTTTTACTCTTTTAATGAGAACTTTTTGGGATAACAAGCAAGTAATAACGAGTGTTAGAATTGCATTGTCCCTCAATCCTCAATAAATTTTGATGAGCCCAGGAACCGTAATTTATTAATGAATCTGATTTTTCTTGACGATAACCAGAAACACGAGAGCCATGATGAAGGATAAAGTAACTTAATTATATCCTTTATTTATCTTTATTGCGTCAGAAACGCGTCACTGTTACATAAGAAGAAGACATGTCTCAGAGACTCTGTCCAACATACCGGTAAGGTCCAGAGAAAATCCTTGACACTAGGACTTGATCAATAAATTTCTAGCCATTAAAGTAGCACCATTACGGAGGGCGTGGATGGGCGTCACACAAAAATAACGCCAAAGAAAATCAAGATTGGATTCTAATCTGGGGTTATGGATGTCGCCGAGTTTAATTATGACAATCCGGGCAGCGCCGGGCACCCAGCTAGTGTAATATAAAAATAATAGGTTACTTTGAACCTGGTATTATGTCGGAGGTAATATTTTCAGGAAAGATAATGATTTCTTCGACACGAAGCAGATGAGAGATATTGAAGTATAGTGTAGTTGATCGTCGAAGAGTCGTCTGATATGTGTGCGGATGATATTGAAGGTTAGGTTGTCGTCCAAAACCGCAGCTCGGCGACGCCAATTACTCGTGGAGGCGCTCGCTAATTACCGTGGCTCAGGGCCGCAACTTGGGCACGTCGTTCTCGTTACGTGGAGAGCTGCTGCTGCCTCATGCTGGACTCGAGCGTCTCGCACCTGCCAGCTACCTGCCCTGCTTACACACACGCCGCGTTACGTTACAAAGCACGTCTTCAAAGATCAAACACAGCCACGGTGAAACATTCTTAGGTTGACGGAAGATTGGAAGAGCTCAACAGAGATTTCAGCAAATTTTAGTATCTTCTCATCACTACTGCTGTGATTACAACGGCCGTGGGAGCAATTAAGTTCGCTAACTCACTCTTTAATCAACCTTCACCAGTCTCTAACAGGGAGACCATCCCGGTGTAAAGCTCGGCATTCAAAATCTTTAAATGTATTGCAACAGTTAGAATAAGCAAGAAGAACTTCAAAATTAAATCACCAGCTGAAACACTAGGCAGAAAAAATACGATCCCGTTGGCCAATGATTGTATCATCGATACAAGTGATGAGTCTGCGTGGAAGACTCAAATGAGTCTGTAAAGTGTTAGCCTATTTTTTCCCCCTCGCCAAACAAACACTACCTGACTCAATAACGACTACGTGAAAAGTACAAAGGTAATGTTTTACAAAACTGAAAACAGTAAAGGCATTTATCTAAAAACTACGCGCGCTTGGTTCGCTGATCAATGAAACATGAAGAGAAGTAATTACAAAACTAATTTTATTAATCAATTCACTTCGAATCAGCTACTGAATGCACATAATTTACAACCAACTCGGAAAAATTAAACTTCTCGTGATGTATAATTATTGATTCAAATTGAAATACAAACGAACAGACAAGACGCTTCATTAACGACCAAAACTGAAGTGTAATTAATAACTGTTACATTTTTCTTTATGATCCGGAATAAATTTCCACGTATATAAAAAGAATCAGAAATTAATTATGAAAAATTTAAAACTTATAATAAATAAACACTACGTTTCATCCCTAATTTTTGGAATCTCTTAAAGATTGTAAATGTCAATTAAATGAAAAATTCGTTTTCTAAAAATTCCAAAAAAAATAGAGTATTACAATTAATTCCATGTAATGTAGATGAACATGAATTTCCAAGGTTCAATTCATGTAATTAATTGTAAGTAATGTATATTATTATATCTGGTTGTATGAAACATTATCATGTGTGTAAAATACAAAAATTCTTGGAATTTGTGTATTACTAATTCATCATTTACTTAAAGTTTACCCTGAAGAGACCTAAAAAAACAAAATTATGGATGAAACGCGTCTGTCTTTTATTGTAATGTTTTTTCACAATAAATTTCTGATTAATATTCTGATGTTTCTTCATGTTATGTACATCATTCGCCGATTGTATTTATTGTCTTCGTCGAATATATGGAGCGCGAAACCTTCCTGGCCAACGCTTCCAACTGGAGTGTCCGGTCCGCTGGTCATTTCCGGTGCCATTTCTTCGGCCATGAGACTCGTAGTTGGCTGTCAGTGGTCATGGTTGACGCTCTGTTTTGAAGATATTTGATGGAGTAATGGGGGGATGGGCAGGAAGGTTGTGGCCGCTGCGGTTGCAGGAGCGCGCTAATGAGAGCAACTCGAGGAACAGGGCCTAATGAAGCCAATCTCCAAGACAAGGCGAAACAACACCACTACAGCGGGGCCATTGTCTACACACCTCGCAGCCAGCATAGCTCAGCTCCACGGAACCGTCAACTTCCAACATTATACACGATTCCACCCACGCTTTGGTCGCGCAATATCGAACGGTCAACTACGAGGACAGACAGCGTCATCCCGACGAAGCAGTCGAGCGGGGGACTCGGCCATTTAAATTCAAAGCGATGTCTGTTAATGTACACGAGATTACTGGATTAATTTTGGGCTCATTATTGTGGAAAGTGTTCAAAAATAGTATTTTTTATTTTTAAAGTAACAGGCTGCATGAGGGTAATCCACATGGTTGCAACTCTTCTTTAATAGAATAGGAAGGAGTTAGAAAGGGGAGACGCGGAAAGATAGAAGAATGTAGCCAAGGGTTAACTAGGGCCGGCAATTCGCCTAAAAGTGGTGCAGAACAAACTCTATAAAACTTGCATCGGGTAGGTCAGGCATTGGGTACTTGTCCCTCGTCTTTCCGATGGCGGAAGAGGGGGTTGTTGTGGGGATGCAGCACTCCCTTCTCCATGCCTCGACCAGTTTAGGAGGCAGCTAGCCGACTGTTCCAGTGGGAATAGAGAAACAACTCTTACCGTATGCCCAAGGTCTGTGACCCCGGAACATACACCTCTCAAAACAGGGCGAGGTACCTCTGCTTAAAAAAAATGGTATTTGTATCTTTTACTTTTGAGTTAGTCATTCATCAAACAGTAATTTAAGTGGAAGTGTAAAAGATGGAAGTCAGTTCATAAAAAGTTATGGACAGTTAATAAACACAGTTTACAGTGAGCAGAATCAGTAAAGAGTTAGGGATTAAAGTTAGTTAGGTTGAAGGTAAAGTGTTTGACGTTTTATTAAGAAAAGCAGATTTCTCAAAATACAATTTTTTGCTGATATATTAAGGTTATTATAAAAGGTGAAATTTTCAATGGAATGATCAACAGAATGTCACAACTACCTTATTTTTCTCTTTGAAGTCCATCAAAGGGGTTTAGATGAAGGAGGGTGGGATTCTGTATCCGAGATAATGGGATTGAAGCGGTGGAGATTTCTATTACGTTTAGTTCGCAACGGAACAAATGGCACGACGTTTCGTATCTATTTCGGAACTTCATCCGATGTTCACGTATATATTTGAGTGTTTATGAATAGTAATGGATATAAATGTGAATGTGTAAAAATACACAAATTACTAATATCTAATTTTATAAAAGAAAACTTACAAATTAACAACACGTTTCGTTTACATGCCTTGGAAATAATACCCAAGATTTATACTTGGGAAATTTATATTTTGGTAAAGTATGTCAATTATGTACTTTGTTGTGCACCTAATGAAGTCCTAGATTGAGAACAAATCGTTGTATTATTTATAAATATATTGTAATATACAAATGGGTGGCTTTAATTTAAATAAAAGAATTAATTAAATTTACAAACAAAAGATTTTTATTGTGGCAATAACTCAATCAATTACAAAATTTATAATATTGAATTTCTCAGGGTCTCCACTGGGGTTGATAATGGACGAATCAATAATATTTATAATCTTATCAACAACAAATTACAATTAAAAGAAAAGAAGTTTACTCGTCAATTAAACTAGAACATTTAAAATGAGACCAAATTTAAAAGTGAAAAGATTGACTCTGATTACCAATTTTAATCAAAAAGAAGAGAACGAAATCTGATGGCTATCTTAGAATTACGTTTACATAATTAATTGTTTCGTAAATTGTTACCCACGTCTGCCCAGCATTCCAGCGTACCTTTATTTTCGAGAACACTATTGCGGGTTTTACACAGATTCTAAATCAAAATTTTTTATATGTCGTCAGGAACTCGGATGATCCTCCTTTCGTCATCTATCGGTTGACCGCTCGCCTTAGGTGAATTCTACGATTCGTCGATTGGCGTCTTTATTGTTCCGGACTTAAACCGAAACGTTTGCTATTTCTGGCCGGCTATGGACACAAAAACTGCCTTTTGTGTGCAGGTTTCGACGTTATACTCTTATAAATGTTTTACTTTGTCCTGGTAATTGCCAACCCGGTTGAATTCTCCTTCCAAAACTATTATACCTCGACGAGGTCTTTCTGTGAACCGTCTCTCAACAAATCTCCATGTGAACTGTACTCCTCAATATCTGAATGCAAACTGTACTCTCGTCTCGCAATTTGAGCGTGCATACGCCATTTTGACGGACTTTCCGACAAAGGAACTGAACCAGCTTTTCTATTGTTGTTTCAAAGGCTCCTGTCGCTACAAAGGATTTCTCAAACAATTTACATTTTTAATTTCACAATTAATGTGTTAATTACAATATATTATTTCTAACTAATTTGGCTGTGTTTATACATTTATAATTATATTCAATTCAAGTAAACATAACTAATAATCGTGTAATTAATATAGTTTATTTTCCGTATTACTACGCTCATCCAATCATAAAATTTGGAATGAAATGTCTAAGCCTGAGAAAGTTTCAAACCAGGGACAAAGCGTCGTGAGTGTTTGTAATTTAGGATTTAATTCGTGTTTGAACTATTAAATTGTTTCAACGAATTTGAGATATCTGTAGAAAACTTAATCCAAGTGTAATTTTATTATTTAGCATACGTATGTTTTATATTTTTGCAGAAAATTAAGTATATGAAATTTTTTAAAACGAGAATTCTATTCAGAATCAATATAATGGGAAAAATAGTGAGAAGGGATCTAGAGAAAATTAGAATGATACTCAAAACAATGTCAAATTAATGTCTTTTCATCAGGTGAAATTATAATTGAAAAAAACGAGCAAATTTTGTACGGAATATATTTGAATAAAATAAAAATTAAACATAATAAAAATAAAATTGGCGAATGTATGAATTTTATAACTTCTTAAGATACAAATTTAAATATTGTACAAGCCTGAATATAATTTACTTTTTGAAATAATTAATTTTGTGGATGAAAATTCGAAATGTGTTTACTTTATGTTCAATTGTATAATATTATAATTGTATGTATAATTGTATCAACTTTATATTTTCACCTGAAGAGGTTCAAAAAAGGAATGATACGTCCTGCCAATCTTTTGTATACATATATATGTATATCTTATGAATCTGACTCGTTTATTCATATATAATTGAATTAAATCAGATAAATGTAACTATCAAAAATATTTATGTAAAATTATATTGCGTCATTCATTATATTAATTTCGTAACATTAATTTGTAAATATTGTCTAAACCCGTTATAATAAAAGTATGGAAAATTTTAGCAAAAGTTGCAATTTTTACTCAAATTTCCGACTGTATGCTAAAATGCTTAATTGGGTTTCAAATATGTGAATGTAAATATTTTTTCAACAATTTATAAGAGTTTTTTATTTCAGTAGCAGATTTTTACATCCATCCGTTCACTTTATATTTGTAATCACTGGAACCAAAAAGCATATACTGTAAACAAAAATTGACGCAATATTGCCAATTTTGTGAGATTTTCTGAGCCTGGCAATTTGACTTTCCAGTTTTTGTTCGTAAGCAGACGTTGGTTGGTTTTTTGTCTGCAGCATCGGCAGAGCTATTTCCAGCTTCTTAGGGACTGCACGTCGGATAATGCGCAAGAGGAGCAGAAAGATAAATAAAAGTCAAGATGATGTATGGAGTGAGAAGCGCGTGCTGAGTGGCCACGTCTGACGCTCAATGCTTTGCTATTTCCTGCCTCGTCCTCGCTCGCTGTAGTCACTCGTTTTTACCCCCTTCCCCCCCCCCCCCTCATTCCCCGAACAAGTGCTTCGACGAGCAGTGGCCAACAGAAATAGCAAAGGGATTGTCTACGTCCACGTACACGCCATTGTTGGATAACTCTTCATTGCTTATATTTATCCAAACCTTAATATACCCGAAGGGTAGGTGTTAAATAAAAAGTTTCATTCAACGTTGAAAACGCCTTAATTGTTTTTTTAGGGTAACAGGCTACATGATGGCAACTCCCCTTTAATAGCATAGGAAGGGATCTGAAAGAAGGGATGCGGAAGGGTAGAGAAAGGTAGCCAAGGGTTAACTAGGGCCCCCGGGCTATAGTTTAAGGATCCTACCCGGCATTCGCCTAAAAGTAATGCAGGGAAACCCCTAGAAAAACCTGCATCAGGTAGGTCGGGCATTGGGTACTTGTCCCACGACCTTCCGATAGTGGGAGAAATATTTTGCTTTAGACTTTAAATATTTAAAATTTCATTTCAACTAAGACTGATAACTATTAATTTATATTAATTAAATCCAAACCCGGAAGATAAAATTAGTCACAGTGTAAGCACTTTTATTTTATTCAAGGTTGTTGTTGTAAATAACCTAATAACAGAAATTGGTATTCTTAAATATTTCATTTTATATGGAAGCTTACAGTTGGCGTAATTCCTATGTTTCTAGATTACATAAAATATTTTCCTTTAAAAAAATATCTGCAATAAAATATATTATTTGTGAAATTAACTACTATATTTATCTTACTTATTTTACTAAAATAAAAAAGGATCAACCAATTAGTCAGAAATATATTATGTAAAATTTAAAACGCTCTGATAAAACTAACACTATGTTTCGCCATTAAATATTTGGGACCGTTTCAGGTGTAGTTTTGAATTAAATGATAAATACGAAAAATTATTTGCATTAACATGAATTTTCTAAGGTTATTTTTGCACACACGTTGCAGTCGAAATTTATTATTACTTATAAATAATGTATCATTTAATTGAAATTTACACTTAAAGAGGTGCCTAAAATTTAAGCGTGAAACGTAGTGTTAGTTTTATTAAAGTGCTTTAAACTTTACAGTCATAAATATCTGAATAGTTGGCTGATTTTTTTTTATTTAATAAACTTTTACGCATATAATTTTTTTTCAGAAGCGATTTACCAGAAGACTTAACCGTAAATGTTAGAAACTAAGGAACTGTAATCAGTATTAATTATAATTATATTCCAGAAATATTAAAATTACGAAGATATCCTTTGTGAACATGGTGAGTCTGTTGTAAGATTCTTCTAAATTAAAATATAATTGAAACTTTTATAATATTTATCTATCTATCTATATATATATATATATATATATATATAGAGAGAGAGAGAGAGAGAGAGAGAGAGAGAGAGACTGTAAGGGTTGCTACGGATTATTGTCGAAAAGCGTACGCACACAGAATCTGGCTGGTTTATTCATTTATAATTGAATTAAGTCAGATAAATGTAACTATCAAAAATATTTATGTAAAATAATATTGCGTCATTCATTATATTAATTTCGTTACATTAATTTGTAAATATTGTCAAAACCAGTTATAATATAAGCATGGAAAATTTTAGCATAAATTGCAATTTTTACTAAACTTTCTGACTGTAAGCTAAAATACTTAATTGAGTTTCAACTATGTGAATGTAACTATTTTTTCAACAATTTATAAGAGTTTTTTTATTTCAGTAGCAAGCTTTTACATCCATCCGTTCACTTTATATTTGTAATCAATGGAACCAAAAGCATTTGCGGGCCTAACCGGAGTGGTCACGCCAGAGTATTTGGAGGGCCTGACCAGTGTGGTAGTCATGGCGAGTGTGTTTTGGGAGCCTGAGCAGACTAGTCTTCGGAGTATAAACGTTAATGTTCGTAGAGAAGTGGGTCTTGTGGCTTTAACCAATGATAGAATGAATATAGTTTGAAGACCAGGTGAGAATTCTCGTGACTAAATAATTAGAAATCAGTGAAGTCTAAGCAGAACAAAGACTGAAAATATTATATTTGGCATTAACGTTTTTCTACAGCAAAACTAACTGACAATAAGTAGGACAACGTAAATTTCCTGAACAGTTGTAAGAGAGGCGCCGGAAATTTGTGAAGTGAAACGATAATAGCAATCAGTGTTATGGCCTGTAAAATAAATATTTTTCTTCAAAAATAAAATAACTTTGGAGTGCGCAAACCGGCACCAGAGCAGCCCGAAATAAAAATGGTATTTTTTAGAAACGTAATTTCTTATACTTTTTTGTAAATATAATTTACCTCCAGAATTCTCCATATTTTTCAGATTTCTCTATTTTCGTTCTATTTTGTTATAGTAAATTAAATTTGTATTCCCTTTTGTAGCTAAGGTAACAATTGCAAATCACTATCATTATTAGAGGCCCTGTAAGTGGCCCTGAAGTTATGAATCTCATTGAAGCTGAGATATTTGTTCTAAACATAAAATGTACAAAATTCAAATTGAAATGAAATAATCCTTTTTATCTCGTTAAAATAATATTTTTTTAATTCAATGTAAAATCTTGTTAACTTCCTTCCCTATAAAAGTTATAAAATACCACATAGGTTTTGGCCGCAACATGTTGGCTTTTTTTCCTTTGTTTATTTTGTATAGTACATAATTTGGCGCCCAACGTGGGGCATTTTATTATTTCAATTAATTTTTATACTACAATTTCTCATTGATAATCATATATTCTAGTGTCAAGACCAACAAGATTACGTTAAAATTATTTAAGTTATTTACGTAACACAATCGTGCTCCATCGATGAATATTAGTGCATCTTATATGAAGTAATACTTATGAGTGACCACACATTCGTAATTTTTGTCTTATTTCTGCAAAATCACAACTGCAGAACCTAATTTTTTTTATATTTTTCTTATTTCTGTGTATCATTCACTGTATTGCTAAAAAGTAGTTCATTTCCGATGTTTCTGGACTGAAAAATACCACAAGAACAGAAAATAGTTAATCTCCGTCATCAATATTTTACTCCTTATATATAATTTTTTACACTTATGGAGGCATTAAATAATTAAAACCAAATATATCGTGAAATCAAGGTGACAATGTTAAGTATGACGATACAGACAAAGACTAGTTTCTCATTCGTACTGTATATCGCCACTGATATTGATTTTTACTTTTGGCACGTGCAGGCACAATTACATTACGTTATCAGTAACTCGAACAAACGATCAATAAATACAGTTTCTATGCGTATAAAACCTAACATGATATTTTTGTGGCAGTGAAACGAGTCCTGACTATTGACTTTGTAATTAACCTAATTTAGTTTACGAAAAATAAGGCCTAATCGATCACTTTATTCAGACCAACGCCGTTAACCTAAGTACACAGATTCTAACCAGGAAACAGAATACCAGTAGTTGCCTTTTGAGAAGTCGATAGTTCCTCGAATTTACACTTTCACAGCTGTTTTTGGCGCTAAATTTAAGAATACTTAAGAGCCAGATATTATAGACAACCATAACATCGCAATTTGAGTCACAGGAACGTAGAGAAAATCTTGCTCAATGACGTCCACGTAGATTAATCCTTCACAATTTCATTTGGAGTTTTCTCAGATGTACGGTTAACTCAAATCAAAACCTTCCAAAGAAATGGCTAGTTATATTCACCTGATATTATAGAATCACAAGACACCTAAATTTCAGGAATATATTGTAACAATCAACAATTGAGCTTTAATTAATTTAATGAATTTACCTCACTTAAAGCGTCATTTAGGTAATAATTAAATGGAAGGCGTTTTTTATTAAATGAAAAGATAATCAATTAACAAACAAAATATTTATTTATTTTGTAGTAATAAGTCAAAAACAATTACAATTTAAAATATTAATTTCTCAGGGCCTTCACTGTGTTTGATAATGGACACAACAAATTGATTTTAAAATCTTATTAACCAACCGTTTACATTTACCTAAACAATACGTCTATAGAAATAAATTAAAAGAAAAGAAATTAACTTTGATTGACAATTAAAAGAGAACGAAATCTGACTCTATCCTTTAATTACGTTTACAATTAATCATTAGTTTGGTTTTGTTACTTACATCTGACCAGCTGGTATCAGCATTCTTTTGGTTTCGGAAGTACACTATTGCAAAATTATACAATGACTCTAAATATCGACTCACAGATTTTACACTATTGAAACCAAAACTGATAGGCTCCCAGGAACTCGGATGACCCTCCTGAATGTCAGCTATCTGATGTCTGCCTTATACGAATCCTGTGATTCGTAGATTTGTTAGTCTTTTACCGCTTTGGACTTAAACTGCAACTTTAATATTCCGGCTGGCTATAGACGTAAACTGCTGACTTCCTTTCCTGGCTGGCTGTGGACGTAAACTCTCTTAGACTCTCCTGGCTGGCTATAGACTAAACTGCTGACTGCGATATTTACGAGGTAATACTTCCGTGAATTTTTTTCCTTTGGCTTAAATTTACAACTTTGTTTAATGATTCATTAACGATGGCTAGTCTCTGCTCTAATATTATTCGTTCCGTCCTCTGTAATGTCCCGCCACCAAATAACTCTTAGTGCTCTCCTGTTTTAGTCTTTCCGACAAAGCAACAGAGTCGGCTCCATTGTCACTTTGGAAGCTCCTGCCACTACAATTAATTTTTATTAAAACCAATTCATGGCCTAATTAATTGGCATTACAATACTTTAATAAAATGAATTATTAATCTAAAATTTTAACTCTGACTTGTCTGAAGTTTAAATAAGTAGAAATTATACGCCAGTTAGTATTTATTTATAAATAATAAGTTACATCTATTAATTACAAATACATTTTAACGTTTCTATCCTTTTATTAGGGACCTCTTAAGATATTATTTAACAATTAATTGAGAAATATAATGAAAACAATAAAAAGATTGAATTCCAAACAAATGAATTAATTACGTATAATTTGGTCCTTTACATTAATAAATAAATCATTTCAATGTGTCTAAATGTAAAATTTGAATAAACAATTTAACTGAAAAAATTTGTCAACTGACCAGTGCAGTTGTGTTTCTCTAGGCTCTTCTTAGCACCTGACGAAAGGAACAAGGATCCCAGAAACGTTGTGTGGTATTTAAATTACCCTTTTTTTGTCTGTATTGGCAACCTTTATTATTCATTAAATATTGTGACTGTTGGCTAATTTCTACTAATTTTTACATTTCCACTTGAACAGTTTCAAGAAACGTAACGAAAAGTCGTGGCGAATTTAATTTTTTTGAAAATATGTTATAATTTGTATATTTCTGAACAATTTGGATAATTTATTTATTTATTACTGTTTCTGGTATTTCTCCGTTTTTATAGAGGACATTTATAGTTCTTTGCTTCATCTGACCTGTAAAACCAATCAAATTAAGAAAAGTTCTCCGTATAAATAAAGAAGAAAATTTTTTGTGTCTGAATATCTGTCTGTAGGGCTTTATAAGATACAACGGATTTGTTTTGTGGTTACATTACATTAAAAATAATATATTCGTATGTGAAGAAACAGTTTATCTGTTGTTCTTTTATTGCCATAAATTTTAGTTAATTGGTATTAATAACATTCAACATCAGTTAGTAGAAATTATTTTATTCATTTACTAGGGTAGGGATACAATACTGGAAGTTGCCGTAACGTTCCCGTTCCATTTCTATCTTTGGAAACAATATTTCAGAATGGCGTAGACTAGACTCGGATAAAGGACGATCGTGCCCTGGCCAACAATTAGGATGAATTAATCAAGAGCACATTCCAGCTGGAGGAGGAGTATCGTGCACAACACACACACCTGGCCCAACCACGAAAGCTCTAACAACACAGTTTCGAGGGGGTCCGACGAAGAGATTCAAACGACGAATGATGAATAATGACTTGCAAAGCTGGTTCGATATCGACGCGAGGTCAACATTCCTGAGCTCGGCGTACCACTCAAATTAGAAATATCTGGCATTCCTCGTAGCTCTCTCTCACAGGCAGCACACAATTAAAGGCCCTTTCTTACAGCAGCAGCGGCCTTTCCCCATCTGCGACTGCAGTGATTCACAGGGAATGGTCCAGCATCTTCCATGCGGCTCAACATTTCCCACCTACTTCATCCTTCAACCGACTCTGGATTGTTTGTGGTTAGGAACTCGATGGATCTCTTTAATAGACGGAAAAAATCCATTTATAGAAAGCGTAAATTCGCAATATGTGTGGAACCAGGGTCTGTTGCATGTGAATTGAACGAACGCTTGAGCTGCACTGTTTGAATGCTAAAAATGAACTGCGTGAATGCAACAGCTGAACAGTTTGTTTTTTGCTCTGAATCAACAATACAATTAATTAAGTTTCTTTGACTTGCGTTTTTAGTCCGGGCCAAAGACTGGACAAGGCACCGCCATATTTGAAGCAAATTTAAAACTCAGCCGCCATGGTGGACGTCCCCTGTCGTCTGCTGGCATTGAATCATTATTGTATGCCGTTAAAATGCCTTTAAAATAAATCTCTATTGCCATTCAATATATTGTAAACCTTATTAGGATAAATTACATGAAACACATTTATTGTATAGACCGATTAAAAAATTTATTTGGCTTATTGTCCTTTGATAAATTTTTTTGTGTCTGTCTTCCTCTGTCATTCATAGCTTTAGTTGTGCACAAATGGTGCAATCTACAATTTAAATAAGGTTTTAAAACTTCTGTATTGAGAAATTCTTCTTCGCCATTAACATTTCGATATTCTTTAACGCCTTCTGCCAATCTGAATAGTTTTATCACATCTTTAGAAAGATTGTAAAGGCTGTCTTTAAAATCTTCAGAGCGAGGAACAAGGAGAACGTCCAAACAACTTAAATTCTTCAGTTTTCTACTCACTTGCCTAACAACAGTTCCACAAATGTATTCCACTACCTTCTTTCTCCATGTCAACCTTTCATATTCTGGATCGTAGTCGTGATGAAAATTGGCGTTAGCGTGAGACTTGAAGACATAGCTTGCAGTAGGTGTCACAAGTGTCTCCACATATCCTCCACTACTTTTAGCCTTATTTGATGGTTCTATCTAAGTAATTAAACACTTGCCTGTATTGTAAAGCGTTAGGGTTATTTCTGTTTCTACTTATAAATAAACAATGTTCAATTTGAATTTAAATACCTTTTTTCTGGCTTCAAAAAGGCTGTTTATTTATAAAATGCCTTAAATACTCAGAATATATATATATATATATATATATATATATATATATATATATTGTAATACCAATTAAAGAGGCCATTAATTGTTTTAATATAATTGGATTATTAGCAGCACGAGTTTTGAAAGTAACAATCACGGCTCTTTGTCGGTTAATGTTGCCGGGAAATGCGCGCGAGCAGGAAGTCAGTCTGCGTCGAGAACAGAAACGTTAAAGAAGTCCGGCGAACGTTACGGGAAAATGTGGATGCTGATCTAAAAGTATGAATAGCGCGGTCCAAGAAGTCCAACTGCGAGATATATTAGTTTACATAAAACTCGAGTAAACAGTTTCGACGGAGAGAGTCAAATAAGTTGGAAGCAAAAGGTTTTGCTTCACACAGACTGAACCAATTTTCGCATAGAGGCACCAAGGAGACCTATGTCCGAGGGCTGACTGAGGGGCGGCTGATCCAAAGTTCCAGGTGGCAGAGAACGAGAACATCAACTGTGTGTATTAAAAATTTAATATGTAGAATCAGTGAATAATGGCCTTTTTAGTGAGTGTTGTCCTCAAGCTCCAAGAATCAGATCTGGTACCAGAAAGACATTCGTGAGTATAAAAAAATTATTTAAAATCTGTAAACGAGGATTGAAGGTAGAAGTCAGATGTCGTTCGTGTCTTATCATTTAGTTTCTTTCATTTCGTTTATTTTCATATTGTATTAAGATAGCATCAATGAGTTTGAATTGTTAATGTTAGTTTATTAAATTGGATTGTTCTGACTATCAAACCCAGTAATGACCCTGAGATAAAGAGAATTTCGACGTATTTGATTGTAAAATATAAGTTGTATTTTTTCTAGAACGCCACGAATTGAAAAAATGAAATAAAATATTTGTTTGTTAACTTGATGAAATTCGGCGTATAAATTAGGGATTACAATTTGTACTTTTAAAGAATAAATTTTTATATTTTAATAATTTTGTTAATTATTTTTTTTAATTAAGACCACCTTTTAATTATTACAATATATATATATATATATATATATATATATATATTGTAATACTAATTAGAGGCAATTAGAGAATTGATAATTGGAAATTTGTGGTAAGAATATAAACGCAACAATGTACAGGCGGGCTTCGTCGTGCCGAACTGCGGGGTTTTACAGGAGTCAGTCGTGGACATAAATTCGAGTAAGGTTTGTGGGCAGATTTTCGTCGAGTAAAGAGCAGCAGGCAAGATTTTATTCAGAGTTGCGGGCAGATTTTCATCGAGTAAAGTTTGGACATATAATTCAATAAGTAAAGCCACAGTAAAAATTCAACAAGTAAAGAAGGAGTCGATAACAATCCGATTACCATTAATCAGAACGAGAAATACAATATTTGCTGGGGAGAGAGAGACTTAATGCAGAGGACCACAGGTGTTTTTTGGAGTAATCGTTCCAGTTGATAGATAAAAAAGTTTTGGACAGTTGTTTCGAAACAAAAATTAAATTCTGTGAAATTATGGCCTGATATATGTGAATAGTGCATCAGACCCCAAACAAATGCACCAGCAAAGGCACTGTAAGTAGAGAGAGAAATTATATAAAAGTTTTGTAAACGTTAAATAAGGATCAAATCGTCAGATTTCGGATTCACGTTCATTTTATTGTTTAACTTTAATGTTGAAAAACTTTGATTGTTAATTTGAATGTAAAAAGATTGGTTCTTTATTTAAAAGGCCCAAATAAACGACCCTGAGAGTAGATAAAATCTGTAAAATAGTAAGAACACGAATGTAAATAAATCACATCAAGAAATTTTGTTATTTACTTTGAATAAATTAATTGTTTTGTGAAGTTTAAATTTTGTAAATTATTAAGCATCCTTTAATTTTTTAATTTTAATAATTAACCATTGATTTAATTTAATCTTTTTAAGTATTACAATTATTCCTGTTTAAATATTTTTATATGATTATATATATATATAATATATATATATATATATATATATATATATATATATATATATATATAAAAACAATGTATTTCTAAATAGCTTCATTATATGAGCTGCTACAAAGCAATGAAAAATTATTTTTTCATGATTTAAATTATAGGGAACCAACATTGTGTATTTTTATTACAGGCAATTTATCCATGACTGTCCTGTTAGCTGCAGCACACTACAACATCTATTCATATGCCCGTCTACACCAGTTTACTGCTGTAGTATATTAAGCTTAGCATTTTCCGATAAGCCATTCAGTAATTAATATGCGAAAGGAAATTTCCGACTCCTGTTAAGAGCAGTTGCCATTAGTATTTCCACTAATGTCTCTCTTGCTACCAGACTGTCATCATCGTCCTCACATCCAACATGCCCCCAAGTGTTTCAATTATCATTTGATTATTTTGTTAAAAAATATATTTTTCCACATATATTCAAAATTTTCACCATCAGTAGCATAACACAAATCGGGTTTTTGTTGAAGTAGACCGACTAATAAATGGCGGTCAGTGTTTGTTGCTGCCACGCAGAGCGCTGTAACGCTGAGGTAGCCTCGCTATTATGTTTATATACCTCTTTGGTCCGGGAAATCGAACATCTTCTACTCTTTGCCTCTCCGCTATAGCTGGGGATTAGACGCCAGCGATGCGATGCTATAGACAATAGCTTGTATAATATTACATATTATTTATTTTCTTCCTGTATGGGTCCCAACACACAGAATCTCAACAAAAGTAAGCAAAATACGCTACATAGGGAGAAAATTGGTGACCGCGACGTGATTCTACACGGCAAGACTTCGCTGACTTGACGTGATCCAACTCGCCGAGATTTTGAAAATTCGCGCTCACGGGACGTGATTCTACAAGACGAGAAAAAATCTGCCTTCACCTGAAGGGATTTTGCATTTGGTTCGGTTGCGAGATGTTTGCAATTGGAAGAAGCATCCTCAATTGATGGCGAACCGACTTCGCTACTGGACATCTCTACCATAGCTTGGGCGACTCCATACGAGTTCCTTCTTTTTGGAAGAACATCCAAGCTCGATGGTTCCTGGTCGTGGAGGCTGCATTTGCCGCGTAGCGGATTACTTCTGACGTTACTAAGTACAATCATCTGTTGATTAGCCCGGACGAGACAACATTGGATGTCATCAGTGACGTCATCGCACGGCCACCGACCACAGTTACGTATGTGACGATTAAAAATATAATTATCAGTGCTTCCGCCGAATCAGACCAGAAAAGACTTCGTCGGTTTTTACTCGGTCACGAAATTACTATGTAACGAGACTTGTGAAGTATAAAATATTTTATTTTTACTCCTTGCATATATGACGAATGTTTTACGAACAGGATCTGTTGTGTGTGAATTGAACGAACGCTTGAGCTGCACTGTTTCAATGCTAAAAGCGAACTGCGTGAATGCTAGAGCTGAACTGTTTGTTTTTTGCTCTGAATCAGCAATACAATTAATAAAGTTTCTTTGACTAGCGTGTTTACTCCGGGCGATCCAATATCTTCTTCTCTTTGCCTCTTCGCTGCAGCTGGGGATTAGACGCCAGCGATGCTAGTAGAGAAGTTCTTAGGCGGGCAGACGAGAGCTTGTAGTTCTGTAAAGGCCAACTCCAGATTTCAAACAACCACCTCACCATCTGTAAGCCAGGACGCGTAATTCTGAGTCTACCTTCGTTTCCCTTGTCCGTTTCTGAGCAGCTATCGATGTATTTTCAATGAATTTGCTGTCCTTTGTGTATCGTTGACCCCTCTTGGAAAATTTCCCCTCAACATTCGCTTAAGCATATATAATTAAAGGCACTGTACGTAGCTCTCCCGTTGAATCTGATTCCGCTTGTAAATCGCAGAACGTATTTAAATTCCCCGTCCCAGTTTTTGATTCAGGGGAAACGTTTTCAGCCACGGGTGAAATTTTTTTCCACGCACTCTGAGAAAGAAGTCCCTGACTCGGCAATCTCTGCTGTGTGGCAGATGGATGTATCCTGCGGCGATACCGTCCTCGGCACATAAATATTCAGCGGCAAATTGGGAAGACGTCCTCAAGGAGCCGCCACCGACGTCGTTATCATCGCATCCATCTTCCTTCCATCCTACTCAGCGAGAACACACAAGTAATAATAGCAGGCGGATCCCTCGAACCAAAAATAAAACCTTACACTTATTCTGGATAACTGCCGCAAACAAGATGTTTTCAAATAAGATGCTTTTGTTACTCGTCTCAATTTATATGATTATCACCTTGGCTACTTTCCAAAATAAATATTTTGTTTACCTACTGATCAGTCGTACATATGTACAGCGAGAGAAGTAGATACTCTCAAAATTATGAAATAAAGGTTCACCATCCGACGTATCAAATTATAGACCCATTTCCGTGCTTCCTATTTTTTCCAAAATTTTTGAAAAAATAATTCACATCAAATTACATAATTTCTTGAGCAAATATAATATTTTAAGTTCTTCCCAGCATTGCTTCCTTAAAGAAAAATCCACAAATCGTGCAATTTATTTAAAATATGCAAAATTCATTGGATGAGTGATTGAAGGTATCTGGAGTATTTGCTAATATGTCTAAGGCATTCGACAAGGTTGATCATGAAATTTTACTAAGAAAGTTAGAATAATATGGCGTAAAGAAAAACGCCTTACTTCTCCTAAAATTACATGTAAAAAATGGTTAACATAAGGTAGCGGTCGAAACTAAAAATGGTTATATTCATTTATCTGATTGGGAATTAATTACTTGCGGTGTTCCTCAAGGCTCTATTCTTGGGTCTTTACTTTTCATTCTTTGTATTAATAATCTTCGACGATTCGTCCATCCTCTGAAATCAATTCTCTACGCGGATGATACAAATTTAGTGGCTAAAGATAAAAATGTTGATAATCTCGTTAGAAACGTAGACATCACTCTAGGGAAACTAAAGGTGTAGTTTAAAGTCATTAAATTATCACTAAATCTAGATGAAACCAAGTTCGTCCAGTTCTCAGTGGATGTTAGTAATAGGAAGAGTTTTCTAGAAAAGTTCTCACCGGATGGTAGTAAATAGTAAGTGCCTTCTAGAGAATTTCTCAGCGGATGGTAGTAATAGTATGAGCCTTCTAGTGAAGTTCTCATCGGATGGTAGTAAATAGTAAGAGCCTTCTAGAGAAGTTCTCAGCGGGTGTAAGTAATAGTAAGAGCCTTCCAGAGAAGTTCTCAGCGGGTGTAAGTAATAATAAGAGCCTTCTAGAGAAGTTCTCAGCGGATGGTAGTAATAATAAGAGCCTTCTAGAGAAGTTCTCAGCGGATGGTAGTAATAATAAGAGCCTTCTAGAGAAGTTCTCAGCGGATGGTAGTAATAGTTAGAGCTTTCTAGAGAAGTTCTCAGCGGATGGTAGTAATAGTAAGAGCCTTCTAGAGGAGTTCTCAGCGGGTGTAAGTAATAGTAAGAGCCTTCTAGAGAAGTTCTCAGCGGGTGTAAGTAATAGTAAGAGCCTTCTAGAGAAGATCCCTTGCGGATGGTAGTAATAGTAATAGATTTCTAAAGAAGTTCTCATCGGATGGTAGTAATAGTAAGAGCCTTCTAGAGAAGTTCTCAGCGGGTGTAAGTAATAGTAAGAGCCTTCTAGAGAAGTTCTCAGCGGATGGTAGTAATAGTAATAGATTTCTAGAGAAGTTCTCATCGGATGGTAGTAATAGTAAGAGCCTTCTAGAGAAGTTCTCAGCGGATGGTAGTAATAGTAAGAGCTTTCTAGAGAAGTTCTCAGAGGATGGTAGTAATAGTAATAGATTTCTAGAGAAGTTCTCATCGGATGGTAGTAATAGTAAGAGCCTTCTAGAGAAGTTCTCAGCGGATGGTAGTAATAGTTAGAGCCTTCTAGAGAAGTTCTCAGCGGATGGTAGTAATAGTTAGAGCTTTCTAGAGAAGTTCTCATCGGATGGTAGTAATAGTAAGAGCCTTCTAGAGAAGTTCTCAGCGGATGGTAGTAATAGTAAGAGCTTTCTAGAGAAGTTCTCAGAGGATGGTAGTAATAGTAATAGATTTCTAGAGAAGTTCTCATCGGATGGTAGTAATAGTAAGAGCCTTCTAGAGAAGTTCTCATCGGATGGTAGTAATAGTAAGAGCCTTCTAGAGAAGTTCTCAGCGGGTGTAAGTAATAGTAAGAGCCTTCTAGAGAAGATCCCTTGCGGATGGTAGTAATAGTAATAGATTTCTAGAGAAGTTCTCATCGGATGGTAGTAATAGTAAGAGCCTTCTAGAGAAGTTCTCAGCGGGTGTAAGTAATAGTAAGAGCCTTCTAGAGAAGTTCTCAGCGGATGGTAGTAATAGTAATAGATTTCTAGAGAAGTTCTCATCGGATGGTAGTAATAGTAAGAGCCTTCTAGAGAAGTTCTCAGCGGATGGTAGTAATAGTAAGAGCTTTCTAGAGAAGTTCTCAGAGGATGGTAGTAATAGTAATAGATTTCTAGAGAAGTTCTCATCGGATGGTAGTAATAGTAAGAGCTTTCTAGAGAAGTTCTCATCGGATGGTAGTAATAGTAAGAGCCTTCTAGAGAAGTTCTCAGCGGGTGTAAGTAATAGTAAGAGCCTTCTAGAGAAGTTCTCAGCGGATGGTAGTAATAGTAAGAGCATTCTAGAGAATTTCTCTGCGGATGGTAGTAATAGTAAGAGCCTTCTAGACAAGTTCTCAGCGGATGATGGTAATAGTAAGAGCCTTCTAGAGAAGTTTTCGGCTGAGGCGCCTTTTCTGGGTCTTCAGATTGATAGTAATTTAAAGTGGACTCACCATATAGATCATCTTTCTGGGGTTGTTATACTTATGTGCAACATGTTGACATCAACACAACTAAAATGGTGTACTTTGCGTATTTTCTTGCCTCATGTGTTATGGCATTGCAAATTAGGACAATTGCTCCAGGAGCATTGAAATATTCAAGTTGCAAAAGCGTGCCATCGGAATACTTTCTAATAAGGATAATAAATCCAGGTGTAAACCGTTTTTGAAAAGTCTGCGGATATTAACTCTTCCCTGCGTGTTTATTCACAAAATTTTAAGGTTTTTTAAGCGGTACATGAATCTCTTTCAAAGGAATTGCGAGTCTCACGATTACGAGACTAGAAACCGCTCAGGTCTAAGATCTTTGCTCTCTACCAGGGAAGTATTCACCATCCAGGGAGAGTTTTATACAATAGTCTTTCTCCAGATGTAAAGAATAATAATAACTACAAGACTTTTGGGATTCAATGTCAGAAAATTCTACTGAAAGGCGCCGGTGTTTAACTCAGTACAGGAGGTTATTGATCGTTCCCCTAAAAATTATTATTTAAAAAAAACCTGCAATATTGTTGAATGTGTTGCTAATAAAATTACGTATTTCATAATTTGTTTAGTCTCTATTGGTCTTTTCTGCTCTTTGGTTTGTTTCATGTACGGCCTGGAGTTTGCAGATTCCTCGTCGCTCTGTAGTGAAGTGACTTGTCCGTCGTTTGTGTTCCTCCCAGTGCGCGTGTCTTGTGTAATGTGTAATTCTATATTTCATGATAGTCAATTCTCGAATAATTACTTATTTACTAGTACTTATTGAATATTTTTATTATAACTGTAAATATTATATTCTACCCTTAGTATACTTAAAGACTTATTATTGATATATTTTACTTATGTTGGACACGCAAATTTGTGTTCCAGAATTTTAGTATGTCTATGTTAACTTCTAATTATTTTTAATTGTAGCATCCAATTATTATAGTGTTATTTTATGCAATTCCGTATCCTATTTCCTGATACCAGGACTGATGGAATAAAATAAATCAAATCAAATCGAAATTAATACTTGTTTAGACAGTTGAAACAGATTTATCCTAGAAAGTTATCTCGTTATCTTGAATGAAATCGGAAAAAAGTATAATTGAAATTGATCTGACCGTTTTTTAGAGAAATGTGAACAAAACAGACAGAGAGGAACATTACATCGGTTTTGAATCCGCATAACGTATTAACTATTATTCCATTTATATGGATTAATTTTTTAGTAAAAGGGAACGAGTTTGTAAATATGAATTTTAAAAATTTATAATATTCTGTGTCGTTGTACGGAATAAAATTATTTTAATTTAATTTGTCAATTCGATAAATATATCAGCCTATCTATTAAATATATTTTCGCTTCAGAAACGGCGTCAGACATTCTAAGCAGCATATTAAATCAAAGCAGTTGGTCAATATAAATGTCCTGTAACGTTTATCAAAAAATTTTGTATGTATAAGTTTCTGGGTTTGACGACATTTGGGAAATGTGAAATGTTTTGTTTACAAGCGAAGCAAAGTAAGGTAGATGTCTCCGTTGCGGTGCTGAGGTTAAAGTTAATTTAGATCGTTTCATCGATCGCACAGTTGCTGGAATTTGTGATGTTGAATAAAGCATTGCCAGAAAGAGAGAGATAGGGAGACGACACCGGAAATGCGTCACAGCCGGAACCAATAATAGTCCATTTAGCACGCGCGTCGCGTATCCTCTAATAACGAATGCTAAACGTTCCACGGCGAGAGAAATCCAAATAGAAACTCTCCAGACAAGCCAGCGCCTGTTTCTTTGTCGCCCTTGCTGATAGATAGCTTAAAGCCACGTTGTCTTTGCGGGAAGGAGAAAGCGTAGTTGGGTTTTAAAGGCGCACGTCTTGACTGGACAAATAGATTTAATCTCTGAATTAAGTGGTAGTACACACAGTGAAGTAGGGACAAAATTTCAAGTTGCAAATTAAGTACCTGTAGAGAAAACTTGTCTGTATCCGAGGGAGACAGTCAACTTCCTCGGATAATTCTCTTCTGACACTTGCTCTTCCAAAATCCTGGCATATAACAATATTTTTCACGAATATCGTTATAAATAATTCCACAGTTCTTATGATTAGTAGCTCATAAATTGTACACTTAAAACTATCTTCCAAATCATGGAATATAAATTAGCTGATTTATTATCACTCACAAACAATTTAATCAGACCAAATTCAGTTAACCTAACCGGAAAATTTTGTTTAAAGACACAGATTACAAGCACTAATTTTATTAAATTTATACTAATGTATCGATACGTTGCGTAAAGTAAAATTATTTGTACTATTTTTTTTTTTAAAAAAAAGGCAACAGGCTACATGAGGGTAATCCACGTGGGGCAACTCCCCTTTAATATCATAGGAAGGGATTTGAAAGGGGGGATGCGTAAGGGTAGAGGAAGGTAGCCAAGGGTTAACTAGGGCCCCCGGGCTATAGTTGAAGGATCCTACCCGGCATTCGCCTAATGAAATGCAAGACAAACCCTAGAAAAACCTGCATCAGGTAGGTCGGGCATTTGGTACTGGTCCCACGCCCTTCCGATAGCGGGAGAGTTTGCTGTGGGGACGCAGCATTCCCTTCTCCGTGTCTCGACCAGTTTAGCAGGCAGCTGGCCGACTATTCCAATGGGAATACCAGACAACTCTTATCGTATGCACAAGGTCTGTGACCCCGGAACATACACCTCTCAGAACAGGCCGAGAAGCCTCGGCCTGTGGGAACCTTAGTTCAAAAACGGAGAGGAAAAGGCATCTCCAAAGATAGCCCCTTCATCTAAATTTTCCTTGTTCCGTACATACTTTCCACTCACAGTACATTAATTGAATTAACGACAATAACAAAATTTTATTGGGGGTCCCGTACATCATGGTGAATACTTTGATAATTATATATAACTTTTTTTTTAGGGCAACAGGCAAACTCCTCTCCCGCTATCGGAAGGGCGTGGGACAAGTACCCAATGCCCGACCTACCCGATGCACGTTTTTCTAAGGTTTTCCCTGCATTCCTTTAGGCGAATGCCGGGTAGGATCCTTAAAATATAGGCCGGGGGCCATAGTTAACCCTTGGCTACCTTCCTCTACCTTTCCGCATCCCCCGCTTTCAAATCCCTTCCTATGCTATTAAAGGGGAGTTGCCCAAAGTGGATCACCCTCATGTAGCCTGTTGCCCTAAACAAAAAGGCTACATGAGGGTGATCCACATTGGGCAACTCCCCTTTAATAGCATAGGAAGGGATTTGAAAGGGAGGATGCGGAAGGGTAGAGGAAGGTAGCCAATGGTTACTAGGGCCCCCGGGCTATATTTTAAGAATCATACCTGGCTTTCGCCTAAAGAAATGCAGGGAAAACCTTAGAAAAACCTGCATCGGGTAGGTCGGGCATTGATTTTTTTTTTAGGGCAACAGGCTGCATGAGGGTAATCCACATTGGGCAACTCACCAATCGTACCTTATACAGGATACAGTAGTACTTTATGACTAGCAGTATGCAATTAAATTCAATAAATCTCCGCCGACATACATTTGAAACTCAGAATGTAAAAAAAAATAAAGATGGCTGCGAAATTTAGCCTACATATTTGGCAAGGAACGTTAAGTAGTTCAAATTTCTTTTTAATTATCGTTCGATGAGTATTGCTGGATAAAATTTTATATTTTATTCAATCAAAATATCTCTGCTTTATTTCATCGCGAAAAAAGGAACTATATTTTTTATGACTCGTGAATGTCTCGTTTGTATCACGCTTAGGTAGGATGTGACGTCACGGTATCTCGGCTCGCAGTAATTTAACACAAAATGATCTCATTAACTCATATTTGTAAATTATCTCAACTACAATTCTTTGCACCTTTATTCCAGGGGTTTCTCAGCCCCACAGTACCGTTTCTAGAATTTGGCAGAATATGTGTACCAATTTTTATTTAATTCTGTCAATGCGTTAAAATTTGTATAGAGATTAATGTAAATAAATACTTACATACATACTGTAATAAACAAATATATGACTTTATTACATTTAATTTGCTTTAATTAATTTTAGTTTGAAGAATTTGCCTCTCATTGAAGCGCCATTTATGTAATAATCAAATGGATGGCTTTATTTAAATGAAGTAATAAACAAAATTTAAACAATAAACACACAAAAATATTTATTTTATTTTGTGGAAATAAAGATAATTACAACAAAATTTGAGATCTTTCTTTCAGGGCCTCTACTGGGTTTGATAATGAACACACAAAAAAATTGATTTAAAATCTTATTAACAAAACAGTTTACAATTTACCTAAACAATATGTCAATAGAATGAAAGAAATTAAAAAGTAAAGAAATTAACTCTGATTGACAATTAAAAGAGAACGAAATCTGACTTCATCCTTTAATTTGCGTTTACAATTAAACATTAGTTTTGGTTTTGTTACTTACATCTGTCCGGCTGGTACCAGCATTCTTTTTGGTTTCGGAAATACACTATTGAAAAATTATACACTGATTCTAAACATCAACCCACAGATTTTACACTATTGAAGTCAAAATTGATAGGCTCCCAGGAACTCGGATGATCCTCCTGATTGTCAGCTATCTGATGTCTGCTTGCCTTACAGGATTCCTATGATTCGTAGATTTGTTAGTCTTTTACTGATTTGGACTTAAACTGTAACGAAACTCCTTAAACGATTCATTTTAACTGTTTATTCTTTTGGAACAAAATAACTTTTCTTTAGCTCCTGGCTGTAGATGTAAAAAAAACTCACTTCCTTCCCTGGCTGGCTATAGACGTAAACTGCTAGCCTTTCATGCGCGCAAAACGCCATTTTGTAATTCAACAAAAGCGGCTGAGTTTGCTTATCCATTGTTGCTTTGTTCGAGCAGGCCGATATAATGGATTTATCAAACAATTCAAATTTTATGTCCAAACAATTAATGGCCTAATTAATTGGCATTACACTACATTTATCCTTTTTTATTATAAAGATTTCCTAATATATTATATAGATTTCCTAATATTCCGATAAAACTTGTCATTGATTTGTTAAACAAAAATTGTCAGACATAATGGATTATAGGCAATAAAGAGCAAAAGTTTATTTTTAGAGGTATTTTACATTTGAAAACAAATGTTACAAAAAATAAATGGATTTCTAGTGGGTGGTTTCTTATCAACTAATGTTGCAGGAATAGTTCTAAATTGCATAATTAAGTAATCCATGGAAATAACCAAAATTAATATTAAAAAATTAACAAAATATATTCACCACAGAAATGAATGGAATCAGCACCAGCGCATTTACAACTCCTTTAGAGTGGAATAATCTGGAATATAAATCTTTAAAAAACTTCCCTGATATCATTAAAAGAGTTAAAAACTATTCCTGTGGCCTCTCGCCTTCTCTGTAAATCAGTTTTTGCGAAAAATAATTCTATTTATTAATAATAGTTAGAATCAACGACTGAAACATTTTAGAGTGAAAATAATAATTATATTACTTTTATAATTTAAAAATATAATTTTAATCATTTGATCCTGAAAAGGAAGTTAGGATGATATGTAAACTTATCATACATGATACTTATTTAAATTAAATTATTAATTACAGGTTTAAAGCAATGTAATATCTCTGACACTTCCCACATCCCTCAAGTCTTCTTTCACATCAGGATCTATCAATGAAAAAATAATTTATTTTATTCTCCTCTCTTCTGAAGTTCTTATCCTAAGAAATTTTGATATTTCCTATTCTTTCGCTTTACGATACGGTTCTTTTATTTATAATTATGAAGTAAACTAAAAAATATAATAATCAGCATAATATTGTTCGACTAAGGTTGTGGTAATACTCAACGATCTCTCTAAATGTTTACTCAATATTTCCTGCATCAGGTATGTCGGGCATTGGGTACTTGTCCCACGCCCTTCCGATAGAGGAGAGAGGAGTTTGCTGTGGGGACGCAGCATTCTCTTCTCCGTGCCTTGGCCAGTTTAGGAGGCAGCTGGCCGACTATTCCAATGGGAATAGCGGACAACTCTTACCGTATGCGGAAAGTCTACGACCCCGAAACATACACCTCTCAAAACAGGCCGAGGTGCCTCGGCATGTGGGAACCTTAGTTCACATCTCTCTGGTTTTGGAATAGTCGGCCAGCTGCCTCTTAAACTGGCCAAGCATGGCGAGGGGAAAGCTGCGACCCCACAGCAAACCCCTCTCCCGCCATTGGAAGGTCGTGGGACAAGTACCAAATGCCCGACCTACCTGATGCAGGTTTTTCTAGGGTTTGTCCTGCATTTCTTTTAGGCGAATTCCGGGTAGGATCCTTAAACCATAGCCCGGGGGCCCTTGTTAACCTTGGCTACCTTCCTCCACCCTTCCACATCCCCCCTTTCAAATCCCTTTCCTATGCTATATGAAGGGAGTTGCCACTATGTGGATTACCCTCATGTAGCCGGTCTACACCAAAAAAAAGACAGAAGTCCCGTAGAACTTAACAATTAATAAGAAAGATAGCCAATTCAGATAAGATAAATACCACACAACGTTTCTGAGATCCTTGTCCCTTCCATCAGGTGCGAAGAAGAACCTAGGGCGACACAACTGTACTCGTAACTGTTTTTTACAACATAACCTAATTTTGCAGTTAAATCGGGCTGAAAATCTAGTCGTCTGAGGTTTATCATTTCTTGATTTAAGCGGAATATTATATTATGGACGGGAGTTTTCTTGAAAATAATCAAAAAATAAACTTGACATTATATATGAGTGTGTCTCAAATATATTCTGTTACTTTTGCAAAAGACGCAGTCTGAGAACCAACTACTTAACATAATGGTTATTACTCTAGTGTTTATTTTTTTCACACTTTTTCGAACACAAATACACATATTAGAATAGCAACCGCGCGCTAAATCCATTTACCTTATTCCTGGTACCTGAGTTAGCACAGAATAGATGAATGTATAATTCAGAGATGCCCTTTCACCAGAAATGACAGACAATTTGAGGTCGGTCTGTTACGAGGGAATTTCAGCAACTTTGAGCGAGCTCATGGTTTATCGGCTAACGACGTGACGATCCCTGAATGCAAAAGCGCGGTGCAGTTTCCTTCCAGTAGCCTTATCTCTGGAGTCCGCAGTCGTTACATTTCACGGAAGTTATGAAGGCGATTGTCCGGTTCAGTAACGTTGGCCTTTGTTGGAATAATAGAACGTGCGGGGGTGCTGCTTCCACTTTCGCGCTCAATTACGTCATCCTCAACAAATTATCATTCAACCGTTATCAATGTTTTGTTGCTCCAATTCAAAATAAGTCCCATATAAGGGAATTTGTCAATTCAATAAATACCTCTTCAGTTTTCTGTTAAAACTTAACGTTCAGTTCTTTCATTTCCTTTTGGTAAATTTCCAGCAACGTAAAATAATGAAAAATACGATTTTTCGCATTAATCCAATACAATAATAACATTTCAAAGGATCCGTCATACTCTCTCCAATAAGGTTAACATTTAGAGGATCAGGATGGCAAAATCTCGAACGGACCGGGAATTTCTTCGTAAGTGAGTACTCTGCCATCTGAGCCACCGCGCCTCCCCAGATACGAGACTTCTCTGAGCACGATCACTCACAATTCAATAAAGCGATTCCCGGTCGGTACGATCGAGGTTATTCTATTCTCATCCTAAAACTAACAATGTAATGGCCTATGTGGCTGAGTTTTTTCTACTATTCTTGAGTTAAAATTGAAGTTAAATTTCTTTGGAACTAATAGTTTGACAAATAACTTTTAGAAACTTCGACGTAGCCGCTATCAATCAATTATAGAACCTTCTAGAAGGACCTGTGTGCAAAAGGCACTGCGCTCGGGGTGAGACCAAGTAGCGTGTAATGAGCTATCTGTTGCATGTATTGTAAATAATTCAATAAATAGACATAATAAGAAAGGACAGTCTTATTTGACTTTAAAAAAAAACATACCAGCTCTCCAGAAAAATTGTGAACCTATGATGCAGTAACGATTCCAATCAATTCATTTCTGACTAGTTTAACACACCAATTTAATATCTTAATAAAGGCACGTTGACGTTTAATTGACAAAAATAAAACGAATTTCAAATTGAACGTCATGTGACTGGTATTAAATATAATTTACATTAGTCATTAGTGAGAATTTATTTATAAAACACTAAAATTAACAATAAACTAAAATACATAACGTTCCCTCCCTAAGTTTACGGACATTTACATGTTTATATTAATAAAAAATCAAAATATTTGTTTAATAAACCGATAAAAGACTTTATATTTTACTATTAATACTATAAATGATAAAACTCTTCTTTTACAGTCACAATATAAAATTTATTTTAATATTTTATTTACATTAAAATGACAGGATTTAAAATTGTGCGTCAGTAACTTTCTGTTAATTTAACCATATTCATCTGTAAAAATTATTACATTAGAATGTATTTAAAAAAGTAATACGTGAGGATTCATTTTTGACTAGTTTCGATGTAGTTGCTATTTATAAAATTATTCCGATAAAACTTGCCAATTAATTGTTAATCAAAAGTTTATTTTTGAGGGGTTAAGAATTTGTTTAGAGAACGGGTATTATTTATTTGATAACAATTTTTAAAAACAAATAATTGGACTTAGAATAGATGGTTGCTTATCAACTAATATTGCAGGAATAATTACGATTACATAAATAAAGAAACCATGGAAACAACCAAAATTAATACTAAAATATTTACAAAATATATTGACGACGTATTTCTAATAATAATAAAAAGGTGACGCACCAAACCTATCGAAAGCATCGTATTTACGATGGAATAAAAAAGGCTAAATTACTCAGATTTAACTATCTTGAGAGATAATATTAATATTATTGCTATAATTACTATAATACTAATAATATAAATGGTATAAAAAATTCATAAAGGTAGACATTAAATTAAACTACGAATCAAACCCCTCACATTCTAAACGGAATATAGCTATGAATATGATTAGCAAAGCAGTAAAATTAATTGATCATAAGTACCTAAAGTAATTAAAAATACAATATTCAATATTTTAAAACATAATTTCTATTAAATTTAATCAATCGTAGTTTACAATAATAAACAAAACGAAAATAATATCTGAAAATGTCAAAAAAAACACCAACGCTAATTAATGTCAATAATTAAAACATAACATTCAAAAAATAAACGAAAGGTCTAATGACATACTTTAAACCAATTAGCGAAAATGATAAATAAAAAGTAAAAACAGAAGAAAACGTTGCTAATAAGAACAATGAATAAAAATTAAAAATAATTAATCATATAGACAGATTGACAAAAAGTAATCAAATTATTTAAAGCAATGGCATTGACGAATTTAAATATATAATTTATCTTGCAAATAAAATAGAATCTATATTAACAAAAACAAAAGATAAAATACACATTAATAATCATAAGGATATTGTTTACTAGATAAATTGTAATGGGTTCAAATCAATTTACATATGACATACATCAACTAACATAAAAACAAGAATATATATCACAAAATTAATATTAAAAAATACGAAAACAAATACTAACCTTTCTATGCATTATAAAGTAACGAAATATGTTATTAAAATTGATAACAAAAACATTTTACATAGAAGTAATAATTTACGAAAAACTAATAATTTTGGAAACAGTATATATTTACGAAAATAATTAAATCTCTATGAACATTAGAAATTAAATAGATGATATTTGAAAACAGTACGCTACGATTTTGGATATTGTATAAATTTGAATTTAAGGTGATGGATTTTCAATTTTTTTCTCCAATCGATATGGAAGTTGTTTTGGAAGATATAACACGACCAGTCAGTCAGTGCAAGGCCAATAAACCAGGAAATCCTATTGCTAAATAATAGGATTTGTCATACTGAACCATGTCCGGAAATAAGTTTGCCTAAGTAAATGTTTTAATTAAATTATCAGGTATGCAAAACATAAATAAATCTATGTAGCATAATGTATTAACATAGGTGTCCACATAATTTAATCTAATGTTGTACTTAATAATTTTACATGTGAATATAGTTAAATTAACCGAAAGCTTCCGTCGTAAAATTCCAAATCCTAACATTTTAATGTAAATAACATTAAAATATATTTTAATTAAATTATTTTCAATCAGACGTAACTTTTTTATTTATATATTATATTTCAATACATGACCACATATAATGACAACAAATAGACAAAACGTTTGGCGATATAATTAATACAATTATAAAAATAATTCCTGAATGTTTGTCCCTAATTTGGGAACTTCATCGGGTGAACGATTTTTAGAAGGAAAAATATTAAGAGAACTTAATTATTTTACATTATCATCTAATATTTATTAATGAAGTTGAATATTCTGCTACATTGAATTGTATACATTTTCAAGACATTCAACGATTAGCGTACAAAAATTATGAAACATTATATAAAAGAATTTTGTATAAATTTTGAAAATAATGAACTTACTTCCATGCCTGTTGCCATTTTTTAAAAATTCAATAATTCCAATACTTCTCCGAGGATAAAATAAACACACACACGAAGTATTAAAAGGTATTACAAAAATAAAAGCATAAAGCTGAGTAAATTTGAATGAAAAATTAAATATATATTTTAAATTTAGTTTAATCGTCATGGCATTGCAGGGAATTGAAGTGTACGAACGATTTTTATTCCTTTTTAATTCTGTTCATGTTTGTATATAGTTTTATAACAGTCATACTATATATTTTAAATATTTACACCTGTCTTTGTGCCCTGAAATGTTATAAATCTATCTATTCAAAATACCAAACTTACGTCCCATAGTTAAATATGACCTTAAGTTTGGCAACACAGTGATTAGTTCAATGGTTAATTAAATAAGTGAAATTGTTTTAAAAAAACATGACAAATATCAATTTTTACTGATTCAGTAGAAATAAAACACTCTAATTTTTTTTTAGGGTAACAGGCTACATGAAAGTAATCCACATTGTGGCAACTCCCCTTCAATAGTATAGGAAGGGATTTGGAAGGGTTGAGGAAGGTAGCCAAGAGTTAACTAGGGCCCCCCGGGCTTTAGTTTAATGATCCTATTCGGCATTCGTCTAAAAGTAATGCAGGGAAAACCCTAGAAAAACCTGCATCAGGTAGGTCGGGCATTGGGTACTTGTCCCACGTCCTTCCGATAGCGAGAGAATTAATGTAGGGACGCAGCATTCCCTTCTCCGTGCCTCGACCAGTTTAGGAGGCAGCTGGCCGACTGTTCCAATGTGAACAGAGAACAACTCTTTCCGTATGCCCAAGGTCTGTGACCCCGGAACATACACCTCTCAAAACAGGCCGAGGTGCCTCGGCTTGTGGGAACCTTAGTTCAAAAACGGAGAGGAAAAGGCATCCCCAAAGGTAGCCCCTTCGTGTCTCTCCTACAAGGTTCTGCACCGTCTCTAAATTTTTTTGGGGGTGTAGACTGGCTATGTATAGGGTAATCCACATACTGGCAACTCCCCTCTTATAGCATAGGAAAGGGATTTGAAAGGGGGGATGCGGAAGGGTAGAGGAAGGTAGCCAAGGGTTAACTAGGGCCCCAGGGCTATAGTTTAAGGATCCTACCCGGCATTCGCCTAAAAGTAATGCAGGACAAACCCTATAAAAACCTGCATCAGGTAGGTCGGGCATTGGGTACTTGTTCAACGCCCTTCCGATGGCGGGAGAGGAGTTTGATGTGAGGTCGCAGCTTACCCCTCGCCATGCCTTGGCCAGCAACCTCCTAAACTGGCCAAGGCATGGAACACTTCTCTGAGAATAGAATTAAATTTCCTACTTTAAATTAAAGTGGAATTTGAAATATAATATGGAGTTTTATTCTGTTTCTGGATGTGATCTATTCATTTGACTCTATCTTTTTTGCATACTGCATCTTTTCCTCCATGATAAAAACTGTTAAAGCGAAAGAGTTTCTAAAAATAAAATGAAATATTCGAATCACAAAAACTAGTTATTGGACATAATTATGCAACTTAAGTCTTGTTAAATCTAGATTACATAAATTAGTACGAGAATATCAGATAAAGTTATTAAACCAACATGATGAAAAAGTTAATAGGGTTATTAAGAACCAATATAAAAAGTTATTAACGAATTTAACCAATCACAAAACTATTGAAAGTGGAAAAAGAAATACTGTAGAAAATATGAAAATTATTTTATGAATATAAACAACCAAAAAACCGTTTAGTTACGTATAATACTTTTAATGAAAACCTAGTGTAATGTAGTAAATCATTTTGTTCTTATAAAGATCAAAGGAATATTGCAGTAGTTGTTGGGTCAGAACTTAACTTTACGGCAGACAGAAGACGTGGTTGAAGATTCTATTCCATCAGAAGAATGGGGCCCCGGGTTGATAAATGACCTCCATTTGCACTGTAAATTAGATACACCGGATTTGTGAGGCGAAAAATTCCTGGGAGGTAGCATTCTTGTTGCGAGCGAGGCCCTCTGGTGAAAATGAACTTGCGAGAACAATGGCCGAGCATTGTTACGTCCCTCTCAACAACCACACGCGTATTCAGAAAGCTTCTGGAAGGGGGGGAGAGAAGAAGGAGAACAAGCACGCGTGTGAAACGCTACACACAAAAAAAAGAACTGCATCCATTCTTCCCTTACAGAAGCAGAAACGAATTACTTCCATGGTGTTAACCTTTACTTTGTCATTTCAATTTTTCATCTTCAGATAAACTAAATCCACCTGTCGTTTCGGATCGTTTGAGTGCGGCGTTTCCTGGTATTGATTAACTGCTAGCTATATTTCACTTTGGCACAAAGTTTACATTTTCGATTTAGGTTGTAAGTTAAATAAAAAAAAATTGTCAGAGAAGTCTCGAATGAACTTACTCTGTAGTTCAACCTTCACGGTTTAATTACTATGAAAGTTTTGGTTAAAGTTACAGTTTTGCACAAATTGTTTTATATTTATCTGACTTCAATTTAATTATATTAATTCATAATTTATTTATAAAACTTTTAAATTTACAATAAATAAATTGCCAAAATTACAGAATATGTTTACTTACATTATTACACATTAAAAATATTTTATACATTAAGAAAAAATAATTAAACAGAATAATAATATAAGTAAACATATACGTTATTTATTTATTTGGCATTTAACTCTTTATTGTTATTTCATATAATTCTGATTTAATTTTTTAGATACATCCGATGAGGTCCTTAAACTACGAGATGAAACGTTATATATTTTAGTTTATTCTAAATTTTAATGCTTGTTCAATTGAATTATGTTCAATATAAATCAGATAACGTTGAATTTTTATTGTAATTTAGTCATAACTAATTTATTAACAAAAAATACGTAAGAATTAATACAACTTTTCGTCTTCAATCTAGAACTTAAACGGGAGTAATAATTTCCATATAAAGTGCCGAAATTACAGAAAGAGCATTCCTTGGACAAATATAACCAAAATTTATTCATACGACATAAATATTTGTCTAATATTTATAGAAGAATTTTGGCAATGTAAGAAATTTTTTTACTCCATTCCGCACCTGATGAAGTTTTCATTGTGGATGAAACGTTATATTAATTTGTTTCTGTTAATAAATTACTTCTGACTTATTTGGCTGTGTTCTTCCCTGTATAATTTTTTTATGAAAGAGCCTAGCTTATCTCCGACGTAATTAAATCCAACATATAGACCAGAATTCGTGTCACAACTCTTACAAATGTTATTATCATATAATCGATATCCTACGAAACGCAAAATAACTTCCCGAAATTTGAATAAAAAATTATCAGAAACACCAAAACTATCAACGAACATCCTTTTGTGTAACACAGTTGAATTTTCCGACGAAAAAATTGGAACAGAACATTCAACACGGTTGAATAATGTAATATATTAAGCTACTAATCGATGAGAAATAACAAGCCGACTTTTTTTCGTAACGGGAACACAAAACTTTTTTTTCTTATTTTGACACAAGAAAATTTTAATCACTCAGTAAAGTATCTTCAAGTCGAAAAAAATGTCATATAAATATAACAAAAAAAATGCCGTTGCCAGTGAAAAAAAAAATTGATATTTACAATTTACGCACGTATATATGCGGGTGCGGGGAGAAACTCGTGATTGCAACATCACGATGTTAATAATGAACTTAACATTCTGCTGATAAAAAACTCTTCACGTTCAGTTATGACGAATTCGGATCACAATCAACTCCGACGAAATATTCTGCTGAATACGCGTGAAACTACTCGCTAAGCACTCGGAATTATAGGGTGGAGGGTGCGGAGTTACAAGTGAATATAAAAAAAGCATGTTGGAACAAGTGCCACGGATATGCCATATAATCAACTATACCTATTTCTTAGCGCTGAGCTACAGAATTTTTAAACGAGGCTGAGTAGAACAGCATTTTATATGTTCAGTTGCGATGACCGCATCTCAAACGAGAAAACTGTGAGTCGGTGTGTATTTTGGAAGACCATGATACTGAATTAAGGGTGTAAAAATCTCAGTTAATGCTCTATAAAGTATATTGTATGTATATTTTTATTTGGTTATTAATTAATATATATTTTATATGATTATATGTATTTTTTTTAATTTATTCCTGGTTTCAGTTTTTTTAATTTATTATTGAAAACTTTTATCGATAGATTGTACAGTTTTGTTAAATAATTTACAGTATTTACAATAATTGGTAAATAATTCACATGCTGACGTGAAAATGTGGAGAGACCAGTGACTTTCCACATCTTGTTGTTCTGAGGGGTTTGGGATAGAAGATTAGGTGGGTGTTTGGTGGTTACCGTTAAGATTTGGGGAGTTTGGTAGAGAATTAAATAGGTATGTGATCGGTCAGGGAGGTTAAATTGTGGTTGGAGGGATGAGGATATGTCAGGATGTGGCTGAGTAGTGACGTGTAAGTATGAAGTCTATTTGGAGCTTGCGTTTAAGACGGTGGTTTTGGGGGCGGAAGGAGGTGGTGACAATGTATGTGTTCTGTGGTCGGATTTGGGTGGTTTAGGGTGCTTTTGATTAGAAAAGTAATGGATTTGTTGGTTATTGTGTTGATGGTACGGATTTGGATGTCTCTGTGGATTGTGAACTTTCTTTGGAACCACGGAGCATTGGCAATGGAGTGGAAGATTTTATTTTGAGTAATTTCGAGCCTTTGTGAGTGGGATTTGGCAGTGGAGCCTCAGACAGGGCAGGCGTAGGACCAGATGGGTTGGATGAGGGAGAGATTAGTATTGATTCAGATTGGGAAATTTATCTTTAGTACTGAGTATCAGGTTTTGAATTTATTGTTAATTTTGGGGATGAGGTTGTTGATATGGGCTTGGTAGATTAATTTTGGGTCAAGGGTAAGACCTACGTAGGTGACTTTTCTTTTTGTGGGGATAAGAGTTCAAGAGGGATTTGGTTGGGGGGTTTCTTTTCACGGTGAAGTGTAAGATGGAGAATTTGGAGGGGTTGATGTTGATTCTTCATTGTTTGGATCATGAAGCTAGGGAATTTATGTCACTTTGGAGGGGTTGAAGTCCCGTGGTCAGGAAAAAGGTTTCGTATATGGTGATGTAATCTCCAAGTAATACCGTTTTGGTTGAGAAATGTTGAGGTATGTCATGGATACATACGTCCTTGGAGGACGCCCGCGGTGATGGGGTGGGGTTTGAAGTGGGTGGAGTTAATTTTGACTCTGATCTTGCGGAACTCAAGGTAATTTTTAGGTGTCATTGAGTATTTTTTTATTTGTGAGAGGAGGTATGAATGATGTATTTTATCGAATGCCTTTTCTACGTCGTTGAATGTGTTAATACAGGATTTCCAAGGGTTTGTTTGTATATTTGTATAGTTGGTGGGTGCAGGAGTGTTCAATGCAGAACTCCTGATTTGTGTATTTTCATGTTATTGACTTCTTTGTTGTGTTTGTTACCTACGTACGTAATAATTCCTTGACTTGTCCTATTTCTTCAGTAGAGGACTCAATAATTATAAATAATTATAAATATAAAGAAAATGTAACTAAGCCGCGGTTTATGAATTTTTCATTTCGACTTGGATCACACGTAAATGATTAATTATTTTTCGTCTGCATAAATACTAAAACAAATTAAGGAAGTCATCTTGGCACATGAAAGAGACGAAATTACTTCCGTCGCTACTTTTGACTACTCTTGGGTTTACAGTAAAGATCCTTTAATACACTTCCACGGCCTTCAAGGCAGAACTTCGTTTAAAGCATTTATTCTGTTCTTGAATAAATTCATGGTACCTTTAATCATTTTACACGTGTTATCAAGTTTTCATTAAAGCTCTGATATTATGCCCTGGAGAATGTGATGTAGTAAATTACGCCCAGGGCTATACAATGGACGAAGAAGTCTAATGACGGACAACGATTCGGAAAGCTCAGATGGGGTCTAGAACAAAATCCCGACAAACACGATACACTTTTTCCAGACAAAAAAATCCTGATCGACGTTTTCCCGTCACGTCAATTTCCTGAAAGGAAATTAATATTGTAGAACACCTTTAAATTAAGTTATTCGTCAATGCGCGGAACAATTTCAACAAAAACTTGGTACACGTATAACTTAAGTTCCAGAAACAAATCCTGAGGAATTAAGTTAACCGCAGCACCCCTATGTGTGTGGGTAGAAGGGGGTGGCATTTTAAAAATACAAAATATGCGATAACTGCCTATATAACTACCAAATAAATAGTTTACAGGGTCGCTCAGATTCATGATACCACTCTCGATACTTTAAGTGTCAAATTTCATCCCCTAAAGGCAAGAGGACCAGTATGAGGTGGGGTGAAAGGGGCTGACAAAAAATTGCGATAGCTACCAAGATTGGTGTCGAATCCGGTGTTTCGGAAGTCGTTGAGTTTGGTTATGGTATCCGGAATCAAACCTTTTGGACTTTAAATATAAATTTCTCCCGGTAGCTTTAAGAATATTAAAATAATGCACAGTAATTCCATACATATAAAATGTTCTACTCATACACCTCCCAACCATTTTAATTATGTTACAACTTGAATTACATCCATAAAAACAGTATTAACATCAGCGAAGTTCAAAACCATTTATTCGAAGTTGAATAAGGTAATATTCCAGTTTTTAGGTTCACCCCAATTTTAGGCCCCCTCCGCATGCAACTACGCAGACCAACTATGTTTGATTCCGGAGCATAAGGTACATGTGTACTGTTCGTAATTAGGACTGCATTCAATATTTATGTAATGTTGGTACTATGTGTAAGTTTACTTAAGTTGACAACAATGCATTTTGCCTTCATTTATTGTTGTATTGTAACCTGACGTAAAACAATAGGCCGCCTGTATTTTGTTTCTTGTAATATATGGTAATAAAAATCCTTCATGTACAAAGTGTCGTTAAAATTGATTCACGTGTTTGTGATTTGAAGCGAAATTCTTCGACAAATATATGACTAATTTCGGTATTATTATTATATTTATTCCTAATTATTTTCATAGGCCGTCAAGGTTTATTAAACTTAAACCTGCTGCTGTGCTATAACTAAGCTTAGCTGGTAGCATAACACCGCTTTCGACAGCTTCAACGGGTGATATCAAAATATTGAAATGAAAAAAATTACGTCTGATTGAAAATAATGAATAATAAAGATAGCCAATTCAGACAAAAAGGGTAATTTAAATACCACACAACGTTTCTGTAATCCTTTCATCAGGTGCGAAGAAGAGCTTAGAGTGACACAACTTAAAAGCTTTTTTTCTGAATTGGCTATCTTTATTATTCTTCGATATCAAAATATTATCACCAATTTCCACCCCCACCTATAGGGGTTAAACTGTAAATTAGCCCAGCTAGAATGCGATAACTAAACTCAGCGATTTCCAAAACACTGGATTCGACACCAATCTTGGGAGGTATCTGAATTTTGTTTCACGTCACCTGATACCTGTTCTCTTGTCTTTATGGGGTGAAATTAGACATTAAAATCATCGAGAGTGGCATTATGAATCTGAGAAACGCCATAAACAATTTATATGGCGCCAATATACGCAGTTACCGCATATTTTGTGTAATGTCATCCCCTTCTACCCAACCCAAAAGGCTGCTAGAGTTATCGTAGGGGTTGTTCCTGGATCTTAACATCGGGCAAGTATGTGTCGGGAAAACGTCCGGATCCCGCTCAGATGTGAGATCGACCACATACCAAGTGGAGGCTCCGGATTAGATTCCCGGTCCGGTCGAGATTTTTACTCTGTGATCCTTTAATTCAGTTTCAAGGCTGAACTTAGTTTTGAAAGTATTATTTTTATCTTTAACTTTAAATTCACTCAACCCAAAATACTTTTAATTTTACTGGGGATGATATTAGGATCTGCAAATATTATTGTAGTCAATAGCAGGCCCAAATGGTATCTTATAGAGTGGGACAAGCAGTAACAAACAGTATTCAGTTCAGAAAAAGTAGGTACTGAAACAATGAAATACTAAAGAACCGGAGCCTTATGACATCAATAACGGAGAAATCTTTGAGCAAATTGTGAACTCAATATTGATCTAAATAGCTAAGAACTAGAGGCTTTAATTTTTTTTATGAGGTACCTTTATCTGTATAAAGTCTGTCACACTGATTTAAAAGTGCACTTGACTCGAGTGGATTCCATGATGCGACCGTTGCAACCGGAAATATTTGCGTTTCGTCAAGCAGAGCTTGCATTTCCTGCCTGCACAGTTAATTTCACAGGTTATGCAAGTTGATTAACTCATGAGTAAGCTAAATTCGGCTTGATTAATTGAGAGTAGTTAGTCAGGGTCGTCGAGCTTTCGTGTTGGTTCATCTGTCCGTGTAACAACGTTACCTGGTTTGGTACGGAATTTTTTTTCCCCGTCAGAAACTATCAAAAACTTATCAATATATTAAAATGTAACTTACCAAAATATGAAAAATATTGTTTTATAAATTCTGCGGGTAATCACTCACTATTTAAAACGGGTTGCAAAATAAGATACACTTCTCGGCCAAAAATGTAATATTTAGAATATAACGAAGATATTATCAAACACAGTACCCGTAAATGTTTAAATGAACAATTTGAAAGCAATGTATAATATTTTGGTGCACCAGGTAAATTATATATTTTATTTTTCATATAAGAGATTATAATAAGTGATTCAAATTTTCCAATATTAAACTGTGCAATTCCTTGAAATAAATAAATAAAAATCCGTTATCGTTGTATTTTAAAAATTTATTAATCCCTACGGCATATCAATAAATAGTGCTACTTAGAACTTTTAAAATAAAATTTATTCTAAGAATAATATCAGAACTTAAAGAATGCATGACAGGAGAATATACATACAAATTCCTTTTTTAAAAAAGCAAATACCGTAAAAGAGCGATGACAAATACTTCGCTTTTCTACAATTAAAATTAATTTATTTTTTATAAAAATACAAGCTGTAAATATTTAAGAATTTATTGAAGACAAATATCATGAAGATATTTCCAAGTAAATCATGCACTTTTAATGTACCAAGAAGAAAGTGTAGACAGGCTACATGAGGGTAATCCACATAGTGACAACTCCCCTCTTATAACATAGGGAAGGGTGTGAAAGGGGGGATGCGGAAATGTAGAGCAAGGTAGCCAAGGGTGAACTAATGCACCCGGGCTGTGGTTTAAGGATCCTGCCCGGCAATTCGCCTAAAACTGATGCAGGGAAAACCCTAGAAAAACCTGCATCAGGTAGGTCGGGCATTTGGTACTTGTTCCACGCCATTTCGAAGGCGGGACAGGGGTTTTCTGTGCCTTGACCAGTTTAGGAGGCAGCTGGCCGACTATTCCACCAGTATTCCGTCCATTATATGAGAATATTTTCTTTCTTGCGTGTGGTCAACTATAAGTTAAACACTATAAAAATGTCCAATTAATACGAGGACAACGGAAATAACCTTTGTTTTTTTAATAAAATAAAATAAAAAATTCAAATATTCATAATATAAAAATTGGCACGTTCGTTTTTTGCAACCTCTTCTTTACAAGTCTCAATATAATTTATTTCTGATAGAAAGTGGAGACTAATAGAAATTTGCTCCACTAAATTTTTAACTATGTATTGATATTTCACGAAATTAATCGCATTCAGTCTTGTAATTTTTTTTATATATTTGCACCTGAAGAGAACAGATACGTCGTGACAATTTATATTTTATTAGTACGTTTATAAATATGTATAAAAATGTATTGAATGTGGGAATTATTTTATATTCATAAATTTATGTTTTATTTTAATTTATAATTGTTTCGCTTAAAAAGAATTTATTCATTTATACTTCAACTGAAGTCAGATAAATATAACTATAAATATTTCTTTAAGTTGGGAAGTATAAGGCAGAAAACAGGCTTCAGTTAAACATGGAAAAAGTCGACTTTTGTGGAGGAAAGAAAACCAAACCAATGGTAGGACACAGAAACATAGTAAATAATGATAGAAACAAGAAGAAAAAATCGGAACTTAAAGGAATTTCTTCCACTGGAAAGTGTGTTTATGATTATGCTAAATAGATTGTGAAACATTTATGTTTTGAAAAATAAAATCGTCATACAAATGGAAGTTTTAAACAATTCATTTCCTTAGTGTTTCAGTTGCCCAATACTTATATATACATATGTAATGCTACATAATCTTTCCATGTTAACAAACTTATTATTATTGTTTTCGTTTATAAACTACATTTCATTCTATAAAATATTATTACTTTTAGAAACGTCAACCTAAGTTGGAAGCTGTTACGCTTTACCATTAGAAGCCTATTAATAATTATTCCATTTCAAACCAAAGAAACTCTGATTCTTTCTGATTTTTGTTTATATATTAATCGAAATGTCCTAATTTTGCATTTATAATGGCGACACGATATTAAAATTCTGAAAAAGAGTTAACTGTTCGTATAATATAATGTAATTCACCATTTATTATGTTAATTAACTGTGGGAATTATTTTATATTCATAAATTTATGTTTTATTTTAATTTATATTTGTTTCGCATAAAAATAATCTTTGATGAGAGAGAGAGAGAGTCGCTGGTTGTTTATTATGAGGAGTTAATAAATTTGTCTTGGTTTTTATCACAAGTATCTGCAAATTTGTGAGAGAATAAATCAATTGAAAATATTCAGTGTAATGATTGTCGTTTTCAATTATTATGAAATCGTAATTAAAGCTGCGTGTCACATTAGTTTGTCATCGTAAATTACCATTTAAATACTGTGTTAACAATGAGGACGAATACGGTACAGTTCGGAACCGCAACTTGAGGTTAGCAAGAGTTTAGACCCTGAGAGATTCCATTGCGGAGTGACGAGAAATGAAAAGATGAGTATTTCCTTTTTTTCTGCCTAAACATTTATATATATCAACAATAAATTATAAGAATTCTTTACCATTTTGACGCTAAATAATGAAACAAAAATTTTATTACAAGTTTAGTAGCTGCAGTGACGTCACACGCACCTCAAAGCCAATGAAGGGGATCAATGTTGTTGAAAATATGTATTAATTCACTTTTCCTGTTTAATTTTAAATGTGCGGCGAAAATGAAGGGAAAATTCAATGCTAAATTATAGTATACGAAAAATGAAAAGATATTCTTCATCTCAATTTACAATAAGGTCGGTGAGGGAGGGGGAGTATGACGTCACTGGATACGCGTTACGTTACCACACAGTTTCAATAAATATTCACAATTAATACGCGTAAATTGAGGGAATATACATATAGATTGGAGCAGGTTCCTTGAAAGGTTTGAAAATGGCGCGCGTAATTCCAGTGGAGGAATATCGCACTTCACCGGACCGATTACCAAATAAACGTGTTGACCGCTTCTTCATTGAATTTAAGTTTTGTATTTAAAAGTTTTTACTATACTTCAAACGTATCACTCATCGTTGGTTGCATGTCTGTCTTATTTAGTCAAATTTTTTTCCTAAAAAAATCATTATTTATGTAGGATTGGTTGATTTGTTTTATGTCATTGCACTCTGAGCTGATGCAACCAGTCTATGACGGTCTTAAATGTTGATCACTCGTTCCTCATCTTTATCCCTTCTACTCCAACTCGCTCCGTACAATTTTCTTCTGTCTCGTACTATTATGGTACCAGAGTAATTAAATTTTTTAAAAAGCATCTGTGTTAAAATTATATTAATTAGATAAAGAAGTCACGAAATAACAGAAAAATAAGTAATAAAATATATACCACACTACAACGTTTTGCAACTCTTTTATCTTTCGTGAGGTGATTCAAAACACACGAGGCTCAAGAACAACACACCGCAAAAACCAAGTGTTTTTGAATGACCGGACGCAAGCAACAAGGGTTGCAGAAACGTCGTGAGGTATTTTTTTTATCATTTAAACATGTCTGTTATTTGTATTATTTATGTAATTTAATTTTTCTTCTGTCGTTCCTTTCTCGTTTATGCTTTTATCATCGTTTCTCCGTTCTCCTTTATCATCCCACTATAGCTTATAATTCATCCCCTTTCTCGTATGCGAATCGGAAAGCGGAATATTTTCTCTTAATTTAACACGAACTGTTTTTAAATGTCAAAGTTACACATTGTTAAAGACACAGTCTTTAGATTGATGTTGTCATTTCTGTGAATGTCATTGCTCAAATGGTGACCAGGTATTTCAAGGTATAGGAACCGATTTCCTTTGGTGTAGGGGTCAGCGTGACTGCCTCGCATCACGGAGGTTCCGGGTTCGACTCCCGGCGAGTGCACGAGTGTCAGTGTACGTGAGATAAACTCTCGTATCCACAAATAGTCGCTAAGGTGGATGCGGGTGTAAATAAATCAATTTTAAAAAAAGTTGTGAATATTTTTGGATGGGAATGTTTGTGAGACTGTTACCTGTGTTCTGGTCTGCAGGGAGCGGCTGCTGCTGGGCCATGGCGCTGGGGGCGGCCGTCGTAGTGACGCGCGTCTTGCCGCCGACCACCGACGTCCTCACCACCACGGCGCACGCGCCTCCCCCACCAGCGGCGCACTCTGCGCACGTAAACATCGCCACATGGCTTAAACCCACAACAACACATGGACACAAAATATCAAAGAACCATTCAGGACATCGGGAGACAGCTTACGATGGTCTCTTCGGAATTAAATTAAATTAAAACACAGTACCCACTCTTTGTAGAACATCAGACATGGTCGTAGCACTACAGAACTGAGATTCGTGATAGGACAAGTCATTGGAAGGTGTCGTGAGAAATGTATAATACATTTATATTTAACGTCTGATTCAATTAATAAAAATTAATACTACCTTACCCGACAAATTTAATATGAAAAACAATTATACTGAAAATACTTCTACTTTGCGACGTTCTATAACAAAATTTGAACATAAAATGATAAGTAAAACTAAAATAAAAAACGTTTAACTTAAAATAATAATAACAATGGATTTCCCTGTCATGTCCTTTTTGTTTGTCCAATGTAACATGAACTTCAATTAGAACAATCAATTTTATACTCAGCACTATCTGTGGTGAAAGAGATTGGTAGCATCTTTATGCCATTTAATAAAATCATAAAACGACTTATAAACAACGGAAATATAGAACCTTTCAATTATATGTTTTATATTGGACGTCAAAGCACCACAATGAAATTATTAACGGTATTTATAAATTTGTTGCGGTTGGCACTGAAGTTAATCTTAGGTAATCTAATGTCAATAAAGTCAACAGGATAGTTAATTAATGGTTTCAAAATGGTAGATATTGTGAGATAATAAAATATCTTTGTCTACTGAATTGTATAATATTTCTTGTTTCGTACTAGTAGGTTGATCAGATAAAAAATTCAGAACACTGTCGAAAAAGTTTGGTTTGTGTTTTCAATTAAAATTCTGTCCATGACTGGAATTAGACCCCTCTATAAAACAGTCATAAGGAAACTATACGTGCTTATTGTAACATTAAATTTATGGTTATAAGGAATAATAAAAAAACGATGGTAAGTTTTGGTTTGAAGTTAAATTTCTCAATAAAACATTTCATTAACTCTTTCAGTACCAATTCTGCATGAAGCGAAGATAATGAAGAACCCATAGGAAGGTGAAGAATTTGGAGAGATAATTTATTATCGAGTGTGACACATGGAATTGAAAACGAGACTGATGGCAGAGCAGATCTCAACCCTATTAATAAGAGTAGATCTTCACAGGTAGTCCAATCAGACTACCAAATAATATATCTATTTCGTCGTTGCTAGTTCCATTACCCATTAGTATTACACAAACCTACTTGATTTATGTGGCTGCTCAGGTCTTTTATTAATCTTTGTAAATATGCCAGTTATTTTCTTCCTGGGACTTGTTTTCAATAAGTACTCACATTCTTCTGTTTCCTCAAATTCATTTCTCTCGTTTATTTTCGTTTCCATTAAATTACTTATAATAATTAATTATTTGTAATTCTTTCACCCACATTTTTATTGCTTATTTTATTTATCTAGTTTCCTTGCAATAACTATACAAGAACGTTTTGTTACCATCATTGGCCTTATATTATTTATCATTCGACACGGTTGATCGTGAAATTTTACTAAGAAAGTAAGAATAATTCTCCTAAAATCATATCTTAAAAACCGAAACAAAAGGTAGCGGTAGAAACTAAAGATGGGTAGATTCATTTAGCTAATTGGGAATGAATTACTTGCGGTGTTCCTCAAGGCTCGACTCTTGGGCCATTACTTTTCATTCTTTATATTAATGATCTTCCAGGACTCGTACATCCTCTTAAATCAATTCTTTACGTGGATGATACAAATGTAGTGATTTCAGATAAAAAAAGAGTTGATAATCTGAAGTTTGCAGATTCCTCCGTCGTTTCTGTTTCCTGTTAGTGTGCGTGTGTCAAGTTTTGTGTTTATTCTTGTGTGATGCGTAAATTCTATATTTTATGATAGTTTATTCTTGAATCATTAATTATTTACTGGTACGTTTTAATATTTTTATTATAACTGTAAATATTATATTATACCCTTAGTATATGTTAAAGAATTATTATTTTTGTTATTATTAATATATTTTATTATGTTGGACAGGGACATTTGTGTTCACGAATTTTAGTATCATTATGTTTACATTAATAATACAATAATTATGTTAAATTATTTCTAATTGTCGCATCCAATTATTATATTGTAAATTTATGTATTGACTTATAATATTTCCTCATACGAGGACTAATGGAATAAAATAAATCAAATCAAATCATATGTGATCGCTTATACTACATTTTTATTTTACTGTCAACTTTTATCGTAGATTTCGCATTCTTGGTTATGTAAGTTACTACTAGATTCTGTTATTATTACCTATTTTTTTAAATGAATACGCAATATTTATGTCGTGAACACGACATTCACAGAGGTCACAGAACATCCTACTGGTAGACGCTGGTCTTTGAGCTCCTATAATCACGATCCCTTTACATTTAACCACGCGTGGTTATAATATCATTTAAAACACTATAAAGACCCAACATTCCACGCCTAGGAAAATATTTATCTAATCATTTTTAATAAACATGGCAAAAAAGTGTAGTCATTTATTTTAAATCTTATTATTTACATAATTTTCAGCTATTTTATATGTTATTCGTAAGTTAGGTCGAGGGTATCAAGATTTTCATTTCAGAACTAGGGCATAAGGTGCAGAAGTTATTCAGGTACAGTATGTCGTATTTCTATTTTACGGGTGTCACAATAAAGATATTTATCAACGGGAATTGATTTCCGGATGAATTTAAATAGATTTTGCCTGCGTTGTCATTTACGTTTTTTTTGTCATTTATGCAGCAGGGTGGCGTTTTTACGAATATAAGAGGATTATGAGGATAATGCTATTCGTCGCTTAACTTTATGGACGTGGGAAGTTACAGAATTTACGACACGTGGACAATTTCGGATCATAAAAGCGTTCAACTGCGACTGTAGTGATGGTGTATTTCGAAGGTGTTTCGTAAATTACTCTTCGTAGCCTATATTCACAACTTATCGGATATACAAAAGTTGTATGAAAATGTTTTACTTTGAATATTTCTGAGAGCAAACAGTTGTGATTCCAGTTAGTGACAGAGTTTCCAATAAGGCCAATTTAATTACAACCTTCATAAAAATTTACTCTCAAGTAGCTAATTATAAAAAAAAATCTAATTTTCCGTGTAAATAACATGTTTAAATACTATTTTCCAACGTATAACAGACCTTTATTTAAGAAAAGTCAATTCAAATGATATTTATCTTACTTCAATATAATTAAAAAATATCTTATTATTCATTGTAACGCAGCATGATGAAATAATAAGTCCGGAGAATAAAAATTATAAATCGGAAATATAGTACTGTATGATATTTCATATACAAGAATATTGTTTGTTGTAAATTATATTTTATTTTGGATAAATTAATTATTCTTGATATCAATGTTATACCAATATTGTAACATACAAATTAAGCAAAGGAAAATAAGCCCCACGTTGGGCGCCAAATTGTGTAATATACAAAAGATCCTAAGGAACAAGCTCCACGTTGTAGTGCCAAATTATGTAATATGAGCAATTAATTTAATAAAATAAAGCCACCACCTTAGAGAGCCTAATTAAGTGGTATTCAAATTAAATTAAATAAAGGAAGAAAGTTTACAGGATTTTACGTTGAAATAAAATCAAATTTAACAAAAAATTATTCAATTTCAAATTTAGATATAGGTTGAATTCTTTACATTTTTTGTTTTTAAATAAATGCCTCAGTTTGAATAAGAATCAAAACATCAGGGCCACTTACAAGGCCTCTAATAAAGATAGTAATTTGCAATTTTCACCAAAGTTACAAAAGAAAAATATCAATTTATTTTTCAATAACAAAATTTTATACAAATAACCTAACAACTAGAGAAATCTGATAAAACCATAGAAATCTTTTGGTAAATGATATTTACGTAAAAGTTTACAAAATTAGGTTTTTACATACCATGTTTATTCAGAGGTGCTCCGGTTTGTGGACACCTGCTTATTTTAATTTTAATGGAACAATATTTTATTGACAGGCCATAGCACTGATACCTATTATCGTCTTACTTCATAACACTTTCGGCCCCTTTCTACTTTCCTGTTTCACGAACTTTACTGTCGTCCGTATCGTCACACACTGTATTGCTGTAGAAAAACGTTTAATACAAAAGGTGATGATATTCAGCCTATACTTTGCTGGTCTTCAACTATATTCCATCTAGTCGTGACCTGATCGGCCAGACTACCAAAACACTCTGTCATAACTACACACAGAAGGAACTCAAACAACACACTGACTGACTCTCCGCTTCGCTAAAGTTCTGAGCGTCTTATACACGCTTTTTCGACCACAATCACCGCAGAAACCATTATAGTCTCTGCTTTATTGCGCCAAAACATTGCTGTTCTTTACAATGCTCTAGCCTCTCAAAGTTACGCCGCCAATAATTAAAAGAAAAAATTAAATAAAATGAACATTATACATTGGTAATATCCACAATATATATATTGTTATACCCAGTTAAAAAGGACATAAATTTTGTTCTTATTTCATCAGATTTGTTTACCAACTCAGACTGGGGATTCTTGAGTGGTTTTTATATAAAAAAAGATAATAATAAAATGATGGATAAGTGGCTCTTAGAGAAGGGGAGGACTATAATTGGACGTTTAGCGGCTCTTAGAGTTAATGGTTGACAGACATCTTGACAGAACCCTAAAGGCATAATGACAGAAGTTTTGTGGACACACAATTATATTAAAAGGAAATGTTTATTTTAATTGTATTGAGGGGCTCTCGGAGCGGTGTTTGTTTGGCGGACGTGGAAACTCAAAAACTGTGAAAAGAGAATATTCTGGAGAGGAGGAAGCAGATAAAAGTCAGTGGGATGTCAGAGAGCAAGGGAGGAGGACGTGGAGGAAAGTTAGTGTGGTGTCAGAGTTGGACAGGAGATCTCGAAGGATATGGACGTAGAGTGTGGTGTCAGAGTTGGAACGAGAAAGACATAGGAGTTGAAATTTAGACCGCAAAGAAGGAGGACGTGGAGGCGGTGATAAATATTCGGTCAAAATGAATGGTGGCCGTGCCTAAAAATAAAATAAACATTTTAGTCCATGCAAGCTGTCAGGAGTCGGGATATCAAAGAGGATAAAGTGAACGTGTCTGTGAAGCGTGTGTAAAAGTCTGTGCACAGAAGGCCATTGTAGATTAAAGTGCATTCCTGAAAACCCCAAATAAAATTGTAAGTAATAAATTCTGTAAATTGTTAAATAAGGGTAATCAGTCAGATTTCGTTTTCATTTTATTTAATTGCATTGTTTAAATTGTAAATTTTATTTTTCCGTTTCCTTATCAATCCAGTAAAGACCCTGGGTGTACAGAGTCTGATTTTTAAAAAAATTTAACTGGATTATTAGTGTAAATTTAATTGTTGAGGTAAAAGGTTATAAAAAATATACAGAGATTTTCTTGAGTTGTATTCTAGATTAATAAAATTGTTTTGTTTAATAAAATTTAATAACTTGTTTAATCTAATCTCCTATAACAATAATTACCGACAAGTTGGGTAGTACAATATATATGTAAACAGATATCGAAGACCAACCAGCAAGGTTATTCCTTTTTATTCCATTTACATCACATCGTTAAACGTGAACAGTGCTTGTAAACATGACGCGTACTATGGTAGAAAATTTACGTTCTATTAAAAAACGACTTTTTAACTTTTTCTCATCCTGGGTATGTATTTTAAATATGTTTGTTTGTATAATTATAATGATTTTAAATAATATGTAATATGTATGTCAGTTTTGTACAAAGTATAGTTCCATATTTAAGGCGTAAAGATAAATAGGAGAATGTAGACTAAAGCTGCTTCTGCTGCTGAATAAAAATCTATGATTCAGACTGTACGTGGTTTTCTTTGATCTTTATAAATAATAAACAGTCTGTTTAAATCTAATTGAATTGGTTACTTTTTTGAAGTTCAAATTTTCAAGTAGAGTCTGTAAAAATTGTTAATAAGTAAACTTTTCTGTTAATAAACTATAATTATTGATACTTCATGATGGAAATGATGGAAAACACAATTTTTAGAGTGAGAACTACCACATGGTTTAAGGATTAATGGCGTTCCAATTGCCAGCTGCCAGAATGGCATTATTTTATTCTTTGGCCGGATAAGGAACCACCACGTGTGGTTTTAGCAAGTCGCTCTGCGATATCGCCATTGGAATCTCGGCCTTTCCGCTTTTTCTGTCTCTGATTACTCCGCTTCGATGCACATCAAAAGCGCCTTCCTTGTCCGTCCAGACACCAAAGGACACACCAGAAACAACAATTTTAGCCTAAATATTAAAAGCATCCCATCCCATCCAGCCCACTCAAGTACAGTATTCCGGCTCTTTTCGCCATTGACCAACTCAGTTTAATTTAGAATATTCCTCTGTGACAACAACTCTGGGCGTATAATCTACAGAAGATGAATTTAGTGTGCATCATTGAGACTTCCACTGCCGTGTTAATTGTATCGTACCTTCTGAAGCGTAGTATTACAATTTAATCAAGTTCCATTTAGCTTATTAGGTTTTTCTGTGCCTTTTTATTTGAAGGTCTCACATCATTTTCAGCCAATCAATCCTCGTCGTTCACATTTCTCGTCTTATAACTTCCCAAAATAAAATTTAAAAACGTAATATGCTTAATTTCACTATAAAAATACTAAATTCTGTATCATCCTACAGGAAAACGGAAATACCAAAAGCAATGAATTATTTTATTAACTCTAAATGAAAGGTTAAACGATACATCGGCCGGGCGACACCTAAACGCGTGAATAACTGCAGATATTTCTATGATTGAATGACAAACTAGGAGCTCATTCTACATAGACCTCAAGTAGTAACGTGGATAGCATTTGGATTACGTGGTGTGTCGAATGAGAAACGAGAAAATTATACTGGAGTTTGATATAAAAGAAAGTATATACGGATAGACGGAGTCTCGGAGAATATCGAGATGCATTATTTCTGTTCAACACTGCAGCCCAACTAGCCCAGTCAAACTAAACACATAAAGACCAATCGAGTGAAAAAAATCCCGGAGTTTTGAAAATTGACACAGTTGATTCTTGGTAGGTTAGTTTAAAGAAAATAAAAGAGTCCTCGCGGTGAGGGGGGACGATCTAGGGGTAGGTGGAGGCCTTCAAAGGTGACGTGTTTTAGTTTTTTGCTCATAGCTCCGAAACTATCACTTGTAGCGAGGAATCGATTCGTATAAAAGTTGAAGCTGTTAAAATTTCCTACACAAGTGTTCCTAAACAATTTTTACCTAAGACCAACGGTTTCGGAGTTACACGGCCGAGTAAATAACAAAAATTTAAAAAATCGTCACCATTCAAGGTCCCCCCTAACACTTTATCGCCCCCCCCCCATCACCACCACCACCACCAGGACTCATTTTCTTTAAACTAACGTAACACGGATCAACTGTGCCAATTTTCAATACTACCGGGTTTTTTTTCTCTCGATTTTTCTAATTTGACTTGGCTAAACAACCTAACATAATAATCGCTACAGTTCGAATGTTAGTGAGTTACATAAAAAAAACATTATTAAAATTGAATTCTATATATACAATAATAAAATTTGGTCAATAACGGGCGGAATAAATTTATAGAGTAGAAATTTATAAATTCACTAATATTAAACACACGAATAATATTTAATAATAGAGTTGAAACGTTGTGTTTTTCTTTGAATGTTTTCTTGTAATCAAAACCTTTTTCAATACATGCTCCTGTTGGTTGAAGAAATGTAATTAGGACTGGAAATATTAGTTGTAACAAGGCTAGTTCAAATAAAACGGAAATATATCAAAATAAGAAGTACTAATTTTAATAAAAATTAATATCAAGTACCTTTTTTTAATTACTAACTCAAAAAATGTACTAATAGTATAACAAATCAAACATATATTTAAGAAAAAGAAATAATCAAAACATTACTTGTTTTGTGTAAGCAAACTTAAAAATACAATTTTTACAAGAATAAAAAAGTACTTGATGCTTATTTAAAGAATAATATTTGATTAATAGGTTTATTCTTGTAAAAAGTGTATTTTTTTAAGTTTTTTTTTCAAATAAGTAATGTTTCATTTTTTCTTGATATGAATATTTGATGTAATACTAGTATTAAAATTTTTAGTTGTGGTTTTTTATCAAATTTATTTAAAAACGTTAAAAATCGTGACAAAATCAACAAGGATTGCACAAAGGATGTGTGGAATTTATAACCACTTATTTTTTTTATTTGGCTTCTTGTTTGTATACTCAATATACGTTTAACACAGGCGTTTTATTTTTAATTATTATTTTATTCGTTGAATAAATTTATTCTGGCCATAATTTATTATTCTACATATAATTGATTATTGTATAAATTAACATCCAAACATATATATTAATTACAAAACTTGGATATAACAATCAACCAGTCACGAACTGTAGATCAGCAAGAATTCTATTTCAATAATTTTTTTTTCATTAACTTTCGCAAGGCCCGTTTCTGCTATGAAAGTTCTGTTTTTCCATCTCTGTATCCATTACATGGCCCAGTGAACATACGGGCCTAATTATCACGTCTGGAGCGACGTGGGTTCTTAATTTCCGCTCCCAGACTTTTTTTCAGCAAGAGCGGCTCTTCGGGGAAGTTTATCTCCGGAAATTTTCATGAAAAAAGTTAATAACATGGAATAGCGTATATAGTTAAACAGAATCTCGGACAGTAAATTATTGTTTAGTTTTAAATTGTACTCCTTGACCCAATAGAGAAGATAAACTTCGAGACTGGAAAAAGGGAGAAAGCATTTGCACAGAAAACATAAAAGTCAATTTAAATGTAAGGCGATATATTGTAGAGATTACAAATATGTAATGAAATATTATTAAATTGTTTCTTTAATTATTGGCGGCGTAACTTTGAGCATTGTTTGGTGCTAGAATGCAGACAGGATAATGGTTGATAGATGTATTGTCGAAAAGGCATATAAGACGGTCAGAACTTTAGCGGAGTAAAAACACTTAGATAGGCAGAAAACGTAGAACTCAAATATTCAATAAACTGACAGTGACAATTCGAAGGCGTCCATAAGTGTTGGACAATAATAAAATCAGTGCTATGGTCTGTCTATTAAATATAGTGTTCTATAAAAAATTAAATAATAACGTGTGCAAAAACCAGAACAGTTCTAAGTAAATGGTATGTAAAATAAACTTTCTGCTGTAAACCTTTACGTAAATATCGTTTACCGCCAGATTTATATAACTATTCAAATTTCAATAATTTAGTTGTTGTTAGACGTTCATGAACTTTTGTTATTGTAATTAATTTACTCTTCGATTTATTCCATTATTTTCTCCTACCATACTTTTGCAGGAAATAAAGTTGATTTATACGTGAGTGCTGTGGAATTGTAAATTAATTTCCTCCCTTGAAGTTGTCATGGGAAACCATGATTAAACTGCGGATTTTTAGCATTTATCTTGGCCGACGTGTAATTGCAGAGACGCAATCTCCTATTAGTACTTTATCATATATATTCCGCAGATGTAAGATACGAAGTTTGATATTATACGAACCATTTATGATACGTACCTACTCAAGGAGCAGATATCAGAAATATATATCTCACAGATAAATATAAGAGATATCTGTGGCGACGAAAGCCAGTTCGGGGAGATTGGATAAATATTTTAAATTGTAAAAACATACGTAATTAATAATTTTTAATATATATATATATATATATATATATATATATATATATATATGTGTGTGTGTGTGTGTGTGTGTGTGTGTAGAGAGAGAGAGAGAGAGAGAGAGAGAGAGAGAGAGAGAGAGAGAGAAAGCCTAGAGCAATGACACACTCAAGTACATAAACGGAGGTCGACATTTCTCCTCAGTATTGTATTGCGGGCGAGTATAGCTGGACCAACTCAGGAGATGTATTGGAACATTATGTAAAAAATGAAAAAAAATACGTCTGATTGAAAATAATTCATAAGAAAGGTAGCCAATTCAGACCAAATAAGTGATAATATAAATAACACACAACGTTTCTAGGATTCCAGAAACGTATTTATATTATCACTTATTTGGTCTGAATTTGCTATATTTCTTAGTAATTAGAAACATTACGTATCTTTAGTAATATATAACGGCTAGAAAGTCAGTTAAGAATCTTTATTAATTTAAAAATTACTTGAACATTTTTAATTAACATCAATTTCTAATCGAATACGTTTATTTCACAATCCACGGATCTCATAAGTCAAGTGTGAACTATAAATAACCCGAAAACGATATAACAAAGTTATACATAAGATGAGACGAAAAATTTTATCTGAGATTGCAGAAATAACGGTTCTGAGATAAACAATTATATTTAATGAAATATATGTTTAAGACGCGTTTTTAATTCCCTATTTGTTTTACCCTTTCTCACAAACATTGGACTCTCGACACTTGACAGGCAATTTTACATATTACATATTGCTTATCTTAATCATTTATATAATCTTTGTCGTCTTTATAATAAATTATAAATAAATAGTTAGATATACATGATATAAATTTTCTGTGATCTGAATAATTCAATTAATTGAAAGTGTGTATTGATAATGAAAGGAAGGTTATTAAATTTTATGAAAAGTAGGTTTGATTGGGAGAGTTGTTAAGAGACTCGATTTTATGCAGTATTGTGTTGATATATTTATTGAGAAAATATACCGGATATCAAGGAATATATCAACACCCGACTGCATAAAATCAAATCTCCTAGCATACCCAAACATAAAAATAAATAGTCTTGCTTTAATTAAGAATATACATTTTAAATTAATTAAATTATTCAAATCACACAAAATAGATGTAATATATAAAACAAACTAATATTTATAATTAATTAGAAAAAGTTATAAGATTAAAATTAACAATACCATAAACAATGTATAATACTAAATTTTTGTACTGCAATGTTTGTTAGAAAAAAAGGGAGTTAAAAACTAGTCTGAAAAAATATTTGTAATTAAAAATAACATTCATTTTCAGTTAATGAGGTCATTTTTCATTTAAAGCTCTTTCACAGTATTAGATTTTGAAATCAAATATTATGCGAGATTAATGTATGAAATGTTAAAGTCAATTGTTCATCCATTAAATATTAAAATTGGTGCACATAATCTGATAGCTGTATTCTCAAATAACCTCTCTGGTCTGAAATTGAGATTCTCATAAAATTTAAGGCATTAACTTAAAACAAATTTGTCATTTTTTATCTTTTAAAAATATTCGTTTAATTTCAATTTCATTAATTGCTTATTTAATTAATCTTGTGTATATCGCAATATATTATTTTGTTATCTTTATTGTCATGTGATAATAGAAGAGCATATTACAGTGAAACTCTTTTAAAATGCTATATTTAATTATATACACACTGACCACGACGCCCTTCTAATCCACTGTGAACGTCTACGCCAAAAAAATAATCCCCCAATTTATTGTGTATAAAAGGTCTTTAAAAAAATTATGATAATTTAAGAATAACCCTGTACTTATTTCCACAATTCCACTTTTAGACGACACTAGGATTCTTACACTACAACCTGGGCTACTTTTATCGCCCTTCCGCACCTTTATTTTTTTCCCCCATTTAAATCCCTTCATATGCTATTAAAGCGAAGCTTCCACCACCATCTTGTCATTTTATGTTAGCATCGTAATTGTTAAACTTTGATTGTGTGCTTGTGATTGGGGTCAAATCACTATATCAGTATAATTCCAATATAAAAATGAGTCACTTGCTCAATTATTTATAACCAGAATATCTCAACACTAGAATATCTTAATCAACTTCTCAGTGTCCTTTTTATATACTAAACCTTCATAAGCCAAGTAATAGCCACGTTGTTTCTACTGTCTTCCCACGACGTCACCTTCAGCCTCTAAGAGCCGTGGAAAGAAGAATCTGTTATCCATCATCATCGCATTGTCCGCCAGCGACTTGCCCATCTGCCGTGCATCCTACTACGGCCACCGATCCATAAAAATATATCCATCTCCCAGCATCCTATAAATTCAAATATATTCGGAAACATAAAACAAAGACAACTGAACCACACTATAACTGTCTCATCCCAGCGTAAACCGAAACGTGCCGGTTTAGATTATTTTTTCCGCTCCAAACAAATAAAAAATAAGCCTGCACCAATCACCTCCCGAAACCCAAGTAATATGAAAAAAATAATTTACTTACCTACGAAAATAATAAAACAACATTCATGCTGAAGAGGACTTCTGAACCTATAACGGCGAAGGGCTCGGGTCCTTGTCTGACAATGATATAATCATTATTTTAGCCACGCCTTCTCTTCTTCCTGCAAATCTTCCAATATCTTTTCATCCAATCCTTACCTTATATTTTTTGCAGTTTTACTCACGCGTTTTCAAGCCTTCATGACATTGTCCTACATTAATCGGTTTCTTGCTTTGAACTATGCCGGCCTGAGGCCACCTGGAACTATGTTCTCGCGGAACCTCACCTAGTTATTTACTAGCGCTTACGCGTTTTGCTTACTACGCTCCCTGTACATTCTTCGTTATCCCACGGGATTTAATTTCAGCGAGGTTTCCTGACCCCCATTACCGAGAACTTCATCACATTTAGCCTTCTCATTGCATCCACTAAATAACGTTAACTCATCGTAGAATAATGAGACCCACCAAAAAAAACCTAAACAGCTCTTGTTTCACTCAGTATTTACAATACTGTGCTGTGACTTAATTACCCACTCGCAGATTTAATTAAAGCGCCCCCACCCCTGCAAATTTCGGAAGGGAGCATCTGCAGCAGTGGGAGTAATTTGACGGGACAATGGCCTGCCACCTAGCGGCGCGTCCGTGAACCACGTTGTAAATGGCGACAAGATTCTGCTCCCGCGCTTCGCTAATCCAATTAGTGTAAGTGGAGGACCAAGGCCCCTTTTAGCCTTTTATATCGGACGCATATGGCCACCAAAAGCTCAACTAAAATACGCGACAGCCTCTCTCCTTCTTTTCCTCGGGTGACTCCAAATCGTCAATATTGCCGAAAGCTCTTTTATGCGGGATCAATTCAATGCGATTTCTTGACTACCAGCTTTAAGTCCTCCACTTTCTCTCTCTTCTACTCCGGATATCGTCGCCTCCCTTTCTTTATTTCCCTCCCCTGATTTTTTTATACAAGCGCGGAAAGCTTCGCTTCAGGACACCTGACATTTAACGCTTCATTCATATTACATGAATTGAACTTTTCCTCAAGTGCGAGAAAGCGAAAGAAATTAAGTTAGACTTTCGCGATCGAATTCCTTTAGAATTGCATTTTGTGCCCCGAAGAATATTTGAAGGAAATTAGACTTCATGCTCCTGTGGAACAACCCAGTTCCGTGGAAATAATTTATTACTCAATCATAATCACGTTATTAATTTAAATATACGCCGTTGCCTAATTTTTCTTCCTTAAAAAAAATTATTTAAATAAAATAATTTTTTATTTCACGCAAAAAAAATAGTACGAAAAATTTGATCTTTCGTGGTCGATTTTTCTAAATGAATATCTGTTTATGGCAAATTTAAAAAAAATGTATATAACAATTTCTTATTCATAAAATCTAATTTTGAATAAATCAAGTTTTTTCTTTCTTCTTTATCCTTGGCGTACCGAAACGACTGGCAGACTTACATGACAAATTCAGGATTTTGTTTTTGAGTGGCAGAATCAAAATTATTCAAAGTAAATAATCTTTAAAAATAATACGAAATATTTTGGATGGATTATATACGTATTCTACGAATTATTCATTAATAATAGTTGCAGAAATTCTCAGCTGTGAAGGAAAAAAACCGGAATACTACAGAATTACATTTAAGCTACAATAAAAACATTGCATCAAATTTGAATTTTTCGAAATTGACGAATATGAGTACGGGTAACGTAATATAAATGCCCTGGATTAAGTGATAAAGACTTTTTCGATCTAACAGTGTTGTTAAAAATCAGAGTATAAAACACCCTCTACTACCAGCATTACATAATATATTTTACAGTTAAACAGTACCTATCGACCAGAATTCTCGTACTCTCTCGCACAATAATACATTGATCTACGTCCGATTCCCCATAATTGCCTCATAACTAAGCTATAGTAAACAAAATTACTAATAGGGTGTTCCATGAACTTGGGAATATATACATAATAATAAACACTATTCGTTCTAACTCCACAAATATTCCAACTTCTACGAATAAATTCGGTAAGAAAGTTTATGGATCCAATATGTATTTGTGTATCGCATTTCGTTGCAACAGGAAAAAAGAACTACGACCTTAACGACTTCCACGCTTACCTAAACTTTTGTTGTTATAGTTACCACAGGTCTTTGTGTATCCAGCCACCTCTAGAGACTCAGCCACTGGGACTATAAAGCTTGAATTAATCTCCTTTTGTTTGACGGAGTGCCTTTTCCCGGTTCCTAGTCTGTAGTTTTGTGTCAAGTCTCAATTTTATGTTTATGGTACTTTATTTTAATTGGGCTGTTTTAATAACATTGATTTGGTAATATATAATAATTAAGCAACTTTCAATTTTTTTCCATTTCAATTTTATTATAAGGCTTTCAACTTTATGTCGTCCACAAACTTCTGTTCTAAAATAATTACAATACATTAAATTTTGTTAAAATTTTGAAAACTTCAAAATAAAAAAGATTATTTAACACGGTATACTTGTTACATACATGCCTTTAATGCTCTTGATAATTTAATATAAAAAATATGCTGTTCATTTTTTAGCATAATATACTTGTAGGTGACCTGATAGTGTGTAAGCCATTCCAGTATGTACTTGGCTCTATCGATTCCTAGGACAGTACAAAGAGCTCGTATGTTTGTCAAAACCGACCCACTCACTTTCCGTGGCTGTAGATTTCGCTTTCTACAAGGTCTACCAACCTTCCAGCGGGGAAAGGATATAAACTAAACTTTTGCTTTATAAAGTATTCACATAGCTCCTGAGAGTTTGCCTCTTTATTTAGACCCACACTTTCCTTTAAAATATAACTCAGGCTAAAGACTAGTGACGTCACACCCCTCCGTGATCAAATTGTAAATTTATATAAAGAATATATCCGTTGATTTTATTATTAATTCAAGTATTTATGGTTTAATTTTGTATTTTGCTTTCAGCCACACATTTAAAAATAAATAATAAGAAAATCTAAGGAATACATATTTTCATCTGCATATAATATATCCCCTTTATTGACATGAGTGGGGCTTGACGTCACTGGTGGTACTACTAAACCTCGTCTTGTTCCACTCCGTATTGACTGATTACAATCCTTTAATCGTTCCTGCCGTTCGATTTCTTCCCAAGTTGAGTATTACTATCAATTTAATGAGAACTATAACACTTATAGTGGTTTAGGATAGTGACAATCACAAGAAGTAACATCTAGAATTTGCTGAGAATTTCAATCACGCGCGCATAAAGCAGTAGTGTAAACTTTCGCCACCAGGTGCCAACTTCAAGAATTATTCTATTTAACCTATATAGTATTACAGATAAGGGTCCAATACATACGTTTATAAGTAAATATGTTGTGATGTAATACCACGCGTTTTCCAATTATGTAGTAGTATTTATTTTTCATTTAGCAAAAAAAATAAACAATTTATACAACTTTTAAATTCAACAAGGAGGTATTTACACCTTTCTATGGCCCCGGTGCTATAACAACTGAGTTATTAACAGAAACTAACCGTATTAAACCAAAGATTGAGCATTAGCTGACCTCTTTCTAATTTAACCCGGGAAGTATAGTTGCATCATTTAGAGGATAATTTGTGATGCTTATTTTATCAGACAAACTGGATACGACCTTGGGCCCCTGTGGTTGTCATGCATCAGGAAAAAACAGGAAAACGAATTCTGCGACACAGTAAAACATGCGGACATCTTGGACGCCTTGCTGCATATATAATCATAGAAACGAACAAGCTTCTTCAGTCTTGGCCTAGTCGTGAGAATGCTTGGAGTTAGCAACCGGTACATTGGCAAAAACGCCGACCCAACAACGATGGTTACTAACAAAGTTTCATCATCTACTAAAACCATTAGTTAATTTATAAGACTAAATTGCCGTTGTATGTACACTGTACACTTGATGCGTACATTGTATACCTAATAGATTAATTAGGTTTTAAACAACTTAATGTTCTGTACTATGAGACCTACAATAATGGTCCATACATGTAAAGGTGCAGAAACTCACAAAGTTTCACGTACATACTGCAGATGTTCACTATGTAACTTTTGTTCGCACAACACACGACCAAGCGGTAATCCAAATTGACCCTTACCTTCGGCAGCATTTATCTGCCAATGTTCTTCACAGTAACAGTTTACATTTAAATTATGGTTCATCTTTATACATCAAGGTTTAATTAATTTGAATTCTGGTATGCATATTATATAAATTATTTCAGTCTTCTTTAATAATTTTTTTATTGTACAACTCCCACTATAAACAAACCAACTGAAACTAAACAAAGATAAAAACAAACCCAAATATATAAATCCCCCTTATTATAATTATCAATTTATAAATGTAATGAGTTTATTCATTATTCCCCCTCTATTTTAGTAAGTCTCGACTCCCTAACTGTGTGCTCCCAGTTATTCCGAACAATTCCACTTAAATACAATTCCCATTTCCCATTTCCCAATTCACATTCTCCTATGAAATTCTTTTCCAACACTTTTCATGCTCCACCTTCTTTGTATATACATTTCACACACACTTCAAATCCTCCTGTTTTATCATACCATTTTATCTGTCTCCCAACTGTTCTTCATCATTTAATTTCCAGTCACCCACCAAATGATTATAAATCTTGCATAGTCTTTCACAAATGCAGCTTTCCATCTTGCAATTCACATGCTTCAATACTTTATTTATCATGTTGATTAAGAGCATCGTGTAACATTTTTATTTCAATTACATATTTTTAATACTATTTATAATGTTATGTTTGCATTACCAACAACATCTTTAACCTCATTGGTCACATTTGCAGAAATTATTTCACTAGTTTTCTGTAATTGCTTAATAAATATCACATCTGTAATGGTCACTAAACAATTATTAAATTTTTTGTTGTCATTGTTATCATCATAAGATCATGAGACATGACACAGACACTCCTTGCACTTGAAAGATTTATCATCATTTACTAGCATGATACCTTTGTTATAATTAATTGAATTAATTGTTTGATAGTCAGATAGCAAACTGAGACAATCCGCCTGGTTTAAAATTATGTAAATGAGCTTCTAATTTTCGGACAATATAGTGATCATTACTGCTAACACACTCATTGTTAAAAAATTTACTGTCGGATACAAGTTCATTAAGTTTTTCTTCACCTTAGAGTTTAGTGTAAAGAGCATAACAACCAGGTTTCTCCTTGCTTACATTCTTCTTCTCACATTTATTTCCATCCACACACTCAGATGTATGTGATCTATTTAAAACCGTTTCAATTTTTTTTCCATCGGTTTTGTTATTCAATTCCTCAATACGAACAAGTGGTTTCTTATTCTCATGCACATCAGCAATATTGCCCCATTTATTTTTATTGTAGACTGCTTTAAGTTCACAGAGTTGAAAAGTCTCAAATTTACTATATCTCTGCAATGCAAATTTAAATTTATTGTATTCCTTGGCACATATATATTTTACGTTCTTTGTACTTTACGTAGGAAAAATGTGGAATTTAAACTGTCAAACAATTTCGGCATTTCATAATTCTTACAAGCTTCATTAATTTTGCTTTTTAAATATTCTTTCCTTTCACACAAAGCTCCTGAACTAACTGCATATAATGATTTACATTTTGATTTTCTTCTAACTTTTTCTCTCCCATCTTCCTTTTCTCCAACCTTGTTACGTTATCTTCTTCCTTCTTCAAACTTTCATTCACTTTCTTCTCTATGTGATCCATTTTGTTAAATAATATTTTGAAACGTTCAATCATCGTAATATTCTCCTAAACAATAAACTCCGTCATTTCCACAACCTCTTCTAACACTAACGCTTTCTCCACTTCTGCATTCTCATGGACGATTTGATTCACCATAATTAAATGTTACATACACGTACGCCGCTATTCAAATTCCACGTTCGGGCGCCAAATATATAATAAACTCTTTAAATTATTGTTCATCTTTATACAAAAAGGTTCAATTAATTTGAATGCGGGTATGCATATAAGATCAATTATTATAGTCTACTTTGTTTTTATTGTACAACTCTCGCCATTAGCACATCAACTAAATCTAAACAAAGATAAAAACAAACCCAAAGATATAAATCCCCCTTCTCGTTATTATTATCAATTTGTAAATGTAATAAGTTTATTACAGTACATACCGCTGACGTTCAATATGTACCTTTTATTCGCACAGAACACGACCAAGAGGTAATCAAGTTTTACCCATACCTTCAACAGCATTTGTCCGCCAATGTGCATCAGTGTGGCTTTCCTTCAGTTCTTGTAGTGTTGTTGAAAGTAGGGGTACACACATGAATGATGACCTTAAAAAATCACCACAGGAAAGATCTGTTGTTTGAACCCAATGAATCTTTTAAGCTGGCCCTGTATTTTATGTCGTGAATTATCAACAATGTTAATTATTCCCTTACAGTGAAAATGACGACCATTTGAACAAAATAATGTAGTAAATAATAAATATTGTAATTTGTCTCCTTTCTTCGTGAGCAAAGTGCCTAATTTCTGCCCTGGTTTCCACCTGCTACCATGACACGCTGGCTGGACAATGTCGCCGCGTGCCCGCAGGATATTGATTAACTTTAGGTCCTCTTTTTTTTTATCAAAGAGCCACCAGCGTATTATAAAATTGCGGGTAGGCTACAAAACACCGATTTCTAAAATTTCAAAGTTGCCATCACTGATTCATGATAAAAGCACTCAGAGCTTCACCGTATTTCATATCGTTTAGGTAAAAAAAAAAAGACTTGTCTACTTTGAATTATTTAGAAGATATATTAGAAAATTCCTGTGAACGTGATTTATTATTCATATCAATACCTTTGTTCTGGAAAATTCACTGAATTAATTTACTAAAAATAACATCAAAGGAACGAGAGAGAATTTGTTTTCGAGTGTAAAGCTTACGTACGCAGAGAATTATATCCGGGCATGGCGCACAGAGAGTTCATCACATTTAACCTTTCCGACTCGTCTCTGTGTGAGTTTGTGTGTGGTTTGTAATGAAGATACATTTCGCGTCCTTGTAACAGCAATAATCACATGACCCCGAGTACATTTTGCATCAGCTCATTATTTACGAAGGACGGTATTTGTATCGATGAAGGCTAATACACTCGTCACAGTTAATTGAGAGGATTGGCTATTCCGAACAGGTTAACGAGTTCGACGTAACGAGATTTGATCGTGAAGCTAACTGCCAATGTTAACTGTCGCATTTGTCAATGCTCAGGGATAAAAGAGAGCACTTTCACACGAAATGGAGGCGATAATCAAACCAAACCGACGATTTGCTGTTGTTGTCTCACCGCAGAACAATTACTGTTAGGACGTAGTAATTAAGAAAAACTCCAGGGCTGTTTTCAGTAGGTGAAGTGGATAAAGTAATTTCGTAATTACCAAATATGTCTCCCATTAAACTGCAGTCTATTTGTAGACTGTATATTATCATTATTACCATAGTGATATTTACTTCAGGCGTCCTTCATTTACTCGTAGTCTAAAACTTCATCCTAGTGTCTTTATTTACGAAATTTCTATTTGACAATTTCTCCATACAAATCTAATAATAATAACATTTTATAAAGATACATAAATTACATTATTGAACCATAACAACATATAAAAGCTAAGAACTCACTTAAGAATTAATTATAAAAAAATTACTAGCACATAACCATGTTAACATAAAATTTCTAATAAACCAAGTTTCTTCCACAATCCATGCACCTCATTAGTCAGGTTGTGCCACTACACACAAACTCAAACAACCTCATAACACAGGTATATATAAGAGAATACCAGAGAGATTATTTGAGAATATAGCTATAAGATTATGTGCATCACTTTTAATATTTAATGGATGAACAATTGACTTCAACATTTCATACATTAATCTCGCATAATATTTTATTTCAAAATCTAATATTGTGAAAGAGGTTTAAATAAAAAATGACGTCATTAACTGAAAATGAATGTTATTTTTAATTACATATAATTTTGACCAGTTTTTAATTCCATTGCAGTCTTCACAAAAAAATTGTATATTTCATTATTTTTATAGAATTGTTTATGTCAATCATAGCACTTTTTTCTAATTAATTATAAACATTTGTTTTATATATTATATCTATTTTATGTGACTTGATAATTTAACGAATTTTAAATGTATATTCTTAATGAAAGAAAAATTATTAAATTTTATGATTGGGTATGTTTGTAGAAGTTTTGATTTTATGGAGTCGGGTGTTGATATATTTCTTCATATCCGGTATATTTTATCAATAAATATATCACCACAATACTGAATAAAATCGAATCTCCTAACAACTTACCCAATCAAGCCTACTTTTCATGAAATTTAATGATATTCCTGTCATTAAGAATAAACATTTTCAATTAATTGAATTATTCAAATCACAGAACATTGATATCATATATATCTATTTATTATTTATAATTTATTATGACAACTGCAAAGATTATATCAATCATTAAGATAAGTAAAATTTAATATAAAAATTTAAGTCCAATGTTTGTTACAAAGGACAAACCGAATAGGGAATTAAAAACGCTCCTTCAACATATATTTCATTAAATATAATTGTTCACCTCAGCAACCGATATTACTGCATTCTCAGATAACGTTTTTGGTCTCATTTTATGTATAACTTTGTTATATCGTTTTCAGTTTATTTATAGTCCACACTTAATTTATGAGGTCCACAAATTCTAAAATAAACGTATTATTTTAGAAATTGTTATTAATTACAAACGTTCAAGTAGTTTTTAATTTAATATTATTCCTTAACGTACTCTCTAGCCTTGATATATTACTAAAGATACATACATAATGTTCTATCTCATCTCCTGAGTAGGCCCAACTATACTTGCCCGCAATACAATACTAAGGAGTAATGTCGGCCTCCGTTTGCGGACTTGAGTGCAGTACACTAGGCTCTCTCTCTCTCTCTCTCTCTCTCTATATATATATATATATATATATATATATATATATATATATATATATATATATATTAAAAATTATTAATTACGTATATTCTTACAATTTAAAATATTTGTCCAATCTCCCGAACGCGCTTTCGTCGCCACAGATATCTCTTATATTTATCTGTGGGAAATATATTTCTGATATCTGCTGCTTGAGTAGGTACGTATCATAAATGGTTCGTACAATATCTTCGTATCTTACAGCTGTGGAAAATGATAAAGGACTATTAGGAGATTGCGTCTCTGAAATTACACATCGGCTAGTGTTAATGCTAGAAAGCCGCAGTTTAATCATGGTTTCTCATGACAACTTCAGGGGAGGAAATTAATTTACAATTACACAGCACTCACGTATAATTCAGCTTTCCTGCAAAAGTATGGTAGGAGAAAATTAAGAAATAAACCGCGAAGAGGAAATTATACGCGGCAGCAAAATTTCACTACATAATCCAATATTTAGAGTCGTAACTGTAATTATGAAAGTAATATGTTGCCAACGACAATAAATTACTGTTATTACTTAAACCATAGAAATATTTTTTAACGAGACTACTGAGTATGACGTAATTTATTGATACATTTTGTTATTAAAAGTGAACCTCTTACTAAAAGTTTACTCCGTAATTAGATTCCTTAATTGTACTTCATATATAAGCATTTTATGTTGAGACATTTATTCCATTTTAAATACATACGTGTTTGTCTGAAAATATTAGAATAGCTACTTATTAAACAAAAAAATATTTCTTTCAAATCAATCAACATGTTAATTGTCAATCGGCTTTACTAGACAACAATTTAGTTATTTAAGGATTTATTGCTTAATTATAAAGCCTGAAATTTAGAATCGTTTTGGATATACGGGAAAATGTGTTGTAAAACAGTAAAATAAAAGAATTCATTTTAGTAACACATAGAAATAAATCCACTCTCGAAAATTCTCCGTATTATTCAAACAACATTTTAAACTTAATTAATTTAAAATATTCTAACCATTTCTTAAACAAAAGATATTTCGATAAAAAAATTCCACTATAACTGGTTAAAATAAATGCGTTATTTATTCTTTCAATTCTAATTGTATGTAGCTTAAAATTTTTCAGTTAATATATAAAACGAGTGGTTGTTATTTTCCGCAAAATAAACTTTTAATTATTATCTGAAAATTATTGATATGGAAAAATTTTTATTTCCACATTTGTTACTTACTTTTATAAATAAATTACAATTTCAAAATGTTTCAGAAAATTAATTGTACAACTATTCATTTCAGTTAAAAATTAAAATAAAATTTCTCATGACGTAAATTGAAAGCTTAAAGAAAGGTTTTCAGATTCTTTATATTATTTTATATAAACGTGTTTCATCGATTTGTATTAATTATATAAGTCATAATATTACAATTGAATTAATTCAAGATTTATCATTACGACTTCGACGATTACCATTATTTATCCGACGTATATTAACAGACTAAATAAATATTCCCAAAATCAATTATTTGCTTTCTGACACCGCCTATTTTCCAGATTTACCTCCGTCGGATTATTTAACCTTTCCAAACTTGAACCAAATGGCTCTGTGGAACAAGACAATGAGGAATTGGAGACTGCGAACCGGATCCCCTTTAAACAGGGTTTCGAAGTTGTTCAACATCACTCAAGAAAGAAAATGACAGCCAGATATAATTATATATTTTCCCAGTTTTGGTAACCGTGGTGATCGTTTCTGAATGTTTCTATAAGAATTTAACCAATTTGTTTTCAGCCGTAGATCCGTTACGACGTAAATTTTGCACTATGTTTTTTTAAAATTGCCTCCACGTTGTATATTGTAGTTCCTTACCGTGATGGCGTCAAGAGCTCCATTTGCCGCTGATGGTTTGTTTTGAGCACGTTCACGAGTGATGTATAGAATATTAGCAGGCGTTGACAAGCTTCAGCTAGTTCGCCAATCTATTTGCTTGTTGTACTTGCGCATATCTGCAATTATAAATAGCCTCAACTGTCAGCTGATAACGTGCTTATTTCAGCAACCGCTGCTAATTTTAGAGTAATCACGTTGCAGCACAGACACGGGTAATTAGGGGCAGCAGCTGATACAAACGCGGCGATATCCAAATATAGATTGATCGTCGTCAACACGGATCACGTAATGTACGACGCATTGTTTACATCATCTGGACGTGAGTCAAGGGGCGATGGAAAAAAAGTTTCTCCTCGTCCATATAGCCGCAGAGGAATAAATAAAAGAAGAATTTTATTCAAACACACCTACGATGCGAACCCAAGTTTTATTTCCATATAAACATAACAAGTTAGAAATTTATTGATCAAGTCCTAGCGTTAAGGATTTTCTCCGGACCGGTATGTTGGATAGAATCTCTGACACTTGTCTTCTTCTTATGTAACAGTGACGCGTTTCTAACGCAATAAAGATAAATAAAGGATATAATTAAGTTACTTTATACTTCATCATGTCACTCGTGTTTCTGGTTATCATCAAGAAATATAGCTTGTCCGATTACTTAATAAATTACGGTTCCTGTGCAATCAAAATTAACTGAGGGACAATGCAATTCTAACACTCGTTATTACTTGCTTTTTATCCCAAAAAGTTCACATTCAAAGAGTAAAACAAATTATAATACACACAACTTTTCACAATATGTTAACATAAGAAAAAGAATATGATGAAAGTCCTTAGTAATTAATACTGCCCGGGTTGTCATAATTAAACTCTGCAACATCCATAACACCGGATAAGACTCCAATATTGTTTTTTAATCACGATATTTTTGTGTAACGCCCACCCATGCCCTCCATAAGGGTGCTACTTTTATGGCTATACATTTTAATAGCTTTATTAATTAAATTATTTAATTATAACTTCACTAAATATTTTTATAAGTATTACAAGCCAATTGAGGAACATAACGCTTGTATTCTTTGAAGTTCAATACTGAGAACTATTGTGTCTAATTATTATTACAGTATATACAGTACGTGTTGGCAGATCATGTCATATTAGACGAAATTTTTGGAGCTATAACAGCATCAATAAATAAATTAACTTGAGTAAGGCCTAGCAATTGTAAACAAAAACTCACCATATTGACTGCCACAAAGCCTAAAGTATGTAACATGGTTCATTGTATAAAATAAGTGCAAAATAACGAAAGACGCCAACTTTTCAGTAGAAAAATATTAATTTTGTGCAATGTCGTTAATTTATAACAGCTCTGACTTGAATTTATTCCCTTAGACATTTACAAATATGTGACATCATAAAGATATCCACACACAACCAAAATTGTTGATGAATTCTGCCTGAAATATTTCGTCAGTTTTAGCAAATTCAAAATATATTAAATTATATCTTTGCAGTTGTTATACTAAATTAAAAATAATAAATAGATATATATATATCAATAATTAAAAAATAAGATGTATTGCTTTTACCTTCATTTTATGACTCTCTCTCTCTCTCTCTCAACGGGCATTGAAGGCAGAGTATTCCTTGGAAATTCTAAGTAAAAATTTATTTATACTACTATTTATAGAAGAATCTTGGCAATGTCTGGAAATCATTTATTCCATTCTACACCTGATGAAGACGAAACTTTGTGTCAATTTTTATGTTTTCGCTTAATAAATTAATTATGACTAATTTGCCTGTAAATATATTAATAATTGAAAAAATTTTAAATTATCATAAACTTCATCTGTTTTCCTTTTTTTAAACTATTGTTCACCTGATGAATTCCTAAATTACGAAACAGACGTCAAGGTATTTACATTGCCATTAATTAAACCTTTTCCGACTATTTAGCCATTATACGTATTTAAGTATGTATATATGTATTTAAGCTACAAATTGGCAGCTTTGACGGTGGCAGATACATGAAACTACGGTAATTAAATGTAATTATTGTATATGAATAAACTGGACGTAATGATAGTATAAAATACATACGTGTATATAGAATGATATATATAAGAATAATATTTTTCTCCCTGAAAAGTAACGGTGGAAGTATACCTGAATATAGAGATTGACTAAGGAGACGAACTATATTCCTCTATATTAAACAATTTTGGAATAATATTTGGTATGCTGTCGGTTAAGGGTTTAAAGATTGTATCGAAAAGTTTTTTTTAGGGTAACAGGCTACATGAGGGTAATCCACATGGTGGCAACTCCCTTTTAATAGCATAGGAAGGGATTTGAAAGGGGGGATGCGGAAGGGTGGAGGAAGGTAGCCAGGGGTTACTAGGGACCCGTGCTATATTTTAAGGATCCTACCCGGCATTCACCTAAAGAAATGCAGGGAAAACCTTATAAAAACCTGCATCGGGTAGGTCGGGCATTGGGTACTTGTCCCACGCCCTTCCGATAGCGGGAGAGGTTCCTGGCTTTTCTTTTAATATTGTGATTTATATACACGCAAGAGAGTAATTTCTCCGTCTGTGAACAGCAGAGGTAATTTGAGCGCAGTATATTACGTTCCGTGGACGAATTTAACCGAGGGATTCTGGCCCCCGAGAGGAACAACCTAAGCAGGAAAGCCGCCACAATAAATTCTAATCTTCTCCCCTTACCCTAAAAAAACTTCAATATTACGTAAGGGTAATTAATTTTCTTGGCTTCACGAGGGCCCGAATTCACGCTCAATGTTGGCAATTTTTTTTTACCATAGGGAGAAGTTAATTGAGGCAAGAACCTCGATAGAAGGAAGCCTATCAAGTAGCCCACTTATTCTGCTTATTCTGTCGCTCTCTCTCTCTCTTTCCTTGCTTTGCCTACGCAGCTAAGGGTCGACAGTAAAAATCAATTTTTGGCTTTCATCTACCGCCAGTGGCAGACTTCACTGGTACGGTGATTGTAAGAACCTAGGCTAATTTTGTTTTCTATTACTAATTTCATTACATCTGCAAGACGAGAATGAAAATTTCCTAATATACGAACCGGAATTACTAGACTAGTTCGCGGAACTGCGGTGGAAGTTTGAAGTAGTGAGAAAGCAAAGAATGATCCGTATGGACGAAGCAACATTGGCAAACCTCTTTATCATTTTATTTATGTACGAGTATAAAAAACGTTTTATAGCAACTCTCCACAGTACAAACATTGCTGTGATGGACGTCACGTGGATATGTAGTAAATAGTTAAACTATTTTAACTTTTATGACATATACTTTTATATCTACTTGTACACGATTTTGAATAATATTGGTTTATAAGATTGCTATGAAGGTGTATGCATGTATCTTATTTCCTATCAAGTAGGTTGTTTATTTAGTTAGTTTGTTAAAATGAACGATAATTGTGAACGGTTATGATTTAATTACAAAAAACCTATGGTTAATTTTTGTTATACTTATATATTTTTAATAACACCTTATTTTACATATATTTTTAACAGTGACGCACGGGTACTCAATCTCTACATATTTACAATCAAATATGTGAAATTATAATTATATACACATATAACCAAAAATTTTCAAGAATCTCACATGAAGTAATTAGTCAGTTTTAGCACATTAAAAATCTATTAAATTATAATAATTAACAAATATTTGGTATTGATTTTACAATAATTCTATATCTCGAGCAGTACATACAAAATTGGGAAAAATCATGTCACGTACCATATTTATGCCACGTCAGTCATTTAAAAGTAAATTTATTTAAAATAAAAGTAGTTCCACCGATCGTATAATCTTTCGTATTGTTTTTTTATCATCACTCGATGGAGTATTGCTGGGTAAAATTATACTTTTTATTCAATCAAAATATTTCTGCTTTATTTCCTTACAAAAAAAAGGACTCTTCCCTTTGTTGGGCAGTATCTTCGCGTAGTAACGTCTCTCTCACACACACACACAAACATCTGCTGTGACGTCATGATTTCTTGACGCACAGTAATTTAACACACAATGATCACATTTTTTAATTAAAATTCATTGCACCTTCATGCTAGGGGTTTATCGTCGTTTGAAGAATATGTGTAACAATTTTTGTTTTAATCTGTCCACACGTTAAAATATACCACTGTGATCAAAAAGTAAGGTGAATTTATTTATAAAATATAAATTCTTTATTTATTATTGCAAATCAATTTCATCCCCTTCAAAGTAATCCCCGTCCGATAAATCGCACTTTTTCCAACGCTTTTTCCAGTCCTCGTACCAGTCGCAATAGTCTTTTTCCGGTATAGCCTTCAAGACTTTCTTCGATTCGGTTTTTATCTTTTCAATCGTGTCAAAACGGAGTCCCCGCATTGGCCTTTTGAGTTTACTGAATAGCCAGAAGTCGCACGGAGCCAAATCAGGCGAATACGGTGGTTGCGGAACGATATGAGTCGAGTTTTGGGAAAAAGTCGTGAAGAACCAATGCAGTATGACATGGTGCATTATCGTGATGAAGGAACCAAGAGTTGTTCGCCCATAATTCCGGCCGTTTCAGACGAACAATGCATAACGCTCAAATAATATTCTTTGTTGACAGTTTGGCCCGACAGAAGGAATTCACAGTGCACCACACCACGATAATCAAAGAAAACTATCAACATGACCTTGATTTTAGATCGACTTTGGCGTGGTCTTTTCGATCTTGCTTCACCTTTTGCATGATATTCGCTGGATTGGTCGGTGCTTTCTGGATCGTATGCGAAAACCAAGTCTCGTCTCCAGTAATGATGCATTTCAAGTGGCCCTGATAGTCAGATAACAAAGTTTCACACACATCAACGCGACGCTTTTATTCCAAAAAAAATGGGCGATTTTGGCCCCAATCGAAACTTGACGCGTTTGAGACACAAAACATTCTTCAAAATGGTTTGGGCTGAACCAAATGATATTCCAACACTATCAGCGAGATCTCTAATTGTCCATCGACGATTGTCACGCACCCAATCTTTCATCTTTTGGACGTGGCCCTCGTCGGTAGACGTTGATGGTCGTCCAGAGCGCGGTTCGTCTTCAACGCGTTCTCGGCCCTCTAGAACTCGTTGTACCACTTATAAACGTTTTTTTTGTGCGAAGTTTGATCACCAAAGGCCTTCCGAAACATTTTCAACGTATCCGCACAATAATATTTGTCCCGCAACAAAATTTGATGCAAGTTCTTTGCTCAACAAAACCACCCATTGCAAAAACCGAAAAATTCACTTTTGGTTGTTTACAGAAACACGTGTCACTCGCAGATAATTAAATTTTTTAAGAAACAGACGCTAGGAAAATACTATAGACAGTCCTACCAACCCAGGAAAAAAAATTACCTGCTTTCCTAATACCCGGGAGTTTTAAATGACAATTTCACCTTACTTTTTGATGACAGTGTTATATAGAAATTAACATGAATACATCGTACAAATATATATCCTGTTTTATTATATAGATATTTTTTACAGTAATAATATAGTATAAGATAACAATACCAGGTTTTTATATTTCTTATTTTATCCTATTTGATTTCTATCAAAATACCAACTCTTTCTCTAAATTTTCTACTGGCCCTAATTAATTAATTTATTTAGGGAATTTATTTATGCCTCACAAGACCACCCTATTTTAATCTTTTACTACTAGCTGATCGTTCCATATGACATATATTTTTTCTTGTTGATAATTAGTGAGTTTCAAAAATTTTCCTCACTAAACACATTACATATTCTGGTATTTTAGTCTATAAATAATAGTTAATATATCTCAATTTACCTAATTTTCTACTGATAAATACCCTTATGGTTTATAAATATTACTGACATTTTCACTCACACTCCCATCTACTTTTCTTTAATATTTCTCTAATTTCTCTAATAAATTGTTTGTAGATTTGTTAATTCTTTTTTTGTTAGCACTGTGGAAAAATATGGTTTATGTGGAACTAATATTAATGTGAGTTAATTTATATTCGTAATTGTTTTTAGCCATTTTACGGTTAATGTATTCATCATGATCTTTGAAATTTAAGAAGTTATCCGCGATATTTATATCTTATAGCCCATTCCAAATCAGAATTCAAGACCATAATTTTTTCTAATTCACTAATAATAGTACATTTTCCCAACACCATAATGTTAACACTTTTTTACACGACCCGTAACAATTTGTGGACAGTGATTTTTTATTAATAACATCTTTCATATCATTACCGTACAAATATTTAATGTATCATCCGCAAACGTGTTTTTAAACTGTTTTAAGACATTTAGTAATTCATTCACTCAAGAAATTCTTCAACCACTCATATACGTAAGCATTTATATTATACACTAGCGTTGCCCGTCCACTTATTTATACAAGTATACCTATTTAATTCTATATTAATCTTAGTCGAGAAGTGATTTAACCTAAATCTAACTGTTCCTAGTTCCGTACATACTTTTGGCCTATAGTGCATTATTGAACAACTGTAAAATACATTGAATTTTATTGCATTAATCCCAACAAGCATACGTCCGAATTTCTTTACGAATAGAATACTTAAACATACTCCTTGAGAAATTGCAGGATGTAATTGTTCTTCAGTCTTCAGTCATTACGAAAATTAAATTGATTAAATTGTTAGCAAGGTTCATAATGCAAACAAATAGTCGCCATATTGGAGTCACTAATATAGCAGGAAAATTACCTTTCATTTTCGGAAAGGATCGTAAAGTATTTCGTATTGTTTCTTATTATAATTCGATGGATTATTATTGGATAAAATTATACTTTTTATTTAATGAAAATATATCTGCTTCATTTCATTACGCAAAAGGAACTATTTCCTTTGTTCGCCGCGTAGTAACGTCTCTCTCTCGCGCGCGTGACGTCATGGCCTCTCTTGGCGCGCAGTAATTTAACACAACATTATCACGATTTGTCAATTACAATTCTTTCCACATTTATACAATGAGTTTCTCACCCCCACACAGTACCGTTTCTCGTGTTTTGTAGAATATGTGTACGAATGTTTGTTGTAAATTGTCCACGCGTCTAAATCTGAATAGAAATTAACACCTACAAATATATATTCTTTTTTCTTATATAGATATATTTCGTACAATTTTTAACAGTAATATTTATTATCTTTATCATTTCCAAAGTTATTTTACAGTCCAACAATTCTGATATCAATGCCTCTGCTCTATAAATCGATAGTTATTTTTTAATTACTAAGTTGTTCTCTAGGCAGATTAATATGACTTATTTCGAAAGATTATGAAGGTGTACATTCTAAATTTTAATGAATACTTTGGAATAAAAAAGACAGGCTGGTTGATGGTTATAAAAAAGTCTAAGAAGTGGACAATATCAGGATAATGACTCCAAAATCCTATTTCTTTACGAGAGACGAACAGTAATTTATACGTTATGTATAAATTTATAACTTATTTTTATGATATTGATATTACGTTATAATTTAGCAGGAAAAAACCTTCCTATAACGCCCACGTGCATGTTTGCGTTTAGAAAGCGTAAATTGTGAGTCTAGAGAACGTTAAATTTGGTACATATTGATCCGACAAATTTGAAATTGAAATTTGCTTTCGGGCTAGTGGTTTTCCTGCTTTCGTAAGAGCTTCGTTAACAATTTATACGAGCCATTTGCACACGCTCCCGTGTGTGTGTGTGTACGTCGGACGACTTGGGAATTGCGTGGAAGGGAGCTCAGCTTTCATAATTTATTCCACACTCTTAAGCAGGTAAAGAGGGTTAAGAGACTTGAGGAACTTGGAGAAATGGAAACCAGCTCAGTTATAAGTCTTGAAGATGTGGTCTGTAATTTCACCACACACCAAGTAAATTGTAACTTTGAAATAACTTGTCGATCAATGTTGTTATCCATGTTCTAACCATTAGACGTAGATAATTTTTAATTAACGGAACATTAATAAGATAAATTTGTTTCCTTGTAGTTGCTAATGAATTTTATACTCACTGGAATTTGTGCGGCTGGCCCGGGTTCGAGGCGTCGAGAGACAATCCGCGGCATCCCCGCACAAACGACACACGTTCTCCGGCAGACACACCACAGTGCCCATCTCTGCAAGATAAAAACACACACATTACAGCAGGACAACCTACAATGCATATTAAAGCAATAACTCAGAGGCTAATTGACACAGAACAGCTCACTTGATTGATAACCGTGAGTCTATTGACGAGTTAAAAATTATCTGTGTTTTTTTGGGGTGTTTTGGCGTCTTTGTGTTGGAGCTACTATTCGATCTTTAATGATCCGAACAACTTCCGGTTGCTAACTAAGAATATTATCAAAGGATCACCAAAACTTCCCTACTTTCCAGTTTTACAGATAATGACAACTGCTTTGTTATTGATCTTCCAACTAACATATTATGTGATATTCCGTCGCCCATTTATGGAAAAGAAGAAGTAATTAGAACTAAAAGGATGCATATACATCAAAGAACATCCAGTAACTAAATGCACTTTTTATGGAATATATTTTTCATAAAACATTATGAAAAATAATTTGTTCATTTTATATGTATGTAAGTAAATAAATAAATTTATTTCGGAAGATACTGTAATGTCAATTAATTAGACCATTAATTGTGCGGACATAAAATTTGAATTGTTTGAGAAATCCATTATAGCGGTCTGATCGAACAAAGCAACAATGAGAGAAGCGATCTCACTTTGCTTTGTCGAAAAGTCAAAAGTGGCGTATGCGCGCTAAAACTCGGGAAAAACATCGTGAGGAGCAGAACAAGTAATATAACTGTTGGTTAGCGGAGAAAGATTGTTAGGATCTGTTGGCGGAAAGACATTATTAGGAGCAGAAAAAGAAATATAATTTGAGCTGAGACTAGACATCGTCAATGTATAACTAGTTAAAGTTGTAAATTAATACGAAGAAAACATTCACGCCGCAAGTATTGCAGCGTAAATAATTGAAAAGTAAGAGCAGTTTAAGTCTACAGCCAGGAGCTAAAGAAAAGTTAGTTCACTACGAAAGAATAATCAGTTAAAAAAATCGTCAAGAAGACACGTTGCATGTTACGCCCAATTCAGTAAAAGACTAATAGATCTACGAATCATAGGGTTCCTGTAAGGCGAGCAGACATCAGATAGCTGACATTCAGGAGGATCATCCGAGTTCCTGAGAGCCTATCAATTTTGACTTCAATAGTGTAAAATCTGTGAGTTGATGTTTAGAATCAGTGTATAATTTTGCAATAGTGTACTTCCGAAACCAAAAAGAATGCTGGTACCAGCTGGACAGATGTAAGTAACAAAACCGAAACTAATGATTAATTGTAAACGCTAATTAGAGGATAAGGTCAGATTTCGTTCTCTTTTAAATTGTCAATCACAGTTAATTTCTTTACTTTTAAATTTCTTTCATTCTAGCGACATATTGTTTAGGTTAATTGTAAACTGTTTGTTAATGAGATTTTTAAATCAATTTGTTGTTTCCATTATCAAACCCAGTGAAGGCCCTGAGAAATTAATATTTTAAATTGTAATTGTTTTTGAGTTATAAGCCACAAAGTGAAAATAAAAAATTTTTGTGTATTAAATTTTCCTAATTCTTTAATTTGATTAAACCCAACCTGTTGATTATTACAATACATATTAAGAAGGCCAAAACAGACAATCCAAAATAACAATTTAATTGAACATGTTTCATTACTCATCAGGTTTTACAACAAAGATATTGAATATAGATATTAGTTGATAATAAAATATTATAAAAAAGATATGAAATAAATATACATAATACAAAAGGTGGGATTATTACCTATCATGAGTTAAAATATTAATATTTTATAGTATACTTGCTGGGTGCCCGGCGTTTCACGTGTTCTTATTTATATAAAACCGAAAAAGATTTTACTTGTGGATTAATTTTTAGTTAAGAAGTGATTTAACCTAAATCTACATGTTCCTAGTTTCGTACATACTTTCGACCGACAGAACATTAAATTAACAGCTACAAAATACATTGAATTTTATTGTATTAATCCCAACAAACGTACCTCCGAAATTCTTTACGAATAGAATACTTAAATGTACTTAGTATGACAGGATATTGTCCCTCAGTCTTCAGACATTACGAAAGATTGAGATTATAGCTAGATTCGTAATGTAAACAAATATTCGCCATATTAGAGTCACTAATATGGCCCGAAAATTAACTTACATTTTCCGCAAGGATCGTAAAGTATTTCGTATTGCTTTTTATTATCAATGGATGGAGTATTTGGTGTATAAATTTATACGTTTTATTCAATCAAAATATTTCTGGTATATTTCATTACGGGAAAAGAAACTATTTCCTTTGTTCGTCGCGTAGTAACGTCTCTCTCACGCGTGACGTCATGGTATCTTGGCGCGTAGTAATTTAACTTAAAATTATCACATTTTTCAACTACAATTCTTTCCACATTTATGTGTACCATATCGTTGCAATCTCTCCTTATTTGTATAGAAATTAACGTAAATACATACAAACACACACCATTTTTTATTATATATGAACTTAATCTATGATTTAATCTTAGAACGTTTTATACTACTATCTTTGTTATTTCTCGTTTTTATAATCTTTGATTATCAACTAATATCTTTGTGCAATTATATCTATATTTTTTAGATCTATTTATTGTTGATAAGGGTCCACATAAGAACTAAAACATGTAGAAAATTAAATTAATTTAAATTATAATTTTAGCTGTCAGTTTTGTGATTCTAGTTTCCTGCTTGTACCAATATATTTAATAGTAGTTTAATAAATAATTCTTCGCCAGAAGCGACATATATTTTGATAGTACTATAATGATTGTGGTAATATAATGGTTTCTTTTCAGCCAATTGATGAGTCTGATAGTGAAGGGTTCCGTTCAACTCGATCCGTTTCTAAGCTTTTCTTCTTGTACTGTCGATTTCTAACTATTTTTATATCGTCCTTGCTCCTTAACTAGAATGGTGGTTTGTTTGAAACGTTTCGATTGGTTTGAGGCAATTTATTTGGCTTTGCTCACTGATAATTAAGAAATAGTAAATCAGACAAAGTGTTGGTTAGTGAACGGTGCTAACTTTGCAAGATCATTCATCGCTTTTGTTTAACGGAATTTGACTTCAACAGGAAAATGGCTGCAGGAAAGTTCAGCGATTTCAATAAAATACACTGACTCAGCTATTTCCTTGCATAGTTCTCTACCGAACGGCATGTTTACTCGTGTTCGTGTAAATTCATATCCCACACGAGATAGATACCAGCAGCCGCAATATGCGGATTGTTGTGCAAATAGCAGCAGCTGATTGCATCAACATACGCACATCAAACGATTTGGATGGCCCATCTGATATTACGGACGAGCACACGAGTGATGCCGCTTAAAGGAATGCGGCAATAATAACACCGTTATCACTCAAAATTAATAACCGTGTGGCACTTATATAGATAACATTTTCATCCGCTGTTCGAAGAAACGTAGTTATAAAAAACACATTAAAACAAAGCTAAGATCCTGAATAGAAAAAACTCTTAAATTATATATTTTATTAATGTAGATTTCGGTAACTGTTTAAGACAAATATTTAAAACATTATTTTTAAAACAAAAATGGAAATATTTTTATTAATTAACGTCACAATATCTGAAAATTAAAACACATCTGCTTATTTGTCTTAGCTGCCGTTCAGAAATCCCTCGACCAAAAACTCAAGATACAAAATAGAATAGAATAAATTTGTTTTCCATATTTCCTTGTGAAAAGCAAAAATTAAAATATGTGAGAAAGTATATTACATTGTTTTAGCACTATAATTATTAAATAACAAAAAAAAATAAAAAAGGTAACATAACATCCTCAGTTTAGTCTGTATAAAATAATTAAAATTACATTTCCAAATTATAAAATTAATATAATTAATTTTTTCTTTCTAAAATATTTCGACTGTTGATGTTAAGCATTTACACCAATATTCCAAGTTTATTAATAAATACGATTATTTTCCTAAATCTCATTACAAAGTAGAAGATGAGAACGACTGAAGCTCACTAGAGTTTGTTAATAATTCATATTCTTGTATTATTCCACCCACCCCCCTTTTTACGCAAACGACAGAGACTATGTCGTATGTAAGTTATTATTTACATCTTGTATTACACGAATGAATATCAGAGTTCGTACTAAATTTAACATTGAGCTTATAAATATGTGAACATGTTCTTTCCAGTTAAGTTTATTATATAGTGAAAGACTAGTAAATAATTTCGCACTTTCTACTCTTTTATAAAGTCACTCTATTTTAAAACAGAATTTACAGACAAAGAGATTATATTTGCAGTCTCTTCCCAGAGTATCTCTAATTTTTTTTATGAATTTACTGCTATTATCTGCCAAAAGTAATAATTATTTTGGCAAATTATATATATATATATATATATATATATATATATATATTGTAGTAATTGGCAATTAAGGCATTGTTCTAATTGAAAAGTTGAATTGTAGAGGACTCATTATTAGTGGATATAGAGCGGACGCCGCAACAAACGAAAGAATGTGGTCCAGTCACAAACATGCTTTCAAATATTAAAAAGTAAAGCAATATTCAGTCGGGAAGGAGACAGAGCAACTAGTTGTAGTAAAGCATCGAGAACCAACCAATTTGTGTTAAACCAACTAACAAACAACGCCAATTAGAGCCTGTGAACATTTAGAGTCTGTGAGTACTTGGAATCAGTGATGTCCCCAAAATTGTGCACGAAAAGCTAAAAAGAGACCTGGGCGGCCATAAGTAGAGAAAAACTTTAAAATCATTTGTAAACCGTGTTTAAAAGATAAAAGTCAGATCGTTTTTTTAATTATTTAATTATCGATAAAATGAGATCGTTAATTCTTGATAAAATTAAAATTGTTTAAATTCAATCTTTAGTATTATTTCTTTCGCAACAAATTTCGTCTATGTTCAGACGCATTGAATTCCATAAAAAGTAAATGTAATTTTGATTATATAAATTCTGCCATTTATCAAACCCAGTTCAAGACCCTGAGATCCCAAATATTTTGTGTATTTTATACTTGTTTTAAAATTGTTAATAAATTTTGTTTAATAGTTTTCACGTAATAGTTCTTTTCATTTTAAAAGCGCATAGTTTATATTTAATTATTACAATATATATATATATATATATATATATATATATATATATATATATATATAAATATATATATATATTAACGTCCCAGTTGCTTTCGCAACGCGTTACAATAATTTGTTTTAATTTATTGCGATGCATTTCCCTTCTTAATTATATATATTGTAGAGATCACCCATTTGTAATGTACATTTAATTTAAATTTTTTCTTTCGTATTATTGTCTGGTAAAGAACAGTCATTGTGGCACAAGAATTCAGAGACTGTAATGGTTGCTACGCATTTTGTCGAAAATCGTACGCACACAGAACTTTGGCGGAAAACAGTAAATGTATTTTGGGTGGCTGAGCAGAGTGTTTGGAAGGCCTGACTAGTGTAGTCATGGCGAGAGTGTTTGGAGGGTCCTGACCAGAGAGGTCACGGCTGTCTGTTGTGGGGGACCGGGCAGTGGTGGTGGCATTCATCGTATGTATTAAAAAGGAAACAGTAAAGTGTTGTGGCGGCATATTAAATAACCAGTAAAGTTTGTGAACTGTTAAAGAGGCGCAAGAATTTTCGTTAAGTGGCACAACACAGCAGAATGATTGCCTGTAAATAATTTTATTTATATAAAATTAAAATAACTATGGAGTGCACAAACCGGTACTAGGGCAGCACGAAATAAAAATTGTATGTAGAAACCTGAATTTGTAAACCTTTATGTCCATAATTTGCCGTCAGCTTTCTCTAGTTTTTTTGTTGTTATATTGTTTTCATAAAATTTTGCTTTTGTAGTTTAAACTTGTATTTTCTTTTGTAACTTTAGAGACAATTTCAAATCACTAATTTTTTAGAGGGCCTGTAACCGGCCCTGACGTTTTGATTCTCATTAAAGCCGAGGCATTTGGTAAAAACATTACATTTTTAAAATTTAATGTAAATCGAAATTGTAATTAAATAATCTTTTCTTATCTCTTTAAAATAATTTTGTTTAATTTCAAGGTAAAATCCTGCTTTTTTTCATATTACATAATTTGGCCACAACGTGTTGGCATTTTAATATTTAATTTAAATATAATACTACATAATTTGACACTCCAACATGGGGCTTGTAGCTTTAATAAATTTTGTATAATACAGTATATATATATATACACTATATATTTTAAATTATTTTATTCAACTCAACGACGTTTCAATACTTTCTGTACTTTCATCTGGTTGTTATTATTGGTAATTTTTTAGTATGAAAATGTAGTTTTAACTTGAAAAAAATTATGTTACATTTTCTTCATGATTTGTAAGGTTTATTATTAAAATACAAGAATGTTGAGACCATTCATGATTTGTTTATAATATTATATTTATTTACATTCCAATATATAAGACTACATAAATTATGTAAATCTGTGATTTTAAATGTTGAGTTCTTGTTACCACGTACGACAAAATAATTGTTACAGTAGAAATATAACCTGATGAAAGAACAAAAAGGTACTTAACGTCGTCGTAGTGTTGAATAAAATATTTTAAAATTACTGATAAATGGTCGTTAATTAAATAAATTTATATTATTAATAAAAAAAGACGTAAATTAAAATATTATACATAGTTTTCCATTTTTATATAAGTAAGGTGTACATGAGTGTTCTATCAACTAGTTACGTCTGCCAGATTATATACTGAATAAAGAATTTTCGAGCTTCTACCGGATTAAACAAACGTATTCGCGACTTTTTGATCACCTTCACGGCCATCGTCTTTTAGCATTAGTGAATTATATACTACCAGCATTTTGCGTTTCGTCGGCTGATTTCTGGAATACTGTGACAGCTTCACTCACACATGAGAAGCCTCGAAGAGAGTAAACGAAACAGCTACGATGTTTCCTTATTTTGTTTTTCAACGATGGACCAGGGATTAAAAAATTTAATTTCACTTCGAATCGTACAAGACGGTTTGGTTTATTTGTCACTATCTATTATTAATGTAATGTTGAATTATTATAAATAATATAAAATACATACCACTGTGATCAAAAAATAAGTTGAAATAGTCATTTAAAACTCCCGGGTATTAGGAAGGCAGATATTTTTTTCCTAGGTTAGTAGGACTGTCTATAATATTTTCCAAGCGTCTGTTTGTAAAAAGGTTTAATTATCTCCGAGTTACACGTGTTTTTGTAAACAAACAAAAGTGAATTTTTCGATTTTCGCAATGGGTGATTTTGTTGAGCAAAGAACTTGCTTCAAATTTTGTTTGCGGAATGAATATTCTTGTGCAAACACGTTGAAAATGTTGCGGAAGGCCTTTGGTGATCAAACTATGGCACAAAAAACGTATATAAGTGGTACAACGAGTTCAAAGAGGGCCGAGAACGCGTTGAATACGAACCGCGCTCTGGACGACCATCAACGTCTACCGACGAGGGCCACGTTCAAAAGATCAAAGATTTGGTGCTTGAAAATTGTCAATGTACAATTAGAGATCTCGCTGACAGTGTTGGAATATCATTTGGCTCAGCCCAAACCATTTTGAAGAATGTTTTGTGTCACAAACATGTCAAGTCTCGATTGGTGCCAAAATCGCTCAATTTTTTGAAAAAAAAAGCGTCGCGTTGATGTGTGCGAAACTTTGCTGTCTGACTATCAGGACCACTTGAAATGTGTCATTACTGGAGACGAGACTTGGATTTGCGCATACGACCCTGAAACCACCGACCAATCCAGCGAATATCGTGCAAAAGGTGAAGCAAGACCGAAAAGAACACGGCAAAGTCGATCGAAAATCAAGGTCATGTTGACAGTTTTCTTTGATTATCGTGGTGTGGTGCACTATGAATTCATTCCGCCGAGCCAAACTGTCAACAAAGAATATTATTTGAGCGTTATGCATCGTTCGTCTGAAACGGCCGGAATTATTAGCGAACAACTCTTGGTTCCTTCATCACGATAATGCACCATGTCACACTGCTTTGGTTCTTCGCGACTTTGTTGCCAAAAACTCGACTCATATCGTTCCGCAACCACCGTATTTGCCTGATTTGGCTCCGTGCGACTTCTGGCTATTCAGAAAACTCAAAAGGCCAATGCGGGGACACCGTTTTGACACGATTGAGGAGATAAAAACCGAATCGAAGAAGGTCTTGAAGGCTATACCAGAAAAAGACTATTCCGACTGTTTCGAGGACTGGAAAAAGCGTTGGAAAAATTGCGTTTTATCGGACGGGGATTACTATGAAGGGGATGAAATTTAATTGGAAGAATAAATAAAAAATTTATATTTTATAAATAAATTCACCTTTCTTTTTATTTACTGTGGTATATCAAATTTCTATTATCAGTATTATTTATACAGTATTGTACAGTATTTCCCCTGGTAACGGCAATAATTTAAAAGTTTCTAGAACCACAAATCAATAGTTACACGGGCGGCTTTCACAACTTTTGCATTATATAATACTTCAGTCACAATGACAGACGGCTTCGATTATGAAAAATACGCAAATTTACATCACGTGTTCTACAACGAAACCCACAAAAGGTATTTCCGTGTCAGTCCCGTCCGTTGTCCGAAAATATATCACAAATGGCAGATTTATGGAGCCAGCCGCTCTCAAGAGAAGCGAGAAGGATGGAGGGAATTGTTATCGATCCTAAAGTGGCTTACGAATAACAGAACAAAGTAGAACCAGTAAACCATGACATTGGAAATTTGAATACGGAAATTTGGTTTGTCGCGAGCCATTAATAACATCCTACAAGTTGACGATAAACTTGATCTTCGAAGCACGGGAGAGAGTTGTGATTGGGTCAATCAGAAATTCTAGTAAAAAGTTTTTGCGTCTGTAACTTCCATAAAACTAAATTTCGTATCTTCTGTAGAAATTGTGGGGTGATAAATTATGTTACAGACTTTAACGGAAATCAGCGTAGTTTTGTGCTAATTTTTGCCGTTTTGCACTTTTTTTTAAAAAAAACATCATTTGCTGCATGCATGCAAACGAATTAAACAATTTAGAATACCATGAAAACTATTGCGTGCTTTCGATAATTGTCGAAGAAACGGACAATTGAAATTTCAAACTTGACATCAATACACTGCCTGGAGGAGTTACATGCGCAATGACGTCATTCGTCCGTTGAAACTAAACTCGACTATATCCTTCGCAATCGCGTTGTCTTATGTAATAAGTGTCAGTTGCATCAACAGCCGAGCATTAAGACGAAAATAACGGAACGCAAAGCCATATTAAAGTGAATAAAATCAGATATTTTATTAAAGAATAAAAATATTACCATAAATGAATAAATCAGCCACCAGTCGAAAACATTAATAAAACAACGGTAAGGGCACGCCTTTTTAATTTGGAAATGTTTTAAAATAATGTAAAATTCTCCAAATCAATTGTATACTTTATGTAGCACTAAATTAAGGTCAAAACGTTGTTTAGTTGTATTTTATCAGTTACTGTATTACATTTATCCTGACTGATTTTATTGAAAAAAATTTAAATATGTCAGATAATTATAATTATTATTACTAGCTTCCATTTTTCTTGAAAAACAAAAACATTTCATAAAATAAACTATTGCTTCGATACGGACTTTGATATCACACCAACGTATTCCTTATGATTGGTATACTATATGCGCAGTAGCACAAATGGCGTCACTGCGCATTCATGACTTTTTCATCCATGTCTTAATAATTTTGACCATTATACTGTCAACGGGTGGAACAAATTGTCACAGAAAAACGAAGGGAGATTAAACATCACTTTCTGATACTTTTGTCCACAGACAAAAATTAAAATCGGATTTTCTTATTTTTATTTTACGAAGAGGAAGACTGTGAGAGCTGTTCTCTCGCAGGCAGAACCTTTATTGAGAGACTAGCTGGGTGCCCGGCGTTGCCCGAGATGTCATTTATCTATAACCCCCGATATGACTCCAATTTCGGCTGCTTTTGCGCAATTTTTGTGTAACGCTACTCGAACCCTAATCATTATAATTAACTCTGAAAAATATTTCTTCAACGCAAATATCTGCCGTGTTTGCATGTTCCAAAATTTTCACCCCGCTACCCCTGCATCTGAGGGGTAAATGCCAATTTGAATGTCGTAACTAAACACAGTGACTTCCATAACCTTTGATTTGACTCCAATCTCGGTTGTATTCGCGTTATTTTACTGTAAAGCATCTCCACCCCAAACCCGAAGGGTGTCCTTTTCACAGGGCGTAGGGGATGAAAATTGGATTCAGATAACATTGGTAGAAACACTATCAATATCTTTGACCCCTAAAAATATTTATCCGACTCAAATATCGGCTGTTTTAGTATGTTTAAATATTTCCACCCCCGCTTCTGGGGGTGGAAGACGCGTCTCACCCCGACAGTGTTTGTTTCCTGGTCGCAAAGAACACACGTGTACGAAATTTGGTGAAAATTGCTCGACTGGTGTAGATTTGTAATTTATTTAGAAAACGTTTTTATGGGAAATAGAAAAGGGCTGTTTTTAGGGTTTTCCCGGAAATTATTCGATTTTTTCTCGCCTTTTAAACCTTTCCTAGACCTCCACGAACATTTCAAGACTAAGATAAGATAAATCCGTTCAGCCGTTCTCGAGTTTTAGTGAGACTAACGAACAGCAATTCATTTTTATATATATAGATAGATGGATGCCTTTTCCTCTGTCCGTTTTTGAACTAAGGTTCCCACAAGCCGAGGAACCTCTGCCCGTTTTGAGAGGAGTATGTTCCTCGTTCGCAAACGTTGCATAGGGTAAGAGTTGTCCGCTATTCCCATTGGAACAGTCGGCCAGCTGCCTCCTAAACTGGTCGAGGCATGGAGAAGGGAATGCTGCTTCCCCACAGCAAACCCCTCTCCCGCCATCGGAAGGGCGTGGGACAAGTACCAAGCGCCCGACACACCTGATGCAGGGTTAAACCTGTATCTCTTTTAAGCAAATACCGGGTAGGATCCTAGCCCGGGAGTCCTAGTTAACCCTATCTTCCTCTACTGTTCCGAATCCTCCCTTACAAATCCCTTTCTATGCTATTAAAGGGGAGTTACCACCCCGTGGATTACCCTCATGTAGCCTGTTACGCTAAAAAGACTATTTTATCCCTGTTGTCTTAAATCAACCTCTGGTTTTTACCGTTTGTCAATCCTCATTCATATATTTAGAGAAATATATATAAATTTATTTATTTCATAAAATATTCATATTTAATAGATAGCAGAATATAAAAACATAGCCTACATGAATTTGAAAACTTGACTGTTTCCTGTCCGGACGTTGTTGCTTCTGTATATAGACGACCCCTGAAGGAGAATACTGTAAACATAGATCAGTATCTCGTTAACCTGCCCTTGCCCATACACGAGACAGACAGTCAATTAACATAAAAGTCCAAGGCTAGGAATCCCTCACATCTGGAAAACAAAAGTTAAATCGATACAGAGTGTCCTATTTTCGTGACAATTTCCGGTTTAGAAATCATTTTCAGTTTCTCCGTAAAATAAATGAGTTTGTGATGTTATTTTGTAGTTTACTCCCCATGAATTTTATTAGTCACATTTTAATGTGAAAACCGCAGCCCATTATTCAATAAATTTAACGCATATGAAACAGAATTCACCAAACACAACGTTAAATGCCTAATTTCGACCTATTCATGTAAAATAATATGGTTACAGAAATTAATTATATACTATCTGGGTGCCCGGCGTTGCCCAGGTTGTCATATATCCATATAGAACTCCCGATTTGACTCAAACTACGGTTGGTTTTACGCATTTTTTATGTAATGCCCTTCTACCCCCACCCCTAATAGTGCTCCCCTCCCGTGCCGAAAGGGGTTGAAATAATACTCAAACATCGGTAGAAATGCTATCAATGTCATTGAGCCCGACAATTATTTATTCGACACGATTATAGACCGTTTGACATGTTTAACATCCCCGACCACTTGCGGGAGTTAAACGGCAAGTTGAATGTCAATTAATCTCAGTGACAACCATAACCCGGAATTCGACTTTAATCTCGATTGTTTTTGCGTTATTTTATGTAACGCCCCTTCACGCCCTCCCCTAAGGGTGCTCCTTTTCTATGCTGTAAGGGGTTCAAATTATACACAGATAACATCGGTAGAAACTATCAATATTTTGAGCTATAAAATTTTCATCCCACTTATATATCGGCCGTTTTAGCAGTGCTTGTTTCCTGATCGCAAAGAACACGTGTTCGAAGTTTAGTGAAATTTGTTTCACAGGTTATATGCGGAACATACATACAAACATTTATTTAAAAAGAAGTCACATTAATATAATTGTTAATAAAAAAAATACCTCGAAATTTATTTTTAATTTTGAAAATGTGGATTTTTCGGCATATTACCAAATTCTCTACAAAAAAAAATTAAAAGAATTTAACAAGGACATTGCCAAAAGTAAGTAATCTATAAAATTATTAATTATTATTTTACTAAATTTTGACTGATAAAAACATGAGGATAAGATAAAAGAACATCATTAAATCCTATGTCACTAATATTAAATTTAAATTTCTGGAGAAAAATTAAATTAGTTTTATTTCGAACATTCTTTTATATTTGATGTAGATGCTTCTGTAACCCAATAAAAATAAAAATGAGAAATATATTGACATAATTACGTTTGGGAACTACTAAAATACAAAGGGGAAAGCATGGGACTTAAGTATTTGAAGGCTGTTGTGGCACTGGACACTGAATGACGATGAAATAACGAGAAAAAATCTTACTTTTAATCAATTTACACATTACGTTCTTTGCTCACGAGTCCTGTGTTGTAGGTGGATAAAGAAAGGTACGCACAAAAGCAATACTGATGGAGATGTTTTAATTGATTAATGGTCATTTAGAGTGCAAGCAACGATTAAAGATTATTGTACTGATTGAGTATTATGTGAACCTATTAATTTATCATTCGGAGATCAATGAAGCAACGTGTTACTGACTGAGGGAGTCGTTTATATTGTATTTTCAATTAATTAGGACATTAATTGTTTCAACATAAAAATCTAAATTGTTTGAGAAACCCATTATAGCGGCAGGAGCTTTGAAACAACAATAGAAAATCCGGCTCTGTTCCTTTGTCGGAAGGTCCGTCAAAATGGCGTATGCGCGCTAAATTGCGAGACGAGAGTACAGTTCGCAGGAACGTATGGTGAGATACAGTTCGGAGGGAAATATTGAGAATTAGCATTCAACAGAGTCGGGTGTTGCCTGAACATTTCCAGGACAAAGTAAACATTCACAATAGAATAACGTCGAAACCTGTTAAGTAAAAGCAGTTTTTGTGTCCATAGCCGGCCAGAAAAAATAAAATCTCAGTTTGAGGTCAATGCAGTAGAGATTGTATATCCACAAACCACGGAGTTCACCTAAGGCAAGCAGAAGTCACCTAGGGCGAGCGGTCAACCAATAGATGACAAGAGGAGGATCATCCATGTTCCTGACATCCTAAAAATTTTGATTTAGAATCAGTGTAGAATCTGTGAGCTTAGAAGCAGTGTAAAACCCCACAATAGTGTTTTTGAAAATGAAAGGTATGCTGGAATGCTGGGCAGACGTGAGTAACAATTTACAAAACAATTAATTATGTAAACGGAATTGAGAGATAGCCGTCAGATTTCGTTCTCTTCTTTTCGATTAAATTGTTAATCAGAGTCAATCTTTTTACTTTTAATTTCGTTCTCATTTTAAATTTCATTCTAGTTTAATTGTCGAGTAAATTTCTTTTTTCTTAATTGTGCTTTGTTGTTGATAAGATTATAAATATTATGGATTTGTCCATTATCAAGCCCAGTGAAGACTTTCAGAAATCCAATATTTTAAATTTGTAATTGTTTGACTAATTGCCACAATAAAATATTGTTTGTAAATTTTATTAATCTTTCATTTAAAACGCCTATCATTTGTGCACATTACGATATATTCGAATAATTATGTGTAACTTTTTAATTTATCATTCGGGGATCAACGAAGCAACGTGTTAATGACTGAGGGAGTCGTTTATATATTTTAATGGATTAAAAATCGTTTAATAGTCTTCGAAATAATGTATTCTAACTTCCTCCTTAACTGCTGTGATATGTTTTATATACAAAATAAGACCAAATAAAATCCACACATTTGGCAAATAATATACTAGCCCAGTTCAAATAAATTTAATTCTGTTTTTTCCTTGAAAATCTGTATAACATAGTGCGAGTTAACCTCAGATTCATATTAGTTTCCCCCGTGTAAATTATTCACCCCGGTAAAGTGTTTTTCCAAAGGTTTATAATATCCATGAGCGATTTGGGAAACGATCTTAATAAGCTTTCAGACCTTTCCGCGCCACAACAAGCGTTGAGAAAGTTTCGGGGAGGTGCATGAATAATTAAGGAGGATGATCACGGTTCCGTTGCGTTACGAGGAAGTTTCAGTCGGCAACAACATCTGCACAGAGACGTCTCTCTGCAAAGGGGAACAACCCAGGTAAAAGTAAACTAATTTAATGATTTTCAAAAACACCGGCCGGTCAAAAACTGAATAATTAATTTATGTTGGTGATGATACAATTTTTGGGAACGTTTCCTGCGCACACGAGCGAGCGTTTTAATTATTGAAAATATTACCGATCCAAAGGACCGCAGAACGAACGACAAATTATAAATGCTGCAAAACCGCAGGATGCATGCAGCATTTTCAAACAAGTTTAATAAATGGACCGACATAGGAGATGGATGGATCAGTATAATTATCATCTGAAATATTATCACACAACGAAAAATACTCCACATTTCCCTGAACCAGTAATGCACATAATAGATGTTCATCATCATAACGTTCTGGGTATATTTATTTGTGTATTTAAATACAGGAAAAATTATATCATCTATCGCATCGGAATTCATAGAACCCGTTTATATACTAACCAGAGACACTATTACAAAATACCTGTTTGTCCAGCGTTGCCCGTGTACTTAATTATATAAACCCGGAAAAGTATTTAATTCTAAAAAAATATTTAGTCAAAAACGGATTTTACCTAAATATAAATGTTGCTAGTACCGTACACACTTTCGACCGATAGTAAATTAATTTAACAGCTGTCGAATACAATGAATTTTATAGCATCAATCCCAACATCCATACCTACGAATTTCTTCTTAAATATACTCTTTGAGTATTGCATGATATAAATGACCCTCAGTCGTCAGACATTTCTAAAGATGATTGATAATATTGTTAAATACATTCACAATGTAAACAAATGGTCGCCATATTGCAGCCACTCACATACACATTTTCCTCAAGGATAATAAAGTATATCGTATTGTTTTCTATTATCATTCGATGGAGTATCGCTGGATATAATTATACTTTTTATTTAAAAAAATATTTCTGCTTTACTTCATTACGAAATAAGTTACTATTTTGTTGTTGGGTAGTAACGTCCCTCTCGCGTGTGCTGTGACGTCACGATCTCTTGGCGCGCAGTAATTTAAGACAAAATTATCACAATTTTTTTAATTATAATTATTTCCACCTATATTCTAGGAGTTTCACACCCCCACAGTACCGTTTCTCGTGTTTTGAATAATATGTCTACCAATTTTTTATGCATTCTGTCCACGCTTCGAAATTAACGTAAATACATACTTACAAATATACATCCTTTTTTATTATATAGATTATACAAAAACAATATACGCAATAATGAACTCTGTGTTTACCAAATGGCCTCTTTCCACCATTTGACTCACATCAACTATATATATATATATGTATATATGCGCTCTTTTTCTTCTTTATACTAAGGTAATACCTGCGAGGGATGTTCTCTCGCAGGCAGAACCTTGTAGGAGAGATACGATTATAATTATTTCCACCTATATTCTAGGGGTTCCCACAAGCCGAAGCACCTCGGCCTGTTCTGAGAGGTGTATGTTCCGGGTTCACAGACCTTGGGCATACGGTAAGAGTAGTCCACTATTCCCATTGGAATAGTCAGCCAGCTGCCTCCTAAACTGGTCCAGGCACGGAGAAGGGAATGCTGCGTCCCCACAGCAAACTCCTCTCCCGCTATCGGAAGGGCGTGGGACAAGTACTCAATGCCCGACCTATCTGATGCAGGTTTTTCTAGGGTTTGTCCTGCATTTCTTTAGGCGAATTCCGGGTAGGATCCTTAAACTATAGACCGGGGGCTCTAGGTAACCCTTGGCTACCTTCCTCTACCCTTCCACATCCCCCCTTTCAAATCCCATTCTATGCTATTAAAGGGGAGTTGCCACAATGTGGATCACCCTCATGTAGCCTGTTACCCAAAAAAAATTCTCTATACCAAGTAAAATAAAGATAGTTGATTTCTGAGTTAAATCGGTGGCGGATGACGACATCCAGAAAAAAGCAGTCATTACACCATTTAGACTGTACGAATTCCTGGTTATGACGTTTGCGCTGCGGAACGTCTAGAGACATGGAAGAATATGTAGAACCTCTTTGATTAGTCTTTCCAAAATTGAGTCACTTGGGACTTTCTAAAAACACGTCGTCAGTAGCGGAATATTCCGCAATCTTAAAATATTCTTCTGTTGACTATTCTTCTGTCGTCAGTAGCGGAATATTCCGCTACTGTAAAATGTTCTGCTGTTACTATTAGCGAAATATTCCGTTCTCATTTCAGCAGTAGCGGAATATTCCGCTGTACTTGCAGCCCACACCCGAAGGATACTTGAAACTATTTGTTGATACTTAGGAGTTCCATCCGGGTCATATCTTGTAATAGTTACGTTCTGATAGATTTTATCGTCATCATCTTAAGCCTTTAAGATATGAAAGATATTGAATCGTTGTTGTAATTAGCCATTGGAAAGTTTGAATTATTCTCAACACTTGTATTTGCTGGCATTTTTGGACAATCTTACCGTGACAATTTCTTCATTTTACATCGTCTCTTACATTTCCCGTTTTATTTCTGTATTCTTATAATTTAGATTTATACAATGTTTTTGTTGGGTCGTAATTTATTAAAACTAACTTTTAGTCCGGAGAATTTACAGTTGTGATAATATAATAACAGCATTTACAATTGTAAAATTAAACAAATAGCAAGGTATTTACAATTTGTAAATATTTCACATGTAAACTTGTGGTCTTGCATGTGACCCTTGGCATTCCAAGTTAAAGACGATAGAAAAATTAATTTGTTTACGACATATTAACATACCACTGTGAACAAAAAGTAAGGTGAATTTATTTATAAGATATAAATTCTTTATTTATTCGTCCAAATCAATTTCATCCACTTCAAAGCAATCCCCGTCCGATAAAACGCACTTTTTCCAACGCTTTTTCCAGTCCTCGTACCAGTCGCAATAGTCTTTTATCGGTATAGCCTTCAAGACTTTCTTCGATTCGGTTTTTATCTCCTCAATCGTGTCAAAACGGCGTCCCCGCATTGGCATTTTGAGTTTGCTGCATAGCCAGAAGTCGCACGGAGCCAAATCAGGCCAATACGGTGGTTGCGGAACGATATGAGTCGAGTATTGGGCAAAAAGTCGCGAAGAACCAATTCAGTATGACATGGTGCATTATCGTGATGAAGGAACCAAGAGTTGTTCGCCCATTATTCCGGCCGTTTCAGACGAATAGCTTCACACAAACGACGCATAACGCTCAAATAATATTATTTGTTGACAGTTTGGCCCGGCGGAAGGAATTTATAGTGCACCACACCACGATAATCAAAGAAACTGTCAACATGACCTTGATTTTCGGTCTTTGCTTCACCTTTTGCACGATATTCGCTGGATTGGTCGGTGGTCAGGGTCGCATGCGTAAATCCAAGTCTCGTCTCCAGTAATGATGCATTTCAAGTGGTCCTGATAGTCAGGCAGCAAAGTTTCACACACATCAACGCGACGCTTTTTTTCCAAAAAATTGATCTATTGTGGCACCAATCGAGACTTGACGCGTTTGAGGCACAAAACATTCTTCAAAATGGTTCGTTCCGAGCCAAAATATATCCCAACACTATCAGAGAGATCTCTAATTGTCCATCGACGATTTTCAAGCACGAAATCTTTGATTTTTTGGACGTGGCCCTCGTCGGTAGACGTTGATGGTCGTCCAGAGCGCGGTTCGTCTTCAACACGTTCTCGGCCTTCTTTGAACTCTTATAAACGTCTTTTTGTGCCAGAGTTTGATCACCAAAGGCCTTGCCCAACAGTTTCAATGTGTCCGCACAAGAATATTCGTTCCGCAACAAAATTTGTTGCAAGTTCTTTGCTCAACAAAATCACCCATTGCAAAATTCACTTTTGGTTGTTTACCCAAAACACGTGTCACTCGGAGAGAATTAAACCTTTTAACAAACAGACGCTTGGAAAATATTATAGACAGTTCTACCATCCTAGGAAAAAAAATTACCTGCCTTCGTAATACCCCTGAGTTTTAAATGACAATTTCACCTTACTTTTTGGTCACAGCCGGCATAATGTTAGCGATCAATCTGGTCATTGGGGAAATTATATGTTTGAAGCGTTAAGGATGTTTTGGGGGAATATGGGAAGAACGGATATTTAGGGAGTTGGTACGAGGGGGCTAGAGGTACGTAATTCCGGAGTGATTTAGGGGGAGGATGATGTCAATTGGGAGTTTACGTTTTAGTCTGCGATTTTGTGAAGGAGGGGGTGGGTTACTGTAGAATAGCTCAATGGTGAGATTTGGATGGTTCCGAGACTAATACTAATATTCTCACATAGAAGATGACATTGCTCGGAGAATCGCGCGGCCAGGCAAGACATGACCTTCCCGCATTTCCTCTCTGCTCTGCTGGTAAACTTTCCCCACACGCAAGTCGTTCTCTTGGAATCAATATTTCAAGTCAAATAAGAGTCTATTTGATCTCACCCAATATTTAGAACGACGCACGAGCAATAACATCGGCAAGGGAACCTGAGGCGAGATCCAGTTGCAGTCTCCTGCAGAGAAACGGCGCTTTGTTGGTGGAGAGGCGCTCGAGCATCTCTCTGTTCCCTCTTCTACCCCAGCCACACAATTAATTGTTCCAGCGATACTTGCAAAGAAGGAGGCTTACATTTTCTAGCGGATCGTCTCCCTCCGCAAGAACTGGTCACATCCCTTACCACTAAACGGCGACACTGGCTAATCTTTCTATATGTATGAAAAAAATGCAAACGTGTGTATCACATCAAAATTAATCGTGACGAAACAAGACACAGACAAAATTATGATATAAAAAAATAGCACTACAACATTTCTGCAAGCTTTATTGTTTTCTCCATGTTTGAGGAGTTCTGAGATTTTTTAAATTCACTGTAGCGTAACCAAAGCGCGTAAACAAAAATTTAAACTGATGACGATGGCAGAGATAGACGTCGAAACGTTATTATTTAACAAACAATTGGCCCGGGTTGAGACCCGAGAATTATATTTACAACAGATTCACCGGGAAAGCCGTCGCTCTCTAAAAGCAGTGAAATTAACATTTTCTTTGGAGTTTGTCACCTTGATTTGTGCGTTGGGTGTCGTTCTTACGCCTCCTTGCGTTTATTGGATTACCTGACGAAAGAAACAAGGATTGCAGAAACGTTGTAGTGTGACATTTATTTCATCACTTAATTTTGCTGTTATACGGTTATTTATCTAATTAGAACACTTTTAACACAAACGTTTTATATTTTTTTATTATTATTATAACTGATCGAATATTCTACTGAAAGAAAAATCAAGAAAATAGATGAGTAATGGAGGAAAACGGTAGAAAGTCAGGAGAGAAAAATGAAGAAGTAAAAAAGGAGATGTTTAAAAAAACAGAAAGGTACAAGAAAAAAGAATAGAACCCGGGCGGATTAGACTTCTAGAGCGACGTCATAATGAATCGTCGAGAAGAACTGAGTAAGAAGAGGAAAAAAGAGTGAAAGTAATCCAATACAAAGAAACTCTGCCACCAGTGAAAAAGTAACGTTCAGAGAGTCTGAACACTCACGAAGATGTAGACTAACCCTCGAGAGAATGTACAGGCATTTCAACATTTTGAATACATTCACTCAATATTTTAATTTAGTTCTTTAATAACGCGGAGGCTGTCACCTTCACTCAATAAACCCTAATTTGTCAATATTTTATTTTCCTGGTTTATTTTATTATTCTGCTTTTAGTTTCCACTTTTCTATTGTACATTTTCCTCTCTGCTGTTTCTCTACCCGTTTTTCCTCCGTTCCTACTGTTTTTCATGCCTTTTCTTATTTCTTTCCTCAGACTCTGATCTAAACTTATAATAATACCTCGACATGGTCGGCAATTTCAAAAACTAGCGTGCTATGTTTAATTAGTTGAATCGCTTGATTTTGTGCAAATTTTTTTCATATACTAATCATACCTAGATAGAGGAATTCTCGCTATTCCCGCGTTACCTTTGTCCTTACAAAGGTTCCTTAAAAATGCTACATGTCTGTTGTGCATTCCTCAGGATAATATTGAAATCGAATAAAGTCTTCTCTGGCTTCTAACAGAGTAAACATTTACATTTGCGATTAAGTTCACTGCCATCGTCTTCTATCAATATTACCGACAAGACTTTATTCATTCTCTACACCGAGAAAGGCTACATTCTTTATTAATATTGAAATCCTTCCGAAATTACCAAACGTTATCCGTTTGAAATTTTTAACTTCATCAAATGTTGACTCGAATCGTTTCAGTCCTTTGAGGTGCAAAACCAAACTCGAGGTGACTTAATTGCTTGTGCTACACGATCCTTGATAGTAGTAGTAGTTTTTTTGGTGGTTGTATTTCCCATTGTGCATCATCACGTGTAGTCTGCGGGAGTAAATGAAGCTCTCGCGGGCCTCGAATTCACAGCAGTTGAGTTTGGGTGGAGTGGAGTGGCTCTTGACACACTGGCCTTTGATGTGGCTGCGACCCACAGTGACAGCCAAGTTACAATCACAGCAGGTGGCTCTTTTCAATTCCTAATACAGTATGACTTTAAGCGCCTCATATATATATATATATATATATATATATATATATATATATATATATTAAATAATATACTAAATATAATAATAAAATGCCCCACGTTGAGCGCCAAATTATGTAGTATACTAAATAATAAAGTAAACCACCATTCAAGTTATGAATTCAAATTAAATAAAACAAAGGAAAGAATTTTGCAGGATTTTATGTTGAAATTAAACAAAATTTAAAAAATATTATTTAATTCACAATTTTGATTTTACATTTAATTTTGTACATTTATGTTTTTAGGAAATGCTTTTGCTTTAATGAGAACCAAAAACACCAGGGCTGCTTATAGGGCCTCTAAGAAAGATAGTAATTTTCAATTTCCACCAAATTTACAAAAGAAAAATACTAATTTAATTTTCAATAACAATGTTATATATAAAAGTCTAATCCACAAAATTTACAAAAGAAAAATACTAATTTAATTTTCAATAACATAATGTTATATATAAAAGTCTAACAACATAAAAAAACTAGAGAAAACTAATAAATCTACAAAAATCTGACAACGCTATAAATGATATTTACGTAAAGTTTTACAAAATTACCTATCTAGATACCATGTTTATTCAGAGCTTCTCTGGTTAATGAACTCGTGGATATTTTAATTTTAATAGAACATATTTTATTGACAGGTCATCGCACTGATTGTTATTATCGTCTCACTTTACAACTCTTTCGACGCCTTTCTACTTTACTGTTTCATGAATTTCAATTTCGTACGTATTGTCACACTCAGCTTTGTTGTAGAAAAATCTTTAATACAAAAGGAGATGTATTCAGCCTTGCACTTTGCTGAATACCTCATTATTTACGAGAATCCTCGGCTGGTCTCCAACTATATGCCAACTAGTCGTGACCAGACCGGTCAGTTCTCAAAACACTATGCCATGACTACCCTCTCAGGTTCCCAAAACACACTGACTGGCTACAAAAGTTCCTAGCGTTTTATATCTGCTTTTCCGACAACAATTGTCGTAGCAACCCTTATAGTCTCTGCTTTCTTGCGCCAAACAAAGCTATTATTTACAATATATATATATATATATATATATATATATATTGTAATGCCAATTAATTAAGCCATTAATTGTTTTTAAATAATTTAAATTGTTAGGGAATAAATGTATTGTAGCGGCATGAGCGAGCAGAGCAACAATGAGCGTCGACTTCTGTTTCTTTGTTGAGGAGTCGGAATGGTGATTACGCGCGCAAAAGTTTAGTTAGTCTTCAGTCTACGGCGAGGAGCGAAAGAGAAAAGTCTACGGCGAGGAGCGGAAGAGAAAAGTCTACGGTCAGACACGAGAGGATAGATATTAAAAACGAATCTTCACCGAGATACTTAGCAGTTCAATCCAAATCGATAAATAAATCAGTAAAAGTCTAAAATCGGCAAATCGTGAGTTCCTGTAAGCAAGCAGATAGTTGGACAGAGAGATGTTCTAACAACTAGCCTACGGTGAAGCAAGGGTTGCTTCATTATAAAGAAATTGAACAATTTCGCGTTGAGGGAAAACGACATCCGAGTTTCCTGGGAGCTGAGTAATTGCATTTCGACTTCATATGTGTAGAATCTGTGAGGAAATTTAGAATCAGTGTAATAAAATTTGCATTATAGTGTACTTTTGAAGCTACAAAAGAATGATGGTACCAGTCGGACATTATGTGAGTAACCAAAACTTTGATAATAATATTTGTAAGATTTCGTTCACTTTTCATTTAGCTTTCTTTCATTTATCGACTTAATGTTATTAGGTAAATTTTAAACTGAATTTAATCCGATTATTAAATCATTTTCTCTGTTAATTATCAAACCCAGTGAAGGCCCTGAGAAGAGATATTAAATTTTGATTGTATTTGTTTTTAATTTTTGGAAGTCACAAATTGATAATAAATTATTTTGTTTGTTAATTTTTTATAATCTTTTAATTTCATTAACCCTTTATTTTGATCATTACATAAATGGCTACCACAACGTGGGGCAAAATTAATTAAACGCTTATCATTTGATTAGTACAATATATATATATATATATATATATATATATATATATATGTGTGTGTGTGTGTGTGTGTATATATATATATAAATATGTAATAAAATATTAATAAATTGTTTCGGTAATTATTGGCGGCGTACCTTTGACGCCAGAGCATTGTTTGGCGCAAGAATGCCGAGACTAGTTGTCGAGAAATTTTAGATTTTAGCAGAGAACAGTAAGCACTTAGATAGTCAGAAAGCAGTATGTAGTCAGCAAACTCAGATATTCAGGGGGGAGTGTGTTTGCGAGCCTGCGGAGAGCTCAGATATTCAGAGAGACAGTCAATGTGGTTTGGAGGAGATAAAAAAATTAAATAATCACGTATGCACAAATCAGAGCAGCTCTAAATAAATGGTATATAAAAAACTTTCTTCTGTAAACCTTTACGTAAATATCATTTACCACCAGATTTCTATAACTTTGCCAGATTTATATAATTCTTGTTATTGGTAAAAAATTTTGTTATTGTAAATTTAAATTTATTATTTACGGTCTTTTTAGAGGGCCGATAAGCGGCCCTGAAAGTTAGATTCTCATAAAATTAGAACCATTTACTTAAAAAATATATTAAAATGTAAATTCTACGAAAATCAAATTTGTCTAATAAATAATTTTTGTTATCTTTTAAAAACATTGGTTTAATTTCAATTTCCTCCTTTTGTGTTTTTAAGAAAATATTTTACCTAACTATATATATATATATCGTGGTAATTAAAAAGAAGTCATTAATTAATAAACAAATATTTGGACTCGCATTAATCGCGGGAGAAGGCACTCGGGTTGTTCCCAAGGATGTAATGATGGGATAATTGTGGGGCAGATGGCAAAACATAGAATAATTGTAGTAAATATAATTGGTTTAATACAAATTAGCGCCCAACGTGGGGCACGTTTCTTGAAGTAAAGAATAGGATACTTTGTTAAAATAAACGGAATCTGACGATAACATTGAAGTATTGATGCAAGTAGAATATAAATATGTGCATGCAATATTTTGCTATTTTATGTGTCCGTGTGAAAATTTTAGAGGTTCGTTTAAAAAGAAACATGATGATTAAATGTGCATTTGAGTTCAGAAATTTTAATGTTAGATTGATTTAATTTAAAAATAATGGATTATAAAATAAATATGGAAGGGGAAGGTGGATATAGGATGAAAAAAATGAGCCTGGAAAATGATCAAGATTGGAAAAAACTAAGGACAGATAACAATAAAAATATAGCAGATATTAATAGAAATATAGCAGATTTCAGCACAAGAGCAGATAATAATAAAAATATGGATGATTTAAGGTTAGAAATTAATAAAACTAGCTTAAAACGTGATTAGAATATATAAATGATAGATAAAAGTTTAAATAAAAATATAGCAGAATTAAAGACAGGTTTAAGAGAATGAAGAAAGTAAAATAATGCGGAAAATTATAAAATTCTTGAGAGTATTAAAATGGGCAATGCAGAGATAAAATCTGAAGCTATAGAAGAATTAAATAAGAATATTGTAAACATTGAAATAGAAACATGTGAAGGATTAAAAAATGTGGGGTTATTGGAGGATAAATGTAATGAAAACATTAGTGAAACGGAAGTGATAGTTATTGAAAAGGTTGATAAGAAGGTAGAGTTAATGGGGCATAAATGATAGGTTAAAGAGTTAAATATTACAGAGGTTGATAAACATAAAGATAAAATATTGGGAGAAATAGAGATAGAGGAAAAAGTAAATGAAATAGAAAATAACTATGAAGGAACAGTATAAATATTGCAGGGAAAAATTATAGACAAAGAAAATACAGTGATGTTTGAGTATAAAGAAACTGAAATGGGAACAGCTGATGGAATTATTAAAAGAAAATCATTAAGGAATTTAGAAATGAAACTTATAATTATTAAATAACTGAGAATTTACTTGTATTTATTACAAATTGGCGCCGAACGTTTAAAAATAATAGTTACTTATTTGTGTTTACCAAAAATTGGCGCCAGAACGTGAGGAAAAACATAGAATAATTTTAGAAATTAAATCGTATTTACTACAATATATTGTAATGCCTATTATTTAAGGCATGAATGGTGATTGATAATCTGAATTGTTAGAGAAACATTATTGACGGCGGTACCGAACACTACAAGCGACAATGAAACAGAGTAGTGTTGTCTTGGTTGGAAGAAGGAATGCGCGCTCAAAATTACGAGACGAAGGCAGTCGGCTAGGAAATTCAGTCGAGGACGGAAATAAAATCAAAGGAGTTGGAAATCAGAGGCGAGAGCATTGAGTTGAGGCAGTCAAGTACAGCTCGTACTAAAAGTAGACGAGATATTATTTTATCAAAAGGTTCAGTTCACATTGAGTTGGCTGGAAACGATCGAGTGGTCGTAAAAGAACTTTGCGAAAATTGGAGATCAAACACGTACCGAGAGACGAGGACTAAAGTGAAAGGCGAGAGCGAGAATCGAAGGCAGAACTACAAAACCTGCTAAGCTGGGCAGCCGTGAGAAGGACGCAACCGAGGGAGCGAGAGACGAAGAAGAGGTTCCTGGTTCCTGATTTAAATCCAAAATATTAATTAGAATCTGTGAGTTAAGTAGAAGCTGTGCAAAAACCCCGTTATAGTGCTTCGTAAGTCAGAAGTATCCTGGGCAGCCGTAAGTAACAATAGAAAACAATTAATGATGTAAACCGAATTAAAAGACAGATGTCAGATATCGTTCTTTTCTTTTGATAAAAAAAATTGAAAATTAAGATCCATCTTTTAGTATAAGTTCGTCGACAATTAAATTTAGTCTTTGTTAATTGATGAGTAAAATCTTTTTCTTTTAAATTTAATTTTGTGTTCTTTAATTATTTTGAATGATTCGTCGTTATCAAACCCAGTAGAGACCCTGAGAAATTAATTAATTGTAAATTGTTCAAGTATTGATAATAAATATAATTTGTTTGTTAAAGTTATAAATTCTTTCATTTTTAAAGCACCCATCTATTGTATATTACAAAATATCTTCCACAACGTGTGGCACGAATAAATAAAATAAATGTTTTCAATTTGATTATTACAATATATAGCTAATATTTGTAGCTAAACAATAAATAAATAATCAATTGTATTCATTACTGATACACACATTTAATCAGCACGAATGCAGAAAAACAATAGAATCACCAAAGTTCGTAATATTTGGAAAGAAAGGGATCATGGAGCACCGCGATGTAGTAAACTCTTTTTACTTAAGAATGCATCATCTTTGGCCTATCAACATTACGCTACAGGCCTTCCTCACCAGTGGTAACGCCACTGGCAGAAAATAACAACTGTAAACATAAAATAATTCATATATTTTAATAACAGGCGCGAAACTAACAACCATTCAATAAACTTGAACGTCGGTAAGGAATGACAAAGGGAACCTCATGTTGCAGTAAACTGAGCTGCAGCCCCTCGGCAATGAAGGCCGGCTTCAAACGGTCCACATGCATTGTGACATGTCCTCCGCGTATCAATTACGTAGTTACGGTCGGTGATGCGGCGTAGAACCGGAAACGGACCAAGGAAGGGCGAATCTAACTTCCTTCGAATATTATCATTCCTGACGAAGACGTATCTTGCAGACTTTAAGTCGGGATTAACAAAAATACGTTTTTGTCCGGAATAAGCTGGTGGTACAGGCTTCAACGTGTGCATATAATTAAGTATTCGCCCGAAAGTCGTAGTACGGTTCCGTAGACCAACTTAATTTAAGGTCCTCCTTCAGATCTCAGCACAATCCCAGTAAAACCATAGACAATGTGATTTCTCACATCATAGGGACGACATAAGCGTAAAATATTGTTAATAATTAATCAAAAGTGGAATAATCCGCTTTTTTGGGGGGGGGTGTAGACAGGCTTTGTATCGGGTAATCCACATAGTGGCAACTCCCCTCTTATAGCATAGTAAAGGGATTTGAAAGGGGGGATGCGGAAGGGTGGAGGAAGGTAGCCAAGGGCTATAGTTTAAGGATCCTACGCGGCATTCGCCTAAAAGTAATGCAGGACAAACCCTATAAAAACCTGCATAAGGTAGGTCGCGCATTTGATACTTGTCCCACGCCCTTCCGATGGCGGGTGAGAGGTTTTCTGTGCGGTCGCAGCTTACACCTCGCCATGCCTTGGCCAGTTTAGGAGGCAGCTGGCCGACTATTCCAAAAGAAATAGCGGCCAACTCTTACCGTATGCCCAAGGTCTGCGACCCCGAAACATACACCTCTCAAAAAAGACCGAGGTGTCTCGGCATGTGGGAACCTTAGTTAAAAAAAAACCAGAGAGATGTGAGGGCGTCCCCAAAGGTAGCCTCCGCCAGAGCTCTGTGAATAATCCGCTACCGATGACAGAACAATATTTTACAATGGTGTAATATTCCACTGCAAGTGAGAGAAGGATATTTTACTGTAGCGGAATATTCCGCTAATGATGACAGCATAATAATTTTACAAGGGAATATTCCACTGCTGTTGTTAGGAAAATATGACGGTGGAAGAATATTCCGTTAAAAAAGACAAAAATATCATACTTTAATTCAATTACGAACAGATTCTTGAGACATCTTCTCTATCTGAATTGACAAAATATTTTACGAGAGCGAAATATTCCGCTGCTGATGACAGAAAAATATTTTACAAAAGCATAATATTCCACTCTATGTCTCAGACGAAATGCCTATTGGCAGAGATGGAGACAGGCCACTTCCGTAGGACAATTACCGTCTGACATGCGGGCCTAGTTATCGAGACAATGACAGTGTGTGTTGAGACAAAGAGATAGGAAGATGTAAGGCCGAGGGGTCCACGTTCGCAGCAGGCGCCTGGTCCGGTCACGATTCACAGAGGAAAAGTTGTCCGCCCGGCTTACACGCAAGTTTGTTCTAATCAGCTTAGGCTCCATCCTCTTGCCTGCTAACAAGTTTCAGCTGAATGCAAAGGACAGTTGGCAAAATGGCGGAGAGGGGAAACTTTGATCTCTCCCGAAACATACATTCGTTTTACATCGGCTTGTAATCAATAAACGTCTGTTTGGAATCAATTACGTATTCACTGTAGCCACAACTTTGTTCATATATTATGATCATTAAAAGGAAAGAAATTATAGGATATATTTGTTTTTAGTTTATACTATACATATAATTTTCCCAGCCAAAAATTGTAATATGTGGATCATTCGTCAGGTGATCCAAGAATTAAATTTTCGTTTGAAAAGCAACGAGAAAACAGGAATTTGAGTGACGGAGTCATATATATACTTTATTTTATGCAATTCTCGTTTGCAGAGAGACAGACGTATATTGTAATATAATAGGCCTAATCATCGTTTCAAGGCCAACAAATAATCATGAATTTAACTGGCGTAGTCGTATGTATTGTAATACTAATTAGAGGCCAATATTGATTTTAATAATTGAATTGTTTAGCGATACCAATTTCAAAGACTACAATGGGTTGGCGGACTTTGTCGTGGGATACGAGCGCTTTCTGGAACGGCAGTCTGTCTGATATTGTAGTCGGGAGAGGAAGGCAGTCTGACTGATATTGTAGTCGGGAGAGGAAGGCAGTCTTACTGATATTGTAGTCGGGAGAGGAAGGCAGTTTGACTGATATTGTAGTCGGGAGAGGAAGGCAGTCTGACTGATATTGTAGTCGGGAGAGGAAGGCAGTCTTACTGATATTGTAGTAGGGAGAAGAAGACAAAATTTGAGAGAACGTGGCCCGACTATATTTTCAACTGAGAAAGTTACAAGTTTTTAAATCCAAGTATAAAGTTTGGACAGCGAGATACTTTGTAAAATACTGCAAAGGGTAATCAAATATTTGCGCCACATTAAGATTCCTACGCGTACTGAGATCAACATTTTCCACATAAAGACAAGGTGTAACAATATGTCTGACTAATGATCCGGAGGGGCATCAGATCCAGTTCCCGGAGGAAAATTCAACAACTATGACCGTGTGTTTGACAATCAAGTGTAGAGTCAGTGATTCATGGCCTATTAGCATAAACTGTGTGCCTGAGCCCAGGAATCTAAGTCTGGTACCAGCCGAACATTTGTAAGTAGAAACCAAGTTAATGAAGTTTGAATGTGATAGTTACAGGCATTCGTCAGTTTCGTTCGCATCTTTTTGGTTTTGTTTGTTAATTTCTTAATTTATAAATTCTATGATTGTCCTTTACTTATCAAGCCCAGGTAAACGACACTGAGAGAAGGGTTATCAAATTTCTAAACATTGAAACTTTAAATGTATTTAACCTCAGAGAAAATGTTATAGATTTCTATTAAATAAAATAAATGGTATCATAAAGTTTAAAGTAGTAATTATTTCTCAATCCTTTCAGTTAAAATAAAATAAACTGTTCCAGAACGAATTATAAATTTAATCAAACTGCAACTTAATTGTTTAAATAATTCAATAAAATTTTGTCTTTTAATTAATTAATATCATTTTGATATTCATTACAGTATATTTAAGTATTAGTTGCAGTCTGGAGAGCAAAGAAACAACTTGTTATTGAATGAGGAAATTCGATCGAATTGTTGTTTGGACATCGGAATTACTGACTATTTTATTTTAGACTAGCTGTGTGCTCGGCGTTGCCCGTGTACTTATTTATATAAACCCGAAAAAGTATTTTATTCTATATTAATCTTTAGTCAAGAAGTGATTTAACCTAAATCTAACTGTTCCTAGTTCCCTACATACTTTCGACTGATAGTGCATTAATTGAACAGCTGTAAAATAGATTTATTTTATTGCATCAATCCCAACAAACATTCCTACAATTTTCTTTACGAATATAATACTTAATTATACTCCTAGAGTACTGCAGGATATAATTGTCCCTCAGATTTCAGACATTACCAAAGATTAAATTGATGAAATTGGTAGCTATATTCACAATGTAAACAAATAGTCGCGTTATTGGAGTCACTAATATGGTCCGAAAATTAACTTACATTTTCCGCAAGGATCATAAAATATTTCCTATTGTTTTTTATTATCCTTGGATGGAGTATTACTCGATAAAAATATACTTTTTATTCAACCAAAATATTTCTGCTTTATTTCATTACGGAAAAGGGAACTATTTCCTTTGTTCATCGTGTAGTAACGTCTCTTTAACGCTTGACGTCATAGTCTCTTGACGCGAAGTCATTTTACACAAAATTATCACGTTTTTTAATTATAATTATTTCCCTATTTATGCTAGAGGTTTCACTCCCCAACAGTACCGTTTCTCGTTTTTTTTACGAATAGCTGTACCAAGTTTTGTTACAATCTGTCCATGCGTTTACATTTGTATAAAGATCAACGTAAATACATACATCCTTTTCAATGTTGGACAGCCTCATTTTTCAGACGGACAGACTGGACTTGGTTTAAAAAATATATTAATTTCAAATTAACAATTAAATTATGGTGTAGCCAAAACCAGACAAAATAAAAATAACACTATGTCTACAATCAGCGTTAGTTTATTAAGGGTTTTCGAAATTGACTCGGAACAATCAAATCGACGTAAAGAAAAGCAATTATAGTAATCAGTTCTACACCAGAAGAAAGCAACAAAGGTTGTAGAAACGTTGTAGTTTTATCACAAACTCTTGTCCGTCTTTGGCTATATCATTTTTAGTTGTTAATTTTATTCTCTATAATAAGTAAAAATCATTAACTATATTTATTTTGATTACTTTAATATTTTTATTGTAATAAATATGTAGTATATTCCATAATTTTCGATGTACGTATTTCAGATCCTATTGCCTCATTTGACGACTAGCGGGAAATTGAAATTATACTATCTTCCTCTCTATACGTCAATGTAACATACGATAGTTATCTCTGATATTCTAAGTCTATTCTTGATACTCTTAAATTTCCACTCTGTGCTTTCTCAAATGTTCTACGAATCATTTACAAAACTCACATCGAGTTGGGTCCCAATTTACACAGTCGAGGTGGAAACGAGCCTCCTCCATATTCCGAGGAAATAATCTCCCTCCAGAGAGACATTTAACACACACAAATATATATGTGTATGTATGTGTGTTTGTTGCTCGCATTTGCTCTCTAATTTCTTGCAGGTTAGGGGGGGTGACGCGGTGTTGGGGGCGAACAAATCTTCCCCGTTAATGCGCTTATTATAACACATTTATTTTTAAAATTTCAGTCTGAACAACCATATTACGCTAAAATCCTCTTAAATCGTGAAAGAGTCTTAAAATCCACTTCGCGTATCCCAGGAATTTTGCTCGTTAGTTTGTTTTTTCAGGGCCATTTTCTGCTCTGGGATATTCTTTGACGTTGAGGTTTCTAACGTTAAAAACGGAACAATATAATTGTTAGCATTTACGAAAATATAAAAAAAAAATTCAGCAATATTTCTGTTAATTTGGAAATTTTAAAGGGTCGTAGATTTTGATCTTACTAAAATATTTACTGTGAACAGAACCATACGAAATTAGAAATCATAAATCCATGTCTCTACTTTATATAATTACAATTTAATCGATATCACGTGAATAAATTTTTATTATAAAAGGATGTTAATTTTTTTTAAAAAAACGGATTAGAATTACTGTTATCATTTTTTCTACTCAAGTTTTACGTTTGGATCTGCTTGTAGGACACAAGATATAGATTAAGTATGGTTAGAAAGTATTGAAAATATTAATTTTTATATAGCTTCATCATTTAATGTGTAAGCGTGAAATATAAATGAACAAAGTCGTTTTGTTCGAATCAACTTTTTTTAATTTTATTTTTTATTTTTTAGGTCAACAGGCTACATGAGGGTCCACCACGTTGGGCAACTCCCCTTTAATAGCATAGGAAGGGATTTGAATGGGGGGATGCGGAAGGGTAGAGGAAGGTAGCCAAGGCCTCCGGGCTATATTTTAAGGATCCTACCCGGCATTCACCTAAATAAATGCAGGAAAAACCCTAGAAAAACCTGCATCAGGTAGGTCGGTCATTTGGTACTCGTCCTACGCCCTTCCGATAGCGGGAGAGGAGTTTGCTTTAGGGACGCAGCATTCCCTTCTCCGTGCCTCGACCAGTTTAGGAGGCAGCTGGCCGACTATTCCAATGGGAATAGAGGGCAACTCTTACCGTATGCCCAAGGTCTGTGACCCCGGAACATACACCTCTCAGAACAGGCTGAGGTGCCTCTGCTTGTGGGAACAAACTTATCTCCCCCACATATATCTCATTTACTACAATTTTTTAAAGAAGAGAAACTTAAACAAAATTTCAAGTAGAAGGATGCTCCGCAATCGTTAAACTCAGATTTTTTTATTTATTCCATTAGTCCTCAAGCAAAGTTGTGAATCACTGTGCCGACGTCATAGCTACTCCCCTTCAAATCATATTCAACGCGTGTCTTTTTACCGGCATTTTTCCCGACTCCATTAAAGCTGCAAAAGTTGTTCCGATCTTCAAGAAGGGTTCTCCAACCGACGCATCAAATTACAGACCAATTTCCCTACTTCCAATATTTTCAAAAATACTAGAAAATATTCTACACACAAAGTTACTTGAATTCTTGACGAAGTATAAACGCACAACACGTCTTCCTCAAACAAAAATTCACGAGCACCGCTATGTACGAGTTCATTCGAAGTATACAAAATTCCCTTGATGAAAAACTGAAAGTAGCCGGAAGTATTGCTGATCTTTCGAAGGCATTTGATCTTGTAGATCACGGCACACTCCTCCAAAAATTAGAATATTATGGGATCAGAGGCAACGCTTTGGCACCCTTTGAATCATACCTCAGCAATCGGAAACAGAAGGTGGCCTTACAAAACAATACTGGTGAGGTTTACTCGTCAGGCATTGCTTGTGGCGTGCCTCAGGGCTCAATATTAGGTCAACTGCTTTTTCTTTTGTATATTAATGATCTTCCAGAATATATGGAGCCTATAAAATGTGTCTTATACAAATATGACAGTAATTCGTTAAATAAGGACATTGATTTAAATAATCTCAAAGCGAAGATTGAGACAGCATCTTGAAACCTAAATACTTGTTCGCCGCCAAAAAATTAACGCTCAATGTACAGAAAACTAAGTTAGTTCGTTTTACAACAGAAACCAACAACATCGTAACGGATAAGTTCTCAGATCCTGCGACTTTCCTCGGCTTGCAGGTCGACAGTAAATTAAAATGGAACTTGCACATTGATCGCCTCGTGCGCAAACTTAGTTCTGTTTGTTACTCATTGAGACTATTGATGCAACAAGTTGACACCAAAACTGCTTCACTAGTCTTTTTCGCCGACTTTCATTCACATATGTGTTACGGTGTTGCCAACTGGGGCAATTGTCCTCGTAGTGTGGAAGTTTTCAAACTGCAAAAACGAGCCATTAGAATTATACCAGGTTCAGATGCTAGAGAAAAACTTCATATTCTGACTCTACCTTGCGCTTACATATTAGAAGTACTAAAATTTGTTAAACGCAACATGAACCTTTTTGCAAGTAACGGGGACAATCATGGAGGAACCGTTCAGTTGTCAGTCTCTACGAGTCTAGCGTTCATTATTCCGGTTTCGTACTATTTAACAGCCTTCCTGAACATGTAAAGAACATCAACAACTACAACGCATTCGTCAAGGAGTGTAATACTTTTCTTGTAAATGGAACTTATTACTCCGTACACGAATTTTTGAATCGGTCTCACATTCGTTGAACTGCCTTGCCTACAAAATTTTCCGAATATGCTATAACTATGTAAATAGTTTGTCCAGTTTTCCCCTTTTGGTTCTGTTTCCCTGCCTCGGTTTTTTGTTTTAGTAAACATCCATGACAACATCCCTCCGTACCTAGCAACAGGAGATGAATACCAGGAAGTGATTAGTGTCGTGTGCGTGTTTCCTAAAGATAGTGTGTATGATTGTAGTGACTAGACAAATGTGAACAGATATGAATTTTTTTTATGTGTATGTGTGTGTAATCTATTAATATTAATTCTGTTTATATGTAATTTACCTACTGTACATTTGTGACGAATCCTATTTCCGCTTAAGAGGGCTAATGGTGAATAAATCTATGTATCTATCTATCTCAGTTGATGAAATAGGATATGTCATGACATGAAATTAAATGAACTGTAAATTATAAGAAGGACGACAAATACGAAAAAATAATTAATTAATTATATTTGTAAAGTACATTCTATCGAGACATATTTGCTGAAATGATAGAGCGGCTACGTAAAGAGCAGCGGTTCCGGGTTCGATTCCTGGTTCCGTCAAGTATTTTTCATCATATGTCATAATTTTAGGAATTATTATCTGGCTTCATAGATAAGCTTATATAAACACTGTACGTATTTTAGGAATAATCTTTCAAGTAGCAGTATTTAATGTTCATGGATACGACGCTATCTATATCGACAACTTTAAGGAGGTCCGCCAAAGTTCTGTTTGCCATCGCTAAACCTCATCCACCGGGGAGAGCTTCCGGCAGCCTAGGCTTGTTGTCATGATCAATATTTTCCTCAGACATAAACGAAGAGATGTACAATTTAATTTACTGACACGTATAGAAGAAAAAAATCGTTTCATGGGGTGGGAGCAAAATATTACGAAGCAAGTAATTAAGAACGTGCAATTAAATTAGAAAAATTACGAACCATGAAATGGCGCAAATAAAAATGAATTCAACGTTTCGTCCCATGTTTGGGACCTCATCAGGTACAATAAATTTTAAAATGTAACTAACTTAAATATATCTAAACCAAGAAAACTCTCCAGGACCTTGTTGAAGGAAAATTTGGATTCAGAGAGGTTTAACAATTAATTAACCGTTACAAAAATAAAAATAACAAGCTTAGTCCAAAATTCGGCTTCAATAAGGTAATAAAAAAGTTTTTGTACAGAAATATTTTATTTAGGTCTCGTTTTTATTATTATAGTTCCTGATGAGATCCCAACGTTCAAATGAAACTTTTTACTTCCATTTTTTTTGTAATTTCATTGGAAGCGTATTCCTCCAATTTAATTGTATTAAAATCAAATGTTATTAATTTAATAATTCTATGTTTACTTAATGTCAGATAAATATCAAAGTTATAATTGTAATGCAAAGTATCTGTGATTTGTGTCACTTAATTTTGGAATTATTTTTCATTTTGTTTTTTTCTCTCCTTTCGGCCAAAAATTAATTGAAACGTTAATGTCATTGCATATTTTCAGAGCAGTAAAAAAAAGCACGGTAAAGTCATGTGAGGTCAGAGGAAAGAAATAGGGAGAAAATAAAATGAAGTAAAGGAGTGGGAGAAAAAATTACAAACGAAAGGAAAATTTTAATTTGTGGGACAAACATTTTCGTTAGAATATAAAAACACAATGAAGCAGTTAAAGGGAAATAAACAAATTATTTACGTCCGTATAGTTTAAATAAGTAAAAAAACAACAACAGACAATTCAATTGTAATTTGGTTAATTTATATAGATTTTTCAGCCCTAAAATAGACCTTTAACAAGATACTGAATCAAATGTCTCATGAGGATCCAGTTTAGGACCGAAACGTGTTTCTAAATTAATTAAATTACCATTTAATTGTCCGTTGTGTTTATTGACTTTACTCAGTCATTTAAAAGGAAAGAGATTTCTAGAGGCAAAATTGTGGTTTTCAACTACATGAAAATTTGGAATTAAAATTTCCCAAATTTTCCCCAGGAAAGGAATCGTAAAAGAACAATTCGATGATGTTCCAAAATTAAATTTCAGTAATTAAATTAATTACAAAATTAAATAAATCAAATCTTAAATATTTACTGGTTATTTTTTTAAAAAAATTAATAGGAATATCTGTTTTTTCTCAAACAGCGGAAAAGTTTCAAGTAAAAAAATACCATTTGGTGTTCAAGAAATGGAGAGAGTCAAATATTGAAGTCTTTCCCGGTGAAGTTGTTCAATAAATAGTTCTCGGAATTAACATGGGTTTTTCATATTTATATTAAGACGCAACGATTCGACGACTGAAATCAATGAAGATGACGTCAGTGTTTTCAGCCGTCGAAACGTTGCGTCTTAATATAAATATGCAAAACCCGTGTGAATTCCGAGAACTATTTATTGAATAGAGAGATTGTTTCTCCCTCTGTTTGAATGTGTTGATAAACGCGGTAACATAGCTTAATCTGATTACGCATAACATCTCTTATCCGGTTTAATAGTCCTGTATAAAGATGAATTAATTGCGGCTCATCTTGCAAATGCTCCGCCAATTAAGATAATAGGTACTTGGCTCCATAGCAGCGGAGGCTATAATCCTTACAGACGTTTCCTTATCCAATGAGCTCTCAGCAATGTCACTCAAATGGCAGCGAAATATTCTAGGTGAAGAATCCGCTCCGATGAGGACTTGTGTTGATACCGGGACTAGCATCGTCCCCTATTTACACTTTTCGCTCCCCCCCCCCTCCTACCCATGGTATGGTAAGGTGTTCAAGCTGGAGATGAAAGCGCGATGGTCCTTTGAACCACTGAACAAACAGAAGGGACGTCCAATCAGTCCATCGGCACACACAGAGGTCTCAGCACACGTTACCTACGACTGACCTGCTCTGCTACATTACTCGTTTAATTGCCCTCTTGTGGTGCCATTGTGAGGATTCTTGCCCGTTAATTGCTTGAAATTAATTCTTCACTGTTGTTATTTACTTCATATCTCTTACCTGCCACAAAATATTCAATACCGTCATCTTATTTAAGCACCAAAAAGGTCTTTCAACAGCTCCAATTCCCTTGAATCATAAATTTAATTATCAAGCGTAAAGACTTCAAATAGAAACTTTCGACAAGTACAAAATACGCATAGACCATAAATATGAAAATACAATTAAAGGATCAGGATGAAAAAAAACTTGGCAGGAAGTCGATCTCTGGCAGGTACGAGTTTTCTCCATCTGTTGTGTAGACAAGACTCAAACTCACCTACAATTTCCTGAATCACATTCTTCAAGGCCTAATTCAATGAAAAATGGATATTGTGTGTAAACTGACCAAGGGTACGATGATATAACGCAAAAAGAAGAACAGTGGTAAACTGAATTGAAGGATGAAAAATCTTATAAAAGGATGAGTTATTTTTTAGGGTAACAGGTTACATGAGGGTAATCCACATGGTGGCAACTCCCCTTTCATAGCATAGGAAGGGATCTGAAAGGGGGGAAGCGGAAGGAAAGAGGAAAGTAGCCAAGGGTTAACAAGGGCCCCCGGGCTATGGTTTAAGGATCCTACCCGGCTAGTCGCCTAAAAGTGATGCAGGGAAAACCCTAGAAAAATTTGCATCAGGTAGATCGGGCATTTGGTACTTGTCCCACGCCCTTCCGATGGTGAGAGAGAAAATTTATAGATTAAATAAATGAATTTCCTGGCGAAACAGCCAGAAGATCGACAATTCACTTAATACAATCAAAAAAAATTCATAACACTACGTTTCGTTCCTATTTTGGTGACATTAGATGAAAAATGGTAGCAGAAAAAGGGGGAAAAATTATGTGTGACCTTAATGATTAGTAAATAAATATAAAACTGTCAAAATGTGTATTGTTCAATTAAAATATAAAATCATTACAAAATCACGACGTTTCGCCCACAATGTAGGGAATTAATAATGTAACAGACTGTTTAGAATAATATTATCATCTAAAACTTCTTCAATGACGTGGAATATTCTCATTAAGTTCCAAATTTATTTAAAAAAAATTATATAATATTTAACAAGTTTTGTAACCTAATAATTAAATCTGTTGGAAGTTTATACAATCAAATTTATGAAAATATTCAACATCATTGCTGAAATTTTTGTTCTTCAATATTAAAATTAACCTTCAATCCAATAAATATATAAAATTTCATAGATATAGTATTTAACAGAAGCTTTCGACGTTTATCTTCGACATATTCATCTGTTTTGTGTCTTTGGTCTTCTGGTAAATAATTATTACTATATATATATATATATATATATATATATATTATATCTATGAAATTTTATATGACATGATTAAAGGTTCATTTTATTATTGAATTTTCACCTGTTTTAAATTGGCTATAAATTGTAAATCATAATTTTAATAAGATAGATTTAACGACCATAATAACCGTCTTTTCTAAACATTTTATTCACCTCTACGGCGTTTCATTATATGGTTAATAAAACACGATGTAATGTAAAATATTACATAATATTAATAATTAATGTTTCAACTAATTTTTCCACTATTTTTCTCCTTGAAATTTTCCCAAACTACGTTTGCTTCCCTGATATATTATTAATTCAATTGTGAATTGTTAAAAGTTTTCTGTTCCTCTATGATATTTATTCATTTCGTCAATTATACAGTTTTGATAAAATTTATTTCAACCAGTTGCAATAAACTTATATCGTTGAAAATGATAAATACATTGAGTCAAAGACACTACTGTCATTACATTTCAAATTTCTAGATCGACCTGTAAATAAAATGCTGATATCTGGTCACATTTGGAAAATTACTGACAAGGAAAAAACTAACTATTGAAAATTAAGAACTCAACCATTTTGAAGTGTGGGAAAATGGGAAAGAGACGGTCTCATCGACTTCACTTTGGAACTAATGCAATCAACGAAGATGGATATGAAATCACATAAAGTGGTCTTAATTTCGGTTTGTCTGAGGAGTGTTCGTGACCGAGCAGGGTCTTTGCGTGACTCGAGGGGACGTGCAGGCCCACTAACGCCCTCGCCAATGACCTGCACTTAGCCCAGTTGGCCGAGCAACTTTTTCTGCGACTTGCGTACGCCAATGGAGGAGACAAATCACTTCGGATTAAAAGCTGCGACCTTTAGAATTCGTGCGTCGTTCACGTCTATATATCATACAGGGGAGATAGAATTAAATCAACTTTTAGCAATTAACTTCATGGAATTACAAAAAAACATATTTTTCTTTCCATGCATTGCTGAGAAGAGTGGTGTTCGGTTGCTTTACTGAATAATGCATCAACGTCAACGACAATTGCAATAACATGAAAGTTAGTTAACAATACAGCAAAAACTCATATTCAAACAAAATACAATAAAAATACTAAAACTACTCCCTCTGTTCGTACTCTTACAAATGACTATTAATCCATTAAAATATATAAACGGCTCCGCCAGTCAAAAACATACATCTTCATCGCGCGAATAATTCAATTCCGGACACCAGCTGACGAAGTCAACCGGTCATGGAAAATATTGTCTCTGACATATCTATGGACCAAGTATATGAAATTTAACACTTTGCGCATTACATACGATTAATATAAATTTTGTAAACTTTATTACATTATCATAACACGTCACTGAACGTCTCAAACATGTTCCTTTTCAGTAAACCACAGAGGAGGTCGCTCATACTATTTTTTTAATATTAGAATATTCTAATTCAAAAAATGTATTGTAATAACCAGTAAAGAAGGACATGAATTCTGTTCTTATTTTTATCAGATTTGTTTACCAACTCAAACTGGGGATCCTTGAGTGGTTTTTACATATAAAAGATAATTATAAAATGATGGATAAGTGGCTCTTAGAGAAGGGGAGGACTATAATTGGGCATTTTGCGGCTCTTAGGGCTAAATGGTTGTGACCGACATCTTGACGACGGAACCCTGAAAGGCATGATAACAGATGTCTGGTGGACGATGCAATTATATTAAATTGAGACGTTTATTTTAATTGATTGAGTGGCTCTCGGAGCGGGAGAAAGCCAACAGCTGGTGTTGTTTGGCGAACATGGAATTTCAAAACAACTGTGAAAACAAGGGAATATTCTGGAGCCGGGACATAAATAAGAGAGCAGATAAAAGGGCACAGTTAGTGAATGAGGGAGGATTATAGAAAGCTAAGCACAGTTAGACAGGAGACCTCAGACGAGTTAGACGTGAGAGTTGTAAGGTGATGGACGTGGAGTGTAGTAGCATAATCTGTACGAGAAAGTCCTAGGAGAGTGAAGTTAGAGTCAGCAGACGTAAGGAGAGGTCATGTAATGGTAGGCCAAGCTAGGTGGCCGAGAGTAATCAGTTGGACATCAGTCATCAAAAGTGGGTAGGAGTTTCGTCGTGGAAATCTGTCTGCCAGCAGAGTTAGTTGAATTCGTTGTGAGGGTAACATCATCAAGAAGAGATGGCGGTGAAAGCAGAGTGTGAGAGCAACCTGGTGGCTTTTATGCCTATATAAAGAGAGTGTGTGCTGGTATGCGAGAGATCCAAATTGCATGGACCTGAGAGATTGTAAGTTTATTTTTTCTGTATTCATAATTGTAAATTGTTAAATAAGGGTAAAAGTCAGATTTCGTTTCATTTCGTTTTTCATTTATTTTAATAGTTTTTTGTTTAATTGTAAAATTTGTGTTCCGTTTCCTTATCAACCCAGTAAAGACCCTGGGGTACAGAGTCTTATTTATAAAAATGTATTGTAGATTAATAAAATTGTTTTAATTTTATAAAATTTTATTAGATTTGTGTAATTGTAAATTGTGTCTTAATAAATAAAAATTGTTTGTTTAAATTGGTAGTTTTATTTGAGGTATTACAATATATTTCAATAAAATAAATATTTGTTAAATTACGTTTTTCGTTTCTAATATCAAGTAACGTACGCCAATGTAACAGTAAAAATTCCGTAACTTAATCAAGGATTCCCTGGAGTCGCTGAAACTATCCGCGGACAGATTGAGATCTCCGAGCTAATTGTTCCGATGGTGACGCGTACTTTTTTTTAGTTGTCGTGGGACATTCGTACGTAAGCACGCGGCTCGGCTCTCCCGGGCCATTAATCAATCCTTGCGGAATGCTGCCATCTCCATGGCGACTGAATGCGGTAACTAGCCTTCTGGTTGGCCAGGCAGCCAGCGACGTCCTGTCTGGAGGGAGCTCAGCCCCTGGGATCAGGGCGGCGTAATTGAACTTTGGGAGAGTAATCTAGTCAATGCGCTGCGAAGAAAACTGAAATTGCGAGAGAGCTGTAGAATAGTAAACCAGCCACTTAGTTACTCGGCGACGCCCCGTCGGTATCCGGCTTTCGTGGTATCTATAATTTGTTGACGATGACGGATTAAACAAATGGTTAGTGGTGGTCAGGTATTCAAATTTCGTTTCCCATGCGTTGCACGTGTCCTATCCATTCCATTCTCTTTAATCTAATAGCTGTTGCGATGCTTGGCTCTTTATATAGGTCAAATATTTCATTATTATATCTGTGTCTCCATATGCACTTTTCATTTTTTGGCCCAAGTTCTTCTTAGGATCTTTCTTTCAAATATGTTAATCGCTATCTCCTCTTTCTTGTTAAGTGTCCATGGTTTTATATATCTCATCTTTGTTATTGTATGTGTTGTTCTTAGTTTGACAGATGGTAGTAGTGAGAAATACGATTTATTTGCTAAGTTCATTCTTCTCCATCTTTGTGGAACTTGAATCCCAGATATATAAAGTCATCCCTTATTTCTATCACATCTCCATTTATGTCCATCCATCCTTTTTTCCCAAATTTCCTGCGCGACTGAATCATCTTTTTTTTAAAAAAAGTTTATTTCTAGACCAACCGTTTTGGCATGTTTATTTATTTCTTTATATACCTCCTCTGCTGCTTTAGTTGTTCTTGATATTATTACCACGTCATCAACATATGCCAGAATGTACCGTTACCTAGTCAGAACAAATCGACTTGAACTGTTCGTGTACTAAAACGTCACAACACTGCGTCAAACGTATAGTGCGACGGCATTTTAGCTCAGATCTATCACTTAGTTTCGCCGAGAGATTTATTCTATGTACGAGTTCATTCAAAGGATACAAAATTCCCTTGATGAAAAACTAAAAGTAGGCATTTGATATTGTAGATCACGGCATACTCCTCCAAAAATTAGAATATTATGGGATCAGAGACAACGCTTTGGCACTCTTTGAATCATACCTCAACAATCGGAAACAGAAGGTGGCTTTACAAAACAAAGCTGGTGAGGTGCACTTGTCAGGCATTGCTTCTGGCGTGCCTCATGGCACAATATTAGGTCCACTGCTTTTTCTTTTGTATATTAATGATCTTCCAGAATATATGGAACCTATAAAATCTGCGTATAAACGCAGATGACACTAATTTGTTAATTACGGACATCGATTTAAATAATCTCAATGCGAAGATTGAGACTGCATCCAGAAACCTAAATACTTGGTTCGCCGCCAATAAATTAACGCTCAATGTACAGAAAACCAAGTTAGTTCGTTTTAAAACAGAAACCAACAACATCGTATCGGATAAGTTCTCAGATCATGCGACTTTCGTCGGCTTGCAGGTCGACAGTAAATTAAAATGGAACTTGCACATTGATCGCCTCGTGCGCAAACTTAGTTCTGTTTGTTACTCATTGAGACTATTGATGCAAGAAGTTGACACCAAAACTGCTTCACTAGTCTACTTTGCCTCCTTTAATTCACATATGTGTTACGGTATTGCCAACTGGGGCAATTGTTCTCGTAGTGTGGATGTTTTCAAACTGCAAAAACGAGCCATTAGAATTATATCAGATTCAGATGCTAGAGAAAGCTGCAGGCCGCTGTTCAAAAGACTTCATATTCTGACTGTACCTAGCCCTTACATATTAGAAATACTAAAATTTGTTAAAAGCAACATTAACCTTTTTGCAAGTAACGAGGACAATCATGGAGGAACCGTTCAGTTGTCAGTCTCTACGAGTCTAGCGTTCATTATTCCGGTATCGTACTATTTAACAGCCTTCCTCAACATGTAAAGAACATCAACAACTACAACGCATTCGTCAACGCATTCGTCAAATGGAACTTAATACTCCGTACACGAATTTTCGAATCGGTCTCACATTCGTTGAACTGCCTTGCCTACAAAATTGCTGAATATGCTATAAATATGTAAATAGTTTGGCCAGTTTTCCCCTTTTGGTTCTGTTTTCCTGCCCCTGCTTTCTGTTTTAGTAAATATCCAAGAGGACATCCCTCCGTACCTAGCGACTGGAGATGAATTCCAGGAAGTGATTAGTGTCGTGTGCGTGTTTCCCAAAGATAGTGTGTATGATTGTAGTGACTAGACAAATGTGAACAGATATGAATCTTTTTTGTGTGTGTAATCAGTTTATATTAATTCTGTTTATATGTAATTTATCTACTGTAAATTTGTGACGAATCCTATTTCCTCTTAAGAATAAATCTATCTATCTGGGTAATGGAGAAAAATGTGTCTGGATAATCGATATGTCTGGTCCCAGTGATAGTTGGCTCCAAAGTAAAACAAAACGAACTAATTTCGTAATTATTTAATCCACCATCATCAAACTATAGAAAACCAAAATCCAGATGTCAAGTGTCACCGTTTCCTGGTAACATACTAGTCCGCGGATCATGTACCTCGTTTCCCTCTACGTCGATGGGGTTCTTGGGTCTTCAAGTGATAATAACGTCACGTCAAAATGGCGGCAAGAACATCCAGAACGCGGCGGTCAGGTAAATTATGGAACCAGCGAACAGACTTTCATTAAAACAAGTAGCGATACTCTTCGAAGCTGGAAAAGATGAAAATCTGTAGAAGAGAGAAACGGTCGATTGTCGCCGTCCAAATAATAATTGAAACGGTTCGTTATTGGTTGGTTGGTTACATTGGCGAGCACAAAAGCCTTTGATGAAATAATACGGCTATCATCATCGAGATCTAATCCGGGGAAAACGCACACAAACGAATATTAACGCTTCAATTTCACCCCCGCCTCCGAAAAACGATAACAGCAAAGAATTAAGTTTCAATTAGAGAATAGGAAATTTATGGAAAGGTTAATGGAGCACGATTGTTATTGAATATTGGATCATGCACGGGGTTGGGGGGAGGGAGGGGGTGGCTTCACTGGATAAAACATTATGGCTCTGTCTGTTCTCCCTGCTCTATACATCTCTTTCTCTCCCTGAGCTGACAAATTCGTAAAATATATCTAAGAACCGCTACGAAATATATTGTAATAATCAATAATGAGGCTTTAATTAAATATGATAGGTTAATATAAATAAAAAACTTATTGACAATTAACAAACAAAACTATTTATTTTATTTTGTGGCAATAAAAGATAATTACAAACAAAATTTGAGATCTGTCCTCTCAGTGCCTCTACTGGGTTTGATAATGAACACAAAAAAAATTGATTTAAAATCTTATGAACAAAACAGTTCACAATTTACCTAAACAATATGTCGATAGAATGAAAGAAATTAACTCTGATTGACAATTAGAAGAGAACGAAATCTGACTTTATCCTTTTATTTGCGTTTACAATATTACTCAAAATTATGTTACTTACGGACCGTCGGTCTGGTACCAGAACAATCAATTTTACCTCATTCGGACACTTTTACACTCTTTAATTATTTAATATCAGGCCTTGGTTTCCCTGATTCTACACTTCACTTTAAAATTTGGCAATATTGGCTGTATTCCGTTAATTGCTCCGCTCCACAATAATTTACCAATGTTATTCCGCAATAATTCCTCCGATTGGACAAAGTTCTATTTTGACGAAACTGGTATTACTTTACAATATTCACGTTACAACATCTCGGTGAATGTTTTACTCTGCTCAATTTTATAAAGACCGTTCTCCGCAACGTTTTCACCGTCGGCCGCTTCTATTCTCCAATGATTCACCAACTTTATTATACTATGCTCGACGATGTCTGACCTCTGTACAATCCAGACCACAACGACCAACTGACTATGCTTTAGCGCGCGTAAACGCCGTACCGCGCTCTCAGTAATAGGAACAGAGCTCACCACTCATTGACGCTGGGATCGCTCTCACCATAATACAAACTTTTTGCTAAACAATTCAAATTTATTTCAAAACAATTAATTGGCATTACAATATATATATATATATATATATATACAGAGAGAGAGAGAGAGAGAGAGAGACAGAGAGAGAGAGAGAGAAAGAGAGAGACTGTAAGGGTTGCTAGGGATTATTGTCGAAAAGCGTACGCACACAGAACTTTGGCGGAAAACGGTCAGTGTGTTTTGCGGGCCTAACCGGAGTGGTCACGCCAAAGTGTTTGGAGGGCCTGACCAGTGTGGTAGTCATGGCGAGTGTGTTTTGGGAGCCTGAGCAGACTAGTCTTCGGACTATAAACGTTAATGTTCGTAGAGAAGTGGGTCTTGTGACTTTAACCAATGATAGAATGAATATAGTTTGAAGACCAGCCGAGAATTCTGGTGACTAAGTAATTAGAAATCAGAGAAGTGTAAGAAAAGTCTGAAAATATCACATTTGGCATTAACGTTTTTCTACAGCAAAACTAACTGCCAATACGTCGGACAACGTAAAGTTCCTGAACAGTTGTAAGAGAGGCGCCAGAATATTTGTGAACTGAAACGATAATAGAAATCAGTGTTATGGCCTGTAAAATAAATATTTTTCTTCAAATATAAAAAAACTTTGGAGTGCGCAAACCGGCACCAGAGCAGCTCGAAATAAAAATGGTATTTTTTAGAACCGTAATTTCTTAAACTTTTATGTAAATATAATTACAATATATAAATTATAAATATATAATATTATAATACCTTCTTGAAATTAAACTTATTTTATTCACATTATTTTCGTACCTAATTACTGAAATGTCGAAGTTTTCTGACGAACCTCATCCAAGATTGAAACAAAGAGGAAAAATACGTCACCAGGTTATTTGCCGACCGTGACGTCATTCGTAAAGGGTAAAAAATGTAAACGACAGACAGAGAGAATTTTTTACGTTTAACTACGTAAATAACTGTTGAAAAAGTAGGAGACGATACAGTGGTTCAGACTGTAAGGAATATACAGTTTACTTAGCTTCATACTCGACATTTTTCCTATTTTGTGAGAGAAAAAAGTTACACTGCCCTTTTATTCTGTGAAAATTCAAACAAGTTGTCCGTGGTTTCTGATTCTTTCCTCATTGATTTATTTAGAACAAAATTTTCACTTCTGTTAAAAGGCACGGAGTCTAGAAGGATATGCTGATGGAAATCAAAGAAGGGGGAAAGAGCCGTGACGTCCATTTCTGTGTGCACGCAAATCCTTGTCACCTTGTAACCTTTCACAGCGAGATCAAGAGCTAACCCAGGCCGCAGATCCATTGAATCAATAACAGTGAACTAATACTACATGCATACTACTTAAATAATGAAAATATATTTCCGTTTATTAAAAATGAATATTTTATTACAGTAATATCAACGTAAAACATATTTTGATTATTTATCTCAACGTTTGTGGATCACTGAAGCTAAACAACTTAGAGACAATTATAATACAAAATAAAAATACAGGATAAATATATAAAAGGACGAATATTCAGTATACTATTTTGAAGATATTATCATGATGGTTTACTCCTTCTCAGCCTGAATTACTAACTTGAATAATTTCCTCTACATTGACAACTTATCTACTGTACAATCGGCTCTTACAATTGTTTTCCCTCTATTACTCAAACCCCATTCTGGCTATTTTCAGGACTTTTTTTCATGAAACAGGTATTTCTCTGTGCATCTCAATTATTTGTCCACTACTTGGAACAACACCGACTGTTCATCTCACAGAATGCCTCTGCATCTTTGGGCACAGTTTCCGCCTCGCAGAAGTGGACGTGCCGAACGTGCCAAACCCATCAAAAAGTCAACCGTCCTGTTTTACGATGTGGTCTTTGCCTCTAGTTCAGACTGACTTTATCCATGTATTGTGAAATGTTATACCACAGTTTTGCGATACGATTTCACTTCTCGTTTCCGTAACAGGCTTTAAGTACGCCTCATTTTAAATGGCTAGAGTTACGTGTCTCTGTGATACTTAAAATTGGCGCTTATATCAGAATCAGAATAATAAAGTGTTTTTTAATAAAAACATTTTATGACCTTATACAGACACTTTTTTATTTTTTATATTATGACGACGTTTCGATACCTTTTTGTATCTTCTTAAGGTATTGACCTACAGAGAAGGTATTTACAACTTATTAGATTTATAATATAACGGTACAAAGTGCACAAAAAAATAACCAGCAACTTACCAAATGAACACAATAAAACTAGCACAACTAAACGAAACACGTTATTAAATTTACACAGTTTTGAAAGTTTTGTAGCGCGATAGTTTTATTATTGTTATATATTTATAGATTTTATTTTAATTTATTTAGCAAGGGTTGAGAGCTTGGTAAGTTGGAATTTGACCAGGCGCCGCCGTGGCGGATAGTTAATCGCTTCGGTCTGGAATTAGGCACGTAGAGTGTTGACCCTCGGAAGTTACCTGGACTATCGCACCGTGGGTAACGACTCTCCAAAAATCCCAGAAATTTAATTAACACGCGACTCCTGAACCAATCACATTTCTTGGTTCCGGAAACATAGATCCAAATATGATCGAGACCATCGATATTTCACATCCAGGGGCTGTAAAGAATGACTCTTCGACGAACCGTCACCAGGAACGGACGTACAGCCCCAAAAGTGCATCATCCAGAGGACTCGGAGAGAACGAGGGTGCCACATGACCACAGCCAAAGATGCACGCAAGGTATCTACCAAGTGTCTCAATCCTTGAAGGGCCTGGGGGAATTACAGTAAACCATGGTTTAACTTGGGATTAAGGGATCCGATTGTTTTGCCCGGCTAACTGAACACGCTTAATTTATATTTTTTTATGTTTACTTAAATAATTAACCAATTCTGAAAAATATCCCTTTACTTTATCATTTAATAAACCTACCAGCTCAGTGTTAATTTGGTATCTTGCTTGTTATTTATTTTTTGTGTGTACTTATGTTTGCCTTTGTTTACTTTGTACAGATATAGTGTAAATCTAATCAACTGTAAATTCCTCCTCTGTAGGCCATACCTGAAGAAGATACAAAAAGGTCTCGAAACGTCGTCATAATATAAAAATAAAAAGTATCTGTATAAGGTCATAAATTGCTTTTATTAATTCAGAATAGTCGTTAGATTAAAACTTTAAACAAAGGGTTTAAATCTTGTTTTTTAAATCTTCATATATTTTTCTTCTTACCAGCCTAATTTGTTTATTTTCTGTGCCACCGAATTATTTTCCGTTTCTAACATTTAACGTATACGCAATTTGTGGGTTATTGGTAGAGTGAGTTGGAGGTCACAGAGTTCCTTACGTAAGACACGAGGGAAAGTTATAAGACGGAGGAGGAAGAAATACAAGGCCATTTCCGACGAGTGACGTCATGTGGTTCCCTTAAGGTGGGCAAGAAGGTGATTCGTATGCAAGGTGGCCGCCAACATCGACGTTAGTGACGGTGCCAAGGCAGCAGCAAGAACAAGGAGGAGGAAGACGAGCCAATTACGCCATGTGACGAGATTCGTTGCCAATCACAGAGCACCGCCGCCGTTATGGACCTACTTAACATGCAAATTAAATTTCCTTCGGCGCCCAGTGACGTCGCCGAGGTCCATCCACGATCGTGTTTCAGGATAACTCCTCGTGGGCTGACGATCGTCAAGGGCTGCTGTTTCTTTGAGGCCGCGCGGGAGAAATCCTTTGAAGACTAAGCGGAAAGGAAGGAATGGCACGACTCAAAGCACCTCCCACACGCTGTATTACTTCCGTCGACAACAAAGCCAGCCGCCGAATACACACCAGCAAAGTTATCACCTGCGTTCAGCCAACGCGACTCGTGGATCTGATGTCATGCAGACTTGATCAACTGCGGAATAAAGATTCTTCCATCCCGCTGTCTACGGAATCAGTGATGATGATATCTTAATCGTATGACTCATTAAAGCACCGTCATTAACTTTATTCGTATTTCATAATCATTGGAGAGAGTGATAATGCTTTTTTTAATATTATCTTTATTCATAGGCGCATCCACCAACAGTGGTGATTAGTGACTACCTGTTTAAGTGAAACTTATTTATAAAATGTTTTATCCTTACGAAATAGTACATGGTTAGGTTGATATATACAATAACTGCTCATAGGTTAACAAATAAATTAATGACTTTGAAATAACGTAATATGCACGAATTGTTTAGTTCTTGTATGTTTGTTATTGAGATTATTCGGGTAGTCCATTGTCTTACAGTAGAAAAAGTGAGAAAGAAAAAAGAAAAGGAAACAAGAAAAAACAGAGAGAAAGAGGCAGGTCAAAGAGATGACGAGAAGATCAGAAAAAAATGTAGAGATATACTCCAAGCGAAGAAAACAAAAGAAACAAGAAAAAATAAAGGGAGAGGCAGTGTGCAAGAAGAAAGTTGGGTTAAAGAAAATGACTTGAAAAATCGTCAGGAAATTCAGAGAAAAATATATAAACTCCTCCAAAACAATGGAATACCCGAATAATCTCAATAATAATATCTCACCATTGTCAAGAAATTTCAAATCCATATTGTATGTTTGTGTTCTGGAGGACGAAGAACCGTTGAGAGTCAAATATCTTGTATTCGGTTAATATATTGTGCTTCACCACTTTCACGTTGGGGGCGATTCGAGTTAGAAAAAAGGTAGGAGTGAATTAAATCTGATTGGTTGGATCTGATTCTGGATAATGCAGATTGTTCACTTCTAATAAGACCAGGTTGGAAGTTGATGTCCGATGCGTTGTCTGTGGAGTTGTCTGATTTTGAGAGTCTTCCTCGTAATTTGCCACAGTTGGTTGATTTTCTTCCGTAAGAATATCCATGTGTCTTTTCGAGTGTTCGTCACGCAAAGAGGAAGTTGAAGTGGTGCTTTTTCTGGAGCATCAGATGCTTCGTTTGGTGGGTTGGTGTCCCTGCCAATCAGAGTCCATGGAATTTTGCTGTGATCCATGTAATTAGTTCCGTTGGTGATCTGCTTGATAGCCAAAAGAGAATCGGTGACTAGTAGAAAGTATTTATCACTTGATAGTTCGTAAAAGTCTAGGGCTACTTTTATGGCAGTTGGTTCCGCTGTAATGGTTGACATATGAGGGTAGATGGACATTTTATAGTTGTTGCTGTTTGAGATACAGGCGTTGCCGAATCCGAATTCATTTTTTGCCCCGTCCAGTTGATAGTTAGGGTATTTTCCGCAAAGTCAGTTGAAGGATTATGTCCATTGAGATCACGATTTGTTTGACTGTGTTAGCTCAAGTAACGAGAGATCAGTGTGGTTGCTGTCTATTTGCCAAGGTGGTATGATAATGTAAGGGGGTGAGCTTAGTTTGGTTGGATGGTGTTGAAGTTGGTTGCTTATTGTGGTGAATCAGTTATGAGATAAAGGTAATTTTTGGATTCGTGTTGGAAAGGCGTCGGCTCGAAGAAGGTTGTTGCTCGTTGAAAGCACCTTCGCTTTGTTATAAAGGATTCTCTTCTATGATTTCGGCTGAGTTCTTGAGCTTCAATGTATAAGCTGCCCGTGAGATCGGTTCTGTGACATCCAGTGATCATACGTAGTATGGTGGATGGAGTCTAACTGGCTAAGGATCTTAGATTTTGTAGATCCGTAAATGGTGCTGGCGTAGTCGATTTGCGATCTACTGGTGGCACGACAGGAAAGTCGTTGGACATTCATGTTCGCGGCCAAATTTTTACTGGCAATAATCCTGATGATATTCAGACGTTTCTTGCATTAACAAGTTGCTATATATCTATCAAATGTGACGCCCAAAATTATCACGTAGTTGACAAATTTAATTGCTGAGTTTTCTTTTTCCAATTTCTGATTATGATTCAATTTCGTTTTGAAGAATATTATAGCTTTTGTTCTTTCGATTGATAATTTAATCCAACGTTATTACCTCAGACAGATAATAAATCTACTGCTTTTTGGATATTTGCTGCCATCTCGAGAATATTGGAGCCTTTACATATTAAAAGGATGTCGCCCGCATTCTTTCTTATAAGGAAGGGCTTTTTTATATTACTATTGATTGCTAATAGGAAAAATTTCGCGGTAAGACACGAACATTACGGCACACCAATTTTCGGTTAAAGTATCGGTAGACAATTTTCCATTTATTCTTATTTTAATATGTCTGCCGAAAATTAGGTTGTTGATGAAGCATAATAAGCTGCCATCGATACCGATTTTAGTGATTTGACTCAAGATATGTCTCCTCCATATCATATCATATATCAAAACTGACAGCAAGGATGTGTTTTTACTGTTTAAGGCGGATTTAATAATATGGTAGTTAGCGAGGTATGAGGTATTAGGTTGTAACGCGTGTATTTTGGTTTAGTTTTGCTTTGTCTCTGAAGTGTTGTTTGCTGTGGTTTGGAGAAATCATGCACGTGCGTGGGGGTGGAGGAGATGAATATTTCCATCCAAGTAATTTTCGTGTCCTGTCTCGATTGTTGGCCTCAATATGACAGAATAGTTGGCCATTGTTGACTACGGAACTGCAGCTGCGTGCTATAACTCTTGTAACAATGGAATAAACAGTGAAACTGACATTTCGACGAAGTTTTCTAATAATGAAAAAAGTAAAAGAATGGGAGGCTATAATGGAGGGAACGGTGATAAGCTTTTGAAAGTGGACAGTTTGTTCTGCGCTCACCGCGGCTGGTGGATGTGATTGTGAGAGGCTCCGTATTGCGTTACTTGTATACGTTTTAAGTGTCACAGATCTACAAATCTCTTGACCTCTGCTGTAAACTTTTCCAAGTTGTTGTCTCTGATATAGTCCGAGGCAGAATCGTCGTGAGAAAGGGGCCACAATTTGTTAGTGAAGAGTTCATCGAAGCCACACAATTTAGTACAACGGCTTGCCAGCAATCAATCCCGGAGGCCGACGCCTTAGCCAGTGATCAACCCCTGAGTCGACGTCTTGCAACGGTCCTGACTAAAGTCCTCACTCCACTTAACCCGTTCTGCCGGCTGTGAGACACGGAGACGTCGGTACGAGAGCTACAGCAAGCAACACAACACAGAATAGCAGTACGTATTTGGTAAGGGCCGCAGATATCTTCTATGTAAAAACCACAAGAGCCTCATATAAGAGTTTTTCATGCTTAACTGTAATTAACTTATATAAAATTTCTTTAATGGTCAATATATTTCTGATTTAACGTAAAAACCCAGCCCACAAAAATAATTCTTTACAAAGTGGTCAATAACCTCTTCTAAATCCAAACTGCTGTGGGGTTCTGATATTGTTGATTACCAGGAACAACGAGATTCTTTTATTGATAATTCTTTCTATTATTTTCCAGAAGTTGATCGATAGTTGTCCGTGTTAGTGCTGCAGTTTCCTGGGTTTTTATTGGAATAACTATTGCGTTTTGCCATGATTTTGGAAATATTTGATTGTGAAGAATTTAACAAACCTTGGAATCGGCGATGGTAAATACTTAAAATACTTAAATACTTAAAAATAAAATAAGAAGTCAAAGTTATTCGATGTCCCCGCAGGCAATGGTGATTATCACATAATAATCTACTTCATTACTTATTCAAACCGCATAACCCCAAGCCACTTTGTAATATTTTTGGTTATGAGTTTAAAATGTTGCTTTTCATCGTCTATTACAGAGACTCACCGTTGTATTTCTATGTTTCGTCTGTCTTGTCGACGTTCTTAAAAGAGTTGCAAGTCGGTAAAGTGTGAAAGTTTTGCGATTTCCTGTGAGCGTCTGTGTTTCCGACGGGAGCAGTAACGAGATGGATGGATGGATGGAGACCGCAAAGTTCAAAGAGCAAAGCACTACTGGTCTGGTTCACCTCCAACTTTGGCAGTATTGTTTGGATTTACTCTAGTACTGCCTCGCTCGCAACCCTCCCAACTCACACGAACAACACTTTACTTTCCACCATGCTGTTTGTCTGGGACTTACTAAAATGTCAACTTCCATGAAACCTCAAAGAAAGGTTAAGTGGTGACATTCTGCGGACACCGTGGGACGAAAACTCTGGACAAACACGCCTTTACACTATTCTATAAAAATATTTTATTCAACATCCATAAAACATTTCGCAATATATATTTTCTGCTTGTGTTTAACGGACGGAAAACTTCTACTCAATCAGCTTGTTATAATAAGAAAGTGGTTTCTTATTATTCATAATAAAATTTAATTGATTTTCTTAATTAACGTCAACATGTTTATTTATTATATATATGTCTATAACCCATCTGGTGGCTCTTTAAGATAAATTTTCAGGATATGCATGGGCGACAGGATCACCACCACCAGTGGTGAAACTACTGGGCTTGTTTCTCGGAAGCAGTCCTGCCCGTAATCTGCGTTCTTCCTTCTTTACATCCATACATTAACTTCCTTCTTTACAAAAACTGCTCACACATCAACTTCTTTTCCCACTATAACTTCTCTCCACAAAAACTATCTCAACTCTCTACGCCATGTCTCAAATTTTTTTCTTTACTTCTCCTTCTCCTCTCCTCCAGTCATAATTTTCCTGCGGATCCAAATTTCCCAAACTAATATTTCCCATTATTGAGACTGATTGGTGTTTTCATTTTATTACCAATGATTTTAATCAGCCACAATTTTTAAAAGGAAACTATTAAATAATTTTCAGTGTTATTTAATTTTGAATATTTCCGTCTTCAATTTCTCCATAATCGTCTTCAATTTGAAATCAATATAATAGAAAAAGGATTGTATGTTTGTATGTATGTATTTACGTTAATTTATATACAAATTTAAACGCGTGGACAGTTTGCAACAAAAATTGGTACACTGTGGGGTTGAGGCATGCCTACCACCCGCAGGAGCGAGGGGCGGAATTTTTAAAACATTCTAAAACGGTAGACATTTCAGTCGGATTAATATTTTTCTGGGTCAAAGAGATTGATAGTGTTTCTACCAATGTTATGGGTGCATAATTTCAGCCCGTTATGGTATGGGAAAGGAGAACGAATAGGGGTGGAGGTGGAAGGGCGTTGCAAGAAAATAACGCGAATAAAACCGAGATTTGAGTCAAATACAGGGTTATGGATGACGCTCAGTTTAATTATGACATTCAACTTGCATTTAACCCCCATCTGCAGGGGTGTAAATGTTTAAACATACAAACACAGCAGGAATTTGCGTTGAATAAATTTTCTTAGGGTTACTTTGTTTGATAGTATTTATACCGATGTTAGCTGTGTATAAATTAAACCCCTTACAGCATGGGAAAGTACCACCCTAAGCAGTTGGGTGGAAGAGCGTTACAGGAAAATCACGCGAATACGACCGACGTTGGAGTCAAATCCAGCGTTATGGTTGTCACTAAGTTTAATTATGACTTTCAGATTGGCGAATAACTCCCCCAAGATGAAAATTTTTGAAACAAGTTAAACGTTCAATATTTGCGTGGAATAAATATTTGTCAATGATATTGATAGTATTTTTACCGATGTTGTTTGTGTATAATTTCAACCCCTTTCGGTATGGGAGGGGAGCACGTTTAGGGGTGGGGGTGGAGGTGCGTTACATAAAAATAACGAAAAAGCAACCGAAATGGGAGTCAAATCTGGGATTATGGATATATGACAACACGGGCAACGCCGAGCACCCAGCGAGTAATACATAAAAGCTATGCGTTAAAAGTATACTAATTCGATAAAAAAAATAGCCAAATAAGAGACTACAGTAAGTGATCAAATAAATACCACAAAACATTTCTGCAGCCATTATTGCTTTCGTAATATGGTTTTTGAGCAGTGCGTACTTCACCTAAGGCAACAAGGATCCTAGAAACGTTGGGTTGTACTTATTTTATCACGTAATTTTGTCTGTTATTTGGCTACTTCTTTATGTAACATCTTAGATTTATCCAACTAAAATATTTTTCCCTTTGTAGAATTATTTAAATGTTACCTCCACATGCTTCCAGTGGTCTGTCTCACGAAAATCCAGTAAGATAATGTGACAACGCACCTACGGTCCACATTTAACTTTAATCTTTCTTAATCCTATTTTACGTCAGAACATTGTCATATTGTGAGAAATTAATTTATATCATAAAATTTGTTACTCCAATGTCCAAATTGGCAACGTCTAATATTTATAAACAATTTAACGCCGGTAATGTATTAAATTTGTGGCTGCAAAATTTACAAAAAAAATTGGAAGTATATTATGCTTACGCTCTTCAATTGGATGAAAATTAATTCATCCCAAAAAAATTATTTTTACTAAATATTGTTAATTACCATATAAGTCAGAAAATAATTCGTGTTTTGAAGAATGTGTGTACCAATTTTTGTTGCAAACTGTCCACGGTTTTAAATTTGCACAGAAATTAACGTAAATACATACAGACAAACGTACATCCTTTTTTATTATAATTATTTCAAATTGATGATGATTATGGAGAAATTGAAGACGGAAATATTTAAAATTAAATAACATTGAAAATTATTTAATAGTTTAAATTAAAAATAAAATTTATTCATACAAAAAGTTATTATATAAACTACGACGGTTCGGCCTAAATGTTAGGAACTCTTCAGGTAACGACAATAAGCAGTTATGAGAACTTTAAAACTAAATTTTTAGAATTTAATGTCATAGTGTTTGGATTTTGTACGCCATCAGATCAAAATGTAGGTAAGTATTGATCGGAAATTGCATTGTCTGAGTAAATAAAGACGAATCAAGAAAATATAGGAAAACGACAGAGACAAGGACGAATAGAGAACATAAACAAGAAAAAAATTGAAGTTACAAATAAAACAAAGGTACAATAATAATAATAATAATAATACAGACGGATTAGGTTCAAGGAGCGAAGTAGTCGGCCAGGAGAATAATTAAATAATAATGTTAATAAAGACTGAAAGTATAAATTACTCCAAAATTTCCAACAATGAAAAACTCTTTACGTACTTCAGGGAAAGAAAGTGACATTCAGCGATACTGAAGAAGAATCACAGTCGTACTATATTCGGCCTAGTGAGAAAGTTATCGTAATTCTATTGGAAATTTTTTTGCATCCCTCTGTTTCTATTGCCAAAATTATTTCCCTCTTTTACTTTTCTGCACTCGCATTGGTTGAAAGCTTTAGCTTGGTTCCCCCTCACCCATAATTTTGTATGTGATCCCATTATTCTGAGCAGTTATCAAACATCTTCAGTTTTCACAGTTCATTTTTTTTGTGCGAGTGTTTAAAGGCTCTCCTCTTAAATAAAGAAAAGACGAAGGAAAAACCATACGAATGATTGTAATTTTTAAATTGAGAGATAATAAAGAATAGTCGACTGAGCGATATACCGCATTTATTTGTCCTAAACTTTTGTCAGTATCTATTAATGAGGGATGTTTATAAAGGACTGGAGTTGGTCTAAGTTTTTTCCCCCTTCTCTCCTCCTTATTCTTTTTAAGGAATAAGAGTGCTTACTTTCCGGCTTTGAAGAAGTTTTTCGTCTGTGTGTGTGTGTGTGTTGGATCCTCTTCCTTTCCATTCGAGCGAACGAGCGAGCGTGTATCTGAAACTGATAAATTGTTTTCCGTCGGTGAACACGGTCACTGGCGCTGCAGTGGGAAAAGGGGAGGGGGAGGTTTTTTATTAAAGGAAATCCTTATAAAAATATGAGACGTAGAAATCGAGCACCTTCCACAAGCTCTCCAGTCAAAATTGTAATCTACTGCAGATGGATCTACGGCTCTTCCTCTAAACAGTCCGAGAGATCTGAAAATTCTCTTACAAAGTAAAAAAAAACACTAATGGATCAAAATTAATATTTATTTCTCAACGTATTTGCCACTGAGATTTTTTCTCCCGCAATATTCTATTTCGTCTTCCCCCGAGATGCCTGGATAAAACGTTGATTCACACTGTTTGAACACCTAACATCTCACCCAATTTTCGAGATGTTTTGGAAAAGAGGGAAACATCACTTGAAGAATTTTAAGTAAGAGATTATACGAGGTTTCGTCCTTATTTTTTTGTCATCGGAAAAACGCAGAGATATCTGAAACCATACTTAACAACCAACGATCGCCGCAAAAAAGATTGCGATGACAGAAACAAAGAACGTAGACGAACCTGTGCTGGAACCGTTACATTTAGGAACGGAGCGACGACATCATCGATACCTAAGTTAAAACTCTATTTGAATGTCTTTAATATTTATCTAAATAATTTTTCCATCATCGTTTAAGTAGACCTATAAATCATTTTCACTTATCCATGTCTTTAACTTTGATTTCACATATTAAAATTTTCATTTTTTAAATATATTGTTTTTTATTTTTGCGTATTTTCTTTTGAATGCATCTTTTATGTTTTTGTGTGTTTCAGAAACTATTTTGTGTGTTAGATGTCTTAATCCTTCATTCGTATATATTTGCAATATAATGCTGGGGGAAGGGGTTACTTTTTATGAAAATCAAAGTGGATTGGCTTTAAATCTAATTTATTAATAATTAAGGGTTTACACAAGTTCAACATGGTCCTTTTCAATTGCATCAAGGAAATTAAAATTTACTCAGTTTTGAGTTAAAATTTTAGATAATTTACTTTAACTACATTCAATATTGAAATAAATGTCTGATACATTAAATTTGCAAACCACAGGGTGATGAGATTCTTAACATAAACCGAAAAGAAAAGGGGTCGTATGTGAGGGCATATACGTACGGCAGAAATCTCAATTATTTACGTCGTGCCGCAAACAGAAAAACACCTGATCATCTTTTGTAGTCGGAAAATTGCCAGTAATTTCTGGAAGCTTCCTCCTTTATACTTCCTCGTCGGCTTGAAAATTCTAAGCATCTCTAGACAGCGTCTTCTTCCGTCGGTCGGGCCTTTTTTTCCTTCTCCAAGTTGTAGGTCCTGCGTTTCACTCAAAGTTTCACAGATTACCTCGTTCTCCGAGTTATAGATAGGAACTGTACTGTTTCCCGGATTGTCCACCTTCCAGCTCGTCTCACTTCGTTCCCCACCATAAGGTGGAAACCTGTTTGATTACAAAGGATCTGCGTCGATTTTACACGATCGCGGGCTTACTCTCGGCTGTTGGAAGGGTTGACCTTTGGGGATTTTGGTCAGGTCAATACTCCCGGGGACAGGGTTCTCCGATAATCCGCCGTCTTTGTCTGAAGGCACGGTTTCTCCTCGACGCCCCGTCATCTCGGCGCCAACTTTGATGCCGTAATTTCTATCTAGCCATAGCTCGAGTCTGGGTACACAGGCGTTTTTTATCCAAATATTACCAAATAATTTGGGCTAGTTCTTCTGCACTACATCGAGTTCTTTATGTACTTATGAATTATTTCGGCAGTAGAGAAGTTATGGAATCAATAATTAAATATAAAATCTTAGAGTACATTGTGCAGACATGGGAAACAACATTAACAACACACACACACACACAGACATATATATATATATTGTTAAAAAAATTACCTTATAAATTTTCAAAGTTCACAGATTCGCGGAGACAGGGAGCATGAGGGTCATCCAAGTTGTGGCAGGAAGAGATAGAAAGGTATCCAAGGCCTATATATAATCCCCTGACTATACTTTATGGATCCTCATTCACGTCAGATTATTATAGAAACAGTCTTGAGAAAAACAGTGATTTTCGTAAGGTTAAGTTATTATACTTGAAACTAGAAAATACTGATAATTGATAGCAATGCGAACGAGAGTAGACAATAAGAAAAAATATGAATGCAAAGACAGTTGTAACTTAAATTGAGTATTACTACCTAAAGAGATGATAGTTTATCATTACCGCAGTCTGACGTCTGACATTTAGACGAGTCGGTTAGCAGAGGCTTCATCATTCAACCCTGAGGAAAGTAGATCTTCTGGGGTTGTACGAGGGGTTTATTTATTTTCGCTGTGGTTGTCAGTGCAACTGGTCTGTGTGTTGCGGCCAGCGAGGGTGGGGGGAGGCAGGCAGGGGTAAAGGCCATAACGAGCAATCAAATTTGCGTTCACTAACCGATTCAATTAAGGGTTGGCGGTGAGGTGGGAGGGGCAGACTCGGTGGGAGATAAGTGAAACGTGGAACAAAGCAAATCGCCTTGCCACGGCGGCATAATTTGCCATTTGCAATTCCGATTGCTAATTAAACGCGTGTTTACCAAAGCAAAGCGTAACGATTAATTATTTGGTCAAACGCTGTCTGTGTCCGTTAGTTTACAACAGCTCACAACAGACAATAGAAGAATGTATATATGTCACATCACCAAGTCGAGTCCAGGTCGACGAGCCATCGTTCATCCTACGAAAATTATCCCCCGGGTAAATAAAATTAAAGAATGTTGCTACGACTTCTTTATTTATTTTGCTGTCAGAGGCCACCAGGGAGACGTACCCGTAGTGTATTTTTGCCTTTAAAAACATAGGAAGGGAGAACAAGATAGCCAAGGGTTAACTAGGACCGACCCTAGACGTGATGCAGGGAAAACTGCACTCATTTCTATTGTTCTCTAAAACAATTAAACAACCGAGACACACACAGGTTGTTAGACCTGATTTCTTAAATAAAGAAAATAAATCCCCTACAATTGTCTGTAAGTTTCTTTGCAGTCATTAGAAGCAGTCTTTCTAATGTTTACGCCACTGCTTTCACTTCCCTCTGAGTCACTTTCCTTTCTACATATCTACTTGCTCTACTCTTTTTCTATTCATCGTTTATATACAGTCTTTTATGTTCTCCACTATAATTTTTTCTTATATGATCATTTATACTACTTTGGTGTCTCAGCGACAGAGTTACTCTTCTATGAATTTATGATGCCTTACTCAAGGCTCGTCCCTAAGCGTAACGCTCTTTCTGTTAGGTATGAACAACATCATCACGGTAATCACCCGGCCAATAGAAGCAATGGTATATGTAGATAACATTGACCTAATCATAAGGGCCTACAATCCAAAGGAATCTGCAGAACAGATGCAATCAACACTACGGACCGGGCTCAAAAAATAGGATTTTCCTTCACGCCGGACAAAGTCAGAACTATACTGTTTTCAAAAAGATACAAAGAAAAAATTTATCCGCTAAAAATCAACGATTAAACGATAACAAGTACAAACAATCACAAGATTCTAGGAATATTATGGGATAGTAAGCTAAGATTCCATAACCATATAAAACAACTAATAACAGAAACTAAGAAACGAATATTAAGAAAAATAGCAGCTAGACTCTGGGAAGCCAACCACAATACGCTGCAGCTTACATATAAAGCCATAATCCTCTCGAAAATAGAATGTGGGGCCCACCTTTACCAGTCTGCGAATAAAGCAACTAAACAAAATTAAAAAAGAGGCGTTAAGAATCCTATCGGGATGCATAAGATCTACCCAAATAACGAGACCAAGGACAGAAACAAAAGAATTACCCCTGGCATTCAAACGAAAAATGTTATCAATGAAGAATGTCATAAAATCTCCTGAGTCAAGTAACCCCCAAATCAGACAACAAACAAAGCCTTTAAATTACGACCACAGTGGGGGAAGTATTAGAAGCAATACCGTTCCATAAAATGTTCGAAAAACACCTGATGACAGCAAGGATCACACTGCGACAAATTGAAGAAAACTCATTCGCAAGAATCCCACCGAGGAAAATCTTAGACATTCCAGTAGACTTAACCCTCCTAAAGCAAGCAAAAGACAACACAAAAAAAGATAACTTTGTGAAGGAACACGATGAATTAATCAAGGAACACGATTATCCCAGATCAGTGTATGCAGATGGATCCAAGTCCACGGCAGGAGTAGCGAGCGCAATCTACAGCAGCTCTGACCAGAGCATTGGAACACTAAATAACCAGTCATCGGCCCTAGAGGCTGAAGTGCAAGCTATCCGGATAATAATAATCTGATTCCAACAACTCATCTGAAGCAATCAAAGATATCATAACCCCCCCAAAAAAGGAACAAACCATTGACAATATCACGAAGATAAGGAATATAAATCAAAACATCTGTCTAGCATGGATCCCTGCGCATAGAGGAACACCTGGAAACCTCAGGGCCGACAAGTAGGCAAAAGTGGCATCCAAAACAATACACAACAGAGAAACCGAATTTCCGCGGAACAGCAAGGAAACGCGGAACTCCTGTAAAGAAAAACTGTAAAACTGGTGGAACGACAAAAGAAGAAGGATGAACAACGGAATAATTTAGAGTGAACTATTACACTACAAAGACCAAAACAGAAAAAAAAACAGGTGATGGTATCTAGAGTAAGAACCCTCCACTCAGAGTATACTCATACATTCCTATTTTCCAGATGTACCCAAGCAACCTGTGAAGAATGCAGTCGACCACTAACCATTCCCCATATACTGTTCTATTTCAGCAGGTATAACGACATCAGAAGAGCTACAATCGCAAAACACCACATCGCAGACTCTGTACTTCAGTGACAGATGCCTTGGACATCATCAAATTTATCGAGGAAGCAAACCTAACTGAACAAATATCGAAACCTAATTGCTAATAATGTAAATAATAAGGCTATGTAAACTATTGTCGACCGTTATAAACCTCAATTAAAAAAAATACCGTACTAGGAAAAATAGTACCGTTTTGAGTATTACACTGTTCCCTAATTTCAATCACTTTTTAAAATAATCGGACACATACAACATCCATCAAATCTTTTAATTTGAATATATATATATAGATAGATAGATAGATAGATATTAATACCAATTAAAAAGGCTCTTAATCGTTTTAAATTAAATTGAATTGTTATCGGCGAAAATACATCAAAAGAAACAATGTAAGGTAGAGCCATTGTTAGAAATCGCACGTCGAAAGTTCCAGCCCAAACGTTAGTCTGCGGCGAGGAGCGAAATAAATTAGCCTGCGGCTAGAAGCGAAACAGATCAGTTCGGCAAAGGGTACAGTAAAATGTGGATGCTGATTTAAAAGTATGAATAGCGCGGTCCAAGAAGTCCAGCTGCGAGATCTATTAGTTTACATAAAACGCGAGTAAACAGTTTTAACGGAGAGAAAAGGTTTTGCTTCACACAGACTGAATTAAATTTCGCATAGAGACATCAAGGAGACCTATGTCCGAGGGCTGACTGAAGGGCGGCTGATCCAAAGTTCCAGGTGGCAGAGAACGAGAACATCGACCGAGTGTATTAAAATTTTATGGTGTAGAATCGGTGAATGGCATTTTTAGTGAGTGTTGTCCTCAAGCTCCAAGAATCAGATCTGGTACCAGAAAGACAATTCGTGAGTACAAATCAATTATATTAAAATCTGTAAACGAGGATAAAAGGTAGAAGTCTGATTTCGTTCGGTTTTCATTTCATTCGTTTTCTTTTCATTTAGTTTCTTTCATTTCGTTTGTTTTCAATTTGTATTAAGTTAGCTTCTATGAGTTTGAATTGTTAATGTTAGTTTATTAAATTGGATTGTTCGGAATATAAAACCTAGTAATGACCCTGAGATAAAGAGGATTTCGACGTATTTGATTGTAAAATATAAAGTTGTATTTTTTTTAGAACGCCACGAATTGAAAAATTGAAATAAAATATTTGTTTGTTAACTTGATGAAATTCGGCATATAAAGTAGGGATTAACATTTTTACTTTTAAAGAATACATTTTTAAATCTGAATAATTTTGTTAATTAATTCTTTTAATTAAGACCACCTTTTAATTATTGCATAAATTGGCTTCCATAACGTGGGGCTAATTTAATTCATTTACCCACTGTTAATTATTACTATACATATATATATATATATATATATTAATTTCTTTCGCTTTGGAGCTTGGTAATATATTTTTTTAATTATGAGGTAAGATGGAAAACATTCAACGGAGTTGGTTATCAAACCAGTGTCCACTGCGTTGCACACAAGTGTTATAACAATAGGGTCGTGGAATCGTTTTACTTTTCAATCAGGTCTTTTCTTCTCTTTTTTATACGTACATTAACACCGTAAAATTTACTGTTTACGTTCATTCAAGGTAAAGTTCCTTACTAAGCGTGAGGAAGGAACGTAATATATAAATTGATATATTGAAGTTATTAGCAATGCGTAATGAAATGTTTTGTTTAAATTGTTTATTTAATTATTGGCGTCGTAACTTTGAGGCCGAGCATTCTAAAAAACAATCAAAAGCCAGTCATAGAGCAGTGTGTGTTTGGGAAGCAGAGCAGTATGTTGTGAGAAACAGTCAGTCAGGTGTGTTCTGGAACAGTGTGATGTGGCGAACCGGCCAATGGTGGCCGAATTCAGCAAAGAATAAGCTGAATATATCAGCTTATGTAATGAATGGTTTTTCCACAGAAAAACCGAGTGTAATGAAACGTACGACAGTAAAGTAGACCTTGCCGAAGGTGTTGTAAAGTGAGACTATAATAAAACCAGTGCTGTGACCTGTCAATAGAAAAATATTGTTCCATTAAAAATTAAAATAATCACGAGTGCACAAATAGACAGCTCTAAATAAAAGGGTACGTAAAAACTATCTTTTGTAAATATCGATTACCGCCAAATTTATATAACTTTGTCAGATTTCTTGTAAAAACAATTATTGGTGAAAATTTCAGATCAGTATATTTATAAAAGGCCCTATAAGCGGCCCTGAAATTTAGATTGTCATGAAAGCTGAGGCATTTATATAAAAACATAAAATGTAAATATTCCAAAATAAATCAGAATTGTCAATTAAATATTCATTTGTTATTTATTCAAAAATTTTGGTTCAATTTGAACGTAAAATCCCGTAAACTTCCTTCCTTTGTTTCCTTCGTATTAAAAGTGTATACTACATAATTTGTCTCTCCAACGTGAAGTTTGTTCATTATATTTGTGAATACTACAATATATAACTGTCATAAATCAAGTCTACGCTATAGCTCAGTGGTTATAATTTCTGCGTTCGATTCTTTGTTCTCTCGAGTATTGTCTAATCTTACTTTCTTCAATAAAATATTTTTATTTTTGGACAAGTTGCAAGGATAATTTTTCCCTCACTTTTCCCTGAATAATAATCAAAAATTTGAGTCTGTAATTTAAATTCTCTCGTATATTTTTTACCTTTGCTAATATTGCAACTGAAACAGTTTAGAGAAGCAAAACAAAAAATAGTATTTATTCCATATTTCACCCTGATACAAATTTAAATTGTTTGCAACAACGCACAATTTTCTTGAGGAGAGTTTCTATTTTCTCCATCCCCTCTTCTGTCGTACAAAATAAAAATACTGAGGCGACGATTGGAATGAATATCGCAGGAAACGTTTGGACCACGACTCGAGATAAAAGTGAGACATGGAGGAGTGGTAGGGGGAGGTAAAAGAATGAGCAGCAAGCAACGGTGTAACGGGCAACGATTTAGCCGTAACATTTTAGTGCAGACTGCAACGAATATTGCCATAGCTGCAGCGTTCGCATCCGCACATATCCCTGTGGGACTGCGCGAGGGAGGGAATGTGGCCCGCTGGGGGGAAAGAAACAAAGTTTCAAACCAATAACCGAACTTCAGCCGACCCCTGCCGGATTTCTTAAACACTATCTTTGCGGGTGGGGAGAGGAAAAATACAATACGTCTAAATAAATAAAAATATCGTTGATTTAGAATTTAAACAGAGTTAAACGGTCTTAGTATGATCAAATAAACCAATTATTTAATTCATTATACGTATCGTTATGGTATACAATATAGCGCGTTATTGAGGATAAGGTCTCTTTCAATGATTTATGCTGATATTATAGTCAGTTTTGTTTAATCGCGTGAGCAACCATGTTTTTTTCTGGTTCTTCCACGATCAGAGGAAAATGTGGGAAAATGGTGCCAGATCATCTGGGGGTTATAACTGTACCGCCGTTGCTTAAAAGCCGGGGATTTTTCGGGAACGAAAAACATCAGATGCAGAGGGTCTTCTAGGTGATAAAATATACGTCAGACTATCTAGGACCTGTGATTGGTCCAAAACCAGTGAGAAAACACCAATAGGAAGGCAGTTGGACTCACAGGTCCCTAGGGGTTAAAACTTCCTGATCATTCTGGTGGCTCTCGATTTATTTGAATTCGGCAAGATTTATCAGTCGATGTGTGGCAGAACCCCCCAGTCTGGTAACCAACTTCATCAACGTTATCATGGTTGCGTAAGCACTTTATCTAATAACCGTTTCCTCGGACTTAGTTTGGCACAACATACCTGAGACTAATGACTGGCTAATCGGGTATTATCTTTTATAATTGTAAGTTTTTATTGGTTTGAATAAATTAATTTTTGTATACAATGGGTTGTTCTTTTCCCTACGGTACTTCCCTCCGACCACAGGTAACCATTTCTAAGAATTGGACCTCTGGAGATCTTCTACGATGCAGTTTTCGGGGAGCGTGCCTCAACAATGTAGAGACTAAGTTTAGCTCTATGTCTGTTTGGGGTTGATATTTGTTGTGCGCTGTCACCCTGTCTCTGCTTGTTCGGAATTCTAAAGCGAAGTTTGTTGAGTTAGCCTGTAAATGGCTTCACTGCTCATTGAGTCATTACTGTATATGAGACAGAAACGAGCACTCAGGACGCCGAAATATGTAAACATCGAGTACGTATTAAATCTATTGGCGTGTATCTTTTAATTTAACTACCGTTTGTGTACAATAATTGACACTTACCCTCGTCTGAAATCCTGAATAGCTATCCACTTCAACCACAGACCGTTACCCAACGCTACTTTCCACAAGTCACAAAGTCTCCGTTGAACTTAACCTTAGGCATAACCTACCAATTTTTCCTGAAGAATAACTACAAATTTAATTAATTACTAATGTCGGATCTCTTCATGTTATCGTTCACTTGCTTCACTGCTCCCTAAAACCCCCGGCGGGTGTCGTCTGAACTCCCCCCCCCCCCCCCGGAGCGACTACTCCTCTAAACTTCCGGGTTTTCATTGTCTCGAGGTCTTAAAACGTCTATCGCTTTGGTAGAACTGCCATGAAAAGCTTTTCCAGAAAGCATTCCCTCTTCTCTGCCTTCTTTCACTCTTTTTTTTTAACTTTGCTACAGTTGCAGCCAGTTAATCGACTCGCCATTACGACCTCAATTTCTCCGCTCGTCTTTTGTACCTCAAAAGTGTTCCTTCTGCATCCTGTATGCCACAAGAAGTCAGAGTAATGTTTGTTTCTTTTTCAAATGGTACGTACATTAATATAATTTTCGTCAGAAATTGTTACCGTAGTTCTGTTCAGGTTGAACGTGGTTTCTAATTCTTTCCCTTTAAGTTACACTCCCCAGATATCATTGTGATATTTGTAAACGCCTCGTCACAAATATTGAGTGCCCCTTCCTGCATGTAAACCCGATACACTGTGTGCACTTTCGAAACGGCAATTTCAATTCCAAGCTCCATGAAACGACAAATAAAATTCTAATTACATCAAAATAGAAATTGTAGCCGACCTCCTGTGGTGTAGCGTGACTGCATACTCTCGTCAAATCAGTCCCCCGACATGGTAAATTCAGTTCCCATAATGAGTCGCTAATAACCTGAGCTGTTGATGCGACCGTAAATAAATCGATATTAAAAAATAATCGTTAAACGACTCCCACAGTGAAAATATTTGTCTAGCTTGTTATCCGAACGACAATTCCGGCCATTAAGGTACACATATGCGACTCCCTCAGTTAATAACACTATTATTTATTGCCCTCCGAACGATAAATAATTTTATTCTTGTCTCCACAATGCGACGTAAAACAAATATAGCAATGCCTCGCGTCAGAAAAATCATCTCCATCAAACAGCGATATATTCATGCAATATACAACAATACCTTAGAAATTACAAATTTGAAATAAAAAATCAGTGTTTCGGTAAGACACCTTCCACACCTAACGTGAAATGAATAAACAATCCGAAACAAGGCTCTTTCCCCTGTAAGTATTGTACATTCCATCTTCCATTTGTATTATAGATTGGCTGTGTTCTTCGACGTACTCCTTAGCATGTGGTCAGAGAAAAAAAGCCGAGCCTTTCCACAGATACGAGCCAAACAAACGGCTTCTCTCTTCAGAGGCATAAAGATTTATTGTCCAGGTAACCGAGCAGCGCCGGAGCCATTTGTCAGTCTCATTGGGTTTATCGACCAGTTTGTGCGTGTGTCCAGATGCTACGAAACGCCGAAAAGATTAAAGCAGAACTACCTAAATGTGATCGTCTGATTGGAGAAAAAAGATTCACTCATTCTCCACTCTCCTTCACTGATACAAATATAAGTATTGCGTAAGACGATGACGTCATTAAAGTTCTGCAAGTTTCTGTCAGAAATTGACTAAACTGTGGAAAATAGAGATACGAAATATGAATATGGAAATATTATTTTGTTAACAGCCCAATAATGGATTGGATTAATTTCCCAGAAAAGATACTAAGAGATTTTCCATAAGAATACAAAAGTATTTAGATACTGACATTAGAAACTAAAGACTTACGTAGGATGGAAAAATCTAGAACCACCTGCAATCGAGCCACTGGGCTCTCAACAATCTGAGCTACCCAGATCGACGCTCGTTCCTAATTCTTTGAGTTTCATATCCATTACTGGTGAGCTTCGATTGAAAGGTTTTATTCTGTTGAATGAGAAATTTTAAAGTGTGATTAAGTCTCCTTTTACTATAAGGCGATTAAAATTAGACGGCGCTTGGGCTGTCCGTTCAAGTGTACAGCTCACTGAAAACAGTAGAATACAATCCGATTCTCCCACAACGCTTCTTGTCCCGCCATTCATTCTCATTGGTGGAATCAAGATCACATCCCCCTCGTGGGAAATAGCAAATAAGTGTCTTCAGATTTTTAATATATATTTTTTTCTATCTTCGATTGTAAAAACAGCCACAGGGCATTACTTCCATTCTCATCAATTCGTGTAGAAAACTCAAATTAATTTTAAAATTAATATCAGTAAATTATTTATAGTATTATGGAATCAATATTTGAATACTACGAATAAATTATGTATATGAATGATAAATATCCAGAAAGTTTAAGGGGAGTACAAACATAACTGTTGTTATTTACGCTAGATATAATAAAAATTAAAATGGTTGTACAAAAAATAGTTTATATGAATGTATAAATTATACATGTATATATATATATATATATATATTGTAGAGATTAGCAATGTGTAATGAAATGTTTTATTTAAATTGTTTCTTTAATTATTGGCAGCGTAACTTTGAGGCTGAGCATTGTAAAGAACAGCATTGTTTGGCGCGAGAATGCAGAGACGAAAAAGCGTACATAAGACGGTCAGAATTTTCGTACAGTTAGAGTACGGCCAGAGAGCAGAGTGCGTTTTGGAGACAGACAGTACAGTCTGATAATGGACAAAGGTGGCCGAATTCAGCAAAGTATAAGTTGAATATATCAGCTTCTGTAGTAAAGGGATTTTCCAAAGCAAACTGAGTGTGATGATACGTAAACAGAAAAGTAGATAGGCGCCGAAAGTGATGTTAAGTGTTACGATGAAGAGTGAAAAGTTTTAAATCAGTGCTATGGACTGTCAATAAAAATATTGTTCTATAAAAATTTAAATCTTCACGAGTGCACAAAAAGGTAGCAGACAGCTCTGAAATAAAAGTACGCAAAAACTTTCTTTTGTAAACCTTTATACAAATATAAATTTCCCGTCAGATTTCTACAGTTTTTGTTAGAGTCTTTGTAAGGAATATTGTTATTGAAAATTAAATTCATTGACATGGTGAAAATTGCAAATAATTCTCTTTATTAGATGCCCTATAAGTGGCCCTGAAAATTTAAATTCTCATGAAAGCTGAGACATTTACTTAAAAACATAAAATTTAAAGTCAACGTAAATTAAATTAATGAATAAGAAAGATAGCCAAGTCAGACAAAAAAGTGATAACATAAATACCACACAACGTTTCTGGGATCCTTGTCCATTTCGTCAGGTGCGAAGAAGAGCCTACAGAAACACAACTGCACTTGTCAGTTGACAAAACTCAAAAGCTTAATTGGCTATCTTTCTTATTCATTATTTTCAATCAGACGTAAACTTTTCATTTTGTAAATTAAAATTTTTTTATTATCACTTTAAAAATTTTGGTTTAATTTCAAAGTAAAATCCCGTAAACTTCCTTCCTTTCTTTATTACAATAAAAAGTGTATACCACAATATATAAATATATTGTAGAGCCTACTAAGGAATTTATTTTATTCAGTTTAGCAATACATGTGATGTATTTCCCTTTACGCCCAATCTTTACAAAAATTTAACTCTGGGTCAAAATGTGTCCCGAGGTAAACGTAGAAGGCATTTGAGCGCTAGCGCAGTAGCAGAGCGCCAGCTCAGTCGAGCGGCTGGCGATTTAGTTTATATTCAGTACTGAAATGTGAGGCAGTAGTGGAGTAGGCTAGCTCGAGGGAAGTAGGACAGTCTCAGTCGAGTGGCTGTTGATATTATTTACATTTTGCCTGAGAAATCTCAATCGTGTGTCACGGTTTGGACCGAGTGGACTAAAGTCGGACATTTCGTCCAGGGACGTCGTTGATTTTTGGTCGCTGTTTTTATCTGAGTATGAAATCATTCTGATCCTAAGCAATTTTCTCTGTTTTAAGAGATCCAACTTGTATTTTTGGAAGGACGTTGGTTTTGTATGCGACTTTAGTATAACGATTCTTACTCGAAGTTTAGATAAACTTGCCAAAGATTGGTAATAGGATGCGGGAGATGGTAATCCTGTGTATACGTAGTCTATCTATGATAGCTCTGTCAACAAATCCTATCTCCACACCTCCTATGGTGGCTATGAGCAATACAGATTGCTGTAGAAAAGTAGAGAAGGGTGTTTAATTTAGGGTTGTGAGATTGGTTATTTAAATCTAAGCGAGTTGAGCTACATTTTGTTCACCGCCTAGCCGATTAATTCAAATTGATTCATTCAATTTCCAGATCTCCAAAGTTTGTTCCGAGCATTAACAAACTACGAAGTTACAGGCGGGCTTGGTCACTTGAGAACCGCTTTTGACGTTCCAAGGTATTTGTTTAGTTTTAGTTGTGCATAATAATTAAGCGTTAGATTTCTATAATAAACAACGTAAAACATTCTATAGTTTTCTGTTTTCATTTTTGTAAATTTCTATATTCTATTGGAGGGCTGTAGGCGACCCTGATCGTAAGAACTTTTATAGTCATGGAAATAATAATAATTGATTTTGATTAAATTTAGGTGCATGTAATTTAGAAAATAGTAGGTATAAGAGTTTGCAATATATTTTGCCCCTCAAACGAGGAGCATTTTTGCTATAAGATATTATGAATACTACATAATGTGGAACCTCAACAATGACTAAATTACTCATAAATAAGAGATTACTTGAATATATATGCTTACGTTAAATTGCCGTAAAATTCAAAATAAATTAATTACTTTAGAGAAGTTTATAATATAATTTTTTGTTGTTTCCTTAATCTTAAGGTATGTCTGATTCATCCGTTAGTAATATTCAGAGGAATTTATTATTATCTTTTCGTACCCTGTCACTTAAACGTTAATGTTGTTACGTTTGTAACAAGCATGTATATTAATACGTTTCCTAACATTTTTTCTTTTCTTTTTAGAAATTCGCTGCTGGAACACGAAGGACGAGTGTGAAGAAAAGTTGGATGCCATCAAATAGCCTCCCTCGGTGCAGGCAACGATTGAAAATAAATGATCGGCGAATGTAATTTCCTACAGAGATGCGTTTCCACTGCAATTTATAAAACGATACGCAAATCGGTATTTCCATTCTCGTGTGGGTGTCTCACCTCCTCCACACGTGCAGCATACTAAGTCCTTTTTTTAAAAAAAAAATAATAATAGTTGCTTTGTCAACAGATTTTTCTCTGTTTAACTTAATTGTTTCTTATACCATTTAATTTGTCCCTACTGCAAAGCCAATCCTTCCTTGTTTCCCGCATTCCCCGAGACAGTAATCTTCTCTACACGTGGAACGGCTGAGCCAAGCTGAGTAAGCCCTCTGATACACGTTGACAAAGACAACATTCCTTGTCTCCTTAGGTAGTTAAATAGTTGGATAACCTCTATTTTCATATATTTTTCCACTTTTCTTCTTCTCAGGTCAGTACAATATTAATTTCTTCTTTAACTGTTGTTTAAAAAAACTTTAATTCATATAATGTTATATATATTGTAATACCAATTAAACAGGCTATTAATTGTTTTAATATAATTTAATTGTTGGCGGAACGGGTGCTTAAAGGCAACAATCGCAGCGGGTCTTTCTAGTTATCAATGAGAGACTGGAGACCGCGCGACTAGAGGAACGCAGTCGACGACAAGAAGCTAAACGGTAAAGTTAGCGGCAAGACACGAAAGGAAATGTCTGCGCGGAGATACGAGACAGAACGGTCCACATAAAGTAATAACACAGTAAAGTTTGCTAACCTAAAAGCATGAATAGTGTTATCCAGGAGGTCCAACGGCGAGATATGACAGTTTATATCAAACGCGAGTAAGCAGTTTGGTGGAGAGACACATAAAATCGCAATTTGGAAGCAGAAGTTTTGCTTCACAAATTGAACTAATTGTCGCATCGAGAGACTTTAAGTAAATCTACGTCTGGTAACCGGCTGAGGGGGGTCTAATCCAGATTCCCGGATAGCAGAGACACGAGAGGGCAACGACCACGTGTATTCAAATTCTAAAGTGTAGAATCAGTGAGTAATGAATAGCCTGTTTTAATGAGTGTAAAGCTAGAAGAATCCAAACTGGTACCAGAAGTGCTGTCGTGAGTACAAACAATTATTAATTACTGTAAACGGTAATTAAAGGGTATAGTCAGATTTCGTTCGAGACTTTCTTTTCATTCGCTTTCTTTAATATTGTATTCCGTTAACGTCAATGAGTTTGGTTTGTTAATGTTTTAGTTCATTTTATTTGTTCTTCCTGTCAAACCCAGTGGTGACCGTGAGATAATGAGAAATTCAACGTAATAATTTTTAAATTATAAAGCTATATTTTCATAGAACGCCACGAATTATTAAAATAAAGTTGAGATTTTGTTTGTTAAATTGACGGAATTCGGCGTGCAAAGATGGGCATATAATGTGTAATTATCAACAATAAATTTCAAATACATAATAATTTGGTTAAATATTCCTATTAATTAAGGCCACCTAATTAATCATTACATAAATGGCTTCACCAACGTGGGGCAATTTAATTTAAAATCATTACATATTTGGCGTCTTCAACGTGTGGCTAACTATTATTCCAATTTTAATTAATTATTTTTGTTTAAGAATGTATTTTAATTAACTTGTTTGTTTATTACAATATATATATATATATATATATATATATATATATATATATATATATATATATATTTAGTTGAAATAAAGTTCCTAAACCAAGCTTGTATTTTATAATAATTTACTCTATTTTACCTTATTGTAACTTCCCTTATTTAATTTGTAATTAAATTGTAATTTAATGCATCAACCTCCGAACAAACAGCCCATTTGTAGATTAAATAAATACATAAATACATTTAAGTCTTCGGAACAAAATATGGTTCGCTTATTGCTACACTTAGACAAGACAGAAAATGTTCTAAAGAGTAATTTCTTTTAAAATAGCTTGTAAATATGGAACCGCTGGTATTTGACTGATTACAAGACGATCAATCATGGAAGGGCGGTGAGATATAAAATGGAAAATTTTCGATCTTTAAAAACCTTTCCTGAAAATTATTTACCAGAATTGGATCAACATTTTGGTGATGGCAGCAAGGAGCATTATATATTTTTTTCGAAAACCAGTAATTATGTATGCAGTATTAAGACATTAAAGACAGAGAGGGATGCAACCATCATTCAGTGTAGAAGTGTGGAGCTGAGAACCTTAACTCTTTTCCGATCGGAAACAACGACAGACACACATCACCAATTCACCTTTTTCCCTCTCTCCAAAAAGTTATGTAATATAATGCCACAGTTTTATAATTAGACTCAATAAATAATTTAAATTATCCATTACTAATGTTTTTATTAATTTTGAATTAAGGAGCTTTCGGCCGAAAATTTAGACTTATTCTTCTACAAAAATAAAATTATAACATTTTCAAGTTCCAAAATCCTATACATATATATAGTTTGTAAAGATTCATAATCAATATGGCTAATTCTTTTTTAAATATTAATACATTTACATACCTTCAATTTGTTAAATATTTCTATAGTTCTAAAGGTGGAAATCATCGATTTCTTCTCCGTGTTTCGGTTCCAAAATGATACGTGTCTATTCTATGGATAATCATGTAGGAATAATTGACTACGTTCCTATGGTTCAGATACATATCGATTCTATCTCAACCCACGCTAGAACGTTGTCCAAAATTCAGATCGTCAATTTTACTCCATCTTTTATAAAAAGTTGATACGTCCAAGTACCTTATTTTGATTTATGTTTTGCTAGACGTGTAGGTCGATATTGTAATTAACGACTTTTAAATTCAATAAATATCGAAATTTAAAAGTTATGTCGTATTAAGGATTTTTAACCAGGTAATGTTCCAAAATTTTCGCTTTTCGTTTGGAGATCTCAATTATTGACACTGATTTAAAACCTGTGGAGTTATATTGCATAAAACAACAAAATTAAACATCAGTAATATTAGATTTTATCATCCTACACGTAATTTAGAATTTTAATCATATTTTTACAATTTATTGATATTGAGTAACAATATGAAAATATTATGTTATTTTTTCCTAATCCTTTTTGATCAAAATTTTTAACATTTTCTTTCTCCATAACGTCACCGATTTACAATATGAGTACTTTTGTCAGTCTAGATCTATTAAAGAGGATTATATATAGTCGCAGACGATTAGAATATATTGTTAACAACTTTGATCAGATCCTTCAAAAACTGTAAATGTATATTGTTTTATTTCCCTTCCACTTCAACAAAGAAAGAAATAAAACACTTAATAAAAGAAATAAATTGTAACCAAGTGTACCAGTAAGAAGGAAAGACATGCATGTCTTAAATTTCTATATGACTAAAGAATAAATTGGAGGGAAAATGATTTTCCAGCGTTAAAGTTATAATTCGACTGAATTACAAATTCCGAAGCTAATTATATGTTCACACATTTCATAGAGAATAAACGTTCTAAATAGCATTTGAAGCCACCTAAATTTCGATTGCCTGCCAACCGTTTTATTAGCATAGAATTAACACTCAATGACGTTCATATTGCTTAAAATTATTTCAATTATAGCCGTTTACAACACGTTTCGTTCCTAATTTACATGTAGATGAGCCAGAAATATATTACGAGGAATAAAATGAAAAGGAGGGGGGGAGGGCTGATGTGGTTTTGCGTAGAAATAAATTTTTTAATGCCCTTACGATTTTTCCACCCGGAAAAATAGTGTCCATTGAGAAATTAGAGGCTGCAAATAGCATTAATTATATTTCTATTTATTAATATCTTGGAGGATAAAAAAACAAGCAGAATTATAGTAAGTAAATAAGCTTTCAGCATTATACCCAAAAAAGAGTAGAATAAGGATGTGTTATATTTTAGAAACGACGTTAGACAATTTAAACTGAGAGATTACATCATTTATATATATATATATATATATATATATATATTGTAATGCCAATTAATTGTTTTTAAATAATTTGAATTATTAGCGAACAGTTTGTATTATAGTGAGAGCGAGCAGAGCGACAATGAGTGGCGAGCTCTGTTCCTATTATTGAGAGCGCGGAATGGCGTTTACGCGCGCAAAAGCATAGTCAGTTGGCAGTCAGCAGCGAGGAGCGATATAGATGTCACGAAAGGAGAGACATTGCAAAAGTTAGTTTTCAGTCGACAGTCTAAGTCTACGGTCAGCCACGAAAGGATAGATATTTAAAAATAAATCTTTACTGAGCTACTTTGCAGTTTTAATTCAAATCGATAAGTAAATCGGTGAAAGACTATAAAAAAAATCTGCAACTCGTTAGATTCCTGTAAGCAAGCAGTCATCAGATAGTTGACCAATTTGGAGAGGATCATCCGAATTACTGGGAGCCTAGAAATTCCATAAGTGTAGAATCTGTGTAAAAATTTTGCAATATAGTGCACTTTTGAAGCGCCGCTAAAAGAATGCTGGTACCAGCCGAACAATGCGTAAGTAACCAAAACGTTAATAACATCTATAAACGCTAACTCAAAGGTAAAGTCAGATTTCATTCGTTTTTCTTGTAGTTTTCTTTCATTTATCAGCATATTATTTTGAAGTAAATTTTTAAACTGTATTGTTAATAAGATCATTCAATAATTTTCACTGTAAATCATCAAAGGCCCTGAGAGAACAGATCTCAAATTTTGTTTGTAATTGTCTTTTATTCTTTGAAAGCCACTAAAGGAAAATAAAAATTATTTGTAAACTTTTGATTAACTCTTTAATTTAATTAACGCCATCTATTTGATTATTACAATATACTAGCAGAGTGCCCGGCTTTGCCCAGGTATTAATATTAATTAACCCGGAGTACGAATTGATTCGATACTAACCTCTTTGTAACGTTTCATTTCACAAGCATCAAAAGCGTCAGTGTTAGGAACATTAACACGACGATGACTGTACTCTCCTACTACATCAAATAAAAGTGTCTAAAAATATGTATGAATTAAAACAGTAAAAATTCCTCTCTAACTTAATAAAGGAGTAAAGAAATACAACCATTAATTAAAGTGTGACCAAAATATAGCTCGTTCCCAAACAAAATAAAAAAATTCCCTGGTAACTTAAGAGAGTCAAAACTACTTCAGATAACCTTTTTTCAACCGTGTCCACCTCCACTAAGATGAACATAAAATTTCATCAACCAGCATAATTAATGCGACAATTAAACTCTGTGATTCCTATAACCCCGGATACGACACATATCGCTCGCTCCTTTTTGCAAATTTTTTATGAAAACCCTTGATGTTGAAATTCGACACATAAAAATTCTAAAAGGACACTATCAATTAAGAGACCCCATAAACATTTTATTCTACGCTAATAATAGCCATTTAGGAATGTTTTTAAATTTCACCCCCACCCATAGAAGCGTTAGGAGTGTCTTAATACCTCAGTGTTTGTTCCTCGATCGTAAGTAACATGTGTATAAAGTTTTGTATAAATTTCTCTTCGCGTTTAAGATTTATTTATTGTTCCGAAGATTACGAACACCGCTTACATACAGTGGTTAGTATTCTACATTTAATTTATTTACAGAGCATTTTTTATTTTTAATTACTCATCTTAGAAAAGAAATTTTTGTCAATAAAATCAATTGAAACGAATTAGAATTAATATCACAAAATTAATTAGAAAATACCGATTAAATCTAAAGCGCAAAACTGTATCACAACAAATATAAAATTATATATGCATCGAAAGTCAGACATTAATTTCTGTATGTACAATTTTTTAACCCCCCCCCCCACACACACACACGGTTAGTATACTAGATTTAATTCACTGACAAAACATATCTCTATTTTTAATTAATCATCTTAGAAAAGTTTATATTCATACCTTAAGGAAATTAATGATTTACAGTTTACGTCTCAAGTAATAGTGAAAATCAAAACAGTCTTTAATTTATGGTTTTATCACCAGCTGTAACCGGAAATTTGTTCCATTTCCTTCCACCCCCCACTCCGAGGGGCTGAACTACATCTTAAAGTGTATAGTAAGTGTCATAATTAAACTCAGTGACTTCCATAACCCCAGTCTCCATTGTTTACTCATTACCTTCATGTAACGACCTTTCACCCACATCCTCCCCCACCCCCACATCTAGGGACTAAACTGTAACATAATGTCAGAATTAAACTCATTGGCATCTATAACCCCGGATTTAACACCAATGTCGGTTGTTCGCGTTTATTTTATGATACTCCACGCCGCCCCCTCCCTGAGTAATGCTGACTTCCCATGCTCAAAGAGGTTGAAATTTACACTAAAACATCTGAAGAATATACTATTAATCTCATCGACCCCGAAAACAAACCTTCGAAGCTAAAATCGACCGTTTTAGGACGTTTTAAAATTCCTCCCCCACCCCCACACGTAGAGGCTGAAATACAACTTAAATGGATGTCATAATTAAACTCATTGGCTTCTACAGCAGTGGATTTGACACTAATGCCGGTTGTTTCGCGTTATTTTTATGTAATTGCCCTCCACCCCCTCACTTATTGGTGCATATAAGGGGGTGAAATGATACACTAAAAACATCTGGATAGAAACTATTAATCACATAAATGAAAAGTAATTAATCGACGCTAATATCGGTCGTTTTAGCATGATATTAAATTTCACCCCCGTTCGCCCGTTGGGTAATGCTTCGAAAACCCGACAGAAAGCGTCGCGTGCGTCTGTGCGTGCGTAAAACAACTCACCAAAGTTTATCGCAATAAAATAAATGGATTATAAGTGCATAGGGTACACACGGACAGACATTAATTTTTATACATAACGAGATATATACATACAGTTTTCTTTTCATTTTACATAATTATACATTATTTTCAGAAACAAATTTCCGCGGAAATCGAGTTAATAAATTGAGATTATTTCCGAATCAGACTCTCGTCGCGAAATAAATATTCCAATACTAACTAAAGTATTAGTCAATAAACAGTCCAAATAGAGTAATAAAAGGAACCACAAATCGTTGTGACCAACCTCGTTGCTTTCTTGAGGTGGACCAAATACATTGAGAGCTGTAATGCAGGAATATTTCTAAAAAATTAAAAATAAATTCGTCTCAACCGTATCGAGTTAATTATTATCTGTCTCTTCATAGCTTCTTGAAAATTAAAAAGGCTAATTCTGAATATTCAGCGGAGAATCGGGAAAGGGTCAGAAATAAATATTTATGAGACTTATAAATAAAATTTGCAAAAGATTAGAAAAGGCTGCTGAATGTTTGATTCAAATTTATTTTCTGTGACCGTTGTCTTTTTGAGAAAACATACATTTTTTCCTTGGAAAAACTTGGAAAACCATAATTTTTCTGGTATTTCTTTAAACAAAAATTATATGTCTCGGATTGATGGGGGGTTTGTTAAGTTTAATTTATTAAATATTCGTGCAAAGATGTTAAATAGAATTATTAAAATTTATTCAAATCCTCAAAAAACCAAACGGGTTATTTCTTAATGAGTTTTAAAACGTAAATACAAATTCAGTTAGTTTGAATTGAACACCAGTCTCTTTTTTAATAATTTAACAGTCTCTAGTACCCTTTTTAATATAATTAACAATTATGTATTTATGTTTGATAAGAAACACATTTTACATAGCTCAGTGTTCTTTTGCTGGTGTTTTTTTTTCTAGAGGGTTACGTTGAACTTGCGGAAGAAACAGGGGGGGCACGAAATTTGGAAAACAATCAGAATAATTTAATTTCCTTAATTTATTAAAAACTTGCCTTATAAACAGTTAATAAACTGCAGTTTACCTAAAATTTAAATTAAAACAAATTTCTACCCTTAGTTTTTGACCTCTTCAGGTGTTGTACCTTGCCATGGAAGTTGTTCAACAGTGTCTAAATTCGTCAATCTTTTGGTCACTAAGATATTCATAATAAATTACAATAGTTAAATACTAAGTTAACAGTCTCAATTTTTAAATTTACGAGTTTTTCCATTTTCAGATTTAAAGTTCAGGACATTAATGAGCATCGGTGCCATCATCCAACATTGGTCACTGTCCTGAAAGGTGCCGAAAACTCAGAATTTTAAAATTGTGACAAGTTGCTTTTCAACTATTTTTAAATACCCAACACAATCTACCGAAAACTTACCATTTTAAATTATTTTAAGAGCGTTTCTTTACTATATATGTATATATAACACCTGAATATAGGAGAAGAAACGAGGTGTTTTATTTTGATTTTAATTTTTATTATTTTTTTAGTGTAACTTTCAATAAATTTATTGTGACTGTTTTTTGGCCATATTTCTTTATTTTACACTTTATAAAGAGTCCGATCTTAATATAGGTAAATAGTTGATGAAGGTTCTAAAGCCACCAGAGACTCTTTCATGCTGAAGATTTTAAAACGTCTTTGCACGCTTGGAAAAGTAACTGAATTTTCATTCCTGTTAGGAAACGATCGTCCTGCCTCTCTTCGTCTTATTCGAGTTATTTTTCTGCTATATTAAATTCTTCCCCGTTCCGTATAAACCTATATTCGTTCGGGTTTTCTCTCCAAAAAAAATCAAGGCCTAACAAAATTACAATTTTTCTCTGTGCTAAACCCCCTTTTGTTAGTTCCTACCGCCTGTTTCTTCCTCTTTGAGATTCGCGTTCTTTTTCTTTTCGTGTTCACTGAAATAAGCGCATGTGTGTCGTTGCTACAATCCAATATAAATATAAATGGTTTTCGTAAGGTAAATGATTAAGTTACCGTTAAAGTAGTTCCGCGCACATCACTTGTCACTATAAGCGTTCGTTGCAGAGACTGACCTGTAGGAGGAGCTGGCGACACGTTAGGGGCGTCGCGACGCCGGCCACAACAAGTGGCAGCGTGGGGCGCCTCCTCGGCCACGGCATGGCGCTGTGAGCCGCTCACGTGACTTGCACGGGGTTCCCGGGCCTCACAGCTTCGCTACGAGCCCCACAGAGCGCGCACGCGGCGTTTGCTCGCGATCGAAACACGCAACACCTGGATCACTCTCTCTCTCTCTCTCTCAGGTCCTCGCTCAACTGCAATCAGAAACGCATATCCTCAACAATACAGCCCGACGTCATCAAAGACGTGTGCGTGGTTCCGTGCAGCCCTCTGGTGAGCGAATCGTACAACTCAAAAAGTAGTCCATTATACACACAGATTAAGTAAAATACAAAACTAATTATACACCACAAGGGGGAAGTCAAGCATAAGATATAGGAAAAAACACACACAGGCCAGTTAAAAAATAAAAATAAAAACATATAATAAACCACAAAATAATATATGGAATAGTCCATTTTTCAAATTTTTTTTAAAACCCAATTTTTCCATTTGTCCAAAATAATTTAATTATAGTAATAGTAAATGTCTAATTGATTAGAAAGATAGAAAATTCAGACAAAAAAGTGATAATATAAATACCACACAACGTTTCTGGGATCCTTTGGCCTTTCCTCAGGTGCGAAGAAGAGCCTATAGCGACACAACTGAACTCACAGGTTGACAAAACTCAAAAGCCTTTTGAGTTGTGTCGCTCTAGGCTCTTCTTCGCACCTGAGGAAAGGCCAAAGGATCCCAGAAACGTTGTGTGGTATTTATATTATCACTTTTTTGTCTGAATTAGCTACATTTCCTATTCATTATTTTCAATACGTAATTTTTTTTCATTTTAATATTAAATGTCTCCTAGGTGAAATAAATTTCTTATTCTGAAAGCTTTAGAAACTTTATGGTATAATTCTATGGATGGAGAGCCTGCGAGGGCTATTCTCTCGCAGACAGTACCTGCGAGGGATGTTCTCTCGCAGGCAGAACCTTGTAGGAGAGATACGAAGGGGCTACCTTTGTGAATGCCTTTTCCTCTCCGTTTTTGAACTAAGGTTCCCACAAGACGAGGCACCTCGGCCTGTTCTGAGAGGTGTATGTTCCGGGATCATAGACCTTGGGTATACTGTAAGAGTTGTCCGCAATTCCCATTGGAATAGTCGGCCAGCTGCCTCCTAAACTGGTCGAGGCACGGAGAAGGGAATGCTGCGTCCCCACAGCAAACTCCTTTCCCGCTATTGGAAGGGCGTGGGACAAGTATCCAATGCCCGACCTACCTGATGCAGGTTTTTCTACGGTTTTCCCTGAATTTCTTTAGGCGAATGCCGAGTAGGATCCTTAAAATATATCCTGGGGGCCCTAGTTAACCCCTGTTTACCTTCCTCTACACTTCCGCATGCCCCCTTTCAAATTCCTTCCTATGCTATTAAAGGGGAGTTGCCCAACGTTGATTCCCCTCATGTAGCCTGTTGCCTTAAAAAAATGGTATAATTCTCATTCCTAAACAGATCGATAAGCGATTGTAACAATTACCTGCAGCAGTGATTGAGGACAGTCTTCATAACAGTCCAACTCCATGTTCTGAATTAATCAAGGAAGCCTGAGAGATCATTTCTCTCGCAGATGAACCTTCCCAGAGAGATCTGGAGGAGGTTACCTTTGGGGATGCCTTCACATCTCTCTGGTTTTTTGAACTAAGGTTCACCTCGGCCTGTTCTGAGAGGTGTATGTTCCTGGGTCACAGACCTTGGGCATATTACCACTGGAATAGTCGGCCAGCTGCCTCCTAATCTGGTCGAGGCACGGACATGGGAAAGCTGCGTTCCCACAGCAAACCCCTCTGCCGCCATCGGAAGGGCGTGGGACAAGTACCGAATGCCGGACCTACCTGATGCAGATTTTTCTAAGGTTTGTCCTGCATCACTTTTAGGCGAATGCTGGATAGGATCATTAAAACATAGCCCGGTGACCCTAGCTAACCCTTCTATACCTTCCTCTACCCTTCCGCATCCCCCCTTTCAAATCCCTTTCCTATGCTAAAAGAGGGGAGTTGCCACTATGTGGATTACCCTGTCATCATCTTTAAAAAAATGCATACCATGCATATATGCCAATAATAATTAAAAAGTGTAAAGTAAAAGGAATTATATCTATATTAAAACCATGCCTTTCACTTCAAACTTTTTAATTATTCATTCCAGTCTTATAAGAATTGTATAAATTTTAGGATCAATATGACAAAGTGTCGAAATATTCCAAAATTAAAAATATTATCAACTTGGAGACTACGGTTTACTATTATTACCTTAATTACTTAAAAACAGTAGTATTCAACATCGTCAATAATTATAATTTGGATTACTTGAAACAATTTTTTTGAATAACTTTTAGGCCTTGAGCCATTTTAACTTTAAAAACTCATAAGTTATTTCAAATGTTAATGTTAATAGACACTGATAAGTTTAATTTTTATAATTATAAATTGAAACTATAACTGAGTGACATTAAGTATAATTAGTGAAAATTGCCAAAAGCCATAATTTATTTATGCACATTTAAATTTACTATTAAATAAAACACATGAAGTTTCTTTTCTTTGCTCAAGAACCTCTTCAGATATACATTATTAAATAAAGAAAATGTTTTTAATTGAAATAAATTTGCAAATAAATTGGCAATTTAAGTCGACGGGGAATGTGTAAATTTTTTTTGTTAAAATGTTTCATTCAAATTGACAACATATTTTAATTGTTTCTTTAATAATTTAATCTAAAGCGGTTTCTAAACTAATCGAAGTAACGTTATATATATTATTTAATTTTAATGGCTGTAAATAAATTCTGAACTGTGACAAATTCTGAACTGTGACAAATTATGAATAACTTCTTATTCATCAAATGCAACACACGCCTTAGATCATCAGCAAATTAAAGACTTATATTTCCTTCAACTGTTTGTCGAAATTGCTATCGGCTGTTATCATCTCCTGTAGTGCAAAATTAAATATATTTTGTTACAACTTAATTAATCTTCAATCTAATATATATCATTTACATGTACTAATCATTATATTTACAATATAATATTAATAGGTGTTCAATTTGAGACTTCTTTAAACTTGGAGTTCCAATGAATTTATGTAAATTACGCATCCAAGATTGTATTAAAATTTTGATAATTTAAAGAATATATTAAAGGTCATTCACCTATTATAACGATCTAGACATCAACATATATATTGTAATACCAATTCAACAGGCTATTAATTGTTTTTAATATAATTTAATTGTTGGCGGTACGAGTGCTTAAAGACGACAATCAAGGCGGGTTTTTCTTTGTTAACAATCGAGACTGGAAACCGCGCGCTTAGAGAACTCAGTCTGCGGCGAGAGGCGAGGCGGATAAGTGTGCGGCGAGACCCGAAACGGAAAAGTCTGCGTCGATAACTGGGACATAGCAGTTCGGTCTACATAGAGAAATAAAAAAGTAGAGTCTGCGTCGAGTCCTGGGTCGATAGAGGATACATAAAAGAGTCTGCGAGAGATACAACACTGTAAAGTTTACTAATCTAAAAGCATGGATAGGGCTATCCAGAAAGTCCATCGGCGAGATATAATAGTTTACATAAAACGATAGTAAACAGTTTTGACGGAGAGACTCATAAAATCGCAATTTAGAAGCAGAAGTTTTGCTTCACAAACTGAACTACTTTTCTCAAGGAGAACTACGTCCGAGGGCTGACTGAGGGGCGGCAAATCCAAGTTCCAGGATAGCAGAGATCGAGAGTATCGACCGCTTGTGTCCAAAAATCTAAAGTGTAGAATCAGTGTATAATGGCCTGTTTAGTGGGTGTTGGCTTCAAGCTACAAGACTCCGAACTGGTACCAGTAGCACTGTCGTGAGTACAAAACAATTATTAATAACTGTAAACGATAATTAAAGGGTATGGTCATGTTTTTCTTTTCATTCGTTCTCTTTTATTTCTTGTATTTAATATTGTATTCCGTTAACTTCAATGAGTTTGGTTTGTTAATGTTTTAGTTCATTAGAGTGTATTTGTTCTTCCTATCAAACCCAGTGATGACCCTGAGATAAAGAGAAATTCGACGTAGTACATTGTAAAAATATAAAGCTGTATTTTCATAGAACGCCACGAATTAATCAAATAAAATTGAAATATTTGATTGTTAAATTGATGGAATTCGGCGGGAAAAGTAGGGTCTATAATGTGTACTTTCAAGAGTAAATTTTTTAAGTATTAATTAATTTTCTTTATTTAATTCCTATTAATTAACGCCATCAAGTCGTTTATTACAATATATATATATTAATTTTCTTGTCTGAGTATAACATAAAATAAGTTAGTTAATGCAGCTTCTAAAACTACATTAGTCCTTTTCTTCTCTATTCTCTCTTTCTGCGGATCAAACCAACTTTTCTAAACATCTAGCATGCGATGAAAATATTAATCTCTACGTGTATGAACACAGCCAAATTAGACAGAAATAATTGAACAAAAAAATGAAAGAGAATACACAGTTTCGTCTTCATCAGGTGTTAAATGCAGAAAAAAAAATTTCAAATAAAAACCAGTGTTGACTAATTTTTTTAGTTTAAAATGATATATAATAGATTTAAATTAAAATTTCCATAAATTCCCAAAATATACTATATAAATAATATATAAATAAATTTTTCTTAGAATTTCCAAGACATGCTCAGTCTGAAGTTTTTTCTGTGTTCAAATATTTATAATTATATTGTAGTCACTTAAATATAACTATTAAAATCAGTCTCCCTTTAAAAGAAAATTATATGGTACAAAATACACTGAATTATTAAGTATTTACTTTATTTTTACTGCAGTTAAAATATTTACTGAGAGTTTAATCAAAATTAATACGTTGTTGTTCCCTTAATTTCGTCACATATTGGTGAATTTACAGCATCAAATGAGAGCAGACCATTCCAATGAAATATACATTTAAATTCTAATAAGTTAGTCGATAACACAGACGGCGAACGTGCAGCCTCCGCGAGTTTATTGTGCCGTCTTCATAAAAGCTAGTAATAATATAGTCATTTCACAAAACTGTACATTTGATACACTGTTATATATATATATATATATATATATATATGTAATGCCAATTAAACAAGCCATTAATTGTTTTGAATATAATTTAATTGTTAGCGGTACGAATGCGTAAAGGCGACAATGAAGGCGGGTTTTTCCTTTGTTCAACAATGGAAACCGCGCGCGCTTAAACACTGTATGCACTTGGAAAATATCAGTTGGCTGCGAGAAACGGAACAGTTCAATTCATGTGGGGAACTGGAAAACGTAAAAGTTTAGTGATATAAAGTACGAATGGCGAGATCCTGTATTTCTACATGAAAGCAAGCAAATATTTTACGGAGAGATTTATTTAATAAGTTGCACACGGTGAATCAAATGGTTGCTTCACGCTGACTGAACAATTATCGCATAGAGGGGACCAACAACTACTAGCAGACCAAAGGGGGCGGCTCATCCGAGGTTCCAAATAGCAGAGGACGAGTATTTTAATCGTGTGAATTAAAACTTTCAATGAAGTGTAGAATCAGTGTAAAAATGGCCTTTTAGTGTAGTAGTTTTCAAGATACAAGAGAGAGATCTGATACCAGACAGACATTCCGTGAGTAACAAAACTTTGATACAAATTTGTAAACGATAATTGAAAAGGTAGAGTCAGATTTCGTTCAGTTTTCGTTTCGTTCAGTTTTCTTTTCACTTATTTTCATATTGTTTTAGGTTAACTTTTATATTTGAATTGGTAATTGTCAGGTTATACATCGATTTTGTTCTAATGATCAAGCCTAGTTATGGCCCTGAGATAAGAGATTCGATTAATTTGATTGTAATTATATAAGAACTGTATGTTCAAAAATGCCACGAATTAATAAATGAAAATTAAAGTATTTGCTTTAAATGAATGAAATTCGGCATGAAAATAGGTTTTGTACATTGTAAAATTTATCAACAATAATAAATTTCGTTTAAAGCTTAGTAAATGTTGTTAATTGATTCATTTAATTAAAGCTTAACATGTTGTTTATTACAATATATATATCAACTGGTGCTGCCTCTTGTATTAAAGCCGAGGCACCTCGGCCTGTTTAGAGAGGTGTATGTTCCGTGGTCGCAGAGCTTGAGCATACGGTAAGAGTTGCCGTCTATTCCTATTGGAATAGTCGGCCAACTGCCTCCTAATCTGGTCAAGGTACGGCGAGGAGAAAACTGCGACCGTACAGCAAACTCCTTTCCCGCCATCGGAAGGGCGTGGGACAAGTACCCAATGCCCGACCTACCTGATGCATGTTTTTCTAGGGTTTTCCCTACATCACTTTTAGGCGAATTCCCGGGTAGGATCCTTAAACCATAGCCCGGGGGCCTAGGTAACCCTTGGCTACCTTCCCCTACCCTTCCGCATCCTTTCAAAACCCTTCCTATGCTATTAAATGGGAGTTACCACAGTGTGGATTACCCTCATGTAGCCTGTTACCCTAAAAAACCTGTATTATTGCATAATTTAAATGTGGGCTCTAATGGTAAAAAGGTTCCCCGCCTCTGTTCTGTAAGCAGTTATATTCTTCTTTGATCTTAGCCAGGAGCCAACACCATACAAAGCGTCGTTTTATCCGCCTCTACTTACGATAACTCGGTCTATTCTTCACTTCTCCTTTTTACCGATATTCTAAAGAAGGTGCAACACGCCACAAGTTCCCATCCTTTCTCTGTCGTTCATTTTCGAGTCCGTTTGTTCTCAAATTTATGATACCAGTTGGTTTACCCGGGGCGAAGTTATTTACAATAACCAAAACATAAACATTAGGCATTCTATACGTGTAGATTAATAAAGGCAACGCCTACATCCAGAACTTTCAACATAAACGTTACTACAGGGCAATTATAAACATCCGTGTGTTTATGCACCATTGTTGTGCTACGGTTGCCCAACTTCCATTGACTCAGGGGCTGGAATAATTAACATGCCGAGAAATAACAATCCAACACGTTAAGGGTCGCCAATGTGAAAGAAAAAATAATAAACAGGAGCCGTGTTGGTAGGAAACGTAACACGAGTTAAGTAGCGATAAGGATTAATTTCCGTAGATTTTCCCAATGACCATCCAGCAGGAATAAGGATGTTTTCTCGTTGACGGAACGTTTTTTTATCTGTATGGATCACAAAATGAGTAAAAGATTCTTGTAAATGTTTTTTTTCTTTTTACTTAGATCCATTTGAAATCTGTGAAAAATCCTCAGAGGGAGTAACCAGCCTTTTTCTTAATCAATTTGAATTTGTGATCCATTAAATACGTCTCTGTATTTACCTTGAAAATAATCCTTATTCACACATAATTTTCCTGATTTTCTACTTTACGTGTCCTACAGTAACACGGACTTCTCTGCCCGCCATCTTCCGGTCAAGTCAAGTCAGCCAATTAAATCAAAGCCAGCTCAATTTGTACTTTAATCGGCTCATATTACCTCAAAATTGTTTGGGAGTATTCAATTGAGTAACACATAATTTTTTTAAACGCCTCTTACTAAAATCCAAATCAGATTAGAATGGAGTATAAATAAATATGCAAGCCGCGATTAAAAGAGTTATTACTAAGTACACTAAAGGCGCATTTACCAAATGTTGTCAGACACAATGCAAAGTAACTTATTTGTCAACAAATTCTCTTAAATTCTTCATTATTTGTCGACAAGATTGTGGGCAACGACGATGTAAACCCAGCGTAAGCACACACTATAATAAACTCTTTAATTATTATTACACTTTTAACTTCAAGGGTGCAATTCATTTGAACATATACAGCGGGGTATACGTGTTAAGTAAATAAAATTAATATGGTTAATTAATTTATTGTTCACGCCAATACATTACAAAAGCTAATAAACAAAAACAAAGATAAAACGAAACTACAAACTAACACACTTATTATTATTACTATTATCCACTTATAAATTTAATAAGTTTATTATAATTCCCCCCCTTAACTAATCTCGACCCCCCCCCTCCCCTTAACTGTGTGGTCTCAGTTAGTCCGAACAATCACCGCTTATCCTCTTCATCGCCCGTGGCACTCCACGAGAAAGAATAACTTCACATCTTTTCTTTCGAAATAAGGTACCAAATTATATAAATTGATTGTTGTAATTTGCCCTCCGTTCATATTCCTAATATCCATTCCGTGTCCTCCTCCGGATAATTCACCTCCTATTCCCATAGGGTCCGGGCTCTCCTTTCCTTCTGCGCCTCGCAGGGAATACAGTTGGTAACTGTGATAAAACTCTTGTTTAGACAATTCTCCACCATTTTCAAACATCTGTACCATCCTTTGTGTTCACCGTTACTTGCCGTTTTTAAACCGGTACTTAAGGTTCTAATGTATCTTTCTGCCAAGTTGCTTTCGGAGTGTCTAATAGATGTAAAATTTCGTTCAATCCCCAGTTTGTTTAATGAAGTTCCCCATTTTCGATTGCTAAACTGTGTGGCATGATCTGACACTACCTTCCTGATGTTTCCCTCCTCTTCGGCATGTCTTTTCATCATCCGTAGACATTGATCAGTGCCGTTTCTTCTCATTCGAAACAGTCTAATATAGTTTTAAACGCATCCAACATTACAATAATGTATGTTTCACCTCTTCCATTAATAGTCCTAAGATGTCGACATACGCCATTTCTCCTTTACTATAGTACTTTTCCAAAAACGATTACTTTTTGGTTAATAAATCTGACACAAATGACAAGTTTTAATATAATGCTTTACAAACTTGTTCATTTTTCTCCAAGTTATTAATTTTCTCATCTTAGAGGCCAACTTATTATATCCCATACGCCCTTGCTCGCCGTGCATCACTTGCATTACATCCTTGGCACATTGTTCGGGTACAATTACGACCCATCCTACTTTCTTATTAGTTTCTCGCCGGAACATCAGCCCGTCCATTTCGATACCTTCTTAATATCATCCTTCTCTTGCACCTTTACACTTTTAGTCATAGTTGACATCTGTCTTCACTCACTTCCTGAACTGACTTGACTCGATAAGGTCCTTCTAGACCAAGGGTTCTCAAACGGTCGATCGTTCCACATTAATCCTCGAATTCTTTTTAAAAATAAGCGCTGTTCGTCGGTTACAACGAGCGGTAACACGATTAATTATAAAAAGTAATACCTTATTCTTTATTTTAAACCCGGGGTTCAATTTAAACGACGAGAGCTGATATTACTGAGATACTATTATGCAAAAGCGTTCTGGAATACGTCAAGATCAAGTGAATTGACTATTAGTCCCCTTTCACACTGCGATTCCGTGTCTGCGAGTCACGTCTGAAGCAGTCAACTCGGCCTCATGCGCAAGGCGGAACGTTTACACGGCGAGTCACGACGTCGACACGTCTGCGATTCACGAAATGAGTCGCTCGGGACCTGCGGCCTACTCTAGTCTTTAAATCCTGGAAGTGGCTGACGGACCACCGACGGCAATGAGCTCGTTCACACGGCGAGTCTGTGTATCCGAGTCTCGCTCCCGTTCCAAGCTCTTATTGCGTATTCTCGTGCTATTTTTCTAAATTTTTTTTCATTTTATTTATAAAATAATTTTTTGTTCACGTCCTTGGTTTACGGGATGTACCCACTGCTTTCTTTTTCTTTTTAGCCAAATAACACACAGATTATGTTTCCAAATCGTCCATTTTTTCTTTAATTTTTAAGAAATGGAAAATGTTGACTGGGAGTCTGACGAAATGAGAATGTAGAAGCGAAATGTGCGTGAGAGTTTGGTGGGACAGGGGAGGCGACTGTGGCATTACTTTTTTGTACCGTCGACGCGAAAAGGAGACGTGACTCGCAGACACGGAATCGCCGTGTGAAGCGGGCCTTACTTCTTCGGCGTGATTTATTGGCTGATTCTTACCAGAATTCTGTCCAATTCTGTAACATTGGATCGCTTGGTCTCTGGGAGTCAGTCTCAGTAGAATTCTATAACTATATGTAGAGTGATCTAGAGCGTGTAATGAAAAGCATCCCTGATATAAATATACTTATCTAATGGTATTAATTCATATTTTATATGAACGATTCGGGTCATTTTTAAGTCCTTTTTCAGGACTCTCCAAATTATTCAAAAACTATATCCCAAAAATAATTTTGGCTACACAAACCAAAAGCAAAAACATTTAATCAAAAATTTTCGGCTTAGTAATTCGCTCTGTACGTGCTTCCCTAATGTTTAACAGTTTATGGATTCCCGTTTGACTTACAGATGTCTGTTGCCGTAATTGAAATTTGTAAATTTTATTAAGGTACTTGAATATTCAACGAGATTTGTGTAATTGATAATGGCACAATCTGTCGAAAGCTCAAGAATATGTCATGAATTATTGGTTATACAAAAATTAGGCGATCAAGGGCGAGAGTGTACGAGGAACACTCGTGGTACCTCTCTTTTCGCCTCGTGTCCTATTCTTGCGCTCGGCTGCCTTGCAATGCCCCGTCGGGTAGTAATTTTTATACACATAACATGTACCCTTTATCCTGAAATTGTCAAAAAATCATGAGTGAAAGATAAGCGATATGTTTAATTTTTTTCTTTATTTTTTGCAGTAGACTGCAAGCCGGAATTTCTAACGTAGCAGCCGCAGTTACGAAGATCAAAACACGTCATAGAAGCCAATATTCTCTTTGTACGGAGGAAAGGAAACCGCGTGTCCCTCTTTTCTTGTTTTTTTATTTAGAACTTCCTTTCATCTCCTTAATTGTCCCAGCCGTAATGGTGGGCAAATTTTCCCTCTTGCATCCGACGTCGAGGTGAATTCCCCAAGGATCGATACGAGGTCAACCAAGTCTGGTGGTAAATCTCTGCGAAGCCCTGGGAACGATTTAGAAAAATCTGTATATATATATAGGAATATAAGGACTGAAATGATGTTTCGAATAGTTAACATTTCTGTTAGACTTCAGGGAATGAATAATGAAACACCCGACCAACTTCTTAACCGGCGTTACAGTCCTTTGTGAGTCATAGTTTCTATCTTGAGCCTCTGTCGACCAGTGTTTCTAAGTGTTTGTAGGTCTTCCAAACATACCTCTAGTCTTCTTTTATTTTATTTTTATAGTAACCGGCTACATGAGGGTAATCCACGTGGTGGCAACGCCCCTTTAATACCATAGGAAGGTATTGGAAATGGGGGATGCGGAAGGGTAGAGGAAGGTAGACAAGGGTTAACTAGGGCCCCCGGTCTATGGTTTAAGGATCCTATCCAAATTCGCCTCGTGATGCAAGAGAAACCCTAGAATACCTGCATCAGGTACGTCGGGCATTGGGCACTTGTCCCACGCCCTTCCGATGGCAGTAGAGGGGTTTGCTGTGGGGACGCAGCTTTCCCATCTCCGTGCCTCGACTAGTTTAGGAGGCAGCTGGCCGATTGTTCCAATGGGGACAGCTAACAACTCTTACCGTATGCCCAAGGTCTTCGACCCCGGAACATTCACCTCTCAAAACAGGACGAGGTGCATCGGCATGAGGAAACCTTAGTTCAAAAAGGCAGAGAGATGTGAAGGCATCCCCAAAGATAGCCTCCTCTAGAGCTCTCTGGGAAGGTTCACCTGCGAGAGAATGCTCTCAGAGGCTTCCTTCGACTCCCTCTTTTTTCTACAACCATCTGGCTGTGATAAATTTAATTAACACGCGGCCAACATTAACCAAAATATTAAACCATCAAACTTTCAAATCAAGTTTATGTGACAATTATAATTTAATAATTAAATGTAAAAACTGCTAATTAGTCACAAAAAAGTATAATATCCAACTATAACCCAAAAAATACTATATTACAACGTTTCGTCCACAATTTTGGGGCCTTCATCAGATAAAAGAGAGTTTTGTGTTAAAATTAGATTACATTATAAAAATGTAGTGTCACTGAACGCGTCCTATGATGGTTGTCAAAGTTTTTTAAAATAAATAAATCCGCCAGCCACTAGTCAGATTAAAAAGACATTGTTTCGACCGTAATTCAGAATATGGATTTGGACTGTTAAAAACTTAAAATTGAAATAAACAACATATTTAAAGAAGTGTTGACAATTTTTGTACGAGTAATTTAAAATTAATTTACAGTATATTGTAATACTAATTAGAGGCCAGTAATGATTTTAATAATTGGATTGTTAGCGGTCCTATTCTTCAAAGACGACAACGTTGTTTTATTTTAGGGCAACAGGCTACATGAGGGTAATCCACGTTGTGCAATTCCCCTTTAATAGCATAGGAAGGGATTTGAAAGGGGGGATGCGGAAGGATAGAGGAAGGTAGCCAAGGGTTAACTAGGGCCCCCGGGCTATATTTTAAGGATCCTACCCGGCATTCGCCTAAACAAATGCAGGGAAAACCCTAAAAAAACCTGCATCAGGTAGGTCGGGCATTGGGCACTTGTCCCACGCCCTTCCGATAGCGGGAGAGGAGTTTGCTGTGGGGGCGCAGCATTCCCTTCTCCGTGCCTCGACCAATTTAGGAGGCAGCTGGCCGACTATTCCAATGGGAATATCGGACAACTCTTACCGTATGCCCAAGGTCTGTGACCCCGGAAAATCCACCTCTCAGAATCGGCCGAGGAGCCTCGGCTTGTGGGAACCTTAGTTCAAAAACGGAGAGGAAAAGGCATCCCCAAAGGTAGCCCCTTCGTATCTCTCCTACAAGGTTCTTGGTCGGTTGTTGTGGTCGCGTGAGGAAATCAGAATCTGGGAGCGGAGAATGAACAGCGTGGCCAGAGTATAAATTCAACCGAGAAAGTTACAAGTTTTTTAGAATACAAGTATAAAGTTTGGACAGCGAAATACTTTATAAAATACTGCAAAGAGGAATCAAATATTTAGCGCCACATTAAGATTTATACGCGTGCTGAGATCATCATCATTTTTCACATAAAGACAATGTGTAACAAAATGTCTGACTAATGATCCGAAGGTGCAGCAGATCCAGTTCCCGGAGGAAAATTCAATAACTACGACCGCGTGTTTGACAATTAAGTGTAGAGTCAGTGTTTTATGGCCTATTAGCATAAATTGTGAGCCCGAGCCCAGGAATCTAAGCCTGGTACCAGCCGAACATTTGTAAGTAGAAACCAAGTTAATTAAGTTTGTAAACGATAGTTAAAGGTATACGTCAGATTTCGTTCCTCTCGTTTTGGTTTTGTTTGTTATAAACTCTATGATTGTGTAACGTAAATACATAAGTTGTTCGTTACTTATCAAGCACAGGTAAACGACCCTGAAAAAAGAGTTATCAAATATCTAAACATTAAAACTTTAAATGTATTTAAACTCAGAGAAAATGTTATAAATTTCTATTAAATAATAAATGGTATCGTAAAGTTTAAATTAGTAATTATTTCTCGATCCTTCCTGTTAAAATAAAATAATTTTTTTCTGAACGAACTATCAATTTAATAAAACTGCAAAATAATTGTTTAAATAATAATTAAAATTTGTTTAATTAAATCTTTTTATTTAATCATTACATTTTGGCTTCCACAATGCAGGAAAAAGTTTAAATAACGTAAAGTGCATAAGACCGAGGAATTTACTATCTACACAATAACATTCAGAGTCTCTGAATTGATTCGAATCTCGGTTGTTTTGCGTTTTTTTATTTAACATACCTCCACCCCACCCCTAAGCTTGCTCCCCTCACAGGGGTTCAAATTATACACAAACAACATCGGTATAAATAATATAAAAGTCATTAACCCCAGAAAATAATTATCGCAAATATCGATCGTTTAACATATTTGAAAATTTCCACCCCCCGACTACTCCCGCTTCGGGGACTTAAACTCAGTGACAACTATAACCCCGGATTCAACTCCAATCTCCATAGTTTCTGCTTTCCTTTTTATGTAATGCCACTTCACGCCCACCCTTAAGGGTGCACTCCTCCAAAGCTCGAAAGGGGTTGAAATTATACACAGAGAACATGTAGAGAAATTTAATGAACCTCATTGATGCCGAAATATATTTATTCGAAGCAAAAATCGGCCGGTCATAATGGCAACTCCCCTCCTATAGCATAGGAAATGGATTTGAAAGGGGGTATGCGGAAGGGTAGAGGAAGGTAGCCAAGGGTTAACTACGGCAGCCCGGGCTATAGTTTAAGGATCCTCCCGACAATTCGTCTAAAAGTGATGCAGGGAAAACCTTAGAAAAACATGCATCAGGTAGGTCGGGCATTTGGTGCAAGACGTTGGACTTATATATTGTCACCTTCAGTAATCATATGCCTTTGTTGAACGACCGAACCTGGTATTAATTTACATAAATTCCGAAATATTTAAAGTCACCCTCCTATCTTTTATAGAAAAATACATAACATTTAACGAATGCAAAAAGTACAATCCTATTTATCAGATTTTTTTATATCGTCTGAAACATTATAATTTAACATTTAATTTTGAAATATATTTGAAAATTGAATAGTTCAGTCTGCCTGTAGTGATTGGTTCGTAACGTATAATTATCCTTGTATGGGCAGGAGAAAAGACCAACAAAGAATCAATCAAGAAAATATAGTTTTCTCAAATAACAAACACTTTCTAATTATAGAGATGGTCAATACGTTAATGTTATTCATTCTCCTAATCTTTTGAGTTTAAATAACGTAAAGTGCATAGAGCGAGGAATTTACCGGATTATAAATCTATCTACACAATAAAAAAGGATGCGTGTTTGTCCTTATATTCTTCCTATAAATTTAAACGCTTGGACAAATTGCGTCAAAACTTGGTACACCCATTGTGCAAGACGCGCGAAAAACACAGCTGAAACCTCTAGCATAAAGCTGGGGAAAAAAGTGCAAATGTGTCTAAAACGTATGCGCGTCACTGAGAAGGGTGAGTGTGTGTGTGTGAGAGAGAGAGAGAGAGAGAGAGAGAGAGAGAGAGAGAGAGTAACCGTGACGTCGACGTGTGCATTACCAGACTCGACTTCGCCAAAATAACCCACTACGGGAGACATCGAAAAAACGATAAAAAAAACAATACGAAAAATTCTAAATATTCCATTGTAACTGTACAAACACTGACAAATAATTACAAGTGATAATTATCATACGTTCAGTTAGTGTACTTAATTAGATCTCTTTTAAACTATTATTAATATTAATAATAAACAATTATTAATACTTCATTCTAATCTGATTCCTGATTTGGATTCCAAGTTTGGTAAGAGGCTTTTAAAAAAATTATATGTGTTACTCAATTTCATTCTCCATAAGAATCTTTAAACTAAATTTGGAGGATATATCTACAGAAGAATCAAGTAAAACTTGAGCTCGATACAGCGGTTCAATTAATTCAGTATCGTAACGACATTACACAACATTGACATTTTTGATGTAGTAGAATTTCTGCATTACTTTTCTTGTTTCGTATTTATTTTATACAATAAACCGTCATTCGTACTAGAAGTTGTAAACAACCTGGTGGAACGGGTCTACCTTGGTAACTGTAAATAATTTTAAATTCCATCAAATTTCATTACGTCCTATGTAGCTACTACCTTATAATGCTTAAAAAATAAATTATGGTCTCTAAAAATTATATACCACTGTGAACAAAAAGTAAATTGAATTTATTTATCAAATATAAATTCTTTATTTATTCTTCCAAATCAATTTCATCCCCTTCAAAGTAATCCCCGTCCGATAAAACGCACTTTTTCCTAAGCTTTTTCCAGTCCTCGAAACAGTCGGAATAGTCTTTTTCCGGTATAACCTTCAAGACCTTCTTCGATTCGGTTTTTATCTCCTCAATCGTGTCAAAACGGCGTCCACCCATTTACCTTTTGAGTTTGCTGAATAGCCAGAAGTCGCACGGAGCCAAATCAGGCGAATACGGTGCTTGCGGAACGATATGAGTCGAGTTTCTTATGGGAATTAAGTTATTAATCAATTAGGTTTAGGTCCAAAACAATGTAAAATGAATGACTGTTTCTCTATATCATTGAAATCTTTGTTCCCCATCAGGATCTATGGAAAGGGTCAGTCCATCGACGATTTTCAAGCGCCAAATCTTTGATAATTTGGACGTGGCCCTCGTCGGTAGACGTTGATGGTCGTCCAGAGCGTGGTTCGTCTTCAACGCGTTCTCGGCCCTCTTTGAACTCGTTGTACCACTTATAACCGTTTTCTTGTGCCATAGTTTGATCACCAAAGGCCTTCCGCAATATTTTCAACGTGTCCGCACAAGAATATTCGTTCCGCAAACAAAATTTGATGCAAGTTCTTTGCTCAAAAAAATCACCCATTGCAAAAATCGAAAAATTCACTTTTGGTTGTTTACAAAAACACGTGTAACTCGGAGATAATTAAACCTTTTAACAAACAGACGCTTGGCAAATATTATAGACAGTCCTACCAACCTAGGAAAAAAATTTACCTGCCTTCCGGGAGTTTTAAATGACAATTTCACCTTACTTTTTGATCACATCCGGCCAACAGACAGTATAAATATCTTTTCATATAATACGTATACACTGTAATAATAATTAGACAATAATTCTCAGCATTAAGCTTCAAAGAATATATGAGTTAATACACTCTATAATAAAATGGTATAATTAAATCCAAGTATCAGGTTGGAAAAATTAAGAACCGGACCGGGAATCGAACCCAGTTATTTCCGCTAAGTAGTCGAGTGCATTGTATATCCCACCCCTAAGCTTGCTCGCCTCACAGGGGTTCAAATTATACACAAACAACATCGGTATAAATAATATCAAAGTCATTAACCTCAGTAAATAATTATCGCAAATATCAACCGTTTAACATGTTTGAAAATATCCACCCCCCGACCACTCCCGCTTCGGGGACTTAAACGGCAAGTTGAATGACGTAATTAAACTCAGTGACAACTATAACCCCGGATTCAACTCCAATCTCGATAGTTTCTGCTTTCTTTTTATGTAATGCCACTTCACGCCCACCCTTAAGGGTGCACCTCTCTAAAGCCCGAAAGGGATTGAAATTATACACAGAGATCATGTAGAAAAATTTTATGAATCTCATTGATGCCGAAATATATTTATTCGAAGCAAAAATCGGCCGGTCATAATGGCAACTCCCCTCTTATAGTATAGGAAAGGGATTTGAAAAGGGGTATGCGGAAGGGTAGAGGAAGGAAACCAAGGGTTAACTAGGGCCCCCGGGCTATGGCTTAAAGATCCTACCCGGCAATTCGCCTAAAAGTGATGCAGGGAAAACCCTAGAAAAACCTGCATCAGGTAGGTCGGGAATATGGTACTTGTCCCACGCCCTTCCGATAGCGGGAGAGGAGTTTGCTGTGGGGACGCAGCCATAAAAAAGGATGCGTGTTTGTCCTTATATTCTTCCTAGAAATTTAAACGCCTGGACAAATTGCATCACAACTTGGTACACATATTGTGCCAGACGCGTAATAAACACAGCTGAGAAAACCCCTAGCATCAAGTAGGAAGAAATATTATGTAAAAATAATGCAAATTTGTGTCCAGAAGCGTGTGGCATCTCCAGACTCGACTTAGCACAATTGTACTCACTCCAGTAGACATCGAACAGCAAGAATAATTTAATAGATTTCATTGTAACTGGGGAAAGACTGACGCAATAAGTACAAGTGAGAAATACTGCAATTGTTTGCTTAATTTTGGAACCGTAAAATTTGCAAATAAGATGTATAAAAGGATCCAAAAATGTAATGGCTGATTATTTAAGTATAAATGGATACAGAGACGAAATATATACGAAAGGATGTGATTAGGAACTTCACGAAGAAAGGAATTGTTGGAAAAGATAAGGTTATCAAGCGGATCGAACATGGCGGACGTATCGAGAAGAGTTCGAAAGCAGAAAATCTAAGGGACCGTCTTATTCAAACCATAACAACCCCTCCGATATACTGACAGTATTAAATGTGTGTCCGAGCACTGGCTCGATGCCGATGCAGCGGCAAGATTGGAGAAATAAAATATTACGTCACAGCTGTGAAAGGGTGACTGAGACTGGCTTTATCCTCAAATATCCTATAAAACGGCGCATTACAATTATGTAAAGAAAAATATATTACATCATTAGGCTGACAAAAACAGAGTTAAAATATGGCGATTATTATAAACGCCACTGTAGCCAAAAGCATGGCGGTGGAAGTGAAGAGTAATTAACTTGGTTGATTGGTCCGACTGTGACAGCCTTTCAGCGGCCGCCAGATTATTTCTTTTGTTGGAAGTGAATTATTCCTAAATGTAGCGTTCATTTTTTTTCTGTTTTTAATTAACAAATGTTTGCAGACAGGAAAAGTCTATGAATTTTTCATGATGAAGTTCGGATCTACCGTGGGTTGGGAGGAAAGGATTCTCTCTCTCTCTCTCTCTCTCTCTCCCCTTTTTTTTATTAGAGAAGAGGAAGTCTGTGAAATATTCATGCTAAGTGATGGCTGTCCGTTACAAGAACCAGTGCTGCCGCGTGTCCGCGAATCACAACCACCGATATCTTCCAAGCCTGAAAGCGACCAACCGAGGGAAAGAAAATAATACGCTGAGGTTCAACTTACTTCACTGTAGTCTAAAGTAAAACCACAAAGTGGCTAATAATTATATAGAACCTACTTAGTTCGTATTTTTGTTCTATTTACTGATTCCTGAATACGAGGCTCAATGTGTCCCCTTAGGTAGGCTGGGAATCTTTGCTGAAAGATTGTTATCCTCAAAATAGCCTCCGTTCAAAGGATCCGCTTCCAAATTTAGTCTTAGTGAAATGGCGGCGTAGCACAATAAATTCTTGTTACTGAAACGACAAAGAAGCTCGCTGAAAATAATCACAATGCGAGCTGCTTGCAAGAAGAGTCAATATAATAGGGTATTCGAGTCGATTTTCTTCCACAGTGTTAAGACAGACTCCGTTCATGCCATCTCTAGGATCCATCTCACCAGGTTTGATGTCAGTAACTCCAGGTTGCAGACCTTTCCATTTTTTACATTCTGTAGATGATAATTTAATTATCTGCAGAGCAACGTAAGTTTCCTGTAGACGTAATAAAGGCTCAAAACCAAAAAATGTCTTTATAATAAACAAAGAAAAATTTAAACCTCTTTTATCTTCTTCTTTCTTATAAATAAAGCAGAGTGTTTGTATATATATTTGTTTGTATGTTCCTTATACAAATCTACACCGGTGGAGAAAATTCACCAAAATTCGTACACACGTTCTTTACGACCAGGAAACAAACACTGTTGGGGTGAGACGCGTCTACCACCCCCAGAATCGGGGGTCGAAATATTTAAACATGCTAAAACAGTCGAAATTTCGGTCCGATAAATATTTTTGGGGTCACAGATATTGATAGTGTTTCTACCGATGTTATCTGAATATAATTTTCATCCTCTACACCCTGGTGAAAGAGCACCCTTAGCGTTTGGGGTGTAGAATACTAATCTACACCGGTGGAGAAAATTTCACCAAATTTCATACACGTGTTATTTGCGACCAGGAAACAAACACCGTCGGGGTGGGACCCGTTTACCACCCCCAGAACCGGGGGTCGACGGTGGTGGAAATACTTAAACATGCTAAAACAGCCGATATTAGAGTTGGATAAATATTTTTAGGGGTCACAGATATTGATAGTGTTTCTACCGAAGATATCTGAATATAATTTTCATCCCCTACACCCTGAGAAAAGGGCACCCTTATGGTTTGGGGTGGAGATGCTTTACAAGAAAATAACGCGAATACAACCAAGATTTGAGTCAAATCGAAGGTTATGGATGTCACTGAGTTTAGTTATGATATTCTACTTGGCATTTCCCCTCAGATGCAGGGTAGCGGGGTGGAAATTTTGGAACATACAAACACGGCACATATTTTCGTTGAATAAATATTTTTCAGGGTTAATTATATTTATTGTATTTCTACTGACGTTGTTTGTGTAATTTCAACCCCTTTCGGCATGCGACGGGAGCACACTTATGTGTGGGGGTGGAGGGGCGTTTTATATAATTAACGCCAAATCAACCGAGATTCGAGTAAAACCGGTGATATGGATGTCGCTGAGACTATTTATAACAAACTGAGAAACAGGGGTGGGTGGGAATTGGCGGGGATGAGAGGGGGTGGGCGGGGAAATAAATTTTCTAACATGGTAATCGGCCGATTTTTCGTCGAATCAATATAATTCGGGATCAATAGCGTTCATAAAATTTCATTACATGTTATCTGTGTATAATTTCAACTTCATTACGCATGTGAGTGGTGCACCCTTAAGGGTGCGGGTGGAGTAGCATTACATGAAATTACAAAGACATTCGAGTTTCGGGTCGAATCCGGGGTTATATTTGTAACTGTGTTTAATTATGACATTTAACTTACAGTTTAACTTCCCCTAGCGAGGATGGACGGGTGTTGAAATTTTCAAACATGATAAGGAGTCGATATTTGCGTCGAATAAATATTTTCTGGTTCACTAAGATTTCTCCACATGTTCTTTGTGTATAATTTCAACCCCTTTCGGGCTTGGGAAGCGTTCACCTTTAAGTGTGGACTTGGAGTGACATTACATAAAAGGAAAGCAGAAACTATCGAGATTGGAGTTGAATCCTGGGTTATAGTTGTCACTGAGTTTAATTATGACATTCAACGTGCCGTTTAAGTCCCCCAAGCGCGAGTGTTCGGAGGTGGAAATTTTCAAACATGTTAAACGGTCGATATTTGCGTTAAATAATTACTTCCCGAGGTTAATGACTTTAATAGTTTTTATACCGATGTTGTTTGTGTATAATTTCAACCCCTGTGAGGGGAGCAAGCTTAGGGGTGGGGTGGACGTAAGTTAAATAAAAAAACTGAAAAACAACTGAGATTCGAATCAATTCAGAGACTATGAATGTCACTGAGTCTAATTGGGACAACCTAAGAAACGCGACGGGTTTGGGAGGTGGTGGCCGGGGGTAGAAATTTCCTGACAATGTAATCGGCCGATTTTTGCGTGGAATAAATACTATTTGATTATCGCACAATTGTAGGGGTGGTCATCTTCTAACATGTAAAAACGGCCGATATATTTGGTCAATGACTTCAACCCCTTCGGCATGGGAGGTGAGCACAAATAGGGATAGGGTTCGAGGAGCGTTATATAAAAATAGCGCAAAAGCAACCGAAATTGGAGTGTATTGGGGGTTATGGATAAATGACATCTCGGGCAACGCCGGGCACCCAGCTAGTATATTAATAAATAAGCTAAGTTCAGCAACAGTCCTACATTAGTGATAAAGCTGCAAAACTAGTATTCTACCGTAGATAAATTAACATTAATGTCTTGAAGTTAGGCCGTGAAGAATGTGATCTAGTGAACTGTAAAGCCTGGCTCAAGCTATATATACAATGCCCTCGACTGCTTAGCGGAAATACCTGGGTTCGATTCCCGGTCCGGTTTTAATTTTTCCAACCTGATACTTGGATTTAATTATACCATTTTATTATAGTGTATTAACTCATCTATTCTTTGAAGCTTAATGCTGAGAATTATTGTCTAATTATTATTACAGTGTATACGTATTATAAGAAAAGATATTTATACTGTCTGTTATGCCGGCTGTGATCAATAATTAAGGTGAAATTGTCAATTAAAACTCCCAGGTATTAGGGAGGCAGGTAATTTATTTTCCTAGGTTGGTAGGACTGTCTGTAATATTTGCCAACCGTCATTTTGTTAAAAGGTTTAATAATCTCCGAGTTACACGTGTTTTTGTAAACAACCAAAAGTGAATTTTTCGATTTCTGCTTTCTTGATTCAATAGATACAGTGATTATTCTTTTCAAGATTTTTTTAGACCTTCAACTGACATCATGAATATCTTCACACAAGTTAAAATTGTTTTTACACATCTATCGTGTGTAACTATATTGCTTTTTTTAATTCACTGATTTGGGACATGTAGTGTTTTTCAGATTCCTAACATATTTGTTGGCGTTAGCAGAAATAGTTTAAAAATGTTTCGGCTCGTATTAGAGGATCCTTAGGTTTGGGAGAAGGGGATTTGACGTCACAGCTGCTACTAAACTCGATTTTAGCCAAATACATTGTAATATTCCTTAATGATACCTTCAATTTGCCCCACGTTGTGGTAGCCATTTTGTAATAAACACTAATGATGGGCTTTTTAAATGAAAGATTAATAAACTTTACAAACAATATTTTTATTGTGGCAATAACTCAAACAATTACAAATTTATAACATTGAATTTCTCAGTTTCTTCACTGGGTTTGATAATGGACGAATCAATAATATTTATAATCTTATCATCTACAAATCACAATTAAAAGAGAAGTTAACGCGTCAATTAGACTAGAACGAAATCTAGTTGGCAACGAAATTAAAAGTAAAAATATTGACTCTGATTAACAATTTTAATCAAGAAGAAGAGAACGAAATCTGACGGCTATCTTTCAATTACGTTTACATAATTAATTGTTTTGTAAGTTGTTACTCATGTCTGCCCAGCATTCCAGCGTACCTTTAATGTTCGAAAACACTATTGCGGGTTTTACACTGCTTCTAAACTCACAGATTCTACACCAAAATTTTATATGTCGTCAGGAATTCGGATGAGCCTTCTTTCGTCATCCATCGGTTGACCGCTCGCCTTAGGTGAATTCTGCGATTTGTCGATTGGTTAGTCTTTATTGTTCCGGACTTAACCGAAACTTTGGCTATTTTCGCCGGCTATGGACACAAAAACTGCTTTTTCTTAGCAGGTTTCGACGTTATACTTTTATGAATGTTTTAATTTGTCCTGCTAATTGCCAACCCTGTTGAATTCTCCTTCCAAAAACTGTTATACCTCGACGAGGTCTTTCCGTGAACTCTCTCTCACCAAATCTCCCTACGAACTGTGCTTCATCAAACCTTAATGCGAACTGTACTCTCGTCTCGCAATTTGAGCGCGCATACGCCATTTTGACGGACCTTCCGACAAAGGAACAGAGCCGGGTTTCTATTGATGTTTCAAAAGCTCCTGCCGCTACAAAGGATTTCTCAAACAGTTTAGATTTTCAGTTTCACAATTAATGTCTTAATTAATTGGCATTACAACATATTAATGTGACCTCGATGAGGTTTTCCGCCACGTATTTTTGTCAGCTACTGAGATCCTCCACGATATCGCAGTTGATTAAATTTTGTTGACTTTTTTATATATATTATTGGCGAGAGAAGCAATTTTTCGGGCTACGAGATAAGCTGCGATACTGGAGGAGAGGAGCAGGATAACCGCTTCAACAACTTTGAACTAGGTTCGCCGCCGATAAATGCCCTGCGGCTCACAATGAAGTAAGCCGATTAACTCCCGGAGCCGGCTTAATTAGCCTCCATTGCGGAAGACACAAACAACTTTGTCATCAACTTTCCCCGCTGGAGATGAAACACTTGATTAGATAATAACATACTCGTGTATGGTTTGCTTGAGGATGACGTAGACTGTGACGTCACCCACGGTCCTGAAGCTGTGCTCTATCAGAATCATTTAGCGATACAAAGAAGCCGAGGGGAAGGGTGAAACACGATCCAATAGGCTTTGTCACGATCGCCATTTCGTGTGATCCAGGGACACATCCCCCCCAACCCGACCCCGCGTAAATTGCACCCGAGCACTGGCGTCGTATAAATTAAAATTTAATCCCCTGGGCAGATTTACGCAGCGAGTCCAGAAGCGACCCAAGACAGTATTCATCGATAATACGTGCTAGCCGTTAAATATGCAGCAGTATATTTTTTTATATAATTTAAATGCTGAAATTAAAATTTTAGTCATCCTGTTACGTACTAGTATTTACTCTGACAGCAAGAATTTACTTAGTCACTACATTAAATTTAAATATATATATATATATAAATATATTGTATCTAAGCGCATAAACCAACCGAATTAGTTAGAAATATATTCAAATAAAAAAGTATTAGAATAAATTCCTTTTTGGAACCCCTTCAGGTGTAAATATAAAAATGTGTACAAGTCTGACAATCTAAAAATTAATAATTCATTATGTGAAAATTATTGAACATTACTAACAATATCTTTCTTGAGATAAAATATATAATATTTTACTTAATAACTGTTTTTTTACTAATAACTAGCTGCGTGTCAGCTCTGCCCGGGTTGTCATATATCGATAACCCCCAATTTGGCACAAAACTCGGTTGTTTTTTAGTTATTTTTATGTAACACCCGTTCACCCCCACCCCTAAGCGTGCACCCTCCAATGCCGAAAGAGGTTGAAATTATGCATCAACTACATCGGTAGAAATACTATCAATGTCTAGGTCCCCGATAAATATTTATTCCACGCAAATATCGACGTTTAACATGTTTAAAAATTTCCACCCCTGCTTGGGGGAGTTAAACGGCAAGTTTAATTTCATAATTGAACTCATTGACAACCATATCTCGGATTTAACTGTAATCTCGATTGTTTTTACGTAATTTTTATGTAATGTCACTCCACCCTCACCCTTAAAGGTGCTCCCCTACCAATCCCGAAAGCGTTTGAAATTATACACGAATAACACAGGTATAAATTCTATCAGTCTAATTAACCCTTGAAAATATTTATTCGACGCTAATGTCCACCGTGATTGCATGTTTCAAAAGTTCCACACCATCCACCCCCACCTCTGGGGGCAATTGAATGTCATAATTAAACTTAGCGACATCCATAACCCTGGATTTTACTCCAATCTCGGTTGTATTCATTGTAAATACCGTCCACCCCTACCCTTAAGAGTGCTCCTATCCAATGCTGTATATTATATACTCAGATTACATCGGTACAAACACTATAAATCTCTTTGACCCCTAAAAATATTTATCCGACTCAAATATCGGCTGTTTTATCACGTTTGAATATTTCCACCCCCGCTCCTGGTGGTGTTGTAGACGTGTCTCACCTCGACAGTGTTTGTTTCCTGGTCGCAAAGAACACGTGCATGAAATTTGGTAAAATTTCCTCCACCGGTGTAGATTTGTATAAGGAACATACAAATAAACACAAAAACAAACAGCCGCTCTGCTTTATTTATTAGATAAAAATTTAATGAATCAACGGCCATTAATTCGGGAATTTTTAAATATTTTATCAAGCCAACGACATTTCAGAACTTTTTTTTATTCTTATATTTCTACGGTAACAAATTATTTTTGTCATGCAAACGATGAAAAGAAAAAATAATATTTTCAAACCACAAATTTAACGAAACATTTATTTCATCTTATTCTTCTAACTTAGAATGTAAAACAATATAAAACTAAAGAATTCGGATCTCGAACGGACCGGGAACCGAACCCGGATCTCCCGCTTATTTCGTTGCTGCGACGAAGTAATAAATAGACCCATAAGAAGAAGCAGAGAAACTATGTAAACATATCTGCCTTCTACGATATAAATCACATCAATAATGTGGACAAACGAATGGATTTTTCCTGAAGAGTCAAAATATACAATTAGAAAATTGCAATTCCCCCTTCAGTACTTTATGCTGGGCCAGAGAAATATTCGCATCTAACGTATATCATATTTTTACATTTTGGAGTATTTTGATTCAGTTCTATTTCTTTATTGTAATTCTGGTGTATGTTTCGTTTTTAAATTATTAATTATAAGAAAGATAGCCAAATAGAAACAAAAATAAATGATAATATAAATACCACACAGCGTTTCTGGAATCCTAGAGCAACATTTTATTGCGATATTGTAGTAATTAAAAGCCAATTAATAATTAAAAACATTGTGGACTTGAATTGATATCGGCAAACAGACGCAAATCACACACAAGTATGGACAAGAATAACAGGTCTAAGGCATTTTAGGACTGTTTGTCGCGCTAAGAGAACGTATAGGGCAGTTAGCGGCGAGACATTGCAGGGGACGGAACAAAACAAAATCTTAAAGTTGGCGGCGAAACCTTGTAGGGAAACAAATGAAATTCGAGCAGAGACTGGACGACGTTAATGTATTGCCAGATGAAGTTCTGAATTAATACAAAGCAGAACATTTATCGTAAATATTGGAAAGTAATAGCAGTTTTGTCGGGATAGAACTTTCCCAAATCTTCGTGGAGGAATTGTTCCAGGAGAACATTGTTAAATTGTTGTGGAGCGGAGCAGTCAACGAGGTACCGCCAATCTTGACAAATCTTAGAGTGAAGTGTAGAATCAGTGAAAACCAAGGCCTGATCTTAAACGTAAAGTGTGTGACAGTGTCTGGGCGAGGTAAAATTGATTGTCCTGGTACCAGAGAGAGAGAGAGAGAGAGAGAAACTGTAAGTCATGAATCCATTCAATTATTAATTGTAGACTCTTAGTTAAGATAAAATCATCAGATTTCGGTTTTCTTAAAATTGTAAATATTTGTGTATTAGAAAAACTTTATAGTGATTTGATTGTATAAACCGAGTAATACCTTTCTTTATTTAAGAGAAAATAAGTAAGAATTTCGGATTGTACTTAATAAAGTTTGTTAAATTTAATAAATATCTATTTTGTAGCTTAAATTCTTTTTGCTAATAATAAATTAATGTGTTTGTTTAATTATATAAAATTTTATTAATTAACATCCTTTCATTTAAAGATAAAGTAGTTAAATTAATGCATTCCACGCGGGCTAACTGTTTTATTTAATTGTAGTTTCATTTATATACCACATTTTTGGCTTTACCAATGTGGGCACTGTTTCATTTTAAATTGATTTCATTCTTATATATTACATTTTGGCGTCACCAACGTGTGGCTAACTATCATATTAATTGTTTAAATAGTAAATATTACATTTTGACGCATCAACGTGTGGCTTATTTTAATTTGTGGTTTATTTAAAATTTCTTTAAATTATTAAATACCACAATATATATATATATATATATATATATATATATATATTGTAAAGATAAAAGGGCAATTAATAATTAATAATTAGAAACTATTGAACTGAATTGTTACCAGCGAACACACCAAGATACAATAATGTTCGAGAACAAACAGGCCAATACATTGTTGGTCTTAGCGCGCGTAAGTTGATGGAGTGGGCAGTCAGCCATGAGACATTGCTGAATACGGAAGGAATTAAAAATTGTCAGTCAGCTACGATACATTGTGGAGTACAGTATAATTAAATTTAGCAGTTGGCGAAGGATTTCAGTCAACGATGGAACTAAAATTAATTGAGTTGGAAATCAGAGGCTGATGATTTTGTGGTAGAAGTCTCCAGTTTTTCGTTGCGAGTTCTAAATGATTGGCAGAGAACACAGAATCTAGGGAGTATTAATACAGCGATTTGTTGGCGTGCGGTGTGTGATCAACCATCAATTGAACATACAAGATCAGAAGTGTTTGCAAACCAATATAAAATAAATTCAGTGGAAATATGGCCTGTTTATAAGTGTTCGAGGTAAAAGTGCGTTGCAGAATCTTGACAATTCCCTGGTACCAGTACAAACAGTGAGTAAAAAAGAAACATTTAAATTAAAATTGTAAACGTTAATAAAAGGTAGAATGTCGTCTTATTTAGATTTCATTTCGTTTTTATTCGATTAAATTTCGAGAGTTTATTAAAAATATTTGTCAATAGTAAATTGTAAAATAAATTGTTCTTTATTTAAAAGGCCCAATAAAGACCCTCAGGTAAGAGAGATGGACATTCTGTATAAAATTGTTGTAAAGTTCATCAAGTAATTTATTTTGTAAGGTAAAATAGTTGTGTATAATAAACCAATTGTTTAACTAAATTAAATAAATGTTATTATTTCATGCTCCTTTCATTAGATAATTTTCAATTATTATAATAGATATATTTCGTTACAGTACACTCGGTCCCTGACGTCAACATATAATGTTAGGCAACATTTTGTTAGTGGTGCTGTAGTAAACATATGAAGCAGGTGGTGTAGGACACTGTTGAGGAAACAGAAACAATGGTTCCGACATACTGCGTGCATACAGGCCAATGGCCGCGCATTGGAGCAGTTCCTGTGAATGCCGCTGGTCTAATTCGCTATACTAAACTACGTTCCGTTTAAATCGTCCCTAACATTACAAGATGACGTCAGGGACCAAGTGTAGCCTAACAAAATATATCTGTTTTGATGTTCTCTACCTCCTGTATTAATTTGAACAATTAGTTTCGGAACACCTATATATATGCGTGTATATTGAGATAGTAATTTTATTAATTTAGGTATTTGCTTATTTTTCCACACGGAATTGCAGTCTATTTAAGGAGATAGATTCCTCCATGTTTCCGACGTCATCACCTACGTCATGGCACGAGTATACGGCCAGCACCTCGCAACGTCAAGAAACCCCGTAGAGAACAATTATTATACCGTGTTTGTGAGGCTTTTAAATTTAAAAGCTGATCCACGCGCCTCGCTGTTACTTTACCTTTCTTTTAAATTTGGCAGAAATCGATATTTTCACGTGCGGGTAAAGATGACGCTGATAATGGTTAGATAATATTTACCTCCAAACTGTCCATCTTCTCATCCTCGATCAGCCATGTTTTATAATTGCTTGCATACGTAAGGATGATTAGATTTTCATTATTTTTACAGTACAAAATTATATTTTTGTTTTCCTCTTTCACAATTAAAACGTTTCCAAACTTGTGAGAATGACTTCATAAGTACATAGAAAATATTTCACAACATCATTTAACGATCCTGGCTTATGCGTTTGTCTAATTTTTGTTTAATTTACGTATTATATATATATATATATATATATATATATATATATATTGTAGCAATAGTTAATTAGGCCATTAATTGTTTGGACATAAAATTTTAATTGTTTGATAAATCCATTATAACGGTCTGATCGAACAAAGCAACAATGGAGAAGCAAGCTCGCTTGCTTTGTCGAAAAGTCAAAATGTCGTTTGCGCGCTCAAACTCGAGAGCACTAGGATAGTGAGTTGGTCGTTGTGGTCTGGATTGTACAGAGGTCAGACATCGTCGAGCATAGTATAATAAAGTTGGTGAATCATTGGAGAATAGAAGCGGCCGACGGTGAAAACGTTGCGGAGAACGGTCTTTATAAAATTGAGCAGAGTAAAACATTCAGCGAGATATTGCAACGTGAGTATTGTAAAGTAATACCAGTTTCGTCAAAATAGAACTTTGTACAATCTTCGTGGAGGAATTGTTGCGGAATAACATTGGTAAATTATTGTGGAGCGGAGCAATCAACGGAATACAGCCAATCTTGCCAAATTTTAAAGTGAAGTGTAGAATCAGTGAAAACCAAGGCCTGATATTAATTTATTAAAGAGTGTAAAAGTGTCCGAACGAGGTCAAATTGATTGTTCTGGTACCAGACCGACGGTCCGTAAGTAACATAATTTTGAATAATATTGTAAACGCAAATAATAGGATAAAGTCAGATTTCGTTCTCTTTTAAATTGTCAATCAAAGTTAATTTCTTTTCTTTTTAATTTATTTCATTCTATCGACATATTGTTTAGGTAAATTGTGAACTGTTTTGTTAATAATATTTTAAATCATTATTTTTGTGTTCATTATCAAACCCAGTAAAGGCCCTGAGAGGACAGATCTCAAATTTTGTTTGTAATTACCTTTTATTGCCACAAAACAAAATAAATATTTTTGTTTGTTAATTGTTAATAAGATTTTGATTTATATTAACCCCTCAAATTTAATTAAAGCCTTCCGATTGATTATTACAATATATATATATATATATATATATATATATATATATATTGTAATATACAGATTAAATTTATTTAATTAAATGAATGAATTTAAATGATTCTGCCACACGTTGGCACGCCATAAATGTAATACACAAAAGATTTTATTATTAATTAAATTAGATTAAATGGATGAAATTAAGTGATTCTGCCTCACGTTTGCACGCCGTTTATGTAATATGCAAATAAATTAAATTAATTAGCGGTTGAATTTATTATTATATTATTTTAATGAAAGGATGTTAAAATGATCACAGGGTTTAAATCTCAGAAAAATTGATTTATTTAAATTAATAATTCCAAATTTTCTTGTTGTGATTATTTTACATTAATGTTTATACTATTATAGACCTTTACTCTTGTCTCAGGGTCGTTAATTGGGCGTTTTAAACAAAGAAAAATACCTTTTCCTACCATCAAAAATTAACAAACAAATCTTATAACTTTCAAACTTGGTTAGAATTAAAACAAAAAAAATGAAATTGAAACCGAAATCTGACGATCTATTTGTTTACAAAGCAATAAATTTAGAAAGTTTCTCTCTACTTACAGTTTGTACCGGTACCAGGCAGTCGTTTGGATTCTATAATGCATTTTACACTATTTACACGTAACAGGCCTTTGTTTCACTGAATTTAAATTTTAAGTCACTTTCCAAAGCTTTGGTATCGTCCACCAGACACAATTGTTCCGTAAAATACTGCGAACCTTTTCTTTAAGTCTCTCCTTCTCTCTCTCTCCAGCCAATATTGTCGCTCTAGTTCTGATTACGAGCAAATCAGAACGTTGTCCACTCCTTCTCCGAAGTTCTACGCCACTGCCAGACTCACTTTGTTTTTGGTTTCACGACGTTCCGTACTGTTTAACCAATCTTCAACCTTTCTCCTTATATTATTGTTCAGTGGTTCAACTTTACGCCACTAGTTTTTGTATACAACTCAACTTGACGAAATTCTGCGACCGACTGGTGAGCCCCGTAGCTTCAACGCTCGCCAACGACAAAGGCCCCGCCTTATGTATCCCATTGTTGTGTTTGTGTTCTCGCCGATAACAATTTATTTCAATTGTTTAATTATTAATTTTTTAATTGCCTTTAATCATCATTACAATATATATATATATATATATATATATATATATATATATATATATATATATATATTGTAATAATCAACTAATAGCGTTGAATTAAATGAAATGTTAATCAAAAGGATAGGCGTTAATTAAATGAATGATTAAACAAGAATTTACAAATAAAATATAATTTTTTTTCAAATTATGGCTTCAAGAATCAAAAGAATTACAATTAAAATTTTAATATCTCAGGGTCTTTACTGGGTTTGATGATTAGGACACGATAAAAGAAGAATTTGACTAATTAATAATTCAAAATATTATTTGCTTAAAATTAAAACTATAAGTCGATCAATGAAAGAAAACTAGAAGAAAGAAAACGAACGAACGAAATCTGACTCTATCCTTTAATTAGCGTTTACAATATTATCACAGTTTTGGTTTTTGTTACATACATACTGTTCGGCTGGTACCAGCATTCTCTGTAGCTTCAGAAGTACACTATTGCAACATTCTACACTGATTCTAAATGTCGACTCACAGATTATACACTATTTGAATCGAAATGGAACTTCTTGGCTCCCAGGAACTCGGATGATCCTCCTAATTATCAGCTATCTGATGTCTGCTTGCCTTACAGAAATCTTACGAGTTGCTAATTTGTTAGTCTTTTACTGATTTGGATTTAAACTGCAACGTAGCTCAGTGAAGATTTGTTTTAAATGTTTATTCTCTTCCACTCTGCTATTCCGCTCCTTGCTGCTGACCGAAACTAACTTTACTTTTAAATACTTTAGATCGTCTCGACTATGTTTCTGACACGACCACTTGCTGTCCTTTCTGGCTGCTGACTCAAAACTTCATCCGTCCACATCAATCTTTCGGCACCAAAGTTTTATTACTTGTTCCGTACTTCGCAATCTTTCGGCACCAACTAAATATCCTAGTGCCTCTCTAGTTTGAGCGCACATTTCCATTTCGGCATTTTCTCAAAGCAACAGAGCTCAGCGCTATTGTCGCTTTTTGTCGCTCAAAATACCGCTAACAATTTAATTTCTAATACCAACAATTAATAGCCTAATTAATTGGCATTACAATATATATATATATATATATATATATATATATATATATATATATGTTCATTTTATTTAACTTTTTTCTTTGATATTCTGGTCGAGAGCATTGTAAAGAACAGTCAGTGTAACGCAAGAATTCAGAGTCTGTAACGATTGCTAGGGATTATTGTCGAAAAGCGTACGCACACAGAACTTTGGCAGAAAACAGTCAGTGTGTTGTGGGAGCCGGACGAGTGTGTTTCGGGAGACAGAGCAGAATGTTTGGAGAGTCTGACTATGGTAATCATGGCGAGAGTCTGTTGTGATGAACCGGCCAGTGGTGGTCGCGTATGTATTAAAGGTTTTTTACAGCAAAACTGAGTGTGACAATACGTACGACAGTAAATTTCGTAGAGTAGAAAGGCGCCGAAATTATTATGAAGTGAAACTATAGTAGTAATCAGTGCTATGGCCTTAAATAAAATATTGTTCTTTAAAATTAAAATAGCCACGAGTGCACAAACCGGTACGAGAGCAGCTCTGAATAAAAATGATATTTAGAAACGTAATTTGGTAAACCTTTACGTAAATATCATCTACCGCCAGATTTCTCTAGTTTTGTTGTTTTTAGGTTCTTTTATAAAATTTTGTTTATTGTAAATTAAATTTGGATTCCTTTGTAATTTTGGAGATTGGAGCAAACCACTATTTTTTACTAGAGGCCCTATTAGCGGCCCTGAAGTTTTGATTCTCATTAGAGCTGAGGCAATTATTAAAAACATAAAATTCTAAATTGTAATTAAATAATCTTTTGTTATCCCTTTAAAATTTTTTTGTTAATTTCAAGGTATAATCCTGATAACTTTCTTCCATTGTTTAAATATTTTGAATAATTACATAATTTGGCCTCAACGTGTTGGCTATATTTTCTTTAATGAATTGCATACTACAATACATATATATATATATATATATATATATATATATATTGTAATGTCAATTAAAAAGGCCATTAATCGTTTTAATTAAATTTGATTGTTATCGGCAAAAATACATCAAAAGAAACAATGTAAGGTCGAGCCATTGTTAGCGAGCGCACGCCGAAAGTTCCAGCCCAAATGCCAGTCTGCGGCGAGAAGCGAAACAGAAAAGTTTGCGTCCGGCAAAGGTTTCGGTAAAACGTGGATGCTGATTTAAAAGTATGAATAGCGCGGTCCAAGAAGTCCAACTGCGAGATCTATTAGTTTACATAAAACGCGAGTAAACAGTTTTAACGGAGAAACTCAAATAATAATCGCAAAGTTGGAAGCAAAAGGTTTTGCTTCACACAGATTGAACTAAATGTCGCATAGAGGCATCAAGGAGACCTATGTCCGAGGGCTGACTGAGGGGCGGCTGATCCAAAGTTCCAGGTGGCAAAGAACGAGAATATCGGCCGTGTGTATTAAAAATTTTATGTGTAGAATCAGTGGATGGCCTTTTTAGTTAGTGTTGTCCTCAAGCTCCAAGAATGAGATCTGATACCAGAAAGACATTCGTGAGTACAAATCTATTATTTTAAAATCTGTAAACGAGGATTGAATGTAGAAGTCAGATTTCGTTCGTTTTCCTTTTCATTTAGTTTCTTTCATTTCGTTTATTTTCATATTGTATTAAGTTAGCTTCAATGAGTTTGAATTGTTAATGTTAGTTTATTATATTGGATTGTTTTTACTATCAAACCCAGTATTTACCCTGAGATAAAGAGAATTTCGACGTATTTGATTGCAAAATATAAAGTTGTATTTTTTCTAGAACGCCACGAATTGCAAAATTGAAATAAAATATTGTTTGTTAACTTGATGAAATTCGGCGTAAAAAGTAGCAATTACAATTTATATTTTCAAAGAATAAATTTTTAAATCTAATTAACTTTGTTAATTAATTCTTTTAATTAAGTCCACCCCATTTAATTATTACATAAATTGGCTTCCTCAACGTGGGGTAATTTAATTTATTTAATTCCTCTTTTAATTGTTACATAAATTGGCGTCCTCAACGTGGGGCTAATTTAATTCATAAAATCTCCTGTTAATTATTACAATATATATATATATATATATATATATATATATATATATATATATATACTCGTTTCAATTGAATTTTAATAATTTAAAAATAGTACATGTTTGTTGCTTCCGCTGAGGGAGACTGTCGGGATAAAAAAAAAATTTTCACCTTAAATAAATTTCACGATATGATTAATCTTGCGAAATTCCTCGCCCGGGTCGAAGGTTGGCGGCCCTGAGCGCTCAAGGGATGCCTCTTGCTAATGGGTTTTCGCGGTATCAGATGCTTGGAGTGCTTTCCACATCAACACCTGTGCCTCAGACTACTATCCTCATTAAAGGACGCCACGAGTAAAAAGTCTACAATCTCTCTGTATTAGTAGCTTCCGTGGAGTGTCTGCAAATAGTTGTCAGAAAAGGAAGAGCAAGGATCGTTATGTACCGGTTAGAAACAAGTCAGAGCTATAAATAATAATAAAACATTGGTCCCCTTCCATTTAAGATGTCTGTAATAACAATAAAAGAGTATTAAACTTTTGGATATAAAAAAAAACATGCACCAAACGGATTTTGCTTTTCAACGAAAGAAAAATTTAAGGGCTCCCAATACCGTACATTTCCGTGCTCATGTGCTACAGCACATAAATAAATTTAGTAATTGTTAATAAATTTTTATACCAAATTTCCCATCGTCGCTTTCTACGGGTATTTATCTTTGCTTTCGAGTTCGTCACCTGATTTGTATCTGGTTCAGTCCATCTTACAGCTCTTACGTTTGTTAGAATCACCTGACGAAAGCAACAAGGATTGTCAGCGAACGTTGTAATGTGATATTTAATTTAGCACCTATTTTTGTCTTTTATTTGTCTAATTTTTTTTATCTATTTACTATGCATTTAAAACGGACTTTTGAGATTATTATTTCTAATTTTCTGACTAATTTGGCGGTATTCATCTTCTATATATATAAAAATGAATTGCTGTTCGTTAGTCTCACTAAAACTCGAGAACGGCTGACCGGATTTATCTTATCTTAGTCTTGAAATGCTCGTGGAGAACTAGGGAAGGTTTAAAAGGCGAGAAAAAATCGAATAATTTCCGGGAAAACCCTAAAAACAGCCCTTTTCTATTTCCCATACAAACGTTTTCTAAATAAAATACAAATCTACACCAGTCGAGCAATTTTCACCAAATTTCTACACGTGTTCTTTGCGACCAGGAAACAAACACTTTCGGGGTGAGACGCGTCTTCCACCCCCAGAAGCGGGGGTGGAAATATTTAAACATAGTAAAACAGCCGATATTTGAGTCGGATAAATATTTTTAGGGATCAAAGATATTGATAGTGTTTCTACCAATGTTATCTTAATACAATTTTCATCCCCTACGCCCTGTGAAAAGGACACCCTTCGGGTTTGGGGTGGAGATGCTTTACATTAAAATAACGCGAATACAACCGAGATTGGAGTCAAATCAAAGGTTATGGAAGTCACTGTGTTTAGTTATGACATTCAAATTGGCATTTACCCCTCAGATGCAGGGGTAGCGGGGTGCAAATTTTGAAACATGTAAACACGGCAGATATTTGCGTTGAAGAAATATTTTTCAGAGTTAATTATAATGATTAGGGTTCGAGTAGCGTTACATAAAAATTGCGCAAAAGCAGCCGAAATTGGAGTCATATCAGGGGTTATAGATAAATGACATCTCGGGCAACGCCGGGCACCGAGCTAGTAGATTTATAATTTTATTGAATACATATTTATCTCAAAATATTTTACTTCGGTTAAGAAAATCTTACCAGAGTAGGCCTACTATCAAGTTACATAAACGAAATCGCCAATAATGCGATATTTTTAATAATCCCAAAAATATATATAATGTTAGTTAAGCACCAGGTTAAGATTTCTCGATGTTGACGTTTCTGCGGTCATTCTCTATTCCTTCGTATTTATTTTAGGAACAACCCACTTATCTCTGTGCTCAACCTTCATCAACAGAGGATATAACTGGAATGATAAATGCGCATGCGCAGTACTCCGTTACACCTCCGCCCCTTTGCTCTACAGTGAGCACATATAATAGTGCCATCATGCGTGGCTTGTTCTTAATATATTTACGAAGGAAAATTACAAATGTGTGACAATTTGTTGCTAAATTATTCTGCCTTTAGAAATTAGACACTATTAGCAGTTATTTTGACAGAATTATTATATTTAATCTATCTAATAATTGACCGCTATTCCCATTGGAATAATCAGCCAGCTGCCTCCTAAACTGGTCGAAGCACGGAGAAGGGAATGCTGCGTCCCCACAGCAAACTCCTCTCCCGCTATCAGAAGGGCGTGGGACAAGTACCCAATGCCCGACCTACCTGATGCAGGTTTTTCTAGGATTTTCCCTGCATTTCTTTATGCGAATGCCGGGTAGGATCCTTAAAATATAGCCCGGGGGCCCTAGTTAACCCTTGGCTACCTTCCTCTACCCTTCCGCATCCCCCCTTTCAAATCCCTTCCTATGCTATTAAAGGGGAGTTGCCCAACGTGGATTACCCTCACGTAGCCTGTTGCCCTAAAAAATAAAAAATGTCTGTATGTGTATGTTCCGCATGCAAATCTACACCCATGGAGCAAATTTCACCAAATTTCGTACTCGTGTTCCTTCCTACCAGGAACCATACACTGTGGGGAAAATACACGTCTATCTACCACCCCCAAGGGCGGGGTGGACATTTTTAATCGTGTTAAACGGCCGATATTTGCGTCGAATAGATATTTGTCGTCGTCAAAGAGATTGATAGTATATCTATCGATGTTCTTTGTGTATAATTTCAACCCCTTTCGGTATAGAAGGATAGCGCCCTTAGGGGTGGGGGGGAGGGTCGTTACAAGAAAATAACGCGAATACAGCCGAGACTGGAGTCAAATCTGGGGTTACGGATATCGCTGAGTTTAATTATGTCAACCCGGGCACCCAGCCAGTTAGGTAAATAAAATAGTCAAATAACAGATAAAAATAAGTGCTAAATTAAATTCCACATTACAACGTTTTTCCGCAATCCTTTGTCGCTTACTACAGGGATTTATCTTTGCTTTCGAGTTCGCCACCAGATTATGACCGTCTTAGGTTTGTTTGAATCATCTGACGAAAGCAGCAGGGATTGTCAGCAAACGCTGTGTGATATTTAATTTAGCACTTATTTTTGTCTGTAATTTTGCTAATTTATTTACTTAATTACTATGCTTTTAACACGGAGGTTTTTATTGGAATAATTATATTACGAGTCGAATCAGAGTACTGTCGTTATTTTACATAGGTATTCTTCTGAAAATTGTAGTTTGGAAGATTTTAGCCATTCTTTTGTACAAAGTATTAAAGAATATAAGACGAAACTTTGTAAACCACTTGTTGGCTGCACTGAGACCACACAAGCTTGCCCAATTCAGTAATGACGTTAATTTTTTACAACACCAACATTATATATTTTTGGGATTATTAAAAAATATCGCATTAATGGCGATTTCGTATTCGTGACTGAATTGTAGGCCTACTCTGGTAAGATTTTCTTAACCGAAGTAAAGTACTTTGAGATAATTGTGTATTAAAAGTTCTACTTATCCTACTTCAATAAAATTATAAATGTATGAACACATCCAAATTAGTCAGAAAATTAGAAACAAAAAATATGGAAAGTTTTTACTCGACTTCACGCCTGATGAAGTCCTAGGTGAACGACGATACGTTGTATTAATTTTTAAGTTTTTCGTAAATTATTTTAGTAATTTGGCCGTGTTCAGTTATTTAGACGGAATTTTTATATTTAATGCATCTAATAATTGTCTGTATTACTTTTTTCTTTCCGACTTTATTTACTCTGATTACCTATTCTATTCCTACAAGATACACAATTATTATTAGTAATTACACTAATAATTATTTCACCTTCTTTACAATTACTCCTTTTTTGAATGTCATCTGTGCTTTGTAAATAACGTTGATAATTTCCGAGTAAAACTACAAAATTGAATGGATTTTATCTTAGAAAATGATGGCATACAGAATATTTATTTAGAAAGTTGAAAAATTGTGTCGGTCATTATCTACTGAGTTAAATAAATAGTGCTCTGTGGCAGCGATATTAAGAGGACACGGATGAGCAGAAAGAAGCGACGTTCGTCGAGGCAAATCGATGCTGACGCGATAACTGCAGAAACCTAATCCTATTACAGTCAGATCCGCCTCCACGACGAACGTCTGCAGGCAATTACCTTCGACTCCCTCTTACCGCCAACTGGCTGGACTGAGGATTGCTTCTCCTTATCCTAGATGACGACGTGTGAATAACACAATAAAAAATATTGCACCTCTACCAGTTAGCCTGCTAGACCACTTTCCCTTCGCAGTCATTCCTCGTCGTCACACTGTGTATGACCTGGATATATTCTTCTTCCCTCAGCCAATTTAGATATATAGATTTTATTTAAAACTGTTCCATCTTCCTATAGTTCAATTAAAATAAGAGAATTTGCCCCTACATATGTTCTTTGCCCTTTGGTATGAATTTTCCTGCAGTGACCATTCCACAACAGGGCACTGCTTGTACACAGCTGTAACTCACTACAATTTACAATACTTAACACCTTGGTGGCTAACAAAATTAAAGTAACTGAAGTGAGGAGAAATTATGCAAATGAGAAGAACCAGAAACAAAGATAAGCTGCCATTTTTAACTGACTAAACGACAGGCCCCGACAGCGATGAAGTGGGACAATTTCTACCCTTATTGACATATGTAATCTGAAATTAGTTTCTATCAGTCACAAATTTTCTTCTCTTAACACAGACAAATAAAGATCTGATAAATAACTGATCCAATCAGAAAGTGGTTTAATAACACACGCAAAACCTACATGAGAATACAGAACTGCCCAGACATTGTCGCCCGATTGTGTAAAGAGTCTGTTCATAAAATATGTAAATTTACGACAATGACCATACCTAAACGAATAGTGTAACATTCACACATTCAGTGACAGAAGCAGACATGCAAGAAAATAACTATTTAAAAGGACCTCTATAAAAAGATCCACAAATGTCTACGAACATGTTAAACGACATTGTGTCATTGTGGCAGGTTTTGCCAAATATTTGAAAATCGTAATTTTTATAGTGTATTAAAAGTTAGTTACACAATTTATAAAAGGTTATCTTTATTTTCAATAAAAATCAAAATAAATGTGACAGAAAATATTTATTTGTGTTACATAATTATCATTATGTGATTGACATTCTCTAACTAAGGTTTGAGGTAGATTTTAAAAATAATAATTGGCAGTGATAAGTAGCACGGAGCAATGATGAATGATGTTTGCAATTAACAAAAGTGGTATTTTAAAGATGAGAATCTCACTTTTTTTCTTTTTCTCCCTATCTTTTGTGTTACAATGAACAGTACATCAAGTGCAAATTATCTTAATTATAAGTTAAGGCATTGGCGTTAGTGATTACAAAATATATATTGAAGTCAAACCACTATTACTACTAATTTGTCAGTACACAATATAAAATATTGTATTTCACACTCGGATTATGTATCATGATTTGTTACCCATAGAACACTTTACATTCTTTCACCTATCTTATCCCTTTAATACAATTGACAATTTATACACAATGCAAAATGTTCAGACATTTTGTGAGTTGAATCTTCAAGCCGAGACAAATTCTAGCAGGCAGTAATACACAGCAGATATATCCTATATATATAAATGAAAATTTTTCTGAAGTGAACTTGTATCACTACTACTACAATTTCGTGACAAAAGACGATAATAAAAATCAGCAATACTTCACTAAAGTTCTGCATTCTCAAGATACAGATTTCAATGTAACGATGAAGCATAAATAAGCAAATAAGAATTGTGACTGTATTTTTAAAAAATTATTCACTGGCATTGAAAAATTCCCACAGAAAGTTTATATGAACAAAAAATTCAATAAAAATTTGAAGACCTGAACAAAAATTTTTTGATACCATCCAAATTGTGTTACAGACAACACTAATTTTCTTTCCCAAAAACTTTAAATCAGTTGACAGACTTTAAAGAATGAGGTGGTTTAGGTATTTTCTTTAATAAAAATGCAGAACATGTAAATTTACCTGTTTTAGTAAAGAAAAAGCTGAATACTTAAGAATAAATCACACTTGAGGAATCTTGAAGTAAACTGGTTACTAAAGACATTGATTGAAGTATTAAAAAATAATAATGACAATTAATGGGATATAAAAAAACCTTTATAGCTACTGTTTATTAGAATTTAATTAAAATATATCATTTGTTACAAATCAAAACAAAACCTGAGAAAAAATCACAAGAAAATCAATTATGGAGAAAGTTACAATGTTGCATCTGATAGACAATATTTTGTGAAATAATGGATTGTAATACAAAAAAAATGTACATAAAAATTTTATTAACAATAAATACTCTTTGTAGCAGATGTAAAACATTATTTGATATATTTAACCAATTAGGATACTAAACAACCACTATTAATAAAACAAAATAAACTGACATTCAGTCACCAAGCGATCGGGTCAATTTCTCCTTGTATTTTACCTTTTGTAGATCTGAGAATCAATTCATAATCCGAAACTGGCAATTTTAAAATGTAAAAGTATTAGCCTCACATCAAGTAGTAGTGCTCAAGGTTAATACGGCCAATTAAGCAACATTTAAATTGTATAGATTTCAATACATACAGATCCACTTTAAATCAAAAAATTTCTAAATGTATACATGTCTCACCAAAAGCTAATTGAAAATTTATGGAATTCCATCAACTTTATCCAAACTTTTGTCAACCTTATCAACACAACTATTAAGATAACTTTTTTCATAATTTATAAACAATATTGACACTTTTACAATATGATGATTTAATAATTTTGACACTAATGTAATGTATGAATACATAATGGGTACATCAATTTTCTTATACAACTGTTACATCAAAAATGTTAAAAGTAAACATTTTAGTCACATTTTATAAATGATAAAAATAATGAATCATTGCCCACTCAATAGAAGTAAGTTGGTTATTTGTAAGAATCTAATTTTGATTTTTAATTTTAAAAAACACCGCTGTCAAAGACATAAAATGAAGTAAGGGAACTATTTGTCAAGTGCATTGCCATATGGATACGGATGATGATCTAATTGACAATCACGGAACACGGAGACATCGAAAGAGTCTTTTCTATCTGTCTTATCTCACAGTTCAAGAGGCAGATTTTGATGAAGGATTTAAATTTAGGTATAATTTTTAATTACTGCAACAAAAAATATATATTTTAAGAGTGGACAATGACTTCATACAAAACCACAGTTACATTTTAAACTGTCTACATTCAAATACGTAAGAACTGTAGCACTTATTTTAAAAATAAATATTCTCATCAGTATTGAAATATTTCATTTTAACTTACAGATTATAATTACAACAACATTATGATAGCCAAACAGTCCGTTTAATTGAGCACATTCAGAGCATTTTGAAAAGTATTTGGAAAGGCACAAGTCAACTGCTAAAACCTTGTAGACTGTGCAGGGTGAGGAATATCAATACACGTATTTTGTTTCTCTTAAATGCAAAATTATACAAAAAATTTCAGTTTACAATATGAGGTCTTGTGTCATAATTTAGATAAGTGACATAAAATTTCAGAATTTAGGGAAACATTTTCCATTTGTCATACTGAAAATGGTGAAACATTGTCAACAAAGTGAGACCAGCAGTATTATACAAATATAACACGTACATAAAGAGATAATACAGAAACCATTGTCTAACTGTAAAAAAAACTTTTTTTGATTAAGGCTTTATTTATATTAGTTGATTAGATTTGTGCACCAGTTTTATTCAGGTGTCATCAAATCGTGATACTCCATTTGAATTAGTAACTGTAAACTTATTACGGGTAGAGGTAGATGTTACTCGTCAGTTCGGAAAAATTGCCAGCAATTCAAAGATAGACAAAAACAGCCCTGATTGCCAGCAATTGAATTGTGCTTTACAATTACACAATTACCCACAAAAACACTACTACTCCCAAACTGTCATCTAATATTGCTTCTACTATATACAGAGTAAGAGAGAAGTAGTGCTTTTAATAGATCTCACAATCATTCTGTTATTTACAATTACACTGTTTTAACAATCTGATGTAGCACATTAGATTTATACCAAACTTAATTCCATTTCTTAAACATATTTATGAAATTATATAATTTCTTTACCTTGAGGCACCGAGAACATTACCAATTTCACAAAGGTGTCAACTCGTAAACAACAAAGACCGACAAGCCACCGCACCATTTCACAACTCTACCTTTTGACAAATACAGTTTTACTGACCAAATTTTACAACAGAGAACACTGAACGAGTATAAACAATTGGACACTAAATCGCCTACTTTCGCGAAACAAAAAAAAAGGTTTCCAATATCATGACAATGGTGCAACAGAATCTCGTGTGTTGAATTTGTTGCCGGAAGTTAATTAAAACACACTTTGAAATATGGTGCTGTTTATCAAACATTATCTCTAGCAATAATGTGGCATAGTAACGGAATTCCATCTGCTACAATATTTTATTAAATGGGGTGTGAAAAATGGATTTTCAAAATGGGATAAGCAGATGAAATAATGGCTGTTTCACATGTTCAAAAATCAATATAAAAAAATAAAAATGTTTTAATTGAGGTTCTATATTTTGTGACACCAATGAAATGGCACTTACAGATACCCAAAAGGGAAAATTCTTACAACCTCAATTATACCAAGATCAGTATTAAAAATAGATTCGTTCCGTTAAAGGCATCTGTATCATCTTTGTGATCTGACTCTAAAATTAAGTTTATTGTAATAACTTTAACTATTTTGTACAACAAGGTTAGACAAAATTATTTTTCAAATCAATTTTGAATCTCATGTCAACTTGTCTCAAAACAATTTTTAATCGCAATACTAAAAACTTGTCTTTCACCAGTTTTGTCATATATACTGATTTATACATTCAGATTTAATCTCTAATTCAAAAAATGTTAGTAGAAAACGTGAAATTTTTAAACTACATTGAGTAACACTAAAATAGCAAACATTTTGTCCATTATACATTTGAAATTTTCATTCACAAATGTCAGTATTTGTATTTTATTTTACAAATCCCATGTGTAGAAAATCCACGAGGCCTATAGCCTCTCTAATTAATCACACTCCAGCCCTGAGAATAATGGCCCGCCGTTAACGCTACTACATTAATTAAACGGCGGCCATCCTCCACGCAAAATCTATTCCATGTAGGTTGTGTCCCATCATCGTAATTGAATATGTTCCTCAACTGATTCATATTACAACTTTAAGTTTCAATATTTCACATTAAATGCAACAATTTTACAATTAAATCGTGACATTAGGAGACATATCACTGACAGCATATAAAAGCAATAACATTTCAATACATTATACATCATACAAAAACACAGCAATGATGTGTGCTTATGCAAATTCATGAAACAAGAAAATTTGTGAAGTTTGTAGTGTACTTTATGATATTCAACAAACAAAATATTTTCTACAAAATCAGAAATGGTGCTTTATGTTTTAATATTTATTTTTATCATGTCAAAGATTTTTTCAATAAATTTATTGATAAAATAACAAGAGAACTTCAATCATGAACTTGCATCAAGTGACGTTAGCAGGTAAAACATCGGAAATACCGTCAACACCCAAATAAAATAGTATACATATCAGCTTGCTAATGAAATAAAATACTTGTGATCAGGGTCACACAATTAAATAGTTAATGTTTCAAGATTTTCAAATACATACACAAAATCTCACCGATTTCACTTAAATTTTAGTAAAAAATTCTTTGGTTTTGTATGTATATATATATATATATATGTATAGGACATACATATGAACACAACGAGGGAGTAATTTACATACGTCATACAAAAACCCCAACGTCTACAAAGTATTTTCTTCACTAGCAAATTGCTATGATAGACTCCTTGAATATTAGCATACAATAACATATCAATTTACAAGGACACCAATTTCAAATTTAGACTCCAAGAAAACATTAAAGGACAATTAACTACAAATTTAGATTTACTCATACAATTAAAGCAGCCACCCAATTTTGAAATTGACTGTACCACTTTTACAGTGTTCTTCTTTCTATCTATCATTATATGAAAATTTTTACATCAAACAACCTGAGAGTCAGGACTAAGTACAAGAAGTGTTAGGACTTCGTAAATTGTGCACTACACGACAGAAAAACAATTACCATTATTGAACTAACAATATAAAAGTATAGCACAATATGATTGATTACATTAAAAGATAATTTTTACAAAAAAAATAATAAATTTTTAATTCCAATTGAATTCTTATTATGTAATAACAACAGAGTAAATAACTTTTTTTGTTTTTTTGATAAAGTGTAGGAATTACACTGACTAACAAATATGGCCCTTAACATAAAATTTAAAAAGAAAACAGTTTTATCAAACTAAATATACCGGTATAAAAATCACTGAAGATACATAGACAATTATGATTGGGTTTCACTCCCCGCATGTTGCATTTTCTCTTATTTCTCTTCATATATATTATATATATATACAAATATTAAAAAAGAGAATTAGCATGATTTGTAAAATCATATGTAAATCATCAAACATACACACACATCTGCACACACATGCATAACAACGTTAATAATCGTGATAGCGTACAACAAGGTGGGCGGGACAGGCATGCGAGTCCCCCACAATCACAGGACCAACATTTTCCACGTGCCACGCCACGAATTTAGGTGCAACACCTTTGAACAAGTTTGAGCGACTTAAAAAAATCCCTTAGGGAAGAAAAAAAATCATATGTACATGGCTATGTGCTCACAATGAGCAGCTACTGTACAATGTGGCCTAGTGGCCATCTATAATATTAATATCTGAAGTGTGAATACTGCAGCTAATTCCTAGTGGCTTGCCACAGCTGAACACTTGCTATAAATTTGAGGACCGAGTCAAATATATTTCAAAAACTACATTATTTGCTTGTAATAAAGACCACCCAATTACTAAAAATGGTAATTTATTATATGTCTCAACACTTACATTCCTTGGAATGGTTGAGAAAGGTTTTTTAAAACTGAGTCAGAATAAAATTAATTTTGTAACTCTAAACAATCCAAGTCAACCCAGTGGGAAACATTGGTTCAATCATATTACAAACAAAAATGCAGCTTTGGGCTACCAGCAAATACTAAGCAGACACACACATTCTATCAACCATACTTTTTATTCCACAGTCACACTTTGTAACTACATTTAATGTTTGCTTAATTTGTACAGCAATTAACTTGTACTTGTTCACAGACATGTGAAATATCTGTTCATTTAATTAATATTTATATATACTTTTTTTTACATTTTACTTATATCATAATAAATAAGACAACTATCCGGCATACAGATAGAGACATTGGGGGTGAAATGGGAAGCAAGCTACTACAATAATGCTCCGAGCCACGAAACCACGGCGCGTCGGACACGATCTCCCAGGACGCCGATGGGTTGCCGAATTGTGGTGAAACCTAGACCTATGTCTTCATATCGTGGCTTTCAGAAATACCCACGGGGAAAATTAAAAAGTTTCTATAAATTTGTACTTTAAAGGAATAAAACCTATCCTGTACGATAAATGACAAAAAAACTGACACTACGGCAGACGATAAGAATACAAGAATGAAAAGTGATTCCACAAACCCTTGGAAATTGGACCCAATTAAGAAACGGGCAGCAACTGTCCCAAAAAAGGTGCAATACGCACTTGTGTGTAAGTGTCATACAGCCCGAGGATATGTTCACACGGAAATGCTAACATGAGGTAATATTAATACTATATAAATATGAGTTGAGGTAGCAGATATATATGTAATATGTCTATTTCATAAATATGTAAATATATAAATATATTATAAATTCTGTTTACCTGAGTGAGTTGCAGTTGCATGACAGTCACATAAAACAAATATGTACAGTAACAGGAAGTTTCATCAACAACAACACACAGCAATATTAGTGGGAGATTCAATGTGATTCAGCACAATTAACAGCCTAGACAACTATGTGTATATGTATAAAGTAAATATTTTGCAGGTACGGTTCATTCTGATAATCTAATTTACTTAAAATTCGTCTGTAGAAAAGTAGTTTATAACTATTAACAGGTTCCTGTCATCAACTGAGCTCGGTACAGAGAGACAGATGCAATAGCCAAGTATGTGTGTGTGAAAGTGAGGTAGGTAGTTTTGCGCTATTGTATCTGGCTCAACTGTGCACTGAGATTAAAAACAGGCAAGTAAAAACACTATACCAAGTGTTTGTGGAATCTGACGCCGTTTCCTTCAGCGACAAAGCAGTGCAGGGGAAAGGGTGAGCTGGAAAACATTAGCCACTATTTTAAAACATTTAATAACCTGAGTAAATGAAATGGACTTACCATTTTGGGCATGTTATTTTTAAAATATTACTACCGACTTAAAATACTATATTATTTGCCGAAACAAGGTGAGCGGCCAGCTACTATACTTAAACTTTTTTAACACAACAGCAAAAAACTTGAAAACGTTTGTACTTTAAATGAATATGTTACTGCACTGTGGGTAACCAACAAACTGCAGTAACACCATACAAATATTTTAAACACATAAGATACTCTATTACTTCAAAATTATTTCCCTGAAAATAATTCCTGAGATTGTTAATCATTATTCCTGTTTAATGAAATGAAAGTATGACGAACTTTCTATAAAAAAATTTTGCCAAGAAATTGATGATTACATTTCCTCTAGATCTAGTGATAATGACATGCGCAACAATAGCTACAAACAGCATATCATCTATAGGTTTGCTGGCATGAAATGGAATGATAAAATTATGGTCATTATTATTAACGCAATAAAAGAACATTCCCACATGCACAACTGTAGTAATTATACATAAAACTGTCAAACTTAAAGAAATAAAACTTTTGATTAAGATAAAATTTAGGAAATATTTTTATCTTCCAATCTTGTATTCAAATTCATCTACTATTAACAGCATATTTACATTTATATATCTGATAATATTTCACCACAATTCAACATTCAGCTACCTTGGCAAAATGTTGCATATAATACTCTAAACAGATTTAAAGAATATAATCAGCAATGGATATGGATGTGATCTGCTATATAAATAAGATGTGTAAAGACTCAATGTACCTTGATTTACCCGTTTAGTATTCAAGCACTTAATGCATCAAATATACAAGATAAATTTCTTAATATAATGAAGAGGCAAAAAAATTAATTACGGTAAAACATTAGTAAACAAATAGAGCGATAAGGTTTTAATGCGACAATTACCTTACAAGCTACTCGTTATTAAACCGATAACCATTGCCCAAAATTAAAAGCACCAAAAATATATTTATAAATATTTATATGTATATATATAAAATCTAAGGCTGTCAGTTATTTCAAACAAAAGAACACTGTTAACAATACTAAACAAGTGTAAAAGAACCCATAAACCGATTTCCATCCCCCACATGCACAAAAATAAAACCAACAAATGTGATGCTATGCCTGATATTCTCTGATCAACAGAGATTTGGACATAATGCAAACAATAACAAGATTTCCACAGCATTCCTAATGCACCGTGATGGCAGAGTGCATGTCAAAGACACTTGCGTGATATAGCCACCTGGCGTGACTCTTGTACTGTTAACTTACATACCGACAACTTGACAGTATAAAAAATCTTATTATACAATAACATAAAAAAATCACAATAAAATATGCTCACACAGATTTGCTGTGACTTTCTTAAACTTAATTGCACACACTTTCACTCACGACAATCACACAGATCACGGTTGTAAAATGCTATGACACTTAAAATGAAGTGAGTCAATGTTCAAGGCCCGATAAAAACCATTACCGCACTTTACAACTGTGATAACAAAATGTTTTCTTAAACAATTAAATTCGAGTGAAATAAAACAATATTAACATTTTTAAGAAGTTAAAAGTTTATACAATAATGAAAAACAATCAAAAAAGATGCTATAACACTATATTTCGTGACATTTACATTGTCCGACTACCTGAGATTGCATAGGGAAAACCTATCATAAACATGAATGTGACTGTAACCTAAGCAATGGCATTCCCCTCTAGGAGGAAATTACGAGGACATATCGTTATAAAGTATCTCCTAGAAAATGCGGTCATTCAAAATAGTTGTATAAAATAATAGTTTGTATGTTTGTGATGCTGGATCCTGAGTTGTGTAAAATCTGTCATGAATTGTATTCAGATCTGATGAACACTGTAAACATAAAGCACTGTACAGCTATTGTAGAAGAAAATTGTAACGCTACAGATAACACTATATGTCCTACATACTACAAGAAAATGCTCTTCATAAAGATACATTGACTAGGAGCAAATAAATGAATTAGAACACACGGTCTAACAAGCAAAACTGAAACCTTCTAAAACCAAAAGTGATATAATTAAAATGACCGGTGAAGATGGCGATACAGAAACATGGTGCACAAATCGGTTGTGTTGCCAACAGACTGAAGAGGGTACTCCAACAATTAGCTCACAATTAGATCTTCTAAATGTCACTTTATAAAATAAAATACTTTATACACTGTGTATAGCTGTGATTTGGCACTAGGATATTTTAAACAACTGTCCCTGATTTCCCCTGCGACATGGGGCATGATAAACAAAAATATAATCATTTACTACTGATTCCTGAGATGTAAAAGATGTGAATGGTTGCACTTTCAATGACTAGTTTTCTAACTGGAGCATAACAGTTCTGATAATAAAGTAAAAATAAGAGCATATTATAACAAAAAAAAGTGTGTATAAGATTAGCCAGTTATTAAGCATACTGTAAATGTCTCAAAACAGGTGAGCATTGGTGCATGTTTATGTTATGTTAAAATAAATCTTATCACTTATCTTTAAAACACCAACAAAGGACATTTAAAGTATGAATAACATTCTGCACAACACACAAAACAACAACGAATGATACAATCCGTGAGCCACTAAGTACGGAGGGCAGCATTTCTGTTCCCCTGTTGAGGAACTCTAATAATATTTACTGTGTTTTCTTTAATTTATAACAACTAGGAAATATAGAATTTCCAAAACATAAATAAATACTTTTTAGAAGTAGCACACGGTTTATAATCATCAGTTGTGCTTAATTACAATTCACATTTTGTAGCATATTAGTGAGGCACCATCATAGATAACTGCCCTTTGGGCACCTTATGGATAATAGTGAAGTACATATAGCCTTTGCAAATAATTCTTTAAACACACCATCATGTACAACCTATTTCCACGTCAGTTGTGTCTGTCCTCAAAAATAAGAGAGCTACACAAACTTTACCTTTTCTTCAAAGAACATTAAAGGGAAGAAAGTGCTTCAAGAGAGAATGAAAAACAAAGGGTAGTAGTACACGTAATCCCATAAGAATTTGTTAAAAGGATATTTAGTCTTACTAATCCTTCAAACAATATAATATTATATATATATATAGATTTGTATATATCAGTAATATATTTATATATAAGATCCTTTGAGGTATTTCTGTTACTATTCTGATTGGATGAGTTTACTGGTTGTTATGATTGTGAACCTGAGCTTGCTGGAACACCTTGAGGCTGTACTCTGTCTTGTGTTCACGGGCAATGTGCCTTCGCACAGTGTTGTTCCGGGTAAATGTGCGACTGCAGAAAGGACACGGAACTCTTATCCCTTGGTGGCGTTGGCGGATGTGTGCCCTCAAATTTGTCTCATATCCATATAGCCGCTCACAGAATGGGCACTTTAACTTCTTGCCTGTAGAAACAATGAAGCAATTACTTGGGAATATTAGCATCAATTCAAGGTAGAACCACGATTTTTAAAATACATAAATTCTATCAACGGTTACCAATCCAAAATTACAATATGAAAAATAATTATCATAGACTTTCAGTTTATCAACTGGGTCAAACTTTTGTGAAAACAAAATGTTTCCATGATCATCACCATTGTCTACCTGATAACAGCAGTAAGTTTTGACACAAATTTGCCTGTTGATAAACTAAAAATCATTCGTTAAATATTACTCTTTCACCCAGTTACCAATCACCAGCACAAAAAAACAGATCTATAAATTTAGGGCACTTTATATAATAATACAATTTTTGTAACTGACAAGAAATCAAATAAATATATGTTTAAACCAATAAATAAATAAACATCATCCAATTTTAAGTCAGAGAAAAGAATTTATTAATGTAAAAATTGAAATACAATATGTTAGATTAAGTCTGCACTCTAAATTACAAAGTAATTGTATTAAAAAATTTGAAGGCCTATTGTTGAAAAAGTATCCAAAATTTTATAGTGACAACTAAAAATTGACAATAATTGGTTTAGAAACTTATGTAAAAAAAATATTCCTAGTGAAGTAATTAATTTGGTACTTTAGGCAAGAAATTTTGTTTACCTAACTTCAAAATTACTAAAAATATTTTCATAAATTTTCTCAATCATTTTGAACCTAATATTCAAATTTTTCCCATAGATGAACAAAATAATCTTTGAACTAAAATCACTCATGTTACAAGGCATTAAACATAAAAATTTTGGTACTGAAAACAATTTTTTTCATCAACCAATTAAAACACAATACAGTTGGCACAAATAAATTAAAATTTTTCAAAAAATAATCAGGATATCATTTTAACTAAAGCTGATGAAGGAGCTGTAACTGTGACTGTGGAAAAAAAAGATTATACGACATGTGAACATACTATCTGATAATTATTTATAAGATCATTGTAACAACTTAAAAATAGTTAATTTAGTTCTTGATAAATTAAAAGTAATTATTAAAAAGCTAAAAAATAATAATAATAATATCATTAATAGTCTTCTCCATCAAAATTCAGTTTATTTTGTATAACATTTTTAAAAATGTTTAAATTGTGAAACATTATTCTATGAAAAATTCCTTACAGTTGATTGATGATTTAAATGTCATAGTCCCAAATGTATTTCCAAATTAGATTTCAAACCAATATGTTATTTTAGATATGTTGATGACATTTCTTTGCATTATTCCCAAAATTAAATTAAATTATTTACTTAATATATTTAATACTCACCATAATAATTTTAAGTTTACTTTTGAAGCTGAACAGAACCAAACCATTAGTTTTTTATACATTTTGACAACAGTTAGTAATAATAAATTAATAACCAATTGGTTCCAAAAACCACCATTTTCAGGTAGTTCTCAATTAAATGTCCTACCATCCTCTTTTCCAAAATATAGCAATGGTTTATGGTTTAGTAGATAAAGCTATTAAATTATCTCATTTAAGGACCATATTGATAACTTAATTATTGATAACTTAATTAAAGTCAAGAATATTATTTTACTTAATTCATTTCCCTTAAATTTATCAATAAGTAAATTAGAGTCAGATTGAATAATATCAAATATAACAGTAACAATTTACATATTAAAATTGACAACAAAAAATATAGTTTCATAGTTTACCTTACATTGCTTACAACACAAATTAATTGTACTATTAGAAAGTATGGTGTCAAAATTATTTTTAGGGCTCATAACTATATAAACATTAAAAAATATTAAGTACAAAATTTGAAATGTATATAAGCATAATGTAATTTATAAAATGAATTGTATCTCAAGCCACATATATAGGCCAAACCAAGCGCTCATTACAAACTAGGTTAAAAGAACATAACAATAATATAAATAGTAGTATTCAAAATAATTCTGTTTTGTGTAAAGATATTTATTTAAATAATCACAATTAGATTGGTGTAAAGTATCAATTTTTAACGAGGAAACAAACTACTTTTCGAGATTAATGAGTAAAATGCTATATATCAGATCCTATAAAACAGCTATGAATATAAAAATGAAACTAACAATTTGAATAAAATTTATAACAATTTGCTTTTGTAATGCTTAATATATACACATACATACATACATACATATATATATATTGTTATAATTTCAAATTCTAAATTGTTTCCATTGTAAACCACACCAAACAATGTAAATTAATTTTTACTGGTCGTTCTTGTTTTAAATTGTACATTTCAGCCACGGCAGTCAGCAGAGAAAATGTTGTAAGTCTAACAAAATTTATATATTTTTTATCTGCCAAATGTTTCTCAAAAATGTTATTGTAATCAATTTTTGTTCTTTTTGTAATTTTAAACTTAATCCTAATGAGGTCGCAAAATAAATGATAAAATGTGTAATTTTACATTCATAAATTATTTTTTCCAACTATAATTGGCTGATGTTTATTTATTAGTTTTCTCAATAGTCAGAATATATATATATATATATTGTAACATGATTGTTGGTTGCGAGTTATTGTCGATGTCCCTTGGCTGGGGGACCGCTGTGTTTATTCACATGCAGGACCGCGGTGTTGTTTTAGGCGCCGACCGAGACGGGAGAAATGCAAGACGAAGTTCCAAGCTGGACTTGACGAAGGACGGATGTCCTAGGGCTCAATGTACAAATTGTGATAAACCACGCCCTGTAGATAATTGCTTGTCTCATGTTCGACAAATAAAGTAATTCATTATGAAAAAGTTGTTTTGGTAATTTTTATCCTAAAAATTACCTGGCGCCCAAAAATCCAATCAAACAAAAAAACGCAAGGAGGGTAGCGGAGCTGCTACAATACATATAAAATTAGTAAATACATGTTTACATTGGTCTATTGTTAATAAATTGGTTCTCCACAATTTTCCCTATCAAAGATTCTGAATCTTTAATTCCCTACAAGCACAATGATTATTAGCAGCATCTGTAAGACAGTTCACTAAAATATCGAATTGGTGGTGCAAAATTATATAAAAAAAATAACATGTTAGACTTACAGTAACAACACACTAAAATAGAACAGACAAGTTATTTTAACTCATCAAAACATTATCTACAACCAGAAATTAAACATTGTTTAATCCTTGCTAACTTACCATCAGGAGTTGACAAAGAACTTCCTTTGTGAGGGGACATTTTTATGCTTGCACTTGAGTTCCATACATTTGTTGGGATTATTTCTGGAGCTTGTTCAGTATTTGCATCTGAATATGGAGCCGTATTGGTGTGTTGATCATCTGAGTGAGAACCTGTTATCTCCAACTTTACCCGTAAATCTACAAAAGAGTGGGGAAAAAAGTGTAAATCGATAAAAATTATTACAAAATAAATGTAAAATGATAAAAAATTTTTAAAGATAAATATACTATCGTAGCAGTTAAACATATACTTGTTCTTAAAAGCAGACCAAAACATAAATATGCTAATGAGAAATGAAAACTGCAGTGTGATTCACTTATACTTATTCCTATTGGAATAATCCTCATTGTAGCAATACATTGTAGGTTTAAAAAATCATCAGCCAACACCTCAAGCAGAAAAATAAATGTATACCACATATTCCATCTACTTATTAGTTGTCATTATTAACATAATTCCATATCAGCAAGTCTTTTACTTTCATATAAAGTGTAATAGTCAGAAAGATTTATTTAATAGAACAAGAACAGCCTTGAATTAAAAGTTTTATGCTCATTTGCTTCATAGAATACTTTCAGAAGAAACAGCTACCGATATACATGGAACACAAGCACAAAAATAATGCCTTGCTCAAGTACATAAATAACAATATAACCTTTAAAATGGAAAACCTGGGTTATTGCTTCAAATCAGGGGTTCAGATATATAATACACCAATATATATATATATATATATATATATATATATATATATATATATATATATATATTCATTAGGATAGTTTAGCAGTACTGCATGAATCATTAATCTAATTAAGAATACTTACCAGCTCTGTATTGTGGAAAACTATATGACAACAAGAAATAGCTAGTAGTGATTTCCTGAGCAATAATAGACAAAAAAATTACTAGGTATATGTTCAAAAATCTGATCATACTGAGCAGTAAAACGCCACCAGAAAATACATATAATATTGCTACAAGTTATTATTAAATTAAGATGAAAATGTTAACAGAATATTTTTTAATTTGCAGGTGTGACATTTAAGGCACATAAACTAATATTAGCAGCATGCAACAAACATTTTCAAGATTTATTCAAGACTTGTGGTATGACATGGTATAACAGAATATTAGATCAACCTTGCTACAAAAACAACACAAGACCGAAAATTTTAATCACTGGTAAAGTTTTTCACAATCTAAAACCTGTGAAGGTGTTAGATGAAAGAGCATATTTAATCAACAGTGTTATTAAAATTGAAAGAGGATTATTCTAAAATGCAATAAAAATACAAACAGGAAGTTTTAAGTGAATGGTAATAATACACAAGAGGCAGAGATTAATACAAATATATATATATATATATATATATTGTAATAGTGAGAATGTGACATTGTCAAAAATATTGGTATGGAAAGGATAGAGAGATAGGTTGTGGCTTACCTGAAAGTGAAGTACGGTGTCGCCATGAGGAACTGAAGGTTGTTCTTCAAATTTTCGGAGGCTCTCAGCCTCCTTCTTCAGGAAGGACTGTTACACCATTCCGTGCACCGACTGGCTAACGGTAGTCCACAGCCCGCCAGTGCACGGTAAGTATATCCTTACTAATATCATTATATATATATATATATATATATATATATATATATATATATATATATATACACACACAATTTCAAAGTAAGCCACCTTACAGAAATTAAATGATGTTTTGTAATTATCAGAGGTAGTAAAGTACAAAAAAGAAATTGTGGAAATCAGTTTGCCATGTACGAAAATAACATCCTTCAGTAGATGTAACATGTTCTTTCTAATTCAAAAATATATTGAATAAAAAAAATGTGGATAACAATATCAAACCTTCTGGACAACTGCTCCCCGGATCCACAGAGGACCGTCGACTGTCTGAGCTTGCAGGGCCAGTGTTGTTATCAACATCCACAGCAGCAGTTCTGTCATAAGTCACAGTTGTGGCAGTGTTGTTGGATTCTGAGGTTGTGTCATATCTAACATGATGTGGACTTTGAATGAAGTTATCTGTTTCAACCTTTAGTTCTAATTCTGGTGGAGGTGGCGGCGGAGGTGGCTGTTGCTGACTTTGTTGTTGTTGTTGTTGAGCAACAGATGATCGATATGCCAACGAAAGTGGCGACAACATTTCAGAAGATTTGCTCCCATCACGGAGCACAGAGGCACGTACCGCAGCATCTTGCATGACTTCTGATGAACTGCGATGGTGTCTCTTTCGTGGAGGTGGTGCATCATAGTGAGATGGAGATGCTGGCACTCTTTGTTCATAGCGGTAATGGTGTGGATGCATGTAAAGTGCTGGAGAATATGACGTTGAAGCATGCTGTTGTTGATGATGTTGTGATTGTGGAGGCATAGGTGGTTGCTGCTGCTGTTCAGAATTAACATCTAGGTTCTCTTTAGATAAGCTGTTTGGTTTTGCTTGCTTACGGCCAGTGGGTGAATCTAGTTGACTTTCATGACTCACAGTTGAAGTAGTTTGTGAACTGTGCACTACTGCAAGTTTTTCATGTTCAATGGACAGTCCTTTCACCTAAAAAAAGATAATCATAAAATGCTTAGTACAAATCTCATTTATGGTCCAACTATATTACAAAAGTAAAGCCTGTTATGAGTAAAAAAACATTGAATACTTGTGAATACTATTAGTATTTCTCAGCTAAGTTTTACAGTTATAAATAATATATAACATAATAATGAATTTTTATTGTTCACAAAATTTACAGAAAAGAAAGATGAATTAACTTTGGAATATAAACAAGGAAAAGCTTATATTCAATTTATATATTTTAACAATATTGTATTCATGTGAAATGTCAAAGAAACTTCACTTTTGGAAAACAGTAGATTAACAACAAAGTTATGATTTTGGCAGTTAAAAATAAACTTTAAGTTTAAAATGTAACTTCAAATAGTAGTGTGCGAGGAAAACAGAAAACAGACAATTGGCAATCAGGAATATTAACAAATTCTTAACAATCTGACACAGGACAGTACATTCATTTTAAAAAGATATTTCAAAATAATCTAGACATAAAATAACATTGACTCCACAGAATATAGTGTTTTAATAATGGAAAATTAAATCAACTTTATATAAGTTTAGTAGTAACTAATAAAAAAACAAAATGTTACAAGAATCGTAAGAAAATTTGTTGAATAATCACACAAATATGAAGTGTGTAATTTACAAAGTACATTTCAATTTGTGCTTTCTGTACTAAATAATATAATAGAAGCATGTTGTAAAGTACCTGCAAACATTCAGCAGCTTTCAAGAAACTCGATAGACTCTCTTGAGACACATGAACTTCTCCTTTGTACATAAATTCCAGCAACGCTGACATATTTGAAGATGATGTGCCATCTAGTATAACGAGAACACTTGGGCACACTGGTGCAGTCTCGAATAAATCTTGAAAATGTTTGCTGCATGCTGCTAATATTAGTTTATGTGCCTTAAATGTCACACCTGCAAATTAAAAAAATACTGTTAACATTTTTAAAAATTCAACATAACTTGGGAGAATGTTTGATCAAGTAAATCCACAATTAAATTTGGTGAGATTCAATTCACGCATCACTAGGTATAACATTACAACTTGGGTAAATTGTAAGTATTTTTAATATTACACTCAGTTGTAGTAATGTTAGTGTATATAACACTGTACAACCCTATCGGTGAAAGTGTACCTACACAATTACATAATCTTCACAGATAATTAAATACTGGGATTTCCAATATAATTTTGTAAAACTATCTTCCAACATTGCTGAAGTATTAGAATTATTTGAAATTCAATGAGAACATAATTCACAACTATATTCATATAAAAATATTATGTTGTATAAATGATAAATAATAGTTTAAATTCACTAGCCAACAGCTACTAGGAACATAGTAACACAAAAAACATGACTATTGGCATATAGTAAAGCATAGATAAAGGTAATAAATTAGCATAAGGTGACAATATTCACTTAATACTGTAGATAACATCTGCAATTATGTAACTTCAAAATATTATCTCACCTTCACAAAATAAAGTAACATCAGCTAAACTTTCCGATTTGAATAGATTGCCAAATGTTGTCGCCAAATTCGTGCCAAAACTGTTCCACTTTAGACAGAACTGCTGCTGTGAATCCATTCCAGATGTTGTATGGAATGTATTAACTAAAAAAAAGATTTCATATTATTAACATTCCGATAAAATGAGTGATTTAGGAAAACATTGCGCATAAAAATAATGTAACAGCATTAAATTGCAAAGCTGTCACACTCTAGCTATGTAAACAAAATATGTATAAAAATTAAAAATATTTTATTATATGCAAAAAAGCGCAATTATGTAGACTTATAAATATTAAATAACAAATTTTAACTTCACCCACCTCCCTTGTGTTCTTCAAAATCACATGGGGAGGCCTACGTCTAAAATTAGTACTCTGCACCAAATGCACTTGTGCCTAAATAAATTTGTAATTCGTTATCGTCGCTTACGATCTTCAAATTATCGCAATCCTTATTACAGGCCAAATCAAATGAACGTCACAACGTAAAAACATGAATAATATACTACTTGTGTGCAATTCCATCCAGTTTTAGTATGTTTCAAGGTAATTCCTGCGCCAAATCATAAACATGCAACCATCTTGACACGATTCATGCAACACCACTGCTAAGATCCATGTCCGCTGCATGGAGACTCCCGCAAATCTCACCAATTTGCAATTTTTTTCTGCTAAAAAATTACGGTTAGATGATAGGTCTCAAACTTAAGTGGCATTCTTAAAGAGCACTAATTTTAATTGCAATAATACCTGAGATAGGTCCTTTCAGTATTTATAAATAACTTAATTTCTCTAACCCGTGCATAAAAAGAAATGTTGGTGTAGGCTACAGCCGGAAACTGTTGGGTAGAAATTATGAAAAATTTGTGAGACACTTGAGAAGTACGTTTCCCTCCTGTAAACAACTTGAAGACTAGTGCTGACAAATTACTACCTAATTATTTATAAGTAACTTTTGATGTCGTTCAATTATTTTATTATTACCTGCGTAGTTTCTTCAACATGATATCAGCACTCTCTCGACAACACGAATAACGAAATGTCTCATAGCCACCTAGTGGCGAAACTTGGAACTGCAGGTTCTTCGTGAATAAAATACGTTTTGAGAAAGACCTTCGAGAACTACAGCTGCAAGTAATAGAACCGTTTTCACTTGGCACAAAATTTAACTCTCAAGATCAATAATGAATATTGTGACACGAACCAGCAATTTATCGCCATATCTGAAGTCATGTACCCAAGTAATCGGTACGCAAGTGAAACCTCTTGCTGCTGCAAATGTAGTTAGTTCAGAAAAAGTTATCGCCCAACCTGCTCCAGATACAATTACTTCTTTCTCACTCACAAGAAACCTTCCTTCGTGTGGTAATATAAGAGTGGCTTCAGGACCCACAGGTACAAATAAAATTTATCATGTTTGAAATACTAGAGTTACCTAATGAAGATGTTGCAATAGATCATTTAATTAAATTAATTCCTTTATACATTCCACACATCTCTTGTTTCAGTTGGCATGCAGGTTAGATATGCCCATACCGATATTCAGGTTCCAGATTTTTCTGCCTATAGGAGACCGCAAACCTTGGATCCAACTCACAAAAACCGTGACAGCGCACCATCACGAAAGAACTTCACATATTTAATTGTTGGAGGTAACCATATTCTATTCTTCACTTAAAATTACATATATATATATATATATATATATATATATATATATATATATATATATATATATATATATATAGTATTGAAAAATATTATCTACAATCTGTGGTTTCGTACATAAGCAGGACATATAATAAAAGTAAACCATGTACATTACTTCCCCAATTAGTTTATTTCCATAGAAGTATTTTTTTTAAAAAATATTCCATTTATATTTTCATTCCAAACCCTCTGTGAATCATAATTATATTTTTCTAATCAAAGGACTTTTCACCATTGAAAATGAACTGCTTCATACATTGCATTTCTTTAACAAACTCACGTGAACTATATTTCTATATAAGTCAACCTGACAATTATAATTGAATAAAGAAGCAGAAAGCAGTCAATTTGTCTGACAAAATGTATTTTTCTACTAATTCGTCCAACAATTTATTCAGATAACAGAACATTTTGAATGTATATGTTAAAATTACATGTGCAATTATTAATTAATGTCATGGACTGTTTCCTTTGATGGTAGTACCAAAAATTCTTCAACCATCATGGGAGATAGTCCATGATACTAAATTTATATTTGGATTTCTAATTTTAACATATACATAGTTTCAAAACTTTCTATTACCTGATGTAATCCCGAAATTGTGGACGAAATATTGAGAAATTGTTATTATTTTATGTTTTAGTTGAATAATACATTTCTTTCTGAGTAACTGGCCATTTTTCTATTAATTTATTGAACTATATTACATTGCCTTAACCTTTCGGTATTTAATGTGTGAGGGAGATATCTAAAATGTAATGAAAATTATATATCCTCAGCTACATCATACTCAGAGGTGATAAGATTTTTGTGTGATAGGCATTCTTAATTAAAAGAAGTATGTATTTCAACCGTGCACTTATTTTGAATGAGTATTTTGATAAAGTCTCCAAATTATGTAGATATTTGTTTGACATAGTTCAACATTTTTCACTTGCAATTATCAAGTCAGAATAGGTATTGGTTTGTTACTTTAATTGTGAGAAGTAAAAAATAAGAATAAAAGATTGAGGAACTCACACATGTATATGAATGATGAAGTAACATTCAGACACTTTACATTAATATGATGAAGCTAAATTACTGCTCCAAATGTAATCCATTTTTAAAAATAATAATCTTTAAGGACATCCTGGTATTTATAATATTCCAAAGTCTTCATCTTCAAACATGAAATGCTTTTTTATCTTGAAAAGTTGAATAATTAAATATAAATTTGTTTATTTTCAGACACTATTTATGATATACTAGTAAGTGCGTGATAAAATCAATTAAAATTTTATATTGTTGAATTAATATTTTGAATATATTTTAATAAATATTTGCAAATGTTTTGGTTAATTAATAGTTTTATGTTTTCCTGTCTGTTAACAGCTGGTACCGTGGGATCTATTGTTGGTGCTAAGGGTATAGTTAATTTCTTTGTCGGCAGCATGAGTGCTTCAGCTGATGTCCTTGCACTTGCCAAAATTGAGATAAATCTAAGCGATATACCTGAAGGCAAAAGTGTCACTTTCAAATGGAGAGGAAAGCCTTTGTTCATCAGACATCGGTTTGTGTCAAGCTTATTGTATTCTTGTAATAAAATTCATCAATTCATGCATTGTGCAACACTTTTGCTGGAGAGAATAATGTATATGTAAATTGGTAATTTGTACTTACTGAGTGATTGTTGTCACAAATTCTGCATTTTGTTTTCTTCTTAATTGCCTGGTATGTTTATTGGGTGCCTAAATGTTCAGTTCAAAGAAGTTATCAGATTTTATTAGTGTGAATTGTAGCTTTTCTAAATATTGATTGTAATTATCATGGTTTTAGTTAGTGTTCAGAACCTTAAGAGACATCAGTATCATGATTTAAACTTATATGTTTATATATATAATCATATTTCTGCACCAATAAGTTAATACTATTCAGTCTGATCTATTTTATTCTATAACAAAACCTTAAGAAACAATTTGGAAAGATTTTTGGGTTGTAAAATTTTAATTCTATCATGTTAGTTTGTGTGTTTTTTCTATGACAAATTTTCATTGGTCTGCTTTTACCTTAATATGTTAGTGAAGTAAAACTTAGGTGAACTTCTTTTACATTTGTAATGCCTTACATTTTTACAAACATGCAAACATTATTATAATGCATACATAATGAATGTTTCCTTACTTTCAATGCAACATAGAGTTCTCAGAGTAGCCTAATGTTTCTTACTAAACAGAAGCATGACTGCAGTATAACTAGTTCACCTTGACACACTTAGGCCTGCCTAAGCCCCTTGTGATATAACTACTGACCTCAATTCACCAGCTCACTGGATAGTATTTATCACTAAGTGATTCAAAACTATGCTACTAGAATTTGTTACAATTACTTGGCATTATTTGAGGTTATGTATGTCAGTAATTAATAAATGGGAGAAAATAACGGTGAGGTTAACTTCATACATCTTTCAGTGCACAATATTTCTTATGTACTGTTAATCAAATTCCAGAGACCGATTGTTATCTTTAGAAATTCACCTGAAGTAGTAGTTTACATTATATTTATTTAAAAATTATTTTCCTTATAATGATGAGAATGGGTCAGTCCAAGTCCATGCCAAGTGGTCCAGCACTGGTTGACTTGCATTCTCAGAAAAGGTTAATATTTTGAAGGTGCTTTCCCTTATGTTTTGGTAGTTCAAAATTAGTTATGTTTTCAATTGATTGAATGGTGGCCATTTTTTAGACATTCTGATTTTTACATTTTCAGGTATCTACAATTTTCTTACTCACTCAGCACTGGGTTGTCCTATCATTTTCAAATAAACTGCATTTTCTTCAGTACATTCTGGCCTACCAATAAAACTTCTGTTTAATTATCTAATTGATATTTTCATGTGTAAGACAGTTGCCAATGGCAAATGCACAAAATTGAGTAATTTCTGAAATAAGATATAATTTGTCAGCCCAATGTTGTTTTGTGATTGTACATATGAGTGTGGTTACTTTATATAACCTATCAATGCTAACTAGTTTATGCTTTATAAATAACGTAGTTTTAAAAAATGAATTTCTTTCAAATTTTGAGTTGAAAAATCTCTTGGGGAACCAGATAAAAAATTAAAAATTGCTGAACACTTAAAAGTTAATTTGAAAATGATAAAACAGCCCATTGCTGAGTAATTGAGAAAATCATAGATACCTCCAAACATGAAAAACAGAATAAAGTCTATGGCAATTATTGACACTATTTCTTAACTAAACACAATAAAAATTTAACAAAACTAGTAAAACGTAAGGGAATGCACCTAAAAAAATTAACCTTTTCTGAAATTATGAGACAACCAATGACTCTTTTCTTGCACACTTGGTATGGAATAACATAGTTTTCTTGTACAATATTTTTTTACATGTGTAGTTCAACTTATTTTCGGAAAATATAATCATCTATGCCATTTAGTTTGTAAGAATATTGCAAATGATATGAAAGAAGACGACTAATAAGTTTTCATAATTCACTTCAGAACTGGTGAAGAAATTCAAACTGAGCAGAGTGTCAACGTCGCCAGTCTGCGAGACCCGCAAGCTGACAGTGAGAGAGTGCAGAAACCTGAGTGGCTGATTGTTATCGGTGTTTGCACCCACTTGGGATGTGTGCCCATATGTAATGCAGGTATGCAATGTTTGTGACTATCTGTTAAAAGTGAATACTCTGTACTGAATATAAGTACCATGAATTGCTTCTGCTGTCGATGACTTATGAATGTAAGTTTTGACTTATTCAAGTAGTTTTGTTTACATCTTCGTGTTGGCGTACAGAGTGGGCAGTCTTGGCGTAGCTTCAGGACTGAATGGTCTTGTTTTATGTCAGCCATTTCCAATTCTGGGACCAGCACACACATGGAATATGTTTTACCCAAAGCTTTTTTAAAAAAATTAAATAATAATTACAATAAGTGAGATTGAAAATATAACAAAATATAGTTTCTAAATTTTGGATAGTAAATATTTAAGTATAGATAATACATGTTTTCAGAGTATTATTTTTCCATAACAAGACTATTTTATGCTGAACTCTAACATCCTGAGTTATGTCTAAGTCAAGGAATTTTTGTGAACCATTTTATAAGATCGGTAACTGTTTAAAATATGTGGCATATGTAGTGACTTATAAAACCACATTTAGCATCCTAGAATTAAAAATCCCTCTGTTTTGAAATTTAATAATTAGATAAAATAGCCAAATGACAGACAAAATGAATTGATGGCATTGGAGGAACCTTACAACGTTTATGGAAACTTGTTCCTTTCATAAGGTGATTGAAAAACACAAGAGCCAGTAGTGATACAACTGCACAATACATTTGACAATATAAAAACCCAATTAACACCATATTTAGATTGTCAACTGTATTGTGTAGTTTCATCACTACTGGCTCTTGTGTTTTTCAATCACCTGACAGAAGGTTGAAAGTTTCCAGATATGGTGTGTGTTATTTATATCATCACTTCATTTTGTCTGTCATTGGCTATTTTATTTAATTATAAAAATCCCTCTGTTAAGTTGTAGAAACTGTGTTCATTGCTGAATCCCATAGCTTTATCTGAACTCGGGAGTCCATCCACTTTATCACAGTCGTTTTCTGCTTTATTAGAATTTCCGAGAAAGTTGCTGACTTTTCATCACTTAATTTGGGACCCCTGTGTGGTGAACTGATTTAAGGCCTTTTTGTTTTGTATATAGTATCTTTGCTTTGTGTATATCTTGATGAGTGAAGATTTTCTAGAGCTAAGTAAAGTGCCTTTAATGTGACTAACAGTGTTTTTAATTCACAAGTTCCCCACATTTATGGTGCTGAAGTCTCAGGAACTGGGAGATAAAGACTAAGACACTTCACTGTAAAACTTTCAGTTTGTGACAGTATGGACGCTGATTTTAGTTAAGTTTGACACCACAATTTATTATTTCAGTAAGTTGTGTATTGTCAAATTTATTTTTTTAAGTTCAGAGAACAAGTTTGTTATGCATTTCAACAATTAATAATGGGAATTGTATTTTTTAAGCTATTTTGTCTTAGTTGCAAGTATCACCATCTGTTTACAAATCTACAAAGTAATAGTGGCTTAGTCAATAAAGAAACTATCTGCATTTGAGACTATTTAGTACTCCTAGTTGTAATAAATCAAATTATGTCCACAAAATAGTGGAAGAAAGTTTTAAATGCAAACATACAACTTATTACACAAAAAATTATTTTATGGGTGAGATACTTATTGGAAGTATTACAGGGATTGGCTTCTGGAAACATTGAATAATTTAATTACATTAGGTGACATGGCTCAAAACCTCCTCTGTGACAGCAAATATGATACTGATGCTGAAATGTGAGATGGATTTTTCAACTTGGTGAAGCGTCTGACTCAAAAGTTTTGTTAAAGGATAGAATGTAGGATTTCAGTATCAGCATAAAACTTGAGAATTATGGAATTTCCCCACTGACATACCTTGTCAGGGAATATTTAAACCTGGTGATGATTTTGAGAGCAATTCCACTTTGCTGTTTATGATAAATAAACCCATATATCTGTGTAGAGGGCAAGCCAAAAAAGTTATTTGAATGAATTGCCGTCACAGTGGACACACATGAGGAAACAAAGATTCTCCAGATTCGCTATGCTAAGAACAGAATTATACTATCACATTTAGACTAAAGAATAAATAAAGTCTTCTTGGACTTCTAACTGAGTAAACAATTGTATCTGCGATGTTTCAATGACGTTAACTTCTAGCAATATTCTATTGTCCGAGAAGGCTTAATTCATTCTCTACACTGAGAAAGACTACATTCTACATTTAGACTACTTGGACGACGTACAACCAATTCAATTTTGTATACGAGATACTCTCAGCACAATGTTCATTGAATGTCGTAGGCACCTTACACTCTTGGAGAAGATGTAAATGGGTATGGCAGAATTCTTGCTCTGAAAATTTTGAGAGCATATCCTGATATTGTCATTGTTGGGATATCCCTGCAAATAATTTTTTAGTTTAAAATTAAAGTTTTTGTAAATTTGTTAGTCTTTAGGAATATTGTCTGTGTTAAATTATTCAAAATTCTTAATTTATTCTTTAGCATTAATCATAATTGTTACTGTTTTATTTTATAAAACCTTTAATTCGCTAATTTATATAAAACAAAAAGTTTGTCCTAATCTGTTATGTTTAGTCTTTAAAGCTGTAAGAACTTGTTTTCCCAGGTGATTTTGGAGGATATTATTGTCCTTGCCACGGTTCACATTACGATGCATCTGGTCGTATCAGAAAAGGCCCGGCACCACTCAACTTGGAAGTACCTCATTACGAGTTCCAAACAGACGACCTTTTAGTTGTCGGGTAAAATCTCGCCCTGCATTCTTCTAGATGGAAATTGAATAGTTGCAAATTTGAAGTTTTTCACATGTTTACTTAGTGAAGTATTACTTGTAAAAACCATATTTATTTACTAATGGGCTCCGTATCTGAGAAAGTTATTCGAGTACCTTGTATATACAGAGAAAATAAGTTAATTGAGAATTGGTTATGATTTGAATTACCTTTTATCTTTGGGAAAATTGTTTCTGCACAGAAATCTTAATAAATACTATTTGAAAATTTGTCATGTGTTTGAATGTCCTTTAACTTCCCAAGATTGTTTATATTTCCTCTAAGTATTAATGTATTTCAACAAATGATTTGCAATTATAAATGTATAGTTTCTATTTGAAAAATAGAAATCAATTGTTACATTGAATTATTGTATTTTAATAAATATAAAATGTCTGTGTTAAAAGTATATTAAATAGATAACTAAATATCCAAAAACAGACTAAATTAAGTTGTAAATTAAACATCACATTCAATTTGGTCTATATCTATCTTATTAGTATAGTACTTTAAGTTGCACTTCTGTCTCACTTACTATAGAAGGGTGAAACAAAATTCTCACACCACAGTCACAGTGTGTCTGCTATTTCTCTCTTTACTGTGCTGTTTAAAAAGTCAGTTAATTAAATTGGTTTGTTGTTAAATATACACAATTATGTTTCCATAATGATTTGAATAGTTTGTTACCAAATGTTTTCTCTCTTACAGTGGATACATATAACTAAACTTTTTCACGATAGCAGTGTGCACAATTTACCACAAATGAGGAAAGTTGCTCGGATTGTGTAAAGACCGCCTGACAAATTTGGTTTCTTTTGGGACAGTCACGATTTGAGGCTGAACACTTTTACAATACATACACTTCATGGCAGGTGGTCTTAAATGAATCCGCTAACTATTCCATTCACAATTTTGCCTGGTGGTGTTATAATAAACTTTAAGCTTTCCACATTCAGGGTCATTTCATTTAAATATACAGCAGGACATGCTTTATAAAAAAAAATTAACTCTGTATCATTTAATTTATTTATCATGCTTTGCCGTCATATAACAACTAAACAAAGATAAAAAACATCAAAAGCAAACCCAAAGATGTAACCCATACTTATTCTTATTAACTTATAAAAATGTAATAAGTTTATCACATTATTCCCCACTTTTTAGGTTGGTTTGACTCCCCCTTCTCCCAACTGTGTGCTCCCAGTTAATCTGAACCATGTCATTTGAACACAATCCCTATTCCCATTCTTCTTTCAACTTCTTTCCCACACCTCCAGCACTTTTCATGTCCCACCTTCTTTGTAGATATACATTTCACACACACACTTCAAATCCAAATTACTCAGCAGAGTTTTACTAATCTTCCTGTTTTGTCATATCATTTGATCTGTATCCCAACTGTTCTTTGTACTTGCAGATTCATTTAATTTCCAGTCACCCACCAAATGATTATAAATCTTGCATGGACATTCACATATGTATTCCATCTTTCATTTCACTGACTTAAATACTTTTTCATGTTTTTAATTCATGCAAAAATTCTTTAATATCATTTATAATGTTCTTATTTGCATCATCTACAATATCTTTAAAGTTGATTGACACACATTCCACAATTATTTCATTATGGAATTGATTGTTGTCATTGTTATAATCATAATGTTTTTAAAATGTAATTGTAAATATCTGAGCAATAATTTCAAATCTTTGAACAGTGGTCATTTGATCTCTTAGACTAACCATTAATATATTATCCTTCTGAAAATCTTCATAATTGATATTGTATTTTGCAATCACAATTTGTTCCCAATACTGGACACAGGTTTTAAATATTCTCACACATTTTTATATAACTATATCTTGTAGAATTAATGCATTTTCAGAAATCCTCATAATTTTTATCACCATATAATTAATATAGTTACAATCAAGTTTTCAATAAATATTCTTGATATAATTGTCAAATATATGTCTATTTTCTAATATTCTTGTAAGATAGGTAATTTCTACCGACTGTTGATATATAGAATTTTTAATAAGATTCATCATCATTTACTTGTTATCAGAACTTGCCTTGAATTAATTGTTTGAGAATCAGAAATAAAACCTGGATCAAATTTAAGTAAGTGAGCTTCTAATTTTCGAACAGTCATTACTGCTAACGCAATCCTTGTTAAAAGTTTCATTGTCAGATATAATTTCATTAAATATCTTTAATTTCGAATTCGGTAGAAACAGCATAACAATCAGATTTTTCCTTGCTTACACTCTTCTGCTCTCACCTATTTCCATCTACACCCTCGCATATATTTAATTTTCTTTCGATTGAAGAATAATCCCATTCCAAATCCTTTCCATTGTGTTTTTCATTCCAATTGTCCTTCAAAAGTGCTATTATATTTTCATGTCTCCTTTGAATCTCTTGCCCCCTGCTCATATTCCAATTTTCTAATTGATTCTCCCATTTGTCTTTCACTCATAATCTTCCCAAATGCCCTTCTATTTTATCTTCCCATCTCCTTCGTTAATTCTTTCATTATCTAGCTTTTCAGAACTTCTGTTTTCTCTTCAAATTTCGGCCACATTTCTTCTAACTGTTTCTTCTCCATATTCCTTTCTCCAAAGTTATTTTGTTATCTTCTTGCTCTTTTAAACTTGCATCCAATTGCTTCTCTATATATTCCAATCTTTTGTCCATCTTATAATATATTACAACCATTTTTGTTAATTAATATTTCGAACCACTTGTTCATTGTAATGTTCTCCCTCACTTCCTCAACATTTTTTATCTCCAATACTTCCTCCCATTCTTCATGCTCTTGAACTATTTGGTTATCCATATTGAAATTTCAAAGCATACATACCCCATTATTCAAGGTCCCTGTTTGGGTGGCAATATATACAACAAAGACTTAAATTATTAATAAACTTTCGACATTCGGCGTCATTTCATTTTAATATATAGCAGGGAATGGTTTATAAAAAAAATTAACTCAGTATCGTTTAATTTATCATGCTTCATATATCCATAACAATTAAAAAAAAAGAAACATAAAAAGCAAACCCAAATATATAACCCATACTTATTATTATTATTAACTTATAAATGTAATAAATATCCCATTCACAAATAGTCTGAAATTTTGCCTGGTGGTGTGAACACAGCAACTCAGAACTGGCAAGAGTTTCAGATGGGAGCAGAATGGTTTCGTTAGACCACTGAGGCCAAAATTGCAGTGGCAGAAAGTGATTGAAGATGGTAATCAGAAAGAACAAGAAGTATTCGCCTACCCTCTTGATACAAAAGTAAATATTCGAGAAAAAGAATTCTTGCAGTTGGTAATGAATGATTTATTGTGGGTAAAAACAGAAATGTTGGGGAATTTCAATCTTCTGAAGCAAATTACATAACTGTTGGGTAGCCTTGTGATGGCCATACTATTATTTTGATTTTAAGCGTGTTTTCTTCATTGGGAGCTGAACTGCCAGTACTTTATTTGTTTTTTAAAAAAATTTCGAGCGTTTTTAATTCAAATTGACGAAACTCGTCTTTACGCACAACTGGGAAATAATAAGAATAGAACGATTAGAAACATCGACTGCACCACGTTAGAAAAATGATAAGAAAATTGTTATATCAAAGATATTTGAGACCACTTCCCGTAACAGGTCTCGAGCCCGAGGCTGTACCTCACTTTTACCGTGTACCAGACCCGTCAGCGTCAATGTTTTTACTCAAGTCAATGAATACAAAATCCAAGATCCCACCAACGCCATCTATCTATCTATATAATAAAAAAAGGATGTATATTTGTATGTATGTATGTATGTATTTACGTTGTTCTTTATACAAATTTTATCGCGTGGACAGAATGCAACAAAAATTGGTATACGTATTCTGCCAAAATCGAGAACCGGTACTGTGGGGGTGACAAACCCATAGCATAAAGGTGGAAAGAATTGTAGTTTATTTATTTTTACGAATTTTCCCATAAGAGTTAATGTTATAATTTAGTGTAAAATTAATGCGCGCCAAGAGACCGTGACGTCACATTTATCCGTTGGCGCGTGATACAAACGAGGCTTTCACGCGAGACATTCACGCGCCATAAAAGTATGTAGTACTGTGGGTGTGAGAACCGACTAGCATTAAGGTGGAAATAATTATAATTAAAAAATTTGAACATTTTGTGTTAAATTACTACGCGGCAAGATACCGTGACGTCACTGCAAACGCGAGAGAGAGTCGTTTCTACGCGACGGTACTGCACAACAACAAAATAGTAGTGAAATGAAGCAGAAATATTTTTATTGAATAAAAAGTATAACTACATGCGGCAATACTTCATCTAATGATAATAAAGAAACAATTTGAAATACTTTACGATCCTTGAGGAAATGTAAGTTAATTTTCCTGCCATATTAGTGACTCGAACATTTGTTTACATTAGGAATGTAGTTAACAATTTCATAAATTTAATATTTACTAATGTCTGAAGGCAATACTCAAATTTTTTGGGGGGGATTGATGCAATAAAATTCAAAGTATTTTATAGCTGTTCAATTAATGCACTGTCGGTCGAAAGAATGTACGGAACTAGGAACAATTAGATTTAGGTTGTCATTTCTTGACTAAAGATTAATTTAATACTTTTCGGGTTTATATAAATAAGTACACGGGCAACACCGGGCACCCAGCTAGTAAAGAATAAAATTCTAGACCTACAGTTCCTTCGATGTGTTCAAGTTGAGCTTTAACTTCAAAATTCCCTCCAATCTGTGACTTGACAGCGGGAAATCAGATTTAAACACGAGAGGAAGGAAAAGCTGTGCGCGCACACGAACTTTTATTCCGGCCATTTTAGACAGAAACGGAGAATAAAAGTTTGGATGCGTGCGCAACTTGTTTCGCCTCACGAAAATTTAAGTGAAAAATAGCGACATTTTTGCTGCGCGCGCATCCAAATCTTTTTTTCGCGTCATCAGAGATGTGCTGCGCGCGCCTGAATGTGCTATGTTTTTTTAAAAAAATTTATTAGACAAAACTTTTATCTTACGATTATTTGTTGTTACATAAAATATTATAGTATATACAATTAAAATTATGTACATAATTAACATGGAAACTTGGCACTTAAGTTAATCCAGCAATTAACATAATTTTGCAAATTTTTCTTGTATTTTACTTTGTGTGTCTGAGGGGCATACTTTGTTGAGTTATGAGGGATCGCTGGTGTTGTTCAATATGATGGGATGGATTGAATGGGTGGGTGGGGTCTGCGGGTATGAGGATGGGGTGGGTTAGGAGGTGCCAGAGTGTTCTGGGGGAAGGATGAGGTCGATAGGGTGTTTTCTCTTGAGGCGACGTGCGCGTGGGGGTGGGGGAGGGTTGCAATGGAATTGCTGGATCGTGGTGTTGGGATGATTGAAGGTGCTTTTGATTAATGAGTTTACGGATTTGGTGATTATTGAGTTGACTTGGGGAAGTTTAATGTTGTGGTGGATGATGGAATTTCTGAGGTACCAGGGAGAGTTAGTGATGGTGCGAAGGATTATGTTTTGTTTGGTTTGGATTTTGGCTGAATGGGTTTTGGCTGAATGGGTTTTGGCTGTTGCTCCCCATATGGATGAGGCGTAGGACCAGGTGGGTTGAATTATGGAGAGATATACTAGGCGTTTTGTGTTGAGGGCGAGTGGGGATTTTCTGTTTAGGAGAGGATATAAAGTTCTGAATTTGAGGTTACTTTTAGAGAGGAGGTGTTTAATGTGTGGTTTCCAAGAGAGTTTTGAATCGAAGAGGAGTCCTAGGTAGGTGGTTTCTGTTTTTGTGGGTATTTCGGCGTTGTTTAGATAGAGGGGGATGTGCGGAGGAGGATTTTTGGATAGTGTGAATGGGACGGTTACTGATTTGGTGGTATTTATGCTGATTCGCCATTGTTTGGACCAGTGTTCTAGGTGGTTGAGCGCTGACTGAAGAGGTTGGATATTGGAGGTGAGAGAGGAGGTTTGGTAGGAGATGGCAAGATTGTGCTTGTGGCGGGATGTTGTGGAATATCGTGGGAGAAGATGTTGTATAGGAAGGGGGCAATGACGCGCTTCCTTGGGGGACTCCTGCAGCGATGGGGTGGGGTTGAGAGATGTGGTTATTTATTTTGATGAAGAAGGTTCTGTTGGAGAGGTAGTTGAGGAGTATTCTATAATGGGTGTCATTTAAGTAATCTTTGATTTTTGAGAGAAGGGAAGGATGATGAATTTTGTCGAACGCTTTTTCTATGTCAATAAAAGTGGTGATACAGGATTTACGTTGTTCGAAGGAGTTGTTTATGAGGTTGGAGAGGGAGTATAATTGATGGCAGCAGGAATGTTTTGGACGAAAACCGTATTGTGTGTCAGGAACTAGGAAGGAGAGTTGGTTGATTAGATGAGGGAGAAGTAATTTTTCAAATAGTTTGGAGATTGTAGGAAGGAGACTTATTGGTCGGTAATTTTCAGGGTGGGATTTTGGTTTGTTGGGTTTTGGTAACATGATTATGGTAGCATGTTTCCATTTGGTTCAAATGTGCTATGTAAGAGAGAATTTGAAGACCTCGTGTTGTGCCCACAAAGAGCAAATGAATTCAACTCAATACACACACTCATATCTCTACTGTCCAACTCTTCGCTGCGTCCTCCGTCTTTCTCCCGTGCTAACTGCCAACTGTCCTACAATAGGTGACTTCCCCTATATATACCCCTAGCCTCCTTGTTTTTCACTTGCTGCAAAATTACGTCGCAACGGCGCGGTGACAGAATCCCATTACTCTAATTCACGTTCCGGTCACTGGAGTCCTTCCGCCTTCCGAACCCCGACAATCGTGACAGGTCCAATTTGTCTTTGGACCTCTCCGCTCACAAGTGCGCGATACTAATTTCTCCAAATCCTAGGTCAACAAGTGCCTGGACCCTCATCATCCCAAGCAATTGCGCCATTATACACGCTCGCAGCTGCTGTACCTCGCCCCCGCAATTACTCAGGACTTGTCAGCTGCTCTCCTTTGTCCGACTCGCACAAAATCTTTTCTTGCAAGTCCCAAGCACTTGTCAGGTCATTCGTCAGAGACAAAAGCCTGCTCTAACATAGCCCCTTTGGGAACATCTGCTCGCCCACGTTCTGCCCTACGAATTCTTCTCGCCGTTTCCTAAATCAATAGGCTACTGGACCCGCAATCCCTCTTTAAACCTAATTGTCGCATCGCCACACTCTGTCTACAAATTACGGCTTCCTTTCTGCCGCTCACCAGCACTCATCCCAAACAAATGTCTTACCGCTCCGTCTTGTCACCTCGTGACAGGACCCGCGGTCCCTTTTCCCTCGCAACACGTGCAACACGTGCGCTGCCTTCAATCCAATGCATTATATTATATGCATTACAATATATATATATATATATATATATATATATATATATATATATATCCATTTTCGCCTCCTTTGTCGAGTAAACACCAATACAGAAATGAATATTTGGGGGCAAAGACAAGGTTAGGTTATGTGCTGTTTGACTCGCCAGGCAATGCGACGAGTCATAATTCCATCTGTCAGCGTCCGACACGACGAGACATGACTCGAGGTGTCTGTCTGGCTGTCACGAGGCGACGGTCGCGGACTGTCTCAAACCGTCGCGCCGTGTCGGACGCGACAGTTTCGCCTGGTGTGCGCCCCTCCATAAGGAGCCCATGTATTTTCTTCCTCGAGTCGTCGTCCGACAAAATGACTCCTCGCGTCGCTTGCAGTGTGCGGCCGGCCTTAGCCATTGTTGACTACGGAACTGCAGCTGCGTGTTATAAATCTTGTGACAATGGAAGAATCAGTAAAACTGACGAAGTTTTGTAACATTGAAAAAAGTAAAAGACTGGGAGGAGATAAGCTTTTGGAAAGACAGTTGTTCTGCGCTCACCGAAGCTGGTGGATGTGATTAAGAGAGGCTCCGTAAAGTTGTTGTCTCTGATATAGTTCGAGGTAGAATCGTCGTGAGAAAGGGGCCACAATTGGTTAGTGAAGAGTTCACAGAATAGCACTGAGTCGACGCCAGTACGTCGGTACGAGAGCTACAGCAGGCAACACAACACAGAATAGCATTACGCATTTGGTACGGGCAGCAGATCTCTTCTACGTAAAACCACAGGTGCCTGAGATAAGAGTTTTCATGTTTAACTTTCATAAACTTATATAAAATTTATTTAATGGTCAAATATTTATTTTGATTTAACGTAAGAAACCCCAGCCCACAAAAACAATTCTTAAGAGTATCAGCTCTCTCAAGTACTCTACTCTAGTAATTACCAAATTATGCCATTTTTTTAAGCGATAAAGGCTTGTTGCTGTGTCAAGCTGGTGACTCAGATCCTTGTCCCTAAAGCTGCGTCTTACTTTTTCGTGTTCGGATCCTGCCAAGAGTCTACGTTTCTAACTGTGATTGCTGTGTAACGGCGTCAGACCAACTTTTCCATAATGATAACAAGACGACGAAGAGAAATGTAGTCTGCAAGCTGTGTGTCTTTTTTAAAAATCACGACATAATTTCTGTGGACATTGGAGATTGCATCCGATCTCTGTCACGAGTCTCGTGGCTCAGGCTGTAGAGGCTCCACGGCGTTGGGACACTGAACCTGATGACAGAGCTTCGACACCTTGAGACTGTCCCAGCAACGCCATCTGTCTGATAGCTCAAGAGTTAAAGACACTTTGTGTTTTATTCTCAAGAAAATGAAGTGTTCATTAAGACCACTGAACTCTGACTAACATGTGGCCGAGCTCGTTGAAGCGAATCTTCAGCATTAACCAATTTATTGTTTTAAGATAGCTCAAGAGCTAAAGACACTTTGTGTTTTATTCTCAAGAAAATGAAGTGTTCATTAAGACCACTGAACTCTGACTAACATGTGGTCGAGCTCGTTGAAGCGAATCTTCAGCATTAACCAATTTATTGTTTTAAGGTACGGATCTTGTCCAAATCCAACAGCTGCAAATCCACAGCTGCACTGGAGATATCTGAACTTGTATTCGTCGAAGACTCCACTCGAGAAATTACAAATAGACACCAACGCCATCTGCGTGGTAGCTGAAGAGCTATTTTTGTTTACTTTCTTTTAAAGATAAAGAAATACTTGAGGGTGAATAAGAATAGCAAGACTTCGACCAACTTGTGGCCGCGGTCGTTGAGGTTGGTGACTTGACAATGTGGACTTCTGCATTTTGGGATCGAATCATGTCTGAGTTAAGATTTTCTTCTGTCATGTGGTAACTGACTCAAGTCCACAGACGCGTAAAGTTATCTACTTTGCATACGCTCAGGAAGAACACTAATCTTTTCTACTTACAAAGTCAGAATTTATGCGGTTTTTAGAGTAAATTTAAAAGCGTAGTTGGTATCACGACCTGGTGGCCAATCTTGTGATTCTACTTCGGATTCCTGGGGTTCGAATCCTGTCAGGGTTTCCATGTTTAAACAGCCGCTGAGGACGGGGACATCAAATTAGTGGTAGTGGAGAAATGAGTAATCTTATCTTCTTATAAATAAAAATGAGTGTATGTATATACATCATATGTATGTATATATGTTTATTTGTTCCGCATAAAAATCTACACCCGTAGAGCAAATATAACCAAATTTCGTACACGTGTTCTTTGCGACCAGGAAACAAACACAGTCGGGGTGAGACGCGTCTACCACCCCCAGAAGCGGGGGTGGAAATATTTAAACATGCTAAAACAGTCGATGTTTCAGTCGGATAAATATTTTTAGGGGTCAAAGATATCGAAAGTGTTATCTGAATATAATTTTCATCCTCTACACCCTGGGGAAAGGCCACCGTTAAGGTTTGGGGTGGAGAATACAAATCTACACCGGTGGAGCAAATTTCACCAAATTTCGTATAGCTCGAGAGGTTTCAGATGTCGTGTCCACCAAAGCTGCGCAGTCGTCCTCGCCTCTTAGGATGTAGTGGGGGTAACGATGAGCTCAGTTGAACACGATTCTTTGCTGCGACAACTAGGAACTGTTGATACTATTCTAAAAACATTGCCGCAAAGAAATATATTGTACTCAGTGTAGGTAAATTTTGTCTTTATTTATGTTATGAACATTTTTGTAAGTACTATTATTACTATTATTGTACTTCATTAGTTTCCAGGATGCAAAGTGAAACTATTAAACAAAAATTAGGAGGCAGTAAAATTATCCACAGCCAAAGTAGGGAAATTATTTCTAACGTATATAAATTCATAAGAAGGGAATGTGAGAGCGGGAATCCGATAAAACTTAAGAGTATCCAAGCTCGTGTGGCGGAGGCAACTGCAGCGGATTTTAAATGAAACGAGTGTCAGAGTAGAGGGACCACTTCTTCAACTCCACAAATGGTACGGTGTAGGGAAAAAAACAAATCTGAAGTGGACGATTTTGAGAAATGCGTCATTCGCCGAACAGTAAATGACTTTCATTTAACTAAAAAGGAGCGACTGACAATAAAGTCCGTTTTAAATGTTCTTAAGGGAAAAATTGGTTTTCAAGGTAGTTCTTGGACTCTCCGTATAATTTTACGAAAGCTTGGATTCCGATGGAAGAAATCAGGTACTAATAGGAAGTTACTGAGAAAAATGAGATTAAACTATCTCCGAAGTCTAGAACAATATAGAAGTGAAGGAAGACAGATTGTTTTAATGTGCTATCCAGGCCTTCGCGTCTGACGAAAGAGTTTGGGAATTATTAAATTTATAGAGGGTGAGAGTGACAGGCTTTGTTTACTCACTTGCTGGGGCATTTCAAGTTTTTCTCGGAACGAATCGGAGATTTACAAAGGTCCGAAACGTTAACACTACAGCCTTGCTGGTTGGCGTCTTTAAATTTAGTTTTAAATAAATTAGGTTCTAATTTACCTATACCAAATTTATGAAAATTGATTTAATGATATTCTAAATTTTTCTCTATTCGAAATCAGTTTATTGGATCCGTATATAACGTAAACACTCGCCTGCCAATAATTAACTTTCCACTTGGACTAATTGTTAGCTGCAAATATGTCTGTTATGGCTCTGGGTAAAGCCAAGAAATCAATTAAATGTTCCAAAACGTCACAAAAATTTGTTTGGTTGTGGAAATCTAGAGCAGCAATCGCATGTATCTGTTGCATAAAAAAATATATAATATGATGCTGTATTGTTTAAGATTACATACCGTCGTAGAAACTATTTAGAATTGTGAGAAATTGAACTGTAAGTATATCTGTTAATTAAGAACCACATAGAATAATAATAAAAAAAATTAAATTGTATCTCAGGATTGTAAATTGCCAGATGCAAGGCAGCATGCGCGAACTTCAAGCGAATGGGTTCTCCATCCATCCAATTTCAAAGGGGGAATATTATGTGGTGCGCTTTTCACATTTAACTGGAATATCAAGTATTTTTAAATTTTATTCTGAATTTCTTACTGGAAACGTGGCTTGCCGGTGCCGAGTAGACGACTGAGGACAATTGCGGGACGGATTAGGGAAATCTACAGGCCATGGTCGGTCAAGAAAGATATGGTCCTAAATTAGAATAAAGTATGGGTCACGTGTGGATGAGGACCAATCAGGACACAGTGACCATCAGCGCAGGAGAGTGAGGAGTCTCCAGCAACCACAGTGGACTTGTGCACGTTGTGTCCCGGCCGTCTGCTGCTGCAGCCACAGTCACTAACGGTAGACACTTCCCTCTCTGCTTCCACTTTCGCTCGTCTTCGAGTGTCCTCTGCCTCAGGGTCGGCGAAAATGAAGGCAGAATTCCTGGGTGTGTGGCGGAGTAAGGTTTTTGAAATTTTCCCAATTTTTATTTTTTTGGATTTATATTGATAATAAAGAGCCTTTTTTGCCTGTCCTTTGCAATTACAACAAGTTTCAGAAACTCCAATAAACTAATGAAAAGTGAGACGACGTTTAATGCTGAATATATTAATTATATTTGTCTGAGTCGCAATACACAAGTGATGGTGTGTGTGCAATCTTGAGGTTCTCGGACCATCATAATTACATTTTGGAGGCGCTTACTGTATCTGACCACTCGTCCGCCGTAAGAGATCGCTGTTCTTCACGGCGTTAATTGTTTCTGTCTCTCATACGTATTTATTCACACGTCACTGTCGTGTATTGCGACTCTTAAAAGTGATTAAACCCTTCAACCTTCACCTCACTCAGTGGATCAGTGGTTGGAGTCCAGGTGAGTGTAACTGCAGCCGAAAGTTCCCGGTTCGAGCCTCACTCACAGCTTACATTTTTTTCTGTCTCTTCCAGATCTTTACCAGTAGTAAGTTTTTTGCGTCGAATCAATATAATTCGGGATCAACAGCATTAATCGAATTTCAATATATATTATCTGCATATAATATCCACCTCTTTCATGCTTGTGAGTGATGCACCCTTAAGGGTTGGGGGATGGAGTGGCATCACATAAAAATAACGCAAACACATTCGAGTTTGCAGTCGAATCATGGATTATGCATGTCACTAATTTTGACATTCAAATTTACGTTTAACCCCCATTGGTGGGGGTGGAAATTACTCAAACATGTCCGATGTTTGCGCTTAATATTTTTCGCAGTCAATTCAATTCATAATATTTGTCTTTATGTTGTTTGTGTAAAATTTCAACCACTTTCGGGCTTAGGAGGAGATCACGCCTACGGGTGATATTTGGTGGTGCGTTACAGCAAAATAATGCCCATACAACCGAGACTGGAATAAAGTCCAGGGATATGGAATTAGCTGAGTTTATTTAAGACAATCTGGTCAATGAGCGTGGGTAAGTGGTGGTGGTGGATGGTGTTGGGTAGGGGTAAAAAATTGCAAACGGTCAATTTTTGCGTCTAATAAATATCCAACTTTTTGTTTGTATATATGTATATTATCATTAATGTAACATACTTTATTATATTATTATAAATTGAGATATTTCCTGAAGCTTTGTTACCTATCAACATTGTTTGGATACATAAGAACATTTTGACCATATGCAGGAATGGCAAAAGAAATGAAGGTTTACTTGTGGGAGAAAGAAATGAAACTACAACTTTTAATTTTGTGCTTATATTCATTTTCAGGTAGACTATTTGTGGATGCAAAGAATACACAACATACAGAAGTAGTTTGTGATGACTTCTTCATATTCATAGAATTTTTACAATACAACTTTCTTAACAGAGATTCAAATATGTGCATTAGTTCTAAAAGCATGCGTTCATCCAAAAACAAAAACACAACACATTATTCCTTGCAGATTGCTTTCAGGTACATAGTTTATTTCCCACCAATTGTACAGTTTCACATGTCACACAGAGATTGTGACAAAGAGTGAATTCATTGTCACGTGCAGATTTGTTTAAGGCACGTTCCAGAGTAGTTGGTAAAGACTGGAACCGGAAAGTGGTCTCGGGGTCCTTCCGTTGATGAACTTACTCAAACTCGTATTGTTTGCAAGGAAAATGTGTGTGTCGGAAGATTCTTACAAGTGGCTGTTAAAATAAATACTGTATTTACAAAGCAATTGATCAATATAGTTTCTAGTTTAGAAAGAATTTAGGACTCATGCATGCTCTTTAATTTTAAAATTTAATTGTAATACATTAATAGCACTGCATGTGGATTTATGCCCATGCACAAGTGAAAGGATAACACAATTATAGCGAATGAGATGAATTTTCCACTTCCGCTCCCTCGACATAACCACGGTGGTTCTTCTATGGAACAAAAGTACGGGCCATTTTACAAATATTAATATTATCATCTAGTTACATAAAAACTGATCTAACAAATTATATTAAACATTTATATATTGCTCAAATTTCTTTAGATTCACGAAGAAACAGATGGGTATCAAATGTTCCTAAGAAGCCTTATTTCTTAACGGTCTCTCTTTTTGGTTTGTCGTTCTGTGCATTCAGAATAGTTTATCAACTATTAATTTTAAAGTTGTTAATGAGGTGTTCACCAATGCTCTCACACTATTTATGGAACGTGAAGTGGAAAGTTAATCTTTTCTTATATATTAAATATTTATCTACACAGAGTTCTAATGCACGTGTGAGAAGGAAGATAAAAATGAACATAATTCAACATACAATAGTTTGTATTTACACAGACATTTACAACAAGCATTTACATATCTTTATTACACAGATTTTACATTAATATTTTTTTACAAAAATGTCTGCCCAATGTTTTGATAGAGTTGGCATACAAAATATAAAACATATCTATGAAAATATTTAAACTCATTAAAAACAATGATACAAACAAATTATTTGTAATCGAATGTTTTATTGTTAACAAACTTTTAAGGTAAAAATATGCCATTTCTTTACAATATTATTTCTTAACATTGGAATGTAATAATTTGGGAATATTGTGTATTAACATGTTTCAGATAAAAAATCATAATGAATAAATTCTTAGAATATATATTGACTCTTCCCGTATTACCTTCTTCAGCTTTTTGATTTTAAATAGACAATATATGTTTTCCGGTTTTATCACTTTGCTGTGTACTCTAGAATACAATTGATACAATGTACTAAGACTTAAAATTCCAAGAATTAAGTCAGATTTACAGCTGCCCTCCTTATTGTCTCAGTGTGGAACATATTTTGCAATGATTAAGAAAGTTCAATTAACAGCAATTGCGGAAAAAAAGAATTTTTTTTATTATTGGAAATGAAAAATTTTAATGTTTGTAATAGCAACTATCTGCTAGCAAGACAAAATTTAAAAAAATCATTAAACATAAAATCAAAAAATTTCATAAATCTGTCAATACCACTTTTAGAGCTAGATTTATGTGATATTGGTAATATATTCATTTATTCAGGTTACTACAGAATCAAAATATGTACACTAATTTATAATATTTATATAGATTTCTTCTGCATAGATTTATTTTTCTCTGTAAGATTTAATAAATATTAGTACTCTAAAAATCTACTCGTAGTTAGGAAAAGGTCACCAATCACTACTCTATGACCAGTAAAGGTATACCGGAATTTCAACCTGAAACATCACCTCATTTCAAAATGGTTTTTGTTGCAATAAATTCAGAATTACAATTAGAATTTTGGAAAACCTATAATGTGTTTTCAATTATCAAGGCTAAGCACCTCAATATTTCAAGTTGAAAAACATGTATACATTAATAAATTTCTTGTCGAGATAAATTTTGATTTTTCATTCTCCATCCATACACAAACAACATATCACACAAAAATATCTCCGCAACATCAGCGGCAAGTGAATATTTGCCTGATGCAAACATTTTAATTTTTCTACAAAAATAATTAAACCATTTTTCATAAACTGTAAAATAATTGCAGGCTAGTTAAAGTTAAAAATTTCTGTAAGTAATTTACTTTTTAAAATCTGTAATCATAGTAAAAGGTAATTATTCAATAACATAAAAGAACAAGGGTCCTGCCTCGTATATTCTACAAATTTTAAAATACATTAGAACTCTATCATATTACAATTATAGTACAGTTTATTGCAATCTGATTAGAAAATAAATACTTTGTTAGATTTTAACGTTTAATATCAGTCACCAAATACTCTTGTTCTAATATGTAACATACACATCCACTCAATTCCAGGTAGCTCATTGTGGTTACAAGGTTAAAGTCTCAGAATGGAAGTTCTCGGATTCTACTTAATATACGGGAGACAGGTCGAGGGTCAGGTTCCGGATGGCGTTGGTGCGGCTTGTGCGCGACGATTTTATAATTTGTAACACCATAGTTTTGCAATCATGGCACACTGTCATCTCCAGGCCCTTCAGTTTTTCCTTTTTCACCTCTGGCCTTCCCAGTGTTTTTGATCTACTCAGGATGCTCCTGTAAATGATTGGTAAGAATAACAACAATATTCATATACCTGCAATATTAAAGTAAAGTAAAGCATAATATTAAGGAGAAAATAAATAATACATAACAAACAGCAAAATGTTCAATATAAGGTCTAAATGCCCCAAGGAAACAACACAGCTTATATACAAATGTAGTAAAGTTATTATTAAAAATCAAGTAAAATTTAATTTGTAAGTATCTGTTGTGGAAGCCAAAGACAATCAAGTAAACTACAACTAACTGCATGTTGACACAAGGCACCTCCCAAATTTTTGAACTTTGTTTCTTCATTTAAAATAATTTTTTGTCAAGACAAATTACATATTTTCCAATCTTTTCCAAATTATTTGTACTTAATGAATATTATTTGGAAATTTTAAGAATATACTTCTGTTTCCATAGTGAAAATGGTGTGTGACGATGCTGTGGAGTGCTGTTGGATTCAACAATAGTGCACCCTGGTTTCCCAACTGTTCATCAAATCATGCTTTCTACACAATTCCTAGGAAACACATTAGAAATAAAGGCATATGCACACTAGTGTGTGTCACCACCATCATGTGAGTTGACAGGCCCAAAGGACTAAAAATGCTGACTATGAAGAATTCAAATGAAAAGTTTGTAAATGAGACATACTATTTTTACTGCTTTTGTTTTACAAATGTGCATTGTTGTAAAATTTATAAACTTTGTATATTTACCTGAAAAAACATTATAGCGTATAGTCACACAATGACTATCATAAAAATAAAAACTGTACCTCCTATCGCTAGCAGTTGTGGAGGCAGGACTTATTGCCGGCAGGGACTGTGGTCCGTCGATGCTGCCCGCCATGCTGGAACTCATGCCCGATGGAGGGGCGGACATCGACTCTCCTCTGGTGAGATGAGGACTGGATGGAGCGCTGCCTACGCTGTTCCTGACAGCATCCGGTACCATGAGCCGAGATACAAGGGACCTGGGGAAAGACTCCTTGGTTTCTTCCTCCGGAGAAGACAGCCCCGGACTCAAAGCGAAGACCGGCACCCTCGAGAAGTGCTCGGTGGGGATCCTCATCTGCACAGATATTTAGTAGTGGTGACATCTCAGTTTCAGAGTAAATTGGCAACCAAAAGCAACACTACATATATTAAAAGGTCATCTATATAAAGAAAATAGTATTCATAAGTTTTTCAATTAAAAAATAGCTGTACCTTTGAGTAGCACTTGGCACAGACAGTCCTCTTGCAGAGTTTGCAAAGTTGACCCCAAGGACCAAATATACCGAACCTTGTCTTCAGGCAAAGGAAGCAAACCTATAAAGAAATATAATTGTAACTTGTAAAAGAAAACCATTCTCAAAATAAACACATAGAGATAAAAATAGAAACAAAAAGACACTAAGCAACAAGTGTCACATCACACAAGGGATCAAGATAACGACACTCACTTTTCTCTTCTCGACGTCATCTTTCACGTGACCTTCTACGGGCAGACTCTCCAGTTCAGCTTTGGTGAGGACACTTCTGATGTGGACTATTTCTTCCAGAGTGAGAGATAAGCACTCCATTGCTTGTTGCCAATTTTTCTACAAGAAAACAATTAGAGAATTAATTCACTGTTTTTATAGCTTTTTTTCACTTAAACATTTCTTAAATTAATTTACTTCCCAACATTAATTAGATTAACCATGTTTAAGTAACTTGTATGTAATACAAAAATATAGTGAAATTGAGTATTAAACACATGGCTTTGAGTGTGTTCAGAAACATATTATTTTACTGTCTCCAATTTGCTTACATTTTACAAATTATTACAATGATTTAATTCACAGCCACACTAGGTTACAACGTCAACACAGAAAGAATAAAACAGGTGAAATTCAACGGATAAAGAAAAAACTCAATGTAAAAGTTATATGTAAATATTTGAAGAAGGCACCAAATATTATGCAACACAAACTTTTGGATTTCAGAATACAGCCTCCAAATGTACTCGACATTTTACAAAAGTGTAACTTTATTAAACATAATCATTGTCGCTTGGCAGTAGCGTTTCACTCACAGAGTGTATGAGTTCGTCCTGAAGCGAGGTTCTGGACCAGGAGATTTCCTGCATGGCGGACCCCAGCAGGTTGCCAGAGTCCGTGGTGGCGGAGCTGGCCGGTGACAGCGTGGGACCTCGCGAGTGTGGTCTCGAGTGGGGCACAGAGCGACTGCCCCCGGGTCCGTCCGCCGCCGCAGCCCCCGCAGAGTTCTTGCACACCACGATGGTGTGTCTGCGCATCGACGCCCTCCGGCTCGGACACTGCGTCGCCAGGTCGTAGGCTGAGGACAGGAACCACCTCGGTCCGTTATTACACGGGAAATACTTTCAACGAGAAAAAAATCAGTAGACTGCACATAAACCTAACTAAATACATGCACTATTACATTTTAAGTTCCACTACAGAGCTTCTAGTTTAAAACATGCGAATTTATCTAATAAAATATCTATACTAATCGTAAATGGTGTGCTCTTAATACTTGGCAAATCGCCATCAGAATGTTTAAAAAATATTTATATTGCTTTTTTAGGAACAATAAACATAAAACCGTATAGTTTTATTTATATGACTTCTATATACTTATAAATGTAAGAACACAGCCAAATTACTCCTTTTTTTTATCAGGTACAGCGGACGTTGCCTTGGAAATTTATAAATATTTGGCTAATATTTAAAGTTGAAGAATTTTGGAAATGTGAAAATTATTATTCCATTGTACTCGTGAAGAAATCCTAGATTAAAGACGAAACGTTGCGTTAGTATTTGAAGTGTTTCTGTTAATTATTTATTTCTGACTAATTTGACTATGTTCATAATTTTTTTTTAAAAAAAAGGTATTGTTGCAAAAGTGTATTTTAAACAAGTCACTCTCAAAACTAAAATCTTTCCCCGCATTGGCCACTTACAAAACTACTTAAAAGTAGACTATTTCTGCACGTTACGTGACAACCACTGGAACGGCCACAATAATAGCAAAATTGGCTCACATAGAAATGCAACTAGGACTATTTCAAGCAGACTGACGAAAACAAAACAACAGCAATTTCTTGCAAAGCGAACATGAAATATAAAAGCTTTAAAACTAACTGGCACTTTCTATTTGATCCACCAACTTTCTTTAAGACAAGTAACTTATTTCATGCCTCTCATCAAAGTTAAAGCTCAAGACAATAAGCGCATTTTCTATCCCCAGCCTTTACGTCGATTTCTGGCAAGCAAACGCTGGTCACGGCAAGCATGGATGTATTGTTATACAGCGAATAGGCTCAAGTTAATGCAAGTGCCACGAGACACAGAGTTGGCGCTAGAAGGAGATGCTCCATGCCCATGCTGACAACACGGAGGTTAAGAGATGGATAGCGTACACTCGAGGGCGCTGTCAACGTAGCTGTGGTACTCGTCATGGGTGAGGATACCTGTCCGGTGCCAAGGGTTGCGCCCGCCCTCAGGAGCGCCGCCGCCATTGTGTGCGACCGGTGGCGATCGCTCGTCCTCATCGTCCTCGTCGTCGTCATCATCACTCTGAAACAACACACACTGTCTTCACTACCTCACCATTACTTTAGGTTCTAGTTTATACAGAATTTTTGTTTTGTTTTGAACAAGAGTAAACTTAACAGAAATATATTTGCAGAGTTCTTTCTATGTTTTTATTTACAACGTAATATTTTGGAATCTTTGCTATCTGAAGATGGAATTAACCAGGTAAAAAATATAATAATATTGCCACATAAAAAAATTAAAAATCATAATTTTATTTTATATCATGAAAGTGCAATTTTGTTATATATTTTCGACTTATATATCCATTAATAATTATATTCCTAAAATGTTACATAATTTTAAATTTAAAAATAAATAAAGGGTTTAAAATGAAAAAAATATTAAGTCTGATTGAAAATAATGAATAAGAAAGATGGCCAATACAGACAAAAAAAGGGGTAATATAAATGCCACACAACGTTTCTGGGATCCTTGTTCCTTTCGTCAGGTGCTAAGAAGAGCCTAGAGAAACACAACTGCACAGGTCTCTTCTTAGCACCTGACGAAAGGAACAAGGATCCCAGAAACGTTGTGTGGTATTTATATTACCCTTTTTTGTCTGTATTGGCTATCTTTCTTATTCAAATAAAGGGTTTGTTACCTTTGAAAAGGTTCTATAATTTTTTCCTAAAGAAATTCGCCATATTAGCATTATTTATTTATTAACTGTATTTTGTAAGATAATTTATTATGAAGCAAAATTGAATTAAAAACAAGTTAAGATAATAGTTGCTGATCCCATCCCTGAAAACATCATTTTTACCAATCTGAAGACAGAACTTTATAGATGTCACACTTGTGCTTCTAGGATTACTAGCATTTTTTATAAAATGATGCTTTTCGTTTTCACGTAATTATTCTATTTTGGAATCAATAATTAAAAGGATTTGTCGTGGTGGGTTGAGCCGCCATTTCACCTCTGACGGATCTGAGAGTTCTAGAGACGTTACTGGGGTAAGTTTGAGTCAGCGGCATGGGCGACGAGAGACTTCGATTGGGGGAACTGGGTTTGTAGTTCGACCACGTTTGGGCAAAGCGCCCAAGTCAGTCGCCAAAACGTCTCTGGAATAACGGAAACACCGCACAAAGGGAACTTCAAATGTCTGTCAAAGTGGCAACAATCCACCACAAATATCCAATTATCAAAATCATTAATGGCCTCTAATTAGTATTAAAATATATATAGTATAATATAAAATGTACAAATATCACAACAGTAAAATCATTAGATTGTAAAGTTTCCTCAATTAAAAAAAAATTGATGGAACCATAATAACAATAGACCAGTGTACGGTCAAAATGATTTCTTTAACGTTAGCTTATATTTTTCATTTGTTATTATGTTCTATTTAATGTTTCTAAAATACTTGAGGATGAATTGTGACATGAAAGCTTCCTCAATAATAAATATTAACTCAATTATTAATAAGGCCAAAACAGACAATTAAAAAAATGAAGTTTATTTTAACATGTTTCAGTCGCAATGAGAAGCCTCAAACGGTTTACAATAAAGATATGTAATAGTGAAAATGATTTCGATGCTTTATTATAATCTTTGATTATCAGTTATTTTGTAAAATTATATCTGTAATTTAATATATTTAATGTAAAACCTGACGAGGGTCCACATTACGAATTAAAACATTATAATTTTTAATTTTCTGTTATAGCCTTTAATAATTTAAAACACACCAACAAAAATTATTATTAAATAGTAATTCATATAGAGAACGGTTGTTATTATTATCTGACCTCTTTCTTCATTATTTACTGTCGACAACATTCCACCGCACGCAAATGGATCGATTAAGAAAAAACTTAAAATAAAACAGACCATTTGCAAAATTTTGATATTTACCGATATATATTGTAGTAATTAGTAATTAATCCATTATTATAATTGGAAAGTAAAGGACTCATTATTAGATATAAAGCGGACGCCGCAACACAGACGCGGCGACACAAAGAGTGCATTGTTGAGATGGTACGCGCTCAAAAATCTAGGAGACGAAGTTAGTTAGTTGGACGGCAGACACAGATGCGGGCAGATATCTATTCAGAAAATTTGCAGTATAAAAAGTTTTGGCAGTCAACGGCGAGAAGCGAAACAGTAGAGTCCAACGGCGAGATATAATAGTTTAAATAAAACACAAGTAAACAGTTTTGACGGAGAGACTTATAAAATCGCAGTTTGGAAGCAGAAGTTTGCTTCACAAACTGAACTAATTTTTAACATCGAGAGACTTCCAGGAGACCGACGTCCGGAAACTAGCTGATGAGATGATCGAGGTTCCAGAATAGCAGAGATCCAGAGCAGCTACCGTGTGTTCGAATTCTAATGAGTAGAATCAGTGATATCCCCAAATCGTGTGCACAGAAAACCCAAAATTGAGACCTGGGCGGCCGTAAGTAGAAAACTCTAAAATTTATTGTAAACCACTTTTTAAAAGATACGTCAGATCGTTCTTTAATTATTTAGTTTCTTTAATTATTTCGTTTCTTTAATTATTTCGTTTCTTTAATTATTTCGTTTCTTTAATTATTTAGTTTCTTTAATTATTTCGTTTCTTTAATTATTCACTTCGTTAATTATTTACTTCTTTAATTGTTTAGTTATTAAATTTAAATTCAAATCTTTAATCTTATTTTCGTCCGCAACAAAATTCCTCGAGGTTCAGACGAATTAACTTCAATAAAAAGCTAAATGTAATTATGATGATTGTATAAAATTCACCCATTTATCAAACCCAGATAAAGACCCTGAGATTCAAAATATTATATTGTATTTAAAACCTTAATAAATTTGATTAATTGTTTCCCGTAAAAAATCTTTTATTTTATTTAGACGCCTTTTTTATTACAATATATTTAGTGATGTTTAATTTCTTAGAATTTTCTGCTACATTCTTAATTTTATTGAAGTTCCCCTTTCAGTTTCTTCGAAACTATTGCAAGGTTAAAAGAATAAAAACGTACAGTGTAGCTCCTTTTCCTTTTTTAAAAAAAAACAATAAATAAGAACCTTGGACTTGAAAGTCTTTCGTTCTCCAAGAAGGTGAATGAATATTCCATGCTTCGTTACGAGGCTGTCTATATTCAGTCCCTTAAGCTAACAACTGCAAACACTCAAGGTTCTCCTCGCCAGGGAGAAATATCAATTACTTTAACGCGGTCGCAGTTACTCAGATGCTATAACAGTCAGACTGGTCTCAAACAACGGATTAAATTAACGCTTTGTCGGTCAAGTTAAATACGAGTTTGTTTAAATTACACATCATAATAATAACCATATAGAGTCTCGATGATAAATGACTATTGATTGTTGTGCCAGCTTTCATGTCACATTCATCGTTAAATAGTTTACAGGCATACCTCCAAAATTCCCAGTAACTGGAAAATTGCAACGATAATACTAATTAACAAACCAAATAAACAAAAATCCAACCGCAGCAATTACAGACCCATCAGTCTCCTACCAATACTTGCAAAAGTCTTCGAAAAACTACTTTTACCACAACTAAAAAAAACCAATCTAGCACTTAATCCCTAACCAACAATTTGGATTCCGAAACAATCACTCCTGTCCTCAACTTCTTAACATAGTAACAGAATACATTCTTTGAAAACAAAAATATATATTGTAATATACTCAAATGGAGGTCGTTAATTAAATAAAACATTAATAAAATTTACAAACAAAAGATTTATTGTGGCAATAACTCAAACAATTACAAATTTCAAATATTGAATTTCTCAGGGTCGTCACTGGGTTTGATAATGGACACTTTAATTATGTTTAAAAATCTTATTAACAAACAAATCACAATTAAAAGAAAATAAATTTACTCGACAATTAAACTAGAACGAAATTTAAAATGAGAACGAAATTAAAAATAAAAAGATTGACTCTGATTAACAATTTTAAAAAGGAGATCGAAATCTGACGTCTATCTTTCAATTACGTTTACATAATTAATTGTTTTGTAAATTGTTACTTAGATATGCGCAGCATTCCAGCATGCCTTTCATTTTCGAAAACACTATTGCGGGGTTTTACACTGCTTCTAAACTCACAGATCTTACACCAAAATTTTAAGCCAAAATTTTATATAATGTCAGGAACACGGATGATCCTCTTTTCGTCATCTATCGGTTGACCGCTCGCCCTAGGTGACTTCTGCTTGCCTGAAGTGAACTCCGTGGCTTGCAGATTTACCAGTCTTTACTGCATTGACCTCAAACTGAAATTTTACTGTTTCTGGCCGGCTACGGACACAAAACTGCTTTTACTTAGCAGGTTTCGACGTTATGCTTTTGTGAATGTTTTACTTTGTCCTGAGAAATGTTCAGGCACCGCCCAACTCTGTTGAATGCTAATTGCCAACTCTGTTGAATTCTCCTCCCAAAAACTGTTATACCTCGACGATATCTTTCCGCGAACTGTTATACCTCGACGATATCTTTCCGCGAACTGCTTCTCTCAATATTTCCCTGCGAACTGTATCTCACCATATCTTCCTGCGAACTGAACTATCGTCTCGCAATTTAGCGCGGAATACGCCGTTTTTCGGACCTTCCGACAAAGGAACAGAGACGGGTTTTCTATTGTTGTTCCAAAAGCTCCTGCCACAATAAAGGATTTCTCTAGCAATTTAATTTTTTATGTTCACACAATTAATGTCCTAATTAATTGGCATTACAATATCTAGTCACATTCTTGGATTCTGAAAAAGCATTCGACAAGGTTCAGCAACCCTCAGTCTTCTTCAAATTAAAACCTCAGCTATCCACCACCTACTTTAATCTCGTATCCAACTATCTTAAAACCATTCATACCTTGTAAAATACCATTTCTCCCCAATATATCCTCTTCACTCAGGGGTCCCTCAAGGTAGTGAGTGTCCTTGGCCCACTCCTATATTCCATCTACACCCATGATATCCCCCAAACAACCGCAAGTAAACTGCCATATTTGCCGACGATTTAGCCATACTTTGCCAGTCCCATGACTACGAATCGGCTATAATACAACTGCAAACTGCCGTTAACCATGAAGCCATTTGGGCAGATAATTGGATAATAACCAAAAACCCAAACAAATCCATCACAGTTCCTTTTCCCCTAAAATATACCATTCACTAACAATTTCTATATTAACAACACACCCATTCCAAACAAACAAAACCATAAATACCTTGGAATAATACTCGATTCAAAACTGTCACCAACACACCAGTCACATTAAAAACATAATCAATCACCGCTTTAAAATACCATTACTTAATCCTAATTCTCCTTTATCTCTTTCAATGAAAAAATTAGTTTGAATATCCATTATTTCTCCATTATGGAAGTACGGCTGGAACATCCGCAGCCCAACCACACATCAACAAGATCCAAACATACCAAAATAAAATCCTTTGTTATATCACAAACTGTCCCAGGAACTTCTCCAATTCCCGCATCCACAGTGACGTCAATATTCCACATATCCATCAAACATTACTTCTTCAATATAAAAAAGACATAATTCACCCCAACCCGTTAATATCCTCTCCTCCGACTCACATCCAACATCGCCGATTAAAAATAAAAAGACCGAGAGACCTAATTAATATCCAATAAATATAAAGGAGGTGAAACAAAATGTGCTCCACAATATATATATATATATATTTTGTAATGAATAAAAAATAATAGGATAAATAAATCAATTGATTGCCCCACGTTGGTGAAGCCAATTTGTAATAAACACAGCGGGATTAATTAAACACTTATTGCAAAAGATTAATTAATTATTTGAATTCCATAGTTGGTTTATGAATCAATTATATTATTTTTTTATTTAAAGTTGAGGATTGCAAAATAATTACGAAACTCTTTAGAAACTTTACAAGACAATTTATACGCTTATTCAGTTGAAATTTACAACATTTTTTAAATGAAATTATTTACATTTAAAGTTTTTTAATTTTGATAGATTTACAACTCTTTTCTCAGGGTCATTTATCTGGGCCTTCTAAGTAAAGAAACAACCTTTATATTTACGTTAAACAATCAAATTCCTTTACAACCTAAGAAGTTAAACAATCAAATAAAATGTGAAATCGAAATCTGACGACTTTACCTTTAATTATAGTTTACAAACATGATCAAATTTGTTCGTACTTACAAACCATCTGCTGGTACCAGGCTTAACTCTCTTGAGCTCGGGTTCACCTCACAATTCACACTAAAAGGCCATAAAATCACTGAATTTACATTTGATTAAACAAAAACACGGTCGTAACTTTCGGGTCTCTCATCTGGAAACTCCTTCTGGATTATTGGTTGGACAAATTGTTCCGAATTATTTCTCTCTGGAATTGGTGGCGGTCACAGTACTTATAGATTATTATTTCGGCGTGATTTATTTGATTACTGCTTGTAACTTTTTCGTTGAAAACTGTCCAAAACGTCTTACTCCAATTTAACTTTTAATTTTTCCCGATGAATTTGTGCCTGCCACCCTGCTCGCTGTCTGGTTTTCAACTTATGACTTGACTTCCAACACCCGACTCGCGGCCAAACAAAGCTCGCCTTACATTGTCGCCTTTGAAATTGGCGCCGCTAACAATCCACCACAAATATCCAATTATCAAAATCATTAACGGCCTCTAATTAGTATTAAAATATATATAGTATAATATAAAATGTACAAATATCACAACAGCAAAATCATTAGATTGTAAAGTTTCCTCAATTAAAAAAAAATTGATGGAACCATAATAACAATAGACCAGTTTACGGTCAAAATTATTTCTTTGACGTTAGCTTATATTTTTCATTTGTTATTATGTTCTATTTAATGTTTCTAAAACACTTGAGGATGAATTGTGACATGAAAGCTTCCTCAATAATAAATATTAACTCAATTATTAATAAGGCCAAAACAGACAATTAAAAAAATGAAATTTATTTTAACATGTTTCAGTCGTAATGAGAAGCCTCAAACGGTTTACAATAAAGATATGTAATAGTGAAAATGATTTCGATACTTTATTATAATCTTTGATTATCAGATAATTTCTTTGTAAAATTATATCTGTAATTTAATATATTTAATGTAAAACCTCACGAGGGCCATATTACGAATTAAAACATTATAATTTTTAATTGTCTGTTATAGCCTTATTAATAATTTAAACGACACCGACAAAAATGATTATTAAATAGTAATTCATATAGAGAACGGTTGTTATTATCTCCTTTATCTGACCTCTTTCTTTATTATTTGCTGTCCACAACATTCCGCCGCAAGCTAATGAAAACTGGTTTCCCGGTCGCTGCACCAATTAAGAAAGTGGTTTTTTCTTCAATACATTCTATTTAGTAATTACTATACTTTATTTATCATAACTATGAAATTAAGCGTTACTTCCACGAGCACTTGACCTGCCTTACGAAATAATTCAAATAACCATTTAGGACCTATGAAAGTTTTGCCTCAAAATAATTCAATCTTTCTTAGAGAGAAAATTTCCAGAAAATCTGTCTCCAAACGACGACAATTTCGGAGTTAAAAGTTTTTATTCGACTGGTAAGTCTGGGGCCAGAATGAATGTAAATCACTTCTCAATACATCGCGAATGAAGCATGACCGCGCGGGAAGTGCGTATATTTCTATTCATTTTACATTCCCATATAAATTTATATAGTAATAATTATGAGAAGCTCAGCCCTCTGGCGTATCAGCCATTAAATGCCGAAACGATCTGTTGCACCAGTTCCGACAAATATAAAATTAATTTATTTCCCAAGGACATCAAGTTTACCTTCTTTCATGTGTATTTTTTTCCTCACAATTCTTTATTGCTATATCGCCCGAGTGTCTGGAAGTCTCAACAGCGACTCTGCAATCGCCACTTAGACGCAGGTGATAGTTTAGTCTGTTTCTTTCTTCAAATCGCGTGGGAGTCAAACTTGGGTAAGAGAGAAAGCAAGAATCGTGATCCTTCAATCCAATGGCGCAAGGATCTCACCCACCGTTCCTTATTGTAAGCCCCGAATGTAACTAATCGCTGAGCTAACGTAGAATTTAACTCCTCAACAAGAGATACAAACCTCAAATACAAGTTGTTCAATCTCCAAAATTCTGAAGCCGTTTAAAGTTTGAAGGCTGATTGTTGATGACTGATTCAACACTTTGGCAGATCTACCAGTATTATTGAAGTAACGTGTCATGAACTAAGAAGAGATTAACGACATTGTACGTTTAGGAGTATTCAGAAAAACATGAACATGTATTTTTATCTTATTTACGCAAAACAAATCAAGGACACGTCATTGGTGTTAGAAGAATATTTTACTGGAAGTTCATCAATTTTAATATTTATTTCATTTTGTGCTATCAGTTCTATTATTTAGAAAATATGATTTCTTGATGTTGTGTAGGTAGAATTTAAATCGCAATACTCCCATTATTTCCAGCAAAATAGCCTCAAAAGCCAACATACACCTAAAATACAGCCCTGTATAAAGGAATATAGAGACTAAAAAGTCGCAACACGTTTAATATCAAATACTAAAATTCCAGATAAGGAATATAAATATTTCGCAAGAGTGAATAATAGATCTAATTACATCTGCAGTCATCAAATTAAAAATTTGCTAATAATTTGTATAAAATGATACATTATTACTGTAATTAAACAAATCTAACACATTAATATTCAACATATTAATTACATAAATTTAAGCTTTGTTGGTGATAATTTTAAATTATAGCAACGTAACCGTCTGTATTAAAATTCATTGTTATATATATATAAAAATTATGGAAGCCATATTTCATTCAAAATTATTTTCTATAGTATTAAATATTTTTTTGGAAATTGGCACTTTCTGAAATCAAATTGTAAGTTTGAATTAATTTTATACAATTTAATGTTGTCAACACATGTTGAAATTATTTTTTCAATATTAAAAATTCAACATTCTGGAAGAAGTTGTATCTAAAAAATTAATTTATTACCGTCTCATCTTATTATTGACATGTGAAGACTCAAATTAGGGATGAAACGTAGTTTAATTCTGTTTGTATTGCTTTATTGTCAATTCTACCACTGAAGGGTTGTTCTGACTTATTGGTCACTATATTTATTTATTTTGTTTTTACACGTCAGATAAAATATCAATTTTTTTAATATTCTGATTGAGCAATGAGTGAAACAAACGTGCCGCGACATAGAGGTGTCGGTCATTCTTCCACGCCGTGAAGGTTGAAAACTGCGACAGATTGAAAGAGGAACCAAGTTGCGCTTATTTCTATGAGAGAAGAGAACGCGTGTACTCGGGCAGACCCTCGTCTCCGTTAAAGAAGGTAATTAGCAGCTTGGTTATGCTAATTGGCTGCGAGGGAAAGAAGCCTCGCAAAGACACCCTCAATTACGTCTGTCGCAAGTGCAAGGCTGAAAACGCTATTATCGTCATCGAGGAAGCTTTGAATCTGCAACCTTCCACAGACAAAGGACGAATTGTAATTAGCCTCCATTCTTGACCTGCGCATCTTCACCACGGACGTGACTGACAGGACCTGATGGTGGCAGCAGCTCGGCTGAGTCGATATTCACTCGACCTTGGCCCGGATGCTGCTGGCTGCAGCTCTACACGGAACCAATATGTATCTACACTGCGTGTTTCACTTAGAAGAGAATCAACGAAACGGGAAAATACCTCACCTGGCCAACTACGAAAGTAATTTTTGTAAAACGATATTATTAAACATGAAAAGGGTTATATAATGAGTTGAGAGAAATAAATTCCGAGATTAGTCCGACCTAACAAGGATAACATAATTGGGGGAAAATGTTTTTATTTTTTGGGTTTACATCTCGATAGCAAACTCAATTGGAAAATCCACATAACCAAGAAAAGAAAACAAATGGATATTAAACAAAAGGAAATGTACTGGTTACTTGGACGCAAGTCACACCTCTCCTTAGAAAATAAACTACTACTATACAAAACCATAATTATACCAATATGGAGCTACGGGATAGAATTATGGGGATGTGCCAGTAAGTCAAATACTGTAATAATCCAAAGATGCCATTCTAAAATATTAAGAGCCATCGTCAACGCCCCCTGGGTACATAACAAATGAACAAATACACAATGACTTAAAAATACCAACTGTTATGGAAACTGCACGTCAAAAGAGTGTTAGTCACCACGAAAAGCTTAAATCACATTCAAATCCATTATTACAACCACTACTAGAAAATGATGAAACAAGAAGACTGAAAAGAAAATGGCCAGCACATCTCTAGACAAGATTTAGAAGTTCTCTTCGCTGGAGGGGATCTCGTCATGCCATAATGTATGATATGTAAATAACATGTCAAAGCTACCACATTAGCTTATAGATTAAAATGTAATCTGATTGCTGATAAATATTAAAAAAAAATTGCCGTAGTCTCCTTTCAGCTCCCCTGTTTAAAGTTAGAACCAAGGAACTCCATCAACCGCAGACTCCACGTCTTCATTGTATTTAAACACAGAGACATTTTTCTTCAAGTATTTTTTAAAATGAAAAATGTACGTCTGATTGAAAAAAATGAATAAGAAAGATAGCCAATTCAGACAAAAAAGTGATAATATAAATACCACACGACGTTTCTGGGATCCTTGTCCCTTTCGTCAGGTGCGAAGAAGAGCCTAGAGGGACACAACTCTGCACTTGTCACTTGACAAAACTCAAAAGCGACGAAAACGTAACGACAATGGGAGAGACGAAGGGTTACCGTAACAATAAGGGAGGAACGACAATGGTAAAACAGAAGGTTTAGCGTAATAATAAGGGATCATAGCAATTATTGAGTTTCATAGTGTCTGTTTGTACATTAATAGCTGTGATGTTTAATTTAATGTGAAGCACCTCTGAAATGAGTCTGGAATTGTACCTGGTGTCAATGTCTAAAATATTAGCATTTTGCCAATGAAATGTATGTTTAGAATTGATGGTCGGAGACTACAATTTGTTTAACGTTGGGAAGTTTGTTCCTTGTTACGTGTATTAAAGGAACGTTTTGTTTGTCCTATGTAGCAGAAATTACTACTAAAGCAGAAGATTTTGTAAACAACACTATGTTTGCTGTAGGTGTCAAGTGTCTCCTTGTGGTTTTTAATCAGGTAGGAAAGGGTATTAGTGGATCTGTAAATGATGGAAGTACGGCTGGAACATCCGCAGCCCAACCACACATCAACAAGATCCAAACATCCCAAATTAAAATCATTCGTTATATGACAAACTGTCCCTGGTACTTCTCCAATTCCCGCATCCACAGTGTCCTCAATATTCCATATATCCATCAAACATTACTTCTTCAATATAAAAGAGACATAATTCATCCCAACCCGTTAATATCCTCTCCTCCACCTCACATCCAACATCGCCGATTAAAAAGAAAAAGACCAAGAGACCTAATTAATATCCAATAAATATAAAGGAGGTGAAACAAAATGTGCTCTACAATATATATATTGTAATGAATTAAAAATAATGGGGTAAATAAATAAATTGATTGCCCCACGTTGGTGAAGCCAATTTGTAATAAACACAATGGGATTAATTAATTAAACACTTTATTGCAAAAGATTAATTAATGATTTGAATTCCATAGTTAATTTATGAATCAACTAATTATTTTTTTAAATCATCTGCTGGTACCAGGCTTAACTCTCTTGGGCTCGGGCTCACCTCACAATTCACACTAAAAGGCCATAAAATCACTGAATTTACATTTGATTTACCAAAAAAAAGGTCGTAACTTTCGGGTCTCTCCTCTGGAAACTCCTTCTGGATTATTGGTTGGACAAATTGTTCCGAATTATTTCTCTCTGGAATTGGTGGCGGTCACAGTACTTATAGATTTTTATTTGATATTCTTTGAATATTTGGATGAACTTGTAGAAATTTGTAATAAGGAAGTACGAGAAAAAAATTGGCTTGCGGTGTTTGGGGACGATTGACAGTAGGACATTGGAATATTAGAATACATTCTATATAATTGATCTGTCGTTGCGAGGGAGTCCTGTATCACAGAGACTATATTTACAGCTTGTCCTATTATACATGATACGAGACGCTTACTCGTCAACGTTATTGGAAAGGTGAGACGCCGGTCGCTGATATTAAAATTTCCCCCCCACGCATCAAGCGGAGACATGAAAAGGTGAAGCCTCAACCATCAAACAGGATTGACTATAAAATCAGCTACCATGATCCGTCAAAGTATTTTAATAAAATGCCCTCTAATTTTTCATGAAAATTACTGACGAAATGTATCTGTATTAATATTTTTTCGAATATTTAAGGAGGTCAAACATAAGACAATACGACAAAAATTAGTACACCGACGTGGAATCGAGGGGAAAATTTACGCTTTTTCGTCCCGAAAGGTGGAGTTTACAATAACCTGAGAAATTAAAATTTCTAAGCATAGACGTTAAAATTTTCATTTAAATTGTAAACCTTATTGCGTTGAGAATGATTATTGTCGTGGTTAACGTTAGTAGGCCGCCATTCCCGTGACGTCAGCGAGCGACTGATGGCAAGAATCGCTCACTCGCCGTCTGTTCATAAGAACGAGAAAGCCCCTAACCAACCACGACTTTCGCTTTGCAGTTCTCAGCATCGCAACTACGTGACCAAACTTCCCACTTTCTCAAGCCTTGGGCTGACCGATAAATCTTACTCCAGGAATATGCAGAGATTATCTACACTTTTACTGATGATAAAATAGGACGCAATGAAACATTTAAATATAACACTATTTTATCCGAATTGGCTGTGGCGTACCTCAGGGCTCAATTTTAGGTCCATTCATTTTTCTTTCTATAGTAATGATCTTGCAGAATACTTGAACCCTCGAAAATCTGAATGACAGGAATTTGATTGTGATGTATTTGTTACTCATTTATTATTTATGTGATTACTTGTGATTACTATTTCATAAGAGGGCTCCGGAGAATAAATTATCAACCATTTATGTTCCTACGGTTTCGTGTCTGAATTTTATAGCACAGAATGTTGCAGGTTTAGTTTCTTGAATGTAGATTCGTAATTACATATAAGGACAAGTAAAGAAGAAAAATATATGTGTCGTTTAGAGTATATTTGTAGAGCAAAATAAATGAAGAGGTGAGAAGGACGGTGTTGCATTCTCTGCTTGATGGAGCAGAGAAAGGACCGCGTTGCAAGCAGTTGGCCTTCATACAGTTACAGTAACACTTCACCTCTCTCGTATGTGCCTTACGGAGGTAAAACCTGATACTCGTTGAGTGTAAAGATTTTTGAAGGTTCCTCTCCGTTTTTGAACTAAGGTACCCACAAGCCGAAGCACCTCGGCCTGTTTTGAGAGGTGTATGTTCCGGGGTCGCAGACCTTGGGCATACGGTAAGAGTTTTTCGCTATTCTCATCGGAATAGTCGGCCAGCTGCCTCCTAAACTGGTCGAGGCACGGAGAAGGGAATGTTGCGTCCCCACAGCAAACTCCTCTCCCGCTATCGGAAGGGCGTGGGACAAGTACCCAATGCCCGACCTACCTGATGCAGGTTTTTCTAGGGTTTTCCTTGCATTTCTTTAGGCGAATGCCGGGTAGGATCCTTAAACCATAGCCCGGGGGCCCTAGCTAACCCTTGGCTACCTTCCTCTACCCTTCCGCATCCCCCCTTTCAAATCCCTTCCTATGCTATTAAAGGGGAGTTGCCCAATGTGGATCACCCTCATGTAGCCTGTTGCCCTAAAAATATAAAAAAAGATATTTGAAGGGTCCCTAATCGGAAGAAAGTCTGCGAGGGCTATTCAATCGCAGGCAATACCTACGAGGGATGTTCTCTCGGAGGCAGAACCTTGTAGGAAAGATAAGAAGAGGCTACCTTTGGGTATGCCTTTTCCTCTCCGCTTTTGAACTAAGGTCCCCACAAGCCGAGGCACCTCGGTCTGTTTTGAGAGGTGCATGTTCCGGGGTCACAGACCTAGGGCATACGGTAAGAGTTGTCCGCTATTCCCATTGGAATAGTCGGCCAGCTGCCTCCTTAACTGTTCGAGGAACGGAGAAGGGAATGCTGCGTCCCCACAGCAAACACCTCTCCCGCTATCGGAAGGGCGTGGGACAAGTACCCAATGCCCGACCTACTTGATGCAGGTTTTTCAAGGGTTTTCCCTGCATTTCTATAGGCAAATGGCGGGTAGGATCCTTAAAATATAGCCCGTGGGCCCTAGTTAACCCCTGGCTACCTTCCTCTACACTTCCCCATCCCCCCTTTCAAATCCCTTCCTATGCTATTAAAGGGGAGTTGCCCAACGTGGATTACCCTCATGTAGCCTGTTGCCCAAAAAAAAAAAATTTGAAGGAGAACCTTTTAGGAGAGACGGAGGGGGCTACCTTTTGGGATGCCTTTTCCTCTTTCCGTTTTTGAACCAAGGTTCCCACAAGCCGAGGCACCTCGGAACCTCAATTTAGAACAGTCGGCCAACTGCCTCCTAAACTGGTCGAGGCACACGTCCCAAAAGCAAACCCCTCTCCCTCCATCGGAAAGGCGTGGGATAAGTACGCAATGCCCGGCTTACCTGATGCAGGTTTTATAGGGTTTGTCTTGCATTACTTTCAGGCGAATGCCGAGTAGAATCCTTTAAGTATAGCCCGGGGGCCCTAGTTAACCCTTGGCTACCTTCCTCTACCCTTCGTATGCTATTAAAGAGGAGTTGCCACTGTATGAATTACCCTCATGTAGCCTGTTACTCTAAAAAAAAATTTTTTTTGAAGGCAACTGAGAAATTTTACGTTCATAGAAACGAAAATAACAGACAACAAACAAACTTTTACTACACCACTTAACTTTCAGAACCAATAAGTTGTCTCAAGAAACATTAATCCTTCCGTTTGTGATGAATAATAGTAGTAGTCTATTACAAACCCAATTCAGATGTGCGCAATTTTAATACATTAAGACAAAAACCACTGTCATTGGCTACTACTAAGGCTATATTTATTAAACTTCCGGACAATATGAAACAGATAGTGAGATCAAGCTAAAAAGAGAATTGAGATTAATGAATGACTGATTTATTCTGCAAATAATAATGTGTCAAATGACAAGAAGATCAACTCAATTACGGGGTATAATAAATAATTATTATTATATTTCACACAGCAGATTCTCCTAAGATCAATTCTTTTAAATAAAAAAAAAATCTGCTCCAAGTTCTTACTCTATATGTATAGATTTAAAAGTTAAAATTAAAATAAACCATGTAAAAAAATAAAGCAGGTAAAATTAAATAAATATAATGGCCAATAAATCAGAACAAGTTGAAAATAAAATCTTTTCTTCTACAGTTACAATGAAATCAGAACCAAGCCTAGAGACGCAAATTAAATTTTATTTTATTAAATATTTTTTGTAACAAACTAATTTAAAATCTCTGCAAATTAATAAAAAATGGAAAAGCATTGAAGATATTAATTATTAAGGTCTCATACATTTAATTTGCTGAAGTTTTAAATGAGAATTGATTTGAAAGTCAATAAGTGGATATTTAATGCTTAATATTTAGTTATTCTCGTACTATCTGGATGCCCGGCGTTGCCCGTGTTCTTATTTATATAAACCCAAAAAAGTACTTAATTCTGTGTTAATATTTAGTCAAGAAGTGATTTAACCTAAATCTAACTGTTCCTAGTTCCGTACATACTTAATAGAACAGCTATAAAATACATTGAATTTTACTGCTTCAATCCCAACAAACATACCTCCGAGTTTATTTACGAATAGAATACTTAAATAAACTCCTCGATCATTGCAGGATATAATTGTCCCTCGGTCTTCAGACGAAAGATTAAATTGACGAAATTCCAGCTAGATTCATAATGTAAACAAATAGTCGCCATATTGGAGTCACTAATGTGGCTCGAAAATTAACTTACATTTTCCGAAAATATCGTAAAGTATTTCGTATTGTTCTTTTTTTTTATCATCATTCGATGAAGTATTACTGGATAAAATTATACGTCGGAAAAAATATAAAGCAAACGCTTTTCCAACTAGGTTGTTCCATAAGAGGGGTTGATTGATCTCTAGAGTTCGTTTCTGTCTGTGGTTATTTAACCTGAAAAAAATTGTAAAATTACTCGTATTGATGGGAAACGCCCAAGTTAACCGCAATTACGGTTTTCACACGCACGTTGAGGGTAATCGCATCCGCCATCCTTGAAGCGAGTCCTTGGCTCCCAGATCCGCGTGGCAGCTTCGTGCATACGTCACACGAGTGCGACCTGACCGCGGATCAATTAAATATGTAGGTCTCTGTTTCCCCTGTTCAAATGGTAGAAACTCCTTTTTAATTACCGGCGAATATCTTTTGTTAATTCGTTACATTGCTTAGTAAATAAATGGTGAAAGTTGGGAGTTTGATGCAAGGGAGAGAAACTCGGGAGCATAAAACCCACAGAGAACTTCACCTCTGCTCTAGAGAGAGAGAGAGGGAAAACCCCAGACTGCTCCATTATACCTCAGAAATGATAAGTTCCAGATAGGATATCGCTAAATTGTCTGCGATTTAATAAAGGGAGAAGATATTTCATTCTTGGAGCAACTCTTTATCTAGGTCTTATTTACCGTCGGGATATTGGAATTGCAGACGTGAAAAACGGCCCCTTTTTTAATAAACTCCTCGTGCTTACCGTCAGGTATATATATCATAGTCTGTGTGTGTGCGTACCTGGAGCACGGAGAAGTCGACTTTGATTAGTCTTCGAGTGGACTTGCTGTTTCCAGAGTCCGTGGTTGTCTGCGGTGACTCTACGGGGATAACTGCAACAAAGAGAAAAAAAAAACACTAAGAAAAACTCTGGAAAAAAAAACTAAATTTCCCTACGCCAGTCTAGAATCTCAGCCTTGGTTCGCGAAGAGGCTTCCACGTCAAGTCAAGACTCATCCTTATTTCACAAAGACAAATCTTGAGTGACGTCTAAAGAAACCCAATAAATAACACACGTCTAGCTTGACAAAGGCAATTCGACATTCAGTTGAAATACAATACAGAGCAGTTTAACACCGTTGTAAAGTAACATTGAGATTTATTTCACCTTCCACGCTAGCTGCAACTAAGCGAAGGTTCTACGTCACTGGACGTATCTACTAACTATTTAATTATCGTTAAATTTCAATAGTTTTTTTTACTATCGATAGGTAGGAAACTTTTTATACCCGGCCCACATAACAAATATTAATTAAAGTTTATGCAATTCTGTACATGGACTAAGTTATTTTTCTCCTTGAAAAATTAATTATAAATTATTTTACGTCGCCTGAGTGATGCTGCGTTAATTTCAATAGCCTTTGTACTTATAGTTTTCGAAATTATTATTAAAATATAAATATTTAGTACTTATTTTTGGCTATTTATTTATCTATTTTACTTTAACGTGGGTTTTAAATATATAGAATAAAATATAGTTTATGGCAGTATTTAAAAAATTAAATTAAAAATAAGAACGTTTCGGTACCCATTTGTAAATTCTACAGGTGGTGACTTGAGTGAAAAGTGGTTTAGCAAAATTAGTGAAATTTGAAAATACAAAACCAAACAAGTTGGCTTCACAACCAGACTGACTGAGCGTTTATACATTAAAGTTTCATTAAAAAAACAACACAACTTTTCACCCAAGTCACGACCTGAAGGAGGTACAAATACGTACCGAAACGTTATTTTGAACTCATTTTTTTAGTAATGTCTTAATTCTACACAGTTGTAAGTTATCAACACCCGAGGAAAGCAACAAGGTTTGCAGAAAATTACAGTGGTCTTTACTATTTTATCTGTTTACTCGGCTACTTGTCAGAGAACTCACATTACCTTCTAGTTCAGGCACTGGGACCCTTATTGGCGCTTTACTAATAAAAAAAAACCTTACCTTATTTTTTAAAAAAACACGAAGTCATTATTAAAGGACATTCGTCATTCCACGAACGACACAACGTAGACAACTTAAAGCTTTTCTATTCGTCAGCGGATAAGAAACTCAGACAGCAATTTCGCACTGTCCCGGTTCCTTTGTGGAGAACAAATGTGCACTCTAATTGCTTCCGCAGAGGTCAACTAAATTAGTTTTTTCCCATTATATTACAAAGAAAGGCTCAACTACTCGAACTCACCTCCCAATTTATAAATTTTATTTTGAGAATTTAAAAAAGCAACACTTTTTTTGTGTTCTATAATATTGTAATTATCAACAGGTATCAAAGGTTACAATTAATTTGCCCCACGTTATGGTAGCCATTTATGTAATGAATAACAGGTAGGCTTTTACTAAATGAAAAGATACTCAAAAATTTACAAATAAAATATAATTTATTATCACTTCGTGGCTTCAAACTCAAAACAATAACAATCAAAAATTTTTACATCTCAGAGCCTTTACTGGGTTTGATAATGAAAACACAAAAAAATGATTTAAAATCTTATTAACAAAACAGTTTACAATTTACCTAAACAACATGTCGATAGAATGAAAGAAATTAAAAAGTAAAGAAATAAACTTTGATTGACAATTAAAAGGGAACGAAATCTGACTTTATTCTTTAATTTGCGTTTACAATATTATTCAAAATTATGTTACTTACGGACCGTCGGTCTGGTACCAGAACAATCAATTTTACCTCGTTCGGACACTTTTACACTCTTTAATTATTTAATATCAGGCCTTGGTTTTCACTGATTCTACACTTCACTTTAAAATTTGGCAAGATTGGCTGTATTTCGTTGATTGCTCCGCTCCACAATAATTTACCAATGTTCTCCTGGATTAATTTCTCCACGAATATTTTGGAAAGTTCTATTCTGACGAAAACTGCTCTTACTTTCCAATATTTACGCTGCAATACTTCCGTGAATGTTTTATTTGTATTAATTCACAACTTTAACTAGTTATACATTAACGATGTCTAGTCTCTGCTAAAGTTTTATTAATTGTTCTGCTCCTCGTAATGTTTCTCTATCCTAGTGATCTCGAGTTTGAGCGCGCATTTCCATTTCGGCATTTTTTCAAAGCAACAGAGCTCAGCGCTATTGTTGCTCTGCTCGTCTTACCGCTATAATGGATTTATCAAACAATTCAAATGTTATGTCCAAACAATTAATGGCCTAATTAACTATTGCTACAATATATTACATATAAATGTGCCTGATAATTCAGACTTACCGTCGCCATGCTGTTTTTCTTATTTACCTAAGTAACTGCTTTACTAGCGGCGAAATTTCCCACATATCGCGATGATTACATTTTTAAACGAAGCCAGTAGCAAAGCTTTTACAGCGAAAGCGACGAAATTAGGGGTTTCAGCAAGATATATGAATACCAAAGTTATGGAAGCCGCGAAAAAAAAATATTAAAACTTCTCTCTTAAACTCTGGTTCGCTCAAGTTCGCTTAACAGGAAAGGATTTCGTTTCAAAGTTAATAACACGAAAACGTTTAGTAATACAAATTACGCCCTGTAAACGCACAAAATTTCCAAACTGAAAAAAAAAATTGTATTATAATACTGCGACTAAAAGGGAAACTAAATAAAACCTTACTTTTTTTTATTTACTAATTAAATGCAGAGTTGCGAAGAATAGCTAACTCGAATGCTAGTATTGTTATTTTTATAAATCTGCCAGAAGGTATAGAAAGGATGTGCCGCAAATGACGCTGTATACATAAAGGCTTCCGTGGAATTGAATTTGAGAGAGATATTGACATGAATACAGTGACGGCGGCTCACGAGGGACAAGATCAAACTGTCTGGATACGATAAGCAAAATCCCGGCTCCAAATTCCATAAGAACCCGTCTAGTAGAAACAGACGTGACGCGACGGAAGGCTGGATCACCCACGAGGAGCAAAAGTCAGCTGGAAAACCCCTGGAATATAAAGAACCTGAAAAGAGTGGACGTTCAATGCGCGCACCATAAGCCTGAACTTTTCTAAATAATTTATTACGCTCCACACAATAAATACACCGCAGTGTCTCCACCGTTCATTTTTTTTTCGCTTAATTTTATACCTAATTTATTATTTCCTTTGAGCTTTGCCACTGGGCGTAATGACTAGATTGAGCTTAACATTCGCGTGACTGAGACGACTTTTGCGGTAGTTCGCGGTTAACCACCGAATCACCGTGGCAGGTGTAACGCCATCGCGTTACTCGTCACGTCATCTCTACCGTTAGCGACGTCTCCCTTGTAGATGCTGGAGACTCAAACCCGTATCAAAATAAAAAAAAATCATTTCATTTTCATTTTTTTTTAAAAAAAAAAAAGATTATTGAGGTGTTTTCGTGACAGAAGTGAGGAGCAGGTATGAGACTTGAGGTAGAGAAGGTTGTCTGGAGCTGGAAGAAAGTGCAACTTTCATTCCCGGCGAGTCAACGAGGTTGTTTTAATTGAATGGCGGGAGCGAGTGTTGCAGGAATCCAGGTCAAGATGAATCTCCCTCCGTCCACTTCGCCTCCTCAGTTCTTCAAATTTGCAAACCAATCGCGACCGGGCCAACGAAGCAAAGCGACTCTTCAATAAGCCACAGATTCAACATCGAGCATGAAGCGACCTCTCGTCAGTAGAGTGTCATCGCCCTCTGTCTCCGGTAAGGTTAAAGCTTCACGGGCCAGAGGATACGAAGAAGGGACTGTTCTGCTGGAAGATCTCAAGGATCACGGAATTCCCCCAACAGATATTCAGACAAAGAAAACAGCGTTGACCGTGCAGCCAAACCTCAGGTGAAATAAAAATATAACTGACTTATAAATTAGTAGAAATTGGCCAACAGTCAGAAAATTTATGTATAAACATTAAAAGTTATATATCTCATCTAATAAATAAAACAGAGTGTTTTTATGTATGTATATATATTTGTTTGCGTGTATGTTCCTTATACAAATCTACACCGGTGGAGCAAATTTCACCAAATTTCGTACACGTGTTTTTTTCGATCAGGAAGCGGGGGTGGAAACGTTCAAACAAGCTAAAACGGCCGATATATGCGTGGAATAAATGTTTGTCGTGGTCAGTGACATTGACAGTATTTCTATCGATGTTTTTTGTGAATAATAACAACCTCTTTTGGTGTAGGAAGGGAGCACTCTTAGGGGAAAGTAACGCGAATACAACCGAGATTTGAGTCAAATCCAAGGTTATGGATGTCGCCGAGATTAATTATTACATTCAACTTGCAGTTTGCCCCCCCCCCCACGGGTAGGGCCTGAACGTAGGTGTGTGATGCAGTTTGCAGACTTGGCAGAGTTTCGCGACCTGGGAGATTGCCAGTTCCCACAACATCTGCTCGACACAACTGCAACAGGACATCAGTTACCACGGAGGAAGTGCTGGAGGCCGCAAGGATCGTGATCCGAGGGCACGCACTCCGCGTGTATACTAACTCCCGCCAGTGAAGCCAACCTTCACAAAGATCTTCGCGCACACGCGACACTTGTTCCGCACGTGCCACAGTCACGCCACGCAGCTTATCGTCGCCATGAAACCACCACAGTGGATAAAATAGCCGCTGATATTCAAATAGACCGATTCCAGAAAGTGATAACTTTTATTTGAAATTAAAATGTTTAATCTTAGTAACGTCTCATCGTGTCGGAGCAACTCCAGAGAGTAATAAATTACTGTGTCGAGCTCGGATTAGCGCAACATTGCACACAAGCCAAGTTTCATAGTTTAATTTCTATATAGCTGGAGTATTGCGGCTAGCGTTCGAGAAACCCCATAAATGCTGCCTAAAAGCACATAAATATCTGCGAAGACTCCCACGCCACCTGCTCCAAGTTTACACCTACACTGCGGTGTTAAGTGGACACAAACTTACGCCCGTTACACACACGGCGATTTTTATCGCAGGGTTAATTAATCGCTGAAGCCGTAACTGCAGTAGTCAATTGAAGAGCTTGAAAACTGGGCGGTAAATACTCCCGGAAATAAAATGGTAGCGGACGACAGCTTGAGCAGTCGCTCAGTGCCTCTAGCGATCAGCGATAAATTTATCGTCAATTGCAAGTAGTGGTCTACATAACCCAATACATGTTTGCATACAGGGTGGTTATTCTACCGCTGGAGTTATCTTCATTCTTGATTTGAATTTTCGTATGGAAAGGTTGTTTTTTGCCAACCTATGTTTTCTGTCCTTTTTTTTTGCATATTTCGAATATTAATAATTTGGGCGACATAATTGACAATGAAATACTTATTTCATTAATTGAAGAAAGGCCTGTCTTATGGAATAAAACCCTGAACATATTTCGCGTCATCCTGCCTCAACTTTTCGAACAGCGTGTAGAAATCTCCAACCTCCTCGCTTCTTTCATTAATTGGATAAACCCAAATTAATCGATTTTTTCTTCTCACTTTCATTCGACGACGAAATAACAGCAATGCTAGAATCTGTACTTTGTTCATTTCGAACTACACTGTTCACAAGACTCTCAACTGAGAATCATATGACGATAAATTTAACGCCGTGATAATAATCGTCAATTGTGTAAGGCTGATGTCTTTGAGATGCGACGATAATTTTACTGCCGAGATAAAAATCGCCGAATGTGTAACGGGCCTTACATTGTAACCTACACGCATTTAAGGGCCCGATACAATAAGAATAATTCTTCCTCCCCCCCCCCCGCCCCCTACCACCTTCAGAAAATCATTCCAAAATATTTCAATACTTTAACCTTCTCAGCTTGCTGCTTATTATCCATCATCACTTAATTCAGGCAACAAGGTTAATGAAAATTCGACACTCACTTGAAAAATATGTAAAGTGAATATATTTAAAATAGAATTTGAGAGACGAGAAATCCTGAAGCACATCAAATACTTATGAAGAAGGCAAAATTATTTATTAGAAACGTTTCAAAATACTTTAAATCAATTGCAACTCTCGTTGAGTTAAGCACAAAGTCAAATTAATTTGCTCTTTCCTCTACAGCAAAAAAAACACACACCATATTCTGAGGTCGTCAGCCACCGAAAATTTACGTAACTGGACAAGATCCCTAAGATGACCAAATTAAATAAAAGCCAATAGATATTAACATTGAACCGCTGAGGGAAAGATGTGTTTTAATGTTGTACGTGTTGAAGATATCGACGACTGCTATTTTGAAAATGGCCGCCGTTATTTTTGGTCGCTGTTCTTGTCACGTCTCGACAAAGATCAACGAGCGCATAGATCGATATCTCGAGGAGTCGCGCGGAGGAAACAATCGAGGCTATTTCTGGCGCGACTCTGGACACCCGATAACAATACATCAAAAGGGCAAACGGCAAAGGTAAGACAGATCAATACCCAGACACAAGATGGCCGCCTTCCTCCACGCCGACCACTCTCATTAGCAAAGGGGTTCAATATTAATAACAGCCTGAGCGAACGGGAGAGTAATGCGCTTTTACGTCGCTGATGTGGTAAACTACAGAGTGAGCCGCGTTCCACTATACTGCCGACTGTCACGTGTTACACCTTGAAGACTTCCCTTCCATTGCTGTACAGTTAGCATCTATAACGCAATAGATGAGTAATTAAGTGAATACCTTTAGCTGAAGCGTTCCCATTGGAGGCAAGGTAGATTATCACGATGAGTACGTAGTAAACAGAGGCATAAAACCTCGGGGAAACAAGAGACGAGGATACGATCTTGTCATTGGACGCAGGCTTCGAGAGGACTTAGAGAACCAATGGGAATTTTTCCATTTTTAACGCCGTGATGAGGACCAATGTGTAATATATATTACATATACTAGGTCTGCCTTTGTGGGCACTAAGGAACTTCTGAGTAAGCATCAGAAACAAAGTGTCGTTGTGGTTACTCACGTTCTCCGAGTCAGCATCAATAAATAAAATATCTTCGTAAGCATTCAAGAATTTCCGACTCAGCAACAGAGATAATTAAGTCCCCATGTGTCCTGCGGACTAAGGGGTACGTGTATACAATGAGGCTCTGTGTAGAAGGTATCCGCTCCTACTCAGGGCTGGAGATCTCTTGAATGTTATTGGTGAACATTTGTATAAAAGGACCAGAGGCAAGTCTGTATCTTACTTCAACGTGGTGCATATGCCACTCTGTTTTCATATTATTATCTCTTGCTCTAGGCTGTAGACTAAGATTAATAAAACTTCTTTCTTGTTCTAATGTTCATATTATTTCTCTAAGCCTTTAAGCTATTATATAGTGCGACTTAGCGCGCACTCCGGACCCAAGTTTCAATTTCTTCCTAAATATCTCATGTTAGCGAGACCAGGAGAAATTCGATTATTATATGGTGGCAGCGGAATTATATCATTAAATGGTGGGAGCGGAAGTTTTTAAACATTACAAATGATTAAAAACGTATAATTCGCCTCATTTAACGCAAAACATCCACGAAGTTGGAGGCCAAAGGATACGGTAAGATCATGTCAAGTTTCAAGAATTTCCAAGTCCACACTATTGGTGACACACAAACAATATTTTATTGTAACGTAAGAATTAATTTATAAGAATACATCAGGAGCTAAAGCTGAATTAAAGTGGTATTAAAGTGGTACTTCATCAAAATGCTGCTACACTACATTCTCATAATCTCTCACACCACTTCCACCTCTTACAAAAAGGAAAAATCATGGTTTCATAATGAACCACGGGACATTTCATTAAGATATTTCGTCCGTGTTTTCAAATATGTGCTTTGGAGAAGAAACAGTTGGATGGAGAGCGACTGTATTAGTTAAAATGTAGGTTGTTCCTATGTGCAAAAGGATCATGTTCGACGAGGAGAATCACTCAACGCCTTGGCGGATCCACGGGAGCCCGACGGCTTTAATTAAACTAAATGGCCTTAATCAGGGCACTTTAGCGGCCGGCGTTCATTACTTCCAGCAACAAATCCTCTTAATGTCTAGTTTAATTTATAAACGCGTCGCATTCCAAGAATCTGATCCAGCTTTGACATGAGAAGCTTCGGCGTCGCGTCGGTGGAGAAAACTGCCGTAATTTTGTTTAAAAGGGAAAACGTTGGTGCGGGACACTGGAGGGTAGAAAGCCGATAGTTGATCTAATTGAGGAAGTCGTCGTTTTCAGCGACAGGGAAAAGCTTTCCTCGTCACAAAAATTAATTCCCACGTCGCCACAGCGTCACTCTAACAAAATGTTCTTAACCAGGAAGTTGTCACGTAGAGATTGAAAATAAGGATAGTTTCAATTAAAATTTTCGTTCGTTTAAAGAGGGCTGCGATTTAAAAATCTTTAATGGATAACATAAAATCTTGCGTAAGGAATGCGTACGAGGTAGGTTTAAAAAATCATTTTTCTGGACAAATACGTAAATTGTTTTTAAGAAAAGGTGCATATTCGCTTCACTAATCTTCTTCTTCTAAATAAAGCAGTGAGTTTGTATGTTTGTATATAAATTTGTATGTTCCTTATACAAATCATCACCGGTGGAGAAAATTTCACCAAATTTCGTACACGTGCACTTTGTGACCAGGAAACAAACACTGTCGGGGTGAGACGCGTCTACCACCCCCAGGAGCGGGGGTTTGAAATATTCAAACATACTTAAACAGTCGATATTTTAGTCGCATAAATATTTTTTGGGGTCAAAAATACGGATAGTGTTTCTACCGATGTTATCTGAGTCATTATTTCAACCCCTTACGGCATGGTAAACGAGCATCCTTAGGGGTGGGGGTGGACAAGCGTTAAATAAAATAACGCGAATACAACCGAGATTGGAGTCAAGTCCAGGGTAATGGATGTCTGTGAGTTTAATTATGACATTCAATTGACAACTTAACCACCGGGGGCGGGGGTTGACGTGGGTGGAAATATTCAGATATGTTAATTGGTCGATACATGCATGGAATAATAATTCTTGGGGTCAATGACGTTGATAGTATATTTACCTATGTTGTTCGTAAAATTTCAACCCCTTACGGCATGAGAAGGGAGCACGCTTAGGAGTGAAGTTGGAAACATTCGAACATTCTAAAACAGCCGTTATTTTAGGCGGATAAATATTTTTAGTGGTCAAAGAGATTGATAGTGTTTCTACCGATGTTATATAAGTATAATTTCAACCCCTTTTAACATGAGAGAGGAGCACCCTTTGGGGTGGGAGTGGACGGGCGTTACAAGAAAATAACGTGAATACAACCGAGATTGGAGTCAATTCCAGGGTTATAGTTGACTCTGAGTGTAATTATGACATTCAACTGACCATTTAAACCCCAGGGAATTCGACATTCGGGGGTGGAAATTTTTAAACATGCTATTGAGGACGTTATTTTCTTTTAATAATTATTTTTAGAATTAATTATATTGATTATATTTCTACGACTTTGTTTGTGTTGCCCTTTCGGCAACGCCGGGCACCCAGCTAGTATTTAATAAATATAAACAAATATATATTCTCTGCAATGATAAATAAAATTATTAATTTGTCATTATATATAGATATTTCACTGTAACTTGAGAATTTTTATGCAGGAGTTGACCCTGAAGGAAGGTCTGTGGTGACGTAACACAACAGATTCACCGTTCATTCATTCATGGACTTATGGAGGCACCACAAGTGCCTTAAACTCCGTGACACAACCTCTGCAACGCCGGTCACTGCTTTTCAGATACCACAAGAGAAAATGTGTCATCTTAAAATCAGAACATACATTCATCTAGCAGTGTACACTCGTTTTACACGTTTTATTATTTTAAAACTAAACAAAATAATAAAATGTGCTTCCAATAGTCGTGAAATTTAGAACAAATCTGTTAGAAATAGAAAACAGGAAAGATTTATTTATAGTTTCAACAAATTTCTGTCTATTTATTAATACTGATATTAATAAAAAAAATTTAACCAAAAAATTAGTAAACATCAACGACCAATTCTATTTCATCAATTCCAGTTATTATCTGACAGATACATTTTTAAAAAATTCTGCAGCTCCTGTATCTATTTACAGCGACTGATATGGAACAATTCAATTAATAATGAGACTATTATTTATTTTTCGTAGCTGTTAAAAATAATACAAAGAAATTCATTCGTGAACGAACTAATACAATTCATTCTATTTTATAGTTCAGGTCTGAATATGATATTATAGTAATAAATGTGAATAGATGTCAATGTTACTAATCTTAATTTAACTACACATTTACAGTTAATCCTATGGGGATTATCTTTTCCTTTCCCTGGACTATTTTTCTCTCTAATGACCCAGGCAAGTTTCCTGCCTGGTTAGAGAAAGTCCGTCAACCTTGTGCAAGCTACTTTATTCCCCATTAACGTGACTGCAGACTCAAAACGGAGGCACAAATATACGTACATACCCGTTAGTAACGCGGAGAACTAATTATTATTAAAGCACATGAGAGCGGGTGATCTGGGTGTGGAGTGTCGTCCGTAATGAGCACTACTTACAGTTCAGTTAAATGTCAAATCGCAATGCGAAGGCCGTCGATAGTTCTCTTACTCGCGAGGTCCTTTCTGCTGTAATACGTGGGTTCTCGAACTTTATTTCCATTTGCAATTATATTACTTAGAAATATCGATGTATAAAATAGAGAGTAACTGCATGATGGCCGAGGCAAAATGGCGGAACATCATCATCAGCATTAATTAATTATTTATAATTTAATAAACCATAAATAAACAAAAATTGAGCTCTGTTGAAAATAATAATGTTAAAACGACCTTTATAACAGGAAAACGTAAAAAAGAAAGGAATTTAAACGGAGTAAATTTGAATTTAAAACAGCCGGCCGTTTTGTCGCGGAATAATTTAGGACTGCAAAAGTAAAGATAAAAACTAAGTGACAAAGAACTTAAAACAAAACATCATATAATTTGTTAAGACTCTCTGCGTCATGTTTAATCTTATATTATTTAATATTATTGTTTATTATTAACAGTATTTGTATGATTTTTTATATACAGCATTTCGAAAATTAATATTTTCCAATAATATGGTTCTCTGACTAAAATAGTGGTGTTGTTAATAATAATTAGTTCTCCGCGTTAATCGAAATTATGATTAAATTTTATACAATGCTTGGTGATTGGACCGTGTTTACAATATGACAGTTTGAAATTAGATTTATGTTCTTTAATCTCAATATTTAAAATTGTTTTTGGTTGGCCAGGTATAACAAAAGCTACAATTTGAACACTTAATTTTATAAACAACATTGGTGGTCGTGTCCATTGACGAAACCAGAAAATAAAGATTTACTCTTAAAATTACATAACATTGCATATTTTTAAACCACTACATTAGACATACCACAGAAAGGCATCACAATAAATTCATTATACATATTTTTTCTTAAAAAATTATATATGGTTGGGTCCTAAATTAATTTTAGATAATCTAATGTTCAAGAACTTAAGAGAAAAATTCAATAGGGTAGAGGTTGACCAGTAAAATATTCTTGACATAGTTCAAGTTTTCAAAATGACGGATAGAATTGGATAATATAGCTTTGTCAACCAACTAATAAACAATGGCACGCTTCTGTGCACTGGATGATCGGACAATAAATTTAGAACACGGCGTTGAAACCTTAATTTATGATGGATACGGAAAAGATACACCTTTAAGAAACCGATTGTGTGATTTTGTTCACATTCCAAAGTGAATTGTAAGTGTGGGCTGTATCCAATGAAAACAGTTAAAATACCATCAATACAGGGATAATACAAAAAAATATCAACATATCTGTGATAAACAGGTTTTAAATTGAGTTTTGCAAGACAATAATTTTCCAAGTCACTCATGACTAACTCCGCTAGTTAGTTTTTAATGAATAAACCAGCCGAATTTGAAAGAAATATATTTTAATAAAATAAAAAATTACAACATATTAGTAAAATAAAAATTGGAACGACGTATCATTTTACCAAACTCTTCAGGTGTAAATATAAAAATTATACAAGTCTGAATAAGTAGCAAATAAACAGACTTTTATATTTGCAGCTGAAGAGATTTCAAACAGAAACAAAACGTCGTACCAAATTCTCTTTTATTAACGACTAGCTGGGTGCCCGGCGTTGCCCGAGATGTCATTTATCTATAACCCCCGATATGACTCCAATTTCGGCTATCTCGGTTGTATTGGCGTTATTTTATTGTAAAGCATCTCCACCCCAAACCCGAAGGGTGTCGTTTTCACAGGGCGTAGGGGATGAAAATTGTATTCAGATAACATTGGTAGAAACACTATCAATATCTTTGACCCCTAAAAATATTTATCCGACTCAAATATCGGCTGTTTTAGTATGTTTAAATATTTCCACCTCCGCTTCTGGGGGTGGAAGACGCGTCTCACCCCGACAGTGTTTGTTTTATGGTCGCAAAGAACACGTGTACGAAATTTGGTGAAAATTGCTCGACTGGTGTAGATTTGTATTTTATTTAGAAAACGTTTGTATGGGAAATAGAAAAGGGCTGTTTTTAGGGTTTTCCCGGAAATTATTTGATTTTTTCTAGCCTTTTAAACCTTCCCTAGACCTCCACGAACATTTCAAGACTAAGATAAGATAAATCCGTTCAGCCGTTCTCGAGTTTTAGTGAGACTAACGAACAGCATTTCATTTTTATATATATAGATATATTAATAATTGTTTTTGTTTTATTATACAAATTTTAGGTTATATCAACAGTAAATTATTCTATTGCCCAATAATTATTAAAATGTCCTCTATATGTTTTGTAAAACCAATGTGAATGTTTGGTCACCCTTCACAAATAACTGTATCAAGAAAATCGAAACTGTTCAACATAAATTGTTTTAAAATCTTGTCTTATATAGAACGAAATTTCCAGTACCCATTCACAAACCATTATTATAAAAATACTGCTGCAGCATTGAAAATCCCATCTTTGGAATTTAAACGTTGCTGTAATGATTTAAAATTCAATAAGTTAGTTAATAACGATATTTATTACGACGATTTACTTCCAGAACCTGTACATGGAAACATGCTTGCAATATACAGAAAATTGTACTTTAAACAATTCCATGCAGACAATGTCAAATTTGGTTAATGCTTAGGATATTTACTTATTTGATTGAAAATTTTCTGTTTTATAATGCTGCTTAAATATTTGTTTTTCTTTTACAAATTATAACATAAAAAAAATTTATAATATATTATGAATGCAATTTTCTTTTAAGATGTTTAATTTTGTGTGACTATTTTGTTAATATAAAATGGTCAACACTTCGTATGAAATAAATAAATTATTTGTGAAGAATATAACTGGTTTATTCATTTATAATTCGATGATATCAGATAAATATAACAGATGGATATTTATTTATTAAATATAAAAAGAAGAAATTTACGTATGATTGAAAATAATGAATAAGAAAGATAGCCAATTCAGACAAAAAAGTGATAGTATAAATACCACACAACGTTTCTGGGATCCTTGTCCCTTTCCTCAGGTGCGAAGAAGAGCCTAGAGCGACACAACTGCACTTGTCAGTTGACAAATTTTATTTTATTTAAAATATTCTGTTTAATAATGCTGCTTAAAGATTTGTTTTTATTTTACAAATTATGATATCAAAAGAATTGATAATATTTTATGAATGGAACTTTGTTTTAAGATTTTTAATTTTGTGTGACTACTTTATTAATATAAAATGGTCAATATCCGTATATAAATAATTTCTGAAGAATATGGCTGGTTTATTCAGTCATAATTCAATTATATCAATAAATATAACAGTTAATTAATCATTTAGCAACAGTGAAAATATATAGGCCTATTTAAGGACCAATTTTTTTATTATTAAGAAATTAATTCATTATTAGTTTAAAGCATTTAAATTTGTTTTTGGATAATAAATATTGTAAATAATAAAAGTTTGTCAATTTTCCATTAAATAACCATTATTTTAATAGAAAATCAGACGTTAAAATAATTATTTCGCAAGGGAAAAATAAAGGTCGAATGAAATAACATGTTATGTGAGAAGGAAACGCAACAGTGTGTATCTCTACGTGCCATATCGCGTCATGACGTCACAAGTTGAGGCTCTAGGAGTTCGCTAATAGGATCGGGATTTGAGAATGCGCCCTGAGCACGCTCGTGCGAGTTTTATGCGAAGCGAAGGTCTTTGGTGTGCTGCACACTACAAGCCTTTCAAATGTTACGCTCTGAGAGAAAGTTGGCGTCAAACAAGTTACGGTACTTGACAAAAGCCAGTCGACGCTTGCAAAACCTCGGCCATATTACGTCTAACTGGTATCGAATTTACGATCAGCAAATATTAACCAAAAAAAACACTGGTTTCGTTGAAAAATCAAGTGTAGAAAGCTGTACGTAAGCACTCGTATACCAACAGGGGAATAAAGATTGAGAGACAATGGCGAGATCATCTCCAAACGTTCAGATTCCTTCAGAGACGTTTCGTCAGTTTGAAATTTAGACAATTTTCAAATCTGAATTGTCCAAAGGAAGCGTTGATTAGAGGACCAACTGGTTCACACACAACTATTTCTGACGTTTTCGCTAACAAAAATTTAAGAATGATACGAAGTTCCGTGGCTTCTCTTGTTGAAACAGTCCACGGAGGATTTTTTTTTCTTCTGGCCAAGTTACAAAGGCATCGGGTGGGTATAAAGTGAAATGCTCTGCACTTCCGTGAGTTTTGCGGCATTATTCTGATGGCTGCCCCTTGTGCCCGTCGATATGTGAAAGCTGCTGAATCACTCCCCCGCGATCTGGTAACAGCCACACAGAGTTACGAGTTCTCGGAAGTTACCGCAACAAGTGGAACCAAATCTCATTCCCTCGTAGATGCGGTTCCTGCCAAATAAAGAAGGCGCTCGACCGGGAAATTGCAGAGTGCTGTCAGGTCTCAAAACAGCGATGGACGGAGATGAATTGTATTTTGCAATCAACAATCTTACTTGGCAGAAACTGACGCGGAATTCTGGAAGGTACCAAGGCTTGTTGAGTCAATCAAGTCATCATCTCTGGAGATGAATGATAAATAAACATTCTAGCTGGAAGGATCCGCCACAGCTTTACTGCTCACTGATCTTTCCCTTCTTCGTGACCCGTACGTTTTCCTCATGATGTTTTCCTCCGGTGATCCAACCCCTCTGGTCATGTTTCCAAAATATACGAGCCTCAGATTGTTGGCTCTTGATGCTCTTCAAAAATTGATCTATTAGTTGTTCTGGCTGACCACAGTACGGCCAACAATCTTCACAAATGAACGTTATATCAGCTAGCCGTTTTATTTTCCTGAGTCACGTAACCTGATGACACGGACAGAATCAACGGAAGATTGCTAAAGTGAAATTATACCCGCATCACAGACGGTTTAGTTCAAGTAAAACGCAGCACGGTAAATCGCTTTCACTACGTGCTGAATCCAACAACGAAAGTACAGAGTGGTGTTGAAACTCTCCAAATTGGGACAGAGATTGTCCAGAATTTCGGTATGTAAGGTAGAGTTGCAACACAAGACTAATCTAGTTTTAACCAACCCTAAAACCAGGCACTAGAACCCAAACAAGTAAAATAAACCTAACCTTTGCAAGTATTCCATGCAGTACGAGTGCTCATGGGTCGTCCCGTCAGTTTCTTTTTCCACGTTTTTTTTAACTCTTGTTTCTATGAATCGTGCCAGTTGCAGCGGCACTACAATACTGTATGAATCACTGTAGCTCTCTACGGATGTAAGCACAGATGACAAGTCCCGGAACCGCAAGCCAACTCCCAAATCGATAACCTAGTTTCGGCGTTGGAGACCAGCACAGAAACACACCCACGCACGCACACACAAACAAAGAGAAGGAAACCTTCACCACAAAAATTACAACATACTTCCGGCATGCCGTATTGGTTAGAAAACCTGTGGAGCTGAGAAGAAATTAAGCAAAGGGTATTTGAAATTTCTGGGATTTTCAGCCCAACACAACGGCCGTAACGAACCACGTTAAAATCTTCAAAATATTCGTAAATTTTTGATGACGAAATACCTCAACAAAGATTGTTCTTTATTGATCGAAAAGAATAGAATAAATTTATTTTCCATACACCCTGACGAGAAGCAAAACGTGAAGGATGTATCAAATGCTTAAAATAAAATAAAATATATTATAAAATCGACATAATTATTATTGTCACTCTAAAATGTCAATAGTTTATGACAACTATTTACACCAAACTACCCAGATTATTAATAAATACAATTATTTTTCCGAAAATCTCGTGTACAAGATGAGATTGACTGACTAGATCAATGAAGTGTTGCTTAACTCTTTATGTTGTCAGGGAAGTTAAAATGAAAAAAATTACGTTTGATTGAAAATAACGAATTTCACAGATTTATCCAAATGTCCATCATCTACAGATTCACTAATACCCTTTCTCACTTGATTAAAAACCACAAGGAACCACTTGACACCTACAGAAAACATTATGTTGTTTACAAAATCTCTTGCTCTAATTGTAATTCCTGCTACATAGTGCAAACAAAACGTTCCCTTAATACACGTATAAAGGAACATATATCTAATATCAATCTTCCTATTGATAAAAAAATCTGTAGTATCCTAACATATCGTCAATTCGAAACACACATTTGATTGGCAAAATGCTAAGATTTTAGACATTGACACCAGGTACAATTCCAGAATCATTTCAGAGAAACTTCACATTAAATTCAACATCACAGCTGTTAATGTACAGACACTATGAAACTCAATTATTTCTATAATCCCTTATTATTACGCTAAACCTTCTGTTTTGAGTTTTGTGAACTGACTAGTACAGTTGTGTCGCTCTAGGCTCTTCTTCGCACCTGAGGAAAGGAACAAGGATCCCAGAAACATTGTGTGTGGGATTTATATTTTTTTTTGTCTGAATTGGCTATCTTTCTTATTCATTGTTGTCAGGGAAGTTTAACAGTCGATATTCCTGTAGTACCGACAGATAATCTTCAATCTGTAAACTTTTACATCTAGTGTTCCTAGAATACATATAAGAGTTGTTCCTAAAAAATCATTATTATTTACTAGAAATAATATCTACAAAATTGTATTTACGTTTAACTACTTTTATTTACATAGAGGTGAGAACTTGTCACACTTCACGTGGCGATTCTTGTACAATTAAAGTTATAGGCAAAAGAAATTCAATTTTGTGAAGTGAATCTTAAACTTATTCCATATTATCGTCCATTACTCGTCGATATAACTGAACGATATGAAGAGTAGGCATCGAGAGAAATTCCACGTTACCAGTGAACGCTTTGGAAACTCAATCCTTGACGTTACCGCAAGAGAATGAGGCTGCGTAAAAGAAAGAAAGGGGAAGGAAAGCTGCAAAAATAGAGGAATTTCTACGTTATCGGGAATTGAGATAGATTGAAATGCATAAAATAAAAACGATACAGCACAAAGAACAATTACAGAATGAAGAACGCTGACTCGCCTGAGCCGGTGTCGTCTACGAGGATCACCACAGAAACTCTTCTATACTTGTTATATTTTTCGTGTGACACGCAAAGGTTAAACTCGTGTAGGCCTACCAAGTGTAGTGCTGATGAAACCTCGAGACTGTTTGCCGCGCTATCGGGTTGCTCCATTAGGTCCTAATTGCAAGCAGAGACGATGAACTCTCCGATTCCGTTGCTAATTAGCGCGTTTGGCAGAGGATGCTCATCAGCGTCTTCCTCACGGAATACTTTAACACGCCATAAATCCTCCTCTGCCTAAAATTCCTTTTCAAAGTCCGTTACAGCTCTGAAGAACAAGACGTAGCGGTCTTGCGGGTAACCGGAACAAATTGAAACCAGAAACAGATCCGCTACAGGCCGTTGGGTTCTTCCTCAAAGGAGATCAATTCTTCATAACATTTGCTACCGCCAGGTCGTCTATGACGTCATTATTATTATGTTACAGACAATTACGCTTTGGTAGTTGGTGTGAAACGTCACATCCAATGACGACGTTACCTCACTCATGCCATTAAGACAAAGGAGTGTTCAACGGTCCCCCACCAATGGTATCCCTACCTTGAAGTGGTGGTGGGGCTTGAGTGGTCAAGTGATCCTGAGAGCTATGCCAGCGGTAGCGTAGCTGTCCCATGCTGGACAGGTCAAAGGTGACGACCCAGACTAAATGGAATACCCTGACCCTCCAGGTTGGAGGTTAGGTTTGAAGTTAACACCCTCCTCCCGTAAAAGGACCAAAGTTACGAAAATCCAAAAAGTTTAAGCCGGACGGATGAATGGACAACGACACAGCATGCACCCTGGACAACGAATGAAAAACAAAAAGACTACGAGGTAGACCCCGAAGAAGATGGCTGGACGGAGTGGAGGAGGATCTGGGATGTAGAAATTGGAAGAGGACAGCATATGACCGTGAGGGATGGAAGAAGCTCGTTGGAAAGGCCAAGGTTCACTACGAACTGTAGCGCCGTGGAAGAAGAAGAAGTGTTCAACGGTCAGAAATTTTATATTTTATAATTATAAATTTCCCTACCGTCTCTCAGATGACGATCACACCCACTTAATAATGATGTCGGACAATATTTACATAGAGTGAAGAAGCAAACCGAAGTTTCTCAGCTCGGAATAAAATTAAAATAGACAGACAGGAATAACAAGTCTTCCTACATAAATGTATTCTGAGGCGCGGCCCTTACCAAGTTCAGATCCCGTCGGCTTTGGAAACTTGACGGGAAGATGTGGGTCTCTGGGACAAAAGGAGAAAAGTGAACGCCATTTTGTCCGCGACAGTTCCCACCACTGTGTGCTAAGCTGGTCCACATTACACGCAACACAGGACATACAATGACGCCATTACTTCATTCCTTTCGGTCAAACATGTCTTCATTATTTCAAAATTTCCCAAAATCACAGCACCAGTAGGAGACTACACTACTTTTCTATGTACCCACGAAACAAGGTAATTACATGCTTTAAATTATCTACCACATTCTCCAAGTGTCGTCTATGTATTTGTCGCTGAAGAATCAGAAAAAATTGTATAATAAAAAGTATTTAGATTGTAACTGAATAATCGTTTGTCGAGAAAGTGCACCAGGTGTCCCCCCCCCCCCTCCCCCTGGGGTATTTAGTTTCGACTGTGACATCATCAGCGTGTGACCTGTCCAACCCTGCTGCCTGCACTCCTGGAAGGTTTCCCTTACGAGAGAGACTATTAACCTCCTTACCTGAGCCGGTATTGATCTCACCACCATCACCACGACTCGTCCGTTTCACTCTGCTAACGAGAATTCACGGCATTCATTACAAATTAGCCTTTTCCAAAGGCCAATTATCCAAGACGGGTCTTACTCGGCCTCATTCACAATCCCTTTACGTCGCCATTACGCGTCGAGCGCTGAAAATTATATCCCTCACTCTTAGAAACAATGCACTGCCGTAATTAAGTTCTTTCATAAGGTTACCTCCTCTCAGGCAAGATTTCGAGTCAGGAAATTTTGATTTAAATAAAATTTCTCGTACGCCATATGGACTAAGCTGCTAAAGCAATAAAATGATAAATGTAGGAATGCTAACATAACAAGCAGTCACATGAAAATGTCATTAATTTGGCTTGGATTTGCTACGGAGAGTAAAACCTTGACAGAGAAAGGTATCAGAATCTGTTAATAAGAATTTATAGACACTGTGCGAGTTGAGTAACCTTAAGACCAGGCTGACGTGGTGTGATTTACAATAACAGGACCAGAAAAAAATAATGAAATGGGTCAAAGGACAATCAGAACAGTTACACAGACAGAGAAGTCAGATTACAAAGTAATTATCAGTAAAAAGAGCCGGAAAGAACGACGAACTAAAACCAAAGGTAGACGCATATTTACATTACGCCGCACGCACATTTATCACACTTTAAGGTTTACGTGAGTTATCAAGTACCGAGGTCGACGATTTACTCGTTTATTTGAGGTAGTTTTATTTCGAATCTTTTTACGATTTCATTGATACACATTAGTCTGAAAGCAATTTATTTATTTTGTAGAGATTACAAATGTGTGATGGAATGTTTTATTTAATTTGTTTCTTTAATTATTGTCGACGTAACTTTGAGGCAAGAACATTGTAAAGAACAGCATTGCTTGGCGCGAGAATGCAGAGACCGTACTGTCGATAAAACGTATATAAGACGCTCAGAACTTTGGACAGTGTTTGGAGGTCTTGACGAAAGTCAGAGAGAAGTTGGTTGTGAGAAATACTCTGTCAGAAATGTGTTTTCTGGGAGCATGTCCAAAGGTGGCAAAGTATTGGCCGAATACATCAGCTTCTGTATTAAAGGGATTTTCCACAGCAAACTGAGTGTGATGATAGGTACGACATTAAAGCAGAAAGGCGCCCGAAAGTGTAGCGAAGTGTTGTGACGAAACATGAGACGATAAAAAACCAGTGCTATGGCCTGTCAATAAAAAAATATTGCCCCGTTAAAATTTAATATAATTTTCGAGTGCACAAACCAGAGCAGCTCTGAATAAAAGGGTATGAAAACACGTAAATTATGTAAATCTTTACGCAAATATCGATTACCGCCAGATTTCTATACTTTTTGTTGTTGGTACAAAATTTTGTTATAGTAAATTTAAATTCATTTTTTTCTTTATAACTTGGTGAAAATTGCAAATCACTGTCTTTATTATAGACCCAATAAGCGGCCCTGAAATTTAGATTCTCATAAAAGCTGAGACATTTACTTAAAAAATATAAAATGTAAATTCAACGAAAATCAAATTTGTCAAATAAATAATATTTGTTAAATTTAAAAATATTTGGTTTAATTTCAAATTCCTTTGTTTCTTTAGTATCTAGTAAATAGTACATAATTTGGCTACAACGTACTGGAAATTGTTATTATAATTATTTTGAATACCGCAAATATTTTGGCGCTACAACATGTTGGCAGTTCATTTAATTAAAAGTGTATATTACAATATATATTTTTTTACTGTTCCGATTCAGTACCACCTACAGCATCAGAGATAATTAGTTAATGGTTAGATTGTCTCATTAATTGGTAAAAGTGTTGAAATTATGGTCATGTAACACATAACAGTTAATAAGCACGCAACGTTTCTTTCATTGCGGACCTCATCAACATAAATAACAATAGGTAAACATCAGACTTTCGGATAAGAAACACTAAACATTGTATTTCTAGGGATCACACCCTCGATTGGGATGGTGCGAGAATCCTGGGTATTGAACACTTTTATTATGCTTCACTAAAACGAAAATTATTCGTATAAAGTTTAACAGCAAAGCCTTAAATATTTCCTACAAGTTTATTACACTTGATGATGTTCGCAAGGTCGAAATAAACGTTAATTAGGGATTTTCATTTGAATTTTAATTACACTTCTAATTTTGATAATATTTTATCGGCGTCATTGAAATGATTAAAAGCAAATAGTTCATATTTTAATGAAAACTCTTGCAAAGCTACGGAATTCCGCTTACTTTGCCTGGCATCACGTCAGCTTCTCAGATCCAACATTTATAATCTCAGGACCTGCGGGAGGAATTTAATTATCGCTAAAGGAAAACGCAGTAGAGGAGGTAAGACATGCCATACCATTATGGAAGACAAGTTAAGTTGCTCTACTTGCGTGATTTCTTAAATCGCATTTCCGTTAATTTCGACAGTTGAGACACGCAGTACTTAATAACATTTCAGTGAGATTCCTCATTTCTCTTTCTTTTATAGAATCTATATTTATCAACTCGTAATTGATAATTTATCTGACACTGAGATTTGCGTAAGTCATACAAACGAAATCTCTTCAGGTTTGCCGTTGCTTACACCTTTTGCAAATATGAAATTCAATCAGTAAATAAATCAATCACACGTGAAGAGTAGTCCAAAATGGATGTTGAAGAAATTGGCACTTTCCCCAATAGAATTTGACTGTTCAAGGCTCCATTTCCGTCAAATCAGTTACTTCAATATATTCCATAAATAACAGAGTATTTTTAACAATATATATATATATATATATTGTAATACCAATTAAACAGGCTATTGTTTTTAATATAATTTAATTGTTGTCGGTTCGGGTGATTAAAGACGACAATCGCAGCGGGTCTTTCTTTGTTAACAATGGAGACTGGAGACCGCGCGCTTAGAGAACTCAGTCTGCGGCGAGAACTGAGACATGGCAGTTCGGTCCACGTAGAGAAATAAAAACAGTAAAAGTCTGCGGATCTAGAATTATGAATAGGGCTATCTAGGAAGTCCAACGGCGAGATATAATAGTTTACATAAAACGCAAGTAAACAGTTTTGACGGAGAGACTTATAAAATAGCAATTTAGAAGCAGAAGTTTTGCTTCACAAACTGAACTAATTTTCGCATAGAGAGACTTTGAAGAGACCTACGTCCGGCAACTGGCTGAGGGTGAGATAATTCAGGTTCCAGGATAGCAGAGATCCAGAGCAACTACCGTGTGTTCGAAATCTAATGAGTAGAATCAGTGTATAACGGCGTGTTTAGTGGGTGTTGACTCCAAGCTACAAGAGTCCGAACTGGTACCAGAAGCACTGTCGTAGTACAAAAAAATTATTGATGACTAAACGATAATTAAAGGGTATAGTCAGATTTCGTTCGTGTTTTTCTTCTCATTCGTTTTCTTTTACTTTTGTATTTAATATTGTATTCCGTTAACTTCAATGAGTTTGGATTGTTAATGTTTTAGTTCATTAGATTGTATTTGTTCTTCCTATCAAACCCAGTGATGACCCTGAAATAAAGAGAAATTCGACGTAGTTGATTGCAAAAATATAAAGCTGTATTTTCATAGAACGCCACGAATTAATAAAATAAAATTGAAATATTTGTTTGTTAAATTGATGGAATTCGGCGTGTAAAGCAGGGCTTATAATGTGTAATTATCAACAATAAATTTTTAAATCATAATAATTTTGTTAATTACTCCTATTTAATTAAGACCACCTTTTAAATCATTATATAAATTGTCGTCTTCAACGTGTGGCTAACTATCATTTAAATTTTAATTAATTATTTTTTGTTTAAGAATTTCTTTTAAGACTTTTTTAATTATTACAATATATATATATATTCTGACTATTGATAAAACTAATAAACATCAGCCAATATTTAAGTCCGAAACAATAATTTATTAAATAAACAACGTTTCACCGTTTAATTTGCGACTTTACCCGGTTCAAGTTTTTAAAAAGAATGACTGACAGGTCATTGTATGATTACTGTCGTGGCCGAAAATTGACTTTAAATTTCCTGATGTTTATTTATATATTTTTAAGCATATATACGGAAGTAAATGTCGCTCTTGCAGTGACTACTGCACTACTGCTAACATCTGCTAATGTTTTCTGGTCTGTCTGCGTGTTTTCAAACTGAACAGTATATGTCTGTAGTTTCATGTAGGAAACCTTCCTATTAGAACGCAAATTTGCAAGTGCACAACATTAATGTGGCGCAAGGTGGGAAGTCCATTAGCTGAAACAAGGATTCCCCTGCTGGACATCAACAAGTCATGTCTGACGACCCTGTATTATGCGGAGAACACGCGTTAGACAAGGTCGTCAGATTCGATCACACCCATACACTGGCAATTATCATTTAATAAATAAACAAACCGCCAGTATCCCCGAAAAATGTGTATTAATAAATAAACAATATATCTTACAATACTACGATGTTTCGTTCACAATTTTGAGCTTCCTCAGGTAATATAACTAAATACGCCAAATTTATACGATAAAATAGACATGTAAATTGTCAAAAGCATATTACAAAGATTTCTTTAACTATGTTTTTGACAACTTCAGTTTGGGAAGAAACATTGTAGTATTGTGAAATTTTTTGATTCAATTAATTAACACACATTTTTCTAACATATTAGCTGTTTTCTTCAGATCTATGAAGCTTGAAGCTCGTTAGAGAGCATAGCAAAGGTAAAAATTTAATATCTACGTGGTGGCGAAGAAGAAATAATCACAAGTTGAAAGAGAATTTTTTTTAAAGTAACAGGGTACACGAGGGTAATCCACTTAATGGCAACTCCTCTTTAATAGCATAGGATTTGAAAGGGGGGATGCGGAAGGGTAGAGGAAGGTAGCCAAGGGTTAACTAGCGTCACCGGGCTATGGTTTAAGGATCCTACCCGGCATTCGCCTAAAAGTGATGCAGGTTAAACCCTAGAAAACATGCATCAGGTAGGTGGGGCAGAAACTACTTGTCCCACGCCCTTCCGATAGCGGGAGAGGGATTTTCTGTGGGTCCTTCTCCGTGACTTTTAGGAGGCAGCTGGCCGACTGTTCCAATGGGAACAAGTCTTATCGTATGCCCGGGGGCTGTGACCCCGGAACAAATACACGTCTCAAAACAGCCCGAGGTGCCTCGACTTGTGGGAACCTTAGTTCAAAAACGGAGAGAGGAGAAGGCATCCCTAAAGTTAGCACTCTCAGTGTCTCGATAAAGGTTCACCTGCGAGAAAACATCGCAGGTTTGTTAAATTGAAAGAGAATTTTTTTTAAGGGTAACAGGCTACATGAGGGTAATCCACATAGTGGCAACTCCCCTTTAATAGCATAGGAAGGGATTTGAAAGGGGGGATGCGGAAGGGTAGAGGAAGGTTAACTAGGGCCCCCGGGCTAAATTTTAAGGCATTCGCCTAAAGAAATGCAGGGAAAACCCTAGAAAAACCTGCATAGGTAGGTCGGGCATTGGGTACTTGTCCCACGCCCTTCCGATAGCGGGAGAGAAGTTTGCTGTGGGGACGCAGCATCCCCTTCTCCGTGCCTCGACCAGTTTAGGAGGCAGCTGGCCGACTATTCCAATGGGAATAGCGGACAACTCTTACCGTATGCCCAAGGTATGTGACTCCGGAACATACACCTCTCAGAACAGGCCGAGGTGCCTCGGCTTGTGGGAACCATAGTTCAAAAACGGAGAGGAAAAGGCATACCCAAAGGTAGCCGCTTCGTATTACTCCTACAAGGTTCCCTCACAGGTATTGCCTGCGAGAGAATAGCCCTTGCAAGCTTAACATCCCTCACATCGCTGGCTCAAGTATTTATAGGTTTATGTATGACTTTTAACAATGAGTCGTTTTATATGTATGTGCTTTTCCGTAGTTCCCCCCCCCCCCCTACGCTTAAAATCTTGCTATCCTCGTGAGGTACTACTCATTGACAACGCGTTGGTCCTTCCGGGAATCTCTGCCAAAGTTTGCGACAAGAGAAGAACAATTAGTCGAGTTCTCCGTCCTTTCAATGCTACACGTGACGACGTTGCTGACGACTGAAACACGTGACCTGCATGAGTAGGGACCTTATCAGATGGTAAACGGCATACTTTTTCTTATCTGTGTTGTGTGGGAGGGATGAATATTTTTCAGAAGCTGGATTGCTATTTTGCATATGACCTGGAATCGAACTGCAGCGCCCCCCCTGAGGAAAGTAGAAAGTGGGCCCATGCAGAAAGGGAGAAAGGTGAGGCAATTAAAGAGTCAGTCAAAATCTTCGACGCCGCACACGGGAATAACTTTCAAATGAGAAAAAGAAACGTGCAGAAATGTCAGAAAAATGTAGCCATACTCTGGTTGGAATGAAGGTTTCAACATGTTGTCCACCACTCAGAACAATACTATCAGACTAACTTGACCAAGTTACTACAGTTAAGTTATGGTCAAACACAAGATGCAGATGAACTGAGGTTAGAAAGAAAATTATCTCTATATCTCACATTCGGTCTCTAACTTAAGTTGATCTTCAACTAGTGTTTGAATAAGACCTAGTGTGTGGTCCAAACTAGAAAACCTTAAAAGTTTCAAAATATTATCATTAATCAAGGTCAAAGTATTTTAATATCAACTTCAGACGTTAAATATATTTTATGATTAATTATTTTTGCATGCTAGTAATTTAATTCAATTTAATTTCATGGACCCTATAGATTCAGCTTGAGAAAGTTTCCTCTCTTTTATTGAATTAAATTTTTTTTTTATAACTTATATTATACTTCTTAAGTGCAAAACTTTTAATTTATCGAAATAAAAGAATGAATACGTCCGATTAATAATAAGAAAGATAGCCAACCACAGACAAAATAAATATAAATATCACACGTTTTTCGGATCGAAACGTTGTGTGTGTCGTATTTATATTTTGTCTGTATTTCACCATATTCCTTATAATTAATTTTAATTTATTGTAATATATCAACGGGTGTGTACGTCGATACATGATTATTTGTATATGTTGTAAATTAAGTTAGATATTGTTAAGTTCTCCATTGGCGACTAGCCACAACAATCGGGGCTGGCGCGCGAATATTATTGTTGGTGTTTGTAAATTCAGTCCGCATTTCTGCTCCTCACGGAGCGAGTCGCTACTGAGAAGCTAGCTCTCGAAACAGGTGGTGGCTCGGTGCACGGTACAGTAAGAAATGGTATTTTAAAGCCACATGTCGTATAGATCAAAACAACGATCTGAGATATACCACTGTGAACAAAAAGTAAGGTGAATTTATTTATAAAATATAAATTCTTTATTTAGTCTTCCAAATCAATTTCATCCCCTTCAAAGTAATTCCCGTCCGATAAAACGCACTTTTTCCAACGCTTTTTCCAGTCCTCGAAACAGTCGGAATAGTCTTTTCCCGGTATAGCCTTCAAGACCTTCTTCGATTCGGTTTTTATCTCCTCAATCGTGTCAAAACGGCGTCCACGCATTGGCCTTTTGAGTTTGCTGAATAGCCAGAAGTCGCACTGAGCCAAATCAGGCGAATACGGTCGTTGCGGAACGATATAAGTCGAGTTTTTGGCAAAAAAGTCGCGAAGAACCAATGCAGTATGACATGGTGCATTATCGTGATGAAGGAACCAAGAGTTGTTCGAGAATAATTCCGGCCGTTTCAGACGAATAGCTTCACGCACACGACGCATAACGCTCAAATAATATTCTTTGTTGACAGTTTGGCCCGGCGGAAGGAATTCATAGTGCACCACACCACGATAATTAAAGAAAACTGACATTACCTTGATTTTCGATCGACTTTGCCATTGTACTTTCGGTCTTGCTTCACCTTCAGCACGATATTCGCTGTATAGGTCAGTGGTTTCAGGGTCGTATGCGTAAATCCAAGTCTCGTCACCACTAATGATACATTTCAAATGGTCCTGATATTCAGACAGCAAAGTTTCACACAACATCAACGCGACGCTTTTTTTTTCCAAAAAATTGAGCGATTTTGGCACCAATCGAGACTTGACGCGTTTGAGACACAAAACATTCTTCAAAACGGTTTGGGCTGAGCCGAATGATATTCCAACACTATCAGCGAGATCTCTAATTGTCCATCGACGATTTTCAAGCACCAAATCTTTGATATTTTGGACGTGGCCCTCGTCGGTAGACGTTGATGGTCGTCCATAGCGTGGTTCGTCTTCAACGCGTTCTCGGCCCTCTTTGAACTCGTTGTACCACTTATAACCGTTTTCTTGTGCCATAGTTTGATCACCAAAGGCCTTCCGCAACATTTTCAACGTGTCCGCCCAAGAATATTCGTTCCGCAAACAAAATTTGATGCAAGTTCTTTGCTCAACAAAATCCCCCATTGGCAAAAATCGAAAAATTCTCTTTTGGTTGTTTACAAAAACACGTGTAACTGGAAGATAATTAAACCTTTTAAGAAACGGACGCTAGGCAAATATTATAGACAGTCCTACCAACCTAGGAAAAAAAATTTACCTGCCTTCCTAATACCCGGGAGTTTTAATTGACAATTTCACCTTACTTTTTGATCACAGTGGTATGTAAACTCATGTCTCGAATAATGAATTTATTGGAGAATTTTTTTCCAGGTTTGGTGATTTCTTTATAAAAAAAAATATTTGGCGCTCTATTATTGGGTATTTTTGAGAGATCTTGAAAGGTCGGCGAGTTAAAAGAAGTATCGCTACAGATTATCGCCAAAAATCGTGAGCGAAAAAACTGAACCGCGGGCAATCTTCTACATTATATTAATCTATTATGAATTTAAAAGTTGATGTTTATCCGATTATATGGATAAACAAATAATTCAATATTTTGAATCAAATACAATTAAATTAGATAAATACATCTTATAAAGGTAGAAAATATGAATATAACGTTTCGATGCAACATTCGGACCCAAACAGGTAGTATAAATAATAAATAAATAAAAATAAAAAGGAGTCCTCAATTAAATATATTATATACGACAACCTTTTTGAATCTAAATATCGGCTGATATATATATATATATATATATATATATATATATTTAAAAAATTTATTCTTAAAAACTATTATCTGAAAGGTGTAAAAACCGAATTGTACAATACATGGTCTGCGAGTTTTAATTGTATTAAATTATAGAACCGTTGTGTGGTATTTATATTATCACTTTTTTGTCTGAATTGGCTATCTTATTAATTATTTTCAATCAGACGTAAATTTTTCCATGATTTATTTTAATCAACCTATATTTTTGTATAGATATGACACAAAGTGTGAATCGTTGTATTCGTAGAGATTATAATAAAAGTCCGTGAGTTTTATTTAGTGTCATCACATGCAATACTTTCCACACACTGTTTTTCTCATAATTCGTGAGTTAATTTTTCAATTGCAGTTGTTAAGGATTTTGAAGCGCTTGTTTACAATTTCTAATTACGTTTTATAACGATTCAATTGTACAGAGTTTCCAAGGTGGTGACTGTGAAGTATTGTACCATTATAGCATGAGTGGAGTACAATGTAATATATGGAGTCTGTTGCGGCGGCGTTATGTAAAGACAAGAGACAGTCACGAGAGGTTTTGATCCGACTATCTCACGGTTAATTGATCGGCCAGTATCAATTTCCTTTCGAAAGCATGGCGTGAAAAGTTTCAGTGAAATGGAAATCGCGCGATTGCGTCACGGCACGTTTCAGTGTCTCCTTGCCTACACTTTGCAACAATATCCTTTGCAGAAAAAAGGCTGACGGAATGACTTTTAAAATTCTTAAAGTTTATGTTATTATTCTGCTCAAATTATAGTTATTTTAGAAACATCATAAAGCTATGCTCAGAAGATAAATTATAATAAATAAATAAATAAGCATAATGGCCAATAAGTCACAACAAGTTGAATACAAAATATTCACTTAAAAATTACATTGACGATGGAATCAATAGAAATAGAAAAACACTACGTTTCCTTTTTTTAGATAAAAAAATTAGGTTACAAAAAAATGTAAAATTATAATTAATAGTTTTAGCGAAAATTTAAAATCCACGGAAATTCAATGACAGATATAACCGAAATTACAATACAATTATCACAAAAGTTCATTATTAATTCTTTTTCAAACTGATGACGTCCCGAATTAGCTTTTCTATTTGAATTAATTTGAATGGTTTTGCCCTTGAAGTGGAGCTTGTTTTGAATTATTGGCCAGGTTATTTATTAATCAAAAAATTATTAATCAATATCATGGATCAGGCCTTATAAGGTAATAAGTAAGGTGGATCAGGTCACGTGATGCACGCGCTAGCGCTGAGTAACCAAAAGTCACCTGATGGTGGGCTATAACAAGGAGGTGGGGGTAACCTACGCTCCTCTATAAATACAGGACTAACACTATTTCTAGAAAACGATGGCAGTGAACGTATTCGAAACGTCGCGAATACAATTGTTCACTCAGAAGCCCGAGAAGACTATTCATGTTATTTAATTTATTATTAAACATAATATAATTTTTTATGACGCACATTGTTGAACATGCCGAAGAGGATTCATATTGTAAAATGAGGAAATGGAGTCTAACACAATATATAACCTACGCAAAATGCTTACTAATGCAAGGGAAATGTAAGATATTAGAGAACGACGGCTTTACCGGTCAATTGTTTGTTGAATAACAACGTTTCGACATCAATCTCCGCCATCATCAGCAGGTTAACTGATGTAAGATTATGTAAGATGTTTGGTAAATTAGACAAAACACAGATCTGAATGTAGTTTAGTTTTAAAGTCGGAATCCTAAGGTTTTATTATGGTTTATTTTTAGATCTTTCCATATCACACTTAAAATGGGTCAAGGCGTTTATGTTGTCGTATTCTACTGTCTGTGAGAATATTTAAATTTACATATTTATATGCACCTTTCGGAAGTCCTTTCCTTCTCATTATTACCGTCAGCCTTTCCTATGCTGTTAATGAGCTGTTAGACTTTTATCAGGCCGACGTCGTCCTTTACAGTGAAATATTCTATAAACGTGCCTACTAACTCGGTGCTTGAAATTTATATGTCGTCTATAAAAGACGCTGCAACGTAGTTATTAAGCTATCGTGTTAAGTAAAATGTAATACTGCCCGATTCCCGCTACGTTGTCATGTCAAACTTTTAATAGGATCAGGATGCAAAAATCTTGACCAGACCGGGAATCGAACCCCGGGATCTCCATTCTGCTCGTTTCAGTTTGAGAGAATTTCTTCGGTTCTTGAATAAGTAGTATTTTGTCGTCACTAACCGCTTATTAATTATCGAACATTACAATTACAAATAATTATTCTTTCACGAACTAATATTTTGCATAAATAAATTAAAGAGCAAGAGGGAAAGTGTTTTAAAATGTCAAGGATTTGACTACAACTGAAGCATTGGGTGAAAATTGTCGACCACATTTTTTTTTGTCAAGGATGACGTGAGGATAGTCCGTGAAGTAGGCCGCGGGTAGCCGCAGGTGACTGACTGAGCAGGCCCAGGGCCCCCGAGTCCCTGTCGATACTCTCACTGGCGCGCGGTCCGTTACGTGACGTCACGCCGTTCTACGTCACTGCCGCAGAGGTCAGAGAACTTCCGCAAAACATTGCGTTAGTCTCTCACGCAAAGAAATAACCTCATACCGCACAACTATATAACTTATAGCTTCAAATATTACACAAAACTACATAGCCAACCTACAATAACAATGGTTTAAAAAATGGAAAGTAAAAAGTGAATGAGAACAAATCTGCACACATTACATTTACTCTCCACGAAGAAACCTGTCACAATAGACAATGTACAGATTCCGCTAACACAAACAGGAACATACTTAGGACTACACATAGATACCAAACTGACTTGGAAATACCATATCACAAATAAGAGAAAAACAAGTTGAGATGAAGACAAGAGAACTACAGCGACTGACGGCTATGGAAAGAAACTAAAATCCTACAATGCCGTGATAAAACAAATATGGGCCTATGGACTCCAACTATAGGGATGTACATCGAAATCAAATATAGCAATCATCCAAAGGTGCCAATCCAAGATTACGAACGCCCCATGGTATGTAACTGCATACAGATCTACACGAGGGTAATCCACTTAATGGCAACTCCTCTTTAATAGCATAGGATTTGAAAGGGGGGATGCGGAAGGGTATAGGAAGGTAGTTAAGGGTTAACTAGCGTCACCGGGCTATGGTTTAAGGATCCTACCCAGCATTCGCCTAAAAGTGATGCAGGTTAAACCCTAGAAAACATGCATCAGGTAGGTGGGGCAGAAACTACTTGTCCCACGCCGTTCCGATAGCGGGAGAGGGATTTTCTGTGGGTCCTTCTCCGTGACTTTTAGGAGGCAGCTGACCGACTGTTCCAATAGGAACAACTCTTATCGTATGCCCAGGGTCTGTGACCCCGGAACATACACGTCTCAAAGCAGCCCGAAGACTTGTGAGAACCTTAGTTCAAAAACGGAGAGAGGAGAAGGTATCCCTAAAGGTAGCACTCTCCGTGTCTCGATAAAGGTTCACCTGCGAGAAAACATCGCAGGTTTGTTAAATTGAAAGAGAATTTTTTTTAAGGGTAACAGGCTACATGAGGGTAATCCACATAGTGGCAACTCCCCTTTAATAGCATACGAAGGGATTTGAAAGGTGGGATGCGGAAGGGTAGAGGAAGGTAGCCAAGGGTTAACTAGGGCCCCCGGGCTAAATTTTAAGGCATTCGCCTAAACAAATGCAGGGAAAACCCTAGAAAAACCTGCATCGGGTAGGTCGGGCATTGGGTACTTGTCCCACGCCCTTCCGATAGCGGGAGAGGAGTTTGCTGTGGGGCCGCAGCATTCCCTTCTCCGTACCTCGACCAGTTTAGGAGGCAGGTGGCCGACTATTCCAATGGGAATAGCGGACAACTCTTACCGTATGCCCAAGGTCTGTGACCCCGGAACATACACCTTTCAAAACAGGCCGAGGTGCCTCGGCTTGTGGGAACCTTAGTTCAAAAACGGAGAGGAAAAGGCATCCCCAAAGGTAGCCCCTTCGTATCTCTCCTTCGATCACACATCTTTCCTCTCCCGACGTCTTAAGGTATTTACTTTGTATACTACATAAGAGAAATTTAACGACCATTAACATTTTTTATAAATCAAAAAAATTATGAATCATGAAATCATTAACTAGAACGATCCATTAATCCAAAGTTTCAGGTTATTTCAAATTTCTCCTCCATACGTTTCCTTAATTTGAAGAAAGAATTCACCACCGCCAGACGTAAAATTAAAATATTATTTAAATGTGGGAGGGCGACAGAAAAATATCTGAATTCATTAAAGCTGGTGGTATTTTTCTTCAAATTAAGAAAATATGTGGAGATGAAGTTTCTAATAATGTGAAACTTCGCAATAATGGAGCCTTTTTTATAAAAGATTTGATAATAATAATGTTAAAACGACCTTTATAACACACAAAATTAAAAAATAAACACTTAAATTATTTCGATGCGGATTAGCGTATTTTTATAAAGGAGTATAATTGTTGAACTACAGGGTTAAAAAATTCACCGTTTGAAAAAAAAATCCGCATCGAAACGTTCGGCAGCTTTAAATTTTACTAAATTTAAGTGTAACCTTTTTTTAATGTTGTCTGTCATAAAGGTCGTTTTAACGTTATTATTTTCAACAGACGTTAATTTTTTGTTTAAAAGATTTTATGGTTAATACATTTTTGAATAAAAAATATTTCCCTTAAATATTCTATTGTTAAAAACAGGCGTCAAAAATAAAATTTAGAAATATTGCGAAGGACTGTCACAATAAATTGTTACATTAAAAAATAAGTACTTCACAATCAAAGCAAAACACAACGTTTCGTTCCATTATTTGGGGTCTCTTCATTTATTTAATATTTCGTAAATAATAACAATCGTTCATAGAATAAGTTTATTCTGACCGTTCCCGGCCATATTTTATTATAGTATATTTTATAAAGAGAGAGATCTTGTTATATATGTAGCTTAGACATACTATTAAGTTTTGAAATATGAAGTGTGCAGTTGGCAGCAGTGTGAGCTCCATGCAGATATATCCTGAACATTATAGAACCGTCAACGGCGAGATTTAGTTCTAAAAATATTTTACAAAACCAACGATTAGTTTGAGATTTGCAAAAACAACATTAAAACCCCGGTTTTTACTTTTAACAGCTTCAGAAATTTTTTTTCATCTCTCTGTTGCAATGCGAGAACCTTCTGGGATTTATTTAGCTTCATTATTTTTGTGTTTGAGGAAATCTCCAAGAAAACTTTAGGAATCGTTTAATGAGAAATTAAAAGATGTTCCTCTTCCTTCTAGCAGTGAGTGTACTGGGTGTAAATATGACAAACCAGTACACAAACTTAAAGAAAAAATTGCCTTAAGCAGTAAAGAAGAAAAAGTGAAAATAATTAGTTTGCTACCTGAATGATTCAGCAAAGCGACCTTGTGTATTTTTAAACACTTGACAGAAAGTGACCTTTTCTTCCTTTAAACACTTGACATTATTGTTTCAAAAAGAGAATCCATTATTGTGACAAAATAGTAACAAAAAAATTGTCAAACAATGTTTCTTGTTTAAACAACGCAAAATTTTTGTTCTTTTACAAAAGTTCATTAATTTTAAGCATTAATTCAAGGTGAAGAGAGTATTCGGTTGTTTTCCCAGTTTTTTAACTCTAAGGCGTCTGCGTCCATGTGCAACGTACTGTGTATTTTTACGTTTATCCTTTATTAAAAAAATACTTCTGATAAAAACACAATAATGAAATTTTGTGTGTTGCTTACAAGAAGCTAGAAGGGTATTTTGTGTAAATTTCAGATTTTTTGATCCAGTCATTTACAAGATATTACCGTTTGTAAAAGGGCAAGTTTGGGAAAATTGCGTTATTTGAAGGCCTGTAAAACATAAAGGAAGCATTTAACAGGTGTCAATTTTTTTTTAAGTCTAGGCTTTTATTATATTTTTAAGGGGAAGAAACATTAAATGTTGTAATCCCTTCTTTGGAAAAAAAAAAATATCCTAAATTCTTCACATTTTTATAGTGTTAACTTATTTGTCACAACATGACTTATAGGTGGTTTCATTGAAATTAAGAACGTTGTCATTGCAAGTAGATATCTTAACAAACAAAAGAGTTTTAACTTATCGCTAAACTCTGAAAACTCCAAAAACGGCCAATTCTCATAAACAAAATGCCCGCTAAAATCCAAAGTACTAATAATAAAATTGTAAAAAGAAATCATACTCGCAGATACATACATAAACAGAAAATCCACGTGTAAAGATAAAATAAAATATGTCAGCGGTAATTAAGGCGGAAAGGTCCTTCAATAAATATTTGAAGTTATAAAAAAATTGTTTGATATTTTATTAAAATTGTTATTCTGTATGATATGTTCATAATATAATCGCATATTCATAGTAACCTCCTTACGGTGTCAACGTTGGTCACTAGTCGCCCCATTTCCGAGGATAGTTCCTTGTGCTGCCCTATTTTCTGTCCCGTCCATCTTGGCACTTCAGCATCGCATCCAAATTCACGACTGACGTTTGGAATGAGGTCTACGAGTTTATTGATCGCATGAAAAAAAACAATGTTTATTTTTCCAGGACGATTTCCCCGACGGACGCTCCTCTCCATTCCCCGAAGCATTTCGCAACTGTTTCTCGTTCAAGTGAGTCATAAGTGAAATATTGCACACATAACTGTTCATGTGGTGGTCGTCGCCCTCGAGGTAATTGAAATTAATAATACGGAAACATTTTCTACCCTTTGTGAAAAATCACCCTTCTCTGGTAAATTTAAGCAACGCTGCAGAACACCTTCTGAGGTCACAAAGTATTCGTTTAGAGGTTACTGAAGTCGCCAAATAGCCGCCTCAGCTTTCGGAATCGAGGTCGTGGTGAAAGCAACGAGCTGCCCTTCACCTTCACACGCAATTGCGTACGGGCCTTGGGTGCGGGCTTCAACATATGCATATAAACTCTCATCTGCCATGGTATCAAGCATCGTAAAAAATATATTTAAATAAATGTTATTTTTACGTCAGTTTTTAACGGCCATTGAAATTTTTTGTTTATAAAATATTAATCATACAATCTAAAATTATGATATTATTTTAAAAATAATACTAATGTCTAATTTAAATAAAAATTGTCAATTGAAAAAAATAGATTTTTTTAAAACTATTTTATTTCAGATGAATTTCAGTGAATACAATACGGAAAAAATAACCAAAAAATATCAAACTTGACGAAAGTCAATTTGGCTCATGTTCTTGCATTCAACAAATATAATTAGGTCTGATTTATTAATAATTCACATTAATTGGATAATTATTATTTTAGTTCAATTAGAATACCCTGAGAGAGACGATTCAATTTTCTATCTTGAAAAAATCATAAAGAAAACACAGAAAAAAAATACTCTAAACTTGACCGACGGTTAGAAAAATCTGTCTTAAACGGCTGACTCACAAAAAGCTAGTAAATGAACGTTTTAACATGTCCACGGATGCTAAAAATTTCACATTTCCTTAAGTGCATGTTGTTTCATATCTGCATCACGATTTAGCTCTCTTAGTAACCAACAGATGCCTCTGGGGTGATACTAAAAGTTATGTTGCATATATGCTACACTATGCACTGAAGGGGTTAATCTAAACGGAAAAGAAGACAACTCTAAGGTAATGGAAAGAAAGGGTGTTAACTCACGATTCTTTTTCACTTGACTCCCTCCGCGGCCGAAATCCGACGACATGTTCGTGACTTGGAGGTATAAAAGGGAACTTATCTCGTCCCTCGTATTTCAAGTGGCTCACACGAAGAATATAATTCACTCAAACCGAAACAAAAAGTGGACAGCGAAAGTTATACAGTTCAGCAATTAATCATGTAAAGACTAGACTTCTTAATCCACAAAGATTACCCTTACAACGGTCAAGTATTTGGACGACGAATAAATCACGTAAAAAAATATAAAGAGAATTAGAAGAAAACAACGATTATATAATATACTTGGATCATTTCCGATATTTACACGAAAAGAAATAGTTTGTTACATATTGATTACAAATATGTGGAATGCTACTATGAAACATTATGACAAAAAACATCGTATTCACGACCAAACGTCCGTCAAAGTTAATATTGACCTTACTAAACCTAGCATTGATCAAATCAATTATACTCGCTCATTTAAAAGTGAGTCGTAATTAATTTCTGTGATCGCGTTAAGTTAATCGATCATTTTATTTATACCCTGCTAAATCGACGGCGTCCAGTGAGACGTTTCGGCTACCAGTAGATCTGCCGTCGGTATGTGAAAAATTTGCTGACCTCACGGTGCTGGTATATAAGGCTATCGTCGGTATTACAACGTCCTCTGTAATTGTGATCAATAGAAAATTACACATTCACCTCGCTTCACGATGCATAAACACCAAATTTACACGTGGAGAATAAAAGTCTTCATTTTAAACAAATGTGTGGTTTTGTAACGCAACTAGTAACAACAGTGAATAACTATTGAGGAATTCTCTAAGGTTCTGTGGAATGTGGCGTTGAATTGAGAGAAATAACGAGTGATGTCTGTGGCACGTGAGTAGATGGAGAGGGGGCGCTGTTCCCTCGTATTCGCATCGAGCGATGGCGACAATCAATACCGGAGAGTGAGTGTAGAGGAGGTACTGACATTTTCGCGGCTTCGACTCCCAGAACTGTTGGGCGTCCTGCACGTCGTGGTCCTCCTGCGGCGACGCGAGCCTGGGCGCCGGGACGCCCACAACGGCGCGGGCGGCGCCTCCCACGGCCAGCAGCATCGCCTCCGCACTGAGCGCGACCGACGTCGGCGTCCGCGTCCCTGCCCGCCCACGCGCACGCGCTCTGGCGGCCAGGCCTGGCTATCGACGCCCCGCACCTGCAATGTCATTGGGTCACGTGCGCGGGTCAGTTACGTCAGGCTCCCTTGCTCGTGGTCCGTGGGGCGACACTCGGTCTCCTCGGGCGTCAAGGACAACGTGCCTCCCGGAGAATCCCAAATCGTGTCTTTATTATTCCTGGTGATAAAGTATCCGACTGTGGACCAACTTTAGTCGTTTTCTTCACGCAGAGTGGACAATAAGATCATCTTCCTGGCTCCGTTCCCCAAAAGCACACGTGCAACTATATCAATACCGAAATTATTAAGACCATTTTAGACGCGTACCATGTCAACCCTGAAAATACTTCAGATTTCTGGATCAAATTCTAAATTAACTCAGAAATCAATCGCGCAAAAATGAAAGTACGGTTCCCAAGGATCAGTGGTCTACGTGCTTATGAACCACAAAGCTGAATCCATCCAATAATAGGAAGGCCCGTAAACTTGGGAAGCAGAAGAGAATCTCAAAATAAAATCAATTATACTCGCTCATTTAAAAGTGAGTCGTAATTAATTTCTGTGATCGTGTTCAGTTAATCGATCATTTTCTTTATACCCTGCTAAATCGACGGCGTCCAGTGAGACGTTTCGGTTACCAGTAGATCTGCTGTCTCATCGGTATTACGACGTCCTCTGTCATTGTGATCAATAGAAAATTACACATTCAACTCGCTTCACGATCCATAACCAGCACTTTTACACGTGGAGAATAAAAGTCTTCATTTTAAACAAATGTGGGGTTTTGTAGGGCAACTAGTAACAACAACGAATAACTATTGAAAGTACGGTTTCCGAGGATCAGTGGTCTACGTGCTTATGAACCACAGAGCTGAATCCATCCAATAGTAGGAACGCCCGTAAACTGGGAAGCAGATGAGAATATCCAAGGACTGGACGTGTATTGACCACCATTGAGCCCCATATTCCTAGGATACTACATACTGTAATGTCGCTATATAGACAAACACCATACACACTAGTAATTGATTTTAAATACAGTAATACGTGACGATATACCTGGATGTAAAAAATTACATAGACAAGGAAGTCCTGTATATTTGATCTGATAAAATTCCCAGAAAGGCAACTATGTATTATGAAATAAAACAATCAGAAGACTAAAGGAATAGAAGGCCGTCGACAACTTCTGGAGCAGAGTGACAGTCCCGGGAAAATTATTAAACCAGTCCAGTAAATTCAAGTGATTTCTTCCCCTTTTTTTTCTGGCAGCATGATTATCCCAAAAAGTATTCTATTTTTCATCCTAATTATTTTTTCTAACGGTGAAGCGCTTATTCGATATTTGTCAGTTTAATCTGTCGTTACAAGAACAAGGAAGAAAACAACCCCTCAGAATCGTCTATATATAAGAAGGAAGGGAGGAAACGGAGATGAGTCACCCTCTGGACCCTCACAATCTTCCCTCCGAGGTTCTGCTTGTCCAGCAACTATCTAACTCTCCAACTAATGAGATTTTCGGATTGCAATCTTCGTCCGGCCTTCCTGTGAGGAAGTTGCACGACCAACAAATAACACCTCCACTTGCAGTGTTTCCCAACCTTTTTTCTTACCATACCCCACCTCAGTATTTCAAATGCCCCCTAAATTAACAAACATTTTTTTTATATTAAAAAAAATATTTATTTCCTAAAGAACACTTGTGTATCACTATAGTAATAATTCTATGCATTAACAAAGTAATAGTCTATTTTAATTTCAGACCGCTAAACCTATCGCAGATTCTAAATTTTTACGAAATTCAGTTCTTAATCGAACCACGCGGAGTTGGCGCTAGACTACACTAGACAAGCATGCCATAGCATTGTAGTACGCACTACTCCTTCACTAGACAGAGTAATCAATAATCGCAGAGTACATCGTAGTTTATATTACTCCAATCTTACAAGAGTGGCTCTTTGGGAAACACCAAACTGACCAAAAAACCTTAGCTAGCGGTTTTTTAATTGCACCCTTGAAAATGTAAATTGCCCGCCTGTGGGGCGTGGAGTGGCCCCCACGTTGGGAAACACCGGTTTCGATGCATAGCTTTCTTATTATTAATAGGACACAGTTTCTAGACTCCACACCAAGTAGTTACAGGGTCAGGAAAATAAAAATCAATTTCTGACTTTCTAAATTTTCTAGTTGGCCACGTCGATCCGATATCTCACACAGTACAACCCCCTTAACGTGTTTATGGATCACCTTAAAGATTTTTCTAGCCGCTCGCTTCGCCAAATTGTGTCATAAAAGCTCCTAGAATCGCGGAAAGATCTAGGTTAAAAGCTCACGTAATAAAAAGTTCCTCTGCGTCCGTAGAGTTACGTACCCCATACAGAGAACGTGCTTTTTCTGTGGACTAAATAATTAAATACGGACGCGGAGTATTTCAGAATTGACGTTTCTGTTCAAAAACAATTTACCCACCATCAAGGAAAAATTAGTCAATAGTTTACGTAACAAGGGAAAATCAAACAGCACGGTACCGAACGTTATTTTGATACAGCAGTCGTTTTAAAACAACGGTGGTGATTCCCTTGAGCTTGGCCGACACATTTAAATCAAGTGTTCCGAGGACTGAACTGATCCATATTGACTCTTCCTTTGGAGAGGCGTGTCCCTGATGGAGCGAAACCGTGAAATTCTGTGTAGTGGAGCACGATTGCCACGCCACGCCTGGGTGGAGAACTTCCTACACACTCACGCCCACGACTGCTGCACTTCTCCGTGGATCCGCAGGCAAGAACCTCAGTAACACACACACACACACACACACACACACACACGCTTTTCGTTTTCCTTTACATCCTTCATAGTACTTGAGAATTGCCTCCAGTCTCTTAAGAGTTCGGTGATGACGTCACTTGTTGCCTCGTCGCCTCTAACTTCATCCTGGATTAAGTTTCCATCGGATAGAAACTTCTTCGATTTTTTTGTGAGTGTTTTTCTATTTAACTTTACGAGTACTTTGGCACATCATAATATTAATTCGGTGAGTGATTAACGGTCAGGTAACTGTTACAGAAAAATTCCTTCCAAAGTTTCACGGATGGCGCTCAACTATTCACAATTCAGAAATTTCTAAACTGCGGAATCTGACGTTATCGGGAAGATGGCGGCAGAGAACTTCGTCGGCGAAATGTCGAGTAGAATAATTGCAGTCACCTAAAGAACAGTCAATGACGTCATACATTCGTTTGTCACTGATCTGAGAATAATATTAGAATATTTTCACCGATCACGTGTAATAAAATGGCGAACCCGGAGCGAAAGTTAAACAGGCACGAACGGTGTAACGGCAAGACCTGATTTTTACCCCCTAGCAAGCCAGCTGACTTGGCCTTAAACTTTTATCTGGGCTACAGTGGACCATTATGACAGTTGGCAGCCTTGAGCAGATCACGAAGTGAACGTGGGAAAGCGAAAAACAACTAACCTCGGCTTCTGGACCGAAGGCTTTTCCCCTGTGTAAATAGTAGATGAACACTCCAGAGAATTACTTTTATATAACGAAACGTTGACAACTATAAAAAGCCACCCCACAATACACAGAAATGCCCGCTCACTGGATCAAGGAACATTCACCACGAAATAATGGCTCATAACATGTCGAACAAAAGAACCAGGCATGGCATATTTTGCAGATTAACTGGCAAACATTTTATGATACTTTATTACAACACATTTCAGATTCACTAAAACTGTCGCAGGAAATACGCAATATGTAGTCTACATATTTGTATTGCGGTCATGTAGACACTGTCACTGGAGGCTCGGCTGCCTTCGGCCTATTTACTTGAAAGACAATACACAAGTCCGTTTTGTTCGTAATGCAATTGTCTATCAGAGACATTTGACCTACACTAACATTAAAGTTGGGTTCTCTTGTCTGTGCCTTAAAAGATTAGCAAGACTTCCGTGGCTTGTCTGAAGTCTTCACGGCTGTTGATGCTATCGGAGAGTCTGCACTTCCGGCAAGTGTTTTCTTCCTCACATTTCCGGTTACTGTAAAACACGCCGCCTTTTAATTGCACTTTGCCGTTTGTCACCTGTTCTGGAAACGTGATATATACTTAATTACAAGCCGCTATTACATGGCGTTATTATTCCCTCCGTAGAGGCAGAGAGAATTTCTTGATGCTGTGCTGTTATCTCTGGAGTACAGTTCTCGTCAAATATTTGGGCGTACCCCGTACCGTAACTCGTGAGTCACTGAACAGCTGATCACAACTAGTTTCATAATCACACATATACGATATATAAACTGTCAAAAACTTCATAAGCGACCATTACAAATAATTTAAAGTTTTCCACTTAATAATTAATTATACGACCTTAAATTTCAGAGCAACTTCAATATGCGAAATTGCATTTAGTCGAGTTCAGGAGCTGTAAACTTCAAACGCCCATAAATACGACGACGTGACGCAATTTAAGCACCGGGCAGTTGGTTATGACCTTTTAGGCACTATTATTAAAGTTTCGCGTAAATAAGTGTTTCTCAAATGGTTTTGTTGGGGTTACTGAATATTGAAATTGAGGTCTTGTTTCCGCTCGGATAAGGATATTTTTAAAGATCGGGTTTTAACGTAAAATTACCCAAGTCGAAGAACTTCAAATTATTAAATACAGAAAAAAATAATTTATTACATCAAGAAAGTGTATGAACCGATTTTAAAAAGTCAAATAAAAGTATACAAGGTTTAATTAAATTGCAATTTCATCATAAAGATGTTATTGTATAAATTACGACGTTTCGTCCTGTAACCTTCGGACATCTTCAGGCAATAATAATTAGAAGACCTTGGAAAGTGCATTGTGTGTGTGATGCTGTCGAACATCCAGCAAAATATTAAAATGAAGGAGGTGCAAAATTGATCAACATTCATATATATTCATATTATTCTATTTCGTGAAAATCATGACTGTTGGATCAATTTTGAACCTGTTTCATTTTAATGCTACTTATTGTGTTTTAATGCTGTTTCTGATACTTATTTTATTTATATAATTTTGGATAATTTGATATTTTAAGGTCTCCTAATTATTAGCTCGTTGCTTGAACTTTTTGATAAATGAAATTGTAATTTAATTAAACCTTATTATATATTTCTCTGACTTATCTGGCATTTAATTCTGATATCTAGTGTATCTTCAGACTAATAAAAAATACAGTGAACAATTTGGTATTTTATAAAATCAGTGAACTGAATTTCTAAGGAAACCATGATGAAAATTGTGAAATGGAATCAGGGTGATTCCTGATTTATTTTCAGTTTTGAAACATTTCAAAGGCAGTATAATAATGTAGTTTAGTAATTACAAGAAGTGATAATATAAATATCACGCAACGTTTCTGGAAGCCTTGTTCCTTTCTTCAGGTGTAAAAAAAAGCGCAAGAGCAAAGAGAGACACAACTCAAAAGCTTTCTGCAACTGAAGAAAGGACCAGGACATCCAGAAACGTTGTGTGGTATTTATATTATTACTTATTTTGTCTGAATTCGGATATCTTTCTTATTAATAATTTTCAATCCGACGTAATTTTTTTTATTTTAATATAGTTTAGTATTTATCATATATACTGTATTATACTTATAATTGTAATATGTTATACTACGCGTGCGTATAGTTGTCCCCGGGAAAATGCACAATAACAAGTAAAATAATAAATAAATACAATCAAGTTAATGTTTTGCTGATGGCGTACCCCCGCCATTTTAAAATGTTCTATATGCAATAATAAATTAATATTGAATGAAAGAATTATCGTACTAGTTGAACGAGGACTCAAGAAGGAGAAAATGAGTGTTTCTTACAAGTAAATAATTTTTATGTGACAGTTGCTACTCGTACTGTAAGAATCGTTTTGTTCGAAATAAAAAAAAATTCTCGTGAGAACTTAGTTCATTTCTAAACAATAATATGACTAAACATCACAGTACATTAATCGTTACACACAAGATGTACTGCAGAACTCTGTAACTGTTACCTGTGAATGATCCCCTCAAGATTACGCAAGGATCTTGGCCTTGGAGGACTCTTTATAAGGTCACGGGGAAATCGCCTCCTCCAGACACATCACGTTACAACAATCAAAACCGGAACATATTCAACCGCAACAATAATGGACTGTCACTCCGTTGACTACTAATTATCATTACTACACGACTAAAAAAGATTCTTCTGTTAAAGACTTCCAAAAAAATTCAAAGGCTCCGCGTTCGTTACGTCACGTAATTAACGGTCCAAAGATCCACACTGTTACCAAATATTTGATCAGAGACATTGTTAAGCGTGCTTACCAAAGATAAGGAATCATGTTGCATGAATAACTTTGCCATAATTAATTATACGACATTTAAATTTCGGATCAACTTAAGTTTGAGAAACAAATACATATATACAAATGCATTTTTTACCAAATATCTGGACGTTTCGACGCTATTTTACGTCTTCCTCGAACATAATTTAAATTTCGATTAATTAATTTTACATTTGAGGAAGTAGACGTCCGGTTATTTGTATGTATTTGTTTCTCAAACTGAAGCTGCCTGAAATATGATATAATATATATATATATATATATATATATATATTATTTATAACTAATATTTAATTTATTAATGTAAATCAGACGTTTAATCTACATCTTTGAACTATATTTCAGAAAATAAAATATTTATGAAATGTTAAAATTCGTATTATCCCATTAACTCTGTTTAAAATGGTTTATTTATGGTTATATCGAAACAACACACAATTTCGAATTACATCTGCAGACACGAATTTCCATACCCTTATTAAAGGTTGCGAGGTTATCGTAAAGATTTTCCTTTTAATGTAACAACCTACGAAATGACTTCATTTATCTCCAAGTTGAGTCACAGCTCAACCATCTGTGGATCTTTATATCACTTTTCCTTCGGCGGTACGTCAGTCGGAACGGATTTATCTCGAATTCTTTTTTACAGAATCCACACAGCTACAGGTGACGGGGCCGTAACAGACACTCGTTTAATCCTTACAGACTACTACAAAAGCACTGACAAAGACGTTGATCATTTACAAAGCTGACCGACAAAATCATATGTGACTAAACTCAAATTTGCAGATGATTATATTCAACTGAAATTGGCAATTTATACTGTGTATCAAAATTTAAAATAAAAGAAGTAAATGAAGGAGAGACGAGAAAAGAACTCACCGGCTGTGAGCTTCATTGACGCTCCCGGCTCCAGAGACTCGCCAACACTGACTTGTGCGGACTCCGAGGAAAGGTTCTCCACCGCGCATGCGCACTGCGATCCTCGCAGACGTGTTACCGCCAGATAACTTTTACTACGGTCCGCGACGGCTACAAACCTCCCACACTTATATGAGACCACACCCTTACCTCACGAAATGGGGGATATTTGCTTGTTTTTTTTAAAAAAAAAACTGATTTCCACCACACGCAGAAACGTCACCTCCATTGAAATGTTGAAGGGATAGGCGGGGCTGATTTTTCATATTGAGTCAAAAAAAAATCCCTTGATTTTCTCCAATATTTACATATTTTCTCAACTAGTTGTTGGCTTGAGAAAAATCAGGCTTGACGAGATCCCCTGAAACTTCTTATAATTACCAATGTAGATGAGTATTCAAGTCTTCCACAATTCTACTTAAACATTCTGTCAGCCGTGTTAGGTGTAAAAATATTAACACATCATCATACGAAGTTCTCCAACATTTCATTATTTTACAAAAAACATTTCTTTGACCAAAATTCTAAGCATAACGATACACGTTAAATTTTCCAGAAAAATTCAATAGCTTCTGAACTATTTTCATTTTTTTATGGCAGTTGGCAGAATTCGACATACAACTTAAATTTCGTAATTTTAAATCAGAATATTGATAACTGTACGCACTATGACGAGAGATATTGAGTCTACAATCTCCTTCGATTTTTTAAAATAATTTTAAACCCTATAAAAAAAATTTGAATTGCAAATGTTATTTTTGTAATTATTAAGTATTAAAAATCGCTATTCACGTTAAATTCTCCAACTTATCATGATTAAATGATTTTAGTACATTATCGTGCACCCCCTTGTCATCCTTCTACATAATTTCAATTTTTTCTGATGAATTTATGAAAATTCAATTTACGAGACGTCTTCACCGCTCCAGAGAGCCGGCACAAAGTAGAAGAAAAGGTGATTGGATTCCGAAGAAAAACAACCAGTAATTGAATGGGTTTGTCTCGATGCAGGCAGGAGAGAAAGTGGACGCAAACTCTCTATCCTAGACAGATAAGCAACTGTCCATTACGTCGGCTACGAAAACAATCCTCAAGCTTCAGATATACAGATGAGAGATAACTTTTCACGAGCTCGTTTCAAAGGAGTTTCAACTGAAAATCTCTTTTAATATATTTACTTATGGACTTCATAAGTCCTCAACGAATAGGATAGGTCGAAGCACCGTTATACACATAGATTAAAAATATACAACGGTCAAGAACAAAACTAAGAAAATAAATCTATGAGAAAAAATGGAAGCATACAGACATAAGAACAACATAGACGTATGCATATATATACTAATCAAGCATTCTCTAAATCACGACAGTACAGCGCACATGAGGCCATTAACAACGTCGTGCTTTAATAAAAGTTTAATCCTGATGGAAACCCAATATATTTTATATATTTTATTTACTACATATCAGGAAATATATATGTATATACTTGGATACATATATATGTATATATATATACATATATATATATATATATATATTGTAATGCCAATTAATTAAGACATTAATTGAAAAAAAAAATTGTTTGAGAAATCTATTCTTGACGGCGGTACAGAACATAGCAACAATGTAGCGAAGCACGGTTTCCTTTGTCGGAAGAGGTATGCGCGCTTAAAATTGCGAGACGGTAGTTCAGTTGGCTGGAAGGTTTGGTCAAGTACAGGTCGTATTAAAATAGACGAGATATTCTTTTAAAAAGTAAAGTTAAGTAGAAGCAGTGAGCAGTCAGACAGGACAGAATTTTGGTCGAGTTGAAATAGACAAGACAATTTCAAATATTCAAAGGAAATTTGCAGAGAAATATCGAGGATTACCAACCAACAGAGTTGATTGGACCATGAACATTTTGCACAAACAGTCTTGTGAACATAGCCTGGCAGAATTAGCAGAGGTCGACCGAGGGAGAGACGGAAAGGAGGTTCATCCTGGTTCCTGAGTTTTGAACTAAAAATAATAATTTTAGAATCTGTGAGTTTTTTTTTAGAAGCAATGCAAAACCCCGGCATAGTGTTTCGTCAAGTACAAGGTATCCTGGAATGCTGCCGTGAGTAACAATATAAAATAAATAATTATGTAAACCTGATTAAAAGATAGACGTCAGATTTCGTTTTCTTCTTTTGATTAATAATTGTAAATTAGAATCCATCTTTTTAGTTTAATTTCGTTGACAAGTAAATTTCGTCATAATTAATTGACGAGTAAATCTTTTCTCTTTTAAATTGGAATTTGTGTTTAAGTTGAGAAATAAAATGATTTGTAATTATCAAACCCAGTAGAGACCCTGAGATATTTTTAAATTGTGTAATTGTGTTTAAATTTATTGCTTATAATTTGTTTGTTTGTAAATTTGAATAACTTTTCATTTAATTAACGCCATCTTATTTTAATCATTACAATATATATATACTGTGATATAAAATCTATTATTTACAGTCTCAAGATAATTAATTAATCCCAACAGGATATATTCATCAGTTATTTTTACTCAAGTCTGCGCCACGGAAATGTAATACCAAGGTCACGGCTCTTCCTGCAACGTTGCCTTACAATGATTCCAATAACATACAGACCCGTAGTGAGGGAGTGCATAAATCTGACAACACCGTTGGATGAGGGCGCGATTAACTGGGTGGTTACTTACTTGACCTTGACATTACATTTTCGTGGCGCCGATTATAGGCAATGTGATGGGATACAATAACAAGAAAGAATGCCATGTAAACAATGAAGTACAAAATATAATAAGGAAGCAGAGCAATGGAAATATACAATGTGTACGGTACAAATAACAGATGCTACAGTTGGTAGAAAGGCTCCTGTACGACAACATCCTGTAACTTATTAAGATTGGCAATAAAGAGGTTATATATTAGACTATATATATAATTACATAATATTTTACACAACTTCTTTTTTTAATATTAAAAATGTATACTTTACGTCCTATTAACAGTCATTTTTTATAATTGAAAAAAATTACAAGCAATTTTTTTAAAATTCATTTACCAACGCTTCGTTTTGGAACTTAATCGTACATTCTTCAGACAGTGGGGTTTGTCGTAGTGTTTCAAACGTTCCCTGCGTGATAAATATTTCCTTAATCAAAACTCAGTTTCCAAATGGTAAAAAAAAATTCACAATCGCAGGGTATACGAATGACTAATATGTTGTTTCCCTAGCATTTGAATAATTTTCTTTGTGGCTGTTCTAAAAAATTAACTCATTTTCCTGGTTGTGGCCAATAATATAACCATTGTTCGTCTGATATTTGTCATGCGAGTTCTTTTGTCACCTTTCGGTTGGGCGCGATCAGGTAGACAAAAGCTTCTTTGATTCATGAACGTGATCAGAATGTATTGTCTTTCGAAACGACGCTTCTCTCTTCCACCACCTTATATCTATTTACTCAAAGTTCGGAGCCGTTTGTCACATCCACCTTTCCTAATTTTACACATATAATAGGTAAGGAATCAGTTGACAAGTAGCCGTATTTTTGAGACATGACTGACGGATTCTATTCCACTATTAAATATTAAATAATAATAAGTAATAATCGTAATAAGGCTGAGGAAACATTTATAACGTCAAGACAAACCTCAACAGGTTACAAATAACTGCAAAAAAGGTTGTGATGTTAAATAAAAAAATTTCACTTATAAAGAATGTCTGTTAATGGTCGTTATCAGATAGAGTTCTATTCACTACAAATTCGTCTATCTAAGAATTGAAACTGATGTTGGTAGCTCATCTACTCTACAGATGTCGACTACACAACCTACAAATGTCTACAATGGCACTTGTTACTTCTCTACCACTAATTTGTTCTCCGAAAGCCTACGTGGTTGGAGGGAGACAGACCCAAAAGAAACCACACCGCTTTAAATCCACCGCCTGCTCGAGATATTTTCATGCGAATTATAATGGTTCTATGAGCGACAATTACAGCCATTCATAATGTTTCCAATTACGAGAATAACAAGAACGGGGTAAGATTGCATTTCCGGAACACAAAATAAGCTGGAGGTTTGATTCACAGGACGCCATCCTCAAAATTTAGGATCCTGCTGCCGGGCAACCACTGAAATTTTATTTTTACTATGGAACTAAAGCTGAATGTAAGACCCCACCCTACAATTAAATACTAGGCAGGGCAGTCGGAGTGCATATTTCAGTATTTCACAATTAAACTACACGTAACAAAAATTAACAGTGTAACTATATATTTATTAAATAACATAAATTCTCTAGCTGAAGTATTCACAAATAATTGCGAAGAAAATGTTTTGAGTTGATATTATATATCCAAAGAGACACTCAAAAATGTTTTCTTTGTAAATTGCAGATCGTGGACATATTTTTTTTTATATAGAGACCAAAAAAAGATGCACCAGAGCCTTTCATGGTGTCCTCTCAGAAAATATAGATATATCAAGGCATGATGGAAAATGTCGACCAGATCTGGAATCGAGCCCGGGAACTCCCGGTAACTTAACCATGGTCGTATGGCTTGAGGTTTATATAATATATACATTTACTTGAATATAAATATAATATAGATATAATGGAGAACGCAAGCACCAACTAGAGGTAAAAAGTACTTGAGGAAGTTAATAATAATACGAAAACTGACCGAAGACGACGGTAGAGGAGCAGCATTGTAACTTGTCTTTCCTGTTTTTCTTTCAGAAAGGGTAAATTCAGATTCTGTATGGATGTATCTTACATGTCAGGGCAAAGCCTTTCAATAAAATAATGAAATTTCTCAACGGGAAACGTTTTTACGAAAGTTGACGCAACGAACGGCGACGCAAAACAGATCAAGATACAAGGATATCGCCACAGTTTCGACTATTCGTCACTGCGATAATCGACTCAGCTTTCCAGGGCGAAAAAAATTTAAAATAAGTTCGCAGTGTCATAGTCTTTTTTTTTCGCGGGGTTTCTTTTGGGTTGTATTTCTAGCATGCTGCTAGTTGAGAAATTCCTCACCAGACGGCGAGTCGTACGGCGACGCCGCTGCTTCCACCTGGCGGGTGAGCAAAGCACCAACGGCGGCCGCATTCGTCTCTGGAGCCCAAGAGTAATTACAAAATTTGGGAGGGTAAAATAAATTGGCCGAGTTTAACTCCATCCGCCGCCACGAGGCGTGCCAAAATCGGTTCATTTTCCAGCAGAGAAGGTTGGGTTAAATTAAATGCTAAATTAGGGTCGGTAACTGCCATTTACACCGCGAATTTGCTTCGCTAATGGATAATCGAATGATATTGGAAAATGCTGGAAGCTTTGACAAATTAAAATAAAATAAACGTACAAAGTGCTCCTGATGGTTCTTTTTTCACATATTTTTTCCAGAATCGATTGAATTCAGTTACATAAAATATATTAAACCTAAATTAAAATAAGAACCGGTTTTAGCTTATCCACTACTCATATTTGATTAATAAACTTCTAAAACTCTATTTGTACTGGAATATACCTCATGTTAAAAAATTTGGAAGATGCCTACAAACTTTATTCAATTTATGTACATTTCATGGTACAATTGAAGATTCTCAACAGGGATCTGCGGAATATCGCCTAAAGGGAATGTTCATAACAACGGCACAGAAATGGATATACTTATGAGCTGAAGTGATTAGTTTTATTTTTAATTCTATTTCTGTAGCGGTTTCCGGTTCTTAACTGAAGTCTATAGGCAGACCCTTAATCACCCTTAATAAATTCCCTGATGTTCTCCAATTGAAAGCATAGTATACTTCCGTTTCCCGTTCTTCGCAAATGTCTGCCAACCCCTTATGATTTTTCCTTCCTCCACAAAAAAAAAGTCCCGGATTGAACGCAGGATAAATTAATCGTTCGAAATTTTTCACTTAACTGTGAGGCTTTCGGTATTCGTCCACCAATTATTTTTAAAGAAAATACTTTTCCACATTTCAGAAATTTTAGGGAAAAAACATAGACTGACACAATAGAGCCTCTCCTTTCGTAAACCAACATGTACAACAAACCTAAATAAATATACTGGCTTTAATTAAAAAAAACAGTGCAGTTCTTACAATCAATACTGTATCATAACCCTACATTTATCCCTTAATTTTGGATTCCATCAGGTGAAGAACCGTTGAAAAAAAGAAAAGAGAATGAACAACCTTAATAATCTGTCATAATAGTGAAATTCCTGGTCCTGAACAGATTCAGAACGTGTCTATAAAGAATCAAATTTGCATGTCAGCATGAGAAACATTAATCAGAAATTAATGACTGAACTAATTTAATATCATATTTATATAATTGAAGATTCTATCTTTAATTAAGTCGTTTTTAACAATCGTATATATAACGGCCATTTTTTATAAAATTTTATAAATAAGAAAATTATTAATTAACAATACCACAACGTTTCTTTACATTTTTGTTCCCTCTTAAGACAGTAATCTAACTCAAAAAAAGCTTCGTCTTGAGTCTGACTATGAAGATAACTTATTTCGTTTCTAAGGTAACAGAACATCAAGTTTATTTATAAACAAGTCCTTATTTTCAAAATTTAACAATTTTGGTGGTAAAGGTGTGATACTTCTGTTAAATTGAAGTCATATTTTTTTTGTTAAATTATAAGACATATCATAGAAAAAATGACTACGGTTATTTAATTTAAACGTACTTCAAATAAGTGGTATTAAAAGCAGTACTGAATAAGTTTTTATTTGGAATGGGTTTTAATAAACAATTTGTGCGATCTAACGATTTTAAAGAAATTATTAAATGCTTCTAAATAAAATATTTTAACATGTGAATGTGTAGGATTTTAAAATGGCAGGTAACGGAATTTTGGTTTAAGTAAATATATTGTAATGCCAATTAATAAGGTCATTAATTGTTTGGACATAAAATTTGAATTGTTTGATAAATCCATTATAGCGGTCTGATCGAATAAAGCAACAATGGAAAAGCGAGCTCAGCCGCTTTTGTTGAAAAGTCAAAATGACGTTTGCGCGCATGACAGTCTAACAGTTTACGTCTATAGCCAGTCAGGAAAGGAAGTCAGTTTTTTTTATGTCTATAGCCAGTCAGGAAAGGAGCGGAATAGTAAAGTTGACAGTTTAAGTCTACAGCAAGGAGCTAAAGAAAAGTTAGTTCGCTCCGAAAGAATAAACAGTTAAAAGAAATCTTCAAGTAGTTTCAGTCCAAATCAGTAAAATACTAATAAATCTACTAATCATAGGATTCCTTCAAGGCAAGCAGACATCAGATAGCTGACAATCAGGAGGATCATCAGAGTTCCTGTGAGCCTATCAATTTTGACTTCAGTAGTGTAAAATCTGTGAGTCGATATTTAGACTCAGTGTAAAATTTTGCAATAGAGTACTTCCACCTTCCAAAAAGAATGCTGGTACCAGCTGGACAGTATGTAAGTAACAAAACCAAAACTAATGATTAATTGTAAACGCTAATTAAAGGATAAAGTCAGAGTTAATTTCTTTACTTTTAAATTTCTTTCTATCGACGTATTGTTTAGGTAAAATGTGAACTGTTTGTTATTAAGATTTTTAAATCAATTTGTTGTGTCCATTATCAAACCCAGTAGAGGCCCTGAGAGAATGAGATCTCAAATTTTGTGTTTGTAATTGTTTTGAGTTTAAAGCCACAAAGTGAAAATAAATAATTTTATGTATTAAATTTTATTAATTCTTTTTATTTAATTAAGCCTTTCCTTTTGTTTATTATTTCATTCAAATAAAGACGAAACATTTGATTATTACATTAAATGGCTACCTCAACGAGGGTATCGTTAATTTAAATAAAAATGTAAAATATTTGATTATTACATAAATGCTTCCACAACGTGGGGCAACTTAAATGTAATTAAAGCAAACTTTTTATTTATTACATAAATGGCTACCTCAACGTGAGGCAAATTATTTAAATTAAATAAAACTCATTTGTTATTGATTACAATATATTTCTTATTATTTAAATTCTCGACGGGGATTGTAATCTTAGGAATGGGACCTTGTACCGGTTTGTTGAGTGCAGAGGACGGACGAGTGAAGTAAGACGCTTTGACAGTCTTGAGGTTTCCCTCGGGCACATGCAAAGCAAAGTCGCACGCGAGGAATCCAGAGACTAAACAAAACAGTCGCAAGTATGAAAGAGCTGGAAGTCACACTCCAGAGGGAGGTGATCCAGGAAATCCGAAGTCTTACAAAGGTCCCCGACCCGGGATATTGTCTTACAAACAAGGGAACCCCCAACCTCGCTGCTGGCTTCTACTGTTTTATTTATTTAAATTATCGCTGAAAGACAAGCAGCCTATTATGGAGATTTCAGGCTCGTTTCCCAATCGTGTGCAGACTGTCCAACAAACAGATTCCTTAGAATTTTTATATTTCCTTCGTAAGTAAAAAAGTAACACCGAACAAACATGGAACAAGAAAAGTAAATGTTGAGAATAGAGAAACCTCTGTGGCGGTGGATGGAGAAAACACGACAAACTTCCTACTTGCTCCTTTTTTTGTCCCCCTCGTCTCAAACTACTCCAAGCCTTCAGCGTAACTTTAACTGACGACAACACTCAACATTACATCAGAATGCAAACAACGTCATTCATGCGGAATCAACCGCAATATCGTACAATGGTGATTATTGACTTAACAAAAAGTTTAATCCAATTCATCAACTGAATATGTTTTTAGCCTGGCGTCAAACGAAAAAACACACACACACACAAAACATTCAATGTGATTTAAGTAGAGAAGGACGGCAACGTCCGTTCATTAAGTTTCAACATTCATACATTTTAATCAAAATATCAAGACTGATGAGGTTGAGGTTCAAATTTAAAAAAACTTCGTTTGAAATGTTGATTATTAAAATAAATCAAGAATCTTTCGGCCACAATTATCTGTAAAATCGATTAAAACACGTTTTTTACATATCAACGGGAGTTTCCTTCGATATAGACGTAATTTTGAGTGTTTTGATTGTTGAGCTCTTAACAATAGAGACTTTATTGCCGGCGTCTTGAAGGAGTTCCACGTCGAGAGCCGCCGGGGGCGGTCGCCCTACAAAAGTGTAGGAAAGCAACAAGTTGATTAATTCAAACCACGCCTGAGAAATCTCCGTTTCATGTTCGTCGAATAAAATATTAATATCTTACAAGTTTGATTTTAGATTAAAATTAACAGTATCAGAAATTAATTTTGAACACTATAATTTTAAAATGTAGACGTTTAGTTCAACTGTTGTGATCTTTGTTAATACTAAAGACAGACTGAAGTGATATAGCCAAAGTTATTACAAAGAATATGAATACAAGATATAAATTAACAAAGATTGTTTAATAAATCATCATCAATACAGTTTAAATTAAAAATGTCTTGTTTAAAATAAACTTTGTTGGACTTGATATGGAGCATTTATTAGATTACCCTTTTATTAAAATTAGCTTCCTTATCTAGAATATCAGTACTACAAAATTGAAACAATAAAAAGGATCAAACATCATTCTTAAATAATCTTGTATTCATATTCTTTGTAAAGTGTTGTAACTTTGGCCATATCATGAATAGGAAAGATAGCCAATTCAGACAAAAAAGTGATAATATAAATACCACGCGATGTTTCTGGGATCCTTGTTCCTTTCCTCACGTATGAAGAAAAGCCTAGAGCAACACAACTGCACTTTTCAGTTGACCAACCTCAAAAGAGATCACTTCAAACTGTCTTTAGTTTGTTATACGGGTCGTTAATTTCTTTAGTTATTGTCTTACATGTGTTAATTTTGTTTCTATACATCAATAAGTTAAAAATGATCGATTTTACAGATGATCATGGCCGCAAGGGCCGAAATGTCCTTGATTGATTTTATAAATATGGCATTTCAAATTAAGTAAATTGATTTCAGTACTGTAATTAAAATTAATATCGCTCTTAACCTTTGATAAGGCTACCACAGAAATACAATCACGATTCAAACTCGGTATGTGACTTGCGTATGTTTCAATCTTAAATTAAAAAGGAATTTCTGCTTAAATTCCGGCATAATTTTTTTTAAAAGAAAATGTAAATTATATAATTTTTTCCAACACACTTGTAATTTTTTCGGTCCATTCCGAGTAATTCTATTGGCCCAAGTATTCCTTTACGTCATCGCGATACAACTCCAATAACTGACAATTAATATTTACCAAAGAGGAAACATCTTTCTCTGAAAAAAGATCAATTATCTACGATTCAGACAAATATAACAACCGGATCACGACGTTGACAGATCTGCTCCGGGCAGATAGGAGTTGTAAAGATGGTCTGTAATGATAGTAATAGTAACACTCACTGCGTTTCTTGTTGGGCGTGATCGAGGGCCTGAGTCTGCGGCCCTTCTTGATGGACTCCATGAGAAGTTCCCTCGCCGTCGAAGGCCGACTTCGGGGTGGCGGGAGCTTGCGTTCCGAAGCCTGAACAAACACATCATCAAACGTTAAAGAACAAATATATATATATCAAGCCAATTAAACGTTCATAAGCACATAATTCAAGTCTGAGTCCGTGTCAAAGACTCTAGTCAGTAAGAGCTGCCAACTAGAATCAACGTCACAACTTTTACAGCGCGGTAAAATACAAGCCACAGTCGTAAATGTAGTGACGTAACAATAACAAAACCTCACGTTGACTGAAAAACTTAAACGCTTACACAGTATTCTGTATTTTTCCGTAGCTTAATTTGTATTGTCTTACGTTAAAAATTACCTCCAGAATAAAAATTAAAAATAAAACTTACTTATGTTCTCTCAATTTACCTTCAGAATAAACTTTCAGCCTTCAGAAATTAATTCCTTAAAATCACATTTATTAAAATAATCCATAATCATACAGCTTACATAAACATAATAATAATGACAGAAATAACGGACTCTCCATTTATTACAGAGGAAGAAACCTGACAAATTAAATAAATTGACGACCTTGTCAGACATTTTAAAATGTTTTATAAAACAGAATACAACGTTTCAGCAAGTTTTTGTGCTTTCATCAAGTTTCGATAATTTATTGGAACCTGACAAATGCACAAAAACATATTCAAACGTCGTTAAACTCTTTGGGCAGGATATTTTTTTAAATGTCTAGAAATTTTACATTTTATTTTAATTTATAATATTAATACGGAAGATATGTTATTATTTAAAACTAGGACGTGTGAGATTCCCGGACGATTACATCCATCGGTAGACAAATTTGTAGGCGACACATAATATCACTACAGTAAAGAGGCAAATGAGAAAACATCTCAATTGAATTGGGCAGTAAGACCTACAAAAGTGAAAACATTTTAAATATCAATAAAATAAAAGAAGTAAAGAGGTACATAAATATAGAGAGACTGAAAAAGTGAAAAAAGGTATAATATAATATATTATAATACAAAATAATAGAAATAGATTTATAAAGAGACAGACAGAATGGGAAAGACGGAAATAGAGAAAGAAAGCGATAGTGTGTGGAAAAAAGGGAAGAAAAAAGGGAAGAAAAAGGAAAAAGTATAGAAAAATACAGAAGGGTAAGAAAAAAGGAGTAAAAGTGAAAGGCAGAGATACAAAAGTAGAAACAAGTAGAAAGAGACAATAAAGAAACTGAGAACAAAGGAGTGGAACACAAAAGAGTGAATTGAAATCGAAAAACATAATTTAAAAAATTTCAAAGAAAAAAAATAGCGTCCTTCAAAGTCTGAATATGAACAGCTTGGAATGTATGAGGAAAGTTGACAGGTTAGGGGTAAGGAACGCTTTCTCCTTCCACTTGCCGCACAGCTTTCACGTCTATTACTCGCCACCCTGCACAGGAACAGAGATAAAGGTGACGAATCACGCTTATCGTCCATCTTGGTCTCAACCTGCCGATTTCTCTGTCGAATACAGATTTCTGTTTTTTTAAATAGAGCTAATTTACACGCGCTAAACAACGAAAAGGTCATTAAAAGGGAAGAATTCTATTTTACAACAGTCGAAAAATTTCTAACTTCTTCGGTCTCGCTGCCACGACTGTCTCGTTGTTGTGGTTTAATTTAATGAAAATAATATAAAATCAAATTGGAAGCGCCTGACGGTGAGATTAGGACTGCATAAAGTATAAAATCCGTAAAAAAAAACCTGTTTTAACCAGCATTCATATAAATATCCAGAGAACGTTCTTCCGCTCTCCACGAGTATTAAGGAGGAATTAACATTTTATCCTGATAAAGAACCCCGCGCCATGTCCTTTAGAACTTGGCAAGGAATAGCCCCTCCGTGCGCCGCAACCATTAGGCATTGTCGGTGATGCATGTTGCCTATATATACAGGCGAAGTCCGTGTGTCGCGCGCTATGTCCAGACGTCTACATCGGCAATAGTTGAAAATAAATATAACGTTACACAACACATTAAAAATTATTTAAAAACACTATATATACTTATAAACGAGAATAATATTAAGGGAGCAGGGAAAATACGTCAAAAGGACCTGAAAATACAACAATAAACGGAGGAAAGTTTAGTATTAGTTTTTTGTCCCGGAAACCGCAATATTTTATCCTGACGAAGTTTAATTACAATTTCATAGAAACTGTTGTGTTTTAATATAACCACAAACCGGTTAGAAACCGAGAAAAATCTTTAAAACATTTTTCACCAGAAGAGACTTATATTTGTTTTAATTGAATTTGCAGAAATTGAATTTATTTCAATCAAGTGGTACATCCTTACAACATTATTTATGTTAGTGTGAGCTTTCCTACAGCGTAAACACATTAATTGATAATTCCTTTTAAAAAAAAATTAGAAATGGAAATATTCGTTTGAATCATACCATTATAGAGGGGGAAACATGGCGGAGACTAAATCTGTCGCCAGGGGTGTTTAGTTTCGGTTCAGAGATTTCACCTGAGATCCTACGAGACCTTCCGATCCGCAAAAGCGCGAAAGGTGATTATAGAAATATTCCCGAAAGTTCCCAATAAATATTTGAGAAAATTTAGAGTTTTCTTTTTACAAATGGTTGGTGATAAAAGCACAAAAAATATAAATTTACAAAATAATTTTAAATTTGTTGAAGAAAATCCCGATTTTGTTTTCCCTGAATGTGTTTAATTTTTATAGTTATAAGGGAACTGCAATTATAGAGCCATATGAGCTAAGGTGATTTTTGTGTGTATGTGTGTTAAAGGAATAATCCGGTGTGTATTTAGAAAGTCATCTGTGAACATGTTACATATATTACGAGTTACGACATAATCCCCCGCAGTTTAAATGTTTCTGAATTCCATCCTATGTTACTAACAGAGGACTGATACCGAGTAGGTGACCCTCCTCTAGTCAGACACTCTAAAAAAATAAAATATGTATACAAGTGTGGCGTAAAGTGTTTAAAATAGTCACAGTCACCTTGAAAGTCCATCGATAAATTACAAAAGTTTAATATTAAATATTTCGGAAAATAGCTACAAATATTTTTTTACTAGATATTTTACTCATATCGAGCAGATTCTCGTGATGGCGGTCGAGTTCCGTCATAGTATGGCAAACGATTAAGCGATTTTCTGTTCGGGCGTATTTCTCATCTTTTATCGATTGACGTCAATTACTTTCATCCCAAGTAGTAAGACCGACAACCGTAGGGATCTTCCACCTCTTTAGGTTTGGCGGTTTCTCAAAATTCCTCAGTCAAAAGACTCACTCGCTTGTCGTCGGGATAAAATAAGGAGACTTATTAGGAGAAAAACTATCAAGATCTGTTGTTCCATCTTAATTCCGGGGGGGAAAAAATTGGGTTTTATTTATTCTACTTTCATCACTGGGTTGAAACTTTCGTATAAATTATTTATCGCGAGGTTCTTGTGTGAGTTCCATCTTAAAATTGCAAATAGTTGCACGCATAGAGGAAGCCCATAGCGCTGTACCAACTGATGGAGTCTGCTATTGTACGAGTGTTTACGACCAACGACGTTTTTCTTTGCAATTGTGTAATGTACCGAGTGTTCCGTGACCCTGCTCTAGCTGCTGTAGCCAAGATGTAGCAGAATGGATGCAAGCAGGGCTCCTGAGAGAAAGCAACGCGCCGAGGGGTCCTTAGATAACGAGTGGCCTTTCTCCTCCGCCTTATCGTAACCTCATATACACTGCAATTATAAAAACACAGACGAGTGCGTCAACGACGTATAGGAAAACCTCGAACCCGTACAACTTGCAGAGAAGATCGTGAGTTTAAATTTCCTGATAATTCATCGAGTTATCCGACAATTATTAAATTGATTCCTTAAATATTGGCGGCATAACTTTGAGGCCAGTGCTTTGTAAAGAACTGTATTGTTTTGCGAGAATACAGAGACTATAATTGTTGCTATGGTGTATTGTCTAAAAGGTATATAAAGACGCTCAGAACTTTAGCGGCCAGGAGGCATCTGCGAGGGTTCTTCTCTCGCAGGCAGTACCTGCGAGGGACGTTCTCTCGCAGGTAGAACCTTGCAGGAGAGATACGAGGGGCTACCTTTGGGGATGCCTTTTCCTCTCCGTTTTTGAACTAAGGTTCCCACAAGCCGAGGCACCTCGGCCTGTTTTAAGAGGTGTATGTTCCGGGGTCACAGACCTTGGGCATATGATAAGAGTTGTCGGCTATTCCCATTGGAATAGTCGGCCAGCTGCCTCCTAAACTGGTTGAGGCACGGAGAAGGGAATGCTGCGTCCCCACAGCAAACTCCTCTCCCGCCATCGGAAGGGCGTGGGACAAGTATCCAATGCCCGACCTACCTGATGCAGGGTTTTCTATGGTTTGTCCTGCATTTCTTTATGCGAATTCCGGGTAGGATCCTTAAACCATAGCCCGGGGGCCCTAGTTACCCTTGGCTACCTTCCTCCACCCTTCCGCATCCCCCCTTTCAAATCCCTTTCCTATGCTAAACGAGGGTAGCTGCTACTATGTGGATTACCCTATACATAGCCTGTCTACACTTTTTTTAGGACGCCTCTGAGTGCATTCTTTCGCAGGTGAAACTTCCCAGAGATCGCTGGAGAAGGCTTCCTATGGGGATGCCGTCACTTCTCTCTGGTTATTGAACTAAGGTTCCCACATGCCGAGGCACGTCGGCCTATTCCGGGGTCGCAGACCTTGGGCATACGGTAAGAGTTGTCCGCCATTCCTATGGAATAGTCGGCCAGCTGCCTCCTAAACTGATCAAGGCACGGCGAGGGGAAATCTGTGACCCCACAGCAAACCCGTCTTCCGCCATCGGAAGGGCGTGGGACAAGTACCAAATGCCCCACCTATCTAATGCAGGTTTTTCTAGGGTTTTTCTGCATCACTTTTAGGCGAATTGCCGGGCAGGATCCTTAAACCATAACCCGGGGGCTACCTTCCTCTACCTTTCCGCATCCCCCCTATGCTAAGAGGGTAGTTGTCACTATGTGGATTACCCTATACATAGCCTGTCTACACCTTCTTCTTTAGCGGTCAGCAGTTACTCGGATAATCAGAGTGTGTTTGGGAGCATGCGGAGAACTCTGATATACAGAGAGCAGAGTGTGTTTCTGGAGATCTTGACGAAACAGTCGAACAATAGTACAGTCAGAGAGCAGCGTATGTTGTGAGAAACAGTCAAAGGTGGCCGAATACAGTAAAGTGTAGGCTAAACATCATCACCTTTTCTATTAAGGAATCTCCACAGTAAAAAGAGAGCGTGACAATACGAATTCAGCGAAGCATAAAGGCGCCGAAATTGTTGCAAAGTGTTGGAAAGTGAGACGAGGATAAAATCAGTGCTACGGCCTGTCAGAGAAATAGTGTTCTATATAAAAATTAAAATAAATCACGTGTGCACAAACCAGGTTAGCTCAAAACGAATGGTATATAAAAACTAAAATCTTTCATCTGTAAACGTTTAAGTAAATATCGTTTATCGCCAGATTTCTAATAGTTTTTTATTCATATAAAATTTTGTTCCTGTAAATTTAAATTCATATTTATGCTTTTGTAATTTGGTGAATATTAAAATAAATCACTGTGCCGATAAACGTCCTTGAAATTAAGATTCTCATGAAAGCTGAGGTATTAACTTGAAAATATTAAAATGTAAATTCAACTAAAATCAAAATTGCCAAATAATCTTAGCTATCTTTTTAAAAAATATTTGGTTTAATTTCAATTTCCTTCCTTGTTCATTTAATTAACTTTGTGATTACCACATAATTTGTTTGTAGTCTCTTTTGTATGTTACAATACAATACAATGTTGTGCTTCTTTTTATGTTGCATTTGCTTTGGTCGCCGGTCTTTGTGTTTTGTAGCGCCGCGCCGACATTGTGGCGTTACGTCGCGATTTTTGACGCTTTTAGAAGTTTTAGTCTCCGTCGCTCTCAGTGAACGAATCATAGTCTCAAATCGATTTAAATTATAGTTTAGGTAATTTCTTTTTTAGCAAATTATCTGGCGCCCTTTAAACACTTGAACAACGAGAACTTTGAGAGGACTGAGCTAATAGAATAGTCAAACTTTGAGGCTATATATAAGTCTGTCACATTATACCGTCGCAACGTGAAACGAGAAATCCCATTTTCTTTACTATATATATTTATAGTATATTAGATCTCGTAAGGATAACAGTTTTCAAAAATTTTAAACCCTAGCACACACGTAACAAATACATATTTAATTCTAACAGTATTTTTCAAAACTACATAATTATTTAGACTCGGCACACAGAGTCCCCAAATACTATTTTTCTAAAACAGAATACTTTTTAAAATAAAAAATCGATAATAATTAAACTCCAATCTATTTATCATTATAAGAATTGATAGTAAATTACCTCGTCTGAGTTAAAAATACGGAAGATGAACCAAGAAAAGAGAGGAAAAACGAAGCAGACACAACGCACGTAGAAAATCAGCAAACAATAAAGAATCAGGAAGGTACAGGAAAGATAAACCAAACGGATTGGGCTTATCGAGACAAACGGACGGCAACGAAGTAACAGATCGTCCAGAAGAATAACCGAGCAACATCGTTAATATAAGAAAAAGTTCTCGGGTTTCCACCCGGGTAAAACAGCGATTGTAACGCGACGTTTCGACGACCAAGAAGACGACGGCAGTCCGTTACAATCGCTGTTTTACACGGGTGGAAACCCGAGAACTTTTTCTTCAACAAATACACCGGGAAAGCCTTCGATCTTTGATCGTTAATGTAGTCTATATTATACAATAAATGTTAAAAACACCAGTCCTATTAGTCATAAAAATTTATTATCAAACTGAAAACAATATTCAACAGAAACAACGGTTCATCCCCTGATTATGACCTCTTCAGGTGCAGTTCAAGTCAGTTATAATTTATTATAAGAAAATTTAGGTTAAATTTCAACCGTTCGTGTTTCCACACGCGTTGCGGTCTGTTGAATATTATTTTTTAAAATGATAATAAATTTTTCTGACTAATAGGATGTTGTTTATAACATTTATTTTGAAGAGAAGTCAGATTATTATATGTGTTATATATTATTATACTGACATATTCGCTCAATCTATCCTAATCCGTCTGTACATCTCACTGCTTTTTAAGCTTCCTTGTTATTTACTTGTGTATTTATCTCTGCCGTATCTTCTTTGTTCTTCCTCCCATTTTTACCTAATCATCGTCAACAAATTTAAAACCGAATCCATTTATATGTCTGGCGTTTATTTGCACTGAACATGACTGTGGACCAGGACTTGCCTTGCGCAGAGGAGGCCGAGACCGGATGAACTCGAGGATGATGGCGTGAGCGTCCTTCTTGACGCGGTGCGGGATGTCGCCGTCCACCATCACCTTGTTGAGCTTGTAGCGACGGGAGCGGATGTCGTCCATGAGGATCTCGTACGGCGTCAGTTCGTACTCGATGGGCGTGCGGCTGAAATCCACCTTCTTCAGCTTGACGCCGTGCCGGAGCTCGTGGATGACCTGAACCCACAGGCGGGCCTGCGAACATACAAGTCCAAATCTCAGAAATAAAGGTGCGGGAAAAAATTGTCACAGTTGGCTACACTGGTATTCAAAGAGCCAATATTTGATGACATTTCTTGACAGTCAATATTTTATACATTTAATAAGAAGGTGACTATGGAAGTATGATTCCAAAGACCTCCAGAAATATATTAAAGTTCATTCGCGTCCTCAATACTGATGCGATGTAATTTATTTTCTAACATGACAATTCTCCTGTAGTTACCAACAATTAGAGAAACAAAAATTTAAATACCATTAGAAAGAAAGTAAAGTCCGTATAAGTTATTAAAAACTAGCCGATAAAATACAGCAAAGACTTTCTGAGACTTATTCAACTTTGTACACGTTACCAACATTGATCTATTGAAAGTGAATAATTCACACGATGGCCTACAAAATATTATAATGTTCCATTTAACTGCGCTGTTCCTCTAGCTACTTACAAAGGGAAACTTTTAATTTTGATTATAAATCCAACTAATAACTGAAGCTTCCGTATGACTCATATATTCATATATAATTGTTTTTTTTAAATAAACTTTTTTCGATTTATGGAAGTATTCAATTAAAGACTTTGGGTCATTTTATGATCATAAATTTCAAAAATAAGTATATACCAGGAAAATTAAATAATATGGAACAACAAATATTACACTTATAATAAAAATATCTGTGTTATAATAGTACTAATTAGATAAATACGTAGCCAATTAAAACAAAATAAAGTGATAATATAAATACCTCTGTTAATTGGCTAAATAGTTATCTAATTAGCTTTTCAAATACGTAGTGATGAAAATATAAAAAAAACTTGGGTCCTTAAATTATTATATTTCCGGATAACAAACAATTACAAAATAACGTCGAACAGTTCAAGCACATTGCAAGACTTTGATGGCTAAAGCCACGAAGGAAATAAGGCCAATGACCCAGGGAAAGAGCCCAACTCACGAGGTAACGTGCAGGGCCTTTGTATGGATCAGAAACAGGGAGAAAAATACCTGGAAATGTGGTGAAGGAAATAAATTTGAAAACAATAATTGATAAGAAATTAAAAGCTTTTAAGAAGAGAAACTGTATAAGACACATTGTAAGGATATCGTCGATGGAAGGGCACCTGGATGGTAGTCCACGTCCTTAGCGGAAGAAGAAAAATAAAGAAACTAAGGAGAGAAAAAGGTGAAGGAAATTTAACGACCTGCCATCAGCGAGGCAGAATACTTTAAAAATAATAATAATAATATAGACAGGTAATTTTACTACTTTGACGAGAATGTGTGGGAGGATAAATAATCATCTATGGGAGTCTATCGCTCAAAATGCGGTCATGAAAATAGTGGCACATTTCCAGGAAATGTAGATGATTACTTTGCTTCTTAAGAAATAGTTTTCAATAGAAGCGGAAAGAAATTACTGCATACACAAAGCGTGTAAAACCTTCGTCTTCGAGCAAACACAAGCAAAGGAAAGGCGAACGCCGTGAATTTATGCACTACAATGCATGCAAAAACACTATTAATAAGAGGAAAATAAATCAGAAAAGAAAAAAAGAGTGATAAAACTAAAAGCAATATAAAAATGTCTACATGTCTTTGGTATCTAAAAAGTAACAGCAGTCAATACTAAGACTTACTTTTAATTAATTTCTCGCAGACAACATAAAATAGCTCCTGGACGTGTTGTGACCTACTTTCTTTTTTCCAATTCACACGAAATTCCTGGCTATCTTTAGCAATATGCATAATCGATAGTTTGTAATGAGAGAGGCAGTATCGACATACTGATATCTTTCCCCATATTTCAACGGGTAAATTTCTGAAGAAGAAAAAAACGGCAACGAAATAAAAAAATCGGCCATTAGATTCTTCCAGATATTCTGAAACACTTCCTCGTCTTCAAATAGATAAATTTCACCTCGCACGATATTCTCGCCGCCTTATCTTCAGCAATTTCAATAATAGATAGTTTCTAATGGAAGTCAGAGATAGTGAAAACCCAAAGTAGCTACACGCAGCTCAGGTAATTTTCGCGTAATAATCTCTATAAACAATTCACTCGTAATAACGACACAAACACCTAGAGAATATAATAAATCTCTATTTTTAAATAATTAAATACGATCCATTGAAAACGGGTTTTGAAAATAGTTTAAACGTCACAGATTGTGAAATTCGGAGGATCTAAACACACCACAGGGAGATATATCTTCCGTGTGTAAGGATATCTCTGATCGTATCACACAAAATATGAGTCGAATAATTTATTTTTAATCTTTAAAGCAGTTCCTGTATCAATAAAATAACTATTTATTTCATATTTAACGTCTGGTGTTTAATTGTAAAAACTTTGACGTGTATTACATATATTCATAATGTTTAAAAATTGTATTGTTTACGGTCTTCCTGTGAGGTCTTTGACAACCACAGTTTGTAAATTACAACCTACAAATTCGTGGTTATCAAAGACCACGCGGGCAGGTCGAAAGATAACGTTAAATTTAAACATAATTATCAATATATTCGAGTCCATAATCAAGGAACTATTTCATTAATTTTATTATTAGCAGAAACGTCCGTCCTGGAAAGCAAAGCGTTTACACATACCATGATGATAATCTTTCATGCAAAAATTTCAATCGAAAAACTATAAGACAAAAAAAATAATCAACGACAATCATCTTTGTAAATCCGTAGTCACTCTAAAAAAAAGACGTGCAAAAAGGCAAACAAACAAAGATTAAAACATTGACAGAGAGACAGAGATGATACAGTACCGTAGTAAGGTAATGTACGTACTTGGAGTTCTCGCCAAATCCTAAGGCCCGTCTAGAACAAAACAAATCCCAAAGCCATTAGACATGCGACACCAAACTACGCTCAAAGAAGCAATTACACAGATATCTTACATAAACAAAAAGCTTCTGCAGAATTAAGCGGGGGAGCGGGGTGGGGGCGGGAGCAGACATATTCTAAAATATGTCTGGCTTTCAGTAGAAATAAAACTGAGCGTCGTGTGTGCATCAGAAATTCTCCTTTTTAAACCACTCAGGAGTTATGTTTAAAAAATACTTTACCTGGTCCATGAAGGTAGGCTCAAGATTCTAAATGTATATTATATAATTTAAACATTTAATTTGGGACTGTAGAAGTAGAGAATGGCGTCGAGACGAAAACTGCTTCGAAAAATAAAAAAATAAATCAACACTTAAAAGAAAATATTGGTCGTGAGAAATAGTGAGTCGTATGAGTTGCGCTTTAGGACTGGAAAGTATTAGTCCATGGAGACAAGCTCGTGTAACGCCACTATCATTCTTAAAAAATTTATCTCAGGGTCTCTACTGGGTTTGATAATGGCGAATCATTTTTTATTTCTCAACTTAAACACAAATTCCAATTTAAAAGAGAGAAGATTTACTCATTAATTAACAATGACGAAATTTACTTGTCAGCGAAATTGAACTAAAAAGATGTATTCTAATTAACAAATTTTATTAAAAGGAGGGAACGAAATCTGACGTCTATCCTTTAACCCGGTTTACATACTTGGTTGATTGTAAATTGTACTCACGGCTGCCCAGCATTCCGGGATACTTATGATTTACGAAGCACTATGACGGGTTTTTGCACTTCTTTTAAACGCACAGATTCTAAATTTAATATTTTTAGATAAAAAATCAGGAACCAGGATAATCTTCCTTTCGTCTCTCTCTCGATTGACTTTTGTTCGGCTTTGTGCACCAAAAACTGTTTGTGTTTAGCAGGTTTCGTAGTTCTGCTCAAGTGAATATTTCGTCTTGAGCAAACTGTTCATGGGCCAATCAAAGCTGTTGATTGGTAATTCTCGATGTTTCTCTGCAAATTTCCTTTGAATAATTGAAATTGTCTTTCAACTCGACCAATTTCTGTCGTGTCTGCTCACTGCTTCTACTTAACTTTACTTTTTAAAAGAATATCTCGTCTATTTTAATACGACCTGTACTTGACCAAACCTTCCAGCCAACTGGACTACCGTCTCGCAATTTTGAGCGCGCATACCTCTTCCGACAAAAAAAACAATACTTGGCTACATTGTTGCTGTGTTCTGTACCGCCGTCAAAAATAGATTTCTCAAACAATTTATTTTTTTAATTTCTCAATTAATGTCTCAATTAATTGGTATTACAATAGATACCAACCAAGTTAACAACATTTTTATAAAATGCCTTTAAATGCAATATCTGGCCGCTCTTGAGACGAAGTTGTGTGAAGAACGAGGAGGAATCCGAGGACTAGTGTGATGATACTTTACAAACGTTAATTCGTAGTGAATGAGTGTAAGAGGTAGACAGGATGGAAGCCGATTCGACCGGCGACCACTGGCGACGATTTAACTTTCGGCAGCCTCTTTTTAATTATAATTGGATCCCCATTTCTAAATGCAATGGTTTTGATATGCTGAATGAGTATCCGCTTCCCGGGAAGCTCTGGATAGATCGGGAGAGTCGCTATAAGTTGCTCGACCAAAGGGAAAACTCTTTGTCATTCCATATTTTCCGTTCATTAAAACTTATCTTACTTTCTTCTTCAAGAGTTGCGTTCTAACATACCTTTCCCGTGTCTGGGCTTGAGTGTGAAGGCATTCACTTTCCTATCTATAATCCTCCTATTTCGCCATAACGTGCCTGCCTTTTTTTGTAGTCAGACTCTGCTTTCCCGCTAGCCACGAGAGTAGTCAAAGCCGACGAGTGACGGAGTCACGCAAGTCTACCGCATTGCGTTGCACTTGTATTGATTGCGCAACTACGAAGGCAGACTCGCTGGTCTCGCCTTGAACCTCTCACCCCGCAACGGTACGGTGACGGTAAATAATCCTCACACACTCACTGCAGTCAAAAACCAGCACGGTGACAAAGATAAAGACATACTCACGCAAAAAAAAAATACACCAAGAGGTAAATTATATACAACAGGGAATTTGTACGTAGGGAAAGACAGAGGATTAGTGCTTAAACAAGAACATTCACGTCAGAGAACTCTGGTCCTTACCAGGTTACAGAGAACTCTGACTAGTTTTAGCAGTGGTGGTTACGGTGGTACAAAGACAGACTAAAGTCTCTATCGCTTTACTCTACATTCAATCCATTGGTTGTACGCGAGCTCCGTCACCGTCGCCTTGTATAAATTTCGTGTGAGATGACGTCGTGCCTAGCTAGCGTCACTGAGTTGCGTCCGAACTGAGATATAAAATCTCGTCGTCTCTTAATCAGTTTCAAATTCACAATTAAATAATAAAATAGCCAAATGTAGAAAGATTAGCTGTGAAAATAAATACCACCCATCTTCAATCCTTGTTGCTTCCCTCAGGTGTTAGAGGTTATTTCTTCTTTTTTTTAAAAAAAAAAAGTACCATGCAACAAAGGCAGGCAAGTTAAGGCTAGACGAAATAGCATGATTATAGGTAGGGAAGTAATCGGGCTCATGAATGCCTTCACATTCAAGCTCAGACAGGGGAAAGGTATGTTAAAAAACCAAATTTGAAGAAAAAAGTAAGATATGTTTTAATGAACAGAAAATATGGAATGAAAGACCTTTCGCTTTGGTCCAGAAACTTAGAGCAACTCTCCCGATTTTTCCAGAGCTTCCCGAGAAGCAGATACACATTCAGCATATCAAAACTACTAATGCAAGCGGGATGTCGCAGGCAGAACCTTTCTTCTGCTATTGAACTATAGTTCCAATAAGCCGAGAAACCTGTACCTGCTTAGAGAGGTGTATGTTCCGGGGTCGCAGACTTTGGGCTGTAAGATCTGTCCGCTATTCCCATTGGAATAGTCGGCCAGCTGCCTCCTAAACTGGTCGAGGTACGGAGAAGGGAATGCTGCGGCCCCACAGAAAACTCTTAGGGCGTGGGACAAGTACCCAATACCCGACCTAATTAATGCAGGTTTTTCTAGTATTTTCCCGGCATTACTTTCAGGCGAATGCCGGGTAGGATCCTTAAACTACAACCTGAGGCCCCTAGTTAACCCTTGGCTACCTTGCTTTAACCTCCCGCATCCCCATTCAAATCCCTTCCTATTAAAGGAGAGTCGTATTAAAGGAGAGTCGTATTAAAGGAGAGTCGTATTAAAGGAGAGTCGTATTAAAGGAGAGTCGTATTAAAGGAGAGTCGTATTAAAGGAGAGTCGTATTATAGGAGAGTCGTATTAAAGGAGAGTCGTATTAAAGGAGAGTCGTATTATAGGAGAGTCGTATTAAAGAAGAGTCGTATTAAAGGAGAGTCCTATTAAAGGAGAGTCCTATTAAAGGAGAATCCTATTAAAGGAGAGTTGCCACCACTTGGATTACCCTCAAATAGCCTGTTACTCTATAAAAAAAATCCAAGCTACGTTAACATAAAGCAAAAATATTGAGAAACAGCTGAAACGATTCCGGAAACATGGTGTGGTTATTTGACGAGGTTTAAAGCCACATTCAAAGTCTGTACAGTGCTGTACAGACTACGCGTCGGTGTGTGCGGAAGTCACAATATTTTTTCAGTCTCTCCGAAACTTTTTCCTGTTAAATAAAAGTTATATACAACGCGTCCGAATAAAGATTGTATCTTTCACACAAACATTTTTTTTGGTGGGGGGTCCTTGATGTGATATTACAATATTTTATTTACCTAAGGTTAGGTAATTATGGAAGTTCTTTTTCAATCTTAAACGGCAGATACCAGTGTCAATATTCACCGTATGGCTGTATTACTGTTGAAGGATGACGTCACTGGTCCAGGTTTCAAGTGCCGACTGTCGCGTTGCCCTCTGCACATTCACGTTAGTAAATACCGTGCTTGAAGAATATATGTCATATTAGAGAGATTGCGTCACTGGAGCGTATCGAGGCTAGAAGCTGTCAGTTCCTCCACGTTCTGTCCCGCTTCTTCGAGAAACAAACTAAACGCTTCTTGTAGTTGTAGACGCGGTGGAGTAGGGAAAGGAAGTTGTTACACGATCGGTGAGGCGAGGACGTCCTGCGAACTTGATCTAGGTTACTGGAGAGAAATAATAGTCGTCGTGCGTGTTTATCGACCTGACCGAGCAGAAAAGCCACAAAGATCAGTTTGCCGCTATTGGTTGGAGGTTGACGAGGAGGAGACATGCAAGTGTGGTGCTGGTCACGCTGCATAATGCAGGGTTCTCATTTCCGGGGATCGCGGCGGAAGTCCCAAGGTCCGAACGCTACACAAACTCAAATGCAGGAGTTGTTTTTACAGTGATACCCAGCCTCTGATGCCTCAATCACTCCCAACGGTCAAGTAGAGCGCTGTCATTCTTGCCCTGGAGAGCCGAAAGTTCTTCTTTCAAGCAATAATTATTTGGAGTTATGACTTCATAAAATCAGACCTTAGACAAAATCCCTCATCACCGATGAAACTATACAGGGCAAACTGGAAAATTCCTCTGCACGAACGTGTTTCAAAAGTTTGGGAACGATCAAGTACAACCTTTGTAAAGTTTTCCAACAAAAAAATCCAAATTATCCTTATAAACAGATATCACATTTCCAATATGTAGGATGTAATACATCATAAAAACAAGACAAGGACATATCAGTAAATATCTGGAAAAATAATAACATTAAAGGGCAGAACAAGAAAGTCCTGAATGAAAAACAAAGAAATTGAGACAATCAGAAGCTTCAAGAAAGGAAATTTCTAAGATCAGCTACGAGCCTGCACCAGAGAAGATTTATTTTTTTTATCAGAAACTGTGTACCTTCCATTAAAACTATTCTTTTAAGACTAACCATTAATTTACTTCTACAAATATTAAACTATATATTTGTCGACTAGACTCACGCGCTGTGCTCTGCTGTTATAAACTGCACGTTACACAAGATCAGCTGGTTTTCTTTTTTTCAGTCTTCTGGTACGATGTTGATTTTCCAGAAGTTGCCGGACCACTGGGTTGACGTGGAGGTGAAGCCTAGCTTCATGTTTCGCAGTATTCACTTTAATTTATTCTTTTACGGTTGGAATCTGGAGATCTGCAGGGGGCATTCACGAAGTTTCTTAACACTTTATTTGGAAATGTTTGTATGCACTTAATGTTTGTGTCAAGCGCACAGCACCAAAGCTGATACCGTAGAGTCACTTTGGTTGCAATATTTGATTGTAAATCAGTAATTTGTTGGAAATTGAAATTTTGGAGTTTCTTCCAATTAGCCAATACTATTGTCTATATATTATGCGTAATTTACATATTTTTAGAGAAGATTAAATCACAAACAAAAAACCGTAAGTCGAATTAGGGGATGCAACCAGTATCAGAAAAAGCGACCAGCCTAAAGAGAAGTGGAGGGAACATGTACACAGTATAGCGTCACAAAGAAAAATTTCTAAAATAAAGCAATGGAATATAACCTCTATGTGGGGAAGACCGTGGAAGATACCTCGAAAGACAGAAGAAGAAGCAGTTGCACAGTGCCCACCAACGTAAATCCTCCAGACACTTTGAAAAGAATGGTTAGCTTTAATAACCGAAAAATCCTACGAAGAATTTATGGGCCTAAGTATGAAAACGAGGAATGGAGAATCAGAACTAACAAATAACTCTATGGTGACCCCCAATTGTGAGCTCCATAAGGAGTGCAAGACTTAGATGGGCAGGGCATGTGGAAAGGAGTGAGGAGGGAACTCTACTACAAAGAATATGGAAAGAAAGAAGGTGTGTAGGCAGACCTAGAAAGAAATGGGTGGAGAATGTAGAGGAAGATATGAAGGAGTTGGACATAAGAGGATGGAGGAGGTAAGCAAGAGATAGAAGAGAGTGGGCTTCGATAGTGAGACAGGTTCTAGCCCTACAAGGGCTGTAACGCCATGGTGTATGTATGTGTATTTAATAACCGAAGGATGTTCACACCCGCCGGGAAATGCACAGTTGGTCAAAAACCAACTTTATTGTGTAGACCACGTGGGGTGATGAGGTAAAATAACCGTTCGTCTGGGACTGTTGTGCGATAACACACCGAGAGAAACAGGAGGGCAAAAGGTGATCCGTGGATGATCCATGCGGAGCGAACACGAAAGTGAACAAAAGCCACGTTTCAGGGACTTCCCCCTCCCCAAGCATGTCTCTCTCTTCTAATTTCCAACCTGCGAGTTAAAAACCGTCCGCTTTTTTCGTGAACAAAATTTATGATGACGATGCAAAATCACAGACGTTCTTGAAGCAGCTTTGCCCGTTGCACGAGGAGTCGTTGAGAGATCGTTGACGGAACTTCCAGGCTCTCACGCGAGTAAACACAAAAAAATTCTTAGCGCCAATTGACACCACAGTGACGGGACGAAAATAAATTAAAAACGGACTTAACGCAATCAGGATTACCAACTGTAGCAATCGATAGTCTAACTTTAAAAACCCCACTGTGATGATGGAAACAGTTGCAATACCGCCATTAATACAGCTGCCACAATAAAAAAATATAAAAATTATTAAAACAAATAAAATGGCCAATACAAAATAACACGACGTTTCGTTCCTGTTGTGGACAAGTACAACATAACAAATTTGATATTTTAAAATCGGGACCAAATTTAAAACCGCGACGAAACGTGGCCCTGGGGATGGGGAAAGAGGAAGGTTCTCTGTCCCTGGAGAAATGTGAAAGCTAAGCCTCCGTAGCCGAGGTCTGCGAGTGATTCCTCTCACGTTGCTGCGGAACAGGGAAACAGCTCGATTCCCCGAAAGAGAAATTCCCGTCGAGCAAAATTCCTGAGAGATTCCTCGTCAAATAATCTCTCTTTTTCCTCTTCGCAATCTTCCAATGTTCAGTTCCAAGAGGGTCTGCGTTCCTCTACTTTCTTCGCGTCCATCACAGAAAGACTGCAGACGGCGCCGTATTTTGAGCAGCCGTGCCATGAACGGTGACCGCCCCCCCCCCCCCAGCCACTAGCACAATCCAGACCGCTGAGCAAGCAGGTATAACGTTTCGGAAGAACATCTTTATTGCTTAACAAATCAGTCTTGGTTTTAACATTAAGTGAATGTAATAAAATTTAATGTATAATTTCTTAAACTTATCTGGATTTATAATTTCTATCTCCATCTATAATATGGAAACTGTTCCAATTGGTAGTGATTTTTTTTAATAAATATGCCATGGCATATGATCAATTAAGATACACATCTTTTAACAGTTATATTTATCTGACGTCTTTAAAGAAATGGAAACATCAACCTGTTTAGTTAAAAATTAACTATTAAATTACATTTTTAAACATAATAGAAAAACATTCTCAAAGTTTCATCCCTAATTTATTAGGACCTCATCAGGTGTTGTAAAGTCGATTAAATGATCTAATTTGTAAATCCGTGTTTCTAAAAATTCCAACAAAGCAAGATTTTACAAACATGATAATTTATAATACAATTAATTAAAAGATTATTGAACATTACTTACAATTAATTATATGAACTGTAGTGGACATACATTTCTTAGATGCGATTTACCCTACACATTGTAGGCGAATGTTTACAGCAGTTGAGAGTACTGTTAAGTTTAAAAGACAGTGGAAATAAAATTATTTTAAATACATTAAAGGGATTAGCGAATCATAAATTCTATTTACATTGTTAGTATAATTTGTTTACGATAATGGCCGAATCATTGGAACGAACATTACATTTACTGTAATTAATTGTAAGTAATGTTCAATAAATTTTATTATTCAAGGCAGATTCAATATATTTTGACGTATTAATTTTTTTTAAGGGAAGTTGAAGGTTTTTTAAATATTATAGGATTTCTAATCGATGAAATATTGTTGCAAAATAAATACGATTTTTAAATTGCAAAAAATTCATAATAATATAGTTTTTTCGGCTGCAATGCGTTGGTAAAGCGCAAACCCTTTCAAAAATTTTCTCCACAAAATTTTTTATTATGTACTTATATTTTAAATAAATAAATTCTAAGATATGTTAAATAAATTTTCAAATTATAATTGTTAGAAGCAATTTTTATTTTATAAATATGTTCTAAATTTATACATTTTATTTAAATATATTTCGGACTAATCTCGCAGGTTTTTTATTTATAATTTAAAATGATATTTTCTACGATAAACCCGTTAATAATACATAAACTGAGTTTTAATTGTGCAATGAAAAATATCCTCAGTCATAGAAGGACGGAATTAACCATTTTAAAAATACGGAAACTACCTTATATAATAATCATGTGACAAGAACCAAATTTTAATGTTGCTGGTACAGTCTTTGAGAAACTGCCTTCAGGATATTTAACAAGACTCTGTTTTTCACCGTGTCATAATAACAGCTAGAAAGAATAACCAGAGAAACCCTCAGTCAAAAAAGAAACGACGGAACGGTGCAATTAACTGAAAACTGTGGAAGGACACAACACAACCACGTCCTGAAGCACTAAGGGTGGGGGGGGGGGAACAAAAAATAAGCAAGCGGTAATCACTGTGGTCGTTGCTTCATTCAAGGAACAACATACACGCAATTCACAGGCACGGAAAGTTTAAACCTCGACACAGACTTTAGGAAAAGGGCGCAAATGAAAACTTTAAATACACAACAATTAAATACACAAGACGAGAAGTCAGCATATTAATGATTACAACAGAAAAAATTATAAAACCTAGCTTTAATTATATACTTTTCTATTTTTAAATTTCAAAAAACATATCACAATGTTTCATCCCTTATTATGGTACTTTTTCTGGTGATTCGGATTAGAAGATACAAAAAAGTTAAATTGTTAATTTTGGGAAATAATTTGTTCTTCGCTGTGTATTTTTCGTATTAATGAGGTTGTGTGGAGTGTCCAAATTATAAAACAATTTTTTCCGAGGTATGTGGAAGGAATAAGGTCAACCGGTATCGGGAATCGAACAAGGGCCTTCTTGTGTAGGGGGCAGTTGCTCTGATTGCTGAGCTAATCCCAGACATTGTGCGACAGTCCTCCATTCTACAATCAATTTACGTATAAATCCGTACTTCATTAGGCCATGAAGTAGGAGGGATAAGTAAAGTAGGAGAACCGCATGAGGTCTGAAGAATGGAAGAATGTCGCGTCAGGTCTGAAGTAGACGTGGATTAGCTCAGTAGTCAGAGCAACCGCCCGGTAAGCGGGAAGTCTCGGGTTCTATTCCTGATCCGGTCGACATTTCTCCATCCACATACCTTAACTGACTTAACCATGGCTGGGGGCATATATATAGTTGAATAAAATACAAATTTTTCTTTAGTCAGAACTGACTGGTGCAGTAATGGACACCAGTCATTCCTGACTATGAACAAATAATTCTTTATATAATTCAGACAGTCCACACAATCTCATTAATACAAAAAAATTCACGTCAAAGATGAAATTTATTCCCAAAACTAATAAATTATCGTCATTTTTTGTATTTTATAATCTACGTCACCCGAAAAAGTAACAAAATAAGGGATGAAACGTTACAATTTCTTGTACACTTTATTTAAAGTGTCACGACGGAAAAATATCAAACCGGACCGGGAATGGAAGCTGAGGCAGCTCTTTACCACCTGAGCTATCGGAATCGACTAAATATCTGACCCATTGATTTGGGGGGGGGGGGGGTTAACAGGCTACATGAGGGTAATTCACCTGATTGCACCATCGCTTTAATAGCATAGGAAGGAGTATGAAAGGGGGGAAGGTATCCAAGGGTTAACTAGGGCTGCAATTTAAGGATCCTTCCCGGCATTCGCCTATAAGTAGAGAACCTGCATCAGGTAGGTAGGGCATTTGGTACTTGTCCCACGCCCTTCCGATGGCAGGGGAGTACTTTCCCTCGATCAGTTGTTTAGGAGGCTGCTGACGCACTGTTTCAATGGGAACAAGTGAACTAGTTACCGTATGACTGTGATCCCGAAATATACAGCTCTCAAAACAGGCCGAGATGCCTCGGCTTGTAGGAACGTTAGTTCAAAAAACGAAGAGGCATCCCTAAGGTAGTCCTCTCCGCCTCTCCAAAAAGGTTCTGCCTGCGAGTGTCAAGCTCCCTCCTGCTACGTCCATTTTATCGACGAGAATATGAGCTCCACTATAATTACTTTAATGTTGAATATAAACTGATATATTTAATTAAATTTGTGAATTAATTTATTCTTACTTTGTTTTATAGCCAAATTTTATTATTTCATACTTTTTATAAAGAGAGTGTTCTTGTTTAATAAAGGACAAAAACTAACTTGGACTGCAACAGAGGCAACGAGGGGAAAAGCTACGGTGACTGTGATGACAGGGAAAAGCCTACTGTTACAGTGGGGAGGAGACCATAATTAAGGTGGACAATCCATCTGTTTAGGTGAGGAGGTCAAGCCTCGCCCACGTCGTCACCTGTGGAACCGCTGTCAAGTGAGAGCAACACAAGAGGTTGTGGAGGTACTGACCCAGTCGGAGAAGCGCAGCTGGTCGAGGTCCGTGCAGGCGGCCTCCGCCTTAGCCCTGAGCTCGTGCGTGCCTCTGGAGACCTTCTCGAGGAAGGAGGCGAGCTCGAGGGCCTCCGCCACCAGAGCCCTGCACACGGCGCGGTAGTGAGCGTCCGCCTGCTGCGCGCTGGGGGCGCCCACGTGGGACACGCAACGCCTCACCACCGCCTCCAGGCTGCCCGCCTCCTCCTCGCCGCAGCAGTCCACAGCCTCCCCGGAGTCGAACTCGATGCCCTCGTCGTCCGTCTCCTGGTGCTGCTGCTGCCGCTCGTGCGCGGTGTCTGCAACACAAACACCTAGGCTAGAGTCACGTTCCTCAACAGCCAGTCTGTCAACACCTCCTTGAGATTCTAAATTAAGTTTCGGATAAGTCGTGTCAGACTTGTTCCTCATTGGACCACTCGATCAGTAGGAAAAACCTCGACTAGCCTGAGTCGGTGATGTCATCAGCACAACAACTCTCCTGTAATAAACCACGCAGACCAACGACGACAAATGAAAAAATTCTGGCCAAATTATAGAATTAATTAATGTGATTGAGAAATGCAAACACGAGGCGTTATCTCAAAGTTGAACATGAGGTTGGCTATGCAGTGAGATTATCGTTCACACTGACGGCGCGTAATGGCAGTGACGCTTCATGGGAACGTTTTTCTTGAGAGTGTGGCTCTCGTGGAGTCTGACCGTAATTGTTGTGCGTGCCCTCTAGGCAACACAAAGGGCTTCAGGTGAAAGTGACCTCGTCTGCGTCACCATGCTGTGCCGTGCCTCATGTCAGCGCAACCACTTAGCCTCGTGGGACCAGCGAATAAAAGGCCAATGGTAGACTATGTGAAATATGCTGAGGTTTATTTCGTTAATGAGTGCGTCTGACTCGTGATTATGCGCCAGCTCTGATTCTAACCCTCAAGACGAACAGCGTTTTTTTAATGTTCGAACTATTGGAACTTCCTTTCCGTGGCTTGTTCCACTCTTACTTGATCCCTGTACTCGGAGCCAGAGACCTTCCCCTGCTGGCTTGCACTTGACTCTCGTCCTTGGCTAGAAAGTTGCGGATCGAGCTCGTGTCCACCACCAGATTAGATCGTCGCAAGCTATTTGCATTCCCCTCCTGGTGAGTTTCTCCACCGTTCTCCTTATCTCCGGCCACTTCGTTGTTGTTACTGTGAAGGTAGTGAGTAGCCGTGCTCGGGATCGTGAGTTCCCTCGGATCACGAAGATTGATCGCGGTTTTAATACAACTGGAAAGAACCGCAAGGAATGTGGCAGGCACCTCGTAGTCAACGTAAGCAATGCTACAGCTTCCAGCTCATTATCATCATTTGCACCTACGTTATTTTCTTATAACATAACACAGACTTTTGATCTCTATTAAAAATGTTGGGACCACACACGATGAGAGGTAAACGGTGTCTCTTCTGTCGTGGAGACAATATCGCGAAAATGTGACTGGTAACGTTGACGGCTTCAACCAATGTGAAATACACTTATTTCCTGACGTGTCCATCATAGTCCTTTCAAAGGGGTTTAAAATGTTAAGGAACGGACACACACAGAGAGATACAAAGTTTTTTGGATTGAATGTGAGACACGCCTCGTACTGTTAATGGCAGTGCAAGGGATAATTGGTGGTTGACAGATCGCCGTAGGATAATTAAAACCGTGATTGGCCGCTGAAATCTCATTAGCGAGATTGGCCTGTCCAATCCACTCCGTAGCCTGCTACGTACTTCGCTTCGTCCTCTAGTTTCACCAATAGCTAATTGTGTTACAGACAGTGAGTGAATAAATCGCTTCAGTTCATCGCACACGGTTCAAGGATCCGAAACGGCGAGAGTTTTTACGACCCGATTTCCCGGCAGTCGCCGATTGTAAATATCCTACGACGGCCGCCATATTGGCCATGAATGGTCCAACGTTGACAGTGACTATGATTACCGTGATGGGGATGGCCGAAACAGGTCACCAGACACCGAAAATATTTATCTTTCCTTACAGTAATTTTAAATTTTATTTCTACTCTGATTTATTCCTTAAAATTTTTTTTTAAAAAATTAATTACTCTATTTGTGAAATTTAATAATAGCAAAGAGGTAACAGAGAGAAAACAGCATATATTTTCCCCTTAACAATCATTGCGATTGATCTTTCTTCAAATTTTTACACAGATTGCAGTTTCCAGTGAGACTTGCGTTATCGACCACTGAGTCGAAGTGGATTTAAATAGTCACGCCGTGTCCCGTGGACAACTTTAGGTCGTTTCAACATTTTTTTCTTCTGGGGTTGATTAAATGGACTTCAACAAAAGAGAGAAAGCTCCTGGAGTTTAAAAATACGTTCTTTAAATTCGATTATTCTGTTGACTGTTGAATATAATATAACCTCAATACAGTGACTGGTTAAAAATAATACAGTGACTGTTAAGGTTATATATTGTAATAATTAAATAATGTGGGTGCTTTAAAATAAAAAGATTATTAAGGGAAAACAATTAAACAAATTTATTAACAATTTTAAATACACAATAATATTTGGGATCTCAGGGTCTTAAACTGGGTTTGATAAATGGCTGAATTTATAGAATCAAAATTACATTTACCTTTTATGGAAGTTAATGCGTCTGAAACATAGACGAAATTTGTTGTGGAAGAAAATAATACTACAGATTGAATTTAAACAGTTTTAAATTTCATCAGGAATTAACGATCTCATTTTATCGATAATTAAATAATTAAAATTAAAGAAAGATCTGACTTTTATCTTTTAAAAGTGGTTTACAATATGATTTTAAAGTTTTTCTACTTACGGCCGCCCAGGTCTCATTTTAGGTTTTTCGTGCACAAAATTTGGGGATATCACTGATTCTAGTACTCACAGACTCTAAATGTCAACAAATTCTAATTGGCGTAGTTTGTTAGTTGGTCTAACACAAATTGGTAGATTCTCGATGCTTTGCTGCAACCTGGATTTGCAGATCTCGTGACTTTAGTTGGAAATGTACTTCCTTGGTTTGTCTATGGCCAGCAGGTTGAATTTATGCTCGGCCACCGATTACAACATTAGTTTCACTCTCTCCTTCCCGACTGCAAAACTTTTTAAAATATGAATTTTCTGGTCCTTACACCTCGCTGTTCTATGCCCGACTGAACTCCTCGTCTCGTAAATTTTTTTGAGCGCGTAAAATTCTCAGCCGATCGACAACAATACTTCATTTGCCTTGCCGCCTTGTTGCGGCGTACGCTCTATATCCACTAATAATGGGTCCTCTACAATCCAACTTTCCAATTAGAACAATGTCTTAATTACCAATTACTACAATATATATACTCTTAGTTCATAAATGTTTTCTTCCGTAGAAAAAAACTTAGATTTCGCCTTTTCAGCATTTATTATAGAAGACCAATGGTATCAAGAGCCAAGAACAAAGAAAGAAACAAAACATGCATATAAATACATAACTAAGTAAAGAACCAAGATTTACGTCTGATTTGTAACAATTCAACCACTAAGAAAAAATTTTTCAATCGGAAATGTCTGCAGAATAAGTCGAAAAGGGGCATTTTTAACAGTTTTTTAAAAAATTGTGTTTGTAATCGAGTTCAGAGGGTATAGAAAAGTATAAATAAAATTCCTCCCCTGCTCTACACGACTACGGGTGGCAACATTGCCTCTGCGCCTTGTGACAGGTTACAGCGTCATGACTCTGCGTTCGCAACTGTTGCGAAGTAAACTTGACTGCGCAACTGTCCGATACGCGCCGCAGAAGATCCCGTGATCTGCGCCCAGGAACCATGAAATCCGCAGCAAGAGTTTGAGCGGGTGTCTAACAGGCCTCAAGGACGCAGTCCAGCCACATCCACTGCTGACGACAACAACAAGAACGTTGTAAATATCACTTCAATTTCAGACTACACACTGAATGCGTCTAAGGGAAGATTGGGTGGGACATAACACAGAAGTCCCAATTACCACGCCGTCGCGAATAGTTCTCCGCGTAATTGCTTTTCGTGGCTCAAAGTCTCTCCCCACTTCTCTCACGAGGATGGTCTCGTTTTAATTAAATCTCTTCTGGGCGTGATGAGGTCGTGAGCTGCCTCGTTCTTCACTCGAGAGACCGGCTTTATTGCTTCATAATAAATAAAGAAACATCATGGACAGTTGGAGGACACAAGAACTTCTGAGAACGCTTTGCAAGCCACAGGTGAGTGGGAGGGGTTTCTGTATATAGAACGATGACGTCACGAAGCTCGTGGTTTGCTCAGACCACCGTGATGGAATCTCCTGGAGCAAAGCAAGTGTGGGTTATTGAGGATTTGCTGTGCCGTTATAACCCGCCGTGGCCGAAGAACCATCGAGATACCAACGTGACCCGTTACCAGCAGCAGCAGGAATTCTCTCTGAGCCCCACGACTCCACCTGTACCACAATCAGCGAGACGTAAAGGAAAGTCCAGCTACATACAGACAGAACCGCCGCCATTGATTAGTTTCTACCAAAAGAATCGTGCGAAGCTTCCGTGCTACTTGTTTCATTTATACAGTTATTAGAACGCTTGCAATGTAAGCATTAGAAATAATTTTTGACAACTAGAGAGGTCCACGCAAAAAAATATATCTGACTATTAACCTAAAAAGAACACGATTCTAATGCCTGACAAGGTCATTAAGATATTTCGTAAGAACAAAAAGAGTCAATTATGTACGAATTCTACCTTAGGTAGTAAAAAAATTATATACAGAGGAGAAGTGATAATGAGGATGTAACATAAGCCAAGTGACAAAGAGGAAGACAGACCGAAAGATAACGAGAACGTCAAGCAAAACATAAAAAGACAAGAGGAAAACAGACTCGAAGGAAGTAAAACTAGGAAAGGAGGTAAAAGAAAATAGAAAAGCGATAAAGAAGGCGAGGGAAAGAAAGAATCACAGACGATAAATCAAAAATAATACGCGACAGAAATAAAAATTATCAGATGACATGCAGAAAAAATCGTCCGCGGCAGAAATAAAAAACAAAGGAAAACTAAACTGCATAAAAATGAGACTACAAAGAAAAAGAGAAAATAAAAGGAGTTAAAACAGAGGAAATCGAAAATACTGACAAGTTGTAAAAAGTGAAAGAGGAAATAGCCAAAGTAAAAAGTGGTGGAAGCAACAAGATGAAAAATGAGAGATGGAGAAGAATGAAAGAAAAAAGAGGAAAAGAACAAATAAGTGAAAGGGGAACAAAATATAAGTAAGAGAACAGATAGAAGAGAATCTAGAATAGAAAAATATAGGGATATTTTTCAGAGTAATAACCTGAGGAACGGGCTTAAACGTGGAGGCCCACTGCTATCACGTCACTACTGTCACGTGGTTTAACGTGGTCCCATAAGTGTGCGATACTACCTGCCATCATGGTACGTGACGTCATTGCGCTGTAACGTACCTGTGATCTGATGTCACGCCATGTCACGTTTTTCAATCTGTACTCTGTTTTCACCGTTATCAAAGGCGCTTGAGGATCCCTAATCACGTTTTCCAATATAATAATGAATTTATTTAATTACCTTAAGTATTATTATTTATTGTTATTAATTCATTAAAACCTAACCATTAGGAAGTTATAACTCCTGATATCTCCAAAATGATTGTTCGTTCACTAATTTCTCATTGAAGGATAGTTATAGAGAATTTAATACTATTTATAACGCACTCTAGGGTTTCTAAAATGCATATATAATTTAATAAAATACACCTAAATTCAAATAAAAGAGAAATACACGAGTTATCATTCTTTTATTGAATTTAAATGTGTAAGAAATCAAACTCTTTGTCGTTAATTCGGAAATACATACTAAATCGTCTCTTCGTAATTGCTGCACTAGGTGATAAATTTCGCCCAACTGTTCTCTTTTCTTATTAATGTCATGTACCCATACTCGGCGTGATCTTTTTTCCTCGGTGACAGCAATAAAGGCAGTTTCTAGTTCTTCTTCCCATTCCAAAGAACTAGTTGAACCAGCACATTGAAGACAAATTTCTCTGAGCTACGCATTACTAACATTTGTCAAAGCAAAATATTTCCTTCATTGAACACGATGCTGGCCGTGGACAAGGTGACGTGACAGCTGCGTGCGATTGAGGCTGCAGTCACGCTTCAACATTCTAGCCGGCACGTCACGTGACAGTACGCTGTGTGTCTCCACGTTACCTATGATGAAGGGACAGTTCTTCGGTGATCTTGGAAGTATGCGAGGTAAAGTGGATTATCAGACGTCATTGGCCTGCAACCGGACGTGCTGACAGGTTCTTGTGGAACAAGCTACAGTCATTATGTAACAATCTCCTCGTAAGGACCAAAGATAGGAATTGCCTGCACGGTGTTTCAGTTCTACAGGACTTGGAAGTCAGCTCATGGAGATTAAATATACTTTGAAGGAAACGAAGGAGTGGACTAGTGAGATGAAGATGGAGGGAGTGACTATGGAGGCCGCCCGTCCTATTTCGCAGACCTGCTGAAGCGCGTGGGCGACTCCGATGGAAACCCACACAACATCTACGCCTTTTACGACGGTCCGGACTTTCCAGTACAGTTTCTTCTCCATCCTTATTATCTATGAATTGCGCAAAGGTAATTTTTAGATTAACAGAACTGATTTTCAACTTAACCGACGCCATTTCCTTCACACTCAAGTCACGACGCAGAATCGTTGCCCATTTTTGGAGAAATACGTAAAACAACATGTCGTGTCACGTGAAGATTTTGACGCGAGTCAGGTCCAGGGATGCGACTTTATAGCCGCAGGGAGCCCATTTCCTTTATCTGCGGCCGTAACTTTTACGAGCGAGGAAGTTGTCTCCTCGTCGTGTATTGCCTCCTAAACTAAGTCACCATCTTGATTTCTCTCACTATATATTGTAATGATTCAAAAAAACACAAGATGAGAATTTATATCATTTATCTCTTTGGAAGATAGGCATTATTGGCGTTGGCGTTCCATGGCGATGTCGCTGGATTTTGCTTCTGATCAGTTCCGAGAAAAACGCTCTGTTCACGGAAGAATACATATCTGCACGAGAACGCATTGCCTGCTGGGTCGGTGATGTCGAACCAATATCTGCCATTTGATTTGTTATTTTTGGCCTCACACTGCACCTAAATATTTTCTTGCTTCCACTAAGACGGCCTATGATGGCCGTGAGGTTTAACCTATTAAATTCAAACAATTTTGGTTTGCTTTTACTTGTGTTTAAATTAACATATATTAAAAATAAACAATTATAATTACCTGACTTAAATAAAATAATAATATTAGCAGCCTCTTAGCCAGAATAAATTTTAATATTCAAATTCTAAACACGACGTTTCGTCCCTGATTGCGAACTCTTCAAAAAGTCATTACAATATTGATTATTTGTATCACCTTCTGTATGTTTCTCTATACATATTCCTAAGTCTAGTCTTAAAAGTTTATAATTCACTCTGTCTCTCTGATTCTATTTTATGACACTCGTCAGTTTCTCTATCTTTAAAGAAACCATTTATATTACTAGTTTCAATTAATACATTTCTCTTCATAACTTCAATTAGTCCCTCTCTCTTATATTATTCCTTTTCCCTCTCTAACCACCTTAACACTTGTATATTTAACGAGAAGGCGCAGCTTGTGAAACGCGAGCCTTGCAGCCTTGGATTCTAGAGGTCGCCGTGAATGACCGGCCAAGTGCAAAGCTTCCATGGAGGACGCCTCGGTTGCTGTACTGCACAGACCAGGTCCATGTCTGTGTACGGAAGTGAAAGTGCCTCTCCCACGGGTCCGCGAACCCGCGCCCTGCACGACTGACCCCTCCGTGTTTCCCACAGGCGCCATCACTACCTCCCTTCAACGGAGTCAAGCTGGACCTTCCCGCCTGGCTACTGCAGCGACCATTGTGAAATCCCCGTGTCCGTCCAACGTCACGAATGGTCTCGACATCCCTTTATGTTCTTTGGATTTCAACAGATTGAATGACAACCACATTGCACGCAGCGCTCTGCAATGCCGCAACCCTTCGTGCTTCGGTGCGTCGAGGACTGCCTTGGGTCCCTTCAGTCGATTCGCAACTCTTGACTTCCATTTTTGATCAGAGGAAAGGAAGGCAGATCAGTGGCGAGTAAGCAAACCATTCTCAAATACCTTTGCTATAAAGAAAAACATCTTAAACTGCCTAACCTGGACCGTCACGCAATTTGGTAATCGTATCCTGACTTCCTGATAGACCTGGACTGGACTGGACTGAATTCATGGCGGCCATCTTTAAAGCGCTGAAACCACTCAAAGATCTTTCAAGGATTTCAACCTTGTTCACCGAAATATTCTTTTAGGATTTCGATGGCCCATTCTTTTTTCTTTTCATTTTCAGTTTTTCTTGAGTATGAAACAAAACTATCCAAATTCTTCAGTCAGTACAGTCCGTTGTTGAGGGATTTAAAAAAGGGGGTCCCAACGAAGGCCGAGACTAGCTCTTTTAGGGGGTGTAGTCAGTTAATGTCGTTGTAGCAGTTGTGGTTAACGAGGCGGGCGTCGGCGTCACATAAACAGGCGCTAATTGCCCTGACGTCTCTGTTGCTGTGTGTGTGCCAATAATTAGCAGCCATCGCCTTGCCATCGACCAAGGCAAATGGGCAATCTCCGGCTCTCAGCGAAAATACTCTCCCCTGTCTGTCTCTCCGCTACAGTGAAAAATTACTCTTGAAGTTTAAAGAAGACAATCACTTGACAGGCCCGGGATTCTCCCTCTAGTGCACTTGTATTCCTCCTTCGCAGTTCCCGGTAATTTCATTCTCGTTCTATTAAAGATTGTGAGTTTTATACGCTGTCCTTGGGAATTTATGTGAAACAAAAATATTTATTGATTTATTTGCAAATTTAAAAACATGTTTATTATATTAGTATTTGTATCAAGATATTTTTTCCCAGTGTCTTCTCTTTCGTAGCGGGACAATTGACAATGACATTGCATATATCCATGAACTTATTACGCAGAAGTTGATCCAGTTCCTGCTCCACCAAAGGCTCCTCTCAAACTCCGTCGCAACCTTAATCTTATCGCGCGGACTTAGCTCTTTCTAGCCTAAAAATTTATGAACCACTTAACCGCAAGAAAAAAACTAAAGAATGCTCCACGTGTTACGCGAGTCAATTAAATATTTACGACACTGATAAATTTTCTCAATCCAGCCTGCAGCCGACAGGCAGACTGTCAACGTTATGCGTCGCAGACATTCCATATTACTTCTTCCATCAAATATAAAACCTATAAATATGGACTGGCAAGACACTGTTGATGCTGCGTTCTGACTAACTAGTTCCTGCTGCGCAATTATTTTTTTAAAAAAATTATGTCCCGTCACTAAATCAGGTCCCCTCCAGAAGATTCACATATGATTTTTTCATAATTAAGAACTAAGGATGAACGCTTGATATAAATTACAATAGAACCCAATAACAGCCTAATTTATAATTTATTTAACTAATTTCGGCCGCAACGTGTGAGCAAACCGCACGTTAGAAATTTTTGTAAAATTAAATTTTCTCTTAATATATTGAATGCAACATCTGTACACCTGAAGGGGTACCAATCAGAGACGAAACGCCTTTTTTTATATGTAATATGTTTCAAATAATTTTTTCTTTGACTAGTAGGATGGTATTTTTATTACTTTATTTAAAAATGTAGTCAGCTTGTTAAAACTTAATTCATTTAACAGCATGTTTTGGTTCTAACGTGGACACTCATCAGGTTTATAAAACTGGATAATAAATTGTATATATAAATGTACAAGGATGTTAGTTGAAGTCAAATATTATGAAAAGAATTTAAATAATAACTATTAACAGTAGAAATTATTAGCGTTGATACATATTGTAAAAATTAAAACTTGAGTAATTCTAAATTTAATTACCAATTGAGGGTAATTTATAAAAAATAATTAGACTACTTCATTATTAATAATATTGAATTTATCAGGTTTTTTATGGATCACTCACCTATACAAAACTGTATATAAGGGTAAGAAATCTTTTAAAACTTGAAAAATTGTGATATGGAGACGATTTAAAATGTTGACGATGCCGCAAAGGTGAACAGAGATTTCCCTGAAAATTTCACCTTTATTGTGGGTGTTGTTGTTACCGTGTATTATTCATCGAGCCCTTGTAAATCACATTTGTTAGGTTGATAATATATTTTCCGCTGTTGTGGATTTTCCTCCTCCGCAGTTTATGAGTAATCGCTAATGCGGGCCATGTAAATAAAAGCCACCTTGCTCGGCAAACAACAAACAAGTTTCGCCACTCGTCGTCTCCTTGTTTGCCGTAATGAATGAATCACACGACCTTTACGTAAGATTCGCGTGGGGAGTTTTCGTCCCTCGACGACGACGAGTCTAAAACAGTCGGATGCGAATCTGTGTGGGTGCAAACTTAGGATTCTTCATGAACCCACGCCTGGAAACCTCGTCTATAACTTGCATTATAAAAATATGAGGTTTTACGTATGCTCAACATCGTCATCAAATTGAAGAACTATAAACGTAGTAATGAATTGATCTTGCAAAGAATACAGCGTTAATTGAGGACAAAGACGTAACAACCCTGCGCATCCAGCGAGGCTCCGAGTGCCTCATTGACATCTGTATGCGGATTTGTTTTTACCCCGCTAGTTCGAACAGAAATCAGTAACGGCGGCCAGTTTTTTCTCTCTTAAAAAGAGAAAATTTACTAACGTTTTGGGAAACGTAACTTCGTGTGGGGTGAAGCACCGAGATATATAAATTTCTACCCTATACGATTACGTTTCTGTTAATCTCGCAAAAGGTCCTAGCTTTGTTAATTCTGAAGTATCTCGTGCTTTTTTTTGGTATCCACCAGAACAATCAACCTGGCTTACCGCAGTACGCTTCACGTTGGATGACGTAACCAGACAACGCCCGATAGCCATCCACCAAGTCTTGTCAGAGGTCATCAATATCCTGAGGAACGTGCGTTCATATCCATATCACGATTTTTCCATTTTTAAAAGATACAATTGTCTCCAGGACACTAATTTATCACAACCTCGAAGAAAAGAGCTCAAATATAAATTCATAATTAAAAAATATTGTGATCATTTTAACACAATTAACAACAAATAATTATTTAATACACTTAACCCCTATTAGTTAAGTTTTAATTATTACAAAATATATCAACGTTAATAATTACTACTATATCTTTGTTTGTCATCTTATTTTATAATCTTTGACTATCAGCTAATATATTTTTACATTGATATTTACAATTTATCATCTTTATTTTCTAGAAGACGATGACAGTGAACGTCATAAAACGTCGGTTAGAAGCCCCAGAATATTTTATTAATTCATTACACCGAGAAAGACTGTATTCTTTATTATCTTTATTTTTATAAACATGATGAGGGCCGAAACTTATTGATAAATTAATTAAATTATAATTTAGGCTGTTTTTGCCTACTTAGTAATTTATGTCAAATGTTCACCCTTGGTTCAAAATTTATCAATAAATAAAACTAGTCGGGATCAGGAAATTTGGCAGGAGACTTTAATGCGGTGTTGCCACTTATGAAACTGTTCCCGCTGACGAAGGTGACTGCTGTAGCCGGATTTCCGGAACCATCGATCGATTTTTCTCACAAACCGTACAGAAACGTAATCGAAAAGTACGATGATCAACTTCAAACATGAATATTTTTCTATTTTTCCATATTATAGAAATGTTAAAGTACAGAAGATTGTTAATTGCCACGTTATGCTATGACAAAAACATACTCGACACTGGAAAGTGACGTATGTTCGGTCGTTTCGATTCAATCGGTTTAGTCAAAGTGTGCAGCTATTATGATGATGAAGTAGACAGAAACCGGCAGGAAAGTTGGCCTTTTCTACGGCGAGATCCGCCTCGACAATGTTCTGGTTTTGCTGGCAGAGGTCACTGTTGCTGTGGGTGTCGGACAAGTCCACAAATTGAGAGTAGAGAGGAGAGGTCGAGGAGTTCAGGAATATAAAGAACCGTTCTCGTTGTTGGTGGTCACGTCTCTCCAGACGAAACTTAAACCACGACCACCAGCGATCCTTAATGGTGACCATCAAATCTCATCTCCCAGGTTCAGAACCGTAGCTAAATAATAACTTTGGTCTTCCCCATCAAGTAACAAAATAAAATGTCTGCTAGGAAAGTAGTCCCACATTCCACGACTAGTCGTTGCCGAGTCTCACGACCTCCAGGTCAGTTCCAATGCGACAGATGAATAAAGAAATTATGGCATAATTTTAAAATGTTTGGGTCCAGTTTAGTATGAGAACGCAGTTCCAGAAGCATCTTCCACATCATTATATTATTCATTGTTTCGATAGTGTAGGAGAGGAACATTGTAGGGTGTCTGTGACGCAAAACATTTGTTCGATTGTCGGCTGCAGGCTCGACTGTTGGGATGAGTCGAGTTGTTGTCATTTCTGTTTGAATCCCTAAAAAGAGCGTAACGAGCTCCTGGTGGCGATAGACTCCGGGGGTCACGAAGCCAGATTCAAGGAGATCTGATTCTCTGTGAAAGTCGAAGGTCGTAACCCGGGCAATAGGATTATTTATTGCGTCTTCCTGACCTCTTGACGTAACAATGTTTCTTCAGCTGGGTCGACGGGTTGCCGCGAGATTGTGTTTTGTGAAACTTGGGATCCGCCGAGAAGTCGGTGTCGGGTTTCGGCTCGACTCAGCTATCGGTTACAGAACCCACAATTGGCCAACCTTCTCTAGAACTGCTTCAACATTCCTGCCACGACTCCAAAAATAATAACCACGCAGATGTCGCAACTGCAAACGTCAACGAATATTCAAGAATTTGCCAGATGTAGGAACTGGGTGAAATTTTTCTCCCGGATTCCTTCCTTCAAGGGTTAATAAGCTCGTCTGAAACACGCGACGTTTCGATTAGAGTCCACATCATACAATTCTGGTGAAGTCACCCGACCTCAAGGGGCTCCACTGCCAAATCACACTCACAAAAGCTACAAATTACCCAAAACAAAATCTTCCACTCCATTACCAATGCTCCATTGTTCCTAAGAAACTCCACCATCCACAAAGACATCCAAATCCCTACCATTAACACAATAACAAACAAATCCACATCCACTATAATCAAAAGCACCCTCAACTACGCAAATCCGACCATAGAACACATACATTGTCACCACCCCCCTCCGCCCCCAAACAGCAGTCTGAAACGCAAGCTCCCAATAGACCTCATACTTCCCCATCAACACTCAGGCACATCCTGACATATCCTCATCCCTCCAACCAAAATTTAACCTCCCTGACCGATAACATACCTATTTAATTCTCTACCAAACTCCCCAAAACTTAACGGGTACCAACAAACACCCACATCATCTTCCATCCCAAACCCCTCAGAACAACAAAGAATGAATACAAGAGCTGGAAAGTCCACATTCCCACGTCAGCATGTGTATTATTTACCAATTACTGTAAATACTTTTAAATTATGTATCAAAACTGTAACGATAAAAGTTTTTAAAAATAAATTTTAAAAACACCGTCCTTAATACCGAGAAAATTTCATCCATAAACAAATATTAACATGTTAAGATTTAAAGAAACGCCGACTGTGACCAGCCCTTTCAGTGTTCAATGTTAATTCTTAAAACTAGGTATTTACTACGCCTTAGTATTTCTTTCTTATGCGCGCCCGCATTAGCCATGAACAACGATTGTGTGTGTTAAATGAAACATATCAGCAATATTAGAGTTAAAGTTGGGTTCGATGTACAAGAAAAAAAATTAAAAATTACTTTTATTTCACTTAATCACGTTGGGTCCATTTTCCGACATCTCGTGACGTCATGGCGTGATTAAAGACGGAAGATGTGAAATGTCACTTGGAACTTTGACTATGCCAGTGGCAGCTACAAAAGATGAAGAAAATTATCAGCCAAAGAGGAAATAGGGCTAAAATATCTGGGGAAAGTCACCGACCAGGGAACCTGCTTCTTTTCATCGGACAGTGATTGAAAGGCAACCCCTCAGAACAACAAAGCATGAACACATGAGCGGGAAAGTCACTGGACTCACCACATTCTCACGTCAGCATGTGAATTATTTACCAATTACTGTAAATAATTTTAAATTATGTATCAAAACTGTAACGATAAAAGTTTTTAAGAATAAATTTTTAAAAAAACCGTCCTCAATACCGAGAAAATTTCATCCATAAACAAATATTACATGTTTACGTTTAAAAAAATACCGACTGTTACCAGCCCTTTCAGTGTTCAATGTTAATTCTTAAAACTAGGTATTAATTAGCTAAATTTCGTCCCACTACGCCTTTCTTAAGAGCCCGCATTAGCGATGAACAACGGTTGTGTGTTAAATGAAACATATAAGCAATATTAGAGTTAAAGAAAAAAAAATTCAAAAACGTAATTACTTTTATTTTACTTTATCACGTTGGCCCAATTTTTCCGACATCTGGTGACGTCATGGCGTGATTACAGACGGAAGATGTGAAATGTCACTTGGAACTTTGACTATGTCAGTGGCAGCTACAAAAGATGAAGAAAATTGTCCGGCAAGGAGGAAATAAGGCTAAAATATCTGGGGAAAGTCACCGACCAGGGAACCTGCTTCTTTTCATCGGATAGTGATTGAGAGGCGGTGATACAAATAAGTGGACATATCGATGTAAATATCCCCGCCCGGCCCGGCAGAATGTCTCACGGAAGGACGCGTTCATCGAATCCTGGGCTTGTTGGGACAGGAAAATAAAACTTGAGACCAGATACCACACATAAATCATTATTGACGCTATTATAGTGAGAACTCAGGAGTTAGTTGCATGATCGATTCCAGTTGTCTAATTAGATAAATAAATAGTCAAATAACTGACAAAAATAAATGCTAAAATAAATACCACTCAGTCAGGTGAGTCACATAAAACATACGAGCCGTAAGAACGACAAGCGCACAAACCAGGTGAATAACTCAAAAGCTTTTATTTTTATTTGGCTATTTATTTGTTTAAATAATTTTAGTATTTTTAACACCATCGTTTTACAATTTAATATCGATTGTATTACTAATTCGACGGAATACAACGCTCAAAAAAAATTGACGAGCTGCAGAAGACGTCGACGACTGTAGACGCCGCAGTCATCTCACCAGAATGACGAAGGCGATTAAAGAGAATGTTGCGTTCAAATGATACCAGGACAGAAACCACATACGCGGGTGGTTCAATAAGTAAAGCCTCCTATTTTCTCTCTCTTAAATAAGTTATTTATGTGATAATTTTGAATTCGGCGCAATTCCTTAAACATTCTTCTTCACCCTCTAGCAAAATGACTGACATTGAACGACGTATTAGATAGCGTTCTGTGATTGAATTCTTAAATGCGGAAGCTGAAACGTCCATTCGCATCCTGAAAGGCTGAAAAATATGAATGGGGATGTCAGCACTGACTGATTCGTCGCTGTAACGAAGCTGAAGGGCAAACACCGTTGGCGTCGATGGCTTAGGAATCAAGACCACGCTTTTTACCGCAGTGGAATACATGCTCTTCTTGGACAAAATCTGTGGAAAGGACGGAGACTAATGATTTTTAATTCTTAATATTGTGGGTTTATCTGTGTAAATTGAATTTAATTGTCTTGACAAATAAAAGAGAAAAAATACGAAGCATTACTTATTGATTCACGTTCATATGTTGTTATATTAATATGTTTCTAAACTGTTCCGATTCTGTGACGTATAGAAATACCCTGCGACTTCTACAATAAGATCAACGTTCACACGATTTTTATAGTTTCAAAAGTTTTTCTTAATAGACAGAAGAACAATTCAGTGTTTTAAATAAAAATCGTCAATTGTCAAGAAAGTTACGCCAAGTTTATAGATTTGAAAAACATAAAATCTGGAAACAACGAGAATACACACATTTGATGGGAGTCGACTGTCTGATCTTGTGAAAGGATTCTCCCTGCAGTAACCGCTTCAGACTTTATGATGTCTTGCAAAAACTGAGAAATAATAATCTTCGTTCCGTCTTAGAACAACTTCTGGTTGACAAAGGAACGCCGAGAGTTTGATGACCTGCTCAAGTCATAAAATTCCGAATTGATTTCCCGGAGATGAAAAGAAATCTTAAAGAAGAAACCACGGTAGCAGCTTCCAGTCCCGAGTGAGATTTATTTCTATGAAAGGTTATATTTCACTCTGACGACGGGGCCAGTGACCTTTCTAGATAATATATTCGCAATTCTCACCCTCGGGATAAAGCAAACGCAAAGTCCGGCAGAACACGAACGACAAACATTTCCCGTTGAAATTATAACGATCAGGCGACACCGGAATGACGGGACAGGTTCGCCAACTTAAATACCCGCGGAGCACGCAAATAAAAAAAAAAGTGAACATATGATAAATGCTGTAAAAGATGATTTAGCGACGACGACAGGTAGAAACTTTCCCTTACCTACCCAAGCTGTTTGTAATTAAACGCGTAATTTACATTCTGGTTCGCTTCAATCCTCGGTTTTCATACACGTTCACAAATTGTGATAATTTATTCCTGGTGACGTCAACGTGAGATCTCGAGACGCTCGGGGCAGGCAGAGAATGTAGACTTTACCCTCGTTTACGGCGCCATTGCGGGATGGGTAAAGGTGAAAACGGAATTTGGAATTCAAGTATATACCTCTTACATTATTTTATGCTTTCAGCGATTCGCCGTTTCCACAACAATTACTTGTTTTTAAAAGAAATATATCAACCAAAGACTGAAATAAAAACATTCTCAATCAGGCCTACTGTCTCAAAGAAATAAGCATTCTTCCGTCCCTTCATAAATAATATGAATTTTAAATTCATTATCTAAGTTAAAAATCGCACAAAATATTTCTCATATGTAATCCACCAATTATTTACCATTCATTATTAAGAAAATTGAAAATATATTAATAATTTACATAAGTCAAATGTAACACACAAAATTTCCTGTAACGACGATTTTTATTTTTTATTTTTTTTAGGGTAACAGGCTACATGAGGTTAATCCACATGGAGGCAACTCTACTTTAATAGCATTGAAAGGATGCGGAAGGGTAGAGGAAGGTAGCAAAGGGTTAACTAGGGCCCCTGGGGTATGGTTTAAGGATCCTACCCGGAAATTCGCCTAAAAGTGATGCATGGAAAACCCTATAATAACCTGCATCAGGTAGGTCGGGCATTTGGTACTTGTCCCACGCCCTTCCGATGGCGGGAGAGGGGATCGCTGTGGGGTAGCAGCTTAAACATCGCCATGCCTTGGACAGTTCAGGAGGCATCTGGCCAACTATTCCAATAGGAAATGCGAACAACTCTTACCGTATTTTTTTTGGGTGTAGACAGGCTATGTATAGGGTAATCCACATAGTGGCAACTCCACTCTTATAGCTTAGGAAAGGGATTTGAAAGGGGGGATGCGGAAGGGTGGAGGAAGGTAGCCAAGGGTTACTAGGGCCCCCGGGCTGTAGTTTAAGGATCCTACCCGGTATTCGCCTAAAAGTAATGCAGGACAAACCCTATAAAAACCTGCATCAGGTAGGTCGGGCATTTGGTACTCGTCTTACGCCCTTCCGATGGCGGGAGAGGGGTTTGCTGTGGGGTCGCAGCTTTCACCTAGCCATGTCTTGGCCAGTTTAGGAGGCAGCTGGCCGACTATTTTAATAGGATTAGCGGACAACTCTTACCGTATGCCCAAGGTCTGCGACCCCGGAACATACACCTCTCAAAACAGGCCGAGGTGCCTCGGCATGTGGGAACCTTAGTTCAAAAAACCAGAGAGATGTGAAGGCATTCCCAAAGGTAGCCTCCGCCAGAGCTCTTTGGGAAGGATCACCTGCGAAAGAATCCTCTCACAGGCTTCCTTGAAGGCTTGTGGGTTTTTTTGTTTTTTTTTTAGGAAAGGGATTTGAAAGGGGGGATGCGGTAGGGTGTAGGAAGGTAGCCAAGGGTTACTTGGGCCTCCGGGCTAAGGGGGGGGGGTGTAGATAGGCTATGTATAGGGTAATCCACATAGTGGCAACTCCCCTCTTATAGCATAGGAAAGGGATTTGAAAGGGGGGATGCGGAAGGGTAGAGGAAGGTAGCCAAGGGTTACTAGGGCCCCCGGGCTATATTTTAAGGATCCTACCCGGCATTCGCCTAAAAGTAATGCAGGACAAACCCTATAAAAAACCTGCATCGGGTAGGTCGGGCATTTGGTACTTGTCCCACGCCCTTCCGATGACGGGAGAGGAGTTTGCTGTGGGGACGCAGCTTACCCCTCGCCATGCCTTGGCCTGTTTAGGAGGCAGCTGGCCGACTATTCCAATAGGAATAGCGGACAACTCTTGCCGTATGCCCAAGGTCTGCGACCCCGGAACATACACCTCTCAAAACAGACCAAGGTGCACAATGCTTGTTACATATATCGGACCAAATAAAAACTCGTCTGAGAGAATGTTTTTAATTTAAAACAACATTCAGTTCTCATTCAGCGTGGCAACACTAGTAACCAACCGTTTTCATTGGGATAATGTCACAATATTAGATATTTCTGAGAAATTAATGTGTGAAGTCTTACATATTATATCCAATTGTTCAATCATTAATGGTAAAATCCGGTACACACAATATTATAGCTGTATTCTCAAATAAACACTCTGTTTTTTTAGAATAACAGGTTACACGAGGGTAATCCTCTTTAACTCCTCTTTAATACCATAGGAAGGAATTTGAAAGGGGGGTGTGGAAGGGTAGAGGAACGTAGCCGAGGGTTAACTATCGCCCCCAGGCTATGGTTTAAGGATCCTAAGTGGCAATTCGACTAAAACTGATCCAGGACAAATCCTAGAAAACCTGCATCAGGCAGGTCGGGAATTTGGTACTCGTCTTACGCCCTTCCGATGGCGGGAGAGGGGTTTGCTGTGGGTTCGCAGCATTCCCCTCTCCGTGCCTCGACGAGTTTAGGAGTCAGCTGGCCGACTCTTCCGATGAGAACTCAGAACATCTCGTGCCGTATGGCCAGGTTCTGCGACCTCAGAACGCACACCTCTGAAAACAAGCAAAGGTGCCTCCGCTTTTCGTGTTTTGAGTTCATTTGTAGTAGTGCCCAACCTGACTGATTTAGTGTTTTTGAAAATTTCGTTAAAATAATAAAGAGCAAGTATATTTTCGTTTATAATGAATTCTTAACTGACTTTTTGGCGACAGTTTTCACACATTATTTACCAATATATTTCGTATTGATTACCATAGAATAGATGATTTCCCATAGAGGTCATGTGAAGCAATGCCACAGTGTATTGTTTGGGATCCCGAGGACTTGTTTGTATATTTAATCTTAAAAATTTAATGTGTAGATTTTATATTTTAGATGATTAAAATGAGTAAAAAGTATAACATGGTCACTTGAAACAGGTGGACGATTCATTGACCTTCCTGCCCTTATGTTCTTTGCTGGTGTAGTTCTGAGGGGGTTGGAGTCCAAGTTGGGATGTGTTTTGGTTGGCTTTGATATGTTGGGTGGGGTAGGATTGTAGTTGTTATATAGAGAGAAGGTGGTTGTGGTGTGTATTATAAAGGTTGGTGTCAGGAGGGGTGCCAGACAGCTCACAGGGCAGAATGTAATCTATGGAGAGTTTGCGTTTTTAGCGTCGGGCTGGATGAGGCTGGGGGGTTATTGGTGTGAAATAGGGCATTTCATCCAACTGTTAATAGTGAAAGGTAACTAATTTTTACTGCTGACCGTTTACAATCATGCAGTAAACAAATAAATTGTCGGTAAGTAACAACATATTTAATAAAACAATTGATTAAAACGTTTCGTCCATAATTTAGGACTTCATCAGGTGTACATACGAGTAAAAATATTTATACTGTAATATACAAAGATTTAGGCATTCATTAATTTAATTAATTTGCTCTCGTTGAAACGCCAAAATGTAATGATTAAATGGAGGGTTTTTTATTAAATGAAAAGATAATCAATTAACAAACAAGATATTTATTTCCACTTTGTTGCTTTAACTCACAAACAATTACAATTTAAAATATTAGATCTCAGGGTCTCTACTGGGTTTGATAATGGACACAACAAGTTGTTTTTAAAAAAACTAATTAACACACAGTTTATAATTCAACCAGATAATATGTCGATAGGAAGAAATTAAAAGAAAAGAAATTAACTCTGATTGACAATTAAAATAAAACGACATCTGACTTCTATCCTTTAATAACGTTTACATAAATCATTATTTTGTATTTTGTTACTCACATCTGTCCAGCTGGTTCCAGCATTCTTTTTTTTGTTTTCGGAAGTACACAATTGCAAAATTTTTACACTGATTCTAATATTGGCTCACAGATTTTACACTCTTTAATGAACTCGGATGATCCTCCTTTTTGTCAGCTATCTGGTGACCGCTTGCCTTGTATGAATCCTGTGCTTCCTAGATTTGCTATCTTTTTACCGCTAGGGACTTAAACTGCAACTTTACTATTCCTGGCTTGCTACAGACGTACACTGCTTTTACTTAGTAATATTTACGATTTAAATGTTTCCGTGAATGTTTTTATTTTGTCTTAAACTTTAATAATACATTAAACAGCGGCTAGTCTCTGCTCTAGAATCATTTGTTGCGTCCTCCGAAATGTCCCGTCACCAACTGAACTATCGTAGTCTCGAGGTTTTAGCGCGCATACGCCATTTTTGACTTTCCGACAAAGTAACAGAGCCCGCCTCCATTGTCGCTTTGGAAACTCCTGCCGCTACAATTAAATTTTATTAAAACCAATTAATGGCCTAATTAATTGGCATTAGAATACATTGCCAAGATCTACAATTAACATCTTCCAATACTTTGTATAAATAAATTTTGAGTAAAACTTTAAAAGCATGCAGATTGGGGAACTTGCCAATGAATACAAATTATTCACAACACTGCAACTTAACTGATGGAGTCCTAAATTGAGGACGGAAAGTTGTGTAGTTTTATTTTTTATCATTGAGTAATATAGGAGGGTGGGTTTGACTAGATTCCTCAATCATAATTCTCCAATCCACTGCAGTAACAACTTCCTAAGCTAACAGGTAGGCAGCACTGCACCCTCTTGCAAAATGATTGACATTGACGTATGTATTAGCGGAAGGTAAAACGTCCATTCGCATTCATGAAAGGCTGAAAACAGTGTATGGTGACGCAAAAGTGGACGTCAGCACTTTTCGGCACTGACAAACTCGCCGCTGTAACGAAGCTGAAAGGCGTTGGAGTCGATAGCTTAGGAAGCAAGACCACGCTTTTTACCGCAGTGGAATACATGCCCTTGTTAAAAGGTGAACAAAAACTGTGGAAAAGGACGGAGACAATATTGAAAAAAATTAATCATTAATGTTGGGGGGTTTATTCAGTGAAAATTGCATTTAATTGTCTCGGAAAATAAAGAGAAAAAATTAGGCATTACTTATTAACTGACCCTTGAAGAGGAATAAAACATCACCTATAGTCCTTAACTTGGGGAGCAATAAAAAGATGGAACCTGAATGTGTGATTCATATTGGGATTTCTCAAAGATCTTGAATATGCTGATAAATTTGATTGTTTTCTCTTCCAACATTGTTAATCATTGGATCGAAAAATTATTTAATAAGTAAACAAAAAGAAAGGCCTTTGCCTGTTGTTAACCGACTTATCCTCTTCTATTTAGTATGTTATTATAGTTTCCAACACTCAAGTAACGACATTTTCTCCATCCTTTTCAATGCTGATGTATTTTCCTATTTTAATATATTTTTCGCGTGTTCAAGTTGCATATAATATTTATTTCTTGATTTGTGTATCTGCCAGCATTATTTTCCACAAGAGTCTACCGCGGGTGGATAGTGTATATATGTAGTAGAGGCACCATAAAGCACCAAACCTTGAAATCGCTGCGCTTTCGCGAGTAGTTTTCACGCCATTTTTTTGTGGGTCACGGCGCCGAGATGCTAATCTGGGTTATAAATAGAGTCGAGGTTTCTTCTAGGAGGTGACTGGCAGTTGTGGGTTAACAACGCAGACCCGGTCAGTTCGGTACGAGAGATGCAAATCAAGCAAACAGGTTCACGAGCATCCTCGGACAAGGAGGAATGTAAACACTTGTTCTCTGAGCGACCCACAACATACGATTCACGCACTGCTGCAGGCAACACCACTCCACATATCTGGTCTAATTAGGACAACGTGTCAGTTAAATTATAGGAACTTTCAAGGAATACAGTTTGGATAAATTAAGTACAGGAGTGGGACCGTGGTATTAACATTTCATCTAGTATTCAAACATCTTTGACTAAAAATTTAAAAAAATTTTGAAACTAAACATTTGAAATCTTCCAAGTGTATACAATTAAATTTATCAGAATATTCAAGATCATGAGTACATTACACTATTAAAAGAGATCTCACCTTTTTATTGTTCACCTGCTCAAAGCGACTAAACTTAGTATCATTATATTGTTATATTCACATTAATGACTCAGCTAACTGTTAAAACGTTTCCGACTTTTTGGCCATTAAATTTATTTAAATTTAGTTCCATATCTATGGATCTGTGCAAAATTGGATTGATTCTATTCTATGTTTAAGACCGTAAACTAGTGTACGAGTTGACCCATCATTGGACATTCAGATAGGTTTTAAATAAATAAAACATTCATTTGAATGTAGTAGGGCTGAGAATAATTACTGAGGATTAAAAATAAAAATCCTTTGAGTCAGCCTCCAGAGTATTTTTTATTAATTTATTTTCACCTCATTGGGTACCCGGGGTTGCCAGGGTATTTATTTATATATCCTCGAAAAAATATTATTTCTAATTAAACTCAGCGACATCCATAACCCCGGATTTGACTCCAATCTCAGAAGTCTTCGAGTTATTTTTATGAAACGCGTCCCGTCCCCCACACGAAAGGTTTCTGCTCTCCCATGCCGAAAAGGGGTTCAAATTATACAGAAACAACATTATCAATCTCACTGACCATCGAAAAATTTTTATCGGCCGCAAATATAGACCGTTTCAGCATTTCCATCCCTGCTATAAAACAGTTTTACAGTTTCATGAAACACGTTGGTGGTGTTTACAAAATAACGCTTCAAGATGATCGTCGAAAAGATTTAGAGTGAATCTATTTATAGCAAATTGAAGCTGACAAAATGTTGAAGGATATTGTTAAATAAATTAATGAAAAGAAATCTGGAGGCTGACTTGAGGAGTCAAAAAAATGAAGTAATAATTATAAAATAACAAAAGAGTTCTCAGGAAAAGGTTCGAACATGACGGAGGATAAAAAAACCTATTTTTGTGGACATAATGGTTATTTTAACCTTTAACTATACTTGTACTAGCCTTGATTTTGATAAATTAATCTAACTGTATCATCTTCGTGTCAAAATTTGGATTATTAATAATATAATTACTATGTGAAGGTGTTAAAACGCTGGGCTCATTTCGCCTCGCGGAAACCGTTTCCACACAGTTTTCCCTCCGCGCAGATAGCAAAGACCAACAATGGACCAATCCTTCCTTCCTACATTACAGAAACAACACCATCACGCGTAAAAAGGCTTCTTCTGGCTTTGTTACGTACTTTCGCCTCTTTGTGGATAAACATCTGCATTGCGCCAAAGAGGACGTGCCGAGGGGAAAGACATTACCATCCATCACCAGCTGTTTCCCGTCACATCACACTAAGGAAAATAATCCCTTAACCTATAGCTTGCTCACCATTCCTGATTCCCTCTTTCTATCCGTTCCAGCGATTCAGAGCGAATTACTCACGTGTAGCCTGTCGTCACCAAAGAAAAAGATAATTATTAGCTACTTCTATGCTGCGACATACACTGAATTAATTATTGACGAAGTAGAGTACACAAGCATAAACCAAAAACTAGTATTGATTAAACTATATCTGTGTGTTCAATAAAACTAGCTGAAGAATACTCGAAATTTTCCCTATTTAACCTAAGAAAAATTATATATTTAATTCAGTAAAAATTTATTATTATAGAATTGGTTCATAATAATTACAATTACGGAGAAGAACTTAAGTAAAGAAAAACCACACAACGTTTCGTGCCGCTATTTTGGACCTCTTCAGGTGGTACAGGGCTGTTCATAAGCATATCTAGAGCAACTAACTATGCTGTAAAAAATTATATCTTACAGATAAATCAACTATTTTAGTTACAGCTTCACTCACAAAATTTTGACAACATTCGAGACGTGCCGGGAATGCAAGTAACCATAATTCATAATTCATAAATTTCCCAAATCCGCTCTACCCTAAACAAATTAAAAAATAAACACTCTGCCGGTCACGACCTTATCACTCCCCTCCACCTGAAATTCCTCCCTAAAAAAGCTTCCACCTTAATCACAATCATTTTCAATGCAATCATCCGTACAACATATTACCCAACAGCCTGGAAGCACGCACATATAATGATCCCTAAGCCAAACTAACCCAAATCCAGTCTCAATAGTTACAGACCCATCAGTTACCTCCCCTCTTCATCCAACTCATTGTTCCCCTCCTTGGCAAAGAATTAAACCACCTCATTCCTCCTGCTCAATACGGCTTGAGATCCAAAAACTCTTGCACCCATCAACTCTACTCAGTGACACCCTACATCAACTCCAATAACTCGTACAGTCCTGCCTTCCTAGATGCAGAAACAGCTTTTGATGAAGTACACCACCACTCACTACTTTCCAAAATCAAGGACCACTTAATGATTCTCTCTTCAGAATCCTTACTACCTCACAAACTGCTCCTTCTCTGTCAAATTTAACAATACCCTTTCAAATTCCTTCCCTATTTCCTATGGCGTCCCCCAAGGCAACATCCTAGGCCTCTTCTACCTCTACTTTCACGACATACCTAAAAACCAATCTACTAAAACAGTACTTCTTGCAGATTCCCTTGCCATAGTCCTCCAAACATCCTCTCTAGACTCGGGCTCCAGAAAGCTACAAATCGCCCTCAATGATATTGAAATCTGGGCCAAAAACGGAGAATCAGCATAAACCCTGCCAAATCCACAACCATTCCCATCACCCTTAACCACTCCTTCTTTCTGAAAGGAACGAAAATACCTATCCAACAAACTACACCATCGATTTGAAATTATCATGGAAACCTCACATAGCCCACATCATCTCCAGAATCAACAACAAAAAAAACGTTTCCCTCTCCTCAAAAGAAAATCTCCCATATCCCTTAATCCGCACCATATGGTCGTACTCATGTACCATATGGGGATCCACTGCCTATTCCCACTCAAACAAAATACAAACCAAACCAAACAAAATTCTCCGTTTAATCTAAAATTCCCCCTGGTACCTTCACAACTCAGTTATCCACAAAGACCTTAAAATTTCCCTAATTCCTATCATAATTCATAAATCCATCAAGTCCCTAAAAAATAGCTCCATCAATCATCCAAATCCAACCATAGAGTTAATGTACAACAACCCGCTATCTCCTTCACAAAACTGCAGACTCAAACGTAAACTCCCAATTGATATCATCCTCCCCCTAAATCACTCCTTAATTGCCTAACTCTAACCCCCACCTACCAACTGGCACTACATACTGCCCAAATATCCCATCATGCCCATAACCTCCTTAATGCTTTTCATAACACGAAGTCTCCTCGATGATCAGATGATCTCAAACATCATGCCGGAAAACCTTCGTCATATCAATTGTAAATATTTTTATGTCAAATTATCACAACTGTAAGTTTTCTGGACTAAGAGTTAATTTTAATAAATTTTACATACTTTTCGGACACGCCTCGTAGTTAGTTGCTATTGATCTGCGTATGAAAAATGTTGTGAAACTTGAAGAGGTCCAAAATATCGGCAAGAAACGTGTGGTTTACATTTACTTACATTTTTCTTTGTGAAGGTAATCTATAAATGCAATTTTTATCAACCAAGTCAATAATTTTTTATTTCTTAATTGTCCATAAATAATTATATTACTTTATTGTCGATATTTAATGGATTTTTCCAGCCGCTGTACTAGAAATCCCGATGGTACCCAAAACCGAGGCTTGAGGCCGCTCAACTCCGTTGCCCTGTTAGTTTTGTGAGTTCCTTTTCCCCGTTGTAGTTGAAACTTTTAAATTTCCGTGTTTCACCGTTGCACGTCGTGACTAGTTCTCGTCGTGAGAGGGAGAAAGGTTGGCAGACAAGTGTGGCGCGCTCCTTTCAGGTTCAGGTACAGGTAGGAAGGTACCTTGCGGATTTATGGAGCCTTTCTTGCACCTCCAGTGGACCATCTGTCACGGCGGACAACAAGGCAAGCCTACACACATACAAGGTGGGGAAGACAGGTCGCACGTCAATGGAAAAGGTTGGAACACAATAGAGAAGAGAACAAAGAGCTAAACATAGACAAAAAAACGGGGAATCGGGGGACGAAATCCAAAAGCCCAGTCATTTCCTGTTGAATTTACACGTCTGCAATGTATTCTTACCCATAGGTAACTGATCTGGCCTTGCGCATCCAACGTTTCCATATCTACGCTAAAAGGCTGACTATAAACAACAGCACATTAACCCTCCAAGGGTGAACTATGAGAGACAAAAGACGTTAAGGAACCTTGTGGCCAGAGGAGACAGGATACTGTCAGGTGTGAGACGGAGATAATTTCAGTCCGAGGTCTGAGGATGACCTTAATTAAGGACTACTGCGGAATTAGAAATCGATTTTAAAAATCCTCACAAGTTTACAGTTGCGCATTGTCAGATACATAATATGTTTTTAGTAGAGTAATAAAGCCACAATATGTTAGGGCTAGAAATTTCCCTTCACAAAATTAATGTTCCATGATTGTTTACTAGGTACAAGTCTCTGTAATTGGTTAATATTGTTGTAGATAAAATTCTCGGGTCTCAATCCGGACCAATTGTTTGTTGAATGACAACGTTTCGACAGCAAGCTCCGCCATGGTCATCAGGTTGACTGACAAACTCAACGTGCTTTGAAATCTGGGATTAAGGATCATAAAACCAATGTTAAACTGTCTGTTGACCAGTTTTATCGAAACGAAGCAACAATTTTAAGTGGACAAGCTTCAGAATACTGGACGTTGAAGGTAATTATCTCAATAGAATAATCTCGGAAATGATCAACGGTAGAATTAATAAGTTTGTTTAAGTATATAAATATACTCGAGAGCCTCTGCACCGCTGTGTAACATCCCTGCATTGAGGTTTCAACTGTCACCGAAGCTTGATGATGTCAGATACGAGCAGGAGAGTGTGGTCTAGTTCCCAGAGGACTCTCTCTCTCTCCTTATTACGATCTCCGCAATGGCGCTGCTTTATGCCGAGGAACCAGGCCGTGACTCTTGATATCGCGCCCTTGGATCCTCTCCAAGGCTGCCTTCAGCACCACCGCGACGAACATAAACAAATGACTGTAGTTGCCTTCTGGAGCAGATGTGGTCTCTATGAGCTCACATCATCTCCTGGACAGAGCTGAGTAGAACCGGAATGTTTGCCTTTATGTTGGCAACCTTTTAGGATTCTTACAGTCGTTCCTCTATCTTGTTCCCACCCTCCGCATCTTTCAACTGCCTCACTCAAATAAAAAATATACGATTCCATTTCTACAGCGACTTCTGATGTCACCAATTTTATGTCTAGAACCACCGATCAATGAGGACTTTGAAATATTTTTTAATAATCTCTGGTACTTAATTTTCGATCTTGAGTGGAAAAAAACTGCCTGATAAATCCAAAATAACCTGTAACGTATGATTTCGGGTCGACAATGTTTTTGGTAATAATTTCCAAACTGAATTAAACTTGACAACTAGATTTTAATTGTGAGCGAGTGGCGTTCCTCCGACTAAAGACTCTTATTAGGACTACAAGTACGAAAGTGGTTCGTCGCTCCGCCTGGAGAATCTTGCCTCGTCTCTATAGATGGATGAGCGCTGACAAAGACCATACGTGGTTGACCCTGGTATTTATTTTACTCAGTAATGCATATAATAAAAACCTGATGTACTCAATAATACTGGACGAAACGTCGTAAAATATAATTTTTTTAAGTTCAATAATAGTTTCTGGTTAGAGCATTCGTGACACTTTCCATATTCAAACAAAGTTCTACCATTGATCGATACCGAGAGGATACTAGTGAGATAATAAGGATCAACGTCGAGTATTCTGACACTTGTCCACTCAAGAATGTGGCTATGTTTTGGTAAAATTAAAAAGCTTGTCAACAGACAGTTTAAAATAGGATTTACGCTCCTTAATCCTAACTTTCAAAGAACGTTCAGTTTGTCCTACATAAACTGAGTTGGAATCCCAACATTCTATTTGATAAACCACAAACTTTAATTTTCTGACAAATTGGTCGTTTTGTTAAATCAGAAATAATAAGACTGATAGACAAATACAGGCAAAATAAGTGATGATATAAATACCACACAACGTTTCTGGAAACCTTGTTCCTTTCTTCAGGTGAGGAAAAACTCAAGAACATAGACAGTTGACTAAACTCAAAAGCCAATTATTCATTTCAATTACATTAGATTTGCATAAATTTACAAAACGTCAGTTCCTTTTGGTATCCTACGTTTCAATGATGAAAAATGAGCTTCACTTCGGTTGCAACGAACAAAATCTTGCCTAGGAATTCTTTTTCACGATTTGCGCTCTATTTAGTTCATACACGGGTAAAAAAGCGTGGAAAGACAGTCAGAGGGGATAAGATCGAAAAACCAACTTACATTGTCAGAGGTGATCACAAATTTAAAATCATTACGAGACCGCAAAAAACAGACGTTGGGAATTTCTCATTTCAAAACAGGTCGATGGGAGATTGAAATAATTTACCTGCGACAGTGTTCGTCGAGAATCTTACAACAAGAAGGTTTAAGAGTAATCTAAATACATTCCTGAAGTGAAGTGTAATTTTATTGTTATCCCTCACACCCTAAAAATATATTTTATGTCTATTTTTTTCCTTTAGTGAAGTGCTGAAAATGGGGCACTTTTTCAGGACAAATTTCGAAAACTATTTTATTATTATTATTATTTTCTTTTCATTTTCTTTTCTTCTTTCAATATTATTTTATTCATTTATTTGTTTTACTTTTGTTTATATATCGTTCTAAAGTGCCACGGGGATCGATTCCAATACATACATATACAAAATTTGTAAACCTGAAAAGCTCCTAAAAAAGGACGAAACGTCTTTTATTGCATGATTTGTTAATAAACATAATTTTGTGTATTGTATTTGTTTATTTATATTCCTCCGCTTTATTTTGATGTTATGAGCTGTAAAAGTGAAAATTTTCAGAAAAAAATATATTTTACAAAAATTGAAAGAAAAAGAAACTTTTACATAGAAAAATTATTTTTGCCATAGGACTTTTCGGGCCTGCAGAAGTGACTACTATCGTATATATTGTAATACCAATTAAAGAGGCCATTATTTGTTTTAATATAATTGGATTGTTTGGGGCACGAGTTTTTTTGAAGGTAACAATCACGGCTCTTTGTCAGCTACAGTTGCCGGGAAATGCGCGCGAGTAGGAAGTTAGTCTGCGGCGAGAAGCGAAACAGATCAGTCCGGCGAACGTTACGGGAGAATGTGAATGCTGATCTAAAAGTGTTAATAGCCCGGTCCAAGAAGTCCAACTGCGAGATCTATTAGTTTACATGAAACGCGAGTAAACAGTTTTGACGGAGAGACTCAAATAATAATCGCAAAGTTGGAAGCAAAACGTTTTGCTTCACACAGACTGAACTAAATTTTTCATAGAGGAATTAAGGAGACCTATGTCCGAGGGCTGACTGAGGGGCGGCTGATCCAAAGTTCCAGGTGGCAGAGAACGAGAACATCGACCGTGTGTATTAAAAATTTAATGTGTAGAATCTGTGAATAATGGCCTTTTTAGTGAGTGTTGTCCTCAAGCTCCAAGAATCAGACCTGGTACCAGAAAGACATTCGTGAGTACAAAACAATTATTTAAAATTTGTAAACGAGGATTAAAGGTAGAAGTCAGATTTCGTTCGTTTTACTTTTCATTTAGTTTCTTTCATTTCGTTTATTTTCATATTGTATGAGTTTTAATTGTTAATGTTAGTTTATTAAATTAGATTGTTCTTACTGTCAAACCCAGTAATGACCCTGAGAGAAAGAGAATTTCGACGTATCTGATTGTAAAATATAAAGTTGTATTTTTCCTAGAACGCCACGAATTGCAAAAAAAAATGAAATAAAAATATTTGTTAACTTGATGCAATTCGGCGAATAAAGTAGGGCTTACAATTTGTACTTTTAAAGAATAAATTTTTAAATCTTAATAATTTTGTTAATTAATTCTTTTAGCTAAGACCACCTTTTTAATTATTACAATATATTTACTAGAAATTATTCTGGATCCGAAAATCATCAATTTGTGAGGATTTTTAACGTCGATCTCGGATTCCGTTATAGTCCTTAATTAAGATCGTCCTCACACCTCGGTAATAAATTGGCGCCAATCATGGAATTGAGATGATCGGAGAACAAGGACATGTCGGTGCCACACCCACCAAATGATAAACAAAATTGTAGCTGTGAAGGTGGACTATGTGTTGGACCTGCGATTATTGTTCACCCCCGCCGAGGATCTCGTGATACAAAATGGTTTGAATGTGAGGTCAAGACAGAGAGGTTGTTTGTCGGCTAATGCGATTACATTTCCGCGGCGCCGTTTCGCTGCAGGCTTTATTGTACCACAAACAGGGCCCGACATTTAAACTCAATCAACAACACCACAGAGAGACAGGACGGCGACGGCCATTAATGTAACACTGAAAAGAAACAGTTACGCTACATCACGTAATTGATACTTTCAGTGGAACAACGAGCGGTTAAATAAGTCACAACCTAAATATTAACCATTATGAAGAGTTGTGCTGAGATTCACTGTAACATCCAGGTTAGTCTGAGAAATCTGTCTGCTCGTGAATCAGTTTATATAATAGACAATCAAGAATTAAATAATTCGTTAAGGTTTCGGAGAATTATTTTAAAATAATAACTTTTCGTCTGTACAGTCTAAATTAGTAAAATGGCCAAAAACAGACAGTTTAATTAATTTAACAACATGTTTCGGTTCAATTTTTCAGCATCATCAGATTTATATATTGTAATACTAATTAAGGAGGCCATTGATGACTTTAATTATGATGAATTGTGTAGCGGCACCGATCTCAAAGGCAACAATGGAAAAACATAGACTAGCTTTGTCGTGAACTGCCCACATTGTACGGGAATGGCAGTTCGTCGTTGTGGTCTGGATTGTACAGAGGTCAGTCATCGTCGTGCATAGTAAAATAAAATTGGTAAATCATTGGAGAATAGAAGCGGCCGACGGTGAAAACGTTGCAGAGAAAAGTATTTACAAAATTGAGCAGAGTAAAACATTCACCCAGATATTGCAACGTGAATATTGTAAAGTAATACCAGTTTCGTCAAAACAGAACTTTGTACAATCTTCGTGGACGAATTGTTGCGGAATAACATTGGTGAATTATTACGGAGCGGAGCAGTCATCGAAATATAGCCAATTTTGCCAAAATAAAAAAGTGTTGTGTAGAATCTGTGATTAATGGCCTTTTAAGTGTATAAAAAATAGTATACCAAAAAACTAAGTCTGGTACCAGCAGGACATTTGTAAGTACAAAACAAACTAATTAAATTCTGTAAACGATAGTTAAAGGTATTAGTCAGATTTCGTTCCTTTCATTTTGTTAGATTTCGTATTCTGTTCGTCTCAAGGTATCAAATTATTAATTATTTAATTGATAATTTTTTTTATTGTTCTTAGTTATCAAGCCCAGTTAAAGACCCTGAGAAGAAGAGTTATTAATTTTGATTGTTTGTGTAATATAAAAGATTGTATTTTACGTTGAACACCACAAATTATAAATAAAATATTAGTTTGTTAATTTTGTAATTATTGAATTCGGCGTGCCAACCTAGGGCAAATTATTTGTAAAACAAACTAAATAATCACCTGTTAAATTAATATTTGGTAAATTAAAAGCTTTCTTTTAATCTTAACCTTTGTTAATTAATTTTTTGATAATTAGCTTCCTTTAATTATTACAATATATATATATATATATATATATATATATATATATATATATGAAACACTAAATATATAGTGTACAAAATTACAAACGATTATTTACAATTACTTTTATTTATAAAAAAAAACTGATAAGAGCCCGCATTAGGACCTTTCTTAAAGTATTAAATTTTCTGTTCTTGGCCTGTCTACTTATTTCATCTTTTTATAAGTAACAGTTATAAGTAACTGTCTTTAATTAAAAGATCAGGATGGGAAATTGAACCCGGGACCTTCCTCTACGCGGGTGCTCTCCCATCTGAGCTATCTGATTCGACTCCAGGCCAGGGCCGAGACTTCTCCATCCACACTCACCTTCAAATTACTGCATCACGTTATTCACGAAATAAATTTAGGATTCAATAAAGAATGGACATTTAGTGAAAAATGATTTGAAGTAGTGCAATGGATTAAACAGTAACTGCTTGATTTTATCTAATCCGTCGATGAAATTGAATAACTTGAAAGGCGTTATTACAAATAGTGTAAAACTCTTGTCACAAGAACTTTCACAGTTAACGGAAATACTAAAGATTCATGATACTACGGAAATAAAAAATTTTTTACCTTGCTTCCCACGACTTGACGTGTAATACTAATTTTTAATCCGTATAAATGGGCAGATGTACCTGAAATAAATTAAAAAATGTGAGTATTTCAAGTTAACAATACCAAATAAGAATTTTAAATACCGTTATTTACTAAAGATACTTTGGTTGAATTTAAAGATGCTATACAGAATTCTTGAAACGATTGAGAAGATTGACTGATAACACGTAACAGAAATTTATAAAATGTAAGTTCTGAATTTGCAACATCAATATAAATATTTCTTACGGTTAATTATTTACAAATTACAGGGGAAAATTAGTGCATCAATCAACAAAACGCATAATTTAAATAATTTTTTATTTTTGTTTTTATAAATATTTATTTACAAGACATTTTTTTATAATTTAAAAATACTGACGGGTTCAAATATGTACAGAGACGTCGTTGTGCTGTTTATATCAAATTTTATCGTTGATAAAACACATTTCGATTATTATAAAATTAAAAAAAATGTATTATTTTTTAGTTTACACAATGAATTAATTATAATTTCCTTATGATCTTTTAGGCAAATGAAAAATGATAATTTCAATCAAAACGCTGCTCGTTCACTCATTACTATTAAATTAATCACCGTATATATTAGAATATGTGAAGTAATCATTCATTTCTGTAACGAAGAGGCAACCTGAGGACCATCCACGTCGTTGCCTCTGTCCTCTTATCAGATGCGAAGAGATGGAAAGGGGGGATGCGGAAGAAATATCGCTAACACCACGCACTGTGGTAAAAGGATAAAACACGGTATTCGTCTGTAATTGCCGCACAGAAAAGGTAGTCCAGGTCTTGGTGACTGGAGTGGGGACCCAGCATTCCCTTCACCATGCCTCGTCCAGTTGATGACACTGCTGGACAACTGTTCCAATAGAAACAGAATATAACTCTTATCGTGTGCCCAAGAGATGTGACCTCGGAGCATAAACCTATCGAAACTGACCGAAGGTTTGTGGGAACCATTAGTTATAAAACTGAGAAAGAAGAAGGAATCCCCGAAGCTCCCCCACCCCATTTTTTACTTACACCTGCGAGAGCTTACCTATTAGAAACCAGCTCCCACAGATTTGTTCAAGAGATTTTTTTAGAGAGTCAGGCTAGACCACATGGTGCCAACTTCCCTTTAACAGCATAGGAATGGATTAGAAATGTCTCGACCAGTGTCTGTAGGCAAATTGTTCCAATGGGAATCTTATTTCAAAGCCAGATAAACGAGAAGTGATTAATTAAACAGTAGGCACTGATCTGCGACTCTCCGTATAACCAAAATGTTTGTCATTGACTAGAAATATAACGTGTTTGTCACAACTCAACTTACAGAGAGATTAACGTATGCTTGCGGAAGAATTTGTCGCTTCTGACTGGTGCTTGTGACGTCACACAGACGTTGTATTACCTCGCCATACGTCAAAAAAATATATTTCCAAGTCAGTGACGTGTTGTAGTATCCTTCTGGATCACTTCTTCCTCTACTCACTGTGAATCCTACTTGATGCTTGGCTCCGGTCCAAACCAAGCAGACATTTATTTCTATTAATTGGCGATCCTCAGCGCCTCAGGACACGACGCGTTTATTAGTCTTCATTTCAACAGGAACATTAATTAAACAGGTCTCCACGAGGAAAGGAAAAGAGAGGAACGGGGAAGGATCCTCGCCGATAAACCAACCAGACATTGATGACAAATTAGAGCCACGAGGCGAAGAGGTGGGTAAATAATCAACGGAAAAAAGACCTCTTGCGACCGATACTTGGGGGAATAAAACACTGCCGTGGACAGGTCAACGTTGAAAAGTAAATTAAAGTGCTCCTTCATAAAAGTAAAAATATGGCACTAACTTTTTTGTACAAAGATAAAAATTGCAGGTTAAGTTTTACTCAAATAAAAACCACATATGCCAGGTTCGCTTCAGTTTTAAACAATTTCAAGAATGTGAAACTTTATTTTGCTTCTCCAATAGAAAATATTATAACGCGAATACTTCGTAAGCCTGGAATATATTACGATAGAATATTACAACGTGACTTTGCTAGAATAGGAAGACTGAACGTCATCGAAACGTAACGATACAATTTTTCAGTCGGTTAGAAGCCCCCGAGAGGATTTTATTCATTCTCTACATCAAGGAAGACTGCAGTATTACCGTGAAAATGGACAAATACAGATAAATTGAATTAAAATCCTGTAATTTTACGAGTTTTCCCATCCACAGACGTCAAGAAATAACCTCCAAACAATTTCGCAAAATTAATGGTTATTAATTGATAATTTGACCATTTTCACGTTCTAATGATAAAAAATACACATTAAAGGTTTTTTACGTCTTGTTTTATAACAAATAAACAATGCAGTTCATTACCAATAGATTTAATTAAAAAAGTTTCGGTACCTATTTCTACCTTCTTCAGGTCTTTTATAATTATCACTAAATGTTAAAAGCTTTTATGGAGCATATTTGAAAATTTCACTAAAATTCGGCAGTTCTTCGGAGTCACTTCTTAACACTCCACAAGCTAAAACGGTCGCGGCAATTAGCAAAGACCTGAAGAAGGTACAAACGCGTACCGAAACGTTTTTTTAGTTAAATTATCTTAAATTGTATTATATAAAAACACAATAACACTGTTCATTACGGAATAATATCTACAGAAAGCGTTACGCTGACGTTGCGAAAATCTTTCAAGTTAAGACGTGTAACACTATTCACGGTTCGAATTCAATCGACAGTGGGGGGAAAAAACGTTTCTCCGTTTTTCCTGTAACGTTACGTGCGATAATAACCTTTACCTTCGTCAAAGCGCGAGAGTTTACGTAAGGAGCCGTTTACAGATGACAAAGTCTAAGTTTGCCTTGGAAACTTCGTAACCCTGGAAACGGTCCAGAAACAAAGAGGAAAACTTTGTAAAATATACATCAAGACTAATTGCTCGCGACTTTGTCCTTATACAAGGTAAAGGACCAACTGCAGAATGGAACTACTCGGGCAAATTATCACTTAAAATCTACGTAATCGTTATTCATTGTACGACTGTCGAAGTGCGAGGGAGAAGCCAGAAAATGTTTACACAGATTACCGTTAAATTCTTCTAATAACGCAAATTAGAGTCGCAACAAAAAACATAATAATAATAAGTAAAAATGGGGAAACTGCGTGACGGTTGTCTCCTAGACGTAGCACTGCGCGCCACAGGGCAATTCCCTAGAATTTCTCCTTACCACTTACACCCCGGAGACACGATTTAAAAAAATCAGATAATTTTCTTATTACTTGTGGAGCCTACAAAGACTGCTCGCTTTTCCGTGGCACAGCAATAAAAACAATTATTAACGAGGAAGTTTCTCATAACTACTGGTCGTTAAGTCGAGTTACTGCATCAAGTGCCGAAGCCAAATAAAAATTTTATTTAAAGTTAAAACTCCTCTCCCGCTATCGGAAGGGCGTGAAACAAGTACCCAATGCCCGACCTACCTGATTCAGGTTTTTCTAGGGTTTTCCCTGCATTACTTTTAGGCGAATGCCGGGTAGGATCCTTAACATATAGCTCGGAGGCTCTAGTTAACCCTTGGCTACCTTCCTCTAACCTTCCGCATCCCCCCTTTCAAATCCCTTCCTATCCTATTAAAGGAGAGTTGCCCAACGTGGATTACCCTCATGTAGCCTGTTGCCCTTAAAAAAAAATCTGCTTGGGCTTCTAACGGAGAGAAAAATTGTATGCGCGACGTTCAGTCATCGTCTTCTAGCAAAGTGTAATGTGTGCAATATGTGCACATGGAATTTAGCATATAACAAAACTATCCTTATATAAAACAAAATCCAGGCCTCAAAACTTACATTAAAAGCACAGAAACTTTCGGCTCTTTAAGCCATAATCATGAAAATGAATGGTTTTGATTATGTCTAAGCTGGTTATACACATCCAATATCACAGCTATTACATATTGTAACGTACCACGTTACATTAGGTTTTATTAATATGATTATTTACAGTATTTTTCAAGTTCTTGCCTTGTGGAGTGTTTCAGAAACAACCAACTCGTGGAAAAAATTGTAAACCTGTTTCTTTGAACTCGTGTGCAATTCTTCCGCAGTATGTATTGAAAGTTAATGTTTGGTGTTATTAAGATAATTTAAATTTTTTTTATTATTATATTTAATGTCTGACCTCGGAGAAACATTTCAGAAGAAGGACGTTCCAATATATTGTAATACTAATTAGAGGCCATTAATTGTTTTAATATAATTGGATTGTTAGCGGTACATTTCTTGAAAGCAACAATCACGGCTATTTGTTGGCGATAGTTGTTGGAAACCGTGCGCTCGTACGGAAGTCAGTCCAGCGAACGTTTCGAAATAGAGAGGAACCAGACCTAATTACGAATAGTACGAATAGCATGGTCCAGGAAGTTCAACTGCGAGATCTATTAAACTCTATAAAACACAAGTAAATAGTTCTTGACGGAGAGACTCATGATATAAAATCGCAAAGTGGAAGCAAAAGGCTTGCACCACACAAATGCGAAATAACATTTCGCATAAAGGCATCGAGGAGACAAACGTCCGAGGGCTGACCGAGGGGGCGGCTGATCCCAAAATTCCAGGTGGAATAACAACGAGAACTACGACCGTGTTTATTAAAAATGATGTGTAGAATCAGTGAATAAAGGCCTTTTTAGTGAATTGTGCCCTCAAGCTCGAAGAATCAGATCTGGTACCAGAAAGACATTCGTGAGTACAAAAACAATTATTGAAAGTCTGTAAATGAGGATTAAAGGTTTAAGTCAGATTTCGTTATCTTGTTTAGTTTTAGTTTTCTTTATTGTGTTTAGAATTTATATTCCGTTCATTTCAATTTTGATTTGTTAATAAGTTTATTAAATTTGTTTGTTCTTACTATCAAGCCCAGTAAAGACCCTGAGAGAAAGAGTAATTAGATGAAATTGTTGTAAAATTATAAAGTTGTATTTTCATAGAAAGCCAAAATAAAAAAATTAATATAAAATTTGGTTTGTAAATTTGCGGAGATTAAATGTGCAAAGTGAGGCTGATAAATTGTATCTTTGAAGAATAAAATTTGTTTTTTCTAATTAATTAATATTTTTAATTAAAGCCTTTCAGTTGATCAATACATTTTGGCCCAACAACGTGGGGCAAATTTAATTCATTTAAACATTCCAGTTGATCATTATAATATATGATTAAAGAGCCGAAAGTTTCTATTTTTAATGTGAGTTTTAATAAACTGACCGACTTCTTCGAGGGCTGTTGTTTGGTTTACATAGTTAATATCCAAAATGTCTTCCAACTATTCTTAATTAATTAGATAAAATATCCAAATACCAGACGAAATCAAATGATAATATAAATAGCAATTATTTACTCTGCTATTTTATCTAATTAGTATATTTCTAACACAGACGTATTACACCTTAATTTAAAACTATTCGTAAGTTTACTAACTGATTTCTTCCGTCAAATTCTCTAAATCGTTTAAGAAATATATTATTTTTTTAATCGAACTTGCCTTAGTTGTGTCCAGTTCTAGCTAACTTCTTCGGTGGAAAGTAAGTTAATATCATATCATACCTATAGCTTTACATACTTATTAAAACATGATGGCAACAGCATGTCGATGCATTTATATATCAATACTAGAGCGTGGAACTGGCTTGGCTTGTGGGGGGGGGGGGGACCGCACACTTTTCATTTAGATACAATAACTTATAATCTAAAAATAAATTATGAAAGAATATTTAGTTGTAAATAGAAACTGTTAAGACATGAAGGTTTAAGAATGATTTTCATTACAGTAGACCCCCGGAATAGTTTATTTGCAAGTGTTCTCTGTGAAGGGAAACGCAACAGGTGGCGCCGTGGTTGCGGTTCTCTCGCTCCGCTTCGTCTGTCCGTGTTGTGTAACCTGGGTCCAGCCATCCGGAAACCATTCATCAATCATGTGGTTGGATCAGCACCTTCCATCTACAGCGTCTCCTTGGTTCTTGTCCTCGTCCTTTGCACCACAAACGTCAACGACAGTCTTCCTCATAAATTTCCGGGGTTTCATCTTCGGATGGTCCGGACACGGCCGGTGGGGCTGGGACCAGCTGGTGGCAGTTGCCGTGTATCTTTACCTCCACTAGACGTTTCGTATCGGGATCTTGCTGGCCTAGTAATATATAACACACTAGCTGGGGTTGAGAGAACTGACGTCACCACACACTTATCAGACACAGACCAAATAAACTTCTTTACTCAACCGTAATTAGTTTTCCAGATGGGTTTCTTTCGTGATGCTCCGTAGCGACGTTCTCGTTACGGAGTCCTCAAACTGGATCATAAAAATCAAGAAAGGCTAGCAAAGAGCGAAAATTTATTGGACAACTGAAAGGCGGAGGCACACGAAAGAGAAAGTTTGCACAAAATACTCTCCCCTCCAAAATTATATTTTTTAATAACGATTTTGCTGGTCTTATTACTAATTGAAAGGGAGAAAAGTCGATCAATACATCAGAACGATGGAAGGAAGATGAAGATGATGTACACTCAACCAGAGAATCTAAACTAATGCTCCCGTAAGCAGGAACGCCTAGTTTATGCTCTCTGATCGCAAGGGTTAGAATTATCCTCTCTTCCCATTGCAATAGTTGGCCAACTGCCTCCGAAACCTGGTCAACGGAAGCGCGTGAGACAAGTGTCAAAAGTTCATGTAGCGGATGCTATTTTCTCTGGTTTTTATTAGGCGAATGCTGCGTAGGATCCTTAAACTGCACCCCCGGGTCCAAAGTTACCCCTTGCTCGGCCTTCCGCATCTCCCGTTTCCGCCTCTTCCTATGTTATTAAAGGGGGGAGATCGCAAGGTAGATTACCGGCTGGTAAATTAACAAATAAGGAACGAGGTTAAGTTAGAAAAATTTATTCTAGTGGTAGAGGGCGGTATTTGAAGAATAACGATCAACGCTGTGTGAATCTGAATATTCCACTACAGACTACAACGAGTAAGGACACGTTGAGGAGCGACGCCGAAGGCCGCAGACGCATGGTTCAGGGAATCATATCGCCAGAGACAAGAATGGGGGAGCTGGTGTTCAAACTACACGAGGCCTGAGACTTCGACATTTATCTTCCGTTACCTATTATTTAAATTAGTTCTCTGAAACGAAAACTCAAGAAACACAGGTTAAGGACCCTCACAAGAATGTTTCACAACAAGGCTACATGCTTTGTAATTAAAGACATAATGCGGTGGTTTTCAATTTCAAATTTGTATCGTAGTAAATAATCGTTGGACGACGCCTATAAATAGCGTGGCGCGTCAGTTTCATTTCCGTATGGCGCCGAGTGTGTGTTATATATCGCTATCGATCCTCACGACGAGGCTTTTCATTGGGTCAGAGAAGCGTTTCTGTGGCGCCGCATTTACGAGCTCGCTTCCAGTGTTTTCTTCCCCTTCCCAAGTCAGCTGTTTCCTGCCCGAGGAAATCTCGCCAGGGTGAACTCATTCCTAACACACAGCTAATATTTCTCTTGTGGGGAAGATGTTATCAAAGTCTCTGAGATACCATCAAGCAATATGGCCTGTAACTGTCACTGTCTGCTATAATTAATCTAAGAAAAAGCGACCATAAGTATAGAAATCGATATTTTTTACATTTAATTAAATTAATGAAAATATATCGATACCTTTTACGTTTTAATATTCGATGAAAACCTAAATTGAGACCGAAAAGTAAGAAGGTCCGATGTTTTTCTTCATTAATTAAATTAAGTCCAGAACACAAACAGCTGACTAGTCGGTATAGTTTAAAATTAGTTAATCTTTAAAAAGTATTTTTATTTGTAGGTTAAATGATGCAATTATAAAAAATAATTTAATCGGTATTTATATGTATTTATGGTCGCTTTTTATCTTATTAATGACTATATGGATGGCCTTCGTTGCCCGGGTTTTCGTAATTATACTCAGCGACATCCATAACGCCAGATTTGACTCCAACCTTGGTTATTTTCGTGATATTTTCTTGTAACGTCCCTCCACCCCACCCCTAGGAGGGCTCCCCTCCTATGCCGAAAGTGGATGAAATTATACACAAACAATATCGATATAAATAGATTAATCTCTTTGACCCCGAAAAATATTTATTCGACGGAAATATCGGCAAGTTTGAGCATGTTACAAAATCTCCACCTCCGTCCCTGGGGGTGGTAGTCGGATTTAACCCAATAGTGTTCGTTTCCTGGTCGCACGGAATACGTGTATGGAATTTGGTCAAATTTGCTCCAGGGGTGTAGATTTCTATGCGGAACATACTCACAAACAAACATTCTGTTTTATTTATTAGAAGAAGATAGAAAAATTATATTATTGTGAAGTACGTAAATGATGTTGTTCCTTGGCCCTTGCTGTTACTTCCTGTGTATGTGTTTTGTGTATCGTTGCGTGTCGGGAGAGGAAGAAGACAGACAGGAAGTGCAACAAGGGAGAACTTCCGGCCTTCTCGCATCTGTGCTTCAGTTCCTCTCCGCAGAGTTCACTCCTGTGGTCCTACTTGGTCGTAATTCCGTCTGTTACGACCTCTAAAAAAAACAAGCAGTTTGGCGCGACTGCGGTCATAATCGTAGAAATGGGAATCCAATCGGCCGTGGTTCTCCTTCGATAGTTTTTTTAGGGGTGGGGGGTGAATATAACACTTTGCGCCAAAAAGAGCTTTAAACAAATGTCCTGCCGTTACCATTTAGACGCAGATCGCGGGGTATAGAGTTTCATTGAAGGCAAGGAGAAGGTCCAGAATGGCTGGCCGACAATGGGGTCGTACGACAGGGAAGCGTAATCCACAATCAGGTTGGCAAACGTCCTGGCAGTTAATTTAATTACAATAAATATACACGATCTGTTAAATAAAGAAATATTTCAAAAGGGGCATGTAAATTTCTAACCATTAATTAACGGCCATTAACAGACATATTTTATAATTCACAAAACTTTATTATTAATCATAAAAAGTTTATTTACCATCACAACGTTTCTATACTTATTTTTCCCCTCTCCAGGCCGCGTTACCGTAGAAACCTCGCAATTAACATTCACTGCCAGACTGAGGACTAGAAAAACCTGAACAAGTTCCAAAGAACTACAGAAACGTTGTGCCAAATTAATATTTTATTAACCAAAAGTTATCAACCGTGAACGGCGACGTTTAGACCACTAGCACTGCCATCTTAACTCGGTTAAAAAATCAAAGAATCTTTTCCTAAATCAATTCAGTGAGAAAGAATTCGAACTTTAAAAGTATTAAGATTAATAGTAATTTTATAATATATATATATATATATATATATATATATGTTGTGGTGAGCACCAATATGTATAATGAAAGGATTTTTTATAATTTCTTTAATATTTGTATTGTCAGCGTAATGTTATGGCCCAGGTATTGTAGGCAACAGTTAGAGTTACATAATAATGTGGAGTTTTCAGTCGTATTATTGTCGGCGGCGTTTTGAGGTGGAAAAGCTTTGACGAGAGTACAGTCCAGTCTGCGATATGAATTGAAGTTGAGACTACGTTCGAGAAAAATAGAAAATCGCCAATGGCGAGGTGGGCGAAATTGGGTCCGGTATGTGTTGAAGAAAAAGATTTATAGGGGTAGTAAAATTAAAAGTCGACGAAAGCAAAGACAGCTATTAAAATTATTGGAGAGAGAAATTGAACAAGTTGCGTGTGAATTGTAAAGAACGTAGTGCTGGATGTGATTGAACTGGTATTGAAACGTGGAAATTTGGTTTGTTGAGCTGACGTAGGTTGTGAACAGTGAAATACCATAACCTGTTAATTAAAATCATTTTAAATATTTGGTTAAATAAATAAGTAGGGATTTACGAGAATTTTCATTGTAAACGTCAGATTTCTTTATATTTCTTAAAATTTCTTAATATTTCATCAGATTTTTCCTACGTTAATTTTTCTGATGTAAACTTAATTCAATACTTGTACTTTTGTTCTAATTGTTTACTATTACTGTTTGAGGCTTGATTTTCTCAAAATTTTATTATATATTAAATATAATATTACAATATATTCCGAATACTGAGAAAACTAATAAATAAATCAGTCAATTATTAGTCGGAAAAAATAATTTATTAATGTAAAAATAAACAACGTTCCATGGTTTATTTTGCGACCTCAACAGGTTCAAGTTTTTTTAAAAAAAATTGAGAGACTGCCGTGGCCGAAAACTTGAACCTGGTAAAGTCGCAAAATAAGCGATGAAAAGTTTTTTAATTTTACATTAATAAATTCTTTTTTTCTGACTTAAAATTGGCTATTTATTTAATAGTAATATTGTTCGAATTACAAAAAAAATGTCAATGGTCGTTAAATATTACTTATGATTAGAAACAGACGTAATAAAAATTAATAGTTATATTATGTTACGTTATAAATGCATGAACACAGCCAAATTAGTCAAAAATAATTTATTTAGCTTTTATATTTACTCCGATGCACACGTGATGAAGTCCTAGATTGAGGACTAAACGTTGCGTTAACTTTGGTGTTATTTCGGACTAATTTTTCCGAGTTTCCGTGAATTTGTAAAATAAATAATTATTGAAATTTCTAGTAACATAAAAAAGTATATTCTAACTGAATAAAAATTTCAAATTAGAACGCGAATGATAATTTCAGGGAGAGGAAAATTCCAAAACAGGCAAAGGAAGTAATTTCTACTGGAATGGACAATCACCAATCAAGTCGATTTAACGAATTCGACGAAAAAGCATCGATCAGCCCCCAAACAGGGAAAAATGAAGTTAGAAATGAATAAACGAGCCAAATTAGTCAACAATAAAGGGGAAATTTTAATAAAATTAATACAATTATATTATATACTAATATAAATTAATAAAATAAAAAATTAGAACTTAATATATAATAAAAATTGGCTATAAATAGCGTGGCGCGTCAGTTTCATTTCCGTATGGCGCCGAGTGTGTGTTATATATCGCTATCGATCCTCACGACGAGGCTTTTCATTGGGTCAGAGAAGCGTTTCTGTGGCGCCGCATTTACGAGCTCGCTTCCAGTGTTTTCTTCCCCTTCCCAAGTCAGCTGTTTCCTGCCCGAGGAAATCTCGCCAGGGTGAACTCATTCCTAACACACAGCTAATATTTCTCTTGTGGGGAAGATGTTATCAAAGTCTCTGAGATACCATCAAGCAATATGGCCTGTAACTGTCACTGTCTGCTATAATTAATCTAAGAAAAAGCGACCATAAGTATAGAAATCGATATTTTTTACATTTAATTAAATTAATGAAAATATATCGATACCTTTTACGTTTTAATATTCGATGAAAACCTAAATTGAGACCGAAAAGTAAGAAGGTCCGATGTTTTTCTTCATTAATTAAATTAAGTCCAGAACACAAACAGCTGACTAGTCGGTATAGTTTAAAATTAGTTAATCTTTAAAAAGTATTTTTATTTGTAGGTTAAATGATGCAATTATAAAAAATAATTTAATCGGTATTTATATGTATTTATGGTCGCTTTTTATCTTATTAATGACTATATGGATGGCCTTCGTTGCCCGGGTTTTCGTAATTATACTCAGCGACATCCATAACGCCAGATTTGACTCCAACCTTGGTTATTTTCGTGATATTTTCTTGTAACGTCCCTCCACCCCACCCCTAGGAGGGCTCCCCTCCTATGCCGAAAGTGGATGAAATTATACACAAACAATATCGATATAAATAGATTAATCTCTTTGACCCCGAAAAATATTTATTCGACGGAAATATCGGCAAGTTTGAGCATGTTACAAAATCTCCACCTCCGTCCCTGGGGGTGGTAGTCGGATTTAACCCAATAGTGTTCGTTTCCTGGTCGCACGGAATACGTGTATGGAATTTGGTCAAATTTGCTCCAGGGGTGTAGATTTCTATGCGGAACATACTCACAAACAAACATTCTGTTTTATTTATTAGAAGAAGATAGAAAAATTATATTATTGTGAAGTACGTAAATGATGTTGTTCCTTGGCCCTTGCTGTTACTTCCTGTGTATGTGTTTTGTGTATCGTTGCGTGTCGGGAGAGGAAGAAGACAGACAGGAAGTGCAACAAGGGAGAACTTCCGGCCTTCTCGCATCTGTGCTTCAGTTCCTCTCCGCAGAGTTCACTCCTGTGGTCCTACTTGGTCGTAATTCCGTCTGTTACGACCTCTAAAAAAAACAAGCAGTTTGGCGCGACTGCGGTCATAATCGTAGAAATGGGAATCCAATCGGCCGTGGTTCTCCTTCGATAGTTTTTTTAGGGGTGGGGGGTGAATATAACACTTTGCGCCAAAAAGAGCTTTAAACAAATGTCCTGCCGTTACCATTTAGACGCAGATCGCGGGGTATAGAGTTTCATTGAAGGCAAGGAGAAGGTCCAGAATGGCTGGCCGACAATGGGGTCGTACGACAGGGAAGCGTAATCCACAATCAGGTTGGCAAACGTCCTGGCAGTTAATTTAATTACAATAAATATACACGATCTGTTAAATAAAGAAATATTTCAAAAGGGGCATGTAAATTTCTAACCATTAATTAACGGCCATTAACAGACATATTTTATAATTCACAAAACTTTATTATTAATCATAAAAAGTTTATTTACCATCACAACGTTTCTATACTTATTTTTCCCCTCTCCAGGCCGCGTTACCGTAGAAACCTCGCAATTAACATTCACTGCCAGACTGAGGACTAGAAAAACCTGAACAAGTTCCAAAGAACTACAGAAACGTTGTGCCAAATTAATATTTTATTAACCAAAAGTTATCAACCGTGAACGGCGACGTTTAGACCACTAGCACTGCCATCTTAACTCGGTTAAAAAATCAAAGAATCTTTTCCTAAATCAATTCAGTGAGAAAGAATTCGAACTTTAAAAGTATTAAGATTAATAGTAATTTTATAATATATATATATATATATATATATATATATATGTTGTGGTGAGCACCAATATGTATAATGAAAGGATTTTTTATAATTTCTTTAATATTTGTATTGTCAGCGTAATGTTATGGCCCAGGTATTGTAGGCAACAGTTAGAGTTACATAATAATGTGGAGTTTTCAGTCGTATTATTGTCGGCGGCGTTTTGAGGTGGAAAAGCTTTGACGAGAGTACAGTCCAGTCTGCGATATGAATTGAAGTTGAGACTACGTTCGAGAAAAATAGAAAATCGCCAATGGCGAGGTGGGCGAAATTGGGTCCGGTATGTGTTGAAGAAAAAGATTTATAGGGGTAGTAAAATTAAAAGTCGACGAAAGCAAAGACAGCTATTAAAATTATTGGAGAGAGAAATTGAACAAGTTGCGTGTGAATTGTAAAGAACGTAGTGCTGGATGTGATTGAACTGGTATTGAAACGTGGAAATTTGGTTTGTTGAGCTGACGTAGGTTGTGAACAGTGAAATACCATAACCTGTTAATTAAAATCATTTTAAATATTTGGTTAAATAAATAAGTAGGGATTTACGAGAATTTTCATTGTAAACGTCAGATTTCTTTATATTTCTTAAAATTTCTTAATATTTCATCAGATTTTTCCTACGTTAATTTTTCTGATGTAAACTTAATTCAATACTTGTACTTTTGTTCTAATTGTTTACTATTACTGTTTGAGGCTTGATTTTCTCAAAATTTTATTATATATTAAATATAATATTACAATATATTCCGAATACTGAGAAAACTAATAAATAAATCAGTCAATTATTAGTCGGAAAAAATAATTTATTAATGTAAAAATAAACAACGTTCCATGGTTTATTTTGCGACCTCAACAGGTTCAAGTTTTTTTAAAAAAAATTGAGAGACTGCCGTGGCCGAAAACTTGAACCTGGTAAAGTCGCAAAATAAGCGATGAAAAGTTTTTTAATTTTACATTAATAAATTCTTTTTTTCTGACTTAAAATTGGCTATTTATTTAATAGTAATATTGTTCGAATTACAAAAAAAATGTCAATGGTCGTTAAATATTACTTATGATTAGAAACAGACGTAATAAAAATTAATAGTTATATTATGTTACGTTATAAATGCATGAACACAGCCAAATTAGTCAAAAATAATTTATTTAGCTTTTATATTTACTCCGATGCACACGTGATGAAGTCCTAGATTGAGGACTAAACGTTGCGTTAACTTTGGTGTTATTTCGGACTAATTTTTCCGAGTTTCCGTGAATTTGTAAAATAAATAATTATTGAAATTTCTAGTAACATAAAAAAGTATATTCTAACTGAATAAAAATTTCAAATTAGAACGCGAATGATAATTTCAGGGAGAGGAAAATTCCAAAACAGGCAAAGGAAGTAATTTCTACTGGAATGGACAATCACCAATCAAGTCGATTTAACGAATTCGACGAAAAAGCATCGATCAGCCCCCAAACAGGGAAAAATGAAGTTAGAAATGAATAAACGAGCCAAATTAGTCAACAATAAAGGGGAAATTTTAATAAAATTAATACAATTATATTATATACTAATATAAATTAATAAAATAAAAAATTAGAACTTAATATATAATAAAAATTGGCACGACGAGTCGCTCCTTTTAGGAACTTCTTCAGGTTGAACTATAAAAATCTTAAAAGTCTGAATATCTAAAAAAAATTGAAAGATGATATGAGAAAAAATTAATTAATTAATTTAATAAATATGCTTTTAATGATAAACATTATTTTGTGTTCTTATAGCAATTTCACATCTAGCAGATTAATTAGTTTCATAACAATAATTAATTTTGCTTGTTGTTCTGCCGTGAGTTTTAGACTGCATTTAACTCATTAACCAACTGCAGATCGTCAAAATCAGGGAGTGTGAAACTGAAAGTGAATGCTCTAATAACCTAGTAATTGTGTTCAATATTAGAATCAAGTAGCCTGCCTGTATCGTGAGTCTTAAACTTTCCTTGAGCAATTTATAACAATTTTGTAAGACTTTAATTTGAATACTCAGGACTAACGACTGATCCAAACTGGGGCGATATTAAATATAATAAAGAATCAGAACAGAGGATTTCTCTTCCTTGTCCTAGCCAACAACGCTTAAGACGTATCTTGTATTTTTTCTGATGACCAGTTTCGGATCGTTACCGTCAGTTGCGTAACGTATGGATGTATGGATCCAGATCCCGTGTTAATGATTTGCGTCATCTCCAGTCTGCGGCGGAAGTCAAGGTTAATCACGCGATAATGCCTTGGCAAAACAGTTTCTCGCTCAACTACGTAACGTAGAGGATATTACAAGCGACCAACATAAAATTACTATGATTGGAAATTATATTCGTGCATAAGCTACTGAGTTGCGTCTTGATCATGCAGAGAAAAGGTAGAAAATAATAAAAAAAATCATAATAAACGTTTTCAGGTTGGATGGGAAATTAACGTGGAAATGAAGGTGGAAAATTAGGAGCTGTGGAAGGACCCCTACGAGGCAAGGGAAACAAGGTTCCATCTCAGAGGCACGATTCTTCTTAATTCACTCGATACATCGAACGTAAGCTAACAATTGATTCCTCTGAGAGCAGACTTCTTGCAACTAACACGCACATTATAAGCAAGCATTCATGTTAAGTGTTTGGTTGAAACATATACAGGCGACATAGAAGACAGTTGTAGGGCTGAACATTTAAAAATCAAATTTATGAAAACGGTTCAGTAAATCAAAAATAAATGAATAACATGAATATTAACACAACGTTTCGTGCTCAATCTAAAACTTCAATAGCTGTACGACGGCGTAATTTAATTTAATTTTAATAATTTCTAATAATATCAACCAAATAAATTTGTGTAGAATGTCAGCAGCCTGTTGAAGTCTTTGGCAACGAAACGTTACGTTAATTTTTATATATGTCTGTCCCGTTCGGCTGTTTTCGTGCATTTATAATTAAATTTAAGTAAATATAACTACTAAACTGAAATATCTGGGATATATATATATATATATATATATATATATATATATACAGAAACAAATACATCAACAATGTATTATTTTGACGAGAACCTTCTAGAAGGAACGTGTCTTGAAAAGAGGTGCGTGACGATCGGAGTGGGACAGTCAACATCAGTACATAGCGTTCACAATGAAAATAAAGAAATTAGGAAATGAGGGGGGGGGGGGGGCGGACACAGTTAGTAGAAAAGAAACTCGTCCTGATTAATATATATCGAAGTTCCCAGTAGATATAAAAAACTTGGAAACTCAGAATTTATGCATAAACACTTTTTATACAGTTAAAGGGTTCCTATAAATAGCTAAGCAAGTTCTGGAATCCACCAACACCTTACTAGGATTCTGTAATAGTTGGACGATTATTTAATTATACTGCCGTTCTCTTTTCTCCTTACATGTACGACGTGAATCCGCGCAACGCTGTTGCACGACGGAACAACAAGTGCTGTGTTAATATATTAAGAGTTTAATTCACTAAGACATTGAGCATATTCTTTAGTTAAACTATTTGTAAAAGTTTGTATATATATATATATATATATATATATATATATATATATATTGTAATACTAATTAGAGGCCATTGATGATTTTAATAATTGGACAGTTATGATGGATTGTTAACGGTACCAATCTTTAAAAGACAACAATGTGTAGGCGGGTTTTGTTTGAGCTTCGAGCACTTTCTGGAACGCAGTCGGTCTGGGGTTGTAGTCGGGTGAAGAAGTAAAAAATTTGACATTGGACAACGAACAGCGTGGCCAGCGTATAGATCAAACCGAGAAGGTTACAAGTTTTAGAATTTGAGTATAAGGTTTGGACAGCGAGATACATTGTAATACTGCAAAGAGTAACCTAATAATCAGCGCCACATTAACTTTTCTACGAGAACCGAGACCATCATCAGTTTCCATAGAGACAATTTTGTAACAATCTGTCTAACTAATAATCCGGAGGGAGCAGCAGTTCCAGGTCCCAGAGGAAAAACTTGAAAGCTAAAACCGTGTTTTGTACAATCAAGTGTAGAGTCAGTGTTTTCATGTTCTGTTAGTGTGAATTGTGAGCCCGAGCCCAGGAGAGCTAAGTCTGGTACCAGCCAAATATTTTGTAAGTAGAAACAAATTTAATTAAGCTTTTGTAAACGATAATTAAAGGTATTCGTCACATTTCGCTTTCTCGTTTTGTTTTGATTGTTTAGCGTTTTAGTTTGTAAATTCTATGATTTTGTAACTTAAATTCTATAAATATAAAGGTTGTCTCTTTACTTAGCAGGCCCAGATAAATGACCCTGAGAAAAGAGTTATAAAATCTCTAAACAATGAAAACGTTAAATGTAATTAATCTCATATAAAATTTTATTGAATAAAAGTAAATTGTATTGTAAAGTTTAAAGAATGTTGTAATTATTTCTCGACACTTCACATTAAAAATAAAATAAATGGTTTCATAAACGAACTATCGATTTAATAAAAAAAAATGCACATTAATTGTTTAAATAAATCATTCAATTTTGTTTAATTCATAACAGTTATTCATTACATTTTTTTCTTCCACAACGTAAGGTAATCCATTTATTAATTAAGATAAAGTTAATCATTACAATATATATATATATATATATATATATATATATATATATATATATAAATATATCTTACTGACATCCTATTTTCTCTTTCGAGGACAAATAGAATAAAACTTAAAGATCTAATAAGCCCAATCGACGAATAAATGAAGGAATGTGTCGAGTTTGCGACAGTCATATATATATATATATATATATATATATATGTATATATATGTATATATATGTATATGTATATATATGTATATATATGTATAAATTTATTATTTTTCGGGAAATTTTGATGCGAAGGATTATTTAATAATAATTTTGAATTTTTATATTTTTATTTACAGATTCTAATGAGTAATTAAGGCGAAAGATCAAAATAATATATGTATAATAAAAAATTGCGACTGGAAAAAAATAAAAAGGTTAACATATTAGTTTAAGAAGCAAGTTATCCTAATTTAATTTTTTCTAGGAAAGGTCTTTAGGGTAAAGAGTACCTTTATATTTTTTTATTCGTCGTAAATGACATGGAGGTTATATTGCGTGAGTCGTCCAGAATAGTAATGTAATTGTTGGGTGTTAACGTCGCGAGCGTGTGTGTTTACGTTTACGAGGTCAAGGGTGGAACCCGCATCACTTTCTTTCCTTTCTTTGGCGGCCACTGTTGAGGTATGTCTTCCTCGAAGGTTTTCTAAGGCAGGAATGCAGAGAACTCTCCCATTCATGGCCTTCAAGGTCGCCGCCTTCGCTCCACTAAGGCAAAAACGCGAGTCCATCCTCCACCTGGCCACACTCGTGCTCCGACTGCAACTCCTCGTGCAGTCCGTACTCGGTGGACCCACGCAGGACCCTTGCAGCCTCGCCGCCCGAATCCTCCTCCTACACGTAATGTAATTCTCCCAAGGTAGGAAGGAAGCTGGCGAGTGTTGCAGGGAGGGAAAGTGCGGGCGGTTCCTCTCACGACGACATCACGGACCGTGAAATTCAAGATCACATGCTGCAGCAGCGAGATTACAAGACCTCAGGGAAGAATACTGCGGCAGCGAGAGGAAATCAGGCACAAATCTTCTATTAGCCTATGTTCCAGATATCTATGAAACTCTCATAATGACAAAGTTGACCTGGAAATTCGTCCATAAAATAAATTTTTACGAAATCCTCCGCCTTTTAAAGATCCACTACACAAATTTGGTAATCACGGACATCGACTCGGAAACGTTGCGTGAGAAAGTAGATATCGCGATGAAGCATTTCAATCTATGGTTCAAGGAAAACAAATTTTCTCTTAATCTTGAGAAAACTAAAATCGTTTACTTTACTTCGAACACAAATAGTGCTAATTCGGAAAACATTTCGGGCACGCACCTTTTCTTGGTCTGTTGATTGACAATAAATTGAAATGGAATCTCCACCTAAATGAACTCTCGGGGAAAATTAGTAAAATTTGCTTCACATTAAGAGTGTTAGCTCGGGAAAGCGATATATCCACATCTTAAACGATATACTATGCATATTTTCATTCTGCCATGACTTACGGCATAGAAAACTGGAGTCATTCATTTCATTGTTGAATAAAGCTCAAAAGACGGCCGTACGAATAATATCTGGTGAGGATTGTAATACCAATTGCAAGTCTTCGTTTCGGAATTTTGGGAGTTTAAAATTGCCTTGAACGTATATTCTAGAAATTTTAAAGTTTGTCTGGAACATCAATTAAAAAGCCCTAAACGCAGCAAATCATTTAGAAATCTTTTTCAACTCCGCATAGAAAAACATCGCCTAAGCCTTTTGGAATCAAACATTCGTTATACCGGGTTAAATCTATTCAATAGTCTTCCAGACGAAATAAAAACTTTAACTATACTAAGTTTATTTATAAAGAGCTGTAAATCTCTGTTAATTAATGGAGCATATTACTCGCTGAAAAAGTTCGTAGAAACGAAGAACAGATTAGATCCTCTTTAATAAAATAGTTTACTGGTATCCTGTCAAGTTATGTCATTGTTTTACGATTATAATATTCTAGAATTTAAATGCTAACTTATTTTCTTTTTCATGTTCAACGGGAATCGAAGTAACATTTGCTGCTGGAAACTCCGTCAAACGTCGAAATTTGAAGATTAATTAATATACTGTAATACCAATTAAATAGGCTATTAATGGTTTTTAATATAATTTAATTGTTGGCGGTACGAGTGCTTAAAGGCAACAATCGCAGCGGGTTTTTCTTTGTTAACTATGGAGACTGGAGACCGCGCGCCTACAGGAACGCAGTCAGCGGCAAGACGCGAAAGCAAAAAGTCTGCGTCGAGAACTGGGACACAGCAGTTCGGTCCACATAGAGAAATAGAAACAGTAAAAGTCTGCTGATCCACAATTATGAATAGGGCTATCTAGGAAGTCCAACGGCGAGAGATAATAGTTTACATAAAAAACGCAAGTAAACAGTTTTGACGGAGAGACTCATAAAATCGCAATTTAGAAGCAGAAGTTTTGCTTCACAAACAGAACTAATTTTCGCGTAGAGAGACTTTGAGGAGACCTACGTCCGAGGGCTGACTGAGAGGCGGCTAATCCAGGTTCCAGTATAGCAGAGATCCAGAGCAACTACCATGTGTTCAAATCTAATGAGTAGAATCAGTGTATAATGGCCTGTTTAGTGGGTGTTGACTACAAGATACAAGAGTCCGAACTGGTACCAGTGGCACTGTCGTGAGTACAAAAAATTATTAATGACTGTAAACGATAATTAAAGGGTCTAGTCAGATTTTCGTGTTTTTCTTTTCATTCGTTTTCTTTTACTTTTGTATTTAATATTGTATTCCGTTAACTTCAATGAGTTTGGATTGTTAATGTTATAGTTCATTGTATTTGTTCTTCCTGTGAATCCCTGTGGTGACCCTGAGATAATGAGAAATTCAACTTAATTAATTTTAAAATTATAATGCTATATTTTCATAGAACGCCACGAATTATTAAAATAAATTTGAGATATTTGTTTGTTAAATTGACGGAATTCGGCGTGTAAATCAGGGCTTAAAATGTGTAATTATCAACAATAAATTTTAAATACATAATAAATTTGTTAATTATTCCTATTAATTAAGACCACCTAATTAATCATTACATTAAATAAATGACGTCTTCAACGTGGGGATTACTATCATTCAAATTTTAATTAAATTTTTTGTTTAATAATTTATTTTAATTAAAGATTTGTTTAATTATTACAATACTTATCATTTCTTTAACTTTTTGTATTAATATATTTAACGTTCCTTTATATTAAATAATTTTTTTAAAATACAATGTTGTTTTTCTTTGAAATTTATAATTGTAACATTTTTTGTAATTTAATATTATGACGTATCCTATTACCTCGGCTAAGGCCTAATGGAATGAATAATAAATCTAATCTAATTTAAAGTAAGTAGCGGATGAGCAGAGAATGGAATATTGCTGAAAATAGTCCGAATAGGGTCCGTGGAAGGACGTGTTTCTACACCGCAAAATTTGAGGATACATTATAGATATTAACATCTGTTAAAAAAACCTAATACTAATTACAACTTTAATACAGACAAACTTTAAAAATAGAACCAAAAACTAATGCATTCAAAGTTAAAAGTGCCCGGACGTGTTGACGCGGATTGGCGTATTTTTTCTAACGCAGATTATGGTTTATTATTTAAAATCTGCGTGAAGATCTGGATATGAAATTTATTGACAATGATGACGTAACATTATTATTTAGAATATTCGGGTATTCCGTTATCTTGGAGTAGAGCAAGAAAAAAGTGAAAAAAGAAAAGCAAATGAAACCATGAATGAAACAGCAAGGTTAAAGAGATGACGAGAAAGATCGTCTAGAATATAAGAAAAAACGTAGAGATATAGTCCAAGTGAATAAAACAAAGAAAACAATAAAAACAGAAAAAGAGGCGCAGTGTGCAATAAACTAATTAGGTTAAAGACATGACGTGAAAAATGGTCAGGAAGTTCAGCGAAAGATGTAGAAAGTCCAACGTTTTGGACAGTAAAAAAACGCTGTTCGTCATCAGGGAGAGAACAACACTCAGACGCGCAAGGTGAGAGTCCGAACATACCATATTTTGTATTATTGTTTTGTGAAACGTACGATGTACGATGTACACGCGACAGAGTGATTAGCGACACTGTGTAAACACTGGAAAAACTAACAGGAACACACACGACCGCAGAAGCCGCAGAAATCATTCTCCAGGACCATAATTATGAGTCTCAAGTTCTAGTAAATTGCCTTCAAATCGACCCTATTCAGTAACCCTGAGGTGAATGTTCCTGTTAATTTTTACATGACATGATTGACACTGATAAAAGTCTTGTTCACAATAAAATACTAACTGTCAATACCCATAAAATTCTTTTTCAATTACAGTATGAAACATTTAAGTACAGAAAAAAATATATCCGAATGTTATCCGTTAATCCGTAATGTTTTTTTTTGTATTTGTGTGTTTTCGTTTCGTTCCTATAAAATATGGGCGTATTTAGGGAAAACTGCATTTGTGTGCGTTTTGTACGTCCTTGCCTTTACCGATCTTTACGGTGACGTCATTAAATTATTCTCACCATTATTCTCTACTCATGATTGTTAAATAAAACTGATGTGGTTTGAGGGACCGAGACGCCATCTTGCCGCGGCCGTCACGTGGTTACACACTCACTGTGTGAGAGTATATTTGGGAAGTGTCGACCGCATGTTTCATCGCCTGGATTTAACACAAAAATATATAGAAACAGGGGAAGAAGAAGAAAATAAGAATGAAAGAGCAGTAAAGATCTCAGTTGTCATCGGGGAATAACAAGCATCAGTTCAGAGTTAACCAAATTTGCCAACAAATATAAATTGTGAGTATCCATTAATCGCTGTATTGTTGTTGTGCGAGGAACTTTTTTATGCCTACAAGAAAAACTTGCAGAATAAACTAATTAGATTATATTCTATTTTAAACGAAGGAAAGTCTCAAATCACTGTTTCAATACGCAATTATAATTGTATATATTAATTTGAGCTTTCCAGTGCTTAATTAGCGATTAGAACCTTGAAAAGTACAATAATGTTAGTCTTATTTTCCAATCTATATGAAGTGTAATTGGACAGTAATGCTGAGATTGGTCAATCCTAAAGAAACTGACATAGTTTTGCTTTTCTCTGTTGGAAACCTTTCTTCTAATGAGATAGAATTTATTTACAACTACTTTAGGCAAGCCCTTCTCCAACAGTTGAGGGCAAAGTCTCCATCTTTCCGTACTGCTACCTACGAATGGGGGAGGGGGGGGGGTAGGCGAGAATTTTCTCACATTAGTCCTTTGCCCTTGTCGTTTCTCCCCAAACGATTCTTGTAAAGACCTTCCTGATTCCACTGTTAACGTCTCCAGAAACTTCTTCCCACGAGTTAAAAGTTGACTTCTTGAGATGTGAAACTGTCCCTTCCCCCAATTGCAGCGTGTCTATGTTTTCCTAGAAGGCTAAAGAGGGATAGATTTAAAGTGAATGTTGGGCGCCGAGTGCGCAAGCGCAGTTGACGAGTCCGCTCGATACGCGCCAACTCAGGACCTCGCAATCTATGCCTTCGGATCTCCTCCATCCACATACAGCAGGGGTTGCAACGTGACCTAATAACCCACAGTTACGTCAAGTCTAGATTATTTGAAAATAAAATACAGAATTCTATTTATCGGTTGTGCAGAAAGATCCAAAATTTGTATATGTAAAATTAACAAACAGCAGCATTATTTTCATACAGAGATAATTTCTTGAAAATATAAAAAACGTCTGCAGAAGATGAAGACTGATTAGATAACGAAGTAGCGAATTAACAGAGGCAATTAAACAGTAAAATAAAAACCACACAAACAGAGTTTCTACAATCCTTGCTTTTGTCAGTTTAACGTTAGCAGAATGAAGTCATTCTAATATCCATTACAAACTAAAATTAATGACTTAATTGCGTTACTATATTTTGGTGCTTCGTCCTCCAATCTAAAACATATGTTTACGTTCCATATTTCTGCTTTTATTAAAGGACAATATTTTCACCACAAACAATGTACTACATAAAATTGATTGTACTAATTGTAGTTCACGATACATCGGCCAAACCAAAAGGGCATCGAATACGAGCATTAAAGTGCGGAAGTCTAATTGAAAACTCGCAGTCGGCAAACACAATTCTGCTATAAATATAATCACAAATTTGTCTCCGCCATCGGAAGGGCGTGGGACAAGTACCAAATACCCGACCTACCTGATGCAGGTTTTTCTAGGGTTTTCCCTGCATCACTTTTATGGGAATTGCCGGATAGGATTCTTAAACTATAGCCCGGGGGCCCTAGTTAACCTTTGGCTACCTTCCTCTACCCTTCCGCATCCCCCTTTCAAATCTCTTTCTATGCTATTAAAGGGGAGTTGCGACCATGTGGATTACCCTCATGTAGCCTGTTACCCTAAAAAAAATGTTTTAAACTTCACTATATAAGACATGGAACCTCATAACTGTAAAACAATAAATTATAAAAATTATCTAACCTTTAATTAATAACCGATTAATAAAATTTTATTGTCATTAAGTCAGAAATTAAATTACTGAAATTATTAGACAGTTATTGTTTTTTTATTAATTGTCTAATAATTTAATTAATTTTATTTTTTACTTACTGGCCATCAAATTGTATTATGTAAAAGAATAATTTCAGAAATGTTATTCATGAAAAATCATTCGAACACTGATACACCAAAATACATTAAAAAATCGAATTTTAAGTTCTTTGGTATTTCTGTATATATATATTCTTAGTTCTGGACATTAGTTTTACTCTACGTTCAAAGACGAAACGTAGCGTCGAAACGTCCAGCTGTTTGTAATTGTTTCTCACATTAAATTTCTTGGGAAACTCAGGTCGTATTAATTTATTAAAACCTTAGAATTAATTTAAAAGCGAGCAACAAAAATAAATACAGTGTTGTATAGAGTTACAAATTTCACGCTATATTTGAAATTTAACAAAGGTACGAAGAAACTTTTTTTTTAAGCAGCAGGCTACATGAGGGTAAACATCATGGTGGCATCTCCCCTTTAATAGCATAGGAAGGGATTTGAAAGGGGGATGTAGAAGGGTAGAGGAAGGTAGCCAAGGGTTAACTAGGACCCCCGGGCAATATTTTACGTATCCTACCCGATATTCGCCTAAAACAATGCAAGACAAACCCTAGAAAACCCTGCATCAGGTTGGTCGGACATTGGGTACTTGACCTACGCCCTTCCAATAGCGGGAGAGGAGTTTGCTGTGGGGACGCAGCATTCCCTTCTCCGTGCCTCGACCAGTTTAGGAGGCAGCTGGCCGACTATTCCAGTGGGAATAGCGGACAACTCTTACCGTATGCCCAAGGTCTGTGACCCCAGAACATACACCTGTCAGAACAGGCCGAGGTGCCTCGGCTTGTGGGAACCTTAGTTCAAAAACGGAGAGGAAAAGGCATCCCAAAAGGTAGCTCCTTCGTATCTCTCCTACAAAGGTTCTGCCTGCGAGAGAACATCCCTCGCAGAGGTACTGCCTGCGAGAAAATGGCCCTCGCAGACTGTTTTATTTTCCTCTATGAAACTTGTAGAGGTATTTGTCTACGTTATTTTAGATAGAGCAAAAGACTGCAAGAGGCTAAATAAACGATGTGACACGTGATGGAAGATGATGAAAAAGGAAGTGTAGTTTGTCTTCAGGGAAATTAAGAGGTTAACACGCGAGTCTGAACACTTATTAACGAAAGAAGCCTTAAAGAAATTCATGTAAAAACAGAACAATAACTATGATCACTTCTTTTCCCTTATTTTTGATATATTTGCTGTCAAAATGCTGAAAATATTCTCAACTCCACATCCGAAGAAAGCAGTAAAGTCTGGTATTTCCTTAAACCACCTTCTTTTGTCTGTATTTGGCTATATAATTACTTAATTATTAATTTTACAATTTCAAACATTTGAACCATCTGCACAGATAGAATAGAAAAAGTGAGCCTATTTGAGAGGCTCTCATGATGGACGACGGCTACCTGCGTCACCGTGTGCTGATCTCCTTCTCCTTGTGAGGAATGTTCGCAGCAGGGTGCCACCGCCGCGTATAGGAAGATAGAAAGTTGTTGACAGGGTTCTCTTACTTTATGAGCGTCATTAGCCGCCATGAGATCACGTTCTGGTTGTACGCACGACACCCACGCAACTTTTCCTCCGCAGTGAGAGGTTCAAATCCCGTCCATATAGAAACTCTTCCGTGACCGGATCGATTCGCTGCTGGGGTATCGATTATCGATCCCACGGATGTATCGAAAAACAAGCGTATTTACCGCAATGACAACTACGTAAGAGCTCGAGAACTTACTAAAAAAAAGTGTTTGTAAAACTTCTACATATAACTATAACGATATAAATAAGTTTCAAGAACTTTGGCATTGATTACAGTCTAAAATAATTATATTTAAAATTGTGTCTCAGTAAGGACTCTCCTCTAAAGGTATTTGTCAAACACTGCTTGAAGACAAACTGAAGCTATCAGATACAAAGATATAAAAACGAAGTTGAAACCCGTCAGAGATTCTGTAGCATAAATGCATAGATGTTGTTAAAGCCAATGTTTATGGAATCCAGGTATATTTTTCCAGTGTAACGTTTAAGAGATAAACCTTTTTTGTAATTGGACTCATTACATTAAAAACGGTATTTTTTCAAAGCCGAACATATGGTACAATTATAAACAATGTTTATTTGTGTGCCTATTATTGTAATTAGGAGATCTGATATTTCTTTTATTAGTCCGGACGATGTTTTTACATTTTTGGAACTGATATTTTCTCTCCACCTTCAAAGACCTCACAGATAGGTCGAAACTGTATCACAGCTTAAAATATCAAAAATTTATCATCCATATTTTAATCTGTAATCAAGGTCTTTTAAATATTATCATCAGGCATATATTCAAAAGAATTAATAACCATAAATGTCAAACTAAACTTAGGAAGAGGAAAGCTAATTAAAATAAAATTAATGAAGCTAAAAATAATACTTAAACAGTTTAATAACCGCATAATGGTAATATAAAATAAAAATTAAAAAAGATATTAAAAAATTTTAATTGTACGCTCATTTTTAAAATTAATAACAAACTTAAAATTATAAACATAGGTAATGACAACATTAAAACGTTTGACTAACATTAAAATAGATATAAAACTAGTTGGAGTCATTATAATTGTGGGAAACAAAACGTTCTCTTCAAACTAGATTAAAAACTTTAAATCGCTATATCTTCACTACATTGAAACAAAGCATCAAGAAGAAAACCTTGAATTTAATTGGAATAATGTTGAAATTCTAGACATTGAACAAAATATATAAAAACGTAATTTATCAGAAATGCTACACATTGAAACAAACTCATACCAATACCTTAAAATTAATTAAGGAATATTTATAATCCAGTATTTTTTAGCTATTGATTATTTTTTTAAAAAAAAACATTAAAAACAATTTCAATCAGGATAATTACAAAATTTAAATTCTGATAGTCAATGAGCCTGAAGGAGTTAAAATAACAAATATAAATAGTAGGGATTCAAATATTGTGAATATTACTTCATAAATCAGTGTCCGGATCTTAAATGTGGTACCAATTTTTACCAAACTTTACACACGTTACGATACAGGAACAAACACCGAGGGCTTATGACACATCTACCGCCTTTAGGGGTTGTGAGGAGGGGTGAAATTTAAAAAACTCCTAAACGGATATTATTAGCGTCGAATAAAACATTGTCGTGGTCGCTTTATTTGATAGTGTATTCTAGAATTTTTAATTATCTAATTTCAACTCCATAAGGCAAGGGAGGGAAGCACCCTTACCGTATGGGTGGTGGTGGAAGGGGTTTACATAAACATTAATGCAAAAAAGACCGCTATTAGTGTCGATTCCGGAGTTATAGGAGTCGCTCAGATTAATTCTCGCATTAACCATGGTGGTTAATAAAATTTTATGTGGACATGGTACGAGCTATTTAGTTAAAGGTTTATTTCTTTACTTCTTTAAGGTACCGGGAGTAGTTCTAGACTTGAATGATAAGTTAACGAGTATGATTCACTGTTTAAATTAGTCGTATTTCTAGATACTATCGTATAGTAGGAGAATTGCCGAATACTGTCAGTCATTATCCCGGTTTATTTAAAGTTAGATGCCGAAGGCTTCAGTCTGGGAGGGGAATGTAAATAGGTAAATGTGTCAAACACTGGCGCTATTCATGCTGGTTAAATGAAATGTTTACCAAGAGGTTAGTGTCGAATTAATTCCTTCTCCGGGCTAATTTAAATAAATACCCGAGAAACGCCGGGCATTCAGCTGTCAATTTGTGGTTTGATATATTGTTTGTTATTTTCACCATGTGTGTGACCAAAATATTTGTTTCCGTAGAAACAGAGCCTACGCAACCCGATGAAAGTGTAAGAAAGTACTGAAACGTCGTGGTTGTCTTGAATAAAATGTGTGTAATAAATGTCGTTAATTTATTTAAGTGAAATTAGTAATAAAATACAGACGTATAGTTAATTATTAACGTGAGATTCTTGCCCCCCCCCCCTTACCTTGAGAACGTGCCTGTGCCGTAGAACAACAAAAACTTTGACTGACTGACGACCCTTACCAAGCACGAGACAGACGAGATCGACTTTACACGGAGTCGAATGTGAATATTGGATCGACAGAAAACTCACTCGCTGATACAGGCACGACAATGAATACGTTCAGCACGTCTTGGGAACGGTGGAATACAATATGACAGCCTCAACGGTATTTCATACATCAAATATAAAATAAAACATTGTTAATCCGGTTCTCTGCAAAGGGAACAAAATCCCTGTCCAAGCTGTTAACGTCGGCTTTTGAACGTCCGCCATGATTGCAAGATATCGCCAAGAACATGGTTATGACGAAATAAAGATTAATAAACGAGATCGGTCTTGTAACTTATTATTTTGCCTGTGGATAGTGGTAATAAGTGGACACAATCCTGTACTTTATGTTCACCACGCACCTGTCATCATGTCGATGAGGTTCTCCAGATCCGGACTGAGTTGGCGTTGCTCCTGCTCCGTGAGGCCGAAGTCGAGGGCCCTGAAGATGACGAGGGCCAGCTGGTAAACCATCTGCAACCAAAACAAAGTCTTCAGTAGAGTCCTCCTCGACAACCAAGTACAAACATTTTTTTTAAAGTAACAGGCTACATGAGGGTAATCCACATAGTGGCAACTCCCCTCTTATAGCATAGGAAGGGATTTGAAATGGGGGAAGCAGAAGGGTCGAGGAAGGCAGTCAAGGGTTAACTAGGGCCCCCGGGCTGTAGTTCAATGATCCTACCCGGCATTTGCCTAAAAGTGATGCAAAACCTAGATAACCTTCATCAGGTTGGCCGAGTAGTAGGTACTTGTCCCACGCCCTTCCGATGGCGGGTGAAATGTTTGCTGTGAGGACGCAGCATTCCTTTCTCCATGACTCGACGAGTTTAGGAGGCAACTGGCCGACTATTCCAATGAGAATAGCAGACAGCTCTTACAGCCCAAGGTCTGCGACCCCGAAACATGCACCTCTCTAAGCAGGTACAAGTTCCTCGGCTTATTGGAACTTTAGTTCAAAAGCAGAGAGAGAATAAGTTATCCCCAACGGTAGCTCTCTTCGTCTCTGCTAAAAGATTCTGCCTGCGAGAGCTAACAACCCCCATAGATGGAATAGAAGCTTTTACACATTCCTTTATTTCTTGTTTTTTTAGTAAAATTTACTAAAATACACGCCTGTGTTAAAAGTATAATAATTGGATAAATAAATAGACAAAAAACAGACAAAAATAAGTGATACTTTCCTCAGGTAGTTAAAAAAATTAAGAGCCATAAGAACGACACTCAAAAGTACAAACCGGGTGACCAACTCCAAAAAAAAAAGCATTGATTTATTTTCTTCAAAATAAATATGGACACTTTAAGGGACTCCGGCAGAGATGCTACTTTCAGTACTACGTTTACATCAACTGTCCTGGTCCGCAGTCCCCACTACGCATATTACACCAGTAACTGTCCACTGCTCATAGCTTTTACCAGAATTTTTTTTTCTACTGAGCCTTACTACTCCAGGTTGGGGTGGATGGCAGTTTCATATAGCTAAGGGCCTTCACTACGATGGGATGGTCAAGCTAGCCTCGCAACTCTCTGCAATAAACTACGTTAATTCCTATAAGGAGTAATCGGACCCGTGTTTGTCCCATCTCTGATTGAAATTGTTTCGTTTCTGAAGACGATCAGAAGTGTTGACCACTCGCGAGACGTACTTTTTCATCCTTTTTTTAGACAGTGGAAAACGCGAACAAAAATCCTCTTATGTTTAAATACCTTCTAATCCACGGCTAAGAACCGTCTCAGGGGATCTATGTAAGACTGAAAAGGGGGGCGTTTAACTTAAATCGGTCTTACAGGTTTCTTGTGAAAGAAAGTTCAGGTGACGTCATTCTCATTAAATTAAAATCCCTTGAATGAAAAAAAAACATGAACCTATTAAGACAGAAATTTATAATAGAAAAAAAACTATTAAAACCACGCAACGTTTTGAAACCTCTTCAAGTGGTGTAAAATTCAATTATATGATATAATTTCAATCGTAAATAAAACTCGGCCTTTTAAAGTCAGAAAAAGATCTGTAATTGGAAATAATACAACGTTTCGTCGTTATTTGCGACCTCCTCAGGTAAACGAAGTTTTACACTACAAATACAATTTTTTTCAAATACATATATTTTTCTGACTTTAAAAATCTGTGTTTTATTTATGATGATCTACTCTTAAATAGACATATATATATATATATATATTGTAATGCCAATTAATTAGGAAATTAATTGTTTGAACATAACCTTTAAATTGTTTGAGAAATCCATTATAGCGGTCTGATCGAACAAAGCGAGAGCTCTGTTGCTTTGCCGGAAGGTCAAAAATGGCGTAAGCGCGCTAAAACTCGAGACGAGGATAGTTCAGTTGGTGACTACAATTTAACAGAGTTGGTTGGTGCCGGGACATTTCGGAGGACGGAACAAGTGATACTAGAGCAGAGACTAGCCGTCGTTTATTGTATTATTATTAGACAAAGTTGTGAGTAGAGGGCAAAGTAAAACATTCACAAAAGCATTACATCGAAACTTGCTAAGTAAAAGCAGCTTTGTGTCCATAGCCGGCCAGAATTAGTAAAATTGCAGTTTAAGTCCAAAGCGGTAAAAGACTAGCAAATCTACAAACCACAGAATTCACCTAAGGCAAGCAGACAACAGATAGCTGACAAAAATAGGATAATCCGAGTTCCTGAATCCTATCAATTTTGACTAGAATCAGTGTAAAATCTCTCAATAGTGTGTTTTCGAAACCAAAAAGGGAATGCTGGAACCAGCTGGACAGATGTGAGTAACAAAATACAAAATAAAGATTTATGTAAAAGTAATTAAAAGATAAAAGTCAGATTTCGTTCTCCTTTTTAAATTGTTAATCAGAGTTAATCTCTTTACTTTTTAATTTCGTTCTATTTTAATTGTCAAGTTAATTTATTTTCTTTTAGTCGACGTATTGTTTAGGTAAATGTGATGTGGTTGTTAATAAGATTTTAAATATAATTGATGTGTCCATTATCAAACCCAGTGAAGACCCTGAGAAATTAATATTTTAAATAACATCTTACATCTAATTATTAATAGTGTATATTACAATATATATATACGTATTAATTAGACACATTTCCAAATTATTAACCTAAATATTCAAAGAAAGCAAAATTTTATAAACGCGATAAATTTATAATACAATTATGTAAAAATTATATAAATTAGAATTTATACCATTTTATTGATTTTTAAAAAATCCAGGACGAAACGTGGTGTCTGTTTTAATACTTTTTCTGTTATAATAACGAAATTTTTATTCATAATAAATTTCTGACTTAATAACCTTAATGATTTTAAAGTATTTAAAGAAAGTTATAAAACTGTTAAAAATCACTTGATTATTTCCAACGTCAACACAAAAGTATCGATTTATATATATGTTAACAGCCGAACGGAAAATCGGAGGAAAAAAAATCAGTTACGTCAGGCGAAATCGTTTACGCTCAAATGTGAAAGGGCTGAATGATGAGTACGAGAACCTGTAAGGCTCCGACTGGATCTATATCGAATTTCTTCTAACGAAGGCTTCGGCGATGTATGTATACATTTTTTTGTTCCAGACAGGTTGGTAACACTGGTATATACGCTAGGCGTCGTTCTAACACATTCCTCCAATAAGCTGAGTATATTTTTATCCTGTGTCCCCACAGCAAACTCCTCTCCCGCTATCGGAAGGGCGTGGGACAAGTACCCAATGCCCGACCTACCTGATGCAGGTTTTTCTAAGGTTTTCCCAGCATTTCTTTAGGCGAATGCCGGGTAGGATCCTTAAAATATAGCCCGGGGGCCCTAGTTAACCCTTGGCTACCTTCCTCTACCCTTCCGCATCCCCCTGTCAAATCCCTTCCTACGCTATTAAAGGGGAGTTGCCCAATGTGGATCACCCTCATGCAGCCTGTTGCCCTAAAAAAAAAAACTTGTCTCAACTTCACCTCCAGCACAGAATCAAGGTTAGATTTTTCAAAATAACAGTCCACGTTTGGGTGAAATTTGGTATTTATACCTCAGTAGTAGGTTCACAAAATTTCAGGGGCTTCAAACTCCTGTCGTAAATCATTGTATAGTGTTTATTTTCTCCCAATACAGGATTTTGATTGAATAAAAAGTTTATGAATCATGGCCACAACATTTATTATCAATTTTTTTTGGTCTTTGCGAAAGTTTCAAAGAAAAAAAACAAAGATGTTTGAGACGACTCGAGACTCAACGCTGAATCGTACGCATATCCTTGAACTGTATCTCCAGAACATACGAGAACTCTCATTTATTTATCGTATTTCGACTACGTACAACTTCATAACCACGTCATTGTGTCTCTTTGACGGTGAATGTGTTGTAATTAACATATCCTGTTTATTTGCCTAATGAATGGAGAGTGTTGAATACAATGGCCGCCGCCGCCGCGGAAGCAAAGGTTGGCTGGTCCCAACTGAAGTATCTGAATATTCACCACTTGTCCCACTCACGTCGCCTCTGCTGCTGCTTATTGTTGGAACACCGACACACGGATGTTCTGCCTGTTTTCATATTTTTACCGAAATGACGTCACGGAGCCCAGGATTTATTTTTAAAAAATGTATCTCCGACGCCGTGAGTCACGACAACCGTAAAGTGTAATACTTGTTTCCTTTAAGAGGCGTTCAAGACTAATAAATCCTGACTAAAGTGAAGTAAAAAAAACAGAAAACTATCTCCTTAGTGTTGAAACTGTGACTGTTTAGACATTGACGAAGATGACAGGTTGATTGGGAAAGTTTCAAGCGCCATGTACCAAGTAGAATGCTGACAAATCTGGAACATCCCGCTCCATGCAATGTCAGATACAGGTTGAGTCAAATGAATCAGATAATTAAATTTATACTGTCGAATACAGATCGTGGCGAAAATATGAAAGAAATTGGTGCAAGAACTTACTCAACAAAATACTTTTATCCTCAGCTCTTACAAAAACTAGAAAGATTATCCTGATTTCATTTAGAAGGTCTTGGAAAGAGGATTTTATTTTTTGGCGAGGTCTTGCGTCACTAACAGTTCAAAGTCACAGAGAAATAATGCGGCCATACATATTGTAATACCAATTAAAGAGGCCATTAATTGTTTTAATTAAATTGGATTGTAAGCGGTACGAGATGCCAAAGAACAACTGTGGACTGTAACTCTGTGCCGTCGGAGACATTTGTTGTGAACTGCGTTCTGTACGAGAGTTAGTCAGTCGCGGACAGAAATTTGTTGAGTAAGAGTCTGCGGCGAGACGTAAAACAGAAAAGTCTGCGTCGTGAACTTAAATCGTAAAATGAGGATGCTGATTTTAAAAGTATGAATAGCGCGGTCCAAGAAGTCCAGCTGCGAGATCTATTAGTTTACATAAAACGCGAGTAAACACTTTTTACGGAGAGACTCAAATAATAATCGCAAATTTGGAAGACACAGACTGAAATAAATTTCGCATAGAGGCACCAAGGAGACCTATGTCCGAGGGCTGACTGAGGGGCGGCTGATCCAAAGTTCCAGGTGGCAGAGAACGAGAACATCGACCGAGTGTATTAAAATTTTATTGTGTAGAATCAGTGAATAATGGCCTTTTTAGTGAGTGTTGTCCTCAAGCTCAAAGAATCAGATCTAGTACCAGAAAGACAATTAGTGAGTACAAAACAGTTATTTTAAAATCTGTAAACGAGGATTAAAGGTAGAAGTCAGATTTCGTTCGTTTTTCTTTTCATTTAGTTTCTTTCATTTCGTTTATTTTCATATTGTATTAAGTTAGCTTCAATGAGTTTGAATTGTTAATGTTAGTTTATTAAATTAGATTGTTCTTACTGTCAAATCCAGTAATGACCCTGAGAGAAAGAATTTCGACGTATTTGAATGTAAAATATAAAGTTGTATTTTTCCTAGAACGCCACGAATTGAAAAATAAAATTAAATACAAATATTTGTTAACTTGACGCAATTCGGCGTAGAAAGTAGGGATTACAATTTGTACTTTTAAAGAATAAATTTTTAAATCTTAATAATTTTGTTTATTAATTCTTTTAATTAAGACCACCTTTTAATTATTACATAAATTGGCTTCAACAAAGTTAGGCTAATTTAAATCATTTACACCCTTTTAATTATTACAATATATACAAAAGTAATTAATTTTAAGTAAATTCTGTACGATAAAACAATTTAGAGATTGGGAAAAAATAATCTTTAGAATAAATTATTCTTGAAAGCAGAAAATAATTCAGGAAAGGGAGAGTAAACTTCTGAAAGACACAAATAATTTTTCATAAAGGAGAAAAAAAAATTCTGGGAAAGAAAAATATATTATTTAAGGGAGACAAACATTTCTTGAAGAGACAAAAAACATTCTTGAATGGAGATAAACATTCTTGAAGGGAGATAAACATTCGTGAAGGGAGATAAACATTTTTGAAAGGAGATAAACATTTTTGAAAGGAGACAAAATACTTTTGAAGGGAGATAAAATACCTTTGAAGGGAGATAAAACATTTTGGAAGGGAGAAAAGCATTCTGTATGGGATTGAAACATTCTGGAATGGAGAGAAACATTAAGGAATTGAGAAAAAAAGCATTCGGGAATGGAATAAAAATTATTCTGAAGGCATAAAAAATATTCTGAAGGGATAAAAAAATTCTGAAGGGATAAAAAAATTCTGAAGACAAAAAATATTGTGAAGACATAAAAAATATTCTGAAGAGATAAAAAAATATCCTGAAGGGATAAAAAAATATTCTGCAGGCGAAAAACATTCTTGAGGGAAACAAATTAACTTTAGAAGCAAAAAAATCTGGGGAGTAGAAATTTTGGTGAAAATTAATCTGAAAAAAATTCTAAGTAAATATCTGGGCCAAAATTATATATCACTCAGCCTGAGAAATGTTAAGTTGAAATAAGCACCGGTTACTACTGAGTCCGTACAGCAGTGGACCTACTCGATCCAGGCCAGACTGATACAGTAGTTGCCCAAATATCTACATTAAAAAATTTTGTCGCCAGCTAATTCTCACTCATGAATGTGAGTCTAAATTCGCGATGTGTGGCCTTACACAATCGTGGTACAGCTTTTCTGGTATGGAGTCCGTCCCCACCGTTGAGAGCTGAAGTTGTTCCCCGGGAGTTTCGTCAGTGTCTGTAGCTAGTGAAGTTATCATCATTGTTGTCTGTGCACCACCTTGCAATTTCTTATTCCACAGGCTTTCTCGTCGTGCTGTCGCAAACAATTCATTGTGTCAATGTTTGACACTGGAGCGTTCTGTTTCCATTCCTTTGTGAAATGAAAGTGGATGTTGATCTTTGACGCTCTCCTACTTTCATTGCGTTCACCGACGGTGACAATGTCTACAGAAGTTTGGCTCTTGGATTAATCAGTGCAGACAGCTGCAGGTATTAACAATCCAGAGATACATTTGTCTTTACGACCTGGAGCCGCAGGTTCCATTTACATGACCTAATTTTTCAGGAGAAGAAACTAGCTGTCAGGGGTTTACACGCACGGTGGTCATGATGGATTTTCTTATTTGCAGAAGAAACGACTCATTTGTTATTGGAAATCTGGTTATTTTTCTGCGTGTGTGTGAAAACTTGGCGCGATTATTTCTAAAAGCGATTAAACAGTCAATTTACTATTTGCGCACCTGGGGACGTGAATCTTCGCTAATTGGATCGCTGACAATGACCCTTATTTCCGCGATGACGTCACGTAATCTTTATTACGTCCCTCGGCGCAGTTTCCTGCAATTCCATTAATAAATAATCCTTGGCCCTCATACGTAAATGGTCAGCGGCAGCTTTCTCTGATTTGTGGCTGGTCCTCGAGATTCTAAATTATCGACCAGTCGCAATCAGGATCGATATTTAATCAAACGCACGTCAGCGACTTTCTTTAACCCATTTGCATAGCAGTTCTGAGACTACGCTTCTATTTCAAACAACGGAATGTATGAAACAGAACCACCGAGCAAGAACAGCTTACAGATGTTAAGCGGACGAACAACAAATGAAAACGGGAAACAAACGAGATTTTTCTGTTATTTTTCTTAATTGTTTTTCTGAATACAAAGCTAGAAAATTCTGGAACTAACTTTACTAATATTTGACAACCGTTACGTATTCCAATAACAAGCGAAAGTTAGCTCAACTTCGACGAACACTGAAAATTTCCCATGTTTATTATGAATTGCGTAAAAAATTGAACCGTTTTAAGATAAGTTGGATATAAGATAAATTAATAAAACATGAAAAAATTTGCAGCTTTTGGTTTTTTCTTATGCTTTGAACAAAAATTTTGTCATCAAACAAAAGATCGAGAACGGCTTCAAAACCAAAATACACACACAAAAGGACAATCATCTGTAAATGCCAAAAAACGGATAAGCATAAAAAAAGGGGGGGGGGGAAATAACAAACGTGTAAATACAAACACTTGTACATGAGCAAAAGAAAGTGAGGGAAATGTCAATAATCAGGAAAGAACAAATGCGAATAAGCAACAAACGGTGATTGAGAAAAAAACGGTAAATGACTAAATACGGGAAAGAACAAGAAAACAATAAATTACAAACAGCCGGAAAGAAGAGAAAAAAGGAGTAAAAAGGAAATTGGCAGAAAAGGAGATTAACTAAAAACAGGCAAGAACAAAAAAGAAATAAAAAACGGGAAAGAAAAAACCGGAAAGAAAACAGTAAATGTCAAAATACGACAAAGAACAAAAAGGTAAGAAACAAATACAAGAAAAAACAAAATTCGGGAAAGGAGAAAAAATGGAAAGAAAAGACGGGAAAAAAAGAACGGGATAGAAAGATAAACAGGAAATAACAATATGCGGGAAGTGAGAAATAAGGGGAAGAAAAATCGGGAAAGGACAAAAAAGGAGAAGGAAAAATCGGGAAAGGACAAAAAAAGAGAAGAAAAAATCGAGAAAGGATAAAAAAGGAAAAGAAAAATCGGGAAAGGACAAATTGGAGAAGAAAAATCGGGTAAGGACAAAAAAGTAAATTACGAAAAAACTGAAAATGAAAAAATCGGGAAATTACTATAATATTAAACTTCTAAGATTTGGCAAATGATAATAAATGAAAAAACAGAAAATCTGGAAATAGCATTTTCAATAAACGGCAAATATAATATAAATGCGAAATGTAAAAAAAAAAGGGAACTGGAAAAATTTCAATAATTAGGAACAGACAGCAACAGGGAAAACAGAGCAAATTGGGATAAAGAACAATAAACGATAAAGGGTTAAATTCGTGAAAGGAAACAAACGGAAACAGAAATTAAAATGGTAACACCTGAAAATCAGAACCACTACAAACTGGAACAAATTAAAACCGTAAATTAATAAAATGGAGAACGAGTGTGATTTTGGAACAAACTGATAACGTCGTCAGATTAGAATTAAGTTAACATTAGAACGAAACAGTTCGCCGACTAGACTTAATCAGTATTGTATCACTAAAAGTTATAGAATATTGACTTTATATCGATAATATTGGTGACGTCACGGGCAATCAGGGGTAGATGTAACGAGGTCGCGTAAGTGAAATGACGTGACGTTGTTCTCCTGCAAGTCTGACACATTAGAGTCCAAAGGTTGACATGACTGTAATTTATGGCATCTGTTAAGATAACCCTCAAAGGCCGCGGATGGACTTCTGGAAAAATGACGTGATGTCTCAACTTGGTCATCGTAAACCTGTCAGCAATCCCCTTATTTTAGCACTGACGTTCCATCATCGTATCGTCCCAAAAAATTAAACAAAAACTGATAATATTTCCCAAGATTCCATGATGCAACGGCCAATAATAAACAATTACGCATTCGATCACAGTCGTCTCTTATTCAGCAACGTAAGCATTGTAACAATGAACGTTAATTACGAATAAAACGTAAGAAATCTTAAAATGACGGCGGGGAATCTTTTAATTCGTAAAAATGGCTGACTGTTGGTTCGTGTGAGTCTATATTTCGCATACAAATCTAACCCGTAGAGGTTTCTTACACGTGTTCCTATCGAATCAGAAACAATTATTGTTGGGGCACGACTACTGCCCCCAGGGGCGCGGATGGAAATTTTTAAACATGGGCAAACGGCCGATATTTGCGTCGAATAAATATTTTTTGGGATCAATGAGATTCATACTGTTTCTCCCAATGTCGTTTGTTTAAAATTTCAACCCTTTTTGGAATAGGAACGTTTCAAAAACAATAACACGAAACAACTGAGATTGGAGTCGAATCCGGTGTTATGGATGTAGCCGAGTTTAATTATGACGTTTAACTTGCCGGTTAACCCCCGTGAGGTAGGGGTGGAAATTTTCTAAAACTCTAAAACGACCGATATTTCCATCGAATAAATATTTTTGGGGATTAATGAGATTCATACTATATCTCCCATTGTTGTCTGTTTAAACCCCTTCTATCAAAGGAGTGGAGCATTACAAAAAATAACGCGAAAACATCCGAAATTGCAGTCGAATCAGGGTTACGGATGTCGCTGATTTTAATATGACGTTAAACTTGCCGGTTAACCCCCAGGAGGTAGGGGTGGATTTTTTCTACAACTATAAACGACCGATATTTCCGTCGAATAAATATTTTTTCGGTCAATGAGGTTGATCGTGTTTTTCTTGGTGTTGTTTGAGTATAATTTCCTGGATCTTATTGAACTAGTGACATTGGAAAGCGAGAATTTCCGAAAGAAGATTAGTTTACAGTTGGAGAAATCTCCGAAAACCACAAGGTCCAAATCCGCCTGGGTTAGTAGTCGATAGGTGTAAAGAGATTTGATTGGTGGAAAAAAGGATCACGAGACTGTAAAGGCTGGGGTACGATGAGGTGACGGAAATGATCTGAAGGGACAGCGCTTTTTTTTATAAACACTTGAAACATAACTTTAAAGGTGTCGAAGGAAATGAAGTACTTTAAAGGTGACATAAGAATTTGGAAAAGACCTAGAACAAATGTTAAACAGAAAGGGCGAATGAAGAGATTTTGGTGATCCTGGCATGACGACGCCTTCAACTAGAACCGCGGACGCCATTAAGGAAGACTTCACGACGCCCCTGGAAACGAGATTGAAGAACATCCAATGTATGTATTACACAACCCGCAAATTTGAGTCCTGAGAATAAAAAAATCAAGTTTTCCAGAATAAATAATCAATTGATAATTTTAAATAAATTTTCCTGTCAGCTTTTGTACATTTTTTAGTAAATTCGATTTAAAAAATTCATTTCCTGATTTTACTTAATGTAAATTAAATAAACCGGCATTCAGTTCATTTAAAGTCATTAACACTGTAAATAAACCGCGCCCGGGGTTCATTAATAACGTGTGCACTCTACGAGGGTGAGTCAATAAGTAATGCCTCCTATTTTCTCTCTCTTTTATTTGCCAAGACAATTAAATGCAATTTACACAGAATAAACCAACAACATTAATGATTAAATTTTCACTTTTCAATATAGACTGCGACCTTTTCCACAGATTTTGTCCCCATGTTAACAAGGGCATGTATTCGTCTGCGGTAAAAAGCGTGGTCTTGCTTCCTAAGCCATCGACGCCAACGGTGTTTGCCCTTCAGTTTCGTTACAGCGACGAATCCATCGCCGAACAGTGCTGACATCCACTGTTGTTTCACCATACACGAATTTAATAATTCAATCGCAGAACGCTATCTAATACATAGGTCAATGACAGCCATTTTTCAAGAGGATGCAGTGACTTAGTAAGTTGTTGTGCAGTGTATTAGAAAAGAATGTTTGAGGAATAGTGCCAATTCAAATTTTTCAAATAACAAACTGATTAAAGCAGAATTAGTAGGAGTCATTAGTTATTGAACCACCCTCGTAGTAATATCCGTAGTATGAGGATATTTCCCTCGTAACAGCCTCATCCCTTTTCTATGTTACCTTAGCTGATATCATCATCCTCAATTTTCGGTAGCGAAACATAACGCAAGATTTCAAATGGCGCGATTTAAAGATAAAAAAAATATGAACGTCTCAGCATCTCGTTACTGGTTATGTAAACGTTAACCGGTTTTGATTCTCGATACGTTGAACAAAAAACACGGGGCACCATTCCAAGATCCTAGAATTTCAAGATCTTGCCAAAAACCTCCAGAGAATCACTGGTCAAGGAATCAACCTGACTGAAGACAACGATAGCGGATTAACGGACAGAAAGTGGAAAGAACTGAAATAGCGTCTTGGCTCACAACGTATGTTGCGAAGAAACCGTTACAAAAACTAACTTTTTCTTGAGAAATTTTTTTTTGAAAATTAATGTATTTATCAGGAAGGCCTAGAAAGACTTAATTTATTCAATCTTCAGTTGATGATTCAACTGTCCAGGACCTTTACACGTCCGACCTCTAAACTTCTCATAACGTTGCCTACAAACGTGCTTACTTAAAAATAATGGAGTGTGTTCTGAAATATGTATTAAAAACGAAGACGTTTATGTTTTAACGGTTATCGCTGACTGACGTCGTAGGCCATGACTTAGCGGCGCCCTGTCATTGGTCAGACCCTTACACCCTCACCTCTCAAACCCCGCCCACCTCATTACACTGATTCTGGTTTTGAGGTTTTTGAACATGGCGTTGAAATATTAGTGAAAAAATTATCTGGTGTTCCATTGTCTATAATAGAAAAATTATGAGGGTAACACAATTTATGTATACAAATTTCCACAAGCTCACTGTTATCAGTGAGCTGTCGTACATTGACAAGGACACACCAGCAGACTTCTAATTTAAAACAGACTATAGACGCGCGATCTCTCTTCCTTTTATAAAATAAAAACAGTAAAAGAGCACGCAAATATTCCCCAGAAACTAACTTTTCCTGTCATTTTTCACTGAACTGCCTTCAATAATAAAACAGATAACACTTGTTTGTCTGCTAATCTTCCCCTTCAACACAAAAGCTGCGTCGGTCGCTCGTAAAGCCATTTTCCGGGAATAGTTGCCCAGAGTTGCTCTCCAAAGATTACGCCACAGTCCTGATAATCGCTTTCCTATAAAGAAAGTCACGTATTAACACAAGACTAAAGACTAGACGGCACCGGCACAGCTGGTCGACGTTCTCCAACCCGCCAAAGAACAATGAAATCTTGAAATCTTCCTCACAGCTTTGTAAAAGTTTCCCATTTCAGATCGATGACGGTGAAGCCTTCATTTCTTCCTTTTGCGTGGTATAAAGGTTTTAAGGAAGGTGATTCTGTCATGGGGTGGTACAGCTTCCAAAAACATACATGTTTCTGTGTAGGACTGTATGGTCGGAAGTGATCATCCTGTATGTGACTATCTCGCCTGCGTCTGTCTTTTATTGAGACGATGACGTCATGGATTCTCTTGCGTGTATTTGATAGTTTAAATGAATATCTGAGGGTAAAACCATATGAGTGGTGGCGACGCGGCAATTGGATTGATCGTGGCGGCGTCCAACACCACGTTGCTTTGGAATCGAGAACACGCGTTTGTTATTATCATAGACGGGCGATTAGAGACACTTTATCTGGACGACATTGGAACAGCCTTGCCCAATTATCTCAAGCACAGGTCTTATCGGTTACAAAACAGAAAGAAATCTTCACACATAACCAAACATCGATCCATCTTTATCCCCCACACATTCCTCAAGCAAGCCTGGCGCTGCAGTCGCATAGATCACACTGTGTGAGGGACGCCTGGACCAACCAGGCGGCGTCGGGCGACGACCTCGTAGGACGGATGACTAGGAAATAAATGGCCAACATCTGTCGTCCCGGTTGACCGGAATCACAACCGAGCTTTCCAAATAAGAGGGCCACTTAGCCAAATGGAAGACAACGGGATTAGAAGAAAATTCTAGAAACGTTCCTCTGTTAACTTTCGCCGAGTTAGAAACTTCTCTGGGTTCGGCATTAAACAATAAATTTGATCGTGACACATTTAAAAGCTATATATACATTAACGACAATACTATCAGAAGGAATGGAAACAGCTTCGTTGAAAATGTGACGGATGGCTGGATCTAGGTGCAGCAAATTTTTATCTCAACTTGTGGAATTTATAAAGTTGAACACATGGTACTTCAGTGGAAGTACGATTTAAATATTAAATTCTTATAACTCCATAACGTTTTATTTCATTTATTTACAACGGCTTTACGCGATCTCTCAACCGTTCATGGTAAAGTCTCCAGGATCGGAATTACAGCTTTCCATAGTTTTATTTACCTTTGAGAATTTTCCCTTTGACGACAAAATAATTGTAATTGCTAATCGACAGATTTTTTTATGGTAAAAGGCTACGTGAGGGTAACTCCCCTTTAATAGCATAGGAAAGGCCTTGAAAGGGGAGATGCGGAAGGGTAAAGGAAAGTAGCCAATGGTTAACTAGGACCCCCGGGTTATGGTTTAAGGATCCTACCCGGCAATTCGCCTAAAAGTGATGCAGGGAAAACCCTAGAAAAACCACCATCAGGTAGGTCGGGCATTTGGTACTTGTCCCTTCCGATGGCAGGAGAGGAGTTTGCTGTGGGGTCACAGCTTTCCCCTCGCCATGCCTTGGCCAGTTTAGGAGGCAGCTGGCCGACTATTCCAATAGGAATAGCGGACAACTCGTACCGTATGCCCAATGTCTGCGACCCCGGAACATTCACCTCTTAAAACAGGCCGAGGTGCCTCGGCATGTGGGAACCTTAGTTCAAAAAACCAGAGAGTTGTGAAGGCATCCCCAAAGGTAGCCTCCTCTAGAGCTCTCTTGGGAAGATTCACCTGCGAGAGAATCCTCTCAATCGACAGATTGAATCATCTCATTTTAATTTAACTGTTACTGGACCAATATGGTAGAGAGAACGGGAGAATTTTCATTCTTCCGACAATGTCAGTCGCTTAACAACGGCTTTAGCATAACCCGAAGTTCAACAGAGTTCTAAACAGGTGAAATTTGGAGAAAACCCCAAGCCGATTTTGAAATTTCAAGGATAAAATCGATCTCACGATATTTAATTGTTGCGCGGGCCACCGGACTGTACCTTTAACCGATGCAACAAGAACGAGACCTCGCCAGCTGTTTTCTTCATCCGTCGCGGGCAAAACGGCGTGCATTTCTTTCCCCGGCGTGCGTAATGCGGAATTAATCGGTGGCGGCGCTGAGACTAGTTCTTGCAAGCTCCTTGTAAATTGAATCATTTAAGAGAAGGTAAAAACGGGGGCACAAACACAATGCAGTAAAACTTGACCACGGCGCGAGGCTTCCAGCTGCTTTCCTCGGCCTACAAATGGACAAACGTTCAATGAATCATTTGAGCTCAAAAGAAGAGGGTCCATTTCCTCGCACTATCAATAATATTCAATTAAATTATACAGAGAAGCCAGTCAGTCGTCAAAATAAATGAAATAAGAGAGTACTGTTTCTTTCCTCCTTGGTCGTGCAAGTTTTCATTTTCATTTTTTCTTTATATACAAATCATATTTGTCACAATTTCTATTCTCACAGATTTTTTCCATTTTTATAAGATTTAATTTATATAATTTCAAGTTCAAGTTCTTATAAGTATTCATTTTTTTAAATTAAAAATTTTTCCGCTTAAAAATTTCTTCCTTTAAAAATTGTATCTATTTTAAATTTACCGCTTTCACAATTTCTCTCTTTTTATATATATCCGATTTTAAATTTATCCGTTTATAAATTTATTCCAAATTGAACCCTTTTTAAATTGATTCATTTCTACATTTATTTTTCTAAACTTTTTAAAATTTATACTTTTTCAAATGTATCCCCTAATTCCCTTTCCTTTATTAATCCCTTTCTAAATTTATGCCTTTTTAAATTTACCCCCTCTTAAAATATGCCCCTTTAATATATATCCCTTTTAATTTCTCCCTTTTTATGTTTTTCCCTCTTTAAATTTCTCTATTTTTTAATTTCTACATTTGCATAAAATCTCAGTTTTCTGTAATGTCTGCATTTTTAAAATTTCATCTTCTTACCAGGTTGTATTTTTCTGTATTGAAATTTCTATTTTTTCTTATTCTAATTTTCTATAATTTGTCCTACATTTAAATTTCTATTTTTCACGTTTTAAAATCTAATTTTCCAGAATTTAACAATTTATTATTATGTAACTGTCTCAGATTTTATTCTACGTTTTATCAGTTGTGTGTTCAATTAATTATATAATTAATTTCCTTATATATTATAAATATGTTATTTATACATCAATTTTTAAATTTACGTAACGTACTTGTTTCCTTATTTAATGCATATAATTAAATTTAATGTTTGCTCACATTTAGTCTGTAGAGAAATTTTGGTATAATTAAATAGTTGAAAAGATATAATATTTATCTGGGCTGTGAATTACTTTTTCTTCAACCTGGATACATCCAGTCAAGGAATCTAAAACATGTTGTAGGCCGACGAAGGCCTTCAAAGCATCTTCTTATTGTTAACAAATATAAGAGGGAAAATGAAGGAGTCTGTAAGTTAAGTGGACCTCGGAGGATTCGCTCCGTGGCAACAGACAAAAGACGCTGGTTTAGTCAGTGACCAGTGACAAGCTTAGCCAATCACCTGCAACATTCATAGTCCAGCAGGTAGATAACCTCTCATTCTGTATTTATCCTCTGATGACGTCATATAGAAGCCGATGGTGACTGTCAGGCACCTAAAATCCTCGGTTGTGTGTGTCAGACATTTTATCCTACCGAAATAAAGTGGTTCCAAAAACTATTCCTTTTCTCCGTGTCATCCACGGACGTTTTATAATTCAAAAAAATTAATATGCTGAGAAGTAATTATGTAATACGCTCGACTTTGCACGCTTTACACTTGCACTTGAAACATTCTACTTTGTAGCAAATTCTCGTCCTTCGCATATATATTTGGTCTGCCCTGAAAAAAATTGGCAATTTTATCTCCTCTTCTTAATTTACAGTTATATTGATTTTTACACTCTACATTTGTGTGTCTCTGCTCTCAATTTTTTTATGCATTAGTCGAACAATAAAATTTCTTACATTTTTATTTACGTTTACAATTTAAAAATACATACATACACACACACATATATATATATTGTAATAATAATTCAAGGCAATTAGAGATTTAATAATTAAACAATTGAAGTTATCGGCGAGTATACAAACACAACAATGAGTAAGAATATGTACAGGCGCGCTTTGTCGTTACCGAACTACTGCAGTCGCAGGTAGAATTTCATCAAGTAAAGACAGTTACAAAATTTCGTCGAGTAGAGCAGGTCACTAAAATTTTAACAGAGAAAGTTACTCTGAGGAGAATGATGAGAGTGTGATTCAGGAGGCTGATAATCAAATGGTCAGCAGTTATCGGGAGAACTTTGGAGGAGTGGACAACATTCTGATTTGCCCATAATCAGAACCAGAGCTACAATATTGGCTGGAGAGAGAGAGAGAGGGACTTAAAGCATAGGTCCGCAGTATTGTACGGAACAATTGTGTCAGGTGGATGATACAAAAGCTTTGGAAAGTGACTTAAAACAAATTAAATTCAGTGAAACGATGGCCTGTTACCTGTGAATACTGTATCAAAGAACCCAAACAAATGCCTGGTACCAGTACAAAACTGTAAGTACATGGAGAAACTTTATAAAATTTATTGGTATGTAAACGTTAAATAAGGATACATCGTCAGATTCAATTTTATTTGTTGTTTTAATTCTAATCAAGTAGAATGTTGTAAATTTTGTTTCTTTATTTTGAAAGTAGGAAAAGGTTTGTTCTTTGTTTAAAAGATCCAATTAACGACCCTGAGACAAGAGTAAATGAGTTTGTAAAATAGTGAAAACATTAATGTAAAATAAATACAACAAGAAAATTTGTTACTATTAATTTAAATAAATCAATTGTTTTCTGAGATTTAAATTCTGTAATCATTTTTAACATCCTGTCATTTAAATATAATAAATAAATTCATCCGTAAATTAATAATAATAACTTTATTTTATTTGAATATTACAATTTGGTCCTCAACGTGAGGCTAATTCTTTTAATTATCTGTTTATTACATAAAATGGCGCGTCAACGTGTGGCCAACCATTAAATTGATCCATTTAAATCATTTCTGTATTACAATATATATATATATATATATATATATATATATATATATATTGTAGTGAATAACATCGGTAAGTGGACGCCCTTCGTCCGCGGGCCTGAGAGGGTTCAGAGGGTCTCGGCGAAATTAATTAAAACTCCATGAGCGCTGGAGATGCCCCAAGAAGCCGAGGGTACGCGTCCCTTTTTTGCATCGTTTGGGGGGGGGCGGAATAAGCGTATATACTCCGCACCCGGGAGACTGGCTACAGAGAGGCAGGACTGAAAGTGAAGTAAGAGAGGCGAGAGGGTGCAAAATTTGGCGAGCTGTAACGAACAAAAGTTTTGGAGTGTGGAAGACTATCGAGTGGAGGCCGAAGAAGGAGAACGTGGGGTGCTACAAAACCAGTGATCCGCTGCAAGTCGGCTGATGCTACGAGATAAAGTAAGGGTCACCATTAATGTAAAGTGCCTTCAGACGTTAAAGATATTTTACACAGTACGGAACTAAGCTCTGTTTATGAATTTCCACCGAGCCGCCCACATTACCTTGTGGAAAAGGAGGATTTCATTAACCAAGCCGGAGCTAATTATTGTTATTTTTTTGCAGACTATATGTATCTGCTGGCGCCCAATCAATTATATTTTTATTTTTATGAAATAAAGTTTTTTATATATGGTAAGAAAGTCTAATCATTACAAATATATACATATATATATATATATATATATATTGTAGCAATAGTTAATTAGGCCATTAATTGTTTGGACAAAAAATTTTAATTGTTTGATAAATCCATTATAGCGGTCTGATCGAACAAAGAACAATGGAGAAGCGAGCTCGCTTGCTTCGTCGAAAAGTCAAGAATGGCGTATCCGCGCTAAAACTCGAGAGCACTAGGATAGTTAGTTGGCGGAGAAACATTACGAGGAGCAGAACAAGTAATATAACTTGAGCAGAGACTAGACATTGTCAATGTATAACTAGTTAAAGTTGAAAATTAATACAAAGAAAAGATTCACGGAAGTATTGCAGAGTAAATATTGGAAAGTAAGAGCAGTTTTCGTCAGAATAAAACTTTCCAAACTATTCGTGGAGAAATTAATCCAGGAGAACATTGGTAAATTATTGTGGAGCGGAGCAGTCAACGGAATACAGCCAATCTTGCCAAATTTTAAAGTGAAGTGTAGAATCAGTGAAAACCAAGGCCTGATATTAAAGAATTAAAGAGTGTAAAAGTGTTCGAACGAGGTAAAATTGATTATTCTGGTACCAGAACGACGGTCCGTAAGTAACATAATTTTGAATAATATTGTAAACGCAAATTAAAGGATAAAGTCAGATTTGGTTCTCTTTTAAATTGTCAATCAAAGTTAATTTCTTTACTTTTTAATTTATTTAATTCTATCGACATATTGTTTAGGTAAATTGTGAACTGTTTTGTTAATAAGATTTTAAATCATTTTTTTGTGTTCATTATCAAACCCAGTAAAGACCATGAGAGGACAGATATCAAGTTTTGTTTGTAATTATCTTTTATTGCCACAAAATAAAATAAGTATTTTGTTTGTTAATTGTAAATAAGTTTTTCATTTATATTAACCCATCCTATTTAATCATTCCGTTAAATTAATTAAAGCCAAACTTTTGTTTATTACATAAATGGCTACCACAACGTGGGGCTCGAATTCTCCAAAATTTAAATATAGCTTTTTAACTAAACTTTTTATTTATTACAAGATATATATATATATATATATACACTCTGAAACGTGGTTCAAGTCGTCGTCGCCTGATTATACATGCACTTCACTTGACATTATTGTTTCTGGAAGCTTGTCCTCAAAAACTTGCAGGTCGCCGGTAAATTATTACAATCTGATTAAACATCAAACTTTCCCTACTTCCCTTTTTTTTTGCGGACTCCAAATATTGTTATAAAAAACACATCCACAGTGTAATCTATATTTTGGCAAAGTGTGAGATAAAAGACCCTGCGGTAAGTTCTTGTAGTTCTAGGGTTACGGCAGCGCGTTCGTCGGTTGACCACAAAACTCGGGGGTCAGTCATCCTTCCTCCATTCCAGGAGACTTTCACTTGAAACAGAGATGCTAAAAAAAAAAATTCTCTCCGTGGACCGGAAATCCCAACTTTCGCAGGTGTTATCAGAGACGCCTCGAGGAAGCGAAAGGGAGATCACATGACTTGTTGTGAATAATAATTACGCTAGCGTGATTCAGTGTGATACAACGATCGTAAGCTGGTCCAGTCAGTCTTCACTTCAACTCTCTAAAGTTTACCATTAAAATAAGCTAATACATTAATTAATCCATACATAGACAAAAACTGAAAATTAAAACTTTACATTTATTTTTATGAATTTAATAATAATTGAACCATTGCAAAACACATTACTCTAGGTGTAATGATTCAAAAATCGTAAATTTATAAGTATTATTTGTATTGAGTTGAGGTCACAGATATAGCTCTCATAATTTTTCCTAGACGAAGTATTGCTATCTTTTAGTTAACTTCGCAAACTGGTCCCAATAAATTAATTTAAGTTTGTATAGTAACAAAGCCACGTGGTTTGACTGAGGGGGTCGTTTAAGTATTTAACTGGTTGTCGATTCGAAACGAAGTAACATGGCGGAGCTGGAAGCCCTTACCTGAGATGTAACACTGGTTTTCAACTACAGTAACGCAAATGCTGAATGACGAAAGCTTAAGACAACCGTAATTATACAAAACGGAAAGTTTTAAATGCTATTCGTATTCAGTTTAGCTCATAGATGTCTCTCTCTTTTAATTAAATATTTTTTTAGAGACGAGCCTTTGTAATTTTTGATTTACCTCGTCAGCTGGGGCTAAGAATTAAATTGCACGGAAGCAACATGTAATTGACTGAGGGAACCGTTTATATATTTTAATGAATTAATTATCGTTTTTGAGAGTAAAGAAGCACCGCGTTTTCGACTGAGAGAGTCGCATGTGTATTTCAATGAATCGGCTTGAGTTTCTTGGTAGTTTTCTTCCATTTCTGCTCGCCACCGCTGACTGGAGACCGCGATATGGTCCACATCGGAATCTGTGAAGTATCGGTGAGGTAAACAAATGTTGAGATATCGTTTTCTTCCTTGTATACTGACCATATTTAATTTTCTATTAACCAAAAGGCCCCTTTACATAATATATTTTTAGATTTTTTCAATACAGTAAAGTGATCATTACAATAAATTCACATTTGCTTCATCCCTTTCGCTCTTTCACGCTAAACCTTGTGGTGGCTTTTCAAGCACGTCAAGGAATGAGGAGTTTCTATTTATTATACATATGATAGACCTGAAAGTTGTACGAGGTCTCCGCCGGACCGACGAACGATCGACCCGTCGTTGAATAACGCCACGGGCAACGTACATTATGAAGTTAAACTTTTTTGTATGGTGGATAATGGCATGAGATAGACAACCACCCTCTTTTGTGTAACTGCAGTGACGTCGCAGTGACGTCACAGCTCGCAACGTCAATGTCCTGAAGCCAATCAGAAGCCGCCACGTCAATGCTGTGGAAGAATTATTAATCTCTCTTTGGGTAGAGTTATCACAACCTCCACCAGATTATCCCGTAAAGAACTATAGAATAGTAAAATAAATTTATGTGGAAATGTACAGGTGGGAATTTTGTACAATTCAACTACAAATATTTCCTCACAAATAAATAAAACGACGCTCCTTTTAATTTGCGACAGTATCTTTGTATTAGTTTATGACAATATTTCCTCACAAATAAATAAAACAACGCTCCTTTTAATTTCTGACAGTATCTCTGTGTTAGTTTATGACGATTGTTCAGAAAATGTTCCGTAAGGTTATTGGCCAGTGCAAGACTCGACATAAAATCCGTTTGGTTCAAACTGTAATCTCTCCTTAGTTATGCACCATAGATGCGCGCGTGGGTGTGTGTGTATGGCGACGACACAAGTGCCATCGAGGATCTCTCGGAAGGACTGAGGCAATATTGTGAATGTTTCATGAGACGCCCTCGATATTGCAATCGATAGCGATACGACATTCAAGCAAAGGAGCCTGGGGCCATCTTCTAAAACTCCATGTTTACGCTTCACATTCTGGAGAAATAGAAGGGTACGGGTGGGGGAGGGTGAGAGCTCCAAACTGCCACCGGATAGAGGAGGACCAACACACTACCAGTACCATGCTTCGTACAGTGACACAAGAGGGGCTGATTCATAAGATTTTAAAGGGAAACTATTAATTTTATGAAAAATATAAACCAGAAACGGTCTAACCACCTCTCCCTTATATATTCCCGAGCTTTAAGAAAATTGTGCCATTGTCACCTGAAAATATTTTATTCGTCACTTAAACGCATTTACTATAGTGAACGCCATGAACGAAGAGGGCAGACTTTAGTGTCCTCCTACAGAGGTACACCACGCACCAGTCTAGAGCATGACCTCGTTATTTCGTTGTCGTGAGTGTGTTTACCGAGTACAGGACTGCCCATGGAAACTAGAGGCTGTCGTCGAGCTTTCTGCATTTTTGTGATGCAATTTAGTTTCAACGTCACCGATGGTAGTTTTATATTGCTTAAGAAGGCTTTGCATAACAAGGCATATAAAGTTTTCTTGTGAAGATAACAGCGTCCGCTTTTTTGTCACAATATTGAAGATGGAAGACTTACATCAGAGTTGTATACAACAACGATATTATTACGAAATATAAAACGTTAAATGTACACTAATTAGATAAATAATTAAACAATTAACATACAAAATTAAGTGCTACATGCCACAGTAACCCTTGTTACTTTCGTCAGGTGATTCAAAAACGCAAGAGCCGTACAAAACCGGCTTTTCAGTTCGTCACCTGCTTTGTACCTGGATGATTCGTTTTCCCAGTGAAAAGCGAACAAAGACAGAAACTCGGATGGCATCGGTTTCGGATTCCCTGATGCACGAAACGTGAAGGTAAACTTAAGTCACTAGATTCCAAGCCACGTACAGACAAAAGTACAACTTTATTTAATACATATCAAAAAGCTTTGTGTGATAAGACAAAAGTTTGATATAAGATGGCCGAGAGCGCGGTGGTTGAAGCCGTGTGGTGGAACTTCGCAGGTTGAGAGTAGTTATTTCCAGAGCCGTCGTAAAGCAGAATTGCCTACGAGTCGGGATTCGCCATCAAAAGATGCGACGGGCATGTTAACGGTCCACCGGCTGCTGCTGCTGGCTGGCTAACGGGAAGGTCCTCGGAGTCATTATCATCTTCTGGTAATACACGGCGTCCAATCTCATTCACTTCGGCTCTCGGTTCATTTCTTCAGACTCGTGTCCGCCATGGGCGAGATTTTTAACGTTAAAACTCAGGTAGAAGCACGTTGAATATATTAATGTGACAACATTACGTCACAAGCTTTGTTTTTCATATAAAAATTAATATCTGAAGGATCTCAGATCAGATTCAGTCCAAGTGTCAGTTTCTCCAACATGTAAAAACTAAAAAAATGGAAGAACTGATGGGACGGGTTTTAAAAGTCAGGCTCAGTGTACAAAATGCAAAAATAAGATCTCTTTTCTTTGCATAGTCGCTCTCGCGATAATGAATTGTCCTCTAAGGCCTTGGCAATGAAACAGTCTTGAACTGTACAACGCACGTTCAATTATAGAACGAGAACCTGAATGGCAACGCAAACTGAACCGCGAGCTGACGTGACCGTGTAAGAAGGCTCTGCAGAGATTTATGCTACCGCTGCTGGTGCGTTGCGTGGGCGGAGGGCACCTGCCTGCGCGCATGCGCTACTGACACCAATACGCTCAATACCCGGCGCGATCAACAATCGCCAACCACTTCCTGGAATGGTGACAGCGGGGTGACGGCAAAAGACGATGGAGGACGCTGGGATGATCTGCGAACGGGGATGAAAGCCGTGACGTCAGAAAAAGAACACGGTCGCAAGGGTGATTTCATGGGCGAAATACTGGGTCTGGGGGTCCTGTCACTGAAAACCAAGAGTACAGCGAAAAAGAAAAGTGCATGCCATGTTGTGGTTGGAAAAGAAAGAACTACAGCGGATGTGAGAGGGGAAAGAAGACGATCAGGGATAATGGCAGATGAAGGGGAGAAAATTAAGTGGAATGGACGACTTCAAAGGAAAGCAAGAGGACTGGATTGGGGAGACGAGAGTGGAAAGTGTCGGCAAACACGAGGGTGTAAGTGTTGGCAGTGACGGAGGATTAAGATAGGCTGAGGAGGAGACTGGCACAGTTCACGCGGAAGGAAAACAAATTGCGGCAGGGGTGATAAGAAGAAAAATAGAATGAGACGACGAGAGGGTTAGCTTCAGAAAAAAAAAAGACCGACCAAGTGAGACGATAAAGGCGAGGGGAAGGGAAGAGTCCAAGGGCTGATTTCATAAACTTAAACAAAAGTTCACGGTGATGTAAGAGGAAGAAATGGATGTCAGAGCTGACGTTAGAAGATTTATTAGACGTGACGTGGCAGAGATGAAGAAAGAGATGGGGTGGGTGGGATTGACGGAAGTCTCAAGTTTGGTTGGTCGGAAAATAACTTTCCTGTGTCCAATAAAAACAATACAATGTTCAGTATTTTCCATGATTTATGACGGGAAAGGTTTCTAACTGGATGATGAGTGGTTGTAGACGATTAGGATCGGTTCATGTCGATCAAAATAGTCGACTTCTGCGAGTGTCACAGCGTAGAATGCTGAAGAAAGGCACGGGGAAGGAAGAGTACTTGAGGGAATTTGGACTGACAACTAGAACTGCCAAGTCTCGACCATGGAAACAGTCGATGGCACTAATGACCACATATGGCTAATGGGCACAGAAACGAGTACGCTTGTTAACACAAATGACTACGCATTTTTTTCCCCTTGTCATTTAATTATTTCTCCCGGTTTCTGGACATATTCATGCTGAGCGAAGTAGAACTGGAAATGCAAATGTCACCACGGGCAAGAAACGAGATAAAGAAGGAAACGACCGTTCCCGTAGTAAAATATTCGAATGTAAGGCCAATAGACAAACTGTGTTGCAATGCTGAGTCCAGATCACGATGACTGTGATTATTATTAAAGGAAACTGGTACTGAAAGCTTTTCTCTCCATTGAACCCTGTCTTCAGCTTCGAGTATTAGAGTCCAATAATTTCTTCTTCCTCTCTTCAAACCATCCATCATCCTCCTTCCATTTTATTTTAATCTATTTTTTAGGTTTATGTAGCACTTATCGATTCTAAATTCTTAAGATAATTAATTGTGTCGTTGAAAGAATCAAAAAAGTATCTATTCTGTGTAATCAAACACTGATCACGTGTATCCGCTTGGAACATGTTGCACAAATAACTTCCGGAAGAACCTTTAAACATGAAACGTTTCTGAATTTAAGTGTGGACAAACGTAGATTGATTTTATTTCCGATCTTTTCACAATTTATGAACGTGTAGCAGGTGACGCTGTAAAAGAGGAAGTGTACTTACCGTTAGGATTAATAATGCGACATGGACGACCCTTTCGTGTAACAGAAATGACGTCACGCTTTACCATGCCAATGCCCAAACATCAACGTATATATTTAAATAGGTAATTAATAGTGTCACTCGGAGTAGAGTAATCACAAACTAGATTATTTCCTTTGTGAGCGACGAAGATGATAATTACTCCATACTGTAATGTGAACTGAATGGTTATTCAAATTTTATTCAACGAGATTGATTTAAAATATATTTAAATTAATTAATTGTAAAAACCTATTTTATGGGTTGACTGTAATATTAATAAAGAGGAAGTATATATGTTAACACTTTTATTTACCAGAGAAAATCTGCGTCAACCTAACAAGACCTCCGAAACCCCTCCAACATCCTGTCAAGACATCACAAAAACTGGCAAGACCTCCGAAACCCTGACAAAACCTCCAAAACCCTGACAAGACCTCAGAAACCCTGACAAGACCTCCGAAACCCTCACAAAACCTCCAAAACACTCACAAAACCTCCAAAACCCTCACAAAACCTCCAAAACCCTCACAAGAACTCCAAACCATGGCAATATCCCAGAAATCCTGGCAAGATCTCAGAAATCCTGGCAAGATCTCAGAAATCCTGGCAAGATCTCAGAAATCCTGGCAAGATCTCAGAAATCCTGGCAAGATCTCAGAAATCCTGGCAAGATCTCAGAAATCCTGGCAAGATCTCAGAAATCCTGGCAAGATCTCAGAAATCCTGGCAAGATCTCAGAAATCCTGGCAAGATCTCAGAAATCCTGGCAAGATCTCAGAAATCCTGGCAAGATCTCAGAAATCCTGGCAAGATCTCAGAAATCCTGGCAAGACCTCCGAAACCCTGACAAGGCCTCCGAAAGCCTCACAAGACCTCCGAAAGCCTCACAAGACCTCAGAAATCCTGGCAACACCACCGAAACCCTGGCAAGAATTCTGAAATCCTGGAGAAAACCTGATAAGACGTATCATAGCTTCAGAAAAACTGACATAACCTCAGTAAACCGAACAAAACTTATCAAAAACTATGAAAATTGTAGAAAAATGACAATCTAAGAAATTAAACCATCTTAGTAAACAGTTGTGAGTTGACTTCACTGTAAATTAAGTGTATAGGATTCGTAAAATGAACCTTCGATACTGACGAGGGGAAGACTATCCCCGATCAACGTAATTGATTTGGAAAGAAGGGACCATGTACAAAGCCTTTGAAGATTATCAAACTCTGCTCCAGGGGAACGGACAGAAGAAACGAGAGCAAGACTGTTAACATGTTCCAGGGTAATATTTCCCACAGGAGTGTATGTGATTAGTCCGCCGCTCATTGTGAAGCTCTAACCTGCTTCCCTTTTATTCCCCTCTCTCCCGCGTGTGCGTCGGTTCCTCCGGTTCTCGCCGCTTAATTGCGGGACATAAAAATTAGGCACCGCATCTTCGTGACCCACATTCTTCCGGTGCGTTCCTCAACGCAACACAACGCAGAGTGAAAGGCCGTTGCATAACAACGCCGCGGTCTTCTTCATCTGGGGCGTACTGATTCGCAAACGAGATTATTATTATTATTGTTAATCTAGCGCCGGTCTAATAAATACACTCAAATTGAGTCCATTACGTATACATTTCACTCCTCGTACAATACCCCTCATGGCGGCGACACAATTTCAACCATATTTATTCGCAATTACTCGACTTTGCCTAATAATGCACACTACAGACAACATTTAACGTCGCAGACTGTCCCCTCCAAGAACTATAATGTGATTTGGAAAGTCACTGTGGGTTGAGTCTGGACCTTCATCCGATTCTTTGTTTCCTTTTTGTTTTACAGGAGCCGACTTGCTGTAATGAACTCCAATGATTGCGAACGGTTAACTTGTTGCTGGAGGTTGGGAGCGCTGGTGGTGGCTTTATTGACTGCATTGTTGAAGTCGCTGGCTGTGACCTGATTCACACAGCCTCGTGGCCTCACAATATTCAATTCAAGTGCGCGCCAGGTGAACCGCCCGACCCCGGGAAGCGAACTTGTACAGGTCTACGTCCACTTCAACAACAACAAAAGGTTGTATTGGATGCAGTCGTTCACAAAGAGGGAGGACATTTCTAGTAATCAAGGAACTGCTCCTATAGTCTTTTCTAGAAATGAATAAGTCTATATATTCCAGTATGAAAAGGAGTAATAGCAGTCGACTGGCGGAGAGATTAGCGAGTTATGCATCTTTACAATCCGTTGACGTGACGGCTTCTGATTGGTGCTTGGACATGTTGACGATTTGGTGTGACTTGTTCCATTGTCGTGTATGCAGAACATCGCTGCGCCCAAGTTTGCTTTTCGCCAATAATTCAATAAAAACAAAAGCACCTTTCCAGCATTAAATACCTCTGTTAGTCAACTAACAAATAAACAACAACCAATTTGAAGACGGGAATAATATATTCATTTATGGAAAATTAAACTACGTTTTTTTGTCGCTAAACTGACTTCAAATTGGCTGTTGTTTATTTATAAGTTGTCTCAATAGTCAGAATATATATATATAAACATCATCTCTGTTGGTCATCAGGAAATAAGGAGCATACGATGACGCGTAACTGAATCTCTATATTCACAAGACGAGTAGAGATAATTCTGTTCGAAAGGTTTGTTTCTTTCGCTCCTTCCTCCTTGACTTTATTTTCTTCATACTTATAAAAATATTTTCCCTTAAAAGCAGACAAGTATTTGCCGTTAATATTTTAAACCTCTTTTAATTTAACTGTCTGGAAACTGTAATCATTCTGTGGCCGCACGAGCCGCCCATAATAAAGTTAACCTTCAAGCAAAAATGTTTTACTGCAAAGTTGGCAAATGTTGTTTGCCAATAGAAAGAATATTTGTTTTCAATTTCGATATTTAATAATTTTATTACAAAATATGTAAATGGACACAGTGCTGTTACCAGAGATACTTAATGCTTCAAAGTGATAGGCCAGTTACACACACGGCGATTATTATCGCGGATATTATTTATCACTGACGCCGAAACCGCAGTAGTCCATTGAAGTGAATGAGAGCTTGCAAAATGGGCGGTAAATAATCCCGGAGATAAAATTGTCGTAGGCGACAGATTAAGCAATCGCTTAATGCCTCTACAGCCCAGCGATAACCCAATGCATGTTTGTACACAGGGTAGTTTTTCTTTCACTGGAGTTATTTTCATTCTCGATTTGAATTTTCGTATGGAAAGGTTGTTTTTTGCCATCCCATCTTTCGTGTCCTTTTTTTTGCATATTTCGAATATGAATAACTTGGTTGACATCATAGATAATGAAATACTTATTTCATTAATTGAAGAAAGACCTGTGTTATGGGGGGAAAAAAACCCTGAACATATTTCGCGTCATCCTGCCTCAACTTTTCAAACAGCGTGTAGAATGCTCTAACCTCCTCGATTATTTCATTAATTGGATAAACCCCTAATTAATCGATTTTATCTTCTCATTTTCATTCGAAAATAACAGCAATGCTAGAATCTGCTTTTTTTTCATTTCGAACTCCATTGTTCACAGCACTCTAAACTGAGAATCATACGACGATAATTATACCGCCGATATAATAAACCCCTAGTCGTTTATTTGAGCGGCGACGATAATTTTAACCCCGCGATAAAAACCGCCGCATGTGTAACAAGCCATACTACGCTCGCATTACAAAGATATTTTATTAAAGATATGTTATTATTATTAGTAGTAGGCCTAAAATTTCTGAGAATTATCACAAGACTACCATTTCCTTTGGGAGACCAGTGTTTTTCGATTTCGTTCTGAAAGCGTGTTTATATACAAGACTTTGTCGCGCGATTGTCTAGATACAAAATCGCTCCATACAAGTGTGTACTAGGCCTTAGATTTTTCTCATTATTGACGAAAATGCCCAAAGATTTTAGTCCCTTAAAGGGCAATAAATAAATCGGCCATAAGTCCGATAATAATTTAATAAAGTAACTGACAAATAATACGTCCATTATTTAGTCTGTTTCGAGTAAGACAGTGCACATTCAACAGGGCTTCGATATTCTACTAAAATGTTATTAATATACAACAGCGTCTTAATAGAAAATTTTGCAACGTATAAAAATTATGTATAATACTCCAAATGCTTTGAACACCTAAAGAAGTCGTAAATTTACGACGAAACGTTGTTTAGTTGTATTTTTTGGTCAGAAATTTATTAATTTTTAATCTGACTCGTGGCCGATTTTTTTTACTTATTATAAAACTAAAGTGTGCGAGATAATTCTAAGTACATTTTAAAGTGAATACAGGTGGATGCACTGTTTCCCAAGTGTTTGCTATAAGAAGAACAGTTACCAGCACTAGGAAGGGAAGAGGGGCGTGTGTATAGTTAAAAGGCGTGCTGAGAGCGAGCAGGAAGGCCCTAGGCTCTTCTCCTCTCTGGTACAACGGAATGTTGTCCCGTTGCAGAGGAGCAGCCAGCATCCAGCAGCCCGCAGCTGGCAGGTGGATAACACTACTTGCTGCCAACTAATATAGGACACACACACTCATCATCCCTATCAGTGCCCATTCACACGCCATTGCGGTTTCTAGAATCTCCAACGTTGAGTAGTATTTTATTTAACACTCGTTTTCGTCTGTTACATGGCTACTTATTAATCTAATTAAAATACTTTTAACACAGACGTTTTATATTTTAATTTCTTTGTTTGCTTCGTGATCACTTTTTATTTTCTTCGTTTTGTGAAGCTATGACTTTTACTCAATTATGCAGCCTGAAATTTTAATTTCTTGTAAATAGTAAACCGGTCATATTAAGGAAACCTGGAGATTGAGGCATAAAGATGATGTATACGATATGCATAATATGATCCACAATTGTCACGTAGGATAGGAATGCAATGGTCTGGCCAGCGAAACAAAGGGGGAAAAGTAGAATAGGCCGAGGTGGATCGATGAGGTTAATGTGGATGAATAGGACGTGGCGAGCTGGGGCGAGACGACTTCGGGAACACACGACTAAGCGAATTCTAGAGTCATTGATGATGATGAGGAAATATTTCTCTTCTCGAAACACTCCGGCACCAGTCCAGTTGCTTCGACGTACGCTAACTGAGAAATGTCAATCGGACAAAAAACCGGCAAACGTAGCAAATTTTATCAACGTTTACAAAAATGAGTCTGCGGCGCTCTCGAGGACAGGAAAAACCCAACCACATAAACCATAGAAAATTTAATCTATTCAATTTAATACATACTGCACTTTTCGGATAAAGGAATAATTTAAGATATTTTATTTTCAAAAAACCTGAAATAGAATGGATTTTATTTTACAAAATCGCAGAAAATCATTTTCTGAGCAAACATTGTTGGTAAACCTGAAATTCGTGTTCAGAGACATAGTTTAAAAAAATGAATTTAACGTCCGTTTCTTTAATTAATAAAATGATTGATGACCTTATAAAACATTTTTATTTTTTATTTATATCGTAACGACGTTTCGATACCTATTTGTAACTTTTTCAAGTAACCTTATTAAAGCAGTTTTTATTTTTAATTTATATCGTAACGACGTTTCGATACCTATTTGTAACTTTTTCAAGTAACCTTATAAAACAGTTTTTATTTTTTATTTATATCGTATCGACGTTTCGATACCTATTTGTAACTATTTCAAGTAACGTCGTTACAATATAAATAAAAAATAAAAACTGTTTTATAAGGTTATCAACTGTTTTATCAAATATTAAAAACTTCACCAAAACTTCCCCCTATTTTCCACCATTTGACTGGACTATAAATTATTCGATTTAATAAAAACGAGGTGTCGCAGTAGCTATAATTTTACTTTGAAAACGGCCAATTTTATTAATTAAAATAATAACCGTGGAAATAAAAAGTTATATATTAAAGAAGACAATTTTAAACAAATTCAATACTAAACGTGTGAAGCAGGAGAAAGATAACCTTTACTATGGCGGAGGCTTACGGAGCATCAACCGAAAAAAAATCAGGTATTAGTTTATCGTAATTTATATATTTTTAGAACTAAACCATTTGGTTGGTATATTTGTACCTGCCTCCGTAAAACTACTGACGTTACTTTTTTTTGTCAAATTTTCAAATTTATTTAAAATTACGACAAATGCTTTAAACAATTTTTTTTTATACTCCTGAATAATCGATTACCAAGTTTATTATTTTTTGAAACCCCATTCACCGTCAACTTGACGAATCGTGATCACAACCTTGTTCTACATTTGCTTCTACTGTAGAACCCAAATGCCTTTCAAAATCAGTTACAGGATAACGTAACATCAGGTCACGACGTGTTAGTTCTCTTACATATATAAAGATTTTTTTGAGGTATAGACAGGCTATGTAGGGTAATCCACATAGTGGCAACTCCCCTCTTATAGCATAGGAAAGGGATTTGAAAGGGGGGATGCGGAAGGGTAGAGGAAGGTAGCCAAGGGTTAACTAGGGGCCCCCGGGCTATGGTTTAAGGATCCTACCGGGCGTTCGCCTAAAGAAATGCAGGGAAAACCCTAGAAAACCTGCATCAGGTAGGTCGGGCATTGGGTACTTGTCCCACGCCCTTCCGATAGCGGGAGAAGAGTTTGCTGTGGGGACGCAGCATTCCCTTCTGCGTGCCTCGACCAGTTTAGGAGGCAGCTGACCGACTATTTCAATGGGAATAGCGGACAACTCTTACCGTATGCCCAAGGTCTGTGATCCCGGAACATATACCTCTCAGAACAGGCCGAGGTCCTCGGCTTGTGGGAACTTTAGTTCAAAAACGGAGAGGAAAAGGCAGCCCCAAAGGTAGCCCCTTCGTATCTCTCCTACAAGGTTCTGCCTGCGAGAGAACATCCCTCGCAGGTATTGCCTACAAATATTTTTTAAATCAAGTCAAAAAGTATATTTCTCCAGAGCATTTATTTTAATACCCAATAAGATTTCTACGTTGCCATATTCCAAAATTAATTTTTTTTCATATAAAAAACTTCGGTAATCAACTTTTCCAATTTACCACACATATAATCTTTTTACCAATCTACATTATCATTATTAAGTTACTGTCAATAGTCAGATATTTTTAGAAGATGAAGACGAAAATGACAACGCCGAAAGCCTTCAAAATAAATGTTTTGAAGAAATTATTTTTTTTACTCAAATTCGACTGTTTTTATAAAAAAAATATGGGGCTCTGTATTTTATAAAAATTCTTCTATATTTAGGTTGCCAAAGTAAGTTTTTATTTCCGGAGCAAAAAAAATTGTGAAGATCCTGTGTACACACGAAATTAATTTTAAAATCACTTTAAAGATGACAAATATCAGCAGAACCACTATGTGTCGTTACTCCATTCACTGGTTTTTGTTCCTTGCTCCGCGTCCTGTTCCCTCTGTTACCACACTTGAATTATTCCCTATTAATCGTCGGAGCAAGGCAAGTCCAGCAAGTTCCGTATTGCAGTTGCAAGATAAATGTTTCCCTTCCCCCACCCGCTTTCTCTCCCTCTGTCTCTTTTCAACCTGCATATATTAACCTATTCTCGTCCGCTTCCCGCTTTCTGCGATTAACTCGAGCAGAAAGGTAGAACGCCGGCCATTTTGTGTTGCTTTTGGTGTTTAAATTACTTGTTACGAAATTCCGCTCGTTGCCAGTTTAATTACACTCTGACCCTTCTCGACTTTTGATTAAATAGACCGAGGTGCTTGGACACTGTTATCGCTTTACTCAAGTGTTTTGTTTCCAAGATCCTTTTCATTGGCATTTTTTTTTTTAAAAAAACAGGCTTCACATAAAATATTACAATGCTTTGCTCAGGTCAAGTTCACTTTTTTCCCCACCCTCGCAATAATTACCGAATATTATGAATGGCAGTTTTTAAGTTTGGTAAAAATTGGTCGAAAATAAAATATTGTAATGCCAATTAATTAAGACATTAATAGTGAAATTAAAAATATAAATTGTTTGATAAATCCTTTGTAGCGGCAGGAGCCTTTGAAACAACAATGGAAAAGCTGGCTCAGTTCCTTTGGCGGAAGGCCCGTCAAAATGGCGTATGCGCGCTCAAATGCGAAACGAGAACAGTTTGCATTAAGATCTTGAGGAGTTCAGTTCGTAAGACACATTGAGACGAAAGTACAGTTTTGCATTAAGATATTGAGGAGTTCAGTTCGCAGGAGATATTGAAGGAGCAGTTTGCATTAAAACATTTAGGAGCCGGCCAGAAATATCAAAAGACTACCCAATCGACAAGTCGCAGAAATCACCTAAGGCCAGCGGTCAACCGATAGATGACGGAAGGAGGATCATCCGAGTTCCTGACGAAATATAAAAAATTTTGATTTAGAATCTGTGAGTTTAGAAGCAGTGTAAAACCTACAATAGTGTTCTCGAAAATAAAGGTAGGATGGAATGCTGGGCAGACGTGAGTAACAATTTACGAAACAATTAATTATGTAAACGTAATTGAAAGATAGCCGTCAGATTTCGTTCTCTTTTTGATTAAAATTGTTAATCAGAGTCAATCTTTTCACTTTTAAATTTGGTCTCATTTTAAATGTTCTAGTTTAATTGATGAGTAAACTTCTTTTATTTTATTTGTAACTAGCTGGGTGCCCGGCGTTGCTCGTGTACTTATTTATATAAACTCGAAAAAGTATTTAATTGAATACTTAAATATATTCCTCGAGTATTTCAGGATATAATCGTCACTCAGTCTTCATACATTACGAAATATTACATTTATGAAATTGTTAGCTAGACTCACAACTAATACAGCGCGAAAATTAACTTACATTTTCCCCAATGATGGTAAAGTAATTCGTATTCTTCTTTATTACCATTCGATGGAGTATTGCTGTATAAAATTATACTTTTTATTTAAAGAACATATTTCTGCTTTATTTCATTCCCGATAAAGGAAATATTTCCTTTGTTCGTTGCGTAGTAACGTCTTTCTCTCGCGTGACGTCATTGTCTCTTGGCGCGCAGTAATTTAACATTTAATGATAACGGTTTTTAATTATAATTCTTTCCACATGTATGCTAGGCGTTTCTCACCCTCACAGTACCGTTTCTCGTATTTTGAAGAATATGTGTACCAATTTTTGTTGCATTCTGTCCACGCGATAAAATTTGTATAAAGAACAACGTAAATACATACATACATACATACAAATATACATCCTTTTTTATTATATAGATTTGTTGATGATAAGATTATAAATATTATCGATTTGTCCATTATCAATCCCAGTGAAGACCCTGAGAATTTCAATATTATAAATCTGTAAATTGTTTGAGTGACTGCCACAATAAAAAAATCTTTTGTTTGTAAATTTAATTAATCTTTCATTTAAAAAGCTTATCACAAGTGATTATTACAATATATTATCCTAGTAAATCAATTGTAATGAACATTTCATTAAAAGCGCGCTATTTCGGACGGAAGCTGTTGTTTTTCCCGATGGCAGACTATGTGGTGGTCTCGGGCCCTTTTCGATGACAAGGGATACTCTGGGCGACAAAGAGGGCCTCAAGAGGGCTGACAGCTCCAAATTAATTAGGCGTTGATAATGGAGATCCCGAAGCTTAAATATATTGAGCTGCTTTAAATTGAAAACATATGCCGGAGGAGTATTGGCGATTTCGAGAGAGCAAAATCGGCAGTTTGTAGCCAGCCACGAGCTTGATACTCAACTCAGAAAAATCCAACAAATCCTGGACATTTGTGGGTCTCACACGATTCGAGATGCGCTTCGGGGACCCAACACGAGCATCGAACGTTTCCACCACCACAAGTATGCCCGAGGTGTAACCACCACGGCACGGTAACGTTTGAATGGATTAAATACAATATCGTAATGCCAGGTTCCTCCATTTTTACTTTTAATTAATAAATTCAATTTCTTAATATCACTAATTTTGCCATGTTGAGGTTAACCCTGCGAAATTCCTGTCAGAGAGAGTCCATGTCTCATTCTTTTTAATTATGCTCATTTTTCTGGTATAAATTCATTTTATGTGACTCCATTTTGTTTGTAAATAATAATAATAAGTAAATTAATCTTTTATTTAAGAAACCCCACCCAGAATTGAACCCTGGAATATTACACAAGTATTACACAATTAAAAATAAGATTATTTAAAAAAAGTTTAGAGTTCACGGAATAATTGTGGGGGGGGGGGAACAACTGAATTAGTTAACATAACATCACAAATAAGAAAAATGAAAGAAATACCTAGAAAACGTGTTAGAGAAGAACTGAAAGAATAAAGTGTACAGATTTGTAAAAGAAATGAAGAGTCTCTAAGAAGAGTAAATGAGAGGGAAGGAATCCTTTTTGACTACGGTTTAAGAGAAAGGTAAAGTGGATATAAGGAGAAATTTTTTACAGCACATCATCGAAGGAAGGACACATGGATTGAGCTCCGTGTCATCGCGCAAGAAGAAAAAGAAGACAGCGGCTGTTAGGCGTCTTCAAGGAAAAAGCTAAGGACAGGGCAAAGTGGAGAAGGAAATTTACAGACCAAGAGACTGCATAAAGACTTAATAATAATAATAATATTTATCTGACATCAGTTGATTCAATAATACATAAAAAAGGCCAATACGTCAGAATTTTGATTTTTACCAAATAACCCGACGAGCCGTTCCTATTGTTGGGATTTTTTTAAGGTTACAAGTATAAAATAACATTATTTGTATTGAAGAAATATACAAGAATGAGATAAATTTGTAATTAATGAAAATCCAAGAATTACAAGAAAACAATTAGTAAATAAACATGCTATCAAAAATATTATAATTCAATTATATGAAAATAAATCAAAATATTAAAAATATTCCAGAATTTTTTTTAATCAATATAAAATTGAGATAATTTAAAATTTATGAAAATCCAAGAATTTCAAGAAAACAATTTGAAAATAAACATGATATCAAAAATATTATAAACAATTATGTGAAGATAAATCAAAAAAATTTAAAAAGTCGATAAATAATTTTTTCTCCAATAACAAAATTGTTGCCTTATACTTGTACACCTGAAGAGGTTCAAAAACTGGAAAGAAACGATTATTTTATATTAAAATATTTCTGATATGGTGCCCGTTTTTAGTTATTTAAAGTATTAATAATAATATCACTACACTGATAGCCTCTTGCATGCGCAGTGACGTCATCCGCCATATTGGGTATACACATCTGCAGTCTGTGTAGTGATTGATTTAATCTTAGCAATTTCAATTTTATTTTTGCAATCATGGAGCAGGTCTACGAGGGCTATTCTCTCGCAGGCAATAACTGCGAGGGATGTTCTCTCGCAGGCAGAACCTTGTAGGAGAGATACGAAGGGGCTACCTTTGGGGATGCCTTTTCCTCTCCGTTTTTGAACTAAGGTTCCTACAAGCCGAGGCAACTCGGCCTGTTTTGAGAGGTGTATGTTCCGGGGTCGCAGACCTTGGGCATACGGTAAGAGTTGTCCGCTATTCCCATTGGAATAGTCGGCCAGCTGCCTCCTAAACTGGTCGAGGCACGCAGAAGGGAATGCTGCGTCCCCACAGAAAACTCCTCTCCCACTATCGGAAGGGCGTGGGACAAGTACCCAATGCCCGACCTACCTGATAAAGGTTTTTCTAGGGTTTTCCCTGCATTACTTTTAGGCGAATGCCGGGTAGGATCCTTAAACCATAGCCCGGGGGCCCTAGTTAACCCTTGGCTACCTTCCTATACCCTTCCGCATCCCCCCTTTCAAATACCTTCCTATGCTATTAAAGGGGAGTTGCCCAACGTGGATTACCCTCATGTAGCCTGTTGCCCTACAAAAAAAAAATTAGCAATCACCGTATTTTTCATTGCTTTACTTACAAAAGTTGGATGCCAAATTTAATACCCCCCCAAAATTCTTTAAGTTTCTCCTCTACGAAATCTTTGTAAATGTAAATGCGTGCACAAAGACTATCGGAAAATATTTTGACTTCTCCGTCCACGGGAAAATTTAGTTTCCATTAACTTTCTTTATCAGAAGTTGCAAAAAGGAAACAGTACAAGTAGACGAGATCATTAATTATTATCTTTTACAGATATTGGTCAGCTGGTGTCACTAATTTTAAAATACACATGAATTTATGTAACGAAATTCTGTAAAAATTATATGCTGTGTCAATTTTTATAAATACATAAATTTCAAAGTTAAACTATTCTACCTATTATGTTTCAACGTCTAATACAAAGACGGCAAAAACTACGACGAAAGAATCAGAAGTACCGATTTACAAAAACAAGTAATTACATACCAAACCATTGATTATATGGTTTTAATAAAGATTAATAACATAAATAATATTTAATGTTATTCTGTTTTCTTCTCTTTCTTCTGTTGGCGTTGTCACAATAATTTACTAGTTGTATACGTCCGTCCCTCTTCAAAACTCTCGATTGTTGATGAATTTCAAATCCAAAGACGTGTCTCAATTCCAACCATGATAGAATCACACGTATCGGATTACATGACAGAATTTTACACGCATAAAACAAAAACTCAGTTAAGTAACGCTTTTAATTGAACCCAACTTATATAAAATAATTAACAGATACGGTTTTCTATTCATTTATGATTCACGTTTATTTTTTTTTTCAGTAAAAACCAAACAAAAAAAACACGTCTGCGTTGTTAACACTCATTGGGCCGCAAAATCCAAAGTCTAATAATAAGAAAGATAGCCAAATACAGACAAAATAAGTAGTAATATAAATGTCGCTTTATGCTCTTCTTATCACCTGAAGAAAGGAACAAGGATCGCTGAAACGTTGTGTGGTATTTATATTATCACTTCTTTTGTCTGTATTTGGCTATTTTTCTTATTATTAATTTTCAATCAGACGTAATTTTTTTCATTTCAAAATCCAAAAGAGCCTAGAGAGACATTTATTTATCACTTATTTTTTCTGTATTTAGCTATTTTTCTTATTAATCATTTTCAATCAGACGTAATTATTTTCATTTCAAAATCCAAATATGTTCCGACTCCTTCGCTGACAGCTTCACGTCGTGAAATCTACCACTTTATATTAAATTTAAAATTACACAACGTTTCGTTCGTATCCTTGTGACCTCCTCAGGAACACAAATATAAATATAGTTGGGATTTAATCAAATTTTTACTAAAAGTTAATTTTCCGACGTGTTAACCGATTTAGTTAATTGAATTAATTGACAGATTAATATGACTTTAAAATTTAGATAAGTTTATGCTGATTTTTAACACGATTAACGTCAAATATACGTTCATCTGACTTTTATATAATTGTAAGTGTGCGAACACAGTCAATGTAGCCTGAAATATTTTATTAAAAAAAAATGGAGTAAATAATTTGCAAGTTATTCAATAAATATTGGCCAAATATGGAAGTTATATAAATAAATTTTGCGTACAATTTCCAATCCATGCTCTCTCACGCTCTCTCTTTCGCGGTGTGTCTGCAACGTATGGAAATGATGTACGCCTGATAAAGTCCTAGATTGTGAACGAAACGTTGTGTTAATTTTTAAGGTATTTTTCCCAATAAATTCTTTGACTAATTTGGCTGTGTTGATACATGTATAATTATAAATTGATATTTATATATATATATATTGTAATAATTAAAAAAATAGCTTTAATTATTTAATTTGAATTTAAATGAATTTACCTCACGTGAAGCGCCAAAAAGAAATAATCAAATGGAAAGCGTTATTTAAATGAAATAATCAACAAGAATTTAAAACATATAATTATTTATTTTCACTTTGTTGCTTTAACTCACAAACAATTACAATTTAAAATATTAATTTCTCAGGGTCTCTACTGGGTTTGATAATGGGCACAACAAGTTGTTTTAAAAAAACTAATTAACACACAGTTTATAATTCACATAGACATTATGTGGATAGGAAGAAATTAAAAGAAAAGAAATGAACTCTGATTTATAATTAAAATAGAACGAAATCTGACTTCTATCCTTTAATTACGTTTACATAAATCATTATTTTTGTATTTTGTTACTTACATCTGTCCAGTTGGTTCCAGCATTCTTTTTGTTTTCGGGAGTACACTATTGCAAAATTTTTACACTGATTCTAATATCGGCTCACAGATTTTACACTCTTGAAGTCAACCTTGATAGGCTCCCAGGAACTCGGATGATCCTATCTGATAACTGCTTGCCTTAAATGAATCCTGTGATTCATAGATTTGCTAGTCTTTTTACCTCTTGGGACTTAAACTGCAACTTTACTATTCCTGGCTGGCTACAGACGTAAAAACTCCACTCCTTTCTTGGCTGATGATAGATAAGTTAGCGATATTTACGATTTTAAATGCTTCCGTGAATGTGTTTACTTTGTCTTAAACTCACAAATTTGTTTAATGATACATTAAACGACGGCCAGTCTCTTCTCTACTCATTTGTTCCGTCCTCCGAAATATCCCGTCACCAACTAACTATCGTAGTCTCGAGTTTTAGCGCGCATACGCATTTTTGACTTTCCGACAAAGTAACATAGCCCGGCTCCATTGTCGCTTTGGAAGCTCCTGCCACTACAATTAAATTTTATTGAAACCAATTAATGGCCTAATTAATTGGCATTACAATATATAATATTAAATCTGCCAAAGATACCTTTGGAAGTGGACGAAGATGAAGAAACCATTAAAATAATCCAACTTGTTAAGTGTAATAAGCCTTTGGGCTCTACTATCAAAACTGATGAAGAAACAGGAAAAATAGTAATAGAGCTTATAATGCATGGTGGTGGTGCTGATCACTCCGGTCTCATTCATGTAGGCGATGAAGTGTGTGAAGTTAATAGAGTTAATGTTGAAGGAAGAGTTCCACGTCGAGAGCCGCCGGGGGCGGACGCTCTACGAAAGTGTAAGAACCACGCCTTAAGGAATCTGTCTCGTGTTCGAAAAATAAAATTTTAACCAATTTTGGTTATTTACCTGAAAATAACCTGTCGCCTAAAAATAAATACAATAGCTCAGTTATTAATTACTAAATTTTGCTTAAAACAAAACTGCCCGATTTCATAAAGATAAGTTCCTGGTGTTTGAGACACCCTGTATTACAAAGAACTATATGTGTCTCTGTATTCCAAGTGGATAGGAATTAGAGAGTTTTACACATAAATGGAGGAAAAAACACACGAGAGACTATAACCTAATTATGTAACACACGATAAACTGATAAAATCCTAAGATTGTAAGGAAAGTACTGGAATAGATGACACTCAATAGGTTTTAAACCCCTTGCGCACTTACATTTCAAAGATTGTGACGTCACTGTGACGTGGAATCCAAAGTATGTTTTCTTTTCCTTGTTATCCCACGAGCATTATGAGTCGTGAGAAATGAGAGAGTCGTTTCTTGTCATCGCCGACAGGGGAGAAAATTGTTTTTTAATCTTGTGGTGTTTTTTTTTTCGGACGCGCGAGAATAATCCAGAAGAAAGCGTGACAAAACGAGAGAAGTATTATTGAATAGAAGACACGGTGGACAAGAGAGGAAATTATTGTCGCCTTTTATCGGCACGCCCCAGTAACGACGACGATCCAAGTTGCTTTCGTTCCCAAGGAACTTCCAAATCCTCTCTCGCGCTTAACGGGACTGCTCCTGTTCCAACACATGTCTTGACAGACAGGAAATTGCCCCGACTTGCTATATAACTGTCTCTCCGAATAACCGAGAAATTGGCATTTTTTCTCCGTCCCCTGCCCACAGCTTAACTCGTCCGTCACGCAGCAGTGAGCTCGACAAATCTCAAAACGACTAACCATGCTCACGAAAAACCGGGGGAGTTTCGATACGCAAAGTTGCCCATAATTGGTAGCTATAAGGAATATTACTGACACGTCTAATACGCAGATGGATCTCTTTCTGACAGATCTAGCTATGAACAAACAGGAATAAGACCTTTTCAAATATATTAAAGTTGAAATCATTAAAAAAAACAGACTAGGGATTTTTTTAACCACACACTTGCACGTGTGTAGCATTACTTGCACATTTTTGTTATTTAAATAGTTCTCTGTCTGATAGATGCAGCCTCCAAAAATAAAGGATCTAATAACTTCAGATGCACGTTCTAAACTCTAAAAGATCGGCCAATCTAGGGCACTTTAATATGCAAAGTTGGCTACAATTAATAGCTAAAGTTCAAATCTGATAAAAGACGGAACCAAGCTGTCGACAAGGATTAATAACTTTTACACTTGTAATTAACTTGAGATATTTTTAGGAATTCGTTAAGACAATTTTCGTTGAGGTTCAAAACTGCACAAATCCGAATACTGAACTGCGTTTTTACCCTCTCAAAAATACCACATATAATTATAATAATTACAATTGCTACGATCATCGTTTGAGTTTATTTATTTAGCATGTGCCTCAATAAAATTCGACACAGAGACATCGTTACGATTAAATATTACCAATTATTATTATTTAAGTATACATTATTATTATTGTATATTGTGGTAATTAAAGACATGTAATTATTTAATTAACAAAATTTTACGATTTTCATTGTCGGCGGCATAATTATAAGAATTGTGTACACGAATATGGAACCTATAATTCTCGCTTGCTATGGGCATTGTCGCGAAGGCATAGCTGTACGCGCGGAACTTAAGTTTGTGTGAAATCTTTGCGGAGCGATGTTGAAAGAGTGTGTTGTTGGGAGTCGGCGGAGAGAGAACTTGAAATGCAGAGTATGTTGTGGAAAACTGCAGATTGTGTTTTAGGAGGAGATAATTGAGAGTTGCGTTAATCAGGAAGGCGAACCTGATTACAAGTTCCTGTTACCATATTGAAGCAAGCGTATAGAGGCAGCAGAGACATAATATTTTAAAGTCCGGGTTTTTAAATTACGAGTCGACAATCTGAAGTATTTGTCCATTGGCATATTTATGCAAGCATCAGAGATTTAAAAACGACGTTATCAACTGTAAAGAGCTGGAAGTGTCGTGTCTGAAAATTACAACCACATTAAATACCTATCTGTGAAGTGTTTAACAATAATCGAGTGAGATCGAGCCTCCGACAAACAGCTACTGGTAATGTAAACTAAAATGAACTATTATTAATTGTAAACCTATTGTAAATAATATTTATCGTCAGATTTCACATTTCAAATAATTGTTTAAGTTAAGAAATTCTTCACATTGTAAGTTTTCTTTAATTGTATTGTCGTTTTATTGGAGACCCGATAGTCGGCCCTGAAATTAAGACGTGGCACTTTAACAACTTGTAACATAATTGTAAATTGTGATCAGAATTTGTTTTTAATAAATTAACTTTGTTTTATATTTCGAATTCTGATTTTTCATTTAAAATCCTATCATTTAAATTTTTAATTTTTTCATTGAAAAATCTAATTAAATTGTATTTTTACAAATGTGTTGCAGTATGGGCTTATTTAAATTGAATAAATAATAAAATAATTGTGTTTACTACATTTTGGCGCCTCAACGTGGAGCTTGTTTTAATTTAGAATTAATCATAAGTATTTACTACATTTTGGCGCCCAACGTGGGGCAAATTAAATGAAATTTAATTGTCTTTAATATATTAATATAAATTATATATTATATAAATTTAAGTTGGAATCTCTAATAGATTGACCAAGTTGCAGATTGACAAATAATCAGGGATTTTTGATACAGAAAATTACTTTCAAGTTGCTCAAAACGATCTAGCCGCAAACTAATAAGTATCAACTAACTTCACTAATATATTAAAGTACAAATACTCCCCTCCCCCTCCCAAAAAAACTACTGACCAGGTTTCAGGCAAAAAATTAATAAGGCAGTGGTTTTTTAATATACAAGATTGCTTACATTTGAATACAAAATTTCTATCGAGGCTGTCACTTGCACTGTTCTCTATTTATTCAGATGTGAGATCTGAGATCTTCAGAATATTTTCCTGAGCGTGTGTATAGTGTATAGTGGTTGCGGTCAATATTTTCACAATGTTGATAAACCCTAAATATCGCCAAAACCAAAATAAAATTGAGGGTGAACGAGTTGACTCGCGTACTCCTGTCTATTTTTGGCTCCGAGTTCCATGCAGGAATAATGGCGTCTCTTCTTCCCTTAACTTTCCTAATGATGCGAGAAGATCGATCTAGTCCCTTGCGTTTTTGCCTGTTCCTTCCTTTGTGTGTAGAATCCGCGTGGAGCCTAAAGGTTCCCCCGATTGCACCTCAGATAAGATAACAAAGTTATTTCCACGACTATGTTCACACGTCAAAGCATCAGTACCGATAAGGAAGAACATTGCCATGTAAGAGATCGGCAGCCACAGGGAAGACTGTCCACGTGAGTTGTCAGGTGTAAACAAAGATGGACAGGACAGAGGAGGCTGCGAACGACGGAGGAACAAGTGGAGGGCCCGACGAAAATTAGCACAATTAATAGGAAATTCGCAGTTAAATGTCGGTTACTGTCCGTTTATTATGAAAAGAATAAGTAGCAGAGAAAGAAGTAGCACGATAAGAATTGCTAGCACCTGCAGTAATAAAACGAGTACCAAGATAAATAGTAGTAAAAGAATAAAGAGAAATATCAGTAAAGGAGAAATACTTTAAAAAAATTAGAAATATAGGGAAGAGGCAGTAAAGAAATATAAATTCAAGTTATTGTAGAAGAAGTGAAAATTATAAAAAAAACTGTAGGAAAAAAAATAAAAGTAGTAGTAAAAGAAAGAGCAGTAGTAAAAAATAGAAAAAGGAGAAGGGAAAGATTTAATAGGATTAAAGGAGTAAGAATTGTGAAATGAAACTTTGAAACAGATGGAATAGAAATCCCATTTCATGTACGAAAGAAAATTTTATGGAAAATTAAGGCTAATACATGTGTAATAATTGTCCTATAAATATTAATTATAAAGTGATAGATTTTGTAGATACTTTTGTGTTTCACGACGTGATACTGTCAGCGAAGGAACGTCTTTGGATGTTGAAATGTAAAATTTGCGACGGGTTGAAAATTAATAATAGTAGTAGTAGTAAAGAAAAAGCGGAGATATAGCAAAAATGTTGTAGTACAAAAAATGGAAAAACTGTAGAAGAAGAAGTAGTAAACAAATAGAAATAAAAGTTATGAAAGAATTAGAAGGAGTAATAGTAAAGAAAAAGTGAAAGTAATAGCAAAAATGTTGTTGTAGTAAAAGAAAATGGAAAAACTGTAGAAGAAGAAATAGTAAACAAATAGAAATAAAAGAATTAGAAGGAGTAATAGTAAAGATGAAAGGAGAAGTGAAACAACAAAAAAAAACAGATGTATTTGAAGAAGAAATAATATTAAGTATTTTAGAGTGTTAGCAGTAGTGAAGTAGAAATCAAGCATAAGTACAGGTATCAAAAGTATTAGTAGAAGAATCAGAATAAGGTAAATAAAAGATAATCAATTATGTTAATAACGGCCTTCATAGAGACAAACTTAAAAAAGGAACTTAAACTAAGTAAATTTGAATTAAAACATCCGGAGATGAAGTTGAGAAAGGTGAGAAAACATTTTTAGAAAATAAATCAATTGATTGAAACACTGTATATATCATTAAAGTGAGATTGTGCACAAGAAAACATAGAATATGGGATAAATGGATAATTATATTTTTACGACCAAATACTTTATGTATATAAAGTTAATAAGACGAGCGTAAATGAGGAAGCAAATGAACGTGAAGGCATTGTAGGACGGGCGCACGCGCATGCGCACAAGAATGCCGTCCTCCCGGTCCACGACGCGACCCCGTTCGCGTCTTCTAGGCATCTCTAGGTCACCAGCGAGCGTCCTATCAGCGATGCTATGCTACACTGATAAAGCTGGGAAAGGAAAACAACTGAATCGCGTGACGGGAAAGTGGGTCGCAGAATAACTCAAGATTTCCATTAAGGCCTTTGTTTTCACCCGCGCGCGTAATCGAGTACCAACTCGACACGATCCCCCAAAAGTTACACAGTCACGAAGCGGAATAACCCACGGCCGGTGTGGATTATCCCCCCGTACGTGGAAAAGAGCATCACTGAATGTAGGTCCTAGAGGTCGTCGCTTCCCGGTGTCATTGTTGTAGTGTATAGCAAGTGTGTGTGTGTAAGAAGCGGCGCAGGCAATTCCACGACCCTTTGTGTGTGACTGGTTGGCACAACGGTATCACCATTATTCCCTGCGATTTCCTACCTACATTTTTGCAATTGACTGGCAGAAAGAAACTCCCGGTTCTCCATCACGCATTGTCCTCGGCGCGTTTACCGCTTTTAATGACAATCGCCTTTGCATATAACATCAACATCTACCTGCAACAGGGTCGACATTCGCGATTGCTTTCAAGTTCTTACCAATATTTCCCAGACGATTCAGTCAGGTTATTTTAATCCTCTCGCGGTAATTGACACATTTCTACCCGTAAAAGGAATAACCTTTTAAACCAGCCACTGAATATTCCGGTCAATTCTCTATAACCAGCTGAACCAGCTGTGGAATGTTCATCCTAATATTCTTTCATCAATTTCACAGGCTATATATAATCTCCAATCAATGTTCGGGTATGAAGAATGGCGGAATATTCCGCTCTCAAAAAAAAATACAGAATGGTCCAATACTTACGTCTCAATCATGTTTTCCATCAATAAAGGCGGGAAATTTCACACTCATAATTAGAAGATCACGAAAACGACATCTTTAAAAATCTGGTAAACCAACCTCCAATAACAAGAAGACTCAATCTGAATTGGCCACTGGTCCTCGTCTATCAAAAGCGAAAACTAACGGGAAAATAGCAATGGCTATCTCTCATCAAGACATTAACAAAGACATGTAATTTACTCATTGCCAAGTGTAAATAATTAATAAATAAATTTAATATATATATGTATATATCAATTTCAACAACAATGGCGGAATATTCCACTCTTAAAAAGATTTTTTGAACAATTATGAAGGAATGTTCCACTCTCAAAATTATTCTACCCAAAATAATTAAGGAACCAATATTATTCCTGTCTTAAAAAATGTCATTTTCAAAGAACAAATGAATATTTAACTGCCAATAATATAAAAATGAAAATGTAATCCGTCTGTTTTAAATTATAGTATATACCACACGTTTCTGGAAACTTGGTTGTATTTATATGTATATATATATATATATATATATATATATATATATATATATATTGCACAATTTTGTTATTGTAAATTTTATTTGTTTTGTTCTTTTGTAATTTTTGGGGCTAAAATATAACAAAAAACTAGAGAAATCTGACGGTAAATTATACATATATACATAAATATATATATATTGTACTGCCAATTAAACAGGCCATTAATTGTTTTTAATATAATTAAATTGTTAGCGGTACGAATGCGTAAAGGCGACAATGAAGGCGGGTTTGTTTAACAATGGAGACCGCGCTTAGCGAACTGAGTATGCGCTTGGAGAAAGACCAGTCTGCTGCGAGAAACGGAACAGTTCAGTTCACGTGGGGAACTGAAAAACGTAAAAGTCTGATGATCTAAAAGTCTGGAATCGGCGATTGAAAGGAGAAGGAATCAAAAATCTGCATACGAGAGAGGAAACTTTTAAAAAGCACGAACGGCGAGATCCTGTATTTTACATGAAAGCAAGCAAATATTTTACGGAGAGATTTATATAATAATTTGCACACGGTGAAGCAAATGGTTGCTTCACACTGATTGAACAATTATCGCATAGACGGGACCGGAATCTACCAGCGGACCAAAGGGGGCGGCTCATCCGAGGTTCCAGATAGCAGAGGACGAGTACTTTACTCGTATGTATTAAAATCTTCAATGAAGTGTAGAGTCTGTGTAAAAATGGCTTTTTAGTGTGGTAGTTTTCAAGCTACAAGAGACAGATCTGGTACCAGACAGACGATCCGTGAGTAACCAAAACTTTGATATAAATTTGTAAACGATAATTAAAAAGGTATAGTCAGATTTCGTTCAGTTTTCGTTTCATTTAGTTTTTTTCTGTTTCACTTATCTTCATATTGTTTTAGGTTAACATTTTATATTTGAATTGATAATTGTCAGTTTATACATTGCTTTTGATCTAATTATGAAACCCAGTTATGACCCTGAGATATAGAGATCCGACGTATTTGATTGTAATGATATAAGAATTGTATTTTCATAAATGCCACGAATTAATAAATTTCTTTTATAGCTTAGTAAATGTTGTTAATTATTCATATGATTAAGACCACCTTTTTAATCATTATAGATTCGACGTCTTCAACGTGTTGCTAATTATTCAAATTTTATTTAATTTTTTTAAATTGATTAATAAAATTAATTGTCATCCAGTTGTTTATTACATTCATGGCTACTACAACGAGGAAAAATTAATCCTAACATGTTGTTTATTATTATATATATATATATATATATATATATATATATATATATAGTGGAGATTACCAAGAGTAATGTAAGTTATATTTAATAATTTTTCTTTAATATAACTGTCAGCGTAATTATTGAGGCCAGAGCATTGTTTGGCGCAAGAATGAAGTGCCTGTAAAAAAGTTGCTCCGCAATTATTGTCGGAAAAGCGTGTGTAACACACTCAGAACTTTGGCGGAAACATGCAGAGTGTTTTTGAAGCCTGACCAGCATGGTCATGGCTACTCTCAGTGTGTTTTGGAGGAAAAACGTTAATGCTCGTAGAGAAGCCGGTCTCGGGACTTTAAACAAAGATAGAGTGAATATTTTTTTGGAGACCAGCCGAGGATTCTCGTGACTAAAGAATTAGGAATTCAGCAAAGTCTAAGCGGGACAAATGCTGAATATATCACATTTGGAATTAACGTACTTCTACAGCAAAACTGTGTGACAATAACTACGACAACGTAAACTTCGTCAACAGTTGTTAAAGAGGCGCCTAAATTTTGTGAAGAGAAACGATATAGCAATCAGTGTTAATTAATTATTTTCTTTAAAAATAAAATAACTGTACCAGAGCAGCTCTAAATAAAATGAAATGTAAAAACATTATTTTGTAAACCGTAAGATAAATATAATTTACCATCACTTTTCTCTAGTTTTTTTGTTACATTCATTTTATTGTAAATTTTATTTGTTTTGTTTCTTTTGTAACCTTTGGTGCCAATTGATAATCACTATCATTATTAGAGGCCCTGTAACCGGTTCTGAGATTACGAGTATAATTACAGCTGTGGCAATTTGTTAAAAACATAAAAAAGTACAAATCTAAAGTAAATCCAAATTGTAATAAATAGTGGTACATATCATTATTTATCTGTCATTAACATACAGTTAACGAATATTCCACTATTAATAATAGTCGTAATTCAAAACAAAGAAGGAATATTGCGTCACTTCTCTATTTGATTCTTAAAAAAATCGTCCAGTACTCTGAAGAATGTTATCACTTCACGGTCTATCCAGGGATAATCCAGGGATTATTCCCTCTCCGAGGGATTATTGTCCCACAGAACCGACATTGCAGTAATCCGTAGCCAATAATGACTGTGTGTTTCTAAACACCGCACCACTTCAGACTTCAAACTCGGGGCAAGTAAAAAAAATACAAATATAAAAATTAATTGAAATTTAACGATTCATTCAGAGAGATAAATAGCTGAATATTCCGAAAAGTTATCCCATACCGCCGTAAAACGTGGGCTTTCTTTCGGCATAAGTTGTAGAGCCGGTCAAAGTTGCAAAGTGCGCATAAAACAGCATCTCCCACAACAATCGACTTGGTTTCAGCTGCGTTTTCTACGTAAAAGGTTAATGAAGCCGCGAGCGCTCCCAAACAACGGAGGATTAATCCGGGATGTCAAATCCTAGAGATAAGAGAGCTTTACCGCTCATCGCTCCAACTGGCGCGACCTTCACAACTTCCCCACTGCACCAGTTTTTTGCTCGGAAGAATCAAGACAAACTACCTTGAAGCAACATGCAATTAAAGAGCGAAATATTGGGGGTAATTAAATTACCTGGCCTTCCGACGACACGGGAATCCTAGACGAAGGTCCTGAAACAGGAAAAGAAAGAAGCTGCGTTACATAAAAATCTCAAATCAACAACAATAAAAATATAACAAGACAATTAATGCTTAAATATGTTCCAACTATCTCCTTCTCTTAAACACACAAGCATTAAATCACAAATTATGTATTTAATCGTCACATTAGTCTTCCTCTAGTGACCTATCAAACAGGACAGGACAAAAAATATGACACGTTCATTGCCAGTGCAAACCTTTGTTTCGGAATCTTGGGATTTTAACAATGCCTTGTACGTTTCTTCTAGAAATTTTAAAGTTTGTCTGGAGAAACGTCAATTTATGTGCCCTAAACGCGACAAATCATTTCGAAATCGCTCTCAATTCCGCACAGAAAAACATCGCCTAAGCCTTTTTGAATCAATCATTCGTTATTCTGAGATAAATCTGTTCAATAGTCTTAACTATACAAAATTTATTTATAAAGAGTTGTAAATCTCTGTTAATTAATGGAGCATATTACTCGCTGAAAGAGCCCGTAGAAAGGAAGTACAGATTAGATGACTTTAATAGTTTGCTGGTGTCCTGTCAAGTTATGTTATTATTTTACGATTATAATATTCTAAAATTTAAATAGTGACTTATTTTCTTTTTCATATTGGACGCGAATCGATGTAAGATTTTCTGCTAGAAAATACGTCGAATGAAAATTGAAGGTTAATTAATATACAATCATTTCTTTAATTCATAATTACTGTTATATAAATATATTTAACGTAGTTTTAAATTATATAAATTTTTTTTCAAATGTACAATGTTTGTTTTTTAAACTTTGTAATTGTAATAATTTATTATTTTCCGTAATCTTATATTATGACGTATCCTATTCCCTCGGCCGAGGACTAATGAAATGAATGTAAATCTTTGAATCGGGTATTTAGTGCCCTTTAAGTATGTCCTATGTAGCTGTAATTACAATCAGAACAATGGATTTTGTTTAAAAATTGAAATTCCTGCTACATGGGACGAACTAAATGGTCACTAAATAAATATCATCGTTTAGAAAAACTTTTAACAATTAAAAATCATAAATATTACAAATATATTTAAAAAACGGACAAACAGCAGAATACACAATTTGAAAAGGAACTTAGATTGAAAATACATTAAGTTACGATAAAGCGAGAAACCCCTTTTTTTTCACTCACATAATTAATACTGTTGCTTGTAAATAAGAAAAATCACTTTAAAGTAATGTTATTCTTCTTGCACGTTTCTATTCTCTTTACCAAATAATATTTTTTTTTCTAAATGTGGTGACTGAATGCTTCTACTCTGCACCCCCCCCCCCCCCCGCTTTCTAATTGTCGGTGGAATACAGCCGTAGATTTAAACATAGAATGACCTGACATCGTGCGGGTCACACTCTAATTTAGAAAAATCGGAAATCATTGGCTGTTACATTGTCTAAAGTAGAGTAAATTGTGAGAGTATGGGACAAAGAAGAAAAGGAAGGAATTCTACGTTTCTAACAGTATAAAATTGTTCGTCTTCAGGACATAGAATCAGATCTGAGCTCACGAGTTCGAACACTCCTTAGCTTAGTAGATTCCCGAGTCATTACCGTCTCAGTGAAACGTAGGATTCCTTTCCCCTATAATGTTATAATATCCCCCTTTAATTTCATTACAAAACATCGCAACCCATTGTCAAAAAAAACGTCCACCTGCCTTTTGAGCGACGCAATGTTTGTTCTCTTAAAATCTCAAGGCGAACCCGTGGAGACGTTACGACGTGTTGCAAAAGTTTTGTTTCATTTGTCTGTATCTGAGTTTATTGTCTCTGCCTGCCTGCTGCTGAAGATGCAGATCAGATTTGTGGTTCATAAATAAATATTTTGTTTGTGTTGACAGACGTTTCGTAAATTTTATCTGCGGGGTAAGTTCCAGTATCTCAGCTTACACGAGGGAGAAACCAACATTCCGGGGGGTTGTTATCAGTATTATGATTTATCCTAGGAGGACTATAGGTGCCACCAGTGACCAGACAGACAGAGATCACGTGTGTGGCGGTCACGTGCGATGGATGACGCGGGGCTTCTTTCTCTACTTTCCTCTAGGTCATGATTCACAGCGTCGGATAACACAGGATTACTTAAGGCGACGGTCGACAGGACACAGACGACAATACAAATAAAGAAATGTTTGTACTGCGTATCCTTCACATGAATTAGTATGGAAAGACCTTTATACTAATTTTTAAGCTTAATATGAAATTCATGTGTGACGTCACCGACAGTCGTGACGTTATGAAACGTCTCGTAGTTGTCTGTCCAGCTAAGTAGAAGTATTGCTCTTGGGATAGCGAGTAGCAGCTTTGAGACAGACCTTGTTGACACAAGTGTACCACGGGTCTATTTTTGTGTTGATGGATCAATCTGCTCTCTTTAGCCATGACATGTTCCTGGTCCAAACAATGGCGAATCAGCATAAATTCCACCAAATCAGTAACCGTCCCATTCACACTATCCAAAAATTCTCCTCCGTACATACCCCTATATCTAAACAGCGCCGAAATACCCACAAAAACGGAAACCACCTACCTAGGACTCCTCTTCGATTCAAAACTCTCTTGGAAACCCCACATTAAACACCTCCAAATTCAGAACTTTATATCCTCTCCTAAACAGAAAATCCCCACTCGCCCTCAGCACAAAACGCCTAGTATATCTCTCCATAATTCAACCCACCTGGTCCTACGCCTCATCCAGCCAAAACCCATTCTGCCAAAATCCAAACCAAACAAAACATAATCCTTCGCACCATCACTAACTCTCCCTGGTACCTCAGAAATTCCATCATCCACCACAACATTAAACTTCCCCAAGTCAACTCAATAATCACCAAATCCGTAACCTCATTAATCAAAAGCACCTTCAACCATCCTAACACTACGATCCAGCAATTCCATAGCAACCTTCCCCCACCACCTCGTCGCCTCAAGAGAAAACGCCCTATCGACGTCATCCTTCCCCCAGAACACTCTGGCACCTCCTAACCCACCCCATCCTCATACCCGCAGACCCCTCCCACCCATTACATCCATCCCATCAAATTCAACATCACCAGCGAACCCTCATAACCCAACAATGTATGCCCCTCAGACAACCAAATTAAAATAAAAGAAAAAATTTGCAAAATTATGTTAATTGCTGGATTAACATAAGTGCAAAGTTCCCAGGTTAATTATGTACAGAATTTTACTTTAAACTTTATATAACAACAAATAATCTTCAGATAAAAGTTTTGTATAATTAAAAAATAAAAAATGACATGTCCGTCGTCTTTCAAACAGGTTACAGCCAAACCTCTTTTAAACAAAAAAATCATCAATGGCTCTACATAACGTTTAGACTTGGCCCTTCTTGCATCCACATCCATCAACTTTTCCCTGAATTCGGGTCTCAACAATTTTTGACGAGACTCTGGATGGATTCACTGTTTCAACATGACCACACCATAATTGATCATCGCTCCATATTTCTGGCACCTTATATAGATGGTATAATTGAGTAATCATCGTAGTATTATTCTTTCGAAATCTGTTCATGTCCAGAGCCGTACGTCACTGATGCTTTGTCCAGTGTCTTACAAAGCGGTACATTCCCGCAGGCTTCAATCAGAGGCCTCGTAGCTTAACGTAATGGCGGATGACTTTTGTTGTCTGACCGAGGAGTTCCGGTGGATTGACGCCACGATGAGAGGTCACGTCCGTGCCGGCAGTTAAAAGCAGCGCCGCAGAGTTTTCGGGTCTGTTCCGGCAACAAACGAGACGCTTGCTCTTGATTATTTTTTCTTCTTCCACGGCCATTGTTTCCCCTGGGAAGGAAGGCGGACGGAAAACAATGGCGGGTCAAGTGCACAGTGAGGGTGGAGGGGGGGAAATATAGCTCACCGTGCCGAGGAAGTTACGTGTCTAGTGTGACTCTAGAAGGCGGTGGACTGTGACAGAGACGCCCTACGTCATCGTATAACCATATTGAGTATATTATAAGTCACCCATGGACGACTGACAGAACCTGGCGTCACAACATTGGCAAGAAGTGTTTTACCAGCCGCAGAAGCGCAACCTTTGGATGGCGGAACGTTAAGTCAGCTGTAATGGTTCAAAACGCAGAAAGCTCTCCGTTTGTTCCATAGATCTCTCTCTCTCTCTCTCTCTCTCTGACTGAAATAATTCTTTAGAGGTGAGGCATTGTTATATTTGGTTTACCTCGTCAGCTGGTGCTAAGAAGTAAATTAACTGTCACTTGGAGAGCACCAAAGCAACTTGTTCTTGACTGAAGGAGTCGTTTATGTCTTTTATTGGAATCAGAGTCGTTTGCAACTTGTTAGTGACTGAGGGAGTCGTTGATATATTTTAGTGGATTAACTGTCGAAAGACAACAATCACGACTCAATGATTTGATTCATTTGGATGGAGATTGAATAGTATCTGTGAATTGAGCTGTTGTCGAACTATCCTGCAGAAAGGTGTTGACAACTGTCGTAATTACAAGTCATCTTATTACAGATTTCGGGGTTTTCGGCCTCCTAATTTGAAGACGGCCAGAACGAGGGACTCTGGACAGCTCCAGTTTCGTGGTTGTCGCCGCCGAGATTCAGCTGTGATTTGGATTTGAAATTTCTGGACAAGTGGTTGGATTTAACATTTCGTTGGTATTGGTTGGGATTTTCGTTTTACGAAAAAAATATATATAGAAACAAATTGAAAGAAGGCAATGAGAACAAAAATATCTCAGGGGATATTGAGCCAGCCCGGACCTACTCGGTGTCGGAGTTTGAGTCAAACAGGAAGAGAGTGCACACGACTGGTGAATAGGAAACGTTCCGGGATTATTTGCGATTGGTCGCGAGGAACGCAGACAGATGAAGGAAGCACAATGGTTGGAGTATGATCAAGAGTCGTACCGTGGTTGCGAAACTGAAACACAGCGAGGCGTTTGCAAAGTGGTCCTGTCCGAGGACTTGGCCAAGGCCGGGCACTTTGAATGCCCCCACGGGCCCTAAATATTCCTTGCTCCCATCTAGATCTCTATCAGCTTCAGCCTGCCTTAATTTTTTTACGGAATACATTACTTTAAAGTTACGCGTTCCCCTTGACACCGTGGCCAGAGCGTGAATCAAATCCTCACTTTCAGGACATTTCACGAAACGAAAACTTTTGTGTTAAAAGTATAATATTAATATGAATAAATAGCCAAATAACTGGCAAAGTTATGTGCTAAATTCAGTACCGCACAACAACGTTTCTGTCAGTCTTCCATGGGCCACCGACAAGTTACTCAAGATGTTTATACGATGACGTAGGATACGACTGTCGCAGTCCACCGCCTTGCTTTCGTCAGGTGATTAAAAAAAACGCAAGAGCCGCAACAACTTCACCTGACGAAAGCAAGAAGGATTTAATTTAGCACATAACTTCGTCCATTATTTGGCTATATATTTATCTAATTATTAAATTAAAATTACTTGACGTCACTGTATAGGAAAAACGATCACGACCAACAACAATATGTGAATCTGTGCAACACCAGTTACTTAAGATTCTACCTAGAGATAGTAAAGAATATTATTATATCTGGCGCTTAAATATTACAAAATAAATGCAATAACTAAAGTAAGTCATAACACATTTATTTAATTAGTTATTTTTATAGTTGAAAAAATCACAACGTTTCACCACTTATTTTGGAACTTAAGTTGATTTAGATTACAAAATACTAAAGGATCTTAAATTGTTAATTTTAATAATAATAATAATAAAGGTCTTAATTTGGGTTAAATTTTGTATTAATGAAATTCTGTGACAAAATAAATTAAATTAAGATAGTTTAGTGTTTTGTATCCTAAAATGTGCTTTGAACATTTTATCCTCAACTGATTGCTATAGTCCGATTAAAATTAGACGGCCCTTGGTTATTTCCCGCTGTGACCTTGAAATTGAATTTCCCTCTAAGGAAAGGGAGTCTGGCATTGAAACGACGAAACTTAATGTTACTTTGAAGCAGATATAATCCCAAGAACTACTTATCCAATATAAAGACCGACTATAAATTACAAGAAAAAGGGAAATATAAAGACAAAAACAATGTACAAATACAAGGATGGGTTTCGCTGACGCGGTCAGCCTTACGACTAAAGTGAGGCCGTAAACGGTGTCGCGACTCCTGTGATGACTGGCAGAGTGTGGAAGATGTCACTCCGTGAGTGTGTGCAAGTTTTTGTCGGTCAGGGTAACAGGTTAGGTTTACCTGCTTTCTCCTCACACCATATGGCTACGCGGACGCAAAATTAGGTTCTCTCCCAGCAACGTGTTATTGACGGAGGGAGTCGTTTATATATTTTGACGGGCGGATTGTCGTTTGGAGAGCAGGAAAAAACACATGAAACAAACCCTAGACGTCACGATCAGGGTAAATACCAAAGCAAAGCATTGATCGCTTCTCCATGGAGCGACATTCCCTGCGGTGACGTCTCACGACGCAACACGGCCGCCATATTACATACCGAGTGGAGAAACTAATATAGAGGGTGTTAGAAAAAATCTTTATGGAATTCAAGATTAAAAAGTCTAGTGGCGGAAGACGTGGGAAGCAATCTAAAAAGAGGAAAACAACATAACATCACAGGTGACGTGTTGAATCTGGACCGATTTGTCCGAAATAACCCCCCCCCTTTTCCCCTGATGATAATTCTATATTTTACATCACTTTGAATGAAATTTTTTCTTTAACAAGAGATATGAAGAGTTTCTTCTAATTCAGGCTTCCCTTTTCATTAATATAGTAGCTGACGAGGTCCAACGGTAGGTCGAAACGTTGTACTCCTTTGTTTTTGCATTTACACGAGATGTAATTCTCTAATTTAATTGTATTACAGTTCCAATTATTCTCATTTTCTTGGCTGATGTTTTTAACGTCAGAAAAATATCAGTTTCATTTAATTTTATTACGGTCGTTGAAAAATCATCATTAAAGACATAAATTTAATTTTTTGTTCATTCCAGATTAAATTTCACATTGAATTACGCTACAGTTTAAGTGTTTTTTTACAAATATAAACAACTGCTAAACAATGTCGCCATTTGCCTTCGTTTGTCCCCATATAAAAATGGCGTCGCTTTTTCTTGGAAAGTATTGCTCCTTTCCTCGGCCACTTCGTTAACCTATGTAAATTGCGATCGCAATCTTCGCGCACATTATTAAACCACGACGGAGAGGAAAGAGAAAACATAATAAAGGCAGAGAAATTTGTAATTAATTCTCAAACAAGGAAACTGAAAATCCACATTATTTCATTACAATGGTTAAAGCCACTGTTGACTTAAAGGTAAAAAAAAACTTTTTAAGCCTTGAGTAATGTGACGTATTTGATTATTCTTCGTCTTATTAATTCCCTGATCCAAAGTCTCCCTAAATATCGACATATTATCGGTTCGTTTCATTCCTTTTATCGGCCGCTTTAAGATCTTCCATCGAAGTGTTTAATGCAGTCCGCATCAACTTTATCTCCAGGGACTTCTTCCTATCTGTGCTAGAGTTTTCTATAATTTACTTATATCTTAATTTATTTGCTAATTGAATCCTACTTTAGATTTTCCCCCAATCCTCTTTAGATGTCTACTCTTGCGTTTCTTCCGTTGTGTTATATTATAACATTTCAAATTGCAATTTTTTTTCCATATCAGCCAGATGATTCCACCTTTAATGTTGTTTTCAATAGCCCCGTTCTAACTATTTATTCTTTTAACTTTCTTTCCAGCGCTTTACTGTCCCTTTGCTTTCAAAAAAAATTAAGACTGCTTAAAATTGTTCGCGTTAGAAAAAGACTAATCCGCGTTGAAATTTTTAAGTGTTTTGATTTTCATTTTTTCTGTTATAAAGGTCGGTTTAACGTTATTATCAAAATAAATATGATGAAAAAGACAATAATAGGTTGATCCCAATCAAATAAGCAACTTTAGTAAAATATGGTTTAAAGAAACAATTAAAATGAGATGTGAATTTTATTATCATACATGATATGAATTTTCTGTTAATTTTTTACATAAATTCACATCATATTTTACTTGTTTCTTTAATTATGTAAGTAACCATGTTATACTAAATATATTATAAGATTTGTTTGGGATTCAAGCTATTTTTGTAGTTTTCATTATATCTATTTTTTATATACAAGCAAAAGGGAACAAAAGTTTGGTACTTAAATTGTAAATTTTAATGTTAATAAATTCTGAATTTTGGCTATTTTACACTTATTAAAATTTATATTTGATACAAGTCAGTTATAGTTCCTAGTTTTATGTATGATTTGATAAAAAAAATTGATTCATTTCTAGTAGCGTGTTTTTAATTAATTACTTTTAAACATATCTTCGCCACCGCCAAAGACTGGAGGTTACTTGTAAAATCTTTGATCCAGAGAAGAACCATCTGTGATAAGATTGAGTTACGGCGAGAGATGGAATAAGCAGAAGAAATTAAAGATGAGCTGAACCTGTATATTATATATATATATTTATTTATTGTGGTAATTAAAAAGACATGTATTTATTTCATAACAAAATTTCACGATTTTCATTGTCGGCGGCGTAAATATAAGAATGTGTTCAAGAATACGGGGCCTGTAATGCTTGCTTTCTATGGGCATTGTCGCGAAGGCATGGCTGGACGCGCGGAACTTTAGTGTGTGTTGGGAATCGGCGGAGATAGAGCAGAGTTTTTGTTCTGGAAACCTGCAGTGTGTGTTTTCAGAGCTTATAATTGAGAATTTCTTAGACCAGGAAAGAGAACCTGATTCAAAGTTCCTGTTGCTATATTCAAGCAAGCGTATAGAGGCAGTTTTTAAATTACGAGTCAACAATCTGAAGTATTTGTCCATTGGCATATTTATGCAAACATCAGAGATTTAAAAACGACGTTATCAACTTTAAAGAGCAGGAAGTGTTGTGTCTGAAAATTACAACCACATTAAATTCAGTGAAAAATGGCCTGTCTGTGAAGTGTTTAACAATAATGGAGTGAGATCGAGCCCCAGGTGAACAGCTAATGGTAATGTAAACTAAAAGAAAATTTATTAATTGCAGACATAATGTAAATAATAATTATCGTCAGATTTTATATTTCAAATAATTGCTGAAGTTAAGAATTTTTCTCATTGTAAGTTGTAATTGTCTTGTAACATTCTTTATTGGAGGCCCGATAGTCGGCCCAGAAATTAATCCGTGGCACTTTACCAGTATGTAACAAAATTGTCAATTGTGATCAGAATTTGTTTTTAATAAATTAACTTTGTTTTATATTTTGATTTCTGATTTTTCATTTAAAATCCTATCATTTAAATGTTTAATTTGTTCATTGAAAAATCTAATTAAATTGTATCATTACAAAGGTGTTCCAATATGGGCTTATTTAAATTTAATAATTAATCAAATATAGTGATTACTACAATATATATATATATATATATATATATATATATATATATATATGAAAAAATCATTCTGGGACTAGGTGAGGTTATGTTCGGTTAATTATTGTCACGACAACTACTTACAGTTGGATTGCAAGTTGACCGAACATAGCCTCACCTAGTCCCAGAGTGATTTTTTTTCATGATTTCCCGTATTTGAAGCAGGAACTGTGTTCTAGTGCTCCCGGTGCCCGTTACATTGGCCTAGAAATATTTATCCACTATTTACATATTGCACTTATTATGTATCCAGTCACACGCATTTCCTGCAATCACTCGGATCAGCAACGGAACTTTAATAATATTACACATAGCTTCATTACAGTCAGTCTCTTGGCCAGAATATTACATCTGCAATCTGGATTAGTTTATTTGCCAAACAGTTTGTGTCGGAAAAATTAGTGTCACTTCACTAATCCTTTTCCTTCCACCTTGCTGAGTTTGTTTTAATAACTATATCAGAAAATCCAAAAAAAAAATGTACTCTACGTGTCTGTCTGCGTAATTATTCTAATTCAATTGCTTAGAGACAATTCAATATTTACTTATGTGTCTGTAACAACCTTCTCATGTTTTCTAAACTCCTAAGGGAATACCAGATGGAATTGTTTTAGACCAGGTGGAACATATGCTTTTGTTGATTTTGAGTGTTGTACAGATATATTATATTTTTTAAAAAAAAACAAAAGCCTTTTTTACATTTATTTATTACAGAATTTTTGTCCTAAAATACAGGAATGCTTCATTAAGCTCTCAGTAGTGCCGTCTGTAAAGTATCTCTAAATAAATAAAGCGACTAATAAGATTCTATGGACACATCAACAGAATGAAACCAGATTAAAAAAAGAAATTAGTCGATTTCTATGAAAACAGGAGTAAAAAGCCCGAAACACACGATGTGAAATGGATTGTCCAAATTAGAACTGGCCTGAATTTCCAAACAGATCAAAAATTCAAACATGACAAGTTGAACAAGAAGGAAAACGATAAAAATAAGACTGGGGTAAACCTGAGAAAAACTGACACAAAGAAAGGTAAACCATACTCCGCCGTACTTTCGGTAGTCTTTATGGGCTTATTCGCAAGAGCATACAGCGTGCCTCAAAAGCAATAACCTATTTTAGTCTGTTGTTCTTTCTATTAAAACCCCCTAAAGCAGTTCGATTTATGTTAAGCATGTTTAAAAGTTATGTATGCATAGGATGTTCCAAAATTATCAACTCATTTTAGTAGAATAAAGAATTAGGGCATACGTTTGGAAAACATTTGTATTTATTGTGAAAAAAATTATATTATCATTTCAGTACATTATTTCTGAAACAACTATATTTAATTTTTGGAGATACTTTACAAACCTGCATAATATACATTTTTAAATAAAAAGTAATAACTGTATCTGTACAGCATTTACACTAAATTCTAAATTTACCCAAAAAAAACACTTTACTGTGCTATCATTTTTTTCTAGAGTGACATCCAGATATTGGTTCCAAATTTTGGAACCGAAAACTGGATTAGAAATAAAATAGGAAAAGAGAAGAAGAAAGATAAAAATAGGATGACACAAATAGTCGGTGACAAAATTGTCCGAAAAATAGACATGACTGAAAGCAATGTAATGGTAAGTAGCAAATTTTGATTTATACGTTATTCTACTGGTCGTCTATTGAAGACGTAGTAAAAAAAACGATAGGTTTGGAAAATTTTCTTTACAGATTAATAACACAGAAATACGAGAGGGGTAAACAAAGAAAATTACTCATCAAGGGAATTTTTACTGAAAATTTAAAAAATAATATAAAAATCGAGATATTTTAACATGTATTAGATATAATATTAGAATGAAATAAAATTAAATTGCGAAATGTAATACAAGAGAACTTTGTCGGAAAACTCTGAGGAAAAAGGAAACGATAATTCTGATATTATTCCCGAGGAAGAAATCGGAACCGGAATATAAATCTATTGATTCCTTTAATCCTCCAGCTGTAAAGATAGGAAAAGTCACCAACGTAATTACTTGCTCAAATAATAATAAGGAAGATAGTAAAATATGAAATATATAAATTAGAAAGAATATTAATTGAAAAATAATTCAATAAGAATAAAATTGCATAAGAAAATAGATAAACAAGGAAATTAATAGATGAGATAGTATGCACGATGAAAATGAATTGATGAAAAAATAAATAAAAGATGTAACCTATTTTTTTTGAAAAACTAGAAAAATACATGCATCAGAAAAAAAGAGTTACATAAATGTGAAAAATCGAAATATTTACGAAAATGTGTTGAAATGTAATTGAGAACTTTGTATTTATTTAATATACAATGTGAGAACAAATCAGATAAACCGGCAGTTATCAAAAATTTATGTCTAAAAAAGGAAAGGAAATTTAAGTAAATTTGAAATTAAAACTGAAATAAAAACGTTTCGACGCAGATTAGCGTCCTTTTCAAAGAGCAAATAGCTTAATGTGACTAAAGACTAAATTCAAATTTACTTAGGTTTCCCTTTTTAAGTTTGTGCTACAAAGGTCGTTTTAACATTATCCTTAAAATAATTCTGTTTGAAATTGATTGGCGGGTCAAAGTTGCCTTGATTGTCGACGTAAGCCATTGTTAATTAATTTGAATTCCCTCCATTTGGGTAGAGTGACACGAGGAGTGTTGATGCTGGTAATTACTCACTAGTATCGCGTAAGAATGTTCCGTGGGTGGGGATTTAATTTCCGCCAGCCGGCTAATTGGTCGCACTACGTTAAATGTCAATCAGGGACAATTACGCAAACCTATGGATGACGTCACACAGCATGGCGTTGCTATCCCTACACTCCCAGGTGGGAAGAAATAAAAAACTCACCATATTTATTTTCTTCTCTTTTTTCTTACCACATTTGTTTCTTATTCTCCTCCTTTATTTTTTAATCTTCAGCACTGCTTTCCAGTCTTTCATATTCTCTCACCTTATTTTTGCATCTTCACCTCCTATCTTTATTCAGCTTCCTCTTTCAATTTTTTTTCTATTCCTCTTTATATATTTATTTCTTATTCTCTCTCAATATCTCTGTCATTAACTTATCTCTCCTCTCTTTCACTCGTACTTCACTTTATTCTCTGCTCTCCAATTTCACTATACTGTTCTTTCTTCTTCCCCTTGTGCGTGCTTCTCTACACGACTCCTTTTTTTTCTTCGTTTCACGCTGCTCAATATCCATCACATGTTTTTTTTCTCCAAAGGAGATCTTGTATGTTGTCCTAGTTTCCGTGAATATCTCGTAATCACCTTTCTCTCTCTTCTCGTGTTCCTTAGAAGATATATTTTCTCAATTATCTCACACTTTTTTGTGTTTTGACTGTCTTATCCTGAGTCCCGTTATGTGGCTTTTCATCTACGAACGACCGTCATCTTATTTTTTTTAGTACCAAAACGCAACGCTTTCCTCTCCGCAGAATTATTAATATTTGAGCTCACAGTCAAACAGTAACGAAATTCCTGACGGACGACAAGATTGATGAAGCCGACTCGAGTTTCCTCAGCAACGAAATCCTTTTAATGTTGATTTATACACAAGAAAACGTATAATTAATTAATTCAAAATAATGTGGAAAAAATTACATGGTCTCAAAGTCCAATGCTGCTTAAAATTCCGCTCTAATTCATCTTCCTGTGAAGTCATCGACGTTATTCGTCCGCAATGGCCGTCACTGTCACATCAGTTTATTTGACCCTGGAACACAACAAATCCTGTAATCGTCCGTCTGTCAACTCGCGTTGATAATCATTGTTTGTCTCTTCACGATTCTCAATTGCCTTTCCCTCTTCTGAACCTTGATATATTTGCGACCGTAGTAAGTCACGTGTGCGTCCGTACACTGACACCTGATTCATCCCTCTCTCGTCCACAGTACGTGCGAAGCCGAAACGTTCCTCTACGTCCTCATCGCGACACTACACAGTAATTACGACGATGACTGCAGCATCCTTCCCACAAAATCGGCGCAGACTTTTCGACGTATATAAATATATATATATATACACATATATATATATATATATACATATATATATATATATACATATATATATACATATATATATACATATATATATATACATATATATATATACATATATATTGTAGTGAATAACATCGGTAAGTGGCCGCCCTTGTGTCCGCGGGCCTGAGAAGGAATACATTAAACGAACACGTGTGCCTGCCCGAGAGGCCCCAAGAAACCGCGGGTACGCGTCCCTTTTTTTTGCATCGTTTGGGGGGGGGGCGGAGTACGATTATATACTCCGAACCCGGGTGAAAGTGGACAAACGCAGGCAGACCGACAGATAGAGGACTGAAAGTGGAGTGAGAGAGGCGAGAGGGTGGAAAATTTGGCGAGCGGTAGCCAACAAAAGGTTTTGGAGAGACGTCCATCGCGGGGAGGCCAAATAAGGAGATCGTGTGCTGCTTACTACAAGACCAGTGATCCACTGCAAGTCGGCTGACGACACAAGTTAAAGTAAGCATCACTATTTCTGTAAAGTGCCTTCAAAAGTTGAATTTTTTTACACAGTACGGAAATAGGCTCTGTTCTTGAATAGCTACCGAGCCGCCCAATTACCCTGTTGAGAAGGAGGATTTTATAATATAGTAATAAAGTCTAAACATTACAATATATATATATATATATATATATATTGTAGTACCAATTAAACAGGCCATTAATTGTTTTAATATAATTAAATTGTTAGTGGTACGAATGCGTAAAGGCGACAATGAAGGCGGTTTTTTTCTTTGTTTAACAATGGAGACCGCGCGCATAGAGAAATGAGTATGCACTTGGAGAACGGCAGTCTTGAATCGGCGATGAAAGGTGAAGGAGTCTAAAATCTGCGTAAGAGAGATGAAACAGTTAAGTCGACGGGGAGATATAATAAAGTTCAGTTCACCTAGAGCAACAAACAGTAAAGTCTGCAGATATAAAGTACAACTGGCGAGATCCTGTATTTTTACATGAAAGCAAGCAAATATTTTACGGAGAGATTTACATAATAATTTGCACACGGTGAAGCAAATGGTTGCTTCACGCTGATAGAACAATTTTCGCATACAGGAGACCGGCATCCATTAGCTGAGCAAAGGGGGCGGCTCATCCGAGGTTCCAGATAGCAGAGGACATTGATTTTGTTCTAATTATAAAACCCAGTAGTGACCCTGATATATAGAGATCCGACGTATTTGATTGTAATGATATAAGAATTGTATTTTCATAAATGCCACGAATTAATATAAAAATTAAAGTATTTGTTGTTAACTGGATGAAATTCGGCGTGCAAAATAGATCTTATACAATGTAAATTTAACAACAGTAAATTTTTAAATGTAAATCAATTTTTGTTAATTGATTCATTAATTAACCCTAAGTAAGTGATTATTACATAAATGACTTCCTTAACTTGAGGCTAATTTAATTAAGTTTGTTTCCTTATTACAATATATAACCGTATCTTGCCTTAGTCGCGGACTAGTGAATTCATAGTCACATCCGTTGTGGCCGGACACACACAGCTTAGATATTACCTTTGTATTTTCCATTACACTCAACATTACACTAAACTGGGCCGCCATCGAATGGTCCCTTTTTTGCGATGAGAGGCTACCTAAGGTAAGGCTCCTCTAATGCGGGCCGGCCAAACAAATGTGTATGGAAGCATGGAAGCTGAAAGACGCTTCGTGTCCCAAATCACTAAATGAAAAAATGCAATATAAGTACAGACAATAGATTTGTGAAAACAATTTTAACTTCATGTTGGCAGTTGAAGGAAATAATTTTAAAGTACTTATGCGACAATGCGTAGTATTGGTCTAAAAAATATCATGAAAACTATTAACAAGAATCTGGGTCTGCTGTAAAAAAGCAGAAATTGAAATAAAAGTTATTTGGCAAAATTAATACCTGCTGAATATCAATTTCCGTAACTCCGTTGTAATTGAAAATAAATAATTTTTTAAGAAGTATTTAATCACTTTATTTAAACAATTAAAAGTATATTTTGTTTACCATACGTGATGTATTTTTTAATTCCATCTTTTATGATTATGAATTTAGCATAAATCGTTAAAATTCCCAAAAAATGAACAGAATCACCAAATTTTGAGTTTACCTAGCTATAGTTTAAGGAGCCTACTTGCCGGAATTTGCCTAAAAGTGATACAGTGTAGGTCGGGCTGTTGGTACTTGTCCCACGCCACTTGCCACGATGACTAGGATTTTCTGGAGGGGACTCTGCAGCCGGCCGGCTGTTCCAATGGGAACAACTTACAACCCAACTTCTGCGATCCCGGAGCGTAAAACCTCTCAAAACTGGCCCGGGTTCCACAGCTTGAGGGACGCTTCATTTATCCCCGGTTTCTATAGGTAGTTTCCTTTCTCAACTATATCGTTATGGTTATATAACCGTTTCATTTATTTTCGGTTTGATTTCACCTTAATTTCTGGTGGCAGTTTTCAATCAACACTGACTTGGCCGAGCTCTTGCGCTACTCGGTGACATCGAAACGTTGGATGTATCGCAGAAACAAACTAGGATAGACGAGAGAATTGTCGGACATGTTACAGAAAAAGTGTTTTCATATTTTTCTTGGAACTTTTCCAAGACACAGGGAGCGAGAGCACTTTCCAAGCAAGACGGCCGCCATTGTTACCACCCACCGCAAAGTCCATTCAGAGCGATAAGCATCGGAGGAGCTTTGGCCGCTTTCGCCATTGTCCATCGTAAAACTCGCTCATCTGCATCGCTTTTAGGAGGCCGATCAATCTCCCACGAGGCAGCTCACAGGGGTAGATCACCCGCTACCATTTACAGTAAATACCACACTTAATTATCTATTGTTGTTATTAAACAGTTATCCGATACAATCTGGTCCTTCATTCGTATTGGTTGCTAACGAAGGAGTATTTTTATACTTGTGATCTTGGCAGTGTCGTCAAAAATCTCGACTGTCCTCGTCGAGGCATGGAGAAGAAAATTCTGCGTCCCAGTAATCGGAAGTGACGTGAGACAAGTACCGCGAGTCCGACCTTTGTTTATGCCCCACATTTAGGCGAAATCCGCCGGTTAGGATCCTTAAACAATAGTCCCAGTGGTCCCCTAGTGAAGCCTTGCCTACCTTACGCATCCCCGCTTTCTATCCTTTCCTATTCTATTATATTATAGGAAAATGACGACAACGTGGATTACCCTCAGATAGCCCGATACTGCCAAAAAAAACATCTTAACCTTTCCATTCTTGATGCTGTGGCCTTAAGATGCTGTAAAGGGAATAAATGATATGTCATTAGTTCAATCCCCGACACGCTCACTCTGAAAGATCACATTGGCCGGCCTCAGGGTTCATAAAGGCAAAGAGCTCGTGTCACCACGGTATTTACTAAAATGTTGTTGGCGTGGAGGAATCTCAACCAACAGATACCACTTACAACCCATAACAAACGCTGTGAGGTTAAAATAATGTGAAAGCCACCGATAATGGCGTCTAATAAATTACAAGGCTCGCTGAGTCACTCTCGATGCATTGGAGTGAAATACTGACACGGGATATTAAAGAGAATGAGAAATTGACGTAGATTAGCCTCGAATCCACAGTGGTGGTCGGTTACGTTGACGTAGGGACACTAAAAGTAAAGCTTCCAATGTCAAGTCCTGTGGGGTTAATTAGTAAACATGACCGAGAGATTAAGGGTGGTAGTAGGAATAAATATCCAGGTTATATAAAATGGCGAGTGAGAAAACAGAGCACGTTGACTTGATTCTGTTACAGTCACTATCGGCCTCAGCCTGTGTACACACAGAGAGCTACAGTGTCGGGTCACGAGGAGCGAGGACGCGTGTCCTGGAGGATCGTGTGACAGGGGGCGAACGCTCAAGCAATCCCTGGTAATTAATTGGCAACTGCGACGCTGACCGCTAATTGGCCAAGGTTCACGGCACCTCAGAGTGACGTCACAACTGGCCACATTAAGGTGACACGGGAGAGCGGCCATTGCTCTGGGGACGACCGCCGCAAAGTCTGGATCTTTCCAATGGAACAGTCACTGTCCGATCATGTCCCCTAGTAGTGACGTCACGAGGAAACACTTCCGTCGGAGATTGGACGCGACTCTCGGTCCCAGTCTGTTTCCCTGACGACCAACAAAGATTTCAACTGTTTGAAACATTGGACTCTGTTGTTCCTCCTAGACCAGACTCCGGGCATAATCAAAACCGCACTTAAAACTTATATTTTAAAACGAACGTCGATGAGCAACTTGTATTCATTTTCTTAAAAAAATTTCCTGTATTCTAGTTAAAAAACAAGAATTTCACTTTAAAGATGTTTTACCGTGACACGACAAGGGAATCAATGACGCATATTTAATTACCACTTAACATAATTTTTCTTATTCCAAAAACAAAATTAACATCTCTCATTAATTTTGATTAAGAAATACGTTTTTGAATAATATAAATTCTGTCAATTGGTCCTTAAAAAAATTTAAACGGACGTTAAAAAGCGATATTAAGGGAATATTAATAAAATCATGGCATAGTAAGGAGAATAAACTCAACGGGAAAAGCAGAAGAGAGAAAAGTAGAAGGAAAATACAGACGAATAAGAAATTGAAACAAGGTGAAATAGCAGACCAAAGGAAAGGAAATTCGATAAAATGAGCAAGAGAAGATGGGCATATTTAAGGAAGATTTGTAATATAGTAACCACTTTCGTTCTTCTCTTTTGGGGAAAACATCATCACATATAGATAAATGCGATACAGTACAAACTGAAATATTAGAGACATGAATAAAACACATACGAAATAATCTAGCCAAATCTAACTTTAAAATCAGTTTTTAATTATAATAAGATGTATTTAACGACAGCCTGCTCGTGTTTTCAGGGAGCGAGAGTGTCGCGGACCTACTCAGTCCAGTCACGGCAGAGCCTACAATGTCTATTCTGGGCCCAGGTCACTTCAGGAGTCAGGGGAATAAACACCTCGAAGACTCTGGCCGATGTAAACAAAAAGGAACGTTCTCATACCTTTAGACCCCGTGAGCACTCAAGGCACCTCCCGAACCACCTTCCCTGAATAACATCTACAATCCTACCCCAAAATTTCCCTACATATCAAGCCAACTCTACAACCAACCAAAACACATCCCAACTCTCTCAGAGCTACACCAATAAGGAACAAAAGGCAGGAAGGTCAATGGACCTTTCATCTGTTTCAAGTGACCCTGTTAAAAAATTTTTACTCATTTTCATTAACTCAACTGTAAAACCTACGGATTAAATCATAAAGAATAAATACACAAAAAAAATACATGACGACACGTTTGTTTACATAAACAAAACCGGCGGGAAACAAAAAGCTGTCATCCCGCGCGATCTGGGATTTTCTTCTTGTAACGTGAGCTGAATAAAATAATTTAAAGCGGCGAGTAAGGTCAGAGAAAGATTGGATACAAAATACACTGAAAAGTCGGAGAATTACGTGTACAGCGAGATGAGGGATAGAAAAATTAAATACGACGCTTCGTCGTAAAGAAATAAATTTCTTCGTGACGATATTGAAGTTATATTTGAATTCAAAACAAATGTCAAAATATTCAATTCAAAGGCTCCGAAACAAATGCATCTTTAATATAAATGGCAATGCCCGGACAATAATCATCTATAGATAAAGTTGGGCAAAATACACCAATAAGTTATTTAGTTTATAAATAAATAAGTATAATGGCCAAACAGTCAGGCAAGGTTGAATAAAATGTCACTATGTTTTGTCCTTAATATCGGGACTTCATCAGGTGAGCAATAAAAACAAGATGAGACCTTAATGGTTGACCAATAATGTAATGTAAAATATCTTGAATGCTCCGATAGTAAATATCCAAGAAAACATTTCATCCTGGTGTAGAAAAAAATTGTTACTTGAAAGTATATAAAAGAATTGAAAACTTACAATTTGATTCTTCGGACTTCACGAATTTTCACTTAAAACAATTTTATAGTAGGCCTACATATTTTTAATAGATTTTAAGAAGCGCGGTAAAACTTTGAAGTCTTTGCACTATGCAGTCAGCGACATTATCACAACATTCAAGATCTTTGAAGGCATTTTATATTTCAATATTAATCAATCGTTAAGGTCTTCTCGTCTCGTTTTTACTATTCACGTGTCCAAGTCCGTAATTACGAACGAAAAGTAGTGATATATTACGAAACCTTGCCCGACTGTGGGGCCATTACATTTATATCATTACAGTCATTATGTTGTTAATGTGTCGAGTTTCTGTGCGGCAAAGATCACACTTTCTTGGTTAGTGTGTAGTCTCTGCTGCGACGGTCATCACAAGGTAAACAATTCAAGTGTCAATCCGGGTCAAACAAATATAAACTCCTTTCTCCCGCCCTATTCGGCTCTGTGTCGCGATCGGCCTTCCTCGTGTAGTCGTTGAAAACAGCCGCCCGTTGCGTAACACCTTCATCGATTTAAAGTTGTCGGTCGGCGCCCACATCAAACAGCTGCGATCTATATATATAACAGGTGGACGAGACACGCCCCCTCGCGCAACGTCAGCTGTCATTTGACCGTTTACCTGAGGACGCCTCCCCGGCGAATATGGTGGTGGGATGCACATGGCCATCCTTGTGCAGGAGAACGTGGTTCAGTTCCGTCACACTGTAACACTTGTCCCTGTAGCCGCCGTGGAGGGCGTTCTTGAAGCACTTTGCGCACTGGTAGCAGAGCGCCCATGCGTGTTGTTCGTTTATGGGGGCGTTGAATGATATCAGGATATCCAGCAGAGAAACACAACCGTTCGCGTCCAACTGACACTTGGGAGTGACTTTGACGTCGGCGGCCATCTCCCCTCGCCGGCGCCGCAGATACTGGCCGGACCGGGCCGTGAGGATCCCGGCAGTTGCCACGCGCGGCGCATGCGCGACGCTGCCAACCCGACGCGCCGACAACTCAGGGTCGCTACACGTCATCAGGCGTCCTCACATTCCCTGACACACGCACACACACGTACGTACACACTTCAAGGTACCGGAAACTAACCCGCACCCTTTACGGTCCAGGATCTGACAACTCCGTCACAAGGCGTCGTCGACAATGTTGGCCGCACTGACAACGTGTCGTCTGCTAATCTCGGAGGGAAAGATTATGCAGCAAAGTCGTTCCCGGTCTTAACTCTTATTACTTTGTGTTTAAGTATTGTACTTTGCCTTCGTTATAAAAAAAGGGCTGGACCGAACCCAGTAGACCCTCTCCTGAATGAATGTTCACCTTAAAGATGGCACATTAGCAGTGTCTAGACGTAACTTTTCTTAATACAAACATTTCCGAGTTTATTTCTTAGTTTTTTACTTCTGTACTTATCGTTACGTACATTTAATTATTCTAATCATTTTACCTGCAAATTCACCTTCAATACGATCAACCGGAAACCGCGAACATTCGTACTCCAATTGACAACAAGAATGTATCTATAAAAATAGTGTTAAAGTTTATTGCCGTTTATCCAGTGTCACAATGGTGAGTCAATGTTTGTGGCGCTACATGTGATAAAATATTGCAGATGTACTGAGAAAACTAAAAAGTAAAGGCGTTCTAACGTTGGGAAACATCCAAACTTGGATTCCTCTCACAGGCAGTGTTGCTGCTGGAACGTTGAGTTAACTCATTTTCTATTAATCAAGGTATAAGGATTTACAAAAATACTCTTTTCGGGGATAAAAACAGGAAATTGATAAGTTGTAATTGAGATTTCAGGATGAAATATACACATACAAAAAGGATTTTGGGTCCAATTGTTTATAGAATATAATTTAAATATATACACTTAATTTACCATCCATAAAAATAGTAGATATAGGTCACAAAATCCAAGGCGTTTGCAATTCCTGTTCAGTGGAACTGAATATTAAGTTAACATATATTTTCAGTATTTTCTTCACCCCAGAGATTCAAGCACTCAAAATTATTCTACCACGCACCAGAATTCCTGTGTAACTCTACAGTTGATTTCTACCTAAACATCATCTTAGGTATATATATTTTTAGTGTTTTTAAACATTCAACATTGCTTTTCTTGTAGACCAAGACACTTAGTCTCTCGGCCTTTGCACATGACGTGACCCTCTCCACCAAAATAAGAAATTCCCAATTAACAGAACAAGTATCTATGTATATACACATTCTGGCATGTGTTTGTGAAGTCTGGAAATGTGAAATAAATTAGAAAACTGTCAAACAAAAGTTTATGTAAAACTGTTTTATTTATAGCTTCGTTGGTGCTTACATATACAACTTCCATTACAAACGTACAGGTATTGATTGATGTGTAACCTTTCCTTATAAAGAGAGTACGCAGACTTGATTTCATTAACAGGCACCTTTGGGTAAAACTGCAAGGTGACTGCATTGTGTTTGAGGAGCTGATACAAATAGTGTTCTGCTTCACTGGCAGACAAAACCTTTACAAAATTCCACCTTCCACCACAATTTACTTTACTTTAAAAACATTTCATCTTTAAAATTGAGATAATTTTCACCAAACAGTGAAAATAGATCAGAATAGTTTAGAAAATACTGTGAACATATATGGGGTGTTACATAATTAATATTAAGCTGACTATAATGTTAAGACAACAAATTACACATAAACTGTGAAGTTCAGATGAAGACGTTAGAATAATATCAAGCAAATATGGTGGTCAAAATGAGGAAAAGGTCATAAATCAAAAAGTGTTCAAGGAAAAGAAATGGACATTTAAATGAAGAGATGCTAATGAAGCGGACTAGATGTTTTAGGAATATGTTACTTAAAAAGAACTCATATTTATCAAAAATAATTTAACACATGACCTTCCCAAGCCAATATAAATATTAAGTTCTTTTGAGAGGCCACAGAGGATCCAACCGGCTCAGAGGGTCATCGTCAGCACCTTTGTCGAGCTCCAGGTTTGACCCTGTATTTTTCGTGAAGTGTTCCCGAGTGTACCTTTTCCTTGATTTGGTCTGTCGGGAATCCGGTCGCAGATGGAAGTTTGTGGCTTCCACGATTGACAGAGTCGTGAGTAGAGACGAATTTTGGGTTGGAAGTGGTGAAGTGCAGTTCGAGGAACCACAAGAACTTCCAACACTGTCACTTCTGCTCAGGCTGTGAGGAATGTGCACTTCGCTAGAATCTGTACTCTCTTGGAATTCTTGATTTTTGTCTATGCCATCTGGTTCTTTCCTCTCTTGAGATTCACTATGCTTGCTTGTTGCATCTAAAATACAAAATACTTCACATGTAAACATTTCTTCCAGAACATTTCAAGGTAACGTAATAAACGGCAATTGTTAATATCAGGAAAATTAAAATATGAATAAGTGTTTCTATTTATTTATTTGTGGGGAGGAAATATGAGAATATTAGTAGAAAAAATAAAATGTTTTTCATGGACGTTGTGTAAGGTCTAATTTATGTTCATTATACTTAAATTCATAATTCTGTTGTCAACTGTTAAATTTATGAGGAGTTTTGAACATTTTTATTTTAACTGGAACTTTAAAAATATTCTACAACATCGCTTGTTTTCCTGTTTTTGCTTCTAAACAAAATTGTAACACCCAAAGAGGTCCCAAATGGTGTGATGAAACATTGTGTGGTTTCTCTTTACTTAAATTTTTTATTAAATAATAAATGCAAGTTTTGTCAAAAAAACTCATTGATTAAAGTTTTTCCTGGCATAAATCATTATATTTACAAAACTTTTGCTGAATGGTCAAACTTATACATAACAAACAACTTTGTTACACTTGTGTCACAAGATTTAAAATCCTAAAGTTACTCATTTCATGGCAATAATAATAAAGATTAGAGAATGTTTAATTAACTTAAAATCCTACATTACAGTGTCATTACAGGATGTATTAACGTGCAACTAACTTGAATATGTGAACAAGAAAAACTTTATTATGAGAAGAAAAATGTGCATAAACTTGGAGAATATTATCCCAAATTTTGACCAAGAAAACAAATTAATAGATTAATTCTCCAACTAATAGAACCAATCTGAGGGATATATTTAATTTTTAAAGGTAATAGTGTCACATCAACAGATCCATGCAACAATCACCTGCTACAAATACCGTGAACTGAAACATGCAGAAAGTTGTGCAATCACATATGCCAAAAATATAAGAAACACATTTACTATTCAACTATGGGTTCTTCATTGGGGCTTATAAAATTTCCAAGTAGTTCACATCCATCATAAAATTGATTATGATTAGTTACAACAAAATTATTAACAAGGACAGAATAATGTGAAATTATGCAAACCTAAGATAACATTTATTCTACTGTGAGTAGATCGATTTAATGTTAAAATGTCTCACAAAATTTCACATATGACAATGACAGGAGAGAGTTGTTTCACACCAAAATATAAAGCAAAAACATTAAGAGCAAAGTTAAATTACTTGTAGTTATGAATTCAAAAATTATTTTTTGTTTAATATTTATATCAGAAATTTTAAGTTGGCAATATTTATAAATGCACAACGCTAATCTATGTTAATTATAACTCAAGACATTTCATTTATTTGTACTTTTAAAGTGCTAATTCTACAAATTAAACCCACTACACTAATCTGTACAGGAAGCATTTGAAGCAAAAAATAAAAACAACCAAGTATGAGGAAAGAAAGTTCAAGCAACAGAGTGAAAGCTACCTAACCCCATTTTCTCGAGCCCCGACTGCAGTTGGCTGAGGGCTGCAGGCGGCCCCAACAGGAAATCTTCGGAGGGATGGCGGGTATGACTTTTCCCCCCTCGGCTTCGCTTGTCTTCAAATGTGGACCGACTAGTCAGGATACCACCTGAGACAGTAACGTTTCAGTTAACCACTCGCTTCGTCAATGCGTTACGCCATGCTACAATTTTATAATGGATAAAAAATGTATCCGAGCCATTATAGAAATAAACGTGGTGACACTGAATTTAATAGTTCATCTGAATAATTAAAAATTTTGGTAGAAGACGTGACAAATATTGTTGATGTAAATTTTTATTATAAAAAAGTGTGCACGTGGTACATTAAATTATTATTAGGCAACAAAATATTAGTCTGGAATCTAAGTATAATATATTAATTATGTGTACTGAATTTTTGAGCATTGATCCAAGTCTGTTAAAATTCATTTCTTTAAAAATAGAAACGTTTCAGCCTTGAAGAAGGAATGTTAAATACTAAACATAGACACTGTATTTGCAGTTACTCTCAAATAGTAAATGAAAGTTACGTCCTAGATGCAAGATGGTTATCCAACTCACAAGAAAAATATATCTTTACTATTCACAACACACTACGACTATTTTCAAGAAGTTTCAGATTAGGAAGATGTGATCTGGGCATGGTTAAAGCAGCTATCTAAATGGGTTTAAGGATTTAGCATGTTAAATTATCTAAATTTAAGAGGAAAACTCTTTAAGGTTGTGCACAGACACCAGAGTACCTTGCTGTCTACAACTGAAGTGCCTTAAATGACTTTTTTAAACAGGGAGAAATATGGAAGATCCACGGCCCAATCATGGTAGAAATACTACCGCTAACTGATAATTATCGTAAACTGTCACAGAACTGCCACAATATTAACTGTTCATTTCACATAATAATTACAAACGGAGGCAGCTAGCTCTCTTTCTGCCAAAGAGCAACAAGCAGATTCAAGAGGCAAAGCTGAGAATATTCAGCCAAATTTTTATATAATGTCTTAGACTTTAAAATTATCTTCAATAATAACATAAAAGTTTTAAAAAGTATGTAGCACTACAATATTAATATGATTAAATGACAGGTGCTGCTCACGTTTCATTAGTAAATCCTGAGCATAGTACAAAACAGCTTGGTATGCAAACTTCAGGTGCTCCCTGTCTCTAAGAGATCCTTTTCGGTAGGTACTCATGGTGGCAGTGGCAGTCACAATATCCAGAAGCCCCTTCCCCGCCTGTATCTCACAAATGGCAGCAATCACAATGCAGAAGAGACCAGTCCGACCAACTCCTGACAGACAGTGGGCCACTACTGGGTGGTTCAGGCTTCGTTGTTGCTTGTACAGGCTGAGGACCTCCGAAACAAAACTCAGGAAAGGTCCCGGAGAAGCCGGAAATGAACTGCAAACGGAAGAAACAAACTTGATAATATTCTTCATTCCGACATATATTTTGTGATAACTCGTGATACTGAAAACACAGTTAATGAAATGTAAACTAACACATCGATTAAAATTGTTGGGTGCAACACAGGACTCTAAATATAATTATTGTAATTAGGAAAAAATAAAATTATTGAGAAAAACTTGGTTTATATTATATTATATTAACTTTGCTGTTCAAACACCGGTAAACAACACAGTTACAATAAGTAATTAGAATGTGGATACACATATTTTATATTATGGCATGAAAATACTATCAAGAATAATACATTAAATTATAAAATATTGAAGCAATCTTGTGTATCATACCTGCCAGGCCAGGCTGTGAACTGTAGTTGAACGACCACCCTCGTGATTCTGGTGTCAGCCACACTGACTGATATTATCCTCTCGATCCAATTGGGACGAATGTTGGTGCTTTGTAATTGCAACTTCATTTTACCCATCACCAGTTCACTGCCCTTTTCCGTGGGCCAATATATTTGATTTTGCAACTGAAATGTTATACAAATAATACTTAAGTGCTGAACTAAAATATTTGGATAATTACTAGTTAATATAAAGTTTCCCAGAAATAATTGAGCAAATTATTCTTACAAATATTTAATAAACTTTGGCATTTACTATTGATTTAAAAACTTTCACAGGTAACAAATTTAAAAATATTGATAATACTGAAAATTGTGCAGCAACATTTTTTTGTGTATTTTTTTAAAAGAAACAAAGATTGTTAACGACAATACTCAACAACCAATAAAATGCTGTACTTTTACCTCACTGTCGCTAAGCAAGCATGCAATCACTTCGACTTGTCGTTCCCACACCATTGTCCAAAAGTCTGTGTAAGTGGATTGCAAAGGTGCCTGTGTCACAATCAGAGGTAGTGAATGTGGAGTCAAATCCTGAAAGTACAGGAAGTCTGCAATTATCATGGAATGTGGCATTAATATTACCTTTATAAAAATTTTCACTGAATATTTGTCTAACAAAAATTAGGTATATATATTAATCATATTAAAACACAAGCTGTTATGCATATTCAAAGGTGTAATGTTAAAATACTAAGATCAATTTATAAAAAAAACTGAAGTTCCAAATATAATTTTGAAATTATTTTATCAGATCACTTATAGAACCCAGATTTTATTTGTTATGGTCATAAGTGGCGAGTAATGAAATCAGAATAAAGTCAAACATTCGTTTAGATATTTTAACTTAGTTATTTTAAAAATGGTGACATGCAACTTCAATAGTCGCTAGACATATATGGTTATTTTACACATGTTGTATTCAAATGATAAAAGCATATACCTTAATGAAAGAAGCATTAATATAATCATCTTTAGTAGAAGGCAATTCAACTCTTGCATGGTCATACGGCAGGATATCCGCAAAACGGTTTTTCATTGGGTAACACCTCGCAACCGATATGCTTCTTTTGTGAGCATCTTTTTCCTGTACATAAGATTTAATTTGATTAGAACAAAACAATCAAATTTTTGACAAGAAACATGATATATAACACAATACCTGTAATTCCAGCAATTCTTTCCACTTTATATCTAACGGTGTGGGGCCATTTAAGGTTTTTGTCGTGAGACCATCCACAAATTTCTCAAATTTTTCAACTTCTTGAACAAACTGATTTAAAGTTTCAGTGTCAGCATAAGGATCTTTCCCAACAATCTTTGGTGTTTGCCTACCTTCTTCAGTGCTAATTTCTAGAACCTGAAATGTTCAGAACATTAATTAGTACAACAATACATTGTAAATGGACTAAAGAAGAAACAATTATGTAAATCAATATGCTATGTGCATATACGTTATAAAAACAGTATTAATTTCAAATCTTTAGATACTGAATTTTTATTTACCTCCAACTTTAAAGCTGTGCTTTCATCAGCTGTAGCATTCACAGGAGTTTCCTTAGGTTCTACATTCGTACTTTTAGGAGGATCTGAAACTGGAACGTTTGGAACCACATCACGTTTCTTAGGAGATTGGTATTCGATAGACTGCTGTATTTTTGGTTCAGATTCCTTTTGTATGTCATGTTTTACTGGTGCTTCCTTTTTTGGAGAAGAGGTTGATTGCTGTGGAATAAGTGGCTGCTGATTTATAGAAAAATCCAGACCTGCCAGCAAGTCGATATTAGATTCCTGTTCCGCTCCGTTTCCCTCAGATGAGCTAGAAGTGGCGCTTTGCCGACTGTAGGTGGTGGAGGTGTTGGAATTCACACCCTGAGCTTGCATGTATGTCATAGGACTCGCAACTTGTTGTTGTTGTGTTGTTGTTGTTATTGTTGCCTGTTGGTTTAAGTGCAAAGGACTTGCAGGAGGTGTAGCTAAATTAGATTCAGTCATATATTGATAACCATATGGATAATTATAATATGAAACCTGATTGTAATTTGAAGTTTGGCTCCCATCAGTTCCATATTGGGTAGCAAAAGTCTGACCTTCGACAGATGTCTGAGATGAATTTGTTTGGGAAGTGGGAAACTGGCCTGCGCTGGTGTAAGAGGAAACTCCAGCTCCTTGCATATATTGAAATCCTTTTGAGTAACTTTCACTATTATTTTGGGAATAGGTTGGCTGATAAGCAGAAACATTGGGGTTTGAGGTCTGTTGAGATAGAGCCACGTTAAAATGTTTTACCCCAGCTACTGTCGAAGAAACTACCACTGGCACAGGTGAATTCTGATTATAGTACATTTGCATGGAACCCGCAGAGTAATTAGCGTTTGATGGATCATAGGTTCCAATGTTTGTGGGTTGCCACGAAGTATTTTGATGTGGTTCAGTTGTAACTGGAAGTGTTCCAGGATAATTATAGTGACCGCCAGCAGAATAAGTTGCACCGTACTGATACATTGAATTATTTTCGCTGCTGTAAGGTGAGAATGTATTAGACTGTTTATTTTGCTCTGTAGAGTTTGACGGAGGAAAAGAAAGAGGATTTGAGTGTTGTGTTGAAGGTGTGTAAGGCTGTTGTGAGCCAGTATATAGTGCGGCCTGCTGAGGTGATACAACAAAAGCATTAACTTGTGATGGCACCGTTTGGGAAATACTAGATACATAACTCTGCTCAGGTTTGGAGAGTCCTTGAGCACCACTTGTAGCACAATCTTGATGCACAGGCGCATAGTTATACTGTTGTTTCTCCTCCGGGACATACTGTTGTTGTACACCCATAGCATTCGGCATAGTTACAGAGGTGTTGACTGCACCTGACACAGGATCTGTATTATCAATTGGAATGTTTGGCTTAACAGAAGTATTTAGTGGAATGTATGAACCATTTTGTTGAACAGCTGGTATATTTTGCTGAACAGGTGGTACATTTTGTTGGACAGGTTGCATGCCATGCTGACTGTGGGAAATATTATACTGCATATGGTTTGATGCATAAACCTGATAATTTGCAGAGTTAGGAATGTAAGAAGTCTGATGTGTGGCAGGGTATGTTGCAGTCATAGTACTATGAGTAGGAGCCACATTGTGTGTGTCATATTTTTGCTGTTGATACTGTCCACCATAAGTATGTTCTGTATAAGGATTTTGAGGGTAGCTAGGCATATTGTACTCATAGCTCGTAGATGGTGCTACATATGTCGGGTATGATGCAGAAGAATATGCTGCATGGTTTTTATAGGATCCAGAGTCTTGTAAATCCTGCTGAGGCTGTTGAAGTTCTTGTTTGCTGTATGTTTGAGATCCAGATTTTTCTCCTGTGCCTTCAGAGCCCACAGGAGCTGGTCGTATGGCAGGAATACCATACCCAAAATCACTTCTCATAGTTGGATCTGGATAATTGGCAGAGGCCTGTGATCCTATTCCAGCAGTTTGATTAAAATCAGGACTATAAAAACTTGTTGCAGATTGACCTACCACATAACCACTTAATCCTGGAGTGGCATTCCTTTTCATGGACAGGAGATAGTCTTTTAATTTAGGACCACTGGATTCAGGAATCGTGTTTTCTACCGTCTTTTCTCTATTGAGAAACAGTTTCTTATTATTTTTGGCCAGTATCTGTTCCCTTTCTTCATCTTGCACCTTACATGTGCCTTTAACTCTCTGCAACAATTTAGATACATTAGTTTCCAATTTCCGATAAAACTCTAACCCTTTATTCGCTTTTGCAATAAGGTCATCATATGCATCGTAAGAAGAGATCAAGGCGGTTATAGTAGCTTCACGTTTACGTGCAATCTCGTTTGTAGATTTGATAATTTCAGCATAGCGAGCATATGCATCAGTCAGTGCTTTCAAAATATTATCTTGAGCAGCCAGATTTTGTTCAATCACCGTAACCTGAAATTATAAAAATAAAGTTCTCATAAGAGCTGATGGTTTATCAGGATAATAAATTCACATCAGGTCATGGTAGTAACAGGCACCAACCTGCCCTGTGATTTGTTTAAAAAAATTACAGATAATACTGCTTGCAAAACAATTTTGAACTTACATATCTCTGATGTTTCTGTAGTTCTTGGTTGAAAATAGTTTCAAGCGATTCCCCAGTTCGGGTAGTCAGTTGCCTCGTAATATCATCCTGACAAGTGCTTTCTGTGAGTTGAGATTTTAACATTGCTCGCTGCTTTGACATTTCTTCTACTTTGTCCACTAAATGCTTAACTTCATGAGCAGTTTCTTGCTCTTCTGCACCTTAAGAGATAAGAATATTACACATATCAGTATTTATGATATACAACTAATATGAGTTTGCCGACTTTTAATTGATTAATCTGTATGAATGGTATATATGGTAACTATTTAAAAATAAACTTACTAGATAAAGCACTGACAGTAGGTATTTGCTTTATAAGTTCTCTTATAGGTAATGACAGTATTCTTAGGTTGGCAATATGCAATGTCATGGCTTTGTGTAGTGTCTGGTTAGATTCTGAAGCTTTGGCATGAGCTTCTTGATATTTGTTAGCTTCACGGGTCAAGTCAGTGGCAACAATTGAAGGTGGTCTTTTCCCCATAATTTCTTGGTATGCTTTCTCTTTCTCTTCTTCAGCCTAAACCAAACATTTTTTTTTACACAATGATGCAAGACACTTATTTAAGCCCTACAAGTATATATTAGGAACCATTCCTAGTAGATAATTTAAAATTATGTAGAGAAGCCAACAAATTGATTTGTGAAGAGAGAAAGAAGGAGAGACACAAAGAAAGCCGTAGAATAAATTATTTTCTTATACATACTCAAATTCTTGGTTGTATTTTATACAGAGAAAATCCCCGTATAATTGGAAAATAATTTATATTTAAATATACGGATACAAGAAACACAGTATTACCTCAAGCAATTCTTTAATGTCAGTAAGCATTCCTTCTACAACCTGGTAAGTATCGGTCAACTTGCTCATTGAATCAATAAGAGTTTGTATGACTTCTGGTTTAGCATTAAGAGCAGCACATCTTTCCACTAATTCCTATAAAGCAAATTCAAATTTAATAATAAGTGTTTTTTACATTACTATATTGTGAATATATGTTATCCAACATCATGAATGCAGCATACCTGTGGTACAGGTTCACTTTCTGAATTCAAATGTATATGTAAGTAGTCTAGTTTGAGGCAGTTCATGAAGACAGACAGCTCCTGATTTTTCTCATCAACCAAGGTTCCTACTTTCCGCAGCAACTTTGCCTTCTCTTCACTAAAATAATTTTTACAATTTTCATAAAATTATTAGTATTTAAAGTTCAAGCTTGTAAAAAGTATTAAAATATATATAAATTGAAAATTTAAATTTTAGATGAAAATATAAATTTAGATAATATGAAAATATTGATATAGAAGTACCTGTAGAGAGAGGAGTCCTCATGTGCTTTCATGGGGACCAGCCTGGCAAAAATATCTGTGCCCGCTACATCTGGGTCATTTACGTTGAACTGAATCCCTTTAACTAGTGAGGCGCCTTTAATATTTGGCAAAGCATCTCTATCCGGTACTTCTTCATGATATATAAATTCATTTTCATTCTTTGCAGCCTTCTTTTTACCTTCAACTACATCATTTGTAAATGTCAGCGCTTCATTAATGACCTGAAGATTTGAAATAAATTATTTTAATTACTCTGATAATATTTATCATTGAATTGGATGATAGACGGATTTGTCTGTGTACATATTAAGTATAGTTATAATTTATTTGGGGGGAGGGGGGAATTATAGAAATATGTAAAGTGCCAATATAACAATCAGAAAAAGGCTTAAATTACCTCAATATTTTCCATTCCTTTCGACAATTTTACTGCTTCTTCAAGTTTCTCAGCTGCTGCTTGATAAAATGCAACTCTTTCCCCCATCTTTTGTTGTTCTTCAGCTTGCTGGCCTTGGTACAGTAGTGATATGCAACTATGATAAGCAATTTTGAATTTGACATAGCGTTTCCAACTCTGAAATATATTTATATTACACATATTTAATAAATTAATTTAACAATAAACTAAATATTTGTAAAATACAACTGAATATAAAAATTTTAAGAAAAATATTTTGAAAAATTGCAGTTTTTCCCATTTCATTATTAACTAATTGCATTCTACCAGTGGCATCCATGAGGATGTTACAAAGCACATTCAAGCATAAAAAAATAAATGAAGGCAAACCTTATATAATTTTGATCCAACAGTTTCGGAAACAATACAATCGTCAGTTCCTCCTTGTTCCAGAGTTTTCCATGCCAGATTGTAGTAGTCAACTATCTGCACAGCAACTTTTGCTGAAATAAATTAATGCCAGAATGAAGTATAACAGTTACAAAAATTACAACCATAAATTAACAATTGCCACGACTTATATGTCTTTATTCATTTATATTATTAACACTGATAAATATGTATATAAAAGTGCATCTTTATTACATTAATTAACAAAACAATTCATAAAGTATGTTTACTCAGACAATATGAATATGACTGTCTCTAGGCTGAATATTTGTCTACACCAACATAAGTATTTTGACTCATACTGTATAGCTGAATGTTACTTTTCCCAGATGATGAACAGTTTCTTTTATGTTTGAAACATTGAAGTAATCTCTACTTTCACTCTATATTATCAGTCACTGTCACCTTTGTTCAATAAACCTAATTCGTCTAGTTTATCTTGCTTGCATCTTTCTGCCATTTTTAACTTTTTGGTTCTCTCTCTACCATGTCTCCCCCTTTTTCCTTAATTCTTCCTCTTTTTTCTGGTCCTTCTTCCTTGTTTACTCAGGCAATGGAATACCCAATCAGTACTTATAACAATTTATAAATTTAGATTGTTGAATAAAATCGAAATTACTTCAAAGGTTTTGATTTGAGCAGAAACAGACTAACCAATAATTGTTGACTTTCTGTTGTCCATCATACTCTTCTCCAGAATGCATTCTTGTGCCTGCGCAAGTGAAAGGCGGTACATGAACTGCATTACTTCAGGTCCAAGATCAACTCCCGGAGGCTGTGGGTTGCTGTCTTTCAGATGCTGGAAACATTTATTTAATATCAATTAATATTAGGATAATTATTCGACAGGGTGTCCCAAAAGTTTCCATACATAGGAAACTGTCGACAAACACATACAAGCACAGCTTGGGTTATACATCTAATAGAGTTGGTGACATGTTCCATCATATGATTCATTTCTGTATCTTTTCTTGATTTACTGTTATTAAAATTCCCTCAGATATATGCCAGCAGAAAATTAGAAAACTTATGAGACACCCAGTACTTAAGATTCTACTAAGAAAATATGCTGTAAGATCATAGGAAAGATATACACAAAATGTGGTGTGCATATTTAAGAAGGAAGATTCTGGAATTTCTGCTGTAACAAAAAACATTTATCGTTTCCATGTTACCTGAATCTCTCAAAAACTGTTCACCTGATTACATTTAGCAAAATTTGTTTTATTATTTTGTTTGCTTGTGAAACAATTAATCCATAAACAAGGAAATATAGCTCTTATATTTTATTACAGAGCCCTTAAGTTGAATACAATGAATATAACATAATATTTAGTGGCATTTTCAATTATCATCATGTATTTTTCTTATTTAATTCTTATAGTGATTAATTTCAATAAATGAAAATATTCTGGCATATTACAGATGAATAATTTATAAATTACTAACCTGAAATGCCCAAGCCGCACACTGAAAATGAGTGCAGGACATCTTCATGCCATCAGCAGTGACTCGACTGTCTGAAGCTCCAAGTTGCGAATGAAGAGCACCGATGTTATAAAGCACAGCAACCATCTCAAAGGTAATGTCGGCAAGTGTGCAGACCATACTAGCATATGTGTCTCTCCTAAAAATCATGTCCAATTTGAAATAATCACCCACAGGTAATAAGGTTTACGACAATTTAACTTTATTTTACCATGTAAACGATACTGCAGCAGGACCGTCCTTTGACATGGGAAATCGACTTTGAAGAAAATGAAGCTGACAATAATACTTTTTCAAATTAGAACAACCTGTAACATCCTTCACTGGAGAAACAGCCAGACCTCTCAAACTTTCTAAAGAATGTATTTCATTGGAATACATCTCAGGATCTTCATGGTAGAAGTCTCTAATGTACTGAAATAGAAATAGTAGAAAATAATTAATTATTCAATTTATTTACAATAATAAATTTTGAAATTCTGAAATCCATGTCTACTGAGGTTTGAAAGTCTTAATAGTTATGATTGGTACTATCCATGATAAGTATACTCTTCTCACTACTTCTATATGCTCAACTGTTTGACAGTAATTGAATTTTTCCCAATTCTACATTTATGCAACCAATTAACCAGTTTAGGTCAAGTGTATTGAAAAATGGTAGAAAACAATTAAAAAACTGTACACAAAATATCTCATCTTATTTCTAATTTTCAAGATAGTTTTATTGTTTGACAACATATGTGTAGCCTGAAGACAATATTTTCTACTTTGATTATAACTGAACCTATTTTTGGCCAGTCATTCAACAATAACTTAATTATCAATGTCCACAAAGCTCGTTGTCAGTTCCTGGTGTTGTGCACTGTGTACCCTATTTTTTAAAAATTTTAAAAAATTGATAAGGGCACTAAATTAATGAACTGAAAACAATGAAAGGAATTTCGAAAGGTCCGTTGTTGGCAAGTTCATTATTAATACTGAACGTTAGAGGAGCATCAATTTCTCAAAATATATATTGCTTTAAAAAATGTGGTAACTGATATCATAACCGTGAACAAAATAGATAACGACGAGGTCGTTGCACAAAAAAAAAACAAGTTTAGGAATAATAAAATCAATTTATAATGTTTATAAAAATCATTCAACGCAATTTCTCCTCATTTCAGCGGCTCTTTCAAGGATTTGCAAGAAATACTGCCAATATTTAACTATTTACGTTTTAATAACTTAATTTAATTATAGAGCAAAATGAAAGGATACTTAATAACTGGGTAGCAAATTGATCTAGGTTGATAAGGATAGCACGGACAAAACGTGAAATTAGTTACTAATTGTTAATTGATAAATATACAAATAATTTTTTCCCCAAACCTGTTTTAATTTGGGGCCGAAAGACGTCGGTTCTGGGCTGATCTTCAGGTCGAAGCTTAGCATGGGCAATCGAGGTACCGCTTCCATTGTTATGCTTTGTCTGAACAATTACACAAGAATTCGTTAAGGTTCCGGAAAGTGTCACACGCACAAATCAGGTGAAATTGCCCATCGCAGACAGCAGCATATAGAAATCTCGAGAGTAATGCGTCTGTCAGGCTAGTGCATTGCTGATCGGACAGAGCGCGTGAGTGCTCTGGAAATTTCGGACGTCAACTGTTGTCCTCGTGACGTCACATCCGTCGGAAGCGACGGAACCGCTATCGTGGTTACGTGGAAAGCATTGGCACTTTGCTCTGAGCCAGCGCTGCTGCCTAATTGTTAGTCGGGACTCGTCGACGTATATATCAATTAAACACTAGCATGGTAATTTAACCGTACAGGTCAAAATTTGAAATGGAAGTACCAGATTCATTTCAATCCAATATAACTAATGCTTTAAATTTTGTTTTGTAAATAAAGCCTGTTTCACCGAGTTCAACATCTGTCGGAGCTGGCAGCAGATCGCCGACCAAAGCTGTGGCTCCCAGAGCAGCAAGTGGAGGAGGCACTGTGAGGCAAAGGTAATCAAATTACAAAGCTTGGTCGTTTATTTAATTTAAACATTTTTACCCCCTTAGTTTGACCAATTTTTGTGTTAAACTGTTCATCCTTTTAAAGCCTTTTTTACTTTAAAAACCGACATTATTAATGTACAAAGCACATTTTATGGCTAATTTATCATTATTTTCCTCGTGAATTATGTACACCATCTCGTTTGATTTTTGAACGCTATATACTTGCAGGTGAAGAAAATATAAGCAAGCTTGTAAATAATTAAAAGGTATATGTCGAGAGTAGAATACAAGATGAAATTAATTTAGTATGCCAGTCTTCAACAGAAAATGAAATTTTTGGTAGCAAGGTGTGACGAGAGTAGGAGACTGACATTATGGCAACAAGGTCTTTGTCCGTCACTTTTGGTTATATTGTTGGGTAACGGTATCTCGGTGAAAATTTGGCTCCACGACATCGTACTGCAGAAAATTTCTGAATATGGGCAAATGTTCTATATTGTCTGCGGATGTGCATAATTTTTTTTAATGTGCCAAAGTATAAAATAAATTCAGACAATGGCAATTGAAAACTGTTAAATACTTCAGTATGTTTGATTAAAATATATTTATTACTTGTTCCTTGGCTCGAACCCATGAAGGGCCTTGCCCTACTGAGACAGCTGCCAGACTGTCATCTTACATGGCACATTCTTGATTTAGGAGTGACCAGGTCAGTGTCAATTCTCCCACACCCTTAACCCCAGTTTTCATGACCAGGCTGACCTCAAACATCCATGCCTATGCCAGAATTTGAACCTAAAAAAATTTTTCGGCTCCGTGACGTTCAGTAAAGATTAGCCAAATATATCTATTACTAAACCATATATTGTGTCAAAACAGTAGTACTATTTACAGTCAAAATTAGAGGGTATATTCGTGTAAACCTTTGCTAGAATTTGTTTAATACTAAAGAACTAACATTACTCACTCCTAAAAACTTATTATTTGTACGAGTGTAGTTAAAATAATTATCTTTCAACAGAAAAAGTACGTCGAACACCACGACCACCCGCAGCAGAGCTACTGCTGCCAACAATGGAGGAATGTGGAGGTTTTACACGGATGACTCTCCAGGAATCAAAGTGTATGTTAACTTAATGTAGACAGCACAAATTTAATCTAAATTAAATCCAAATTTCCTTAGCATGTAATGTGTTTGTGTCAATTTTAATTGTGTATAAATAAATACATTTTGTTTATGTATATACTGTTAAAATTTCTTGGTCGAAGAATTTTCTATTTCATTTTTTTGAGAATATTTAAATAACATTGCACCAAGATTTGTTAATATTGATTAATGCTTACCTTTAAGTTATTTTGTTCTAGTGGTCCTGTCCCGGTCTTGGTGATGTCTCTGCTCTTCATTGCTTCAGTCTTCATGCTTCACATCTGGGGAAAGTACACTCGCAGTACTTGAGTCTTTGAAAGAAGTGCATTCATATTCATCGTTTTGATAATCATTCCAGGACTTTACCTTTCTTTACAAAATAGATGACATTAAACATGATGGTCATGGGATAGTTTTGTTGTTTGTTATAAATATGTAATTTTTTATTGAATTTTTAATATTTATTTTGCATTTTAAATAATCCAGAACTTGTATTTTATAAGAACAGTCAGCAGACGTGATCAGAATAAAACGTTGCTCACTTGGAAGATTAATTTTTTCACTTTGACATTGTCAGTCACGAAAGCTTGTTTCCGGTTAAGCGATTTAAACAAACAAGTTTCTGAAAGTCTCGATCTTTCATTAATCAGTTCCCAAACTGAAATAAATGCATATTATGAATTTCCTAATCAGATACTGTGCGTAATTATGGGGCCATCTAAGTATAATTCAACTCCGTCAAGCGTCATTAAATCTGCATTTGTTTGTATGCATTTATGTATACTACTGGCTAATAAAGACTTTATTACTGTTGAAATTTTGAGAATCATTTACCAACCTGAAAATTGGTATTTTTAAGTCTGTTGAAGGCATGGAATAGCAGCAAAAGGATATCCAGATGTGTTGTGTCTATTAAGACCTTGGCGGCTATTAAAATGCTGAAAGGAAAAAAGGGGGGGGGGTGCCTGCAGGGATTTTGTAATGTACTTTTCAACACCAACGTTGTGGTCAAGAAAGCTGGCATTTTATGTCCTGTGCACTCACATTTTTGTTTGTTATGGATTTACAGAATATCAGCTGTTCCAGAGACTTGGTCGTTTTAATTTTCCCATTCACTATGGGTACTCTCCACTGGCTGTACTTGCATAGAAACAAACTTGTAATCTCACTGATGTACATAATACCTTACAAGAGACAAGTGTGTGCTGAAATTTATTTCTCTAACCAAACCAATTGAGACACCAAGAATGCGTGACTTGATTAATAAAGCTTTGGCAAGAATGTGAATTTGGTCAATATAGCTTGATTAAAATAAGAAGTTCCCACTAAGGGAAGCCACTGATCTGAATGTTTGAAATGAAGGGTTGAACAACACAGTTTATTCTAAATTTTTCAGTGAGTTGTATGCAAAGTGTGGTGTGCTTTGGTACATGGCAACAAAATCTCCCTCCACACACAAACATTGAGTGCCTCCTTATTTTAATCACACTATAGGTGACAGAAAAAGACACGATTTGTAGGTAACTGATATTTTTATACCCTTTTAGCTTGTCATCCATTTGACCCGCTACCGTTTATTAATCAAATGATTAGTGATATACAAGATTTGAATTTATAATTTAAATAACAATTAAAAGTATGATCAGATGATTGTACTGATATCAACTATAAAATTTATTACAGATTAAATAACGTAAGCTTTAACATCATTTAGGAATGTTTTAAATACAATATATTGACTAATTTTGTTTTCATAAACACAATGTGCATAAACTTTTATGATGGATATTAATTTATTAAGTGAACCAACACAGAAATTCACATATTAACTATGGCCTGAAAACCTGCCTAATTTAACTCTTTTTTTTGTTTTGTTTATAATTCAGATGATAAATAAATTGTTAACACTGAATAGACAGATTATTTTGTTAAGTGCTATATAAAGATAGGGAAATTGTAAGAACACAATCTACAAATTTAATGGAAATATACTGAAGTGTTTGCAAATTTATCCGGAAAAAAATGTTCAAAGATCATTTATTACATATGAATTTGAGTGTGATCAGGGTAGTTAGAAATCACTCTAAAATCATTATACAGATAACAACTGACTACCTATGGTGTAGAGGTCAGTGTGACTGCTCATAACACAGAGTTTCCGGGTTCAAATCCCAGCGAGGGAATGGATGTTTGTGTGTGTGCGAGAGAAATTCTCATCAATTAGTTCCTTGACGATGCACAATGAGTTCCCATAATGAGTCGCTGATGATCTGAGATGTCAATGTGACTGTAAATAAATCAATAATAAAAGAAAACTTTCACGAAATCTCCTCCCTGAGAAATGTAGACAAGGTGTGTAGTGCACACTAAGTTTGTATTTACTGGAAATGATAGAAGCTAAGTGTAAATATCCAGAGTTTATTTTACAAAATAATGCTGACTATTTCCAATTTAAGGAACTTCTGTATTCAGTGATCTGTGTGTAGCTTCACAAGATTCAACCACATAACAGGTAACAGACTCGATAAAATTTAAAGTGGCATCTCATATTTAAAAATGCTGACTTGTGAATGAATGGATTATACTATGGAGTAAGACCAAATTCATATTCCACTGTTGGCTACATAGTAGTGAGGCAGGAATTAATACTTTGTTTTCCTGGTTCTAAAGGAAGAACATATCATCACAATATCAATTAATGACTTCATTCTCAAAGAGTCATAAAAATGTATTTATAAATTTTTCGGTTGAATAAATTTACTGACTGATATCAAAGCTTTGAATTACACATTTTTGTTAATGCATTGAACAATTTTGAACTAATGTGTTTCATATCAACTTCTGTGTTAGACTGACAGAAATAATAATCAACATACACAGGACTAAATTCTTGAGGAAAATCTTGTAGTTCACATAATCATTTTTATAAAAATGATTGCACATGTAACAACATTTTTTAAGTTTAGTGTAGGAAATATTTGATATATAATTCAAAATTTCCTAATAGTATAATTCGTATTGTATAACAATAACAATATTATTCTGTCAAGTTAAAACAGATATTACAAGCTTTCTAAATATATATATATATATATACAAAATTTATATAAAAAAAGCATCTTATGGGAATGAGTTTTTACAAAATCTTATAAACAAACAACAGAAAATTCAGCTTTAATTGCAGGTTCATCCTATTAAAGACAGATTTCTAGGCACTTCCTGGTTATTCCACTAAGTGGAAAAAAGTATTCATTATTTGAAATTAACAAATATGTTCAACTATATAAGCTCATATCCTACATGAGATTTGTTTGTACGATTATGTCCTTTAAGTCTACTCACCACCTCTCACACTCAAGAGACACAATTGATTAATTAGACATAGACGATTCCATGGCTTCATTGATGGCGAGATCAGATTGATCTGCTTCCGTCTGGATAGTTATCATCATTTTTTCGTCATTCGAAGAGCTCCCATCTGAAGAAACTGATTGGGTTGAAGTAGCTGCTTCCTGAACAAAGAGCAAAATATGATTATGATTTTCTTAGTTTACACATTATACACAAAAAAATACTATATGGGATCAAAAAAGAAAATAAATTAAATTTAAAAGAAAAGTTACATAATATTTAGTAAACTAAAAAAAATGTTAGTATGACATTTGGAAAATAAAATTTTAATCTTTTTTCTACTGTGCAAAGTAAATTATTGAATACCTGAGAAAACTGAATTTGCTTTATGGAATAAATTCCATTAGGTGTTCCATCTTGCATCCATACTTCTTTCTCACTGCCATCATTATCATCAAAATCCTGAAATACAACAAGTATCTTTAGTGATGATTACCAAAAATGTTTATAAAGTTTCTTACAATTAAAAAAACTTCCAAATTTGTTTTTACTAAACTGCATAGTTGTTTTTATACAGATATATTTTACTTTAAATTCAATAGTAAACAAAAACTTCATGTCATTATTTAATTAGCTTTTTAACATACAGTCCTTATAAATTAGTAAAGAGAACATTTCGCACAATTTAAAATGTTGGAACAAATTTAAATCATCATATTTTAGTTCATTTGTTTTTATCACAAACAATACAGGACTGACATTTTTAATTGTTCACATACAACCATATAAGAATAAATTCAATTTTTGGTGTATAAAATGTGAGAAAATCCCCAACCATTCTTTTTTAGGAGATGGCAATAACATAATTTCACTTTTACTGACAGAACATTATCATAGTAAAATTAAGTTTTAAAATTTGATTTTTCGTCCATTGGTTTGAGAACTCCAGAAAAGAAATTGTTAATTCTTTGTGATGAAAGAACATTAAAAGAAGCATTTTGTTTATAAATGGCACTTAGGTTACTGACCATGTGAGTGTCTTTATAGTGAAACATTTGAAAGGTAAGCAATCTTTGTCCTCAACAGAGAATAGCTTCAGGCTGTTTATATAACATATGGAAAGCCTTCACACTAATATTTGTATGCATGTTTCCATCAATTTTCTCTACTTACTGATATCCTCTGTTTTGAGTGTGTCTTTATGTGCTTGGAAAGATGATCACTTCTCATAAACTTTTTGTTACATTCTGGGCACTGGAACCTCTTTTCTCCCGTGTGTGTCCGTCTGTGCCTCTGTGCAAATAAAAGTAATTCAATAAACTGTCGTGACACAGGCAATAATATTGAAATTACCTGAAGAAAAGGGTTATGCAACTTGCCAAATAACCAATACAATAGTTGTCACTGAATCAAGACACATGAATATTTCAAGAAAAATTTTGCTGGCCACATGTACAGGATGTTTGAATCTACAGTGCAAAGTTTATAAGTTGTATGTTGACTGTTGTTTACTCTGATATCCAACTCACCTGTAATTCATCAGATCGAGTGAACCTTTTTCCACAAAATACCCAATTGCAAATAAAAGGCCTTTCTCCTGTGTGCCACCTTAAATGCGCTCTAAGGTGAGATGTTTTTCCATATACTTTGTTGCAACCCGGTATGTGACAAATATGTTGCTTCTTACGATCTCCACCCCTGAAAATAATTTACACATGTAATTACACTGTAATTATTCCTTCAATTTTTAGCTGCAGGGAAAAGTTTATTCAATGTATCACAAGATCAGAACCATAATTATTTATTTCAGCTGCTCAAATTGATAGCTACAAAAATTAACTGGACTTTGATATAGTGATTTTCTTCCCTCATCTATCCCGTTTGGTTTTACGATGTTACCTCAGGGGTTCGGCCACTACCACCCACATAAATAAAATAAAATATCCCAAAATAAAATTCTTTGCTTCATAACTAACTGCCCTTGGTACATTATTAGCACTGAAATCCACAATAACATAAATATTCCTGCAACCCAAAAAACAATTAAAACTGCCCTAATCCAACATAATAGAAATCTCCACCACTACAATCCCATTATCTCTACTACAGAATCACGCCCTCAGAAGACTAAAAAGGAAACGGCAAATTGACCTCTCAACCACAATAAAATACCATTTTTTTAACTTCCTCTGCTAGTATTCTGCTCAGGAAGTAAAAAAATGTCTTCAAGTTATTTTTAACATGTTAACGTCAACAAGGTATAACACTTGTAAAATATTCAGATTAAAAACTGTTCTGTATATTAACAAAAAAAATCACAGCATGTATCATATCATTACAAAAAACTTTGAACTATTTGTATTAAAACAGAACTGTATCTTGTTACTAAGCCAGATTGTAATTAAATGATTAGGTCATGCAAGTTATAGTCATTACATAAAATGACCTGAAACTCTGGTAAGTTTGACCAGAAATTTTGTAATACTTTGAAATTGAGTGATTTCATCAATTATTTCAAACTCGTAAATAAATTATAGAATGATACAGACATCATAATTAATATCTGATGAAAGTAGGGTGTTATAAAAATAAAGATTTTGTTGCAACAACAATGACTTTGGATATTCATAATGCTGAGTCTCACACAAACAATTTTCATATTAAATATTATAAGTAATAAGACTGAAGCTGTTTTTCCAGCTACCTATCATTGTAATTATAATGCATATTTTGTGCCAATAGCTACAGAAATTTGAAGTTTGGACAGCAGTCTTACAAAAACACAGTAAACCAGGAAACAGTTATATTTACCTTTCTCCTTCACTACAATTGGGGCAAGTACAAGCCACTCTTCGAACCCGAATCTTCTGTAGACCATCAGCAGAATCCACTATGACAGGAGGACTTGTTCCCTGCTGCACACCTTGCTGATTCTGTGATGGTGGTGGATGGTTTGTTGTAGTTATAACTTGCCACTTGTTTGGATCATTGGGGTCCTGTTGTATGTGTTGAGAATGTTGAACAATCTGGGTTGCAGGTTGTAGATTTGAGATCGTAGAGGTGCTGGGGGTCGGTTGAGATTGTGGGGGCCCTGGAGCAGGGGACAGTCCTAACTGGTTCTGAGTACTCACTGAAAGGGCACTTGCTGGTATCAGTTGAACATTACCGAGACCAGGGATATTCTGCAATGGAATTGCTTGCAGGTTTGGAACTTGAATGATACCACTTCCTGTTCGTAAACCTGCAATACTGGTGGCCGGAATAACTGTCAATTGCTGCCCTTGTGAACCCGTGAGTGTCATCTGCTGTCCCTGACCCAGCAATACACTTTGTGGAGGCTGCTGCTGTTGTTGTTGAGGAGGTTGTTGTTGTTGTTGTTGCTGCTGCTGCTGATGGCTACCACTTGATTCTGGACCCGAACTCGTCACCAAACTTGGTGCAGAAACAGTCTGTAATGAGAGATGAAGTTTGGATATTATAATTTGCAAATCAATTTACAAATAAATTCTGTTAAAAGATATGCTATAAAAGCAAATGGTTGAACACAACCAAACTAAAAATTAGTAAAATCATTCTTACTATTGTTTAGAACAATCACTATTTTGATTAGTCTACTTTAATGTAAAATACAAGGCAGTATTTGCTTTTCTAAGCGAAGTACAAATATTAGTATTCTCAAACTTCGACATGTAACACACCAAATATTTAAACATAAAGTAATGCATTTCCTGAACATTTCATAACAGGATAAAAGAAGGGAACTAAAACTGTATTCATCTTCCAATTACTAGAACAGCCAATAATAGAGAGTTTAACAAGTAAAACGAAAATATTTGCATCAACTTAGTTTGTATCCTTTGACTCTAACCTGCACTGTTACACTGGGTGTTGACACAGTGGTGGTGCTCCAGGTGCTGGATGTCGTACTGGAGTTTGCCACTGCCTGTGCCTGCATCATACTCTGCTGTGCTTGAGCTTGCGCCTGGGCTTGAGCTTGTGCCTGAGCATGTGCTTGGGCCTGAGCCTGGGCTTGAGCTTGGGCCTGAGCTTGTGCCTGTGCTTGCGCCTGTGCTTGGGCCTGAGCTTGTGCCTGTGCTTGCGCCTGAGCTTGAGCAAGTCCACCGAGCTGTGCAACAGATGCTAGTTGTACCTGCTGTATCTGTCCAGATGGGGTGATGATTTGGGCCACTTGTTGGGTTGGAATCTACAACACACATTCTTGTGAGAAATATTAAATATATTTGCTAGTTATGTACTAAATTTATGTACACATTATTGTTGTCTGTATTGAACCTCTATTTAGTTTTTAAACAACACAAAAATTAAATGGATAGTCTACAAACTGAGACTATTTAATATATATATATATATATATATATATATATATATATATAAATCCCCTTACCTGACCCAATTGCTGAATCATTGGCATCTGATTTCCAGATGTCTGGATAATGTTTGGAATGGCTGTTGCAATAGCCTGAACTGGGAAATGGATAGTCTGAAGGACTGTTTGTCCATTAGACGTCGATATGGGAACTTGAACAGGAATTGTCTGTTGCATCGGAAACTGCACAACTTGAGGCATATTGGCAGGCCGTACAGAAACATTTTGCCCTATAAATCAAAATAATGTACTTTGAGAAGAGATATAAATTAATTGTATTAAGATTCTATAGGTAAAAGACTTTACATAATTGTATGAACTTGTATTGATGCAGGCAGGATATTCAATTTTACATTTAGTATTTACAAAAATAAACTTTTTCTTTCCACTTTTCATCAGTATAAATGAGTTAACTATATAACAAGAACATTAATTTAAATTTGAGTACAGAAAATTAGTTTACCATTCGGCATTTGGACGGTTTGGCTGCCCATATTTTGCAGTATACTCGTGGGGAAGACATTTGGCGCTCTGATGATTTGACCGGTTGGCGTGATGAGTGTTTGGCCTCCAGCCAACTGCAAAGTTTGGTGCTGACCAGTGGGCATGGCAGGAATAAACAGAGCTTCCTGCCCATCCACTGTCACAGTTTGCATGGGCTGCATGACGTTGTATGTCAAGTTCTGACCACCAGTGGTCACTATCTGGGTGGGCTGTTGTTGCTGCTGCAAACCCAGCAGTGCATTTCAATAATTTATTTACCAACTGCCAATTTGTTTATTTTGGCATAATAATAAGCACATACATTCTAGAAAATAAAATAAAAGAATGATAAAATGTACAGAGCTTTGAACTTCATGGCACAACTTGCAAGCCAATCATCAGAAAAACAAAGCCATGTTTTATAGTAACACAGTATACTGAAATTTATCATAGCAATACCTCTGATTTCATTAATATCTGCCTTATTTGAGTGTGAATTTTTAAAATTCATTATTGTATCTTACAAATAGTAACATATTATGTGTCTCACTCAAGATTTGAGATTTAGCGGTCAGAGAAGAGATGGTGTTTGGCCCACACAAATTCATAAAAGAGGCATTGAAAATTAAATTTATAAAAATTAAAAAAATTAAGGCAGACACTTGAGGTTGTTCTTGTCTATTGAATATATTTGTTATTTTTGTTTATTAATTGTGTTGGTTTTGAAAATATGATAATACAATAATGTACCCTTAGAGAATACTGGGATTTGAACAGAATCTGCATAGGAAAAAGGAAAGTTCAATGAGCACTACTTAATCCAGATTTTTTGAAGGAGAGAAACAAAAGAAAATAGAGATGATGATTCAAACTCAGAAATCAGAGGCAGATTTGAGAAGGTCAATGTGTGCCAAAGCTTCGTGCTTATGTCCTGATACATCACTTCACATAAAGTTTCACTGTCACTAACCTCCCCCTATTCACCTTCTTGTTCTGCAAATCATACACAGAAAAACCTAATATTAGCATCTCTGATGTGAGAAAACTATTAAAGCTGTCTGTTGTGATGACAACACAAACATAAAGTGCATAGGGAGTGCAGCAGTTACCTGAATGAACTGTCCTGGTACTCCTTGGACAGAGACGACAGTTGGGGCGACGGCAGACGAAGTGAACGTCTTGACAGCCGGGGAGCCCTGCTGCTGCGTCGTCTGCTGTTGTTGTTGTTGTTGCTGACCGTGAACATTGTTCTCTGCGGATGCCACAGCTGTCACGTGGTGCTGCCCTCCTTGATGCAGGGGGAGGAAATTCTGCAGCTGCGACAGAGTAATGACTTGCGGTTGTTGTTGCACGGACGGACTGGGCAGCGACAGAGGATCCCTGGCGACAGGATCCCTGGTCAACTGTTGCTGGTGGCCCGCCACGGTTGATTGATTCCCGTCGGCTTGCTGCTGCTGTTGCTGCGCCGCTTGCAGCTGTTGTAGCAGGGCCGCGTTCAGAATTCGTATCTGCTGCGACTGCTGCTGACCTTGCTGATTGACCACGACGCCAGAGGTGGCCCCGTTAATTTGCTGCGGGTGCTGAGGATCCTGTTGCTGGTCGTGGGTCGCGTTGCCGATCCTGCTGCACGTCGCGGCGAGCAGGGCGAGAGGGGACGGCTGGATTTCCTGCACGAGGCGGAGCCACAATTAAATTGATAAGTCGACGTACGAAACGGATATACTTTGGGTAGCCCTGGGGACGAAGTCGTTACGCGCGCGCCTGGCGTTTCGCGGAGAAGCACGGAAAGGAACTCCCACTTTCCCACCCCGCCCCGAACGAACGGACCACACACACACACGCGTGGACACCACCTACCTGAGACGACGTGTTCGACAAAATATATTCCGTCTTGACCTTCGGGGGTGTCGATGACATTATTCGTAAACTTCCCGACGAAATGAGAGCGTTCCGAGCGCGAGTGGCATCGCTTCAACTCATGGCGGACACACGTACTGGCAGGAATTTCGGCCTGGCGGACGGCTACAGTGTATCCCTCCGCCAATCAATATCACGCAAACGCTTCGCGAAATCTGCTCGTCTCGAAGCGAGATCGACGGTTATTTTAGGTTTTTAGCGACGCCACGATTTTTCGTGTCCGTGACGACAGCGTCGCTGGCCGTCGCGAGGGATTAATTGTCGCGTCGGAGGGAGGGACTATTTGGGGCGTTAACGTCGGAGCGACACGTGCGCGGTGCGGCCCGCCAGGCTCCACGGAAATAGCTGATTGGCAGTTGCTTTACAATGCCCTACCCTGAGCTCTGTAAATTTGTTAGGGCTGACGGGGTTCGCCTCCTCCCACCTTCTTTTTCGCGTCGCCTGTTCACGGTCCAAGTCTCCGTCCGTCGCCCGAGGGAGGAGGGGACGCCCAACTGTCCCCACGAGACGACGGTAGGGTGGCGACGACGACAGCGACGTCCAGCCCTCAGTCCCGGGGCCGGGCGGGGATCCCGTCCCTCGGTTCTCGACGACGACGTGTCCGAGGTCGACGCCAGGCCTTGAGCCACGTGCTACAGACAGCAGGCCGGGCGTGGTTCCCAAAACCTCGCCTCTCGCGCTCCCGCGGGACGCTAGCTGGGGGCGGGACCGATAGCCGCCCCCGATATGATAACCTTCCGCTCACACGTGTTTCCAGGTCATCCCGCCTCCCAAGACCGACGGTCACTCACTCACTCCTTCCCAGACCGACTAGGTCCGCGTCGGTATGTAATAACTCCTCTAACTCTGCTCCACTGATTCGTTACATGAAATGAAGTTCTCACAATATTCAATAATTTTTTTAAAACAAATTAATACTCGGATTAAAAATTCTCGTTGACGATGACGACGTGGACAGTCGTCGAAACGTCGCGTGTTTTTGACGGGTCGGAATCCCGAGAAAAAAGTCATCTACTTCCTACACAGGGAAAACATCTCTCTACAAAGTACAAAGGTCAAATAATTTATTTAACTGACAAAATCATTTAATTACTGACGAACTCGTGCCACGTGCTTTCACCAGGAGAGCAATGTTTATTTTTATAAATTTTAAATGGAATAGTGGATACTTTTGACAACAATAAAGTAAACTGCCTTAATAATTGATTTGATTTCTTGATGTTAACGAGTGAGTCACTTCCTATCAACGTAAACAAAGGATTTTTTAAAGACTTGTTAACAGCTGCGTGTATTTTTTTTCATGTATACGCCTGATTTAATTAATTATTACTGCTTAATTAAACCTCGTTTGACTTAACTTGCTAGTGACTACTATCTTACACTGACGCTTGTGACATATTACTGGCAGTATATGTAAATATATCATTTTCAAAATAAATCGAATTCAGGATATTCTACTATCACAAAGTCTTTAATTTTATATTAAAAATTTTAACTATATAAATAATTCAAAGTCGTTTTTTGTCAGTTTTCTTTGTTGATAGCTGATAATTACGCTGGAAAAATAAATATTAATGAAACCTCTAAAGTTGTCCTGCGCGGCTCATATAAAATGATTTTGCTTTAAAGAAGTTGACAACCTGTTTTCCCAGGGAAGTTTCTCCGTCCGTTATTCACCCATCAGTATTTAAAAGTATCCTCCTGACTCAAATATTATAACTGCATGCTATAACAGCCAGCGGACAAAGGATCTAGACTGAAGGGGTTGACGGAAGAACCTGTCGCCAAGGAAGCTGCAAGTATTGGAGAAAGTCTGGTGGCACCTAAAATGTTTTTTCGTAATAGGGAGTCGGATATCTGTGTAAATGTGTGTAGTAGTTCTGCCCGATAAGCCATGGAATTAAAGCGATTGGGCGACCGAAACATATTAAGAAACGAGAGTACAGTTCTGCAGAAGGAGACAATGAAATTACGAAATAACTGTCAGAGAAAGTAGATGATTCAAATGGTATGGAAAAAGCATCGGGAAGAAGAAATTGAACAGTGTGGAGAGAGAGAAATAAGTGAAAGTCGTGACCCAACCGCTACGTTATCTGGATAGACACTGTTGAAAGTTCGAGATTTCAAGACAATCGAAACGTGCCTGAAAAATGCTCTTTTTAAAAAAAAAATTGAGAGGATCAGCTTTTATGGTTCTCCCCTTTAATAGCATAGGAAAGGGGGATGCGGAAGGGAGAGCAGGGTAGTTAACTAACACCTAGGCAGTAGTTTGAGGATTCTACCTAAAAGTGACGCAGGGAAACCCCTTGAGAAACCAGCATCAGGTTAGTTGGGTTCTTGGTACTTGTCCCACGGCCCTTGCGAAAACTGAGTTGGGTTGATTTTAACATTGTATCGATTCATATTTGTACAGATATAAAAATCCTTAGGAAGCATAGTTAAAAGCATTTATGGTTGCTTTAAATATAGTTATGACTTAACTTCTGGTTATGTTTTATGTTAATATAATTTTTTTTAAATTTTGCACTGTATTTTAACAAACCAATTTTAAGAATTTATATATTATAAATTGAAGCTCGGCGTCGCCAGTGAGGTGAAAGAAGTTTTCATCCCACCTGATCGTCGACCCACGTGTTCAGTTTCTGAAAGGTGCTGTCCTGCGGCACACTCTCATAGGGATCCAGTCTCCACGGGTCCAAGGCCGTAACAATGGTGAGAGGATAAGAGCCTAGAGAATAGTTTTCGATGTGGTCGCACCCCCTCGTGGGAGGGGCGATGCCAGCGCCGCGCCCTTAACACGGCGAGGGGCGGCGTCAAGGTCAGCCCTCTTAATCTCGCTCGCCACTGGACTGCATCCTACGCACTCATTACAACGAGAGGAAAAAAGATGGGATCAAGCCTCTATCAACAACCCACTCCTCCTCTGGCTCGAAATATAGAAGACTACAAGTAACATCAGGGGAGTGCCTCAAGGATCAGGAGTCTGGCCTTTACTGTTCCTCATATATATCCATCATCTATCAATTAAAATCAGTACTAAAATTAAACTTTTTGCTGATGATTGCATCGTCTACAGAAAGGTAAAAACAACTTCGGATGAATGCGAATTACAAAACGACTTTGTTGCACTAAATAACAGCTGGGATGAAAAAAAGCAGACAAATAAAAAAAGTCAATATATCGTACGATTGGGTTATAATATAATTGGGGGTGGGGTGGGGGTGGATGTACCTCAAGTTAACAGCTGCAAATATTTAGGAACCAATTTGAGCTTAAATTTAGGGTGAGAAGAACATGTAAATTCTATGTATCGAAAATCGTGGAAATCCTTACAATTTCGTCATGAGAATATTAAAAATCGGATGACCTCTGATTCGAGGATGGTGCAGATTGTTAGTAGCCTCATAGGTAAACACCACATAGAATGGCCACGAAAAACTTTTAGAGGGAAGTAGCAAAATTTGTGATATGGGGACATACTCAGTCTAGGATAAGGAATTAGAATGGGGAACGTTGGCAACCCTGAGGGAAGACAGATACGAAAAAAAATAGCACACGACGGGAAACAAAGCATGGAAAGATACGGAGGGGATAAGCTTGAAAAACTAACGGATATGGGGAGAAACGATCATAAACTTAAAATCAAAAAGAGACCGTAAAAAGGAAATTGTTCATTCTTAAACAGATCGATGGGCGATTGGAACAATTAACCGGCAGCAAGTATGTTCGTGATGTGAAGTGATAAAAAAAATTCCGCTCCAAAATTAACTTCTTTTACGCAAATCTTTTATTTTAGTGTTTAAAATCGTGGAAATATTTTCAGGACAAGTTTCTAAGTAATCTGTTTGCTTACGTGGTTGTTTATACATTTGTTTTGAAATTTCCACAGCCACGCCGTAGACCAAGCTAGGCCACTTGGATGATGATATTTCATCCCACCACGTAAGTGCCTATGCGGGTCCGGATGCCAAAGCAAACCATCCGGCTCAAAAAGCTTCATTCTTTTCCTTATCGCGTCTCAGACAAAGTAAAAAAAAATTAAAAACATGGAAATTTTAAAGTTAAAACTAACCAAATAATCAGCAATCATTATCCTTAAATTCTCTATATTCCTTTGATTGTCCATAAGCAATTTTCTATCTTCACCACTTGAAATTAAATGTCATCATGACAAGACTATCGAATATCTCTTTTATTGGCACTATAACCCAATGTGAGTCCCTTATTAACAATTTTCTTCCATTCCACCCTCTCCTGTGTCAGTCTACGCCATCCTCTTACTGTCATGGTTTGTATATCCTTCTCGATGTCATCTACCCATCTTGTCTCCTCCTCCCAATTGGCTTCCAGTCCATAATCCGTCTAGGTGTTCTGCTTTCATCCATCCTAAGTACGTGTCCCATCCAGGCCAACCTTCTGCTCTTGATAAACCTAACAATGTCCTCGTTATTCATGAGCTGCTCCAGTTCTCTGTTTGTTCTAATTCTCCATTCGTACATACAGGTCCGTATGACTATCGAATATCATCATGTTTATAAATTTATTTATTTATTTTTCAGCGAGTCTCATTTCGGAGGCACCTATTTTTTGTCTGACAAGTCACCGTCGCTTCTAATATGTTAACTCCTAATACAACAACAATTTTCGTGTAAACATACGGTTTAAAACACGTGCCAAGGAAACAAAACGGGTAGCCAATGTAATTTTTGTTATACGTATTGATCGTATATTCGAGTGTCTAAATAAAAAAAAAAGGTGGAATAAGAACCAAAAAAAAACACAGACAACGCAGAGTAAATCTAGATACCAAAATAAGAAAGATAAACCAGACTGATTAGCGAAGTCCTTTCTCTCGCCTTCGGGAGTGTTCCTCTCTTTCCCTGATGACGAACAGTGTTCCATTGCTATATGAAACGTTCGAGTAATCTCTATTTTTACTCCTATCTACCACTGTTATTATTTTACAATTATATTCTTGTAGAATTTAACTGGCGACTTATTTTCTTTTTCATGTTCGACGGGAATCGACGTAAGATTCTGTCGGAAACTCCGTCGAATGAAAATTGAAGATTAATATAGTTATAATTTATTTAATTACTGTTATGTTAGTATTTTTAACATTGTTTAAAATTATACAGTTTTTTTGTAAAGTAGAATGTTTGTTTTTTGAAGTTTATGATTGTAATCTTATATTATGACGTATCCTTTTTCCTCGACCGGGGACTAATGGAATAAATAATCTCATCTGTCTGGTTTATCCTACTTTAGTTGTTGATTTTCTTTCCACTGTTTCTCTACCATTTTATCTTTGTTCTTCATTCCCTCTATGTTTTACTCAGACAATGGAATACCAGACCGATAGTTTTGATATTAATATTACCTCACCGCTGTCAACATATTTCAAAACTTGGGTGAGCAATGAGACGTAAATTCTTCTTCCGACCTTAGCTTGTAATTTATTATTTCAATCCGTAACGCGTGGTTAAAAAAAACAGTTCAAATCAATTAATTTCCGTTCATGTTCCTCGATCCTTAAATCAGAAACGCATGACGGGAATTTTGTAATAATCCTCCTCAAGCAAATACAAAATATAGAGTGAGTGTACTTGTATCGCTTTGTCATAAAGTAGGAAAACAGCGAATGAAATATAAAATTACAATCACGACACTCTCAAACATTATTTCCTGGCCATCTTAAAATGCATTATTCGTAATGTAAATTGACAATTTTTATATTACGAGTTGTAGGTGGGTGAGTAGTTTTTGGATTTGTTACTTCATTTTAGTGCAGTGATTCCCTTAATTAAGAATAAATTATTTTAATATTTAATAAATAGCTTACATAAAAAACAAGGACGGGTTCAGATCCTGTTTTTACATATCATCAGAAATATTTCTCAATGTGTTTTTCTGTCCGTGTAAATTAAAGTATAAATATATGAGTGAACACGTTGGGGACTTGCCTGTTACTCTTTTTTTTAATGTTAAAAAAATGAGTTGTTACCTAGTCTTTAGTGTGACAAATGGCAAGTCTACGATCGTCAGGACTCCTGTAAAGCTGGGAGATCACGTTCAGTATCTCGAAGCTGTTATCTACTTTGGGAGAATCGCGCCTTTCCTTATCTAGGTGAAGTAGTTAATGCTATAGTTCAAGGGAAAAGAAAACAGCAGTGTCACCTTTCCTTTCATCATCTTTTTATTAGTAATGCGCACGTCTCGCGATCGTAGGTTTCCCCTTTCCTTACGGCGTCGGTCAGATTCATTTTCGTACCCGCCTTCTACGGTTTCCTCGCTTCAGTCACAGATCTTCCGAGGTTTTCACTCCCACAAAATAATTACAAAACAATTTCGTCAAGATCATTGGTGTTCCTGGCGGAATATTTGAAACGAAGGGGTGTTGACTTGTCTCTTTTTTAAAAAAAAAATGGAAAAACATAATTTGCTCTTTCCCTCGCTCCGGAGTTTCGTTTCCATCCCGTCCATCGTCATTAAGTAATCTTGATTCTTCAATAAAGCAAAATACACATGAAATTGTTGAGCTTCTTCCAACAATTTCGCTGATATCTTTGCAACGTACTTAGCGGAAGTTTGTGAAAATAGACGGAGTATTTAACTTAAAAAATAAAATTTGAAAAAAATGGAAAAACATAATTTGCTCTTTCCCTCGCTCCGGAGTTTCGTTTCCATCCCGTCCATCGTCATTAAGTAATCTTGATTCTTCAATAAAGCAAAATACACATGAAATTGTTGAGCTTCTTCCAACAATTTCGCTGATATCTTTGCAACGTACTTAGCGGAAGTTTGTGAAAATAGACGGAGTATTTAACTTAAAAAATAAAATTTAAAAAAAATGGAAAAACATAATTTGCTCTTTCCCTCGCTCCGGAGTTTCGTTTCCATCCCGTCCATCGTCATTAAGTAATCTTGATTCTTCAATAAAGCAAAATACACATGAAATTGTTTAGCTTCTTCCAACAATTTCGCTGATATCTTTGCAACGTACTTAGCGGAAGTTTGTGAAAATAGACGGAGTATTTAACTTAAAAAATAAAATTTGAAAAAAATGGAAAAACATAATTTGCTCTTTCCCTCGCTCCGGAGTTTCGTTTCCATCCCGTCCATCGTCATTAAGTAATCTTGATTCTTCAATAAAGCAAAATACACATGAAATTGTTGAGCTTCTTCCAACAATTTCGCTGATATCTTTGCAACGTACTTAGCGGAAGTTTGTGAAAATAGACGGAGTATTTAACTTAAAAAATAAAATTTGAAAAAAATGGAAAAACATAATTTGCTCTTTCCCTCGCTCCGGAGTTTCGTTTCCATCCCGTCCATCGTCATTAAGTAATCTTGATTCTTCAATAAAGCAAAATACACATGAAATTGTTTAGCTTCTTCCAACAATTTCGCTGATATCTTTGCAACGTACTTAGCGGAAGTTTGTGAAAATAGACGGAGTATTTAACTTAAAAAATAAAATTTGAAAAAAATGGAAAAACATAATTTGCTCTTTCCCTCGCTCCGGAGTTTCTTTTTCATCCCGTCCATCGTCATTAAGTAATCTTGATTCTTCAATAACGCAAAATACACATGAAACTGTTGAGCTTCTTCCAACAATTTCGCCGATATCTTTGCAACGTACTTAGCGGAAGTTTGTGTAAAGTGACGGAATGTTTAACTTAAAAAATAAAATTTGAAAAAAATGGAAAAACATAATTTGCTCTTTCTCTCGCTCCGGAGTTTCTTTTCCATCCCGTCCATCGTCATTAAGTAATCTTGATTCTTCAATAATACAAAATACACATGAAACTGTTTAGCTTCTTCCAAAAATTTCGCCAATATCTTTGCAACGTACTGAGCGGAAGTTTTTGTCAAGTCAGAATACTAATGAAGAATCAATCGAAAACTCGTAAGAAGCCCCTTGTTTATTTGTGTTTCCCAAAAGTCGGCGTCCACAATTTTTTTCCCCTCTCTCTTCTAAACAATATCCACAAAGCTGACTTTGAACTTTTTCCGTTTTCTTGGTGATTTTCTTCTTACAGCTAATGAGCAAGTAATAGGATCGTGGTTATTTTGAATGGTGCTGAACCACTGGGATAAAATTAGTCGCCGAAGAGAGGAGAGAAGGCGGAAGAAGGTGGCGCCAGAGGGTCTGTCCGCTCCGCCCAGATCCCTGCCTCTACAAATAATTCCCGCTAAAGCTCAGCTCTAATCTCGCCAGCCCTAGAGACATATCCGAGGTCGCATCACACTTCTCTATCCACGTCGTCAGACTTGCCATTCAGACTACTTGCGCGCACTCTCACTACAGACATACTTTATTTTTATATAAAAAAAATAAAAATTATATAACTTCAAACTCCCCTATAAAAATTCAATGTAATATTATTCTACAGGGTCTGGCAATGTACTGACGAAGATATAATAAATATGCAACGATTGCGACCTTCATAAGCTTACTGTTTTATTTTTAATTAAGACTATTTAATCAAATTTTTAAACACTATTTTATTTTTGCTGTAAAACACTAATTTATTATTATAATTAGTAAATAGACTCAAAAAAATTATTAGTTTAAAGTAAAAAAGAATTTTTTATGTAGCATATTTATTAAATATGAAAATAATATTCTTAAACTAAGTTATATGACACAAGTACCAAGATTTTATATAATAAGGGAAACACTACGCTGAAATGAGCAGTTTCAAAGTAACAAATTCCTAAAATTATTCACCCACATACAACTTATAATAACAAACTTTTAATTTACATTAAGATTAATGCATTTTAATATGATTAGGAAATAATGTTTGAGAGTGTCATGATTGTAATTGTATATTTCAGCCGCTGTTTTCCTCCTTTATGACAAAGTGACACAAATTCAATCTGTATTTCCTATTTACTTGACGACTATTATTATTATAAATTTATCGTCGTCCGTTTCTGAATTAAGGACCGAGGAACATGACCAAAGATTAAATGTTTCGTAATTTTTTTTATTACTACTCAGTTAGGCCGTAACAGGAATTTGCGTCTCATTGCTTAGACTCGTTTTGTGTTTTCGTTGACAACGATGTGGCAATATTAATATCAAAAGTCTGAGTTAGAAAAAAGGTAATGAACGAAGGAATAGCATGGCATGGTAGAGGAACACTTTGCTATTACCTCCCACATACTTATCTAAAAGCGATAATTGACACAAGATTAGACACAAAGAAGAAACAGCGAACTTATATCGAGAACTTTTCATACCCGGATAAATCTATTTGGGATTGCAATAACAAAGGAGCTGGCAACAATTAAAAATAATATTAACGACTCACGATTTATTGTAAAAATTATAGGATTGGTGTTAATAAAATTGAGTTAAGTGAAGCACAGAGACGCCATTTATAGCCTTCATCGTATTGTTAGGAATATCTAAAAAGGTTTATAGGTGTGATTGAACGATTTCCTCCATTATTTATTTTATGTTAAGGTTTGCATATAGTTTTTGTACCTCCATTGAATGTATTTTAAACGTTGCAACCCCTTTTGACCATTGAAATTAAATAAATCTATCTAAAACCATTAAGTGAAAAACGGGAAGCTGAAACAGCGGAGATGCACCGGAAACAAGAAATATAGACCGAGCAGATTAGAAATTAATAGGGAAGCGGACAGCCAGGAAGTAATAAATCGGCCAGAGTAAGACGGTCAGAGTAAAAGGAGAGACGTTTCCAACAGAAAAGAAACTGTTCGTCATCAGGGAAAGAGAGGAGCATTCAGAGGTACAGGACGAGAGGGCAGAACACTCGTGACAATATTGGGTATAGTCACCTAACAATGGGTCAGCCGATGGATTACCCGATCAATAACATCACCTCACCATTGTCAAACAGTAGACTCAAGTATTCGGAGAGAATTAAGACGTCGACGACTGTCCTGACTGTCTTCTCCTTGGTCATTTGTTTTTTTTCTCTCAAGCTTGCTTATTTATTTCTTCGTAGCACCCACCCCCCTCCTCCCCCACCAAAAAAAAGGAGAATAAAACGATCCCGCCATTGTTTCTTTAATGAGTTTCCATAATTCGATGAGGCCCGCGCGAGGTTTTACGAGCAGCAACGCTAAAACTAACACAGAAAATTAATACGCTCTCTGGACAAATAAACGAAACACTTTATGGGAGCGATTCGCCAATGGTCTCAAACGCTCACGAGGCTTTCCCTTCACATAGAGTAAACTGTCGTCATAATCATCGGAAAATGTGCCACAATAACGCTATAAAAGTGTGACATAGGGTGTCCACAAAGTATCTTGCAATGAGAATTTCTGAAAAGGGGTAGTGGAAATCGATTTGGTTGAAGAACGCGGTTTCGTCCACTCCTTGCTTTATCTAAAAAGAAAGAGACGACCCACATTTGAAAATAGCTTTTTCCCGAAGAAAAGACACAATGTTCATTAAACAAAATTCGTACACACAGGCTCGGCGGAAACAACCAAAAGAAGTTGACGGAGACCGGCTCAGATAGGACGAGTCCATCCAACGGGTAAAACAAGCCTTTGAGCAATCTCAAACCAAATCGATTCGCACTGCCTCTTTCTATATGTGCTTGGAAGAAATTATTCTTGTAGTAAGGAAACTTTATGGACTCCCTGTGTAACAGAGCAACAGCTTCACGTCTGGATAGCTTTAATAGAGTTGTCGAGGAGTGACAGGGAGCACTGGAAGTTAATCTCTCTCTCTCTCTCTCTCTCTCTCTCTCTCTCTCTCTCTCTCTCCCTCTCTCTCTCTCTCTCCAAGACATGGCGGCAGCTGGACGAAGCAACTGGACCACTAACCATCCGGGATTGGGGGCGGGGGCTGGTTAAAGTGTGACAAAGTGGCCATTGGGAAATGGGAGTCAGAAGCCAGCTGAACGATCGCCATGGTTTCCGTAACACACGTCTACGATATTGCTATTTACTCAATGAAGTATTTTTTGTAGATTTATTTTATTATTGTTATTAATGTGAATTATTCTTTTATTACCCAATCACGAACCCTGAAAAAAATACAAAATTAACGGCTCTAATTAATTTGCGTAAACTGAAAATGTTTTACAATTTCAGTAAGTTTGTGATTTCTGTAGAGTTTTATATCGTAAGAAGTTAACTGCCCTAATCTATATTCAGTTACTTCAACCTTCACGAAATAATACCCAATTCCAACTCGAGGTGTAATGGTGACTCAGATAATGGAAAGAAATGTGCTCGGGTAATTAAAAACAATCGCTGTAATTTCAAAACTAACGTGGGAATTAAAAATGAAAAAGGATACATAATTGGCTTTTCTTTGGCCCGTGGCAAACAACAATATAAAGGACTATTTTTCCTTTATTGGACGCAGTCTATTGAGAACCTTCAGCGTCCCTGACTTTGTAAAACTGACATTATATAAATTATGGATATAAACAGTAGCCTTGTACTCAATACAGACTGTAAAAGTGAAATACCCCGTCGGATGTGGACTGAATCCAAGTCATTTCAGTCGTTGTTTTACATTGGAAACAGCCAAAGAAGATTTTTGTTCGTTTAATTTTTAACTAGGTAAGATAACCAATGACGATGGATCGGATCGCAAAATATGCACGAACTGATAAGCAATTGTTTAAGGAAGAAAAAGGAATTTACGTCGGACCGAAAATTAATAATAAGAAAGATAGCCAAATACAGACAAAAGAAGTGATCATATAAATACCACACAACGTTTCTGGGATCCTTATCACTTTCTTCAGGTGCAAAGAAGAACCTAGAGAAACACAACTGCACTCGTCGCTGAGAAAACTCGAAGGATTTTGAGTTTTAGTCAACTGACGAGTGCAGTTGTGTCGCTCTAGGCTCTTCTTAGCACCTGACGAAAGGCACAAGGGTCACAGAAACGTTGTGTGGTATTTATATTGTCACTTCTTTTGTCTGTATTTGGCCATCTTTCTCATTATTAAAAAAAGGAAGTCAAACTCAAGCAGTTTCAAAGAACCCATCAATCCGGATTGTTGGTGGGGCAAAGAAGATGAAGTGAGAGAAACGTGGACATAGTTGTGAGGTAAGAGCAGACTTTAGAGAAGGCATATGAAGAATGCAGACCTGTTGCAGGCAGAGCCAGGCGTTGTCCGTCCTCTGGACACGCCCCTTCCTCCTCAGCCGGAATTAATTACGCCCCGTGGCGCTGCTGCTGCGGCTGACCCTCTCACTCCCTCTGGAATTTCGAAGGGGAGATTCATTCTCTCCCGCAGACGCTGCTAGTGAGTGGTTATGTGAGCCTCAGCCAGTGGTTAGTATAACTACAGAGGGTAAGTCACAGATTAATGCTCTTTAGTTGTCACCTTTTGTAGGCTCACAAGCCGACAGATGGCAGGTTACAGATATTGCGTAATAAACTTGCTTGCTGCGCCACTGTCCGTTTGAAGAGCGCTGAAATCCAGAGAAAACTTTCAGCTGAATAAACCGGTCGAACGAGCGTGAATGACGGAGAAAGGAGCAAGTAGACGTCCAGCCAGTTCCACTACTGACGACTGCACGACCACGTGGCAAAGCTTGTACAACTACGGACCAAAAGGCAAGGTAAATATGTTGAAAATCATGTCGCATTAGGTTTGTTTTCTTTCTTTTTAGAAAAATCGAAAGCATTTACTCGCAGGCTTATCCGAGCTTCTGATAGAAATTTATCAGTGACGCAGTTGATACCTTCTCCTGTCACTGGTTTTTTGACACCTCGGCCTGTTTTGAGAGGTGTATGTGCCAGAGACGTCGACCTTGGGCATACGATAAGAGTTGTTCGCTATTCCTATTGGAATAGTCGGTCAGCTGCCTCCTAAACTGGTCCAGGCACGGAAAAGGGAATTCTGCGTCCCCACAGCAAACCCCTCTCCCGCCATCGGAATGGCGTGGGACAAGTACCACATGCCCGACCTATCTGATGCTGGTTTTCCCTGCATCACATTTAGGCGAATTACCGGGTAGGATCTTTAAATACAGCCCGGGGGCACTAGTTAACCCTTTCCTACCGTTCCGCATCCACCCTTTGTCCCTTCCCTATGCTATGAGGGGAGTTGCCTCTATGTGGATTACCCTATACATAGCCTGTCTACACCTGCTTCTTCTTCTGCTGACGACGCGATATGAAAGATGAAAGACTAATCATGCGTAACGTTCTAGCAGTCGCCATTATTATTTACAGTAGTATATCGGGAAAGTTGTCTTACCTGAGTGATTTTTTCTGTCCGTTTCTCGCAGAATCTCCTTACTGCCCGGGGGCCGTAGTTAACCCTTGGCGACCTTGCTCTACGTTTCCGCGCGCTCCCTTTCAAATCCTTACCTCTGCTATTAAAGATGAGTTGTAAATTACCCTCATGTTGCCTGGCACACTAAAAAAAAACTTCGTGAGGGACGAGTACCAAGAACCGGAGACCTACCTCATGCAGGCTTTATAGGGTTTGTCCTGTTAACCTTAGTTAATCTACCTTCAGCTACCTCCCTTTAAAGTCCCTTCCTATGCTGTTTTAAGGAAGAATTACCCTAATATAAACTCACTCTTCCTCATTTTATGAAGAAAAAATTGGCGGAAAGAAGGGAAAATGAATTCTGTTCACCATTAATATTTTCTCGTCAACATCAGGCACCGGAAAACACCCGACTAATTCTTTCGCGAGATTAAATCAACCGTTGCCAACACAGTCAAAGTTCATACACAGTCACAAAGGAGCACGCCTGTAGAAAGTTGCTCACTTCCTGTCTTGGGAATAAAGTCTGCGCGGGTGACGCGGCCGATGACTTAAGGTTTCACATTGCAGCCGTTTCTGCCCTCTTAAGTAATCAGTGCTTAGTCACGCCACTTCCTCTCTTAGTTCCTCTTACAGTTTAGAAAGAAATACGTGGTTGGTTTCCTCGCAGACTGCCTGTACATTTAGATTCAAGTCCACTTCTGCTTCTCTATTTCTTGTCCTTTCCATGCGATGACTGTCCTGTTTTCGTACGACGACGTGCCCTGTTATTGACTTCGGACCTTGTGAGTTCTTTCTCAGCTAGACGCGGGACTAAAGAGAGACGAGGATTTACCATAGTGGAAGGGAACGGCGTCGTGGACAAAGACGGTCTGAGAAGTGGGACGCCTGCCTGCCTGCCTGCTTGCTTGCCTGACCAGGCCAATCGATTTCCTAAACTGGGTCTTTGTTTCCAGCTACAGACAGCGAGACAGACTTTGTCACGTTGCAGTAGATACAACACCACTACGACGAGGACGTGCTTGTCAGTGTCCAGTCTTCATTATTCCCGGGTAAAGTTTTTTTAACGTTCGACGAATATAACAACAACAAATCTTACAGTATTTATTAACAAATGTAAAAGTATTGTTGCCGGGTGCCTCATTAATACTCAGATAATGAATAATCCGTCTGTTAACAGTTCATTTGGACTAGTCCCCCCCCCAAAAAAAAAGAAATACTAACATTATCAAGATCGTAATACTTACTAAATATTTTAATTTTAAATAAAATAATTCATTTGATTAGTGACGTATTCAGACGTATATTATTAAAGAGACAATTAAAATATGTTGTAAATTTGATTTAAATAATTTAAAAGAACATATAAAACAATTAAATAAATAATTACCTAAATAACAGACCAAAATAAGTGTTTTTATTTATTTTGGGACTTATTTGTTACAGCGATTTATGTGAAAAAAATTATCATAGCTTATTCTCAAACTATATTTATTCTGTTTTCTATTTCCATTTGTATTAAATACATAATTTGTTTACGAAGGAAACCACACCAGAATATTCCATACCGATCAACGCATTCACTCGTTACGACCCGTCGACGTGAGCTCCACGTGTCGTAACACCGCGTAAAACGTATAGTGGGGGCATTTATCTGAAATCTTGAACAACTTAACGTCGTTATCGTACTCGCTAATAGTTTACCCGACAGTGACGTCATCATGCTCACTACTACTATGCCAGACAGCGGCTCGTTTTCACATCGAAAGGCGACAAAGAACAGGAGTCGTGTTGAGCTAGCAACAGAAGAGGAATACTGGCTTTTAAGAAGATAGATGTATTCTTTTTGAGGGCAGTGGAGGAGTGGGCACGATCTTCAGAAGCGGTTTCTTTTGTTGCGAGTGTCAGTGTTAATGGTGTTTTCATTTAGAGATCCTCTATCCACTGAGATATGCTAATTTGCAGCGCTGGTAATTAATTAGAGTCAGCTTGGAGCGGCAGGTTGTTCCTCCACAAAGAGCCACAGGACGCGGAAGAGAAGTTGTTAGCTCCACTGACGCTGTGATGGACTCGGGGAGATTCAGTTTTGTTTTACCCGTTGTCCAGCTGCAGCAAACAACCTTGGCTGGGGTTCCTTACAACTTCCGCCCGTTTCTATAATGTGGATAGATTAAAAGCAAAACTCATTACTCAACTGAATATTAATCTACAAGAGTTGATGCTGAAACAAGAAGAAGAATGATATGGCTGGAGGGAGGACAACGTTAAGTAGCGATTAATATTCCGGAGTAAGGACGAGGAGGAACTGGTTTCGCTCATTGCAATAGGAAGGAAGCGCTGCAGTCAGTTCAACAGACTCCACTACACCAGGGAGACCTTCCTGGCACGAGATGCAGAACACAATGAAAGTACTCAGTGATGCAATGCCGCTTTGTGCCACAGGTCACGAGTGAACCCGTTCACCGGTATTGGACATTCCTGTTACGTTTTATTCGGAAGCAGATGGCCTGCCAAATACGCGTGGAATCAGAGAGAAGAGCAGTAAAGTGAGAATTAATAACTGTGAACTTTAAAAAAATATAAAAAATATTTATTTAAAATTAAACAGCATGACAACTTGTAAAACAATATATTTATTTTTGGCAAAATTATTAAATACGTTGATTAATCAAATTAGATTTAATATATTTTTTAAATGAATTTACAGTGAAAAATTAAAGATAAACCACGCAACGTTTCATCCCATCATTTGTGACCTCTTCAGGTGTCCATAAGCACTTACTCTAATATATGTAATTTTTATTTGATATTTAATCATTACATTACATTATTCCCATTGTTTTAATATATATCTGGAGGTTACAAAATTTATACAAAACAGTTAGTTCTCCATTTTCTCTTATGAATAACCTGAGGAGGTCTCAAATCGGAATGAAACGTTGTGTCGTTTATCCATACTTCAATTTTTCTCTGCAAATTAAATTTTTAAAACTATTAAATGTAATATTTATTAATCAATTCATTTAATACATTTTTATGACTTTATTGTCCTAAAATCATTATATTGAAATATTTATTTACAGTATAATACCATTTTTACAGTTGCATTGATTATATATATAATTATATAGATATTATCTAAACATAGGTATATATAGAATCTTAAACCAATTTTATTTCGATAAAAATTATTGTACAAATTAAAATTTACGTCTGTTTTGAAAATAGAAACATAGCCACATAAAGACAAAGATGTTGTGAAACAAATACCACACAACGTTTCTGGAAACCTTGTTCCTTTCTTGAGGTGCTCAGAAAACAAAAAAACACGAGAGCCTAGAGCGACACAACTGCACAAGTCAGTTGAAAAAGCTCAAAGAAGAAACTTGTGCAGTTCTGTCGCTCCAGGCCCTTGCATTTTTTTGAGTTTTCTTAGCATCTGAAGAAAGGAACAAGGCTTCCCGAAACGTTGTCTGGTATTTATATCAGCACTGTATTTGGCTATATTTCTTCTTATTATTATTATTGTACAAATTGTTGAATGATTTGTGATTATGTTTCTATTTATTAGTTGTTTCTATTTGTTTTTATCTTTCAACTGGGCCTAAAGCTCATAATATAACACACCCGCAGTGGTATGTATAGAAAATTATAGCAACAGCATTTTCTTGTATATAAAAGTATATATTATACCACATTGTTGACACAATAATAAAAAATTCCTAAACGTTTGTCTATTACTAAACGGAGATTTACTCACAGACCAAATTGTAGAGTACGAAGAGAACTGGGAAAGACAAAACTAGATCACGAAGCAAGTATCACGTGACGACGATGCCGTGACGTTATCGTCGCACTCGTAAGCGAGACTAAGGTAAGAGACACGAGCAGCAGATGTATCTCGTAAAAGTGGACGAAAAGACTATGTGATCGGAAATATTTCAAACTGTACAAACTGGAAAACAAAAATAAAATAAACAAAGGACGGTTGCAAATTTTTCTAAAGGAAATGAGGACGTCGACGAATCAATCTACATGTACAACACCGAAGTAATTATTCGATATCAGATATACTATTTTCGTGTAGTCCAGCACCACAAATTAAGTTAAATTCATCTAAAATGTTAGGATTAAGTTCTCAAGGAGACGTTGTCACACACACGAGCAATTTCTCTCTTATATTGAGACAATGGAACACACTCGAGCGACATTACGTAACTGAATGTCTCATTCAATGCGAGGACTGAGAGGATCCTCAAGGCTCGAGCTTTCCCCCCACCACGGAAATCAATCGCAACGATCCTCTCCTAAACAGCATAACCTTCATTAATTGTTACGACGAGGGCAAATAGTTATGGGGTTTAAAATTTTGTGTGGTCAACCTGCAGCGGCGTTTCTCGGGCATTCCATTATCGCTTACGTGGAGAAGAGTGAAGCAAAGTGTTGTATACTGTGACGTAGACGATGACGTATGTCCTCCTGCCACAAGGGGAGCTTATTTCCGTACCAGCAAAACCTCAATCCACAACCACCCCCTGTAAAGTCTTTACTGCAGAGCAATATTATATTAACAGTCTTTCCTCGTATTATATAGGTATAAATTTAATCTTGAGACGTGACCAATCATGGACGTTTGGTATTAAATTATATTTCAGACGATGTTCGTACGTAGGTAGGGCATGGATGGTAGTCACAAACTCATTAAGGACCTCCGAATGAGTTTGGAATCACTCTAGCAGGAATTCCGGTATATTAAGACTAATTTGCTCTTAATTATCCATGGAACAAGCTTACAATGTATCAACCTAAAACATTGTTTAAATGTTATCAAGATGATTACTGCTATAGTGGAAAGCTCCTTGAATTACTTAATTTTTAACGGATAACAATTATTTATAATACTTCAATGTACACCTGATGAAGTCCTAAATTAAGGACGAAACGTTGTGTAATTACAGAAATATATGTAGTATATAACAGTAAAATTTTAAGCGGTTATCTGCAAGAGTAGAATGCTTGTAAAATTTTCCCGTACCTGCCTGGACCCAGCCGTGGCAGTTCCAATCGAATATTCACCCCTGGGCGAAGGAACGATCCCTGGATTGAATTTGTGTGAGGGGCCACAGACAGGCTTCATCTCTTCCGATTACCGAGTACCAGCCTCGCCTCCATACCAGCTTTACGAAAACTGGCTCAAGCGGCTGAAAACAGTAACAACATCTGAGGGACTCTACATCGTATTAAAGCTACGTGTAATTTGTATGCGCATACCTGTTGGATCCTGTTTCCACACATTCGCGTCACCGCTACGTAACCATTTCGGTACAAAATCACATCACAGCAACATTTTTGGGAAGAATATCTCTCATGTACGTCACCTGCACGTATTTTGCCCTGAATTACAATAATTACAAGCAGTGGTATCCTATTAAAACTTTCACTAATATTGTATTAATTCTTCGCTGCGTAACCCCACAGTTATGTCTGCCGATAAACATACAAAATTCGCTAACTTCGATCGCAGGATATCGTAAATTTATTACTTCAAACTTCGCCAAGGTCATAAAAACAAAACAAAAAATTCGCGCCGTCCGCTCAGACAAGGGTTAAAAACCAAGGAAGTTTCTTTAACTAGTCACAGATTGTATTAGGTCAGCGGTATCGCTGGTTGCAAGGACTGTGATCGCTGCATTAAAGGTCAAACATCTTTGAAAACACAAAACCTCATACATATTATTGAAAGTCAATGGAAATATTACCACAAAACCTCATACATATTATTGAAAGTCAATGGAAATATTACCACAAAACATACTGAATAAATTTATTTACAGAATTAATAGTTGCAGTAGTAATAATGGAACCATGTGCAGGTACCAACGTATATTTATAAGTAGCTACCGGGTCAAATTCTTTTTAACATTGTAAACAATGTTGTTTACACCACGTCAAGTTATAAAATTAAAACTCGAAAGGAAATGATATTGTTCATTATTTTTAATACTATTTTTATTTTAAAATAAAAAACATTCAAACAATATATATATATATATATATATATATATATAAATCATTTCGTTCTTCATCAGTAAGATGTCTACGTTGAAGATTTAATATATTAATAATGTCGGCATAGTGGGTTTCTGTATTGATTCCTCCATTTCTTGTAACTGCAACCATACTGTTTTAGGATGAATACGACCCTGCAGGGTTGAAACCTACCTATATTTTCGGAATAAGAATACATTGGTGCCTACATAACGTTTTATTACTACTACTACTGTCAGTTTGTGTGCACAGTCCTGATATGCATAAAAAAATTTAATAAATTGCAGTTCACAATAAAAATTAAAGTAAAACTCAACCCTTTATTTGAGGACCTCTTTGTGTGTTTATATATTGTAAATAAATGCGTGCAAATTTATTCCAAACGTACTAAATGCCAAACGGTTGATGAGTTTACGTATCACACCTGAAGATGTAGTAAAAAAAATAGGGATGAAACGTTGCGTTTTACTTCAATTTTACTGAAATTTATTAATTTTCGGTTTACAACTTTTAATTTATTGAGAGTATAAATATATTCTGACTGTTCTGCGCCACATATTATACTTTATAAAGTTTTCATAGGAGAACACGTATTCACATATGTACATATGTAGGTCCGTGGTTTCCCTCCTTCTTAAAATCACTCCTACGCAACATTTACTGAATAATTTTGCATACGAAATTTATTTCCGCTGTAGCAGTTCCTGTTTTTTTTTTGTCCTTTGTCAGCCACCATCGTGCATTAATTCAGCACCACGTCACAGTTAACGAATAAAATTGTGTTAGCTTCGCTCGTGGAAAATACTTTCAAATGATTTCCGACTGCGTCATTTTAAGCAAGAGAGACGTGAACGCGTCCGTTTAGATCAAGGCAGTTGCGTTTATTAGGCAGAGATTGTACTACAGCGGATTTCAAGGACTGTCATAGACACTTTTAAAATGCGCGATTTAACATACTGTGGTGGGTTTTTTTACATAAAATAAATTAAATTATATAAAAACATTATTTATTTACAAATCATTTGGAATTAAAACAGTAAGAAAGCGTTCAGTAGAAGCTTAGACACATAGGTCTTATAATGTAAATTGAAGGATCGGCATGGATAAAGATCTACAGGACCAGGAATCGAACCAGCTTAGTACGTGGAGTTGATAGCTCAGTGGTGAGAGCACCCAGGTTCGATTCCCGATCAAACAGAGATTTTTCCATTCCAGTCCTTTAATTTATATTAAAATTCAATATTACTCAACAATTAAATTAGTGCATTTTCCTTCATTTATTTAAAGAGCGGCCCACCGTTTTAAAATGCAAAATATTAACTATATCTCAGGGCTTAATAAATTGCGGTTTAAGGCATTTGAGTTCCATTTTATAAGAAATTTAATGAAAGAATAAATTGTGTGGTTTGATTTCTAACCTCGGCAATTTATATTTTCCGGTTGGTTGGTGCCTTCAAGCGTCTTCTATGTTTGTCCAGACTCGTAGTCCGTATTCCTTCTTAGTAAGGGACCTAAACTTTTGTTTCTCTGCGATGTGTTACTTACGTGTAAGCAAATCAGTGCAAACGTCTCAACACGTCTAAGAAGAAAATGCTTCTGAGCCTTCTTTTCCTCTCGTTTTCAGCGATCCTCCACCTGAGAAAACATCATCTCGTTTAAGCACATGATCTAGACAATAAAGTTGTTTTTGACCAACTCTGAGCTATCGGTAAACCATTGTCGTAGGAGAAATAAACTACAGTAATGTTAATAATTTTAATAGGAAGAGGCTTTCAACCCAGTTGGTCATTTTCAACCTGTTCGAGTGGAGAAAAAGTATGGTTATATATCAGTTAAAATATAAGTGTAAAATATAATATTATACAGTCAAATCGGGGGTTATGGATATATGACAACCCGGGCAACGCCGGACACCCAGCTAGTAGTTAAATAAGTGTGCCATTACTCCTAATTGACTGGAGTGTCTAAGTTAATTAATTACAATTTTTAATAAAACTTATATGTTAACTGATACAAAACCACATCTTTTTTGTGCTCGAACTGACCAGCTAGGTCGAAAGCTTCTTCCTTTTAAAGCATTAACATTATATGAGACTGTGAGTGATTTATGTCCCAGAATATTAATCTGTGAACAGCCTTTATTAATCAAATGAGCAAACCATTATTTTGGAATGTCTCAAGGACACGTTGTATCTGCTTTTAACAATAATTTTCGTCGGCGAAATTATGAAAGAGGTACTCGACCGAACCACAGTTTATGTAAATAGTCCATAGCACACAAAATAAACAAAAATTGCATCAGAGAATCGTCTGTGGAGCGAGAGAAAGAACGTCGACGGGCCTCTGCTGGGGCAAAGAATCGATGCTTGTGTAGTCCAATGATGCACAATTTAAGGCGAAAAGTCCTAGAATTTTTTTTAGAAAGTTGTTCAACGTCATATAAAAATAAGGTTATTTTAAAAATTTATTTAATTTCTTTGATCACAGACAGACCCGGGGTTCTCCAGTCTTAGAAATGATACGGCTGGATTGACTCTGGCGTCGAGGGTCGGCGGCGATTTCTCCTTCAGGCGTTTCTCAAAAAAAACAGAAGGGGAACGTATCCGTCACGTTTATGTTGGAGATCCGACGTTTCTAACTCTATACTTACGTAGAGGGCGTTTAACCTGCAGAGAACGAGTGTGCCCTTCCTTGTCTCTAGGAAACAACCAGAAGCGGCCTGTAGAAGGAAGAAAAATATATATCTGGGGATTTTTAACTTACACGGTTGCATGCACTGATACATAAACAGTTAAATAGTAGCGACTGTGAGTTACATACTTTAGAATTTACATTTTATTGGTATTTAAACAATTATAGATATAATCATCTATAAAAAATGTAGATAACTTAATATTTGTTTTAAAGTTGCCATAATAATAATTTAATGGTCAATACTTGAACAGGTCCTAACTTTAGCAGGAAACGCCGTTTGTATAATAAAAATATGTATGTGAAAAAAATTGTAATTTTTCATTAAACTTAATATTTCAGACTTATGTATGCATTTAATGTACAAATGGGCAGACACGTAAATTTTCAATAAATGGAATTACAAATATTAATATAATTATTTTAAATAAATAAAGTGGACGTGTGGACAGTATTTCGATTATAAAAATGTATATCAAGGATAATATTATTCTGGAAGAAACACCAAACTTTCAATTTGCAAGAAACTACTGATTTACAATCAAATATTGCCTGTGACACAAGTTCATAGAAACGTTTCAGAATAAAGTGTTAAGAAACATTGTGAATGCCCATTGGCGTATCCGAAATGCAGATCTTAATGGGCATAAAAAGGAATTTTGTGCTTCACTTCCACGTTACCCGAAGTTTCCCCCCCCCCCCATTTCTGGAAAATAAATGCCGTATCAGAATATTGAAAAGAAAAAACCGACTGATCTTGTATAAAGTCAGTGTATAAAATAAGAGCACAGTGAGTGAAGTGTGCACTGCTCCAGAAAAATCTAGAAGACAGTGGATAGACTTTAGTCAAGAATAATTTTAGTAAATTAGTGGTTAGTCTTAAAAGACTAGTTTTAAATGGCAGGGGCACAGTTGCTGATAAAAAAATAGGATAATATTATTCGAAGATCATTTTTGAAACGGACATTGTATATAAATATAAGAATAATATTGATCTGGCATGAAATTTTTAAAAAAGTGTAATTAAACCTTGAAATAGAGATCAAATTACTAATCCTTATATGGCCATTAATACGGATAATATTTAAAATCCTTCAGTGGTTTTTTAAATTAATTAGGTTTATGGCTGAGAGCCGAGAGCCTGATTTTTTTCGCTACCCTAACCGTTACCTTCCATTTGACACGTGTTGGAGGCAGGCGAACGGGACCTCGTTCTACCTGTATCTTATTGAAAACTTCGGGGGAAACCCCTCCAGCTGCAGAGAGCAACTGCACACACACCGGAAGACAACAAAACCCCGTGACCTCATTGACAGTGACTGCACTGCTGAGGTCACTACAAGTGTTCATCTGTCTCGGTAAAAAAAGGAAATAGCTATTATGTTATAAGGCTACAAATTAAGTGCAAGAGCCAGAAAGTCAAAAAATACTCATTTATTTTCATACTTGAATTACAACGTTTCATACTTTAGGCCTCGACACTATTGAAGCGACGAGCGGTAAGCGTTTGAGAGGAGGAATCAGCGATGAGCGGGGCCGGGTACGATACAGAGCTGCTGAGCGTCAACTTCCTGCAGTCGCCGTCACGACATCGTCGATATGCTTCTCTAGTTGAGTGAAAATAATAACTATTTATGGAAACACGTTTCACAGAAAGGCAAAGTTCACCACATAAAAAGGAGTAGAAGGCATTACGGTGAGTACTCCATCTGTTTAAGGATTTAAGAAAAGATTAAACACGTTTCTTTTGAATATATTGTAATACCATTTAACAAGCCATTAATTTTTTTAATATCTTTAAATTGTTAGCGGTACGAATGCGTAAAGGTGACAATGAAGGCGGTTTTTTCCTTTGTTTAACAATGGAGACCGCGCGCTTGGAGAACGGCAGTCTGGAATCGGCGATGAAAGGTGAAGGAGTCTAAAATCTGCGTACGAGAGATGAATCAGTTAAAAGTCGACGGGGAGATATAATACAGTTCAGTTCGCCTAGAGCAACAAACAGTAAAGTCTGCAGATATAAAGTACGAATGGCGAGATCCTGTATTTTTACATGAAAGCAAACGAATATTTTACGGAGAGATTTACATAATAATTTGCACACGATGAAGCAAATGGTTGCTTCACGCTGATTGAACAATTTTCGCATAGAGGAGACCGGCATCCACTAGCTGACCAAAGGGGGCGGCTCATTCGAGGTTCCAGATAGCAGAGGACGAGTATTTTAATCGTGTGTATTAAAAATTTCAATGAAGTGTAGAGTCTGTGTAAAAATGGCCTTGTAGTGTGGTAGTTTTCAAGCTACAAGAGAGAGATCTGGTACCAGACAGACATTCCGTGAGTAACAAAACTTTTATACAAATTTGTAAATGATAATTAAAAAGGTATAGTCAGTTTTCGTTTCATTTAGTTTTCTTCTGTTTCACTTATCTTCATATTGTCTTAGGTTAACTTTTTATATTTGAATTGTTAATTGTCAGTTTATAAATTGCTTTTGTTCTAATTATCAAACCCAGTAGTGACCCTGAGATATAGAGATCCGACGTATTTTATTGTAATGATATAAGAATTGTATTTTCATAAATGCCACGAATTAATAAATGAAAAATTAAAGTATTTGTTGTTAACTGGATGAAATTCGGCGTGCAAAATAGATCTTATGCAATGTAAATTTATCAACAATAATTATTTAAATATAAATAAATTTTCGTTTTTTGATTCATTAATTAACCCAAACAGGGTGTTTATTACATTTATGACTTCCTAAACGTCAATGCACATAGAAGCTTTCGGCCTCTGTAAGGGACAACCATACTCATATTCTGAAATATAAATTAATATGCTTAAGTATATATTTAAACTAGATACATAGTTAGATATATAGTGAACTGAAGAAATACATACATCATGTAGGTAACAAGCCGTTGGCATTTACGTAGGCTCAATAAATCACGTAACCGAAATTTGGCGTCTTTATTGGTTTTCACTCTGTTAAAAGGTTATTTTACAAAACTATATCAAGACTCAGTACGCCTCGGAAATCTTCGTGCCAGAGATGACTCCGTATCAAGATATTATTTTTTTAAATACAAAATTTAACAAATTTTGCTTCCTTTCTTTTTTACAAAATATAATAAATACATTAAATAATTAATTATTGACGGACATGCTGAATTTTGACCCGTGTTTAAACGTATAAAGTATTGTACACGTGCTTCGACGCTGGGCGGTGAAAGAAAATTTAATGTCCGGGGTCGGCGATAAGCGTCTACCACTGCGAGGCAGCTGCTTGTTGTAGCCAGCGAACCCCCAAACCCACTACATTCTATTGGGACATGAAACTGAGCGGAGTCGCTCAGTCTACCTGCTCACGGACGCTCACCGCTCGCCGCTTATATCGTGCCCTAGGCCTTATTGTGGGACTTCTTCGGATTACAGAAAACTCTAGTCACACTACTATCAAAAAATGATTTTCTTATTTTGAATCTCATTCATACATAATTCACATCAAAAAATAAATTTATTCTTAAAATAACAATATGAGATATTAAGAATTATAATAATCTTTTACATTTTAACTTCAATATAAAAAACAGCAGCCTATTAGTCATAATTTCTTTATTATTCTTTTTAAAACATAATATATATCAGACACAACGTTTCGTCCCTGATTGGGAACTCTTCAGATGTATAGTTACATTCAATTATAATTTATTATAAAAAAATTTAGGTTGACAAATATCTAAATTTTCTTATAATAAATTTTAATCGAACGTAACTATACTGAAGAGGTCGAAATCAGTGTCTGATGTATTATATGATTTAAACAGAATAAAACAAAATTCAGATTTATTTTGTGAAAAGGAAAAAGTACAAAGAAACGTGAGGAAGAACGAAGAAAAAATTGCTGAAGAGAGAACAGAGAGAAAAAAAGGCTTTTGAGTTTTGCCAACTGACGAGTGCAGTTGTGTCGCTCTAGGCTCTTCTTCGCACCTGACGAAAGGATCCCAGAAATGTTGTGTGGTATTTATATTACCTTTTTTGTCTAGGCTCTTGTGTTTTTTGTTTTCTGAGCACCTGAAGAAAGGAACAAAGCTTCCAGGCACGTTGTGAGGTATTTATATAATCACTTATTTTGCTTGAATTGGCTACTATTCTTATTAATTATTTTCAATCAGACGTATTTTTTTTTCATTTTATATTATGTTTTAAATGTAATAATAAAAAATCTGACTAATAGGTTGTTGTTGTTAATATTTAATTGAAGATATTTTTGAAGTTTTTAATCGGTAACTCCCCTGGACAAGTCACAAATTAATGGATGAAACGCTGATGAGTTATTTCAAGTATGAAATAAAAATAAGTATTTTATGACGTTCCTATTGGATTTATTTTGGAAAGAGGAGAAAGAACAAAGAAAAGTGAGGAAGAACGAAGAAACAATTGGTAAAGAGAGAGCAGGGAGAAAAATCAGAAAGTAAAAAACGAGAAAATTTAAATAAACAAGACAGATAAATGATTCCAGGGCTACCTGATTACGGCGATGATGATAGTCGCTTGATCTGACAAAAATTTGAACCGGTTTATAAACCGACAACCATTTATTAAATCTATTCACCGGGAAAGTCTGCGCTCGTTATATTTTCCTTCCTACTCAGTTATTTTTTTGAAATTGGTTACTCTAACCGCCTCTCAATAAACTTTAATCCGTCTGGTTTATCTTTCTTGTTTCCTGTTTTACTTTTTGATCTTCTCTCTGCTTTGTGTGTCTATTGTTTTCCTTCTTAATTCATCTCCTTCCTTTGTTTGTCTTCCTCTCTTTACTGAGGAAATGGAATACTTTCGGTAGTTTACGTCATCATTGTCATCAAATTTAAAATCTAGATGAGTTATATTAATTCCCGTAAACCAGATACTGGGAGTAGAAGGAAGCTGGTGTTTCCTGCCGCCGTCCTCGTACCCCTCAGAGGTAAGAATGGGGCGCGGAATAAAATAGGTGAGAGGAACGGAGGGATAAAAGGGGTAAAGGGGAACGGAACAGCCTTTTAAAAAAAGGGTTCGCATTCAGTTCAGCGGAACCGTGTGGAAAATGTGAATTAGGCAAGGACACACGTGGTAACGGTATTGTTAAAGTCTGCACGACGCCCTCATTCAATAACATTGGACGGTTCCCCTTCTACTATCAACCCAATAAAGAGTCCATTAATCTTCTGCTGACGAAATAGTAAAAGGTATAATACAATGGTCACATAAACATTTTAATAAGTTTCTTCAAAAAAGGTGAAAATTATATTAATATTATCTGTTTTAGAATCCAGATGTCAGTGGAAATTTCAGGAAATTAATAAATGTTCATACAAATATAAACCAGAAACAGTCACAACCGTTCGTTCATTTCATATTCACAAGCTTTCAACTCAGAAGAGGTTCCTTTATCATTAAAAATGCACTTACAAACCAATAAACTGTCCACAAATCATAAAAAAATAATTGGCAAGGAAAACAATGTAACATTTCCCGCATGAAATTCAGAGCATGTCTTAGAAATTTACTCAAGAGTTATCTATATCATATTAAATTTTGTGAAGATATTAATGGAAACATTATATACAAAATTTGTGAAAAATATTTGAAAAGTGTTTGCTTTACCCCACACATTATAGCTGAAAATTTAATATTGTACCTCAAGAAATAAATTATATTCAAATGAAAAATTTACGTCTACTTAGAAAAATTAAAAATGAGAAAAATAGCAAAATACAGACAAAAGAAGTGATGATACAAATACAACAGGTTCTGGTAACCTTGTTCCTTTCTTCAGGTGCTAAGGAAACTAAAAAAAAAACATGACCCTAGAGCGACACAACTGCACAAATCGGTTAACAAAACTCATAAACCTAGGCGAAAGAAAAATTGATAATAAAATTCTAGTTATAACATTCTCATATAAAACAAGTTGTTTAGTTAAGGAATAAATGTGTGAATGTATGTCGTTAATTTCTAAATTTAAATTAGATAAGTGTAAAAAAGTAATTTTATTATCGTAGTTGGATGAAAGTTTTGAATTAAAGAAAGAAAAACTGTTAAATTTATTGTTTAAATGAGCTGGCAAAAAATCACATTTTCTGAAATTAAGTTAAAACTCACACTCGCAATAACTAATTTGTTCGAAAGTTTTAACCCAATTTTAAAACTATAGTAAATATTAAAGCCAAAAGTGAGCAAAGTATAACTTAGAAATGACATAATGCGTGCGTTAAAACTGAAATATAAATACTGATGATACGTCAAGGCGTCATATATTAAAACGAAAAATTTACGTTTGTTTTGCCAGCTCTAGACTCTTGCGTTTTTTAGATTTTTAACACCTGAAGAAAGCTACAAGGTTTCCAGAAACTTTGTGCGGTATTTATATCATCGCTTCTTTTGTCTGTATGTGCTCTTTTTCTTATTATTAAATTCCATTCAGATTTGTAAAAATAATTTTATGAATGCAGCTGAAGAGTGCCTGTTTTTATTTTATTAATATTTTCTAATTTTTTATTCCATTAAAATATATTTCTTCTGAATTGGACTGGTTCATTCATTTCAAATTCAATGAAGTCATATAAATTTAACTATTAATAGCAATAAAGATATATATTAAATATTCTGGATGAAAAAGACTGGACCGGACCGGGAATTGAACTTTATTCGTGGTGCTCTTACCATCTCAGCTACCCTGTCGGTGCGAGCACTGGGTTCAATTCCAGGTCCGCTCGAGATTTTTCCAACCTGGTTCTTTAATTGAGTTTCTTAGCCTCCAGTGCTGAGCTTGGAATGAAAGATTGTCTACTGTTTTTAAATGAAATATTTATTTAATGATGTATACCACGTGTTGAGCCTCGTCTCTGTCGAAACCCATTTCCCTCTCTGTGAAAGAAAGGTTGGGGAGGGGAAGAAATGAATGTTTGGTCTGAATCGTGTCACGGACCAGCCCAATAAATTAAGACTGAGGTAGTAAAAGTGTCAAGTGTCGAGGCGCGGCGTCTCAGATTCAAGGTCACCTGCACCATGAACTCGTAATTAACGAGGAATAGCACCACGCTTTCAAGGACACTCGTGCCAAAGGATCACAGCAGACGACACAATCCATTAAGAGAAAAGACGAAATCACTATCCTATAAAGGCCAAACGTGCCGATAGTAGACACTATCAAAGAAACTTACGGAGTGGGTCGGAGCAGTGATTTTTAACCCTTTCTATCCCTTTTACTGTTACAAAGGCCGGCACTAAAATGTTTTCCTTTCATCAGCTTCTATCACTTCATCTCTCTGCTTAGGTCTTCTCTAAGACAGACAATGGAACACGCGGAAATTGAATCTACCATCGCACAGCACCGTCGTCAATAACTTTCTAAAGCAGATTAGAAAAGGGATAAAAAGAACCTGCTGCGATCTCGTCTCATCTCCTACGAGATCTCTCGATAGAGTTTAGTTATAATGTATATTATCTACATTACGTTTATAGAGTTATAAATTATCCTGCTCTGATACAGATTCAGAAGTTATGATCCATTAATTAGAGTAATCATAACACTGAATCATATCATTAAATTGTCATTGTACTTATTTATTAATTTTTATATTCTCCTGAAGAGATCCATAAGTAAAGGGGAAGAAATGTTTTGTAAATTGCAAATTTTAATGTTAATAAATGCTGACTTTTCTCCATTATACACTAATTATATGTATATTTATTACAAGATCAGTTTTTATTTATTTAAAGTCACAGACGTTAGTCCAATAATGTAGACACCATACATTTGTTACAATGTTTAAAGAAATAATTAAATGTGTTATTATTTCATAAAAATACAATGCTTGATACAATATAATGAGATTAATTTGGTAATATAATCTTATTTTATTTAAATATTCTAACTAGATAAATAAAAAGGCAAATAACAAACAAAATTTAGAGGGACATATATAATTGATATTATTTATGGAGTATTCTATTAGCTGAGTAAAAGGGAAGAACGAAGGAAAATTAACAAGTAAAAAGGTGAATCTAAAAAGCGGACGGATTAGGATTTCTGAGCGAAGGTGACACCAATAAAGATCTTGTAGGAGAAGACCTGAGTAAACAAGTAGCCAATTTAACAGAGAAAATTAGGTGATAAATAAAATGCAAACCTTTATTTAGGTGATGTTATAAGCGGCTCTTGCGATTTGGAATCACCTGACGAAAGCAACAAGGTATGATATTTATTTTATCACCTAATTTTCTGTGTAATTATTTGTCTAATTAGTCTTCACCAAATACAAGCATTTTTATATTGTCAAGTTAAATACTACTATTTTGTTTTTCATTGATAATTAACATTGGCAAATTCTTTTACAGGTTTTTTTTAAAGGAACCTAATAAAGCAGAGGCGATGAAACTATTCCGATGTTTACTCCGGAGTTAAGAGACTATTAATGACCTTCCTAATTTCCCTAATGATTGTTTGTTTTGACTCCTGTGACCTTAAGTGGCGGACAAGGAGAACTCACCTAGCAAAGACAGTCAGGTGACGGTCTTTTCGGATAAATGTCTCCAAGAATGTAATTGCAAATTTCCGCGTTGTAGGTTATGTAACGTCGAAACGTTTATATAACATATATAGAAAATGAACAACGAAATAATGGAGCAGCCAAAATGCTGACAAATTTGATGTAGAGACCGATACTGGCGTTAAGTATGGATAAAATAACATTAGAATAATCTGTTTTTAATACAAATAAATTAGAGAATTACATCTCATGAAAGTGCAAAGGACGGTATGAGACGTTTAGTAATTCATAATGAGGTCCCAAAGTTGGGTAGTTTTCTCATGACATGTAACTCTCCAATTTAATTGGATTAAAATCAAATAATAAAGAATTTATATATCGATAGTATGAAACTCAGCGACAACTATCATTTCTTATTCTAGAGGTTAATTTCATGAAGCTCCTACTCACCTTTACACCTGAAGAAAACTATAAAGCTTGCAGAAACGTTGTATGTGTAGTATATATTTTTATCAGATATTTTTGCCCTGTTTTTAGCTACATCATTATTTAATTAATACAGACAATTTTATATTTTCGCCCAAACTTGGTGGGGGATGGGAATTATCAAACATGCTCATACGGCATATATTTGCGTGGGATATTTTTTTCGGGGTCAGTGAGATTGATAGGTTTTTTCCAGAAATTTTAGTGCATAATTTCGGCATGGGAGGGGAGCACCTTTAGGGATCGGGGTGAAGGGGCGTTCCATACAAATAACGCAAAAAAACAGAGACTGGAGTCAAATATGGGGTTATAGATGTTGCTGAGTAGAATAATGACAACCCGGGCAACTCCGGACGCCCTTAAATAAATATAATGACCAAGCAGACAGAAAAGGTTCATCAGGTGAAATAGTAAAAAGATGAGACCTCGATGAATAATCTAAAATTTCTTCAAAGATCTTGAATATTGTGATACTAAAGTGGTTGAAGAATTGTTATCATAGTTCAGTAATTCAAGTAAGCGTGTGTTATCCCCACCATTTCTTCACCTAACTTAACCTGCTTGATCAGTTGCTCAGAGCCTGTTTGGAAACTGTAATAGACGAAGCTATTTGGATAATATGCACCAATATCGAGTTCTGAGAAGCCATTGATTACTTTTTCTTTTGTGAAGGTTATAAATAGCTCGTGGTTGTGACTCGTCAGCAGTTTTGAGTCGAGGCCTTTGTGACGATAATGAAGTATCGATGACGCAAAGCACTGGAACCGCTCCGTATTCTCCTATAACTTTACAATCTTCAACACTATTTACAACCGATAAATAAACTGACCATATGTCAAAAAAATTAATAATTGACAAAGCAATTAATACAATAAAAATATATTCTCACGACGTTTCGTCCCTAATTCGGAACTTGAACAGGTGCACATTAATTCTTACCCCAGAGATATAAGATACCTTAATTTAAGAATACCAATTTATGCTGTGACGGGAATATTATGAATAATTTGTCTACAAAGCACATACTTTTCATTAATATCTACACCCCAAAAAAATAGTATGATGTAAACCTTAAAACCATTTGTAACATTTCTTTTAAATATATTTAAATTAGACTACGATTTATAACACACTGAATAGGATATGAGGAGCTGTAACCGCAACAAGAAAACTCTTCCCAACTCCAAGAAATATCCTTCACTTCCTGGCTTATTTCCCTCCAATCCATTGTTTTCAGGAGAGGTAATTTTGTCGGATGCGTAGTGACGTCACCGGAAGTGACGGCAGGCAGATGTTCCGCCTGCCCGCGCGCCGCCAATTCCTCCGTTATGTGCGTAACTCATTAAGAGTCCTGTTCATTAGGACTCACGGGGAAAAAAGAACAGATACACACGAGATTAGGGGAAGTTTGCTCTGAACGACGTGTCAGGTAATCAAACAGACGGCGTAGTTGTAAGACTTGAATACTACGACATTAGAAGACAGGGTCAACATTACAGAGTACAGCGGAGTCTCTTGGCAACATCGAATTTCCGGCTTTCCTTCCTTGCTTCTAGCTTATTTACTTTCTATTTTCCCTTTCCTTCCGTTTACATTTACTGTTTTTCTTCTTTCTAATATTTTTCTTCTTTAAATTCTTGTTTCTAGCTTATTTATTTTTTATTTTTCCTTTCTTTCTGTATTTCTTACTTTGCTTCCTTCTTGATACTCTTTTTCTTATTGCCTTCAGTTATGGTCCTTTCCTTCCCTTTTATAGCTTAATTGTTTTTTCCTGTCCTTCTTTATTTTTTACTTTTTTCCTTCTTTTATTTTCTCTTCTTCATATGTACTTCATTTATTTTCCTTCATTCGTTCCTTGTTTCTAGATTATTTCTCTTTCTATTATTCGTTTCCTTTTTTATCTTTAATTCATCCTTCCTCATCTTACTTTTCTGCTTTCCTTTTTCCTCTACGCCTTTATTTCCTTTCTTACTTAATTTTCTGTATTTTTATTCTAATTATTATGTTTACATCTTACCTTATTCTTTTCTGTGTTCCTCTGTCTTACTTTTCCTTGTACTTGCTCAGTATTTCTTTCCATTTTTCTTTTCTATCCTACATTGATTATTTATTTGTTTATTTCATTTTCTCCGTCTTTTCTTTTCTTTTCCGTCTTCATTGTTCTAATTCTTTCGTTCTTTCCTACCTTCTTCTCGTTTCCTATTTTTTCTTAATCCTCTGTCTCTATTTCTTGTTCTTTCTCATTGCTTCCTTCTTTGTTTGAACGTAACTATGATATTGAAGAATATAATCCTAATTGAACCTCGTGAGGGATAAAAAAACCCTTCTACAATACAAACACAAGTTCAGTCTAAATTCTCAGTCCTGCGGCTTCTTCGTCTAATAAAACCAACAGAACCCGGCGGTATGATATTATCTCTGAACTGTAATACACTTATGCGAGATGCAGCACAGTAGGATGTCGGGAGAAGATGACGTGTTTGCAAAGTTGATATTTCATTTCACTAACACGATAACATCTTTAGTCTTCACTGGAAATTTTTACAGTTAAGAGGAAAAGTCTTAGAAACGACTGCAGGAAAGTGGATGCAGTCAGTCTGGTTTGAAAACGAGGATTTAACGACATCATTTTTAAAATATCTATTTCCCGTTCTTCATTTGTCATCCTCTTCTACCTACCGTTAGTGTAATATCTTCGCAGGATTGTTGGCCCACTAACGCCTTGAAAAGATCTACGAGACGTCAGTTTCAGCCGTCGCCTTCCTCACATTTACCCAACCTAATTGTTGATCTTTCACACATCCTGACGCTCTCTGATCCTCGCAGTCCTCGCAAGACTGAGATGCCCGTGTTATTATTACCATTGATCTCCCAGCTACGCGCGTGTGTTGTGTGGGAGGCGGCGGCCTGACTGCCGCGGGGGCGGGACGCTGGGGCGGGGGCGGGGGTGGCGCCGATCCCTCCCAGGGGCGTCGTACCACATCCTCCATCTTCCTTCGCTGACGACGACGAGAACCTTCATACTTACAATTAAATTAAAAGAATAATACATAATATTTCAGCGGTGCGTAACATCGGGCCAGAAACCGAATAACACCATCTTCAAGGTTTTTTTTTTATAAAAATTTGATTGATTTATTGCACTAGTCTTGGGATGAGGAAACAATAAGTCATTACGTAAAATTACAAAATGATTATTAGAACCAGCAATTAATAATAATAATAAGAAGTTAACTAAAAATCCGTGCCCTGTGTAAGTAAAAATACAATATGATAATATAAAAAATCATTTTACGTTATTAAGGGCGTAATATAATGTTTACACTATGCATACAAATTAAACACGCACTAGGCAAAATAATTATTTAGACAACTGTCACAAAATACGGAATTTCAAAACACTAGGAGGAAGCAAACGAAAGGACGAGTAACTTTACGAAACTGAAACTACGAGGAATCTGCATGCCCTTGTATATCAAACAAACAAGATAAAGATAAAGGGTTGAAACTCCCACATTTTATCAACTGAAAATCAACAAATACAAGAAGGAAGTCGCAAACATAACCTTTTTTTTTCCTCCGATATATGAGATGATAATGAGAGTGGTTGTTATCCCCCGCACTTCTTAACCCGTATCGGGATCAAAACCAATATTTTATATGAACTTTAAATTAATAGACATTAAAATAATTAATTCAGTATCACAACTTTCATCAGGTTACGTTTCTTCAGTGACAATTTTTTTTTTCATTTTAAATCACAAATTTACAACATTTATTTCTATAACCTGATATAAGGGCAAAAAGGAACTGAAACTTCGTTGTCAGGTTGAATAAAATTATTTTCAAATGTTGTAAATAAAGGTTGTGAATTTATTTAATTTATATTATTAATAAAAACAGACGAAACATCGAAGCAGTATTTTCTAAACTTTCTTACCGCTTATAATACCACAGTGGAACTTTGATAATGCCAACGTTTGTAATTAGTTATTTAAGGTACTTTCCTCGGTCCCTTGAATTTCGTATTAAAGCAATGTAAAAAAAAAATTACATGTAGCTGGAAGAATCAAACTCTTTAATTCCAAGTTTTATGCTCAGAAATGTCAGCCGAAAATTAGTAAATCAGAAATATTATTCTGGTAATGACATTAACATGAGAATATAAGCGACGAAAATAATTGCTAAATTAAATACCACACATGAACGTTTTTACAATACTTGTTGCTTTCGTCAGGTGATTCAAAAAACACTAGAGCCGTGAGAACGACACTCACAAGCACAAACCAGGCGACGAAATCAAAACCAGACGGCGAAAGAACCAAGTATTACAGGAACGTATTTGGGTGCTATTTAATTTAACACTAAATTATGTCAGTTATTTGGCTATTTATTTATCTAATTATTAAAATGAAAAAAAATACGTCTGATTTAAAATAATTAATAAGAAAGCTTTTGAGTTTTGTCTACTGACGAGTGCAGTTGTGTCGCTCTAGGTTCTTTTTTCCCACAGAGGAAAGGGACAAGGATCCCAGAAATGTGTGGTATTTATATTATCACTTTTTTGTCTGAATTGGCTATATTTCTTATTAATTATCTAATTATTGTTAAATGAAGAAGGCGGCACCTGGGACGAAACCAGGGAACTGTGTGGGGAGATTACAGATAAAGAGACTTCAGCAAGACAGGAGAACGAACAACTTTAACCTGAAGAGATTCCTCCTATGTTGAGGTACAAGTCAGTCACTAGACCTGATTCAAGAGTTCGGAAACTTTAGCCTACTGCAAAACAATCATATTTGGAGCTTCTTTGACTGATCAGGGCTATTCTCCTTATTGTAAAAATTAATACAGCACTGTACAGCCTTAATTACGAATTAATATTGACCCATTTCAGAAGTCAGTCGCTAGACCTGATTCAAGACTTTGGAAACCTTAGCAGACTGCAAAACAATCATATTTGGAGCTTCTTTGACTGATCAGGGCTATTCTCCTTATTGTAAAAATTAATACAGCACTGTACAGCCTTAATTACGAATTAATATTGACCCATTTCAGAAGTCAGTCGCTAGACCTGATTCAAGACTTTGGAAACCTTAGCAGACTGCAAAACAATCATAATTGGAGCTTCTTTGACTGATCAGTGCTATTCTCCTTACTGTAAAAATTAATACAGCACTGTACAGCCTTAATTACGAATTAATATTGTCCCCCTCAGAAGTCAGTCGCTAGACCTGATTCAAGACTTTGGAAACCTTAGCAGACTGCAAAACAATCATATTTGGAGCTTCTTTGACTGATCAGGGCTATTCTCCTTATTGTAAAAATTAATACAGCACTGTACCGCCTTAATTACGAATTAATATTGACCCATTTCAGATGTAACTTTCGGAATTAGAACTTGAAATTATCCCAGTACCACTGTAATTTTAAGGGTTACATTTCGTCCCTTCTGATCTGACCTTTTACAAAGAAAGACTCCAGTCGTTACTGAAATGAAGTAAGTGGGAAAGGAGGAATCCTCCTACGTGCTGTTGTGGTGGGACTCAGGAGTGGAGTTTCAACTAGCAAATACTAAGAATGGATTCATAATAAATATTAGTATATCAAAATAGTCCATTTTTAAGTGGATTCATCTGGTTTAATAAATTACAACAATAAATGAAAGTGATGAAAAGAGAAACTCTCAAGAGATCAGTGAAAGATCTTACATCTGTATTATTTTTGAAGAATTCTATATTTAACTTATGATATACTGAAAAAAATATTATTATTATTTTTCTTCGATACTATTTGCAAATATTTTTGATTAAATTATATTCCAAAACGTGGCAGTATCAAAAGTTCTGGCAATAAATTATTGTATGGAAGAAATTCACTGAGCATTTTACCAATCCTTAAAAGTCTAAACGTACAAGCTGCCGTATTTTACTTTTAATTACCAGAGAGTCGTTAATTACTTAATTATTTTCAATTTAATGTTACAAATGTTATTTGAGACCAACAAATAAATTAATCCGACTTATTTTAAATAAATGAAAAAACGTCTACCTTTTAACTGAAAAAGGTTTTATGAAAATTTTAAAACTCTGTAATTAAAACAGTCACACGTCGTTTCATCCGTAATTTTTTGTAACCCCTTCAGGTGTTGTAAATTTCAATTAAATCATAAATTTGTAATATAAATGTTCAAAAAAATTTATAAAACAATTATCTAAAAAGCATTACTTACAATTAATTCTATGGAATATAATTGAAACTTACACATGAGCAGGTCCCAAAAAATAGGCATTTTCTGCAAAAATTGTTCTTGGGTTTCCATCAGAGTATATATTTCCTTCACGTGAGGAAGATGGCACAGTTTTACACGTGCCTTAATCTTTCTTTGACTCGGTTGTAAACCCAAGAACTACTTATCCGCAGTTATAATTTACAAATTATAGCAGGAAATTATTTTCTCTCAGGGTGGTTTCGTGGTGATGGCGACATACATCTAAAAAAAAATTCTGTCTAATAAATAGTCTACATTTAATATATTGCCTGTTATGCAGTGATCATCCTTGCGTCTGCTGTCTGTGAACTTCTTTATCTGCACCACCTAACTTAGTCTTGTTGTCTCCTTTACGCTTATACTCTTTATTTCATCCTTTGATATAAAACTTTCTCTTGCTAATATTCTCATAACGTCGTGTGAATTGTTAGTAACCAGACTCGCACTGCTCCGCGAGTCCCTCACTACACCACCTCCATCACCTAACTTCAACAATTTTCTGTCGCAGATCCAGACTATTCTCTCTTTTGCTATGGAGTCTATAAGCAATAAATATTCCTTGGCGTATTGTTGTTCAGTGTTCCCATTGGAACAGCCGGCCAGCTGCCTCCTAAACTGGTCGAGGCCCGGAGAAGGGAATACTGCATCCACACAGCAAACTCCTCTCCCGCTATCGGAAGGGAGTGGAACAAGTATCCAATGCCCGACCTACCTGATGCAGGTTTTCTAGGGTTTTCCCTGCATCACTTTTAAGCGAATACCGGGTAGGATCCTTAAACTATAGCCCGGGGGCCCTAGTTAACCCTTGGCTACCTTCCTCTACCCTTCCGCATCCCCCTTTCAAATCCCTTCCTATGCTATTAAAAGGGAGTTGCCACCATGTGGATTACCCTCATGTAGCCTGTTTCCTTAATAAAAAAAGAGGGAAGTCACTATTTTGATGGTTCGGTTCCTACTGTGCAATTTTCTAACAAACCTGTCTTTTTTAAAAATAACAAGCTACACGAGGGTAATCCACATGGTGGCAACTCCCCCTATAATAGCATAAGAAGGGGTTTGAAGGGGAGGAGGTGTTCGGAAAGGTAGCCAAGTGTTAACTACGACCCCGAGTTATGGCTTAAGGATTCTACCCAGCATATGCCTAAAAGTGATGCAATACAAACCCTAAAAACCTGTATCAGGAAGGGTCGGGCGCTTGGCACTTTTCCTACGCCCTTCCTATGGCAGGTACAATCTGTTGTCCAAAAATATTTTGATTGCATTTTTTTCGGCAGCGAGTGGTTAATGAAAATCTAATAAGTCTTTTTTAAATTATAGTAAGTAGATAAAATATCCAAATGACAGACAAAAGAAGTGATGATTCAGTTTTCGAAATTAAGAATAAGAAAGAGCTAATTCAGACAAAAAAAAGTGATAATATAAATACCACACAACAAGGAAAGATCCTCGTGCCTTTTGTCAGGTGCGATGAAAAGCCTAGAGCGACACAACTGCACTTGTCAGTTGACAAAACTTAAAAGCGACGAAAACGCCAATGGGTGAGCCGAAGGGTTAACGTAACAATAAGGGAGCAACGAGGATTCAGCGTAATAATAACGCACCATTGCAATTATTGAGTTTCATAGTGTCCTATTTCGTATACATATTTTCAATATAAACTTAACAGTATGCATTTTCTGACTGGTTGGCTAATTTATTTATTTCGATAGTAATTCTTCCACTTTTTTCATGGCGTAATATAAAATAATCTAAGATTAATTAATTTACATAATAATAATAAAAAATCTTCAAATATTTTATTACTTTGAGAGCTATTTGCACCAGATTTAGAAAGGCTCTTGAGCAAATTATCAATCATATCTGGGTGTTTAGTTCTGATTGGGCCAGCGAAAATTGCATTCACTGTAATATTTTGTGGCCCAAGGTAATATTGTTCCTCAGAAAAATACTAAAAAGCGAATGCTTGCGGATGTAGAAAAACAAGTAGTAGTGAGATGGAACTTCAAGCCCACGGGTAGGAATATAATTATATAAAATTTCTAGGTTAGGAGTAGCCAATTTTTTTTTCTTCTGTTAATCTTAAAGCAGATTTAAATATTTGCACAACTTGATCCAAGACTACAATAATAATATTTGTTATGATAAACAGAGGTGGAATTAATTACGAATAAATGAGAAACTTAGATTATTCTGTCAGTGGACGGAGCACCACAATCACGAGTAACGTTAACTGTAAAGCCGACTAGAGACGAGTTCTTAAGTAAATGAAAGGAAAAAAATATTATGTAATAAACCAAGAGGAACAGGAAATTCGTAGTCAAAAAAATTTTAAAAAATAGTAATGGTACATTTTTAATTGAAAGCATTAAATGATTATCTAATTTCGAATAATTAGAAATACAAAGAAATAAGATATAACAAAATTATTTCCATATGGCAACGATAGAGTGAAATCGTTAATGAGATCACTTACCTTCAATCTTCCGCGTGTGCGCGCTGGAAATTTTCACCCACATATCTGCTTAGGGCGCTGAAATTACACGCACTCAAACAAGCGCGCCACGCCGTAACCAACCAGTGATGTCACAGAAGCAAAGATTCTCTCTCGGGGCAACGATTGCAGCTTACTCGGGACATTTGTAGCATAATAGAAACAAATTTAACGTCTGTAAGGCAATAACACAAGAATAAACGACCCATATAACGGACAAGAAAAGAAATTAATTTTTTACAATATTAATTTGTTTTTTTATCTGTTATATTGGTCGTTAATTTCGTGTGTCATTTGTAGGATCTTAGGCTAAATGGAAATTCAAAATATACACTTTTCACTGGTTATCTTTATTCCTCAAATGATGTTATTCATAAGCATAAAAATTCTGATCACGATGACAAGATATCAATGCATTGACAAAATAGTGAGATATATATATAACATATAATAAAATGTAATGTGTATACATCTCAATTACTACAATGAATTTATTTCATAATCATGATTCAATTGTAATTAAAAATATCAATCAAATACACAAACTACTTTCAGTGAATCAGAGTAAACTTGGTATTGGAGTAATTTTGTGGTTAAACACACAAATAAGAATCTATCATAAAACATAGTGAAGTAAAAACATCACATATTTAAAACTCCAACAGTATTACATTGAAATGTTGGGTCTGAAACAAATTAAACTGTGATACTTGTAAATAATGTGATGAATAAATAATATGACCACCAATTTATGATGATAAGACAATAACACTTTGCAATTAAATAATTTAGATGACTTATAAAAGTGAACTCTTGTTAAAATAAATAAATAAATATAATTATTAAAAATACAGCTTTGTCAACAATCTTACAACAAATATGAAGAAATGAGTACCTTTTTTGATTTTGAAATAGATTAAAGAAATGAAAAATATATTAAATAGTGAGAAACAATACTTTGTTCACATGTTAAATTACTTAAAGATATAGATACGGAGTCTTATTGAGCCAAACTCTTGAATAGTCTGATCTCTGATAACACAAAGAAATTCCGAAATATTAAATTTAAATGTGCAATGACAAAAACCTTATAACAACAAGATTAATAACTGTCAACGAATTAGACAAATAAATAGCCAAATAACAGACATAAAATATTTTTGTCCGTTATTTGGCTATTTATTTATCTAATTGGTATACTTTTAACACAGACACATTATACTTCAATTATTAAATGTCTTTAAAATTTTCACAAATATCTTAAAAGCATTATGCAAATACATAATGTCTCATAATAATGAAGATAAAGCTTACAATTGACATTTACTTGTTTCACATATGGTCACAGCACAAACCAAAATGTTACATGAGAACAACAATAAAATAATTGCAATATGATTTTTATATATTATAAATGAATAAATATGACAAATTATATGAAAACTTTGAAACATTATACTAAAATGATTCTGATTAATAGATTTGTGAATTATATGAATGTATAATATTCATATTTAATGGTGGGACCAACAAAATCCATATAAAAAAAATATATTTTTATGTATAATTATCAAATATCTTAACAATCTGAACAACCAAAATTATCACAGTTTCATAATACGGCAAATTCTGCTATACAGGCAGAGTAAATATATCAACAAGTTTACTAGTATAACAATCAAATTAATAAAACTCAAGTAAAAATACTGCATGTTTAAATATGTACATAAAATCATATAAACTTTGTTAAAACTCAAAAACAACCAACAAATTTGGTATTATAATTTGTCATTATATATCATACATAGTTCTCAGTTACATATATGCACAGAGCAGAGTCAGGATGCAAAATATAATGAACTCACTCTTCATATTTCAGAACTAATCGCCAGATTCAATATGAAAACAAGATGTTTTCATTTCATTTTAGATAATAAACTATAATGTTGGCCATGGTATACAATAATACTAAAATATTTAATACAAAATAGTAGACAATAGTTGCATTGATAAGGTGGCTTTATGTCTTTAATTTCATATTTACTGATAATTGTAAAATTTAAGACAGTTATCATGTTTGTCTTTTCTCAGAGCAGCTCCTGCAGACAGATGCAGGTAACATGTACAATTAATAAAAATTTTCAAGTACAGGAAAACACACATTTGAAATTAAATTGTAAAACTCCAGTTATAGGTGTGCAGAATACAGTTAAATACTTACTATATTAAATTATGAATCATGAATATACACATAATGCACACCACAAAATATATATTTACAAGCCTCCACAGCTGCGTTCTACTGATATCTGCTTCTTTAGCAACTCCTTTTCGTGATGTTCTTCTTCCATTTCTGCCATGCGAGCAAATCGAGAATAGGCGACATGGCCTGACTTGATTGCAGACATCATCTGGGGAAAACAACATGTATGTTAAGGCTTTAATATATATATACCAATATTTTTGATTCTGAAATAATTAACGAGATCACATTATACATGCATTATCAAGAAATGGAAATTCTATTTCATTTGAAGCAAAAAATAAATATTGAATAAATAACATGCAAGACACATCAAAAAGAATATTGTAATTATATTTGAACATCAACAAATAAAAACAATCACACAGACGTATATGAAGACCATCAATTCATTTACGAGGACAGTTGGATATTTAAACTAGGTTCTTGGAATGGATACACAATGGTCCTTCACCTTCATAAGAAAAAAGCTACCTGTAAATATTCATCCAACTCTACTTGGCCATTCATATTTGTGTCAATTTCCTTCAGAATTTCATGTAATTCCTCTCCAGGAACTTCTTCCCCAGAGTGCTGCAATTGGGCAGGAAAAAAAATGAAAACTTTATGAGATAAATAAACAATTGAATAAAACATTTTTTTTTTGAGCAATTCATAAAAGTTCAAACCAATAAAGTTAATAACATGGAATGAAAAGATTATGGGGGAAAGGTTGAGTTTGATAGGAGGCAGTGAAAGAGGAATTTTAAGGAAATTTGCAAAGCATCTTTTGCTAGAATGAGATAAAGGGAGAGATATTGATTATAATTCTTAATAATAATGAGTAATCATACATCTTAAATAATAACAGAATAAATATTAATTACTTTGAGTTCATTAATGAATGAGTGTTAAATGTAGATAATTTTAAGTCCTTTCAACAACATTGGTTATGTTCCTTCTTGAAATTATCAAAAATATATATTTAATCATAATTCTAACACTTTAATACAACTTAGAAATAATACTCGTTAGATCACAGCTACTGATTCAAGTTCAAATACATAAGTAATAAAATTATGTTACCTTCACAACATGACATCATTAAATAAAGCAGGAATTAAAGAAAACTCCAATAGTACAAGAAGCAATGCACCATTTTCACTATAACTACACAATTTATGATTTAAATTTAAAGCATTTGAAGCACCACAACTCAATTACACGGCATTACTTCAAAAGTTGCGCTACTAAATTTTCAATGAACCGACTGACTTTATATGGATATAATACCTTAAAGTAATCACATATTTCAATTCGACCATGTTGCTGTGTGTCTACTTCCCTCAGAATATCATGCAGGTCGGCATCCGATATGGTTAAACCTTGTTCCTAAAGTGAAGTAGGGAAGTTGTAATTTTAATGTTGTAAGTTAGTAATTAAAACTGGATTGTAGCCCCAATTTCTCGAGTTGGAAAACATGAACTGAGTTAACAACTTATTAATAAACATGGTGAGACTTTCTCAAACTTCAGATTCAAATAAGACTAATATACACCTTGTACACATGTCATTCATAGATACATCATTTCTTTCTAACCTTGTATATTTAAAACATGACCATGTCACACTGTCTTGAATATATGTAATATGAGGTGAATAAAACATTTGTGATTACGTGAAGAAACAAGCAGTTCAACATTCTCCAAGTTTTTAATTTGATTCAATAATCCATTGGAAGCTTTCAACCTACTTGTCATAATCATCCTTCCTATGTCACTATGATTAAAATCACATTAACTTTGAAATTTTAGTACATATAGGTACTTCATCACTCAATATAAAACTATATTGTTTATTCATCAAAGCTTGTTCTGGTTGAAGAATTTTAAATGTGATTTTAATTATAGTGACATAGGAAGGATGATTATGACAAGGTAGTTGAAAGCTTCCAATGGATTATTGAATAAAATTAAGAACTTTGAGACTGTTTCTGGTTATTTCTTCATGTCAACATTTGTGTTTGTAATTCTAAGTTTTGTACCTTCAAGCTACGCCTAATGTCATTAATTGAAACATATCCTTTTCTATCCTTGTCAATGATCTGGAACCTTTTGATGTAAGTTTGTATCTCATCTTTGCTAAGATTAATGGGTATTTTATCCCGTGATGCTCTGTTGACCATTTGCCCCATTTCATTCTGTAAGAATTCTGAAGCAGCAGTGTGCTGGGCCTAGACACAAAACATACACATTCATTTAGATATAGAATTAAAATTGAATATATTTAAAATATTGAAATTAAAGTAAAATTACTTTTTTCTGTTTATCATCCCAGTGCAATTCTTCTGCCAAAATATCTATAATGCCTGGCAGTGCTTCTTGAGCAGCCTGCACATTCAGAAATGCCAGTCTTAATCTCCTCGCTATAACATCAACGGCAGACATGGCATATTCTTTGACTGCATAACGAATCTGAAATTTATTACAACGATGATTATTAGCACAGAATAAACTATTTCATATTCACTGCTCCAAAGAAATAAATAAATATACACCTTTAATGTAAAATTATGTCAAAAGTAAATCATTGATACTTCACTTTCATTTATTTCTAGACATAATATCACATAATCATCTTCTCCATTTCAACACAAAAGGGCCACAAATACCAAATTCTACTCACAGTAACTGAATGTAATGATTACCCAATAAACAAAATCGAATACAAAACTTTAATTTCATTTTATTTCTAACCTCTGCATCAATGTAGGGAAACTCTGGATGAATTTTTCTTCCAATTATAGGCCATCGCTTTCCAGTGAGAGAAGCAAGTTTTGCTACTGCAAATGCTCGGTCTCCATAGGCACTGGCCAAATGCTGAGCCACCTCACATTCGAGGCCAAAATCCTGCACCAGTCTGATATACATGGTAGGTGTCCAACCATGAGCACCTTCTATCAGCAATCCATATGTTTGGCTCGTGTCATATTTAGGCTTCAGATTACAAGCTGAAACAAATATACATCTTCTAGTGTGACACATAATATAAAATAAGTTCTTATATAAATAATTACATTCAAATGTTTTTAATAGACACTATCAATAAAATTTGAGGTGAATTTGATGTATGAATTTACTTTTACTATTCTACTGGCATAAACAATGCTTCTGTATCATACCACTAAATCTAAACCTACAATTAAAATTTATTTGGCTTAAAATTGTTAGGATAAACTCACCTTTGACTGCAGCATCAATGGTATGTTCTGCCATGGCCCTGTATGTTGTCCACTTGCCTCCGGCAATGGTTACAAGTTTATTGTCACTAACATGCACAATATGGTTTCGGGCAAGCGATTGTGTGTCAGGTTTGTTTGGATCAGAAATCAATGGCCTGATACCACTCCATGCTGACAAAACATCTCCTCTTCTCACTGAAGTACAAAAAATAATTTACTGATGTCAACAAAAATATACATCAGTGTTTCATTCATAACATATCAATATTAAAACCTTAAAAAAATATTATAATGAAAAATTTATGTCTGTTTGGAAAATTAATAAGAAAAATTGCCAAATACAGACAAAAGAAGTGATAATATAAATGCAACAAGTTTCTGAAAACCTTGTTTCTTTCTTCAGATGTTAAGAAAACTAAAAAACACAAGTGTGTAGTGAGACACAACTGACCAATACAGTTGACAAAACTAAAAAGCTTACTGTATTTGGCTATTTTTCTTATTATTAATAAATATTATAGTTGGAAAAACTGAATTATCAATAGTTAAGAATGTCTTAATGAATAAAAGTGAGGTATAATATATTTCCATTTTATTTTTATTTTTTAAAAGTACCTTCAACGTCAGGATTGAGATAGTTCTTTACTTCCTCCAAGATGAACATAATTTCATCTTCTGTTGGTTTTGGACTGCTGGTGAGTTTGCAAGGCAAATCAGTTGTTCCAGCAATTGTGTGCTTCAACCAAGGCAAGAAAAAAATAACACGTCCATCAGAGGTTGAAGGATCAAGCAATCCCATCTGGTCCGGGCTGACAAAGACAAATTATATGAACTGTATATGTGGTAGTAGGAGTAGAGCATTGTTAGTAAATTATCACAAATTTGTCATATTTAAAGTAAATATTGATGTTTATAAACATTTTTTTTTTACTTTCTGAAACATATCTAACTTTACTCTCAATGTTTATCTATCAAACAAGAACATTTATAAATTATACTTAAAATAATATGATTCTTTAAAAAAAAACAGAAAATGGCTGGTAACAGTAATTACCTATAATATCCAGGGAGGACTATATGGACTCCAGAGCTGGGAGCACAGATTTCTCGCACTTTTGAATCGGCCATTTTTCTTATGGAATCAGTGAAAGGACCAGTTGCATTGATTATACATTTGGCTTTAATGTCCCATTCTTTACCAGAAATTTCATCTCGTACATGAGCACCACTCAGAATCTCCTTTCCATTTCCATCTTTAGACTTGAGTAAACTGAGAACGCGAACATGGTTTGCAACAGCTGCACCGTGCCTCGCTGCTGTCAGGGCAATGGCAACATTCATTCTTGCATCATCCTGCTGTCCTAGAAATAAAATTTTGTAATTACACAGCAGCTAGAATTTCAGAAATACAGAGTCCATGAGCATATGATATAAATATCTAAAAGTGCTTGTAATCTTGAAATTAAGTTATGAGAATTCTGAAATATGAGGAAGAGTTAAATATAATAGTTTTCTGATTGTTTCAATGAATTTCACCTATCAAGACTCAACTTATATAAATATATCCTACTGAACAAAATTTTATTTCAACAAACAACCACTGGAAATAGTCTCCACTCCAACTGAAAATTTTTCTAATAATTCTCATTATATAGTAAATGCAAATACCAAATTAAATTAAATAGAATGTGAATAACTCACCATCGTAATACACAATAGCACCACACAGTTTATCACCTCGTAACATCGGAAACAGTTCCAGGGCATTGCTTTTTGATAAATAGTAAGAACTTTTAACAGTTTTCGTCCCAGCAACTACGTCATACATCTTTATGCCAAACCAATAATATGGTATCTGCCACCACCTAAATAAAAACGTAATCATTCTAGAATATACGGTATCCATTGCTTTAAAACATTTGACATATTTTAGATATCTGTATTTTAATTTTCGGATTGAAATTATAACAATAAAAACTTGACAGATTTTACTCCACTTACGTGTATACTGGTAACATTATGGGCAATGGTCTGGTCAGATGTGGAGCAGAATTTAACATGTTGGATCTTTCACTCAAAGCTTCCTTAACCATGCGATATTGCTCCACATCTAGATTCATTATAGCTTTTTGTAGATACCGAACACCACCATGTATAAGCTTAGTACTACGACTACTGGTCCCGGAAGCAAAGTCGTCTGCTTCAACCATTGCAGTTTTCAAGCCTACAAAGAGAAAAATTTACTAATCTAAATTTAGATAAAAATTGCACTTGTAAATATGAATTATTAACACAAATGTACAATTTTGTCTTTCATTCATAAAATCATGTCAAATTTATACTGCATCATTAGAATTGTACAACACACTAGAAACATTTTATTTACATACCTCGAGTTACTGCATCCAAAGCACAACCAGAACCAGTTGCTCCTCCTCCAATAATTAAAATATCAAAATCTTCACTCTTCAAAGATTCAAGCTGATGATTTCTCGACGGAAGAGGGCGTTTGGCACGGTGAACATTAGCAGCTGCCGCAACTGGAGTGATCTTTAACAATTATCATAAAATTATTTTTCACTATGAGAGAGATCAAGTGAAGTTATTATTTACTCCTACAAAGTATATTATACTGCAAGAAACAATTACCAGTGAAAAAAAAAATTATATGATCAAAATAAAGTGAACAAATTATCATCTAAGAATTGGTAATGTGAAACAGAACCACAGCATTGCAATTATTATTTTTAATGGCAACCATACTAACCATCCATTTCTTTTCATCTGAATTGTTGCTTGCATACAAGTAAATGCCTGTTCCCACTACCGCTCCTGCAGCAATTCGATAAATGTGTGCAGACATTTTGTGGACGACGTTGTGTTACCTGCCAAAATTAAATTTTTAATAAACAAATTGGAGTTTTGAATTATATTGAATTAAATAAATGTTTCTAGGGAAAAGAAGTCAATAAAAATCAAGATATAAATTGGGAAGACTTGAAAATCAAAACAAATCACTTTACCCTGTCCCTCACTCTATACTATATGACAATAATTATAATGGAATGGTTTTCAAGTGGGTAAACATTAAGATCAATTATGTCAGCTGTTGGTTACATTTAACCTAGTTGTCATACTATTAATACACAGTTTCTGAACTTCAACAAAAAAAGAAAACAATACTTTTATTGTACTTTATAAAATCATGATTTTTTAACTATTATGATTTTATCAATTTAAAAATTAGGAACTATACATCTGATGCAGAACCAATTTGATGTTTACTTGCAAAATATAAACCATCAATTGTGATTCAAATATAATATCAGTTACCTGTGGTCATTAAACTTAATTTAAAACTGCAAAAATAAGTTGCATTCTATGGTCTAAAAATTATTTACTATAAGTAAGAACTAAATGTCAAAGGTTTTAGCAGAAACGTTCATGATTCGCTAAACAAAATCTTTGCCATTTTCAAATATGAGAAAGTATTTTGTTTTGAATGTGAAATTCGCAACCAACGTTAAAGTGAGTAAGAATGATTTATCACATTTCAACGACACAGTTTCCATTCAGGTAATAAATATTCACACACTTACGGCTTTTACGATAAGGTTATGTTTAGCGTCGAAATGTTTCGAAAAATTGAAGGTGAAACCAGCCGAGTTCTCTATTCCCGTCTCACCATTAAATAGTGAAATGAGTCGACCTTCAGTGAGACTTATTTCGCAGTTCCATGACGATTCAATTCGCCCGTCGTGTTATGGGGCACTCCTTGTTCCAATTAGGAATACCGGCTACGACTTAAACAGCTGATTTATAATTAAATGGCTATTTATGACAACTGTTCCACGGCGAACTGCGTTGATGCACAAAGCAGGGAACACGTGAAAGTCATGGTTATTTTTATCATTAATTCAATCGCCCGTCATTAAATATAGTAGCCCAGGTACAGCCTCGCTCTCTACCTGGAATTCATTTCGAAAAACTCACCCTTCTTACCGAACAATAATTCTTTATAAATATGGAAACTCAATACATATGTTCTGAAACAAACTTATAATAATATATATATTATACCTACAATTACACGCATTAGTGCAAAAGAGAAATTTTGTATTGTTTAGACGACGGCGCAGCGACCACCAATATTTTAGTACAAGTACTTTGCAATCAAATGAACGCAAAAAAGGAAATAGGTATTTCGATTTAAAATATATTAAAAAAAGCATTCCAATGAGCTAAACTACATTATTCAATTTTTATGGTTAGAAACAAATTATTTTCAAAATACCTACTATACGTTTTATTCACTATAAGTAAATTCAACAAATTCTATTTTTTACCGTAGATGGTGAAGAAAAACCACAAAGAAACAAATCTCCATCATCTACATGTAAATTGATATCATGGGCAAGCTTTTTGATGCATGAACAAATATCTGTTGACCAACAACTGTTCATCTTACTCTCTCTCTCTCTCTCTCTCTCTATATATATATATACACACACACATCATTCCACATACTGTAGTCATCTTTCTGTGCCACACACACATTAAGACTTATTTTCACCATATAAACTGGTATTAGCAAGAGTAAATTTCCTGACATCTTGGCTCTGTTATGTACCTCAAGTCATTCTAATTTGACAAAAAATCTAAATTAGATCAGCTTCTCTATACGTTTTATATCCATTTGTTGGCCAATGTGTGGTTGATGTTGGACTTCCAAATCATTACACTTTGGTTTTCAAGTTTGTGGATAAGAAAAGAACACAATGTCTGTAAGAAAAATAACACAAAAAATGAACAACCCATATAACACACAATAACTGAAATTAAACTTCTGTTATTGTCTGTTTTACAGAACATTAATTTTGTGTTATTTGTGGATAATAGTTTTCAATCCACTGGAAATTTTAGAATGTATTCCACAGTTAGAAAGGGATAGATCCTTACCTTAATCCACAAACGTTAAATAGTTTCTTTTCTCATCAATGGGCAATGAAAAATTTCTGGATGTTTGTGGCATACTTACAATTAATTTAGTGTACTGAACTTTAGTACTACAGCGAGACAATTTCTCCTCATTTGCAAGACAAGTAGAGAATGGAGACTACTTGAACATCTCTGTGTGATGAAAGGCTCATATATATCAATCCAAAGTGAGTGATACCAACACAACTTGAGGAAATGTCATACAATTATTTTAATGTGTAACAGGTCCAAGTACATTTCTGAGCAATACACTCAACACAAACAATTTATTATAAACAGTTTATCATAGTTAAAGCTGTTCCTGTTTAGATGCCATCTGCTCCATTAAGTCATGATTGTAAGTGGAATGTAACATCAATCCCAGCACACCAGCTCTACTGGCCATCAGGTGCCTCAGCTGACGTTCTTGTTCTATTAATTCATCAATCTTCAGCCACTGAAATGAGCCACATTTGATTAAAATATGAATTTTCAAATAAACAATTCTGACAAAAAATTAAAATAAAATACTTCGATCAAAAATTGGCAAAATACAGTAACATAATAATATCAAATTTAACCAATACAGTTACTCTACTCCAATATGAATTACAATTATAAATCACCTTACCTGAAAAGGCAATATAAAATTATATTCATTGCCATACCTGTCGCACTCGTTCCATATCAATTTCTGCACGCCGAAGTTTCTCCCAGTGATAATGTTTAACACAGCTCTTTTTAGGTGTTCGGCAAAAGTCTCCAGTGTGGTCAAACACGTTGATGACAAGCGGGCAGCCGCAGACCTACAATGGACAATTTGAGTAATAATACACATCTATACTCTCTCTGATATCACTTATTCCAGTTAATTACCTCTGTATCAGAAATCTTGGGCTCCTTGCTGTGTTCCGGACAAAGAACTCTCAGTCTTTTGCAGTAAGTCTGGTTAGCGGGGTTATAGTAATCACAAAACATATTGTTGCCTTCAATGCGTGTCTTGTATATAGATCCAAAAGAAGACTGGCTCTCATACTAGAAAAAATAATATAATAAGAAACATATTATTTTGTCAACTGACAAGTGCAGTTGTCGCTCTAGGCTCTTCTTAGAAAATGATGAAAGGGACAAGGATCCCAGAAACATTTTGTGGTATTTATATTATCACTTATTTTGTCTGTATTTGGCTATATTTCTTATTATTAATTTTCAATCAGGTGGAAATTTTTTATTTAAAAAAATGTGTTGAACATCCCACAACTAAAGGAATAATGCAGAGAATATTTAAATCTCTGAAAAATCAGCTTAATGGTTTTTTAAAAGAGAAAGATGAACTAAATGCCAACTGTTTACAAAATTTAATATATCAAAGTTAGAAATTAATAAAATGAATGTATTGCATTTTATATTATCTCCTTCCACCACTTCAAAACTTTTTGAAAGTGTTGTAACAGAACAATATTGCTACATTAGTAAATAAACGAGAGCTGTGCATTATCCAAAATATAAAATATGATCATAAATAGTGCTGAAGAAAACAAGAGTAAGTTTCTTTACAAAATAATGGTTTAACAACATTTACTGTTCTAAACAAATACAGACATTACAAATCAATATTGGAAGTTAGGACAACAATATAGTATTACAATAGGAAAAGTCAGATGTGGCATACCTTATTAAAACATTTTTCCATGTGTTTGACGGCCGTGCGAGAATGAATTTCATGACCGCATGTGATACAATACATGCTGGCTTCTCCCTCATCCTCAATCTCCTCTTTCCAAGATGGATCAACAAATACTTTGCTTGCACGATCTACAATAGCATCTAGTTCTCTATGTCGCTTGTCCAATTCTTGCAATATACCTCGAACTTCTAACTGTTGCCGGCGAACACTTTCCAACTGCTTTTTGTTGTTCTCTTCTGCAATGCAGGGAGAAAGTGACCATTCTTGTATTCGCTGTGGCAGGACCTACAGGGGAAAAAAGATATCAGTTATATGTATATATATATATATTATTAAGGATATGACATTGTCAAAAATAATTAATGTTCCCTCCCATACAGTCTAGCCCTCAGGGGAGCACGTATTTGCTCCATCGGGAATAGTCTGGCCTCTTACACCAACCGGATACTTAACACATTCATCAATAGAAACTATCCCAGTGACCTCCTACAAAAACAGATAAACCGTGCCCTATCAAATCTCCAAACACCTACACTCACTCTGGACCAAAACAAAAAAGTAGTCCACCCCTCACAACAACCTACTTCCCTGGACTACAAAAAATCAATTCCATTCTCCACCTAGCATACACTGGACTGCAATCCAACCCTGAACTAAAAACCATCCTCCCCACTATACTCCCAACGTGCCCAAGGGTTGGTTGCCTTCAGACGCCCACCCAACCCCCACAAATTACTTGTCCACCCCTGAAAAACCCACACCCCCCCACCCATGCCAGGTTGCAAACCTTGTGGTAGGGACAGATGCTATGTCTGCCCTATCTTACAACCCACCACAACCTTTCAGAACCATACAAAATCAAAGAAAACATCACCTGCCTCTCCTCCCACACCATCTACAAAATTAACTGTAGACTCTGCCCTGCATTCTATAAAGGCCAAAAAAAATACCCTTCCCTGAATGTATAGCCAACCACAGCAGCACTGTAAAACTTTCCAAAATTCAATTCCCAGTAGCTGCTCACGCCCAAAGCCACAATATAAACAATTTTGGCCAATGCTTCTCACTCACCATCCCTCTCTTTCCAACATGTCTTACAGTCCAGGCAAAGACTTTAAATAGTGCCCTTCCTACCTGCCATCCCCACTTTCAAGAGATAATGTGAGTATGTATGAGCATGCTTATGTATGTATGTATGTGTATGCATACATATGTCTGTGTGCACGTCTGTGCATGTTTAAATGTAGATGTATGTTTAAGCATATATGTATGTATAGGGTGCTTTGTATGAATGATCACTATTAGAATCTTTCCTATGCCAAGACCTTCCCTTGAGAGACAAAGTTAATGGCCTGGTGGGGTGCTAATTGTTTATGGACTATTAGCCATGTGGAGGTCAAAACTCCACAGTCTGCAGCCAGCTGGTGCACAGAATGATGTAACACTCCTTCCTGAAGGAGGAGGCTGAGAGCCTCTGAAAATTTGAAGAACAACCTTCAGTTCCTTATGGCGACACTGAACTTCACTTTCAAGTAAGCCATAACCTACCTCTCTTTCCTTTATATATGTGTACATATCTTTTATTAAACAATGTAGTGCAAAATTACTACCTAGCTTTTTCAAATAAACCAAACTTTAGTTTATTTCACAACACATTGTAATTGTCTAAGAATGAGTTTTCCCATTGCAAAAATACCACACTGTGCATATTTGTGTACCATGTTAAGTGTTGCTGTCATTAACTTTAAAATACTGAATTCTGAAACTGGTTCCAAAATAAATTTCAAGACCAATAATGCTAAAGTTCTTAGGGGGTTTCCATCGCATGAAGTAGTTACATAAAAAAATATTGTTAAATTTAAAATGTAAAAGAGGAAATATGAGCTTGTATCAAAACAAGACAGAAAAACCTTTTAATACGGTGTAATACACTCTTCTAAAGGGCAATTTTATGGAACTGTAACACCATAGACAGAAATAGAACCTCAAACTATATTCATAAGTGAAGTGTTTTTTCAACAAAGGTTCAAACATGAAAATTATGTGAACTGGGCAGGGAAATACCTGATATATCCTGTTAGCAGCTAACTTCAGCCCACAACTATCACTGCAATATTTACTGGCAGGTCTAGCAACCTGAGTACAACCAGGGCCGTAACACTGCCGAGCTTCCCCAGCTCGTTCCAGTACAACTGGTGGCACGGACCGTCCCCCACCACCATCAGAACTGGAGTCTCGCCTTTTTCGCCTGTTAGCTTGCTGACTGATATTGGTATTAGTGCAAAGTCTATTGAAGCAGCGAGGATGTTGGCGATTGCTAACGTAACGTTGCCAGTTGGAGTCACGACATCCGTCACAGTAACCACAATCCTCAGTTCGATAACAAGCTTTGCACTGGCCACAGCGCTTTGATGACTTGCTTTTTTCTTCTAAAATAATAAACAGAAAACATGACAGTTGTTTACAATGCTGCATCTATAGTAACAAAGTGAATCATTTATCACAATGAACATAATTGAACTAAATACTTATTGCTAATGCCACAAAATTGAAATTAAAGAAATTAAACTTGTGATGTACTCAATCCATAAAAACTAAATACAGCTGCATTAGTGAGATAATTGTCTGTATATGCCCATTACATTGTTAAAACACACACACACAGATATATATAAATATATTGGATTCTCCTAATATTGTATTTATTCCTTAATGGAAGCTCCTAATACTTCATTCCCTCTACTCTATCCATTCCTCCAATAAACAACTAATTGTCCACAATAAGACTGTCTATATTTGCCTGGTCAGGAACTTGACCTGGAGACAGTGATGGTTAAAGTGTCTGTGTACTGAGCAGAATACGTGGGTTCAAATCCTGCCTGGGTAAAATATTTTCAGTTTTTCCTTCTTCTTCCATCCTTCTCTCTGCTTTGAACATATGCTTTTCTATGTGTGTAATTCTTCGCCTGAGTGTAATCCTCCTATTTCTCCTATTTATTTCTATCCTTACTCACTATCCAAGTTTGAATGTGACTTTGTCACCAAATTAGTTCCAATTCCTTAATGGATTCTCCTAATATTATATATAAATTTGCAAGTGTTTCTGATTATATACTCCCCCACCAACTCCCAAACAATGATATTTCAAAGTATGAAGATTTTTCAACTGAAAATATTGCTGAAACCATCCATTACACACACACATACTACTTAACATATTTTAAGTTGGTTGCAGCTTCTCTTGAAACATACTGCACAAACTATATCACAGCAATTGCTGTGATAAGCATGTGTAACTAACTACTACTTCAGTGCAGACATCATGTTCAATATATAAATCAAACTTACCATAAGAGTTCTTCTCTCTTCTTTTCCGTGACTGTCGGTCAACAGCATTGGACGTAGTTCGTTCACCTTCCCTTTTTCTTGGTTTATATCGGGTTACCAAGGTAGGATCTTCTTCCCGACATCGCTGCAAAAAATGTGAATATTTTACCCAAACCAAACATGAAATTTATTCTCATTTTTGTAACTACTAAATATAATTATAAATATTTTTTTTTTACTTACAATACAAAAATACTGTTTGATATACTTGGCATCTTTTTCAGTAATTCTTATACAGTCTCCATGGTACCACTCTTCACAATTATCACAGCCACTGAAAAAATAAAAATATGCTGATTTTATAACTATATTTAAATATTTACAGCCATAATTAATTTTTTTTTTAGTAAAACTTCACTTGTTTAAGCATTAATATTCAAAATCTTCTCATAAGTAGTTTATTTCATCTTAATTTGACTTTTTGTAAAATAATAAATCAGGAAATGAGTTATTTTATGGATGACAACAAGCTATACTAAAAAGTTCATTAACTGCAGTAAAATAACTGTCCTAGGTTAGAAGTTCTTTTATTGATGTGTTTAATATCCTTGTTCATGTCATATTCTACAGTAAACTTTCAGGTTTCTGTGCCAAATATATGAATTCACATTATAGATTGTTCTTTGTTTCCATTGGAAGATACTTGCATCATGAATCTTGATGAGTCTGAAGATCTACATATACAGTATGCTTGTCCATCTTGCTTAAGCAGTGTTGCTATCTTGGACTTCCTCTCTGGGAGCATAAACTGTCTTGCAATCTCTTCTTTCTGAAAAACATTTCACATAATAAGTTAAACACAAAACCTTACTTTCACCTCCATACAAACATTCATATTAAATTTAAAACTACAGTTATGAGCTCATTGATTTAACTTTTAAAAGTTACAAGGTCTTTCCTTACATTCATTATGGACAAATCAGAGTACAAGATGTCTAACAATGGAGCAAAGTGGAACAGGCTCAGTTAAAAGAACCTTTTTCCTTGTGTAAAATTCCAAGGCAACATTACAATTGTTTAGTGCATATCAGAGCACAAACATTGGCTGGCTCCTCAACCTCTCTGTCTCTCTCTTTCCTGAAGGAACTGATCTGTGAATGTTGAATTGGCTTTATTAGCCAGTCCCCACCACCCTCCTGAAGATGACAACGGCCAATGGACATCCAGCTTATCCGTTACTCCGTACATTGTGTCGCAGTCGAGAGATAACGTGCAATGGAGATTGTTGGTTTCTTTGCTCTCAAGTTTTGCGAAATATTTAAGGTACGTTTCCGGGGGAAATAAAATATTTCTGCTTGAACAACAATCTCAAAGCTAGATAAAAAAGTCTCGAGAAAAGACTCTATAGAAATAATTTTCCCCGGCCACGAATGAAATCGCTGTGGTACAAACGAAATTCATCCGAACGTGAGGAGTTAAAGCATCATGTCGGATTAAGAAAAATCAACAATTAGGAAATAAAGTAATTTGTTCCACAGCACATCAGATGTAACTTTTTTTTAAAAAAAGGATGGAAATGATATGCAATTAATTTCCCAGTTGTATTAATAAAACATTTCATACAAGCACACATCACTAATAGGTTAGGATGGTCATCATGGCTCAGAAACGTTATGCTTTTTTAACGCATACGACGGGATAATTTATTTTCTCCCTGGGCTGAAAGAGTAGCATTACCGAAAGACCTGCATACTCCTTATCTGTCATAGTTAAGGTCCCAATGTGACGAACGAAGGGATTAACTCCTTTGTTACGCCTGTACGTCACCGCGATTACGTCACCGAGTAAAAGAGGATCAACATGGAGAATATCAAACTTTGTTTACGGGAGGTGTATCTCTGTATGCTTCTTCACATCGCTGTGAAATTTAATCAATATCGCAGCATTGTGTGTTTTTTTAAATTAAATTTATTTTTCTCGTTCTGTAAGATGTGGGCCGACTCAACAATTTTTAAAACGTAAATCTGTGTAGAATATACGCAGACATTTAATCGAAGTCATATGCAAAGTGTAATAGTTTGAGTTACAGATGTACCAGTAGGATATATATTTTAACTCGAGGAACTATTTGTAACAAGTCATACGAAGTAGTAAACTATTGTTGTGACAATTCTGTGTAATTTATAATTATGAATTATGTTGCACATTTTTAAATGCTAAATATCTATTAAAACTGAGTTCGCTAGACTTTATAATTGTATACAACATACAAATTATATACAAATGGTTACATTCTTTAGTAATATTTTATTTATTTATTTCCATTTACTTAGCGTAAGCTAATAAAATATTAACAACAATAAATAAATTGCTAAATACAAAACAAATTATTAATAGTGTACACAATTTTTCTTTTCTTAATTTGACATACTTGTACATTTCTTTATTTCCACAGGTGGCTTCTTATAGTTGGCTAAACCCTTATTAAATATGGAATTCATACATTTATTTTTACATTCTAAGTAAAAATTTTCTTTATTCCTAGTTTTGTAACAATGTACATAATTTTTCTTGCTCACTAGATTCTTAAGGTAATGTAACTTATCATTCTCTAACTTAAATATATAAAACATGGTATCACAAATTATTTGCACCTTATATTCAGCCAATTTAGTTCACATAGCATATCTATTTGCCCAAAATATATCTCATTGCCCTGTTAATAATTTTTTGTATATGATCTAGGTCCCTACCGATCATATGCATACGATTTTAATAATTATGTATTTTATTTAATTGGAAATGCCAATGCTTGCACCACTACTTAAGTCCATACATAACCTTTTACTAATTAATACCTATTTACAGGTTAATAATTCTTCACTAATAACATTATATAATGTGCACAAAAAGTAAAGAAACAGAAAACTTTTATCAAATTACAGTCACAAATAATGTAGGGATGTATGACAAATTCTAATTTTACTCTATGGCCTCCAGAAGTATTGTAGATACATAAAACCATTATTCTCTTTAAACTGTTCTGGTATTTCTTGAGAATAAAATGTTCAATTTTTAAATTTGATTAATTCCCAAATTTTTCAACTACTGACTTATTACTTTAAATGTCAATATTAGAATAGTTTATTTTTTGAACAAACTTTTCATGTATCTCATTTCCAAGCCACAACACATCATATCTTTCATTGATAAAAATGAAAATAATAGCATTTCTAGAATTTTTTTCCCCATGTAAAACATGAAAAAGTAAACTGCTGGAGTTTCAACCATTTGTGAATCATAATCAGCCTTTCACAAAACATCAGATGAATTTATCTACACTACTTGTGGAAATACATATATATATATATATATATATACATATATATATATATATATACAATATTAATACGTGGGTTCAAGTCCCGCCTGGGTCAAATATTTTCAGTCTTTCCTTCTTCTTCCATCCTTCTCTCTGCTTTGAACATATGCTTTTCTATGTGCGTAATTCTTCGCCCGAGCATATGAATTCAAATAAAGCGCAATCCTCCTATTTCTCCTATTTATTTCTATCCTTCCTCACTATCCAAGTTTGAATATATATGTATATATATTTCATTTCTATTATTCCATTTGCCCTAATTATTAAGCTAACCGTGTGAATCAAAGTATTCTTCAATTCAATATTATAGGTTACCGAAGCACCAGTCTATGTGATAACATGAAAGTCCAGGTTTGTTTCAAAAAAAGCCCCATCTACATATTTATATTTAACATAAATTGTAGGAACAAAAGAGGGTGGTAGAGTTAAAAGGTTTTTTCTTTAGAGAACAATAAGATTTTATTTTGCTATAAAAACAACAAGAACTAACTTCCAACTTTTGTCAATTCAGAAATAATTGACTTGAATGTGCTAGTTACAGGAGAGTCTGGGACCAACGTTACATAGCTCTGACCAGTTTCCCCACATTTTCCAATTCTAGGATCAATAGGAATTGACCCCAGAAAAGGAACTTCGGATATTTCTGCGAGAGACTTGCCTCCACCTGTAGAAAATAAGTTGCTGCATTCCTGTAAAAAATAAGCTTGATTTTGTAACTGGAATTACAATTAAGTTCATTTATTATCAATTATACTAAAATTAAGTGAGAAATAATAATTAAACATTAATATTTAACAAGATTTTTGATACACAATATAATTTTTCCCTTATATGGAGTGGGAAAGAACGAAAAGTGAATTATTGTATAGTCAGTTTTACAAATTGAACAGCACAGTTTTTTTCTCTGTTTTTAACCTATACAGAAATAAGATGGTTTAAAAAAACTGTACAAGCCACTATGATGTCTTAAGCAAAAATTGATAACTGTTTTTAAATTAATGCAATTCCTACTACCACAATTGATGTCGTATTCTGATTTTTTAAAAATAAAAATTATTGTTTGTGGTGATCACACAAATATAATAATCCACACATTAACTTACTGCACAGTTTGGGCAAACATATCCACTCATATTTTCAATGATCCCAAGAATTGGGATTCCCGTTTTTCGACAGAAAGTCAGTTCCTTTCTCACATCTTCCACAGACACTGCTTGCGGAGTCGTAACCAAAATAGCTCCATCACAGTTCAGACTTCTGAAACAATACATGGTAGGGTTAATATTACTTTAGGAAACCAAAGCAAAAATCTTACCTTTATAGTCTTAGATGGTTGAGTTGACCATGTATTAAATTTCAGAACAAATTAAGAAACCATATTTTTTTTTGTTCTGTCCAAAAAAAAAATTCCTAGCCCTAGATGGCACTTCAGGCACCTTTTCTCAAGTGTTAATTTTGGAAAATATTAAAATGGTTCATCGCTGGAATGGTTCAATATTTGTTTTTAAGAAATCGAAATATTTTGACATAGCATTTTAATTCTGCACTAAAGATATTAAAGCTTTCAATGTGAAAGTTCCAAATCATATTAACAGGTTCAAAAACACATCACTTCTATAACTCTGCTTAAAACTGAATTAGTAATTCAATGAACTGAACATGTGTTCAACTGCATCAGCATCTTCCTTTTTATTTTGCCTTTCTGTTGCCTTTCTCTTTGTTATACATCACAGACTACTAATGTCTTCACGCATCCAACCAAAGTGTCATCATGTCACACTTTCAACTAACTTCTCGAAAGTTACCATGCACAGTTTAAAATAGGTACAATACACACATAAACAGGCATCTCTGGGTGAGCATGGAACTACCCACTTAGTTTTTAAATATTTCAAAATATGAATGAAAAAGGCTACAGCACAATTAGTAGGACACATTTATGAATGATATTTTAATCATAAACATATTATCTTTCAATACAACAAAAAGAAATAAAATATCTTGTTTGAATTTTTACACGTGTCAAATTCAACAACATTTGAGACTATCAATAAACCCCCATAACTAAATGGATATGGACTCTGTTTATAACCCAAAATCTAATATATGAACAGGCTAACATGTATACATATTAGATATAAGAAAATAAATTAGGTAAGTTTATAAGAAACAGCTGTGTAAAGTTTGGCTTATAAATTGAAATTTTAAATAATACAATTATAATAAGAAGAAAGGAATATGATATAATGATTTTTGAGTATGAAAAGGTGTAAAGAGCACCTCAAATTTTCCATGACAGTTATATGTTCATCAGATGTTCCAGGCGGTGTGTCGATTACTAGGTAGTCGATATCCTCCCAAAATACATCTGTGAGGAACTGTTTAATCATTGCTGAAATAAAGATAAAAATTAGGAACTTAAATTGATTAACTTAATATATTTTATAAACTGTTAAGAGCTTATGAATATGTCATTTCATTGTAAATATGTGTCCTATTTATTGTGCTGCAGCCTGGTGTAGAAAAATATGTAATAGTATGAAAATATTTTACAACCACTTTCAACCTTTCCTAAATTTCAGTTCACTTTACATTTGTCCTTATATTTTGTACTTCGTGAATTATTTCACTGGCATAATGCTATAAAAAACTTATTTAACTCAGACTTGAAATGTTCTCAGGTTTCAAACTTGGCAGTCATTTGAAAAACATATATTTCGACACCTAAGTTGAAACCATAAGAACTTTTTATTCAGGATATATGGTTCTAACAACAATTGTAAAGATGACTGACCATTCTTTCTTGGGCCCCTCCAAACAACAGCATCATTTCTACTTTTTAACAGGAACCCAATGGACATGACTGCTAATCTCTTCTCTTTGTCAGCATAAACGGGAACCCACCTGCAAAATCATTACACATATAGCCACAATTTTTTAACCTTTAGTGAATCAAGGCTTTGCATATATGCAATTTACCAAAAATATTCTCATAAGTTACAAATTGACACCCTAAATAGAGAAAAAAAAAATTAAAATAAAATAAAAGAGGTTGGCTTGAGTTTTTTATATTACTTTCCAGAACAAGTATTAATTCAAGAATCAAATCATATTGTACACAAATAAATTATGAGAGAAAAACTTTTTAACAATACAAGTCACATAATATTATGTTCTTTAAGAAATTGTTAGGGCTTTTTTTTATAATGAAAATTGAAAAAAATATCTAATTGTATACTATTCACTCACTTTCATTAATGTAAACACAGTGAAGAAAATTATATTTACCCCTGCGGACATTGATGAACATCTTTATCTTCCAACTGCAGCATATAAGGAACACTTGGTCCGCACAGGTCAATATCAAGCAATCCCACCTACAAATAGAGCAAATTACACATTACAGTATAAATTGAGTAGGTAAATAAGGATGTTATCGTGGTCAGAGTTGTTCGTAAAAACTAAAACACAAATGTCATCAGAAGTTGTAACACATATTAAAATAAATAGTACATTATACCTCCGGTGCTGACCAGCTTTCCCTGTATACCTTACATTAATGCCAAGAAAATAGTACATTTCACAAGTTCAATAGCTTCAATTACTGATGCTTGATATCTGGGGAATTTCTTTTATAATAATGAACAACTGTAGAAATTGATACTTACTTTATGCCCAGCTTCTTTTAAAGCTAAAGCCAATTGTGTGCTCACTGTAGACTTTCCCACGCCACCTTTCCCGGACAAGACGATTATGATGTGCTTCACACCGTCCAACATTTTCTCCGCTGCTAATTAATTAACAAGAACAAAATAAAGGTACGATGTACTTAATGTACTAAGTTTCCGAATAACTCATCTTGTGACTAGGTCACGCCGCTGACAGCAACAACGATTCCAGATTATATTACTGATGGACATAATCGAATGACGAAAACCGATTACTCGAAATATCGATATATATATAATATAGTAAGAACCGATTGACGAGATTTTAACGAGCGAGCGTGAAAAAGTATTCGATTATTCCTCCCGCAAGTCTTAAAGGAAATGATTAAACAATGAATTTCAGTCAACTTTTCACATTTCATAAATATGGGGTTTCTAAGTAATAAGATTTGTGACGGAAGACGATTATATTTTAATGACGTGAAATATAATTATTTAACAACCAACCGATTAATGATTCATTAGATTATTCAATCCCATACAGAAGTTAATTCTTCCACTTTGTCAGATTTTCCTTGTTATCTTCACAAATAATCTTCAGCTTCACCCCAAAGAAATCAGTAATCACTTCAGATACCTCAATAGCCCCGAACCAAGTCCTTCCTATCTTATAAGGAATTAATCTGGTCGCCATCTCCAGTATGGTACATATAATATAGAGTTGAAATTCGATATTTGGGTTATATTGAAAAAAATCATTTAATGAATGTAAAAGATTTTCAGTTAACCATTTTTTAATTGAAATTATAACACATTTAATTTTATGGAATGGGCACACTCCGGTAATCTATTAAACAGATCAATTGAGATCGAATGAAACCACTTTTTTAATCTTACATTAGGTTCACAATGTGATGCCAATCACCAGTCTACATCCCAAAATATCAAATATTTGAGAAAACTATTTTTTAAGTAAAAATTGCTTTGTTTTAACTTCTAAACATTCGTGGATATGAAATTTATATTTAGGATTTAATTCCACTGTGAACTGTTAAAAATATTGACCATTTTATATAAATACAAATTGAACTAGATAAATGAAAGTATCAACTTTATTTTTTATGTAAAAATAATTTTAATATAAAGATACTGGAAATGGTTGAAAAGTATCCTGGTGTAGATAATTACCTTAAGTTTCTAAAACATAACTTCCATTGTTTCAACTGGTATACTGTTCTCCCGATTTCATCTCTGATTACTAGTTGGTTACTTATCTTATGGGGATATCTTCAACAGAACCTTAATATATATAAATATATATATATTTCAACTACATTACAACATTTTGGTTTGCTTTGTACAATTAATCACAAATGTAGATCACAGTAGTTTTAACATAAGAAATGGTTTTATACACAAGTATACCAATGCCTAATTTAATAACAAAGATGATTTAAAAACCATAACTGCAGCAGCCAATGTACTGTGGTACAGGCAAGCGCCGCCTGAGACTTCATCAAAGTCACAATTAAATTAATCATAATTGTAGATCACAGTAGTTTAAAAATAATAATTTCTTCTATATACAAGTGTACCAATTACATGATGCTTAATTTAATAATAAACTTCACTTATGCAACCATAATTCCGGCAGAGTCAATGTACTCTGGTACAGTCAAGTTCCACATGAGAAGACTTCATTAAGTCGGGCAACGTTTACAGCAATCATTTCAAATCTTAAGAGGTTGAACAACTGAGATCTTCATTGTTCAGCCTGTCCCTGTGTCTCAGATATACTTATTACTTCATGGTTTTGTTGTCCATTTTCACCAATAGATTTTGCTTGTGACCACTTGGAGACTGTTTCGGTCTTCTCGGAGGACTTGACGTCATAAATCAATGAAACTCTTCACTCTGAGACACAAGAAAGTAATATTTTCCAACACTAATCAAATATATGACTATATTAGAGAAACTACAGGAAAATCTAACACTTTATTTACATGATGAAAATTGCCAGGAAATAATAGTTGTATATATATTGGTATGGAAAGGAAAGAGAGATAGGTTGTGGCTTACCTGAAAGTGAAGTGCAGTGTCGCCATAAGGAACTGAAGGTTGAAGCTAGTGGCCCATAAATTGTATTAATTGGTAATTATTTATGGGCTACTAGCCGTGTGGCGGTCAAAACTCCGCAGCCGGCCGATGCACGGAATGGTGTAACACTCCTTCCTGAAGAAGGAGGCTGAGAGACTCCAAAAGTTTGAAGAACAACCTTCAGTTCCTTATGGCGACACCACACTTCACTTTCAGGTAAGCCGCAACCTATCTCTCTTTCCTTTCCATACCAACATTGCAATTATTTTTGACAATGTCATATAATATCATATATATATATATATATAGGGATCAAATTTTATGCTTTTATACATTAAAAACAGATAACAAGGAAGATTTTTTAATTTTGTTATCATAATTATACACTACTGAAGCATACCTTCTGCTTTCTGGAAATAGGTAAAACAATATTCTTGCCTTTAGAACTGTCTGAAAAATCAAATAGAGAAGTAGTTATAACAAAACAGGGAATAAATGTTCTATCAGACAGAACCCTGGCATCAAACAGATTATAAATAATTTATATTTCATTTAAAAAAATAAATACACAGTTATTTCATAGAAATTGTGAAATACCGTTACAATACTGTAATACATGCATTCATATTCATATATATATACACACACACACACACAATATTAGGAGAATCCCTTAAGGAATTTGAACTAATTTGGTGACAAAGTCACATTCAAACTTGGATAGTGAGGAAGGATAGAAATAACTAGGAGGATTATGCTTTAAGTGAATTCATATGCTCAGGCATAGAATTACGCACATAGAAAAGTATATGTTCAAAGCAGGGAGAATAATGAAAGAAGAAGGAAAGAATGAAAATATTTGACCCAGGCAGGACTTGAACCTGCGTTTTTTGCTCAGTACACAGACACCTTAACCATCACCGTCACGGGTCAAGTTCCTGACCAGGCAAATATAGACAGTCTTATTATGGACAAATAGTTGTTTAGTGGAGGAATGGATAGAGTAGAGGGAATGAAGTATTAAGAGCATCCATTAAGGAATAAATGCACTAAACATCTATTTGTCCATAATAAGACTGTCTATATTTGTCTGGTCAGGAACTTGACCCGGTGGCGGAGATGGTTAAGGCGTCTGTGTACTGAGCAGAAAACACAGGTTCAAGTCCTGCCTAGGTCAAATATTTTCAGTCTTCCCTTCTTCTTCCATCCTTCTCCCTGCACAATACAGTTGAAAAACAAGGAACAAGGTTTCCAGAAACATTGTGTGGTATTTATATCATGTCTTTTGTCTGTATTTGGCTATTTATTATTAATTTTCAAAACTGACATATATTTTTCATTAAAACTGTATACGTTTTCAAAATCTGTAATTTTACCTCCACTCTTTTGTCTGTTGCTCATTAAGTGGCAATCAGTTGGTTGGCAGGTGGTCTCACCTCTCTGCTTCACACAAAGCTGAAAGAGATATATTTTGTGAGTTACAGTCTGTAGCACTATGATAAAGTAACATCTTTTTTCATATTTTTATTCCTAGTGAAAAAAAGAAAATCAAGTCTAATCTTATTATGTCTTAAGTAAATAGGAGCATTAGAACATATTAAATTAATAAACATTTTATTACAAAAACTTAATACTTGTGAGTACACACAAACGTGTGTTTGGATAAGAAAAGTATTTCTTGTTTGCAATTGTATAAACATTTCTGCACATGATATATCACCTGATCATCAAATGTTTCTACTGCTGAAAGAGGGAGGCTCTGTTTTGGGTATTTGACATTTCATAGACAGTTTCAAGACAACTAATATCCTTTAAACAAAAGTGCACACTACTTACGACAATGTCATTACATTGTGCACAATGTACTGTGTCACCAAAAAATGCAGCTTATCACGTTTCTCATCAGGAAAAAGCTTACAAAACAAATTTCTCAAGTATAGAGTCCTAATACAAGACTATTTGGACCTGTAGAAAGATAGGACAGTTTCGGGACTTGATGATAAATACTCGTTGGGGAACTTACGTCATTTTTTATGGTAACTTTGATCATTCCGTTTTTATACATCAAATCACGGACATCATTTTCAGGTCCAGAAGAATTTCTCAGCAGGCTTTTATCAAAGGTCACTGAAGAAAATATAGCAACATTAATTGGGTTAAAAATTATAAATAAACCAAAACAACAACAAAAAATATACTTACAATGTTCTTTATTGCTTGAGTTTGGAAACCTCTCTTGTGGTGATGTGTAACCATCATACTGAGGCTGAAAGAAACACAATTTTAAATTATTAAATCAGTTTAAATGTTATATATAGTAATTGATATTTGTGGACAGAAATAAAGCTAAAACTGAATGTTTATTAATAAGCAAATATGAAACTAGAATTATGAAATAAATGTTCTGAAATTATCTATAGTAGTATTAAATACATGTAAGTATATTTATGGGAGAAATTTAGATTCAATTACTTCCAAAATAGGATGTCACTGGAGCTTGTATGTTTAATTTTATTTCAATCAGTTAATAATTAATAAAATATAGACATTTTTCACACATACTCCTAACATGGGATTGAATTTCATTTTTTAAATGATCATACTACGAGAAGAAAGATCCTCTCAAATTTTTTAATATCTGTTACAATGAGAACACACGGAATTGTGAAACGCCTTATCATTAAAGTGTAAACAAATAAAGGAACCTAATCTGACTTTATAGAGAAAGGAAGATTACCAGTACCTGTTTGACTTTTTGGAGTGTAACAGGGTCATTCAGTGTCAAAAAATATCCATTCTTTCGTTGAGAGATAAAGATTTCAGGTATATCACACAAAAATTCCACCAAGGATTTGTATTCAAATCTTTCATAAGGAATGAATTCACCAACTAAATCCTCATAGTAAGCTGAAATAAACACAGAACTTGTTTAAAACGTCTGATACTGAAACTTGTGTGCAAAATTATTTAATACATACAGAGTTACATATAAATGAGAAACTGTGTCAGCTATTAGTAGAGACTTTTGGGTATCAAAAATTATGAAAACTACAAGCAATATTATAATCCAAAAACATTATCGTCCATCAGTGACAATAAGCTACTGGCTTAATTGTTTATTAGAACACATTTCAGTTAAATTCATCTCTGCCATCATCGGGTGAATATTTTATTCAACCACTACACTAGGAAAAGCCATGTTATTTGCCACTAAAAATCTTCAGTATACTAACAAAGAATTATTAATATCACCCATTCACCCAGTTTTTTTTCCCCATCTAAGAAATATGTTTCAATTTTCAAGTGGTCAGCGAAAGAATTTAGACAAAGTGATATAAGGGCGACTTTGATGTGCTGACAGAATTTGTGGTGCTTTAATTTAAGGATTACTACTGCAGCATTCTGCCCCAATGTACTACCACACTCTGATCGACAAACCCCGATGCTGTGTGCAGTGTGATTGCAATTGATAAATCTAAAAACATGAATTCAAACCTGTGAATGCATACAGGAACCAAATGAAAGTGTTCTGATGATTCCCACTTACTCTTTTCTGTTTACCTACAAAGCTATTTTATACATATGAATGGAAAATATTTATCATGACTTACAGTCCAAATCTTCCATGAGCAATCCTCCTTTGTTTACTTTCATGCAAGCTTTAATCATAGATATTGTATCACACTTTTCTTTTTTCTGTAATAACGCACAAAACAATTAATATTCACATATTTCTGATAATTCAATAATGATTCAAATTATTCTCATATTATAAATACAATTAACTGATAGAGATTAAAGAATTCCAGGTACAATCTCAATTCTAGATGCTTATTCAGCAACAGAAAAAGATTTAGACTACTTTTTCATATTCAACTTGATATAATGGACAGAATTACCTTTGAATAAATATGGAAATAAGGCAAACACATACTACAATTATTATAATCATGCTATACTGCAAGACTAATATATACCTTAAATATAATGTAGAAATTGATACGTCAGTTAGTTTCAATGGTACATTGCCAACTGACCATTTTATCACTGAATTTAAATTTCCTTCAACATGCTTCACAGAGTCATTTACTAGAACCCTGTTATATTTTGGTAATATCATTATACCATGTTTTCTATATTATAAAGACAAAAGTATTTTTAAAAAGAAGTAATTTACCTTTAATTGAGCTACAATAAGTTCAGACTGTACTTTCTGAGAAACACTCATTTTTTGTGGTGATTTTACTGGCCGTTTCTGTAAATATGTTTTGGTAAAAGAATATTCACAATAATTAAATACAAAAATGACACAAGCACAAATTTTAATTTTATGCTACAGTCCTGTTAATACTAATTGATAAGCACAGGAAAGGAAGGATCTACTTGCCAAAGTTTCAATCAAAAGGAACTACGCAAACAAACAGAGAAAAACAGACTCCTCACATTTTGTTCGAATTCTTTCAATTTGTATCAAACCAGTATTCTTTCCAACACCCTGGACCACAAACTATTCACATATTCACACACATGTGCAAACAAAATGATCATTTGCTTGATGAACCAAAGTTGGAAAAGAGAAAGAGGAATGAACGAATAATAAGGGAAACAAATCTTAAAGATGGAGGAAATAAGTTCATTGATACCTTTTTCTTGGCTTTGCTTTTTAGTTTTGTGACAGGTTTAGGTAAATCAGGGAGATTAGGATCCGTCAATGTTAAAACTTTTCTACACCCATCTTCTGAGATCTGGATTCCAGGTATAGAAGACAAAAATTCCTCCAGGGATGAATACTTAAATTTCAAGTAATTAATGGAGTCTCCAACTAAATAATAATAGTTGCCTGAAAGAAAAAGAGTAGAAAGTAACTAATTCTATAAGAACAACATTTGCAGATAAAATGGAGTCAAATGGAACAATTCTCATAGAAATTTTTGAATTAAAAACTTTCCGAATGACATGTAGATAATTCCTTCATTGAATTTAATACAAGTAAAATTATGCAATAAAAAATTATAGGTACATTTTAACAGCCTCATACTTAAATACAGAAACATCTCTAAACCACAATGATTTTTTAAAAGTTTGTTTGATTATTGCCATCAACAAAATGAAATACAAGAATTTGAAACCTTGAAGATAAGCTTCCCAGAATCTGCAAACACTTGACTTTGCTTGCCAAGTGAAACAAGCAATATTTTACAAAGCTATAATTTGGAAAAGATAAAATTCCAACAAAACTGACTCACAGTACAAATCTTCAAGATATAACTCTCCTTTATTTATAACCAACAGAGTTTTGATCATATACATGGTATAATCCATTTCTTCATTTAGTGTCTGAAACAGTCAAATGAAAAATAACACTTCCATACTTAACTCACATTGCTAACTAATTAACTAAAATCTTAAGTCAATCATAACAGAGCTGTAATTAAAAACATTAAGACATACCAATAATACAGACATTCATTTAGAGATTAAGACAACTGATCTGCAGATCTGTTTAAATTCAAACTTTTGATTTCACTTCAAAATATGAGAGGAATGACACAAACATACTGACAAAAACTGAATTCTCAATTTTTCTTTTAATTATTTCAATTTATAACAAGCCCATACCTTTTCCTCATTCCTACTCGAATAATTAAAACACACAAAGATGACAGATAAGAAATTGTCTATACTACAAATGAAATGGTCTAGCAAGCTACATGACTGCAGTTCCATAGAAGAACTTATAAAAATAACTTTTGCTTGAAACAAAAGCACTAATTTTTCTCTCAGGGATAGACTACAAAAAAAAAAGACAAAAGGGGAGAACTACTGACATACAGGCACCAAAGAATAGAGAAAGCCATACAAACCAACAAGTAACATATTTTAAACAAAGGTTGAATGCATTTGTGCAAGGACACAAACAATTCTGACATCTTTGTAAGGACTGTTCCCATATATGGGATCATCATGAATTGATAAATATTTTATCAGGTAAATCCATTGTCTGTAATAGAAAAATTATGAAAGAATTAATAAATAAACAACAGCCTTTTTGAAGTCAGAAAAATATATTTAATAGAAATTCCACTACGTTTCATCACTATTTGTGACCTAATCAGGTATGACATTTTACAAAATTGTGATAGTCAGGGTCATTCTCCACTGACTGCTGTGGCTGAAATACAAACAGTCATATACAGTAATTGTGTATTTTGGCCACAGCAATCAGCAGAGAACAACCCTGACTCAAAATTTTGTAAAACATAATACCTGATAAGGTCACAAATTAGTGATGAAACATAGTGGAATTTCTATTAAATGTGTTTTTCTGAATTCAAAAAGGCTGTTGCTTATTTATAATTTATCTTAAATAGTCAGAATATATATATTTGAATTAATCAATTGGTGCCCAGCCAGCACACAGTCCTTCCTGACGAAGAAGGCTGAAATTTGAAGTTCCACCTATGCCAGACAGAACCAATAACTGATTTCAGGTAAGTTGGCATTGCTGTCTCTCTTTCCTATCCAAATGTGTTAGATATATATCATTATGAAATAATTTAATTAAGGAAGAAAAATGCAACACGTGGCACAAGAGTCCGAACACTTTGACAAGCACAAACCATCTGAGTGCAATCTATTTCAGAGTAGCTACTGAAGTTTTCACATCTAACAACCAATTATAGATAATGACAACACTTTTAAGGGTTGTCTCATCAACCCAGTCAACAATCTTCAAAACCAGAAGGATCAGGAAGATAAAAATTATGCAGGGTCTTTTAACGAATACAGTATGCAACCATGGCCAAAAATATTTTTCAATTTGACCAAGCTGTGGCAGTGATACCAAAGGTCCTTGGATCATGTAGGCAAGCAGTGCAGGCTGGAGAGACAGCTGATGATTTCTTCAATTAATTTGAAAAAATTTCTTTGAGGGATTTTGGATGGTAAGGGAACAAGGAAGCAACATGGCACTGTCTGAAGTCAGGCAGGCGGTGAGTATTTTTGAAAGTAAATTTTAGCATTGTGTAGGTTATGTGGAGCAAAATGATTGATTTATTCTCTCAAGTAATTCAAAAAGTAAATTTTAGCATTGTGTAGGTTATGTGGAGCAAAATGATTGATTTATTCTCTCAAGTAATTCAATTGTCTGGTTGTTAGGAAGAACAGACTTGATTACCTGCTTATGGAGTATACTAGTGACATATTCTCTTTGATAGAAAGTAAAGTAGTTGTGATCCACTGTTGAGAAGCTTCCATATATAGATTATGGGAGTTTCAAGTGAGACTAAGCAAGAAAATATTTCTCTACAAGACACTCGCTGTGAGATAATCTTTCTAGCTGCCTTTCATATTCTCCTGTTACTGTGTTGTCAAAAATTTTCAAAATAATCATTTGCATGATGAATAAACAGTTTCAGTTGGAAAAAGGAACTAAATGAGTAAGCAGTGAAAAAAAAAAAATTAAAGGAAGGAAGAAAATATTACACTAATACCTTTTCATTAGCTTTGCATTTTGTTTCTGCAATTGACTGATGGGTATATTTATGGTCCTTCAATATTAAAACTTGACCACATTTATCCTCCGAGATCTGGATTCCAGGTACAAAAGAAACAAACTCCTCCAGGGACTCATACTTAAATTTCTTGTAAGGAATGCAGTCTCCAACTAAGTCCCTATAGTTGTCTGAAAGAAATAGAGTAACAAAGGAACTAATTCAAGTGTTAATAAAATAGGAGGTGTATGTAATTTTATATAAAATAAGTTGGAGTGAAATTGTTATAAAAATTTTTGTCTTAAGATTTCCTACATAAAAGTTAGTGGAGGAAATAATGCAAAACAGAATTGTGTGTGTACTATTAACAGACTTAACATCTCGAACCAATATGATTTTTAATGTCTGACATGTTGATTAAATTTGTCTACTACTGATAAATTGAAATCCAAAAATAAATCTTGAAGATAAACTTCCCAGAGTCCATACACTTGGCCTTTTTCCAAGAGAAACAACCAATATTTTACAAATATGTTTATTTTATTGATGAAAAAAATCTATGGAAAATAACTCACAGTACATGTCCTCCAAATTTAATTTTCCATTGTTTATAACCAAAAGAGATTTCATCACAGCTATAGTATAATTTATTTCCTGATTTAGAGTCTGAAACAGTCAAATGAAAAATGAAACTTTTATATTTATCTCATATGATTTGCTAACCAAGATATTATTTTACTGTCTTGTTCAATTATCAATAACAACTATTAAAAATTGGTTCTAAATTAATATCAGGAATATTTTAATTATGAAAACCATTATTTGAAAGAATACACAAATTAATACATATCAATCATTTCAGAGTTATAATTAAGAATATGTGCCAGTAAAGTCTACATACAATTCTGAATTATGGTGTTTCATTTCACTTCCAAAACTAAGATCATTATTATGTTCATATTGAACATTTATTAAGAGATGATTATACAAATCACGAAATACATAAGTTATTTTACCTTAGAAAAATCTGCATTTATGTGAGGTTGTGAATATTTGACAGTTACTAAAGGTGAAACTTCCTTAGGTTGTACTCGGTGGCTAACCGTAGGCTGGCCTTGGTAAGCAGCAGAACTTTTTAAAAGAGCTTTTCTCGGATGCTTCTGTAAAAGATTTCTCTTTGAAATGAAAGTATGAAAAAGATAATGGGAACACAGAATATAATTACAGGAAAATTCTCAATGGATTGTCAACTGTACATTTAAGTTCCCATACTAAAAATAATTTATGAAGTTATACATTTCTTCCAGCCATAAATAATAAATAATTCCAAATTTGGTTCCCAAATCATAACTAATATTATCAAACCAAAGTTCCTGAACTAAAAAAAATTTACCTTTGAAAGACGATAATTTTTTACATAAAAGTAATTGACTGTTATAAACATAAAAATTACCTTATTTTTAACTAGACCTTTTTGCTTTGCAACAAGATCCGATATGTGAGCTAATTTAGGATCACTAATTGTCAAAATTTGACCATCGCTACGATCTGAAATAACAATTTCAGGTATATTGCAGACTAACTCCTCCAAGGAAGCATAGTTATATTTTTGATACTGAATGGATTCACCAACTAACTCCTTATAAATTCCTAAAAAAATGGTTAGTTTACTTATCAGCGATTTAAAAAACATTATTAAAAGTATATAATTTAAGCACAAATAGGAAATTATATAAACTAATACAATAAAAACTTGCTTACCATCTTAAATTTAGCTATATATATGCCAATGAACAGTAAAATTCATGGAAAAAAAATTATTCACATAGAAGAAAATAATTTTCTTCACTTCAATTAATTTGATGTAATTAAGTTATTAAATTCATATGAAATGTTACTTTTATTAAGTCAGAGATTACAATAATATATAATTAATTACCACAATGTACATTACAAAATGGAGTAATGTCACAAGAAAATGAGTGAGAGAAACTTTATTCATACCCATGTAAAATGACCAATACAATATTTACAAGCTAACATATACACAAATAACTTACTGTTCAAATCTTTCAGACATACTCCTCCTTTATGTGTTACTATGCAAGATTTTATTATAGATTTTACTTCACTAATTCCACTGTTCATAACCTGAAACATTCAAGTGAAAAGCATGACACCCTCAGTTTATTAGGAAAAATTAACTAGCACTCCTGAAGTTACAGTTCATAACTACATAACAATTCATATTTAATATTGGTGTGTGTGTAAATATACATATATGATATTAGTAAGGATATGACATTGTCAAAAATAATTGCAATATTGGTATGGAAAGGAAAGAGAGAGAGGTTGTGGCTTACCTGAAAATGAAGTATGGTGTAGCCACAGGGAACCAAAGGTTGTTGTTCAAATTTTCGGAGGCTCTCCTCCTTCAGGAATGAGTCTTACACCATTCCGTGCACTGGCCAGCTGCAAAGTCCTGAAGGAGGAATCTGAGAGCTCCAAAAATTTGAAGAACTTCCTTTGGTTCCCTATGGTTGTACCATACTTCATTTTCGTAAGGTCTCTTTCCTTTCCATATATGTATATATGTGTGTGTATGTATGTATGTATGTGTGTATATATATGTATGTATGTATGTATGTGTGTATATATATGTATGTATGTATGTGTGTATGTATGTGTATGTGTATGTATACATATGCTTTTCTATGTGCGTAATTCTTCGCCCGAGCATATGAATTCAAATAAAGCGCAATCCTCCTATTTCTCCTATTTATTTCTATCCTTCCTCACTATCCAAGTTTGAATGTGAATTAATTCCTTAAATGGATTCTCCTAATATTGTATTTATTCCTTAATGGAAGCTCTTAATACTTCATTCCCTCTACTCTATCCATTCCTCTACTAAAACTATTAATTGTCCACAATAAGACTGTCTATATTTGCCTGGTCGGGAACTTGACCCGGTGGCCGAGATGGTTAAGGCGTCTGTGTACTAAGCAGAATACGTGGGTTCAAGTCCCGCCTGGGTCAAATATTTTCAGTCTTTCCTTCTTCTTCCATCCTTCTCTCTGCTTTGAACATATGCTTTTCTATGTGCGTAATTCTTCGCCCGAGCATATGAATTCAAATAAAGCGCAATCCTCCTATTTCTCCTATTTATTTCTATCCTTCCTCACTATCCAAGTTTGAATGTGAATTAATTCCTTAAATGGATTCTCCTAATATTGTATTTATTCCTTAATGGAAGCTCTTAATACTTCATTCCCTCTACTCTATCCATTCCTCCACTAAAACTATTAATTGTCCACAATAAGACTGTCTATATTTGCCTGGTCGGGAACTTGACCCGGTGGCCGAGATGGTTAAGGCGTCTGTGTACTAAGCAGAATACGTGGGTTCAAGTCCCGCCTGGGTCAAATATTTTCAGTCTTTCCTTCTTCTTCCATCCTTCTCTCTGCTTTGAACATATGCTTTTCTATGTGCGTAATTCTTCGCCCGAGCATATGAATTCAAATAAAGCGCAATCCTCCTATTTCTCCTATTTATTTCTATCCTTCCTCACTATCCAAGTTTGAATGTGAATTAATTCCTTAAATGGATTCTCCTAATATTGTATATATATATATATATATATATATATATATATATACACACACACACACACACACACACATATATATATATATATATTTCTTCTCCATCCAAAAATCCAACATGACCTTGTCATCAAATTTAAGTTCTTAACATTAGACAATGTAACATTTTAGTTGTTTATGATAAAAAATATATATGTTCAAGTTTGACTTCAACAGTTTTTTTCCACTAACTTTGGAATCTGATTTCCAAAACCAACTGTTATACTGTCACTCTCTGTTAACCATTAGTATATTCCACATTTTGACAAAGGTTTGACAATTATAATAGAAAGTGAGATAGCAAAGGAATTGGGAAATGAATTGAATAATTTACCTTCAAAGTAGTTGCTGGCACTTTAGGCCATATTTTGTAAGAAACAGAACTTTTTTGTGATAGATGTCCCAGAGGTTTCTGTAAAAAGAAATATGCAAGTTCAAACTATACAAACAATGCCAATTGGCAAAGTGTCATAATGAGTTGATGATACTATTCAGTTGATTACCTAATCTGATATATAGACATATCTACAGTTTAAACAGACAGTAAGTGCTATACATTACCAGAACAAAGTTCTGTAGTATGTAATGAACTCAAATAAATATACCATATTGTATTCAATTCCAGATTTCAAATTATATTTCAGATATAAAAACTAGTTGAATGAGTAATCCTAATGATAAAAACAGCCTTTGAAAGATGATTCCTTTAGCATAAAGTAAGTGCTCTTAATTGTACAGTTGTAACATAAAAATAGTACACATACCTTTTTCCTAACTTGACCTTTTTGCTTTGCGACAAGATCCGATATGTGTGCCAGTTTAGGATCTATAATTGTCAAAATCTGTCCATCCCTACTATCCGAAATATGGATTTCAGGTATACTGTGTAGAAACCCCACCAATGAATCGTAATTAAATTTTTTGAAAGGAATGGAATCACCAACTAACTCCTTATAACTCGCTGAAAAATGAATAATTTGATGTTTATAAAAGTTTAAAGAACACTTTGAATTGGTAAAATGTAAAACTCATAACAGAGAAGCAAGAGTAATATGAAATATTCCATAGTTTTAATCTTAGAATGAATAAATATTTCAGTATTTGTTTGGAGCAAAGTGATTGAAAGCCAGCCAATATACAAATGAGTTTCAACAAGTATGAATTGATTTATTCCAATATTTTCTATATCACACTAATTTAATTTTACCTATGTGTTACAAACATTTTTAGGTGATATATACCATCACATTCTTATCTCAAGAGCATTATGTGAAGCCTCTTAAAAGCCGTGAACTTCCAGGTGTCCATATAATCATTTCTGTTTAATCAGCATTTACAACAGAAAAGGTAAAAAAAGGAAAATATTAATAAAAACTTACAGTTCAAGTCTTGGAGAAGCAATCCACCTTTATTTATTACTATACAAGACTTTATCATAGACACTGCTTCTTCCATTCCAGATACAAAATCTGGAACAAGTTAAATGATAAAGCACAATAATTATATCCTGTTCACTTTATCACACAAATAATAAACTGGACTTCAAAAACCAGAACTTTAATATATATCTTTATGGGCCTTCTCAGAGCATACAATGAAAATTATGCACATAGAGAAAATGTCACACCTTCTTTAGTAGTCTGCAGCCAGGAACAATCTTATCAGTCAAACTTGAGTTGACATCTGCTTAACTTAATTGTCGAAATAATTTTTTTTATTCAATACTGTAAATATAATTAATTCAGTAAAATAAATACTGTAGTTTAATTCTATTGACTTAAACTGCGCGGTTTTACAAATTAACGAATTTAAAGGAATCGTGAAATATTTGTGCCGATTAATATATAACAAAATTTTTGGGATGTGTATAATAGTTTTATTTTTTAAAATGCAAATGTTTATCATGTATTGGAACCAACAGCACATTTAACAGGTTTGTATGACTATCTGAATTGAGGATTTGTTTTTTAATGCAGAATTTGGCAATGTACTTCAACCGCAGAGATATGTACTTCACAGAATTCAAATGTTTTTAAAAAGTGTAATATCTCTCCAAAACAACATCAGGAGATAAGGCGTCGATAAAAAGATAAGATAAATGAAAGTCGAATGATGATAAAATTTTGAGTTACTAATACAATGTATACTGAGATTAATTCAATGCATAAATTGCACAATAAATTTATTCATAATATATCTCAGTTTAAATTGTATTAAATATTAATTTTTTTAGCACATTTACATTTAACAAAATTATCGATATTGCTTTTAATAGCATCACTGCGTTGTAAGAGAGCGAATTTCATCGATCATACAGTCGTCAATGTGTAATACAAATGCAGAAGTTCCGGCAGATACATAGGTCAAAACAACCTTAAGAAAAGACGTTTCATTGGCGGACTCTCCATCTTTCTCAAGTGAAGTAGGAAGAACGGCAGAGTCTGCCACTGAAACGTCGTGATTCAAGCCTAATAATTAGTTTACTATAAATATAAACATTTCATATTTCTAAATAAAATGTACTTATGGTGATATTGTAATAACTATTAATTTATACTATATCTTGACTTGTTCTACTCTGCATAATTGGTATTTGAACCAAATAATACTTCTACTACCCGAGTGGAAGTTCACGAGATACGTAACTCCATTTTAAACAGGAGAAATAAATTAATTTGGAAGTATTTTTCTCATATTTTGTTTTAAAAAAATGAAAAGAGTTAATCACAGCAATTAAAACGGTAAAAATCTTTAACAGATTTTTGAAGGAAACCACTTGTAGAGTTTTATCAAAAATAAATTGTAAAATTGTTTTTCCTCACGGTCTGAAATTTGCTTTCAACTAAAGAACACCATTTCATGATGTGCATTTTAATGTATTTATATCTTTTTATTAACATTTTTATTGAATAAATTTTTTTTACCTTTCTCTATTTTTGGTTCAAACTACTTCTTCATACAGTAACAACTTCTTATAATTTCACACTACATTAAAAGTAAGCATTCTCAATGTCCCTCACTTGACCTGTTTGCACTGTGCCATGAGTAATTCCTTTTCAATCTTGATTTTTCATGTAAATAGGAGGAATAGAACACAAGTGATTCATTAAAAATATTTTTGGAGAAATGCTGGATTTAAAAAAGGATTTTATACAATTACCTTATCATTACTTTGACACCCTCAAAACTTCAATTCTAGTCTTTATTATTCTTCAGATACACAGCCAATACATTTACCTCGTAGGAAAAGTGGTCCAATACCAACTGTAATGTAATAATGATGGTGAGTACTGCAGAGTTGGATAAATGTCTGGTTTATTTTATATTTTTTTAGCCAATCAGACAGAAGAATACCATATATCTATATGATTGTAGAGTTTTGAACCTTCAGGTAAAATAAAACTTTAAATCAAATTAAAAAATTTCTTAATCAATTAGGTTCAATAGAATGAGCTACTAAATTAACTTATTGTTGTATTTAAATTCCAATCACATTATAGTAAGAAAATTTTATAAACAGATAAAAAAATTGAGGTGGAGTTTCTTGTGATATGTCAATTATTAAATAGGTTACATAATAAAACATTTTAATTTATAAACCAATAAATACAATTAATCAGGGTTTTTTAGGTCTGAACTAGCTCCTTCTTCTATTACAGGCAGTCCTTCACCTGGCATAGATTTTAATGTGAACACAATGGAAACTTTAGCTAATGAAGGATTCCCATCTAATTCCAAATGACGAATCCATGACAAAAGAGAGTCTTTGCTTGAAGTTCCAGATGCACACACAGAGAAGATTGTTCCTTCATCCTGTTCATGCACACTCGGTATGGGGACTATGCTTTTGGCATCCATATCGTCAAAGAAAGGCACCCTCAAGTTGCTTACATCTAGAAATTCATAAAAAAGTACCTATGTTAATTTTTAAAACACTTAACTTGGAGCAAACAATATTATTGTGTTAATTTTGTGACAATGGGATGCATGTTACACACTTCAAAGCCCTAGAATTCTCAGAATTTAGAGAAATAAAATACTCCTTGCAAATGAAAACTACTACTAACATTTTGTGAAAAATTAGTTGTTATAACCATGACTGTTATAAACTAGAATAACATTTTTAAACAACTCAGATATATTGGTACACAATGACTTATTATTTTAAATATAAGCCCACAGTTTTCAACTTTGTCCCTTTTCTTAATAAATTCAATATATTGTAATATACATCAGTGTGTAATAGTATTATTTTTCAAAATTATGTAACTATTAAAATTGTTTTGTAAGATAAAGGTAATTTAGTTTGAAGAGTGCTTGAACAGTCGACATAGTTTGAGAGAAAAGTTGGTTTTGCGAGTTCTCAGACACAAATGGATAGTGAAAGGCTCTTAAAATATGGGGACACATCTATCAGTCAAGTAAGGATACCAGTTAGCCAGTGGGATAGTGAAAATTCTGTGACCAACGGGAGGGGATTAACATTTGGTCAGTAATATCAACCAGATGGTGGTCATAGTTGGGTGATGGAGAAGAAAAAAAAGCAGATATGTCAGAGTTGGACGAGATAAAGAGCAGAATTTGGTTAGGAAATATGTAAGATTTCTGAGGAGAAGTTGTGGGCAGACACTTGGGCAGTAGATTGCGGTGAAGAGAGATGTGGGTTTAAAGAGTTGGGGGCAGAAAATAGTATGAGTCTGCTATTAATATTGGTCAAGTAGTTCTGAACAATTGATAGTAACAGGTGTCTAATGGTGAAACATCATGTAGTTTGATGATAATTTTTATCACTGTAATATTGGCTGGTGTCCACGGGCAAACAACTTGGGGGGGGGGGTAAGTTGGCTGGATCCTTAATTGTCTTGTGATTTTAGAAATGTTGTCAGTTCAATGTGTGGCTGTTTGTATACAACTTCGTGCACATTATGGTCTGTTTTAAAAACTAAAAAGATATCTAAAATACTTAGTTAATTGTGTCGTAATAATGGTCAACGAATTAAGGATTAACCGGGAACTGGCACAGAATGTATTTGTAAGCATTAACAATAATTTATTGTAAATATTGCAGTTTTTGTGCCATAAAATTTCTTCATGTATTATATAAATTTCGGGGATATAAGATTAAATATTTTGTTAGTCAATTTTCAATATTATTTTAATTTCCAAGTTTTATTGAGTTAAATACAAGTTTAAATTTTTTTAAAACTAAAGGAAAAATTTCCTTCTATGCTTATTTTGAGGAATGTTCTAACACCCCAGAATATAAAACTGAAAAAATATATGTGAAAAAATTTATATCATATTATTAAAAGAATTGATTAAATCTTGCAGTAAATAAAATTTTGTGTTGTCAATTTTCAATCCTTCCATTAATTATTAAATAACTATATTATAATAAAAAAACTAAATATTTTGAGAAGTGAGTATTACATTGTTAAATTGAATTTATAGAATTGGATCTTACATTAAATATATAAATTTTAAACCATTGTGACAAATATTGTTGGAGGATTAATCATCAAATAGTAATGTAATTTAATAAAATGTTTCTTTATATGTACTGAATGAATTACATTAAATGTAAACCTGAAATCATCAAAATATTTTTAATCAATACATTCTGTTTAAAGTATGCTACAAATTATACACACTTAATTTTTTTAAAAAAATTACGGTATTATATTTTTCTACTAACCGTCGTCATCTTCAATAACTGTTTCCCTTGGAACTGGAAGGGACATTAAGACAAAATAGTTTACTGCCATACCTCGCAGCCAAACTTTATAGGCACCTTTGATATAAACTTCCTTATCTTGTGGATTCCTCTCCAAAAGTTCCTTCTGCTCAGGACTCTGACCACTCACAATCCATGTATCTTCAATACTGTCAACCAAACCAGCAGTCTAATTCCAGAAAGTTTTAAGAGATTAGACATGCTAGAATAACTTTCTTAATATAGGTTGTGGACAACTGCCCATTCTCCGTACCTTGTACACCGAAACTACTGTCTGGAGATCTACGCTGGTAATTCTCTCAATTGCAAGCTTTGCGAGTTCAAGGGCATCATCGGGAACTGGTTTTGGTAAGAGCCATGGTGAAGCATTCTTGAATTTTGGCATCCAATACATCATACGCCAATATTTGCGAAGAGGGTGGCCTTTGCTGCCAAAAATATTCAGCAAAATTACTTCCAATTCTTCATCAGGTACAACTCCTATTATGAACAAAAAGTTAACATTTTGGAAACATTGTAAAATAATACAAATTGAAAGTCAATGTATTGTAAATGCAAATAATGTTTCATAATGCTGTAGAATCAACGAACCTCCTATTATGAAAGGAAATAGATTACAGTTAATTTGAATATTGACTAATCTAGTTCCTCAATTAATGACACAATAACAAGAACAATATTTTTCATTATCATAAGGTTGATTTATTACAAGCCTCTGCTCAATGTAAATGTCTTTAAATGCAATTGCAATATTTTTATAGACTTGTCAAAGGATCTCTAAAGACATTCTTGATCATTTCTTTATATTTATTATAAATTTCTTATGTTGAAAACTATTTTCATTTTCGACTTGTGTAGAGATGTAATACAGAAAACAAACCTTTATGACTAACAAGTTACAAAAACTACAGTTTTCAAAATAACTAAAATAGGAAAACAATAGATTGCCATACCATTTTCTTCCATCTTTTCAAGCACGTCAATTATGCATTGTTGTTGTTTAGGATAGTGCATGAACTCAGCTTGGAATATATTTGTCGGTATGAATTTTCCTTTGGGGAGAACGTTGATGAGGGATTTATAAACTTCTAAGTCCTTATCAACTCCAAAATCTTTCATGTGCTTCAACGCAGTATATATAAATTCTACGTGGCCACGTCGATGAGGGTTATTCAATTCATATATGTACACAAAATCTAAGTAAGTTTGTTTATCTTTCTCCGCTACGTTATCGAAAAAATCTGCTCTCACTATCTGCTTAGGAATCTTATCTGATTCTTTTTCTTGTAACAATGAATTTTTAAAAAAATTTCTGTGGACTTGAAACTTAGTATTTTTGGAAAACCGAACATTGTCAAAATATGATAAATTACGGTAACGGACACATAACTTATTGGTAAAAAACAGGTATGTTAAACTCCTTTTAAACATTTTCAAAACAGACTTGAGAGATGCATTAGGAAAACAACAACAAAGTTTTCACTTTAGCAACATAGTGTTAACAATGACAATATGCTTGTTACATTCATAATAAATCTACATAATTTACTATAAACTGCATTTATTAAATGCCAACAAAAAAAACCAGCTATTCCCAATATTTATTTTTACACTTGTATGGTTAAGAATCACAGACCGGTGTCGATTCTTAACCATCGCAATGGAGAATTATCGATATATGAAACGAATATATCGAGTGCTGCTATTGAAGTTTGATGACAATTATCGGAGTGGATTTTCCATCGATTTTTAGAAGGAGAAAATGAGATTGAAGATACGCTGGGGGTCCTTAATGTTAATATTTGATTCCTTTGGGAAAATAGGAGAATATCGATTCAAAGAGATAGAAATTATTGAATTTTGTAACATATTTCTGAAAAGAATTCTGAGAGAATTAAAATTGATGAATAAAAATGAACACACTTCGATCGAATATGAAATATGGAAACTTCAGGTATCAAAATTCTGGCTAATCTTTACTGAACGTCACGGAGCCGAAAATTTTTTTTCGCGTGTTTTATAGATACTAGACGAAATTCTAAGACCCCTTTTGAAAGACTTTTGCTCTGCTCTCTCTTAGTTTAGGAATTATAAGCACTTAAAGTTTCTGAATTTCATGACGTCATCACCATCTATGACGTAGCGCAGCCATCACTTGTTGAAATCCTGGATAATGAACAGGCTGCGTAAATTCCACATAATGGTAAAAACACGTAAATATGTTTTGGATCTTACCAAACGGAACAAATATATCGCAATAAATCAATCCAATCATGTTGATAGAACTGTCACGATTTTTACGAATAAACTTCACGTAATGTCGATGTAGGTTCGAATAAATAATGTCATAAATTATGGGAATTTAATCAGTTTTTGTCCTTCGATTTTAAATCAATCAAAATAGTTCACAATGTTTACGACAGTCGGCCCCATATCAGCGATGCTACATACTTTTTCCAAATATATCCCGTGATATTTTCATAGAACAAATGTGTCCTTATAGCACGTAGACGTGACTATAATCGAATAAGCAAGTGAGTAATAGTAATTTATTTGTTCCGTTTTACAAGTCAAAATAGTAAGAAATACGTATAGTTTCCCTCTGCCTGCCTCTCTACACAAACCAAAATAAGTATGTCTCTCTCTCCTTCTCTCTAATAAACATACAAATGATACAGAGTTACATAATGCAGAATATAGAATTTACCTGTAAGTCTCATGTAATTATAACCTTTTACAGACTCAAATCGGCTTAGTTAAAGCAGTGATCCTGGCAGAAATGCCTTCAGAACCCTTTGGAACTGTTAATTATTTTCATTTAGTTTGGAAGTTAATTATATAACAACTTTCCATAATAGGTAATAGATAATACTCTTTATGAAATTTGGTATTCAAAGAATGTATGAAATGTGTGTTGTTGCGTCGGTGTACTTGAAAAGATTATTTAATTCCGTAATCATAGTAGTTTTGATTTCATTTCATAAAATAAAATAGAAGCAAGAAGTATAATTTCTACACTCTTAATTGTATATAATTCTAGCGGCTCTGTTTTGAAGCCTAAAGGAAAACACGGATACTAAATTATAAAATAAATAATTAACAAATTTCAACAACTTACAGCAAATGTATTGATAGTAATATTTAGAATCTAATTATTACTAAAATGTCCCATATTTTTTATTAACAGTCGCAGGAAATATAAAGATTTAAATTTTTTGACAAATTAAAAAAATATATACTAATTCTATAAAACAGCCAAATAACATATAATTGGTGGTATTTATATAATCACTTAATTTTGTCTGTTATTTGGTTATTTTATCTTATTAGAACAATTGTTAGGCAAAATATATATCGTTTATAAAACTATAACTTTTTATTTCTCGCGACTGATGTTTAAAAATGATTCAATCCGATTAACAATAAATCCATACTTCATTTTGGAATGGAAATAGGTCAGATTTACAATATTTAACGTACCTTCGCCAATAAATAAATAAATAACCCTTAATTTAATTAGTTTTAAATTTATATTCACATTTCAATTAAAGCGCTCATCTATGCGAGGTTTATAAACACGAAGAACTATTTATTTCCAACGTGTAGCTTCTGACTCTTTCTATATACTATATATTTGAGTGAAATATTTAGCCGAAAGTCTGTATACTGCAGAGTTGCTCTTCGTTTCTTAAATTTAGCAAGAAACATCACATTCTTGTACGTAAATACGTGATTTGTCGTATTGTATTTCAGTAATGATAATATATGGTAATTAACATTCGCTTCTGTTGGCAGCAATGCGAACCCTATTTCTTAAGCCAAATCAGCTACAATTGCTGATATTCTTTTTAATAGGACTGATTTCGTGTGTGTTTTTTTATGTATTTAGTAAGAGCTAAAGATTCCTGTCGTGGCTTGTAAAGTCATGGCGTGCTATGAGGCCATTTGGACCATTGCCGCCATGTTGTGCAAGGCGAGCTATATATGTCCAAGAGCCGCTTCGCCGTCCCCAATTCCTCTCATTAATACTCTGGAGGGCAAGTAGCACGAGGTCCTGCCTTCGATTCCTCGAAAGACCCACGCTTTCACCCGTCGCCGCCGCCAACGTTTCCGGTTCTTGCAACGAGAAACTGCACCAAGGAACAAACAACGAGTCCATGAGCGGCAACCACAGAAATATTACTTGAATTATAACAGAGTACATCACTCCGATAACGTTAAATTTCCATATAAGAAGTATACATGACTTCATATGTATGGTCAGGTAGAACACAATGCAATAATTCCCTTACTACAAGTCATTGAATCGACCTGTCCATTGCGTGCGTGGAGACGCAAGGAATTTATGGTCTTTTCTTTCTCCAGTAATTTTAAATGACGACTTTATGTATTAACCGTCTCTCGGATAGGGCCGTGGATTCGTGAAGGGAGTGAGCCGCATTGTTGCCAGTGAATAAGAGCCACGTGGAGCGAGGTACGGTCGCTGTTGTGCCGCGTTGCCATGACGACGACGCACCTCGAAGACGTCGTCGTCAGTCCCCAGGAACTCGCCGAGGACGCGCACCTGTGGGCCGACTGAAGGAAGCTATCTGTCCGCAGGCAAGTAGCAGAGTGGCTTCAGGGGCGATTAACATTAGTGGGGTGGACGCAGCGCTGTACAACTCGCCAATTACGATTGTCCGGCAACCGTGCTTGTCGTACTATCATTTTAAGCGTTCTGATTGGTGGACTCAAGGTTACACACCCCTGCATTCGTGGGAAAATTACAACACAGTGTCTTCTAATTTTAATCGCGCAGAAGATTTTCTGTAAGAGATTCATCCAACAGCTAATTGGCCCTACCCAACACTGGGCAAGTGCCACAACGGAAAACGCGATCAGTTCACGTCGAAGTGCCGTAACGAGTCAACCCGTCGAACTGATTTGAAAATATTACTGACAGATTGTCAGCTCTGATATTCATTTTACACTTTCTTTTCACAGTTCGTGCGAAATATAACTTTCGTGACTATTTTTCCACTGGTCTGAAATTAATTAACAATATTGTTTTTTTTTTCTTCATAACGTTTTGTTTCCAGAAAAAGACATTGCTAAAGAAAGAGTTATTATTCTGTTAGTCTGCGCTATTCTACTGTTGATTTCTTCACTTTTTCTACAACACTGGAAGCCTTCATTTTACGCGACGAAAATAGCGTCGTCTATCCCTAGCCTGATATACATGAAATATTGTGATAGGTCGAGTTAGTTCATGTAGAAGCTCCGCAACGAGTGGGGGAGCGTCGACCGATCAAATACAAGTTGAAAATAGAAGCAATATAAGTACAGTTGGTGCCCAAGTCACCGTGATCGATAATTATGTCGCCCATAAAGGCAAGCATAATCGGTGTGACACGTGTGTAGTCTATCCGTGACGTCATCGTCGTAGTCTAGGAGGCACCGAAAGAGGAGACGCTCCTACGTTATCTCAAACTACGGAGGAATTTGAAAACAATAAACGCGGCAAAAGAAACATTACAGTGCAGGGAGAAGAAAATGGACGAGCTTCTACTACTAACTCTTCATATACAAAATACAGGACTCTGATTTTACAAATTAAGTTAAATCCAGCTTGGAGAGTGTTTACAATTAAGTTCAATGCGAGTATCAAAGACACACATTGCAAAGTTAAAATAAATTTTATAAATATGGACAGAAAATTGTTTACAAAAAAATATTAAATATATTGTAATATTCACTATTGATAAGCCTTTAATTTGCCCCTAGTTGTGGAAGCCATTTTGTAATATACACTAATGATAGGCTTTTTAAATGAAAAATTAATAAAATTTACAAACAATATTTTTATTGTGGCAATAACTCAAACAATTACAAATTTATAATATTGAATTTCTGAGGGTCTTCACTGGGTTTGATAATGGACAAATCAATAATATTTATAATCTTATCATCAACAAATCACAATTAAAATAGAAGAAAATTTACTCGTCAATTAAACTAGAACGAATTTAGTTGTGAACGAAATTAAAAGTAAAAAGATTGACTCTGGTTAACAATTTTAATCAGAAAGAGAACGAAATCTGACGGCTATCTTTCAATTACGTTTACATAATTAATTGATTTGTAAATTGTTACTCACGTCTACCCAGAATTCCAGCGTACCTTAAATTTTCGAAAACACTATTGCGGGTTTTACACTGCTTCTAAACTCACAGATTCTACACCAAATTTTTAAGCCAAAATTTTATGTCGTCAGGAACTCGGATGATCCTCCTTTCGTCATCTATGAGTTGACCGCTCGCCTTAGGTGAATTCTGCGATTTTGTCGATTGGTTAGTCTTTATTGTACCGGACTTAACCGAAACTTTTGTTATTCCTGGCCGCCTATGGACACAAAAACTGCTTTTTCTTAGCAGGTTTCGACGTTATACTTTTATGAATGTTTTACTTTGTCCTGCTAATTACCAACCCTGTTGTATTCTCCTTCCAAAATCTGTTATGCCTCGACGAGGTCTTTCCGTGAACTCTATCTCACCATATCTCTCTGCGAACTGTACTTCACCAAGCCTTCCTGTGAACTGCATCTCACCAAACCTTCCTGCGAACTGTCTCACGTCTCGCAATTTGAGCGCATACGCCATTTTGACGGACCTTCCGACAAAGGAACAGAGCCGGGATTTCTATTGTTGTTTCAAAAGCTCCTGCCGCAACAAAGGATTTCACAAACAATTTAGCTTTTTATGTTCAAACAATTAATTTCCTAATTAATTGGCATTACAATATCATTGTTGCAGAACTTCAGGTTTAGTCAGTTTTTACATTGATTTATTTACAGTCGCATCAACAGCTCAGGTTATTATTAGCGAATAATTATGGGAACCTTGTCGTGAGCCTGATTTCACGACAGTTCCTCTCACGCACACAAACATCCATGTCCTCGCCGGGATTCGAACTCGGGACCTCTGTAATGCAAGGCAGTCAGGCTGACCCCTACACCATAGAAGGTCGGCTTAGTAATTTTATACATAAATCGTACAAAAATATTCGAGGCCTGGTTTTGATGTCTTGCCTATTGCATACGAAATCATACCTCTAAAGCTTTTGTACGATTTACATATGAATTAATAAACCTTAAAAGGCCCTAAAAGAATGACAAAAGTCTGTATATTTAATTTTTTGTTAAGAATCAATTTTTTGACTCATGGCCGTTTATTAAAAAAATGTATTTTATGATCTTTGCGGAAATCGCTGTCCATCTCCAGAATTCAAAAGTATTAGTCAACTACCATAAAATGTCGGTACCTTTATTGACGGTCTCTGAAGTCGATTCCCACGGGCAGAGATACCTGGGTCAGTGTTAAGAAGTGTCATGCTCCGCGGTCGCAGACCTTGCCCGTACGAAAGCAAGTGTTCCTTTTGGAACAGTCGGCCAGCTGCCTCCTTGTCTGGTCGAGGCATGGAGAAGGCAATGCTGCGTCACAGCTACAGCAGTGCCGGCAACTGAGTTTTTTAAGTTATGTACTACATCATCCCAAACAATGTAAAATAATAATAATAGAACGACAGTGTTACCAGTAATCTGTTAGAAATAGAAAAACAATATGCAGAGATACTTAAAATATTGATAAGTAGAACATCCAAAAATAATAAGAAATTGTAACCACTTTATTTTTTATTTTAGGCAAATATGTTGAGGTGTATTTGTTTACATGCATGTATAATCATATATATGTATAGTTAAATATTAACTAACAATATGATAAATCGATACTATAGTTTCGTTACTATAGTATCGATTTTCGATTGTAATTATACACACAGAACCACCTAATGGAGCAGTTTTAGAGCAGACCTTGTTGAATAAACAACATAGTTTATAGACGTGACTAAGTACCTACAGGTACTAATATGTTTTATAGTATTGTGATTTTAATTATAGGACAAGAAGGTATGTTATGCTTCAGGTGTTACAATGTATTCGTAACTTGATGTTTTTTATATAAGAGGTAACTTTTTGATGGTTTATTCAGGATGATTATAAAAAAAGAGTTGAAAGCTTCTGACTAATTATTTAATAAAATTGAAAACTTGGAGACTGTTTTTGGGGGTTTTTGCTCATCAACGACAACGACAGTGTTACCAGTAATCTGTGGCAAATGAGCCGACCCGTAATACGATACATTTCTAATTTCGCCTTCATAGTTTCCTATTTTTTAAAAGCGGAATAATTTAGTACTAAGCGGACGCGCATTTCTAGCACAAAAGAATATTTTAAATATAGTTCATTTTGGATTGTAGTATTGTAGAATCATGCGATAGATTTGCTCATTATGACGCAAGAATTCAAAATGCGGCCCCTTAAGTGTTTTTCCTATCAAATAAACTTTTATTCTGATTTTTCCAAAAATATTACGCAAAATGTACAAATACTATTTAAGTTTGGAAACTATAAACTGATTTAAAATCAGATTTTTAATTACTGAATGGTTCGAATTTAATTTAATTTCGCTTATTATTCCGTACCCTTACGGCACGGATCTGTGCTGAGCTGAAATGAGCACAGCGGGTAGGCAGTTTGTTTAGCTTTGCGGGTGGTGCGGGGAAGTACTGCGCATGCGCATTCCTCACTCCTGAGAGCGATCCTGTGCTGTGGAAGGCTGAGCACAGACAGCAGTAGCAGTAGCGACTACACGCAAAGAAAGCAGTTTAAAGTCATCGAAATCGAAGCAGAAATTCAATCAGTTCAAGATATAAGTATTATAGATTCCTAAAAATAAGAAAAAAATATTCTTTCTAAATTTAATTATGTGCTGTAGCACATGAGCACACACATACGAGCCGCCACTGAACTCCACCCAACGTGGGACAAGTATAAAGATACACTTTTCTCTGATTCCCTGAATCACCTTTAGGCGTAGGATCCTTAAACAATAGTAGAGCCTTCACTGCGTTGCTTTCCCTTTCAAATCCCTTCCTTTGATGTTAAAGGGGAGAGGAAACCACGTGGTTGACCCTGAGAAACGTCAATACTGGACATATCATTCATTGGCTGTTTGTTATATGAACTCCCTCTTAACTATTTTTTTTGTAACGTATGCCTTTCTTTTCCTGGCGTTCGTATTAATTAAAATTAACGAATCAATGAGAGTACAGCTGATGGAAGTATTTATCTATAGATTGATTAATTCCGGGATCTTCATAAAATTATTAATGTTAAAAAATTATAATTAAATTATTAAACACTTCAATTCACTTAATATACATAATTTCTCTCCTTGTATAGGTTATGCTAATTACTATATATTTTGCGAGCGCAACAATGTTTTTACATTCCATTTAACTATATTAACTCCTAGTTAACGTTCTACATCTATTATTTACTTTTGATTGCGGTCGGCCTCAGATGAAAACACTTGTAATTGAGGTCGTAGGAGTTTATTTTCCCCTTCGATGGACACACGTTTATGATTTGGAGCTTGCGTTGCACATGACATGCAAAAATTCCTGGCCAAGGTCTCGAGGGTTGCACAAATCTGCACTTCTATTACTCTTCTGTGTGAAACTGCAACACAGAACAGAGACAAAAGTATTAAAAATAAAATATCTGCGAGTTCCGATACCTAAATGAAATTGTACACGTGATAAGGCCTTGTAATGGTGTTATAAATATAATCATTATTGTAAATATTGATCGGGTATTTCTTTTATCGGATAAAAAAAGGAAGAAGAACCAAGAAAATAGGAGAAGATGAAAAATGTGAAAGATACAAGAAAGGCAAACCGTATTAATCTTCTCCTCCTGGACGATTTAGGACTTCATCACTCATTAAAATAATAAGACTATATACGACAAACTTTACATAGACAAACAATAATTAAGAAGATTACCCTTTAGTTCATAGTGTATATGCCACAAATCTTTTAATATCACTCCAGAGACATCTGTTGGCTTCTAAGAGAGCTAAATTGTGATGCAGATATGAAACAACATGCACTTTTGGAAACGTGGCAAGGTTAAAACATGCCTGTATTAGCTTTCTGTGAGTCAACCCCTCAGTCCACATTTTTCTGCTGTTTTTTTTTGTCAGGAAAGAAAATTTAAGCGTCATTCTCAGGGTATTCTAATTACACTAAAATAATAATTCTCCAATAAATGTGAATTATTGATAAATCTGACGTAATTATATTTATGTTGCAACATCATGAGACAAATTGACTTTGGTCGCGGTTGATATTTTTTTGGTTATTTTTTCCGTAGTTTATTTGCAAAAATACATTATAAAAATTTAGTTTAAACATCCAAAAAAAATCATGCGCTAAAGGGTTACTTGTTGATTTTCTCTGTCCTGTCTCTGTACCGTTTTCCTCTATTTTCGTGGTTCTCGTTCCTTTTCCACTGACTCAATGAATTACCCGATCAATATTTATAATAATGATTATAGATTTCAATAATTTAAGGTCTTTACAGGAGTCTACGTCACTCAAGAGAAAGGAGTCACATCTCAGTCTATTTATCAGATGACTTGCTGTAATAAATTATTAATATTCAAGCCTAAAGAAGGGGCTTCATTCATTTATCAGTAATTAACTTTTTTCTTCGACGCAGATTGTTAGGCGAAGCCCCCGACACATTCCACGTAACACAACGGACTCCCGTTGTCTCCTATCACACACTCACTTCGTGTGTGTAGTCTCTGACGAGGGAGATTGGCCTCACAGCCCAGCCTTTGTGACACAAGTTTGGAATTTCCTTTCAGAAGGAACCTTTTTAAATATATATATTAACAGGAAGAACGGCGACATCTTGCGCCGGAGTGTCAATCTTCAACAAACGTCCCTGATAACATTAACGGATTAAGCAACACTTCAGTCACTCTCACCTTATACTCTGTAATTGTATTTATTAATAAACTTGTAATGTTGGTACCTTGGTGTAAGTAGGACTACGGAAACATTTTAGAGTGGAAATAATATTAATAGATTTAATAATGTAAGAATTTAATTCTAATAACTTTGTACAGAGAAACACACACACACACACATATATATGTATGTATATATATATATATATATATATATATATATATATATATTGTAATAATTCATATAAAGGCGTTTTTCAAAATAAAAAAGATTGTTAAGTGAAACAATTAACACAACATTTATTAACAATTTTAATTACACATATAAAATTAGACAATAATATTTGGGATCTCAGGGTCTTTATCTGGGTTTGATAAATGGGTGAATTTTATACAATCAATTACATTTAGCTTTTAAGGTAAATTAATTCGTCTGAACCTCGACGAATTTTGTTGCGGACGAAAATAAGACTAATGATTGAATTTAAATTAAAGAACTAAACAATTAAAGAAGTAAATAATTAACGAAGTGAATAATTAAAGAACGATCTGACATATCTTTTAAAAGTGGTTTACAATCAATTTTAAAGTTTTCTACTTACGGCCGCCCAGGTCTCATTTTTGGTTTTTCTGTGCACACGATTTGGGGATATCACTGATTCTACTCATTAGAATTTGAACACACGGTAGTTGCTCTGGATCTCTGCTATCCTGGAACCTCGATCATCTCACCCTCAGCCAGTTTCCGGACGTAGGTCTCCTCAAAGTCTCTCTATGCGAAAATTTGTTCAGTTTGTGAAGCAAAACTTCTGCTTCCAAACTGCGATTTTATAAGTCTCTCTGTCAATACTGGTTACTTGCGTTTTATGTAAACTACTAGCTGGGTGCCCGGCGTTGCCCGAGATGTCATTTATCTATAACCATCCATAAGACTCCAATTTTGGTTACTTTTGAACTATTTTTATGTAAAGCTCCTCGAACCCTATCCCTAAATGTGCTCACCTCCCATGCCGAAGGGGGATGAAGTCATTGACTAAATATATCGGCCGTTTTTACATGTTAGAAGATGACCACCCCCACAAATATGCGATAATGAAAAACAATGTATTCCACGCAAAAATCGGCCGATTACATTGTCTGAAAATTTATTCCCCCGCCCGACACCTCCCAAACCCGTCGCGTTACCCCCCCAGGGTTGTCACAAATAGATTCAGCGACATTCATAGTCTCGGAATTGATTCGAATCTCGGTTGTTTTTGCGGGATTTTATTTAACGTACCTCCACGCCACCCCTAAGCTTGCTCCCCTCACAGGGGTCAAATTATACACAAACAACATCGGTATAAATACTTTCAAAGTAATTAACCCCAGGAAATAATTATCGCAAATATCGACCGTTTAACATGTTTGAAATTTTTCACCCCCAACCACTCCCGCTTCGGGGACTTAAACGGTCAAGTTTAATGTCATAATTAAACTCAGTGACAATCCTGATAGTTTCTGGTTTATTTTTATCTAATGCTACTTCCACGCCAACCCCTAAGGGTGCACCCTTCCGAGTCCGAAAGGGGTTGAAATTATACACAGAGAACATGTAGGGAAATTTTATTAATCTAATTCAGCCGGAAATATATTTAATTGACGAAAAAACAGCCGGCCAACTCATCCCAACCCAGCCGATACCCGCGCGTTGTCCAGATTGTCATAAATAAATTCAGCAACATCCATTACCTTCGATTTGACTCGAATCTCGGTTGTTTTCCCGTTATTTTCAAGGAAATTAATTAAACTCAGTGACAATCCCGATAGTTTCTGGTTTCTTTTTATGTAATGCTACTACACGCCCACCCTTAAGGGTGCACCCTTATGAGTCCGAAAGGGGTTGAAATTATACACAGAGAACATGTAGGGAAATTTTATTAATCTAATTCATCCCGAAATATATTTAATCGACGCAAAAAACAGCCGGTAACTCATCCCAACCCGGCCGATACCCGCGCGTTGTCCAGATTGTCATAAATAAATTCAGGGACATCCATGACCTTCGATTTGACTCGAATCTCGGTTGTTTTCCCGTTATTTTCAAGGAAATCCCCTCCAGCCCCAACCCTATCATGCCTACAAACAACATCGGTAGAAATACTATCAACGTCAATGGTCCCGGCATTTATTTATTCCACGCTAATATCGATGATTTCACATGTTAGAAAATTTCCATCCCATCCACCCCTTGGGGCTAAACGGGCAATTTGGTGCTATAATTGAACTGGATGACATCCATAACCTTGGATTTGACTACAATCTCGGTTGTATTCGCGTTATTTTATTGCAGCGTTCCTCCACCCAACACCTAAAAGTGCTCTACTGATAATCCCGACCCGCTTCTGGGGGTGGTAGACGCGTCTCACCCCAACAGTTGGTAGAAACACTATTAATATCTGTGACCCCTAAAAATATTTATCCGACTGAAATATAGACTGTTTTAGCATGTTTAAATATATCAACCCCCGTCCACCCCCACTTCTGGGGGTGGTAGACGCGTCTCACCACGACAGTGTTTGTGTCCTGGTCGCAAAGAACACGTGTACGAAATTTGGTGAAATTTGATCCACCGGTATAGATTTGTATTCTCCACCCCAAACGCTAGGAGTGCTCTTTCCCCAGGGTGTAGAGGTTGACAATTATATTCAGATATCATCAGTAGAAACACTATAAATATCTGTGACCCCTAAAAATATTTATCTGACTGAAATATAGACTGTTTTAGCATGTTTAAATATTTCCACCCCCGTCCACCCCCGCTTCTGGGGGTGGTAGACGCGTCTCACCCCGACAGTGTTTGTTTCCTGGTCGCAAGGAACACGTGTACGAAAAAATTTGGTGAAATTTTCTCCAGCGGTGTAGATTTGTGTAACGAACATACAAATATACAAACATACAAATATAAAAACATACAAATATACAAACATACAAATATACAAACATACAAATATACAAACATACAAACATACAAACATACAAACATACACTCATTTTTATTTATAAGATTAAGTGTAATAATTATTTATATTAAGCTCTTTCGTTCTGGTAGAAAAGTGATTATTAATGGATTGATTTATATGGTTTAGAATTTTGAGAACAATTGTTCTAATAATGAAGATTACGTGGATAATATTTTCATTGAAGATGTAGTAAACTAATTTATAAACTACGTTGGCATGTAGAGTTTTTGTTACATTTATTTGTCCGTGATTATTTGTTGCTTTATTTCTTCACAATAATACAACTTCAATTACGGAATAAATGTAAAATTATGTTTATAACAATTTATAATATATAAACTTTTTAAAAGAGTACAAAAAGCAATGGTTCTGAAACACTTTTATTTTTGATTAAACGTCGTTATTAATGGAAACAACATAGGTTAAAATAGTATGAACAACACCACCCCTAAATCTGCTACTTTCCCGTGGTGGAAAGTGTTGAATTTTTACTCATATCACATCGGTAGAAACAATATCAATCTAGTTTACCCATAAACACATAACATTTTGGCAGTTTTAGAATAATAGACAATTCTCACCCCCAGCCCTAAGCAAGCTCACCACTAATGTCTAAAGGGATTTATATTTTCAACAACATCCGTTGAAATAGTATTCACGTAATTCTCGTCCAAGAACGCGCAAGAACTGACTATTTATCTTCCCTTCCAACCCCCACCATTTCGGGTTAAATGGGCAATTAAAAATATTTATCCGGAGTAAACTCACTGACATCCATAACCTTCGATTTGACTCCAAACTCGGTTGTATTCGCGTTATTTTTCTGTAAAGCAACTCCACCCCAAACCCTAAGGGTGCCCTTTTCCCAGGGCGTAGGAGATGAATATTATATTCAGATAACATCGGTAGAAACACAATCAATATCTTTGACCCCGAAAATATTTATCCAAATCTAATACCAGCTGTTTTAGCATGTTTAAGTATTTCAACCCCCGTCCACCCCCGCTTCTGGGGTTGGTAGACGCGTCTCACTCCGACAGTGTTGTTTTCCTGGTCGCAAAGAACACGTGTACGAAATTTGGTGAAATTTGCTCCAGCGGTGTAGATTTGTACTCTCCACCCCAAACGCTAGGGGTGCTCTTTCCCGAGGGTGTAGAGGTTGAAAATTATATTCAGATATCATCAGTGGAAAGACTATAAATATCTTTGACCCCTACAAATATTTATCCGACTTAAATATCGACTGTTTTAGCATGTTCAAATATTTAAACCCCCGTCCACTCCCGCTTCAGGGGGTGGTAGGCGCGTCTCACCCCGACAGTGTTGTTTTCCTGGTCGCAAAGAACCCGTGTACCAAATTTGGTGAAATTTGCTCGAGCGGTGTAGATTTGTATTCTCCCCCTCTAACGCTAGGGGTGCTCTTTCCCCAGGGTGTAGAGGTTGAAAATTATATTCAGATATCATTAGTGAAAAGACTATAAATATCTTTGACCTCTACAAATATTTATCCGACTGAAATATCGACTGTTTTAGCATGTTAAAATATTTCCACCCCCGTCCACCCCCGCTTCAGGGGGTGGTAGACGCGTCTCACCCCGACAGTGTTGTTTTCCTGGTCGCAAAGAACACGTGTACGAAATTTGGTGAAATTTGCTCCAGCGGTGTAGATTTGTACTCTCCACCCCAAACGCTAGGGGTGCTCTTTCCCGAGGGTGTAGAGGTTGAAAATTATATTCAGATATCATCAGTGGAAAGACTATAAATATCTTTGACCTCTACAAATATTTATCCGACTTAAATATCGACGGTTTTAGCATGTTCAAATATTTCCACCCCCGTCCACCCCCGCTTCAGGGGGTGGTAGACGCGTGTCACCCCGACAGTGTTGTTTTCCTGGTCGCAAAGAACACGTGTACGATATTTGGTGAAATTTGATCCACCGGTATAGATTTGTATTCTCCACCCTAAACCCTAAGGGTGCCCTTTTCCCAGGGTGTAGGGGATGAAAATTATATTCAGAAAACATCGGTAGAAACACCATAAATTTCTTCGTCCCCTAAAAATTATTATCCGACTAAAATATCGGCTGTTTTAGCATGTTTAAATATTTCAACCCCCGTGCATTCCCGCTTCTGGGGGTGGTAGACATGTCTCACCCCGACAGTGTTTGTCTCCTGGTCGTAAAGAACACGTGTACGAAATTTGGTGAAATTTGCTCCAGCGGTGTAGATTTGTACTCTCCACCCCAAACGCTAGGGGTGCTCTTTCCCGAGGGTGTAGAGGTTGAAAATTATATTCAGATATCATCAGTGGAAAGACTATAAATATCTTTGACCTCTACAAATATTTATCCGACTTAAATATCGACGGTTTTAGCATGTTCAAATATTTCCACCCCCGTCCACCCCCGCTTCAGGGGGTGGTAGACGCGTCTCACCATCGACAGTGTTGTTTTCCTGGTCGCAAAGAACACGTGTACGATATTTGGTGAAATTTGATCCACCGGTATAGATTTGTATTCTCCACCCTAAACCCTAAGGGTGCCCTTTTCCCAGGGTGTAGGGGATGAAAATTATATTCAGAAAACATCGGTAGAAACACCATAAATATCTTCGTCCCCTAAAAATTATTATCCGACTAAAATATCGGCTGTTTTAGCATGTTTAAATATTTCAACCCCCGTGCATTCCCGCTTCTGGGGGTGGTAGACATGTCTCACCCCGACAGTGTTTGTTTCCTGGTCGTAAAGAACACGTGTACGAAATTTGGTGAAATTTGCTCCAGCGGTGTAGATTTGTACTCTCCACCCCAAACGCTAGGGGTGCTCTTTCCCGAGGGTGTAGAGGTTGAAAATTATATTCAGATATCATCAGTGGAAAGACTATAAATATCTTTGACCTCTACAAATATTTATCCGACTTAAATATCGACGGTTTTAGCATGTTCAAATATTTCCACCCCCGTCCACCCCCGCTTCAGGGGGTGGTAGACGCGTCTCACCCCGACAGTGTTGTTTTCCTGGTCGCAAAGAACACGTGTACGATATTTGGTGAAATTTGATCCACCGGTATAGATTTGTATTCTCCACCCTAAACCCTAAGGGTGCCCTTTTCCCAGGGTGTAGGGGATGAAAATTATATTCAGAAAACATCGGTAGAAACACCATAAATATCTTCGTCCCCTAAAAATTATTATCCGACTAAAATATCGGCTGTTTTAGCATGTTTAAATATTTCAACCCCCGTGCATCCCCGCTTCTGGGGGTGGTAGACATGTCTCACCCCAACAGTGTTTGTTTCCTGGTCGTAAAGAACACGTGTACGAAATTTGGTGAAATTTGCTCTACCGGTGTAGATTTGTATAACGAACATACAAATATACATACAAACAAACATACAAACAAACATACAAACAAACATACAAACAAACATACATACACTCTCTTTTATTTATAAGATAAGATTAGCTCGCCGTTGGACTTCCTAGATAGCCCTATTCATAATTCTGGATCCGCAAACTTTTACTGTTTCTATTTCTCTATGTGGACCGAACTGCTATGTCCCAGTTCTCGACGTAGACTTTTTCCTTTCGCGTCTTCCCGCTGACTGAAGATTGCTTTCGAACTGTTCTATGTCCAACTTTTTATAATATGAATTTGCTGAATTGATGTCTGCCTGCAACTGTGTCCGCCGTCCAACTAACTAACTTCGTCTCGTAGATTTTTGAGCGCGTACATTCTCTTAACTCCAACAATGTTTCCTTTGCTTCGCCGCCTTGTTGCGGTGTCCGCTTTATATCCAATAATAAGTCCTCTACAATCCACTTTCTAATTATAATAATGAATTAATTACTAATTACTACAATATATATACATATATATTGTAATGCCAATTAATTAGGACATTAATTGTTTGAACATAACATTTTAAATTGTTTGAGTAATCTATTATTGCGACAGGAGCTTCTATAGCGACAATGTAGCCCAGCTCTGTTCCTTTGTCGGAAGGTCCGAAAATGGCGTATGCGCGCTAAAACGCAAGACGATAGTTCAGTTCGCAGAAAGACATCGTCGATTTATTATTGTCATATATAATTAAAAAATTTGGTACCTTTGTGTTTATTGTCCCTTAAGAGCTACAAGTAAACACATGTCCACATTCTGATAATAATTGTATTTTTCTAACACTGTTACTAATGAGACCAAAAATAGTAGAACGACATACTAAAATAAAAATGTATATAATATTGTGAAGACCTGTATGGATGTGAGAATTTGCCACACACTAAAAATTATGAAGAAAAATGGAGAATTCGTGAAATTGGCGATCTCAGAGTCGATTAGGTTGTTGTAAGTCAGTGTGGACAGAGACCAACTATTGGTTGGTGACGAGAATTCAACAGAGTTGGCGATTAGAATTTAACAGAGTTGGTTGGTGCCTGGACATTTCTGAGGACGAAGTAAAACATTCACAAAAGTATTACATCGAAACTTGCTAAGTAAAAGCAGTTTTACGTCCATAGCCGGCCAGAAACAGTAAAATTTCAGGTTAAGTCCAGAGCAGTAAAGACTGGCAAATATACCACGGAATTCACCTATGGCAAGCAGTCAACAGGTAGCTGACAAAAAAGGAGGGTCATCCGAGTTCCTGACATCCAATAAATTTTGATTAGAATTAGAGTAAAATCTGTGAATCTTAGAATCAGTGTAAAATCTCGCAATAGTGTTTTTCGATAACGAAAGGTATTCTGGAACCAATTGGACAGATGTGAGTAACAAATTACAAATTAATTAATTATGTAAACGTAATTCAAAGATAAATGTCAGATTTCGTTCTCATTTTAAATTTTGTTCTAGTTTAATTGTCAAGTAAATTTATTATTTTTTTAATTGTGATTTGTTTGTTAATAAGATTATTAAATATAATTGATGTGTCCATTATCAAACCCAGTGAAGACCCTGAGATTTAATATTTTAAATTTGTAATTATTTTTAAATTATTGCTAATAAATCTTTCGTTTGTAAATAAGTAATTCTTTTATTTAAATAACGCCTTCCAGTTAATTATTACATGAATAGCATCAACGAGAGGCAAATTTTATTTAATTAACGACCTCTAATTATGATTATTACAATCTATATATATATGTAATGATAAAAGAGCAATTAATAATTAGAGACTATTGAACTGAATTGTTACCAGCGAACACACAGAGATACAATAATGGACGAGAAAACAGGCAAGAGACAATGTTGGACTTAGTGCGCGTAAGTTGATGGAGCAGCAGTCAGCCATGAGACATTGCTGAATATGGAAGGAACTAAAATTTAGCAGTCTGGCTTTGAACACCGACCGAGGAATTTAACAAAGTATGTTCTCGCGAGTAACCAATTAACGGTCGAGCAAAGTTGATGCTTGGTAACAGCTGATATTGGTTGTATTTAACCTACGATATTGAAGAATTTTTAAAGTAAAGTCGACAGATAAAAATGGGACTAAAGTTCTTGAACAATTGTGTCCGATGGTCAATTGGCCGGAATTTGGCAAAGTGAACCATAAGTAAATTCAGTGATACATGGCCTGTTAAAGTGTTCGAGGTGAAAGTGTGTTGCAGAATATCTACAATTTCCATGGTACCGGTACAAACAGCGAGTAAAAAGGAAACATTTAAAATTAACATTGTAAATGTTAATAAAAAGGTAGAATATCGTCAGATTTCGATTTCATTTCGAGTTATTCATTTTATTCGATTACATTTCGAGAGTTTATTAAAAATATGTGTCAGTAGTAAATTGTAAAATTAATTGTTTTTTTTAAAAGGTCCAATAAAGATCCTGAGGTAAGAGAAAAGGTCATTTTTGTATAAAATTGTTGTAAAGTTCAGCAAGTATTTTGTTTTGTAATGAAAAATATTCGTGTATAATAAACTAATTGTTTAATTAAATTAATAACAAATGCTATTATTTCATTCTCCTTTTATTAGGTAATTTTCAATTATTAGTTCAATTTAATTAATTAGTTTCATTATTGATTAACCACATTTTGATGCCTTAACGTGTGGACAATCAAATTATTTCAATTATTATATTATTTTTGCTTATTACATTTATGTCACATCAACGTGGGGCCATTTATTTTGGAATTATTATTGTTCATTACATTTAGACGACCTGAACGTGGGGCAATTCAGAGAAATATATTATATATTATTGCTTATTACAATATATATATATATATATAAATGAATGTTTGCGCTACTAAACATTGAGATGAAACTTTGTTGAGTTTTGCGCACCCCGACGACGGTTTCTATCGGCCTTTCGAAGCATTAGACAACTCCCAAGGGGTGAAATTTAAAAACGTGCTAAAACGGCCAATATTAGCGTCGATTAATTACTTTTCGGCCGCTATGTGATTAATAGCTTCTATCCAGATGTTTTTAGTGCATAATTTCAACCCTTTCAAGCGCCAATAAGGGAGGGGTTGAAATAATGAGTAAACAACGGAGAGTGGTGTTTAATCTGGGGTTGTGGAAGTCACTGAGTATAATTCTTACATTCACCATACTGGTTAATGTGTAGCTCAGCCGCTAGGGGAGTGGGGGTAGAAGAAATTATAACTAATTATCGTTTACAATGTTAAATGTGTAGACCAATTTCTAACATACTTTATACACATGTTACTTACGATCCAAAATCAAACACTGAGGGGCTAAGACACACGTACCGCCTTTGGGGTGGGAGTGGAGAGGATTGAATTTAAAAACATCCCAAACGGCTATTATTAGCGTCGAATAAAACGTTTTCGGGGTCGCTAAATTTGATAGTGTGATTCTAGAATTTTTAAGTGGAAAATTTCAACTCCATAAGGCAAGGGAGGGAAGCACCCGTACAGTAGTTTTACATAAAAAATATTGAGAAAAAGATCGAGATTAGCGGCGATTCCGGGGTTATATGAGTCACTGAGTTTAATTATCGCATTAACAATGGTGTAAATAAATACCCGGCCAACGCCGTGGACTCAGATAGTCTTATTATAATCTAAATTAAGTTATTAGATATAAGTCCAAAACAAGGTTTGCTTTTCATCAGGATCTATGGATCTATTCTACTTGTCGGCAACTGTCGTGCAATAAATACTCTAAATCAAAATTAACAATGTGTAAGTTATAACGACTTATGACCCATTGAGTAAAGTCACTGAGTCGACTACTGAAGTTACCGTTAATCTTTTAATAAATAAAATTGGCTGAGTGTATATTCCGCAAACAAATCTAAACCCGTGGAGAAAGTTTCTCAAATTTCGTCACGTGTTCCTTGCGAACCGGAAACAAACACTGTGGAGGTAAGATACAACTACTACCCTTAGGGGCGGAGGGTGGAAATTTTCAAACATGCTCAAACGGTAGATATTTGAATAGTAAAAAAATTAATCGGGGTCATTGAGATCGATAGTTTTTTTTTCGATGTGTTTTCTGCGTATAATTTCAACCCCTATCGCCATTGTAGGAGAGCATCTTTAGGGATGGGCGTGGAGGGGCGTTGCATAAAAATAACGTGTAAACAACCGAGACTGGAGTCGAATCCGGGTAAGTTTAAATATGACAACCCGGACAACGGATCCAGCTAGTATATAATATTTAATAAACCACACAACGTTTCATCTCGAAATTTTGAGGACTCTTCAGTATTATTAACTTTTAACTTACATACATATATCTAAAATTAAAAAAATAATATGTAATCAATTGAATAAATATAAACTCAAAATTACCACATGTTTTTTCTGCTAATCGATTTACTCGATTTCCAAAGATTCCTTAAAAACGAGTGAAGCTCCGAAGGACGTGCAAAGAAACAAAGACATTATACCCACCGTTGTACATATGATTCTGAATTGTGGTATTAGTTTATATTTATTATCGACGATTCCTTGGATGAAGTAATATTTTGCGATCATACTGTACAGATGAAAATAAATGATTTGGTCATCATGGATATTTAACATACCGTTAAACCAACGAAATTAAGAACACAAAATTAAATCCAACGTTTCAAGGCAACTCTTCATCAATGAGATATTTTAAATTTCCATTAAGATTTTTTTCTGTTCCAGAATTATTTATTAATTTAGGTTTCGTTAACGCATTACCTCATAAGGTCCAAAACGCCTAATTATAGAACAGTGAGAGATATTGAGGACATGGTCTACGATTTATACGGAATTTAATGTGTTGATGCTGCTCTTGAACCGCAGTGAGGATCTCTGATGACCTGAATGTGGTGGACCGGAGATTGGACCAATTTAAGCTCGTTCGCGTCTTTGCGAACTTCGCCAGCAGCTCCACTCCGTAACACTGTCCTCATTGATCAGTCTCGACGCAGCGTCAAGGAGAGTAGCTTTACCTTAAAACACGCAGTAATTACGTCATTAGTGTCGATCAAACTGCCAACCTTGGTCGGCGAACTTACCTTTGCGACCGATTTCGAGGGGACTTATTAACTTAGTCAGAACAGGAACGAAACGTAGTTGCGTATTTATAATTTAGATTTTAATTCGCATGTTACGTAATTGTCGTTTTATTCAATTTTTTTAAGCAGTCCTTCACAAATCGAATGAACAAAATTGACTGTTTGTTTGTATTTTTCGCATACAAATCTACACCCGTGGAGAAAATTTGACCAAATTTCGTCCACGTGCTCCTTGCGACCAGGAAACAAACACTGTGGGCATACGAAACTACTATCACCCCTAGGGGCAAGGGTGGAAATTTTTAAACATGATAAAACAGCCGATTTTAGCGTCGCATAAATATTATTCGAGGCCAATGAGATTGATAGTGTCTTCCTCAATGCTAATTTCGACCCCTACTGGTATGAAAAAGGGCTGACTACCATTAGGGTTGGGTTTGGAGGAGCGTTATATAAAAATAACGAAAAAACAGCCGAGATTCGAGACGAATCCGTGTTTATGGATGTTGCTGAGTTTAATTATGACAACCCGGGCAACGCCGAGAACCCTGATAGTAAATCTAACAAACAAAATTGACTGTTTGTGTGTGTACGTTTATGTGTATGTTCCGCATACAAATCTAAACGCGTCGAGAAATTTCAACCAAATTCTGTGCACATGTTCCTTTAGAACCGGAAACAAACATTGTGAGGGTTAAGTACGTCTATCGCCTCTAGGGGCGGGGGTGGCAATTTTTAAATATGCTAAAATGGCTGACATATGCGTGGAATAAATATTTTACAAGTCTGTAAGATTGATAGTGTTTCGCCAGATGATATTTATGTATAATTTCAACCCCCTCTCGGCATGGCAGGGAAGCACCTCTAGGGGTGGGGGTGACGGGCGATACATAAAAATAACCGAGATTGGAGACGAATCCCGGGTTGTGAATGTCGATGAGTTTAATTATGACATTAAACTTGCTGCTGAAGTTATACTCCAACCCCTAGTTCGGTGGAAAATACAGCGAATTCTACCGAAGGGTACCGAGTATCTTAAGGAACCAAAAATAGTTTTGACAGGCCAAGGCATGGCGTGGGGTAAGCTGCGTCTCCACAGCAAACTCCTCTCCCGCTATCGGAAGGGCGTGGGACAAGTACCCAATGCCCGACCTACCCGATGCAGGTTTTTCTAAGGTTTTCCCTGCATTCCTTTAGGCGAATGCCGGGTAGGATCCTTAAAATATAGCCCGGGGGCCCTAGTTAACCCTTGGCTACCTTCCTCTACCCTTCCGCATCCCCCCTTTCAAATCCCTTCCTATGCTATTAAAGGGGAGTTGCCCTAAGTGGATTACCCTCATGTAGCCTATTGCCCTAAAAAAAAAAAGCAAATATAGGTGTAAGAAGGCCTGCGAGAGTTATTCTCTCGCAGGCACTACCAGCGAGGGATATTCTCTCACAGGCAGAACCTTGTAGGTGAGATACGAAGGGGCTACCTTTGACGATGCCTTTTCCTCTCCGTTTTTGAACTAAGGTTCCCACAAGCCGAGGCACCTCGGCCTGTTCTGAGAGGTGTATGTTCCGAGGTCACAGACCTTGGGCATACGGTAAGAGTTGTCCGCTATTCCCATTGGAATAGTCGGCCAGCTGCCTCCTAAACTGGTCGAGGCACGGAGAAGGGAATGCTGCGTCCCCACAGCAAACTCCTCTCCCGCTATCAGAAGGGCGTGGGACAACTACCCAATGCCCGACCTACCTGATGCAGGTTCTTCTAGGGTTTTCTCTGCATTTCTATAGGCGAATGCCGGGTAGGATCCTTAAACTATAGCCCGGGGGCCCTAGTTAACCCTTGGCTACCTTCTTCTACCCTTCCTCATCCCCCCTTTCAAATCCCTTCCTATCCTATTAAAGGGGAGTTGCCCAACGTGGATTACCCTCATGTAGTCTGTTACCCTAAAACTTTTATATTTGGTATCGGGTGTATTTATGCTTCTCTATTAAGTCCTGATGGGTTCTGATGAAATTAACATTTCCTCTGCATTGATAGGTTAAACCATTTCTTGACTAATAGATTAATGTAGAATTAAATTCCTTTTTGGGCTTATATAAATAAATACCCGGGTAACGCCGAAAACCCGGCAAGTAAGTAAAAAATCTAAAGAATACTTTCAAAATAAATAATAAATACTGTTCTTAAAGCTGCATCAAGACTGATCAACGGGGACCAGAGCTGAGAGAATAATGGTGTGACTTACAGACGACCCGCCATCTTACTGTAGCGTGTCACATATTTCTCAAGTAGGCCGTACACAATCAGACGACGCAAATTGCCTTAATGGTCTGCCAGGGCCAAGGTTGTGCACAGCCACATCAATCAACATCGGCCATTCATATTTGATACGGCGCGCAAAACTTGCCCGAATCAATCGATGCTGAGTAATTGGCGCACTTGCATATATATATGTGCCCATAAGCGTCGAGGTTAGAGAAATGCACCGGCCAGCTGACGTGGGCGAGCGTGATGTCACTCTGTCCTCGGCGTTGCCAAACCTGGCTGTAGGAGCTCGCCTCCTCTCATCACAGCGTCAACCATACACGCTTCATTTTTTATTTATTCATGAAAGAGTGAATGTTTTATTTTCCCAATTCAAAGCTAAATTGGGTGAAGAGCCCAAAAACCCAAGTTATATCTGCACGTGAGACCATCGAACTTCTTCTGCTTCTAATAAATAAAATTGCCTGCATGTGTGTGTGTGTGTGTATTTTCTTTATACAAATCCACACCCGTGGAGCAAATTTCACCAAATTTCGTACACGTGTCCCTTGCGACCAGGAAACAAACGCTGTGGTCAGACACGTCTACCACCCCCCCCCCCCTCCCAGGTGGTCAAACGGCCATATTTGCGCCGAATAAATATTTTTGGGGGTCAAAGAGATTGACAGTTATTTCTACCGACGTTCGTTGTGTATAATTTCAACCACTTCGGACATTGGAGGGGGTGGAGGGGCGTTACAAGAAAATAACTCGAATACAACCGGTATTGGAGTCAAATCCGGGGTTATGGATGTTGTTGAGTTTCATTATGACAACCCGGGCACCCAGATAGTTTAAAATAAAATGTTGGAAACAAAAAAAAACAGACGTGGGAACAAGACCAGGACGATAAACAAGTTTTTTTTTCTGTAGTTATCTGTACTCTTTGTATTTGCAGAATTCCAAAGCAACAGCCAGTGTCTGTTAACTTAAATATAACTAAATTAGTCTGTCAAAATAGTTCACATTTCTAACCTAATCGGGTTCCTTTCCATGTTCCAGGTTGCTGAATTGCGGATATGAAGTCACTACAAAATGGCAGCCAGCGGATATTCTGTACTCACTTTAAGAGCTCGTTTACGCGTATTCTTTATTCGAAGCCTTAAAATGATCGAATTTTTCCCGTGTTTACTTGGTCTTCCGTATTTTAATTTCCACAACCGCTGTTCATTACAAGCTTTTAGAAAGGTTATAGCACACATTCAAAAAATTGTTAAAAAAAAAGACGTATATCCGAGTAATTTTTTATTATTAATTTCAAATTTGATAATTTTTGCCAGTAATATACTAAATATCTACCAATATTTATTAAAGTTAAATAAAAATGTAAGAATTTGGTGTAATCATAACGATAACTACGACACTTTGAATACCAATTGTCTTTGGATTTAATAATTATTATCTGACGTATTTTAATTTTACAATACACAAACTGGCGATAAATCCTAAACAATTAATAATTGACAAACCAATTAATAAAAAAAATAATTTTACAACATATCGTCCTTAATCATAGGATAAAATAGCGAAATAAAGACCAAATAAGTGATATAAATACGACACAATGGTTTTGGAAACCTTGTTACTTTATTCAGGTGCTAAGGAAAAATAAAACTACAAGAGCGTAGAGCGACACAACCGCACAGTTCAGTTGAAATCTCAAAAGCTTTGCAGCTGTGAAGTTGTGTCGCTCTAGTCTCGTGTATTTTAAGTTCTCCTCAGCACATGATGAAAGGAACAAGGTTTCTCGAAACGTTGTGTGGTATTATTTATATAATCTCTTCGTTTGTCTGTATTTATCTTATTATAATTTTCAAAACAGACGTATATTTTTTTTCATTTTAACGTATCGTCCCTAATTTAGGACTTCATCTGGTGTACATTGGAGCCGGAGTGTTATAAATAATTTGTATACATTGTTCAGTTCTTCCGTTAATATCTGCCAAAGATTGATATGATTTAATTATATTTTGAGTAAAATGGTTGACCTGCCTGTTGTAACAGAATTTTTTTTTCAATTGCTTTCTACTATAATATTACTTTTTCTGACTTATGGCCCGTTTATTTAATTATTTAAAATCTTTGGATACATTATTTCGTAGCTGGACGTACAGAAAATATATGAGAAATTTACTCCGTACCTAAATACTAGTAAGTCTGTGATCATCACTGCCGACAATTCCTAGATAGAACCACGTTCAGTTGTAATTACTGTTCGTTTCCCCACACAGAAGGTTGATGGCTCATTCTTCTTATATTATTTGCCGATTTTATAGCAGTTCAATACTGCAACGTATAGTTTGTCCATATTATTATTATAGCAGCTGTGCGAAGACATAAATTGTTCCCGCAACTATTGTCAATAATAAATAATCTAATCTCCTTTAGATTTCATTTCTCCGCCCCCCTTTCAAGATTCTGACTCACAGCGCTATCCAGAACAGAGAAGATAGAACAGTAAACAATCTCACCTGGATATATTTATTAATTAAATTGGAACTTTATCGTCAGAAATGTTATTCAAATAAACGTCCAATGATCAGACAAACATTTCTTTTTTTAACGTGATAACAGTCACGTCCTTCTCCACAGTCATACCGTATGTATTAAAATGTTGATTCACAATTTTCATTTGTCTATTCATTTTTCTTCAATATATGTGACATATATTTCTTATATAAGCCTCTGAGTGCGATCGTGACGATGCTAATGTGATTAATGTAGAGTGATTTCCTTCCTCCCTTTTACAGCTCGTCGGAGGACAATCCCATTCCTTTCAAGTAAAAGTATGGCCTTAGATAAGGCGTGACGTCTCATGGAGTGAGTCTCTGGTTCCAGGAGGACCCGGGTTGTCCTCGTGACGCGTCATGCAGCGGAGGAGTAGGAGGAGGTGGAGGAGTGGGCCGCCGAGGTCTGGAGGGGAGCGCCGCTTCGAGCGCCTCTCATTCCACAAGACGATGTCGAGCGGTTAACACGCGCTCAGCATGACAGTCACCAAGAAAGAAGCCAAGGCCAAGGGGAAGGCGTCGGCCTCGTCGACGTCCACCAAGATCACCGAGACCACCAAGAAACAGTCCTTCCAGACAGTGGTCAAATCGTCTTCGTCGTCCTCGATCACCAAATCCAAACTCTCCGCGATCAAGAGTTCCAGCAGCACGGTCCAGAATGGAGCCTCCACGTCGTCTATGGTGCTCAACGGCGGCGGCGCCTCCTCGACGGTCGCTTCGTCCACCGACGTGGTGGAAGTGGCCGCGTCATCTAGTACAGGCCTCGGCCAGGAGTCCTCGAGCAGCTCCTCCAAGACCGTCATCATGGATAACAGCGGCAACGTTATTTCAACCGTCGAGCACTCGACCGGTAGCGAATCGGGACGGAAACAATCTTTGACAGCCGGAAACCAGACATCGCAAGTGGCCAACATAAAATCATCCAGAGAAAGCCAGTCTTTCAGCTCGTCCACCAGCAAAACTATGGGTGAGGAGTCATCAAGCAGCTCCTCCAAGACAATCATCATGGACAGCAGCGGAAACATCATTTCCACCGTCGAGCACTCGACCGGCAGTGACACGGGTCGGAAACAATCCCTGACAGCCGGAAACCAGTCATCTCAAGCGGCCAACAGAAAATCGTCCAGAGAAGGTCAGTCATTCTCCTCGTCCACCAGTAAGACGATGGGTGAGGAGGCCTCAAGCAGCTCTTCCAAGACAATCATCATGGACAGTAGCGGAAACATCATTTCGACCGTCGAGCATTCGACCGGCAGTGACACGGGTCGGAAACAATCCCTGACAGCCGGAAACCAATCGGCAAACAGAAAATCGTCCAGAGACGGCCAATCCTTCGCCGTCAGTGGTGTCAGTTCGTCTCGCCAGGTTCAAAGTGACGTCCAGGTGATGGAGTCTCGAAGCGTCGAGTCGAGCTCTCAAGTATCAAGTTCTCAACAGTCTTTCGTCACTGAATCGTCATCTATGGAAGGACAAACTATGATAATGGACGGCGGCAGCTCGTCACGTCAGCTGGTCCAGAGCGGCGCACAGTTGAGAGGGTCTCACAGAAACGTCGGTCAGTCGTTCATCACCGAAGTCTCATCTACAGAGGGCCAATCCATGACATTGAACGCTGGCAGCTCCTCGACTGAGATCCTCCAGAGCGGCTCGCAAGTCAGAGAATCTAACAGAATACTCGAGCGATCCTCCACTGGCCAACAAGTTTCCTCCAGTCAGCAGTCTGTCACGGAAATGTCATCCAGAGGAGGAAAATCATTTATTGTCAGTGACGGTTTACGCTCCTCAACGCATCTCGAACAAAGCGACACACATTTGGGAGAGTCTCGGTCAGTGGAACGGTCATCAACTTCCCAAGTGTCCAGCAGCCAACAGGCTGTTACGGAAGATTCCTCCAACAGCATAAAACACAGCGCTTCCAGAAAAGAAGTCGACCAAGGAGCCGTTTCATCTTCCGTGCAACGGACGTCGGTGGTCGAGCAAATTTCGTCCAGCAACGTTCAAGAAGCGCAGTTTCAGACTTCCTCGAGCAGCTCCGGTCTGATCACCAGCACGACAAGCGAACAGCTTGCCTTGACATCTGAAAATATTAAAGGAGGTCAACATCGCACAGTGACCGATGGGAAATCGCTGGTGGGCGTGTCCCGCAACAGGTCGGAAACGACATCCGTGCAAAAATCGTCGTCGTTGGTGAAAGAATCATCCAGCAGCAGCGTCCAAGAAGGACGGGAGACAACGATAGTGAGCAGCAGCACTTCAGAGACACAGAAAGGCCAGAAACAACAAGCGGACCAGCAGTTGGTCAAGTCCAGTGTCCAAGAGCCGGTGTCGTCGTCCAGCAAAACCGTGGTGGTGTCCTCCAGCAACCTGGTGAGCGAACAGGCCGCGTCCGTGGTGGAGCAGACCATCCGCAGCAGCGTGACCGAGGTCAGCAAGGCCACCAAAGCCAGAGTCAACCCTTGCAAGGAGCAGTGCATCTGCGAGATCTGCACCTGCGGGTAAGTGGCCACGTGCGACTTCACGTTCACCATAAAACACGACTGCATAAGCAGATAAGCGGTTAAGGTAACGGTTACGCCTTAGAGATCCCGGGTTCATCGACGATAACTGTAACCTTTTACTTCGTTGGTCGCTATCAGCGTGTTGGAAATTATTTTATTACTAAGCGTTGTGGGTATTGGTAGGTCCTTCTCCACCTTGACTTGTTCTCCCTTAAATCCGTCTAGAAGCTGCACTCTTGTCGTCTTCCACTATGGACCTGCATCTCCCCCCGTGTGACTTTCCTTTGACGATATCCTTAGTATTTGTCCCATCCAGTTAACCTTTATCATATTTTTGAACAGAAAACAATTATTTGTTGTATCTTGAAAAATCGTTAGCAGTTATAAAACCAAAACAGCTATAATAAAATTTTTCGGCCATATTGAATTCTTTACTTTTTATGTGTTGATCGTAAATACTGGACGTTCGTTCCCTCGTAATTTGTAGTTGACGATTCTGAGCTGTTGTATTTGGAAGAATTAATTTTAAATTTTTGTTTATAAGTATTCTACCCGCCATCTTGAAACTGACATTTATTTTATAATAAAAAACTATTTTGCAAGGCGATAGTATTCAAAACCTTAAGGTAAATCCTTTTAAACCTGACGGCGATCCTAGTTTTGTTACCTGTGATGATTTTGTAACGAGATATGTCACAGATAAAAAAATACAATTAATGCATGCGTGTGTATTTAAGACGAAAATTATCTTTTTTCAACTGTTGTCTGCTGCTGTGTTATTAGAGACTCAATGAATATACCAAAGATACAACGCAACGAGATTCTTCTATGTTTCAGCTTCTTTGACATATTCTTAATTTCATTTACAATGTTAATAGCCGATTAAAAAATGAATCCCAGGCCACAGTAAAAAAACTTAGTATCTTTTTCTTCGTCGGCGTACATTCTAAATTCAAATTTGTTGATTGAATCTCGGGGGGGGGGGGGTGGAATCGACGAGGTGAAAGATGATACATGTCAGAGAGTCTGTAGTAAAAATTGACAGACGTTCTTAAGGCCAATCGTAATCTTGTTTGTCAATTATGGAATTAAATGTCGACTTTTTATGTGTGGCATTTAAGAGATATTATTATTTATATAATTCGATATCAGATAACGACTCAAGGTCAAATTACTCGCAATTCAACGGCGGACTATAAATATATCATAATTTTATCGTAGTTAATAATCTGCATTCCCACAATAATTTTTTTTTTCGTCCCCCATTTACGCTATTAAAATCAACATTTATGGTATTAAATACAGTTTTATTATGTATTCCGTCCTTGTCTTTGTGTAATTAGGTCACCGCCGTCGCTAAGTGAAAACTAATGTTAATAACGCCAGATTTTCATCTGCACACACACATTGGCTCTGTCTGTCTGACTTGGATCAATCCATCGTATTCGCGTCTCTCTTGTTACTTGACGTAACGTTAATGGCACTCAGGAGTTTTAGATCATATCGCGGCTGCTTTGTTGTTTTCGCATCGACACACACACACACAACAGCGTCTATAAATCGCTTGCAATAAACGGGAAAAGTCGATTACGAGGGATCGATTAGTGTCGATTGCGAAGTTACGCCGGCAGTAAACGGTCGATAACGTCGTATTCGCGGCCTGCAAATATTTATTATTTCTCCTGCACGAATCCAGTGACTTGGAGTAAATTAGAAAAACTTTATATGTATATACAACTACTACTATAAGTCGCTGACGTCACTTGCTAACGTGAAACCAATTCTATCGCAATTTTATTCTTTACATAAAATAAATAATTCGAACAAGTCCTTTAATTTCACAATTTAACATAAACAGTGGCTACTACATTAAAATGTGTTAGTAGCTTTCGGCTCCAATCTCGGTTGTTGTTCCGTTATTTTTTTGTAGCGCCCCTCAACGCCCATCTCTAAAGATGCTCCCCTCCCATGCCGAAAGGGGTTGAAATTATACACAGACAACATCTCATTAACCAGCAATAATATTTATCCGACGCAAATATCGTTATTTTTGGCATGTTTAAAAAGTTTCCACCCCCTGTAGACGTGTTTTACCGCCACAGAGTTTGTTTCCGGGTCGAAAGGAACTGGTTTCCGAAATTTGGTGAAATGTGCTCCATGGGTGTTCCACATGTATGCGGAACATCCACAAAAACACAGTCTATTTAATTTATTAGACGATTATGTGGTTTGGATTATTTATTAAACGTTGCCAAAGTCTTTGAAATTTTGGTTGGGATACAATAAATGAATCAGCCAGTAATGTAGGAATAATTTGAATCTGATACAATTAAATTACAGAATTCACCGCATGAAAGTGCAATAATCTAGGATTCACTTAAAGTTATCAAAGAGATAAAATTGATATTAAAGTAACAGGATGCAAAAAAAAATCTCGACCGGAAGTTTTTTCATCCTGATATCTTATTATAAATTTAATGGCCTGCCAAACATGACTGAGCTTCTTATAAATAAAATTGACTGACTTTTGTATAAATAAAGCAGCCAATAAAGTAATAATAGTTTGAATTTAATAAATAAATAATAATATATAATAATAAAGGGAGGAGAATGTTTCGATCCAACTTTGGGACGTCATCAGATGGTATATTATTATATTTCGTGCTCAACCTGCATGAGGATGGCCAGACCATGCGTTTATAAAATTTGTTGATTAGTTTGAAACACGCTAATTTAATATTTATACGTCTTTGAATCCAAATTTAGCTTCAACAAGGGTCCTGAAGAATTGTTTGTTCCATTCCATAGATTTAATTTAAATCTCCTTTTTATTATTAGTAATACAGTAGCTGATGAGGTGGAAAACTTGGGTCGAAACGTTGTACTATTTTTTATTCATTGCAGTTATTCAATTTAATCGTATTAAATTCAAACTATTATTACTTTATTGGCTGCTTTATTTATACAAAAGTCAGTCCATTTTATTTATAAGAAGCTCAGTCATGTTTGGCAGGCCATTAAATTAATAATAAGATATCAGGATGGGAAAACTTCCGGTCGAGATTTTTTTTGCATCCTGTTACTTTAATATCAATTTTATCTCTTTGATAACTTTAAGTGAATCCTAGATTCTGACAGAGAATGTCAACTACAGTGTGTTCGGAAAGTTGCTGATTGGATCTTCGTTGGAAGTGACTTGAAAAGTGAAATAACTGCGTACGGGAGAATGATATCACAGTCGGAACTGCGGAAAGTGTTTTCCAATGAAATTAAGCGCCTTGAGACTTGTATGACGATGTAACTGTACAGTACCTTTCCGAACACTCTGTATATCGTAATAACACTTTTTGACATTGGACATTGAATAGGTTAAATACTCAGAGGAGTAGTTGTAAAGTTCCCTTGTACGCTATTACGAACTGACAGAGGGCAGTTTACAAGCTGGGGCAGCAGAATGGAGTTACGCTCTCTGGAAACCAGAGCTAATACTTTTTTCGGCATCGTATAGTATTTTTAAATTGATTCCTTTATTCTTCTTCTTCTTTTAAAGTGACTTGAATCGTTTAATTTCGCTCGTGACAATTTTTTTTTGGAAATAATTACTAATAATATGTGGGTAACCGATCACTATTCACTCTTGTGGTTGAGCGACTGCGTGGGTGGTGGCGCGAGTCGACGCTGGGACAAGACAGGTGCCCGACACTGCAGGACGAGAATGTTGTCACGGTTTAATATTACGTTTCCACGACGCGCTTTAATTAAATAGTCACAACATTTCACTAGTCTCTCGCACGTTTATCGATGCTATTTTCACAGCATTCTTCTTCATCAAATTATTAACTATAGACGACGGGGTGTGTAGAGTGATCCACCATTTTGGCTTCGGTCACGGTCCTACCGATGCTTTCTCTAGCACAAGTAACACAAGCGAGCTGTCCGTTGCCCGGCGTGTTATAATTATTATTGTGCGAGGTAGAAGCGAGCTCGAGCAGGCCCGTCTTTGTAGAATATATATATATATATATATATATATATATATATATATCACAGTATGTTACGCACGTGGGACTTTCTCTTCACCAGTCCTCTGATCTGTAATTGGTGAAAGGTAACCACAACTTCAACAGATGAGCAAAGACTTTCAATCAAAGATCTGCTCTTGAGGACCATGAATTACAGGATAAGAATACACAGAAAAACCGAGACCGGGACCGGGAACAGAACTAAGCGGAGGTCCTGGGTTCTATTAATGGTCCAATTGGAGATGTTTCCGTCCATTCTAATACCGTAAAGAAAACTACAGTAAATCGTGTACAGAAACGACAGAAATTAAGTGTAGTTGTGTGCAATATTGTAGAATTACGGTATGAACCGTTTTTTTTGGCATCATTAATTACAAAATGAGTTCTTGTGACATATTGGCTGAATTGTTTTAAGTATTTATCAAACTATAATTGTCAGATTATATTAAATTACTTCTTGTCACCCCAAGCGGAGAGAATTGACACAGTTCTGAGCTCTTTGGTAATTTATTTTAATGTTGTAGAAAGAGCTCTCGAAATTCCAGCAATTGACACGCGACGTTTAGACGACCAACGGCCGTGTCGTCATCACCCAGTTGTTTGTAATATGACGACGGAGCTGTAGGGTCTTCGAAACGTCGCGTGTCGCAATGTCTACACAGAGAAAGTCGTCCATCTTTGATTTTTGCAACTTTGTGAGTATGGTCGTTAAAGAGGTTTCCCTGTGGACGAGTGGCGGTTTTGTCAGATAACGCGGACGTAAAGCAATCTTATCTCTGACCGCGGTGATGCAATCAAGCGTAATTGTACGTGGTCGTGCTTAGAGGAATCTCACACTGACACACATATCTGCAGACACAAAGTGAGCGTTCACTTTGTTCTGCTGCCTCACCCAAAAATACCGAGAACAAAAGGAGGTTTGTCCTTTCTTTTCTGTGTTTCCGCTGGCGTTGCGTTTCCTGAATGTAGAGAAGGCAGCGAGCGAGTGAGTCCTGTGACGTCACACGCGGGATGTGGGACAAGGTCTCCCTGGATGTAAGAGACAGGATGAACAGCTAGCTGACCACGAGGATGTGCGTGGGCTTAGAAAATAAAAACTCACGGAGCGCATTCTCCGAAGACAATTGCGGTCGTTGTTTCCCTTGAAAAAAATAATCTATCGCGTCACCCGTCGTCAGCAATAGAATTCTCAGGAACGAATGACAGCAGAGTCGCAAACGTTATCAATTCCTTTTCCTCCCGGGGATCCTCTGCATTGTCTCGGGTTTCTGTAACTTTTCTGAGTCAACGACAGTGGTCAGGCTCATACATGTGGGGTTCATCCACGTTCAACTAAATGTTGTTCCCCTAAATGTCGTCCTCCTAAAGGAATTGGAGATTGCGACTCGACCAGCTTTGGGAGGCAGCTGACCGACTTCGACTCCAGCGTACAGTGTCTGAACTTGACCTAGATGAAGGGGAAGATGGGGCTCAATTTAGCTACTCTGGTTATCGGATTGCGTCGTAGTGACACACGTCGTAGAAGGAACCTGGGAAAATACCCGGTTACGGAAAAGAAGGGTTAAGGGATTACCTGCAAGAATAATAAAGACTCTACCAAGAGAATAGTTGAAGACCAAGGATTTAACAACGTGGTCCAGGAGGATCCACACCTTGGGGAAGTCGATGCAAAGTTCTGGGTTTTTAACTACTCCGGGGGGGGGGGGTCGATGATGAATGTATCTGTTTTAAAATTTTATTGAATTTTTAGGGAATTTAATTATTAAAAATATACTGTAATAATTAAAAGATGGTCTTAATTAAAAGAATTAATTAGCAAAATTATAAAAATTTAAAAATTTATTCTTTAAAAGTACAAATTGTAATCCCTACTTTATACGCCGAATTTCATCAAGTTAACAAACAAATATTTTATTTCAATATATTGTTCTCGGAGTTCAACCGGGTTTTGCATAATTGTAGAACGCAACGTTTCGACGACTAAAAGCTCTGTCGTCATCTTCTAGGCGCCTAGAAGATGACGACAGAGCTTTCAGTCGTCGAAACGTTGCGTTCTACAATTATGCAAAACCCAGTTGAACTCCGAGAACAATATATTGAACAACTGCACCGGGAAAGGCTTCAATCTTTGAAATATTTTATTTCATTTTTGCAATTCGTGGCGTTCTACGAAAAATACAACTTTATATTTTACAATCAAATACGTCGAAATTCTCTTTATCTCAGGGTCATTACTGGGTTTGATAGTCAGAATAATCCAATTTAATAACCTAACATTAACAATTCAAACTCATTGAAGCTAACTTAATACAATATGAAAATAAACTAAATGAAATAAACTAAATGAAAACAAAAACGAACGAAATCTTACTTCTAGCTTTAATCCTCGTTTACAGATTTTTAATAACTTGATGTACTCACGAATGTCTTTCTGGTACCAGATCTGATTCTTGGAACCTGAGGACAACACTCACTAAAAAGGCCATTATTCACTGATTCTACACATTAAATTTTTAATACACTCGGTCGATGTTCTCGTTCTCTGCCAACTGGAACTTTGGATCTGCCGCCCCTCAGTCAGCCCTCGGACATAGGTCTCCTTGGGGTCTGTATGCGAAATTTAGTTGTCTGTGTGAAGCAAAACCTTTTGCTTCCAACTTTGTGGTTTCTTATTTGAGTCTCTCCGTCAAAACTGTTTACTCGCGTTTTATGTAAAGTAATAGCAGTTGGACTTCTTGGACCGCGCTATTCATACTTTTAGATCAGCAAACTCTTCTCCCGCTATCGAAAGGCCGTGGGACAAGTACCAAATGCCCGACCTACCTGATGCAGGTTTTTATAGGGTTTGTCCTGAATTACTTTTAGGCGAATGCCGGGTAGGATCCTTAAACTATTGCCCGGGGGCCCTAGTTAAACCTTGGCTACCTTCCTCCACCCTTCCGCATCCCACCTTTCAAATCCCTTCCTGTGCTATTAAAGGGGAGTTGCCACCATGTAGCCTGTTACTCTAAAAAAAAAAATTCGCATTCTACCGAATCCTTTGCCGGACTGGCGTTTGGGCTGGAACTTTCGGCGTGCGTTCGCTAACAATGGCTCGACCTTACATTGTTTCTTTTGATATATTTTCGCCGATAACAATCCAATTATATTATAACAATTAATGGCCTCTTTAATTGGTATTACAATACATAAAAGAAAATTTTAATATAGCGTATTTGAATATGCCCTGAACGCTCAAACAAACAAAATTTTCGATGTATAGAGATAATCGCAAAAAAAAAAAATACGTCTAACTAACCCACATCACAAAACCATTATTTTCTTGGTTATTACATAGTTGAGACAGGATTTAGTCACGTCAACAATTTATCAAGAAAAAAGTAGAAATAATTAAATATTACAGAAGGCTGTGATTTAGTATTATCATTTTATTATTGTACAGTTAAATTGGCGATTTTCTAGTTGTAATATTAATGATTAAGTACTCTATTGAAATTAACATGGTACCATGCGTCTGGTTGAAACCATTAACAATTATCGCTTTGTAATTTTTTATTCTGAGTTTAATTAGCTATAAAATTTAAATAGTGATTAGTAGAGGGACGTTTTCTTTTAAGTCGTCTTTGTTGAGGCTCTGGAGGAATTGAGGTTGTAATTTCTGCTATGGTTGGATTAGTATGCGCAGTTGAGTTTTTAATGAGGGTATCAAAGGACGTTTTCATGACGTCTTTGACGGTAGGTGTGCTGAGGTCACTATGCAGTCTGTTGTTTTTGAAGTACCAAGGACATCCTGAAGTCATTCTGAGGGATTTATTTTGGAAAAGTAGCTGTGAATGGCGTTGGAATATAAAAAAAAATTGGATTTTTTTTTTAGAAATATCTAATTACGCAAGATTTGTGGAGTTTTCGATTGATTCTTCTGGTAGTGCTTTATAAGGAACACGAGTGTTACTAATTAGAATACTAGTGAATGATTTTGAAATTTATTGACGGTGGTGGAAGTGAGTTAAAGGAGATGACTCGTACAGCTGATGTAGTGTGTTATTGTTTAGTGTTAGCGTGACAAGTGCAAGCGAGACAGGGCTGCCAACATCGCGTGCTCGTCCTTCACGTGCAGGCTCTAAAGAGCCGACATTTATATTGGCGGGGGGGGGGGGGGGGTTCTTTACACGGGGAGATCTTTGAAGGAAACATCTTCTACACGGGAAGCATCAATCCTATTCCGAAAAGTGAAAAGGTTATGAACGATGTGTCCATTTACTGAGAGCATAAGAAATTACGAGGCTCAACACGCTGAGGCTTATTTTTCGGCTATTCTTTTCTTTTGCTGGTGACAGGTTACTTAAGGGTCATCTACTTGGTGGTTAAAGGGGGGGGGGGATGCCGGACGGCCAGCAAAGTAGGAGCCCTTCATAATCTGTTTGTGATGACTTGTGTAGTAATAATAAATCCATATACACTCACAAAATTATATACGGGGTATAGTTGCAAACGGCAAGACTCAAAAGTATATATAAAAAAAGAAATTGTGTGTTGTTCACGCCACGTCATGTTACAGGATGATTCACAGAACCTGGAAACATTTGATATTCAGAGATATGAATGTCGTAACGATATCTTCTTACATTTGTTCGTCATTATTCTTAATACTGTTTTATTACACACTGTCGTAACATGTTTCAATTTAAAACTACAGATAAATAATTATTTCTATTATCAGATTTTGTGGACGATCCTGACACTACGAATGAACTATTAAGTATTTTAATCTAGGCGCCTATGACGTGGTGACTTCTGATTGGTTCTCGTTCCGTTACACTACAAGGGTAGATTTACCCAGCAGGGTTGCCCCGCCCTCATTACAGCACAATTACATCGTGTTTCAAAGGCCTGCGTCGCATTTCAGAAGATTGCATATATTTAATATAAATTCACCGTATAGAAAAAACCCTTGAGGGCAATTTTTAACTTCCATTTATACTTAGGTATTTTACTAATCCTGTATCTAAACAGCGTTTACATTTTATTTATTTGCAAATATGAAAGAATGAGGTCGTTTAAGTTCCATAATTTTCTAGTAATATAGTAATTGTGATTATGATTATATATATCGCAAAAAAACTGACCTCACAAGAATATAAACACGTACGTTTCATCCGCTGATTTTTTGACCTTCTCAAGAACAAATTTTTTTTTTCACAAGAATAATAAAAAGTTCGACGTTTTTTCCACAGATTTGTGGACATTCTCAACTACAATTTCTTTTTTTTTTGTACTTGAGAAGGTCCACAAATCCGCGGAAGAAACGTCGTACTTTTCTATATAATTGTGAGGTCTGTTTTTGGCCATATATGTTCATTATCGTAATATATGTACACGGACGTAAATTTTAAGACAACTTAGTAATTGTATTGAAATGTCGCCCGACAAGTTATCTCGAGGTTTTCCACACTCGCGCTAGAAAATATTTCTGTTAAGATGGCCTCGTTTTTGGCCGGCGTTTAACCTGAAACAAGAGTTTATCTATGGCTGAGATAAAACGGCGGCTCCTTCCTAACGGCGTCACGTTTATTTCTGAAGGATGAGCCAGGAAATCCTTGCGAAACTTCCCTGCACTTTTAACCTTGGATAAAATCCCCGCTGCACCAAACCTACTCAACTTATTTAATTTCACACTGTCGGCATATGTCATAACGGCTCTGGAGGGGCCGACGCCTTTCTTACGTGTGACGAAACGCCCCGGATAAAGCAAAGATTTTATAGGAGTGATAACAAGAAGCTTGTTTATTTACGATGACACTTCGAAAATATTTCTCAGAGTCTCTGTTTACAAGGTGAGGCGAATACCTGAGAGATAAACTTTCCTACGCCTCGCAAAGACAAACTGTGATATAAGTCACTGCTGAAATTCTCTGGAATTGCCAGCAGCTGATAATAAAGGGATTACAAATAATTATGATAAGATTCCTTTATTCAACAATATCTTTGGTGAAATAAGAAAAAATTATTTTAACGTCATATGTTATATATTAATATTTTTTTAAAAACAATTCAGGATCATACTAACTTAAATTTAAGCTTCGATCTGTCTAAAGGTATTTATAAAATACGAGAAATATAAGTAAGAAAAGGTAATTTTTGTGGTTTCTTCTACTTATTTTTATAAATAAAATGTTTTGACTGGAATTCGGATGAGCAAAACAATAGTAAAATAAAATAATGACACACAGTGGTAAAAATAACCATAAATAAACAAAAACAATTCAACAACATTGTTGTAATTTCCCCGGGCGCTGCCTTCGAGGAAGCTCCTACGTGCCGCTTTTTCTGGGAACAGCCATTTACACGGTGTAAAATGATTCTTTCCCCTACGTCACGCGTGACGTCACAGACGCACGTTTTGTGGGAGAAAGGAGGAGGTCGGTTGTTATTTTCAGTCGAATTCCACTTCAGTACGTGCCGGTTTCATATTTACAGAAATTTATCAAGTGTCATCTAAACGGAGCGATTCGGTAAATGTTTCGTCTATTACGAGACAAGATGGCAGATTCACCGTCACGGTTGCCGACCTTCTCTCCGTAACTTTAAAATAATGAAGCGATATTTCACACTCACGTTAACGCTGTAGAATCGAGTAGTCGATATGAAATAAGCGAAGTATACAGTCTCCTTTTTTTTTGTTTTTTTTGCATTACACTTCCAGATTTGCGAGTCATTCTTTCTCCTTTATTTTGTCTTTCGATCCAAGATGAATTTTCCTGGTTGGTTTTGTTAAAAGTCTTCCTGTGCAATGTTGCGTGTTACCGGTCTTCCTACAAGGTCCTACGCCTACCAGCGCTGCTGACCTCATCACAAGTGCAGCTGGCGAGGCGTAGGTAGACAGATTAATTAAAGTCCCTCGTACGTCACCAGCAACCTCAGAGATGGTCTTTCACGCGTTAGGTTTCATTTCAGATTAACCCCGGCAGGGTTTCACCAGTTCTGATCTGTTTCACGACAACGTCGCTACAACATTAACTCCAAATTAGTCATAGATCTTCTTGACACGCAGTAAATCTTTCTGATGTGATTAACTGACAACTAAACCTTGTTCTTTTATTTTAACACTAGCTGGGTGCCAGGCGGTGCCCGGGTTGTCATAATTAATCTCAGCGACATCCATAACCCCGCATTTGACTCCAATCTCGGTTGTTTTCGCATTCTTGTAACACCCCTCCACCCCCACCCCTATGAGTGCTCCCTTTCCATGCCGAAAGGGGTTGAAATTATACATAGAAAACATCGGTAGAAATACTATCAGTCTCATTGACCCCGAAAAATATTTATCCGACGCAAATAGAGGCGGTTTGAGCATGATTGAAAACTTCCACCTTCGAGTGTCCGTCCCCCACAGTGTTTGTTACCGGTTTGAAAGTAACTCTTGTACAAAATTTGGTGAAATTTTCTCCACAGGTGTAGATTTGTATGCGGAACATACACACACTTATGCACACAAACAAACGCTCTATTTTATTTATTAGAAGGTAAATGATTCCTGTGAATTTTTTTTGGATTTCTGGGAAAATTTAAAAAATAATTTAGTAAACCATTATGACCTGGCTTTTACTAGACTGAGCATCTCGGATCTCGTTTACAATTACATCTGTTCACCACTTGAACGGATCATTACTATCACATTTTCCGGATTATGATGACAGATCCTGGTCCTTCAGATATAAATCCGCACGGCATCAGTGTCTTGGTCCAATGCAGCCCTCTTTCGAGTCAGTAGTTATTTATCCATATTTAAAATGACTGATTTCTTGTCAACATTCTCCACTCCGGAACCGCACGTTTTCGGTGTTTCTGTGAGATGACAATGGTTTGAGGAGTCCGTGGGCTTCGCCGTACGGACCAATGGCAAGGCGAGTCCTGGCTGCTGCTCCTTATAGGGCCTCGTCTCCTTCTCTCTACAGTTCTGAGTCATTCGCCTCCGTCCTCGTGTCCCAGATTCACGTAGCTTGGCCACTACTTATTTCTATTTATCCAAATTCGGTAACAATTTGTGCGTGCCAGCCTGGAAGGAATTTTTTATTTTAAAAATAAACATGTTTCTTTTACCTCTTAAGACGTTAGCATTTATTTCGTGTTACGATTTCAAACAAACAAAATTTTTTGGACGGTTAAGCCCAGCAACTTTATTCCTGAGCTCAATGATCCCGTCGTCAGCCTTTTACCTACATATAAGATAAAAAACGCCTGTATTAGGATTAAATAATGCTACAGCCGAAACCAGTCCGCTGTAGAGGTGAGAATAGTTGGAACTTCTTGAAATTCACGCGTCACGGACGACGTAAACAAAAGCTCCAGCTAACATCACCTCCACACCTGAAGAAAGCAACAAAGTGTAACGTTTGTAGTTCTGGAGGTCAGCAAATGAGATCAGACAATTAGAGAAACGTTGCCACATTGAGAATAATGAATGACAATAAACCACCCTAAATTCATCTGAGTGGATAATAATATGTGACAACGTCGCACGCAATTTGATTCGTCGGTGCAATGAAGAGCTTCAAGGCCAAATAGGTTCCCATTTGAAAAGCACTATACTGGTATTTATTTTTTATCAGGGAGCCGTAGACTGTTTCTCTCTCCATCGTTATTTATTACTCCGTTCCTCGACTCACACTAAAGACATTCCCACCTAGATCTAAGTAGAAACCAGTTCACATTTTTTAAAGGCTGAATGAGACAGGCGGAGATTTTTTAAACACATATTTCTGGTTTTTTCGTTGTAATGTTTGAACAAAAAAATTCTCAGGCAAAGTAAAGACGGTGACGGAGAAATGCATCGGAACGTCGGCCTACGTAAATTCTACTTAGCACCAAGAATGGTTTGTTTCAGGATTTTGAAGTTAGTCGACCATTTGAATAGATCGGTGAAGATAAATAAATGCAATAACTAAAATTTGGGACATTTTCGGCTCTGTCAGACATGGAAGTGAGTCAGTGCAGATTATAATTGGAACTTGTTAAAATCTATAAAGAAATGTATACCTCCAAAATATTTAGTATATAAGGTCTCATTTTTTCTAATTAATATCAAGTATCTCATGAAGTCCCAAATTAAGAACGAAACGTAGAGTATTTTTATGTGAATATTTTCAGTGTTAATGTAATTATTGAACTTAATATGTTCTGGTTGATTGGTCTGAGAAGATCTTATCCTACTCGGTTCATCCCCGTTGTTCGTTCTCCAGGAGCAGTCTCCCTGGACAGGGCAAGTCCTCGTGTCCTTTGCAACCCTTGCCTAATGCTCCTTATTCCTTGAGAAATTTACTGTTAGAAAAGTCGGTTTCTCTCATTCCGTTCTCTTTGACTTCACCTTCCTCTTTCACTCCACTTTTTCTACTCTTCCGACCTACATATTTCTCATAAAACCAGGCAATAGGACTCACTGGACAAATGTTGTCGCCGTGGTAGTCCGTCTACAGCTCTCCCTGATTTCTTCTTACCCCCACTGACGTAACGAGCCCTTAATGTGGCCTCTTAGTCCAAACCCCCATAATGTTCTCTCCTCAGCAATTCCAGTTAAGATTTCCTGATTAGTGACCCGATCTGACTTTCAGCCCTCTTCAGCAGCAACAGGTTACATAAACGAGATCGCGCTTAAATCTATCTGTACGCGGTTGATCGGGGTCGGGCTTCTTATTGCTGACGTCATTGTCTATCACGTAGTTTCACCCCCCAGTGAAGAACAAATAATTCACAAACGAGGATATTTTCACCATGCAAGTTGATAGAAGAGCTCCAAAAATTATTTATTTAAACATTTAAAACATACGTGAATTATTTCTTTAGTATTATGCTTCATTTATCTATAAGTTTGGGATTCGTCCTTTTTATTGATTTTTCACTATATTTCTCATATAATTTTAGATAACGTCTGAGAAGTTCTTAAACAAAGAGAAGAAACGTTACGTTGTATTTTACGTTATATATTGTAATGCCAATTAATTAGTCCATTAAATTGTTTTGTTATAAATTGAATTGTAGCGGATATTAAATTTAATTGTAGCGGCAGGAGCTTCCAAAGCGACAATGGCGCCGAGCTCTGTTTCTTTGTTGAAAGCCGAAATGGGAAATGCGCGCGCGTAAGGAATTCAGTCTGGAATCGGCGATGATCTGAGAAGGAGGCTAAAACCTGAGTACGAAAGATATAATACAGTTCAGTTCTCTTAAAGCAACAAACAGTAAAGTCTGCAAATATAAATTGCAAATCGCGAGTTCCTGTATGGAAGCAAGCAAATAGTTGTACAGAGAGATTTTCATAACAATTTGCAACCGGGGAAGCAAAAGGTTGCTTCACGCTGATGGAACAATTTTCGCATTGAGGAATCCGGCATCCGCTAGCTGACCAGAAAGGGGAGGCTCATTCGAGGTTCCAGATAGCTGAGGACGAGAAATTCAAGCGTATGTATTAAAATTGCAATGAAGTAGAGCCAGTGTAAAAAAAATAGCTTGTTAGAGTGGTAGTGTTCAAGATACAAGAGAGAGATCTGGTACCAGACAGACGATCCGTGAGTAACCAAAACTTTGATATAAATTTGTAAACGAAAATTAAAAGGGTAGAGTCAAATTTCGTTCAGTTTTCTTTTCACTTATTTTCATATTGTTTTAGGTTAACTTTTATATTTGAATTGTTAATTGTCAGTTTATACATTGATTTTGTTCTAATTATCAAACCCAGTAGTGACCCTGAGATATAGTGATCCGACGTATTTGATTGTAATGATATCAGAACTGTATGTTCATAGACGCCACGAATTAATAAATGAAAATTAAAGTATTTGTTTTAAATGGATGAAATTACGCATGAAAATAGGTTTTGTAAATTGTAAAATTTATAAACAAAAAATAAATTCCTTTTAAGCTTAATTACTGTTGTTAATTATGCCTATAATTTAATTAAATCTTCTTGATTATTACATATATGGCTTTACCAACGTGGGGCAAATTAATCGAGATCAGGTTTTTATTACAATATTAAATGCAAGTATAATGTTTCTAAATAAATATTCTACCTGTCGGCCATTTCTACCAATTTAAAACGCAGATGTTCCAATTTCTCTTCATTTATTCTTCTTCTCCGACGATGATAGTTATTGTGATGCCCTTATTGATCCCGATCGCTCCTGCTGCATTGCGTCTTCCGGAAGTCAAATTCCTCAAAGCTGTTTGATACGGAACTTCCGGCGTCGCGACGCCCGGAATAGCTGCAGTAAGTCTGGCGGTCCCGTACACGACTGACGAGGACCGCAGTGGAAATAGACACGGCACAGTAATCAGGGTTCGTGCACTTGTCGCTAGAGTACAAGTGGATCTTCAGTGACGCCTTCACTAAGCTGGCCGTTGTAGGAAAATAGAAAGGGCTAGAACGAGTCGGAGGTGAAGGAACTGCGCTGATCAACCTTCATGGACTGATGTTCTATTATAAGCCTTTCTTCCTCACGGTTTTATAAGAAAACTTCATTTTTACCATAGCTTATCAAAACAGTGATTTTTCCAGAAATAAATGATCAGGCACGTAGGCTTTCCCGGCGAATGGATTTGCTGAATCATTGTTGGGTTTGTCAACTTTTTGTCAGTACACAACGTCTCCACGACTATCACCATCGCCGTCGTCGGACATTTCCGTTCTTGTTATACCGGTCAATGTCGTTAGTGGTCGCCGTCCAATCAGGAGGCTGATATTGGGCCTTTCCTTGTTGGTGATTGGCTGGGGTGTTTCAGAAAACCGCTTGCAGAGTTCACAAACCGTCAACCGCGAATCAACTTTATTTACGACACACTTTTGTTTATTTTAAAAGTTGATGAGTGTTTGTGAAGAGCTTCGGGAATCTGGACGAGACATGGCGGCGTCGGGCGTGGAAACGGATACGGCACCTGAGAACAATGCTGGCAGGCTCGTGTTTCCTTTCTCCGACACCATAACCTTCATTTCTTTTAGCACTTGCGCGCCGGTAGAGGTCGATGGATTTCACAGTCTTGATCACTTTTGCGACTCAACCTTGACTAGTGTTCGAAGTGAGATTCCCCCTGGCCGAGTGTTTTACCTTGAACGGGGGAGATCGATTGTCGGGTAAAATTGTCTGACCTGGCCGTAGAGGGTCTCGCAGGCTGGGGATTAACAGATTACGGAAGGAAAGTTGCGAGTCGACCTCAGACCACGAAGAGGTGGAACACCGACCGACTTGGACGCAATTGTTGGTGGGCGTCGCCTTTCAGCAGCCCACGGCTTGAGTGGGTCTCGTCAAGGACTGGCTTTTTTAAAGACCCCAAATCAAATCCCACTCCTCGGGCAATCACACACACGCGGGGAAGATCGCAAATGTGAGAGCCGGTTATCAGCGCACGAAAATCACTATGTGGAACAAGAGGGAAAATTCATAAACATAGACATACTTTTTTTTTTATCCTTTTCATAGCTTTTTTTTACCATGACGGCCGGGTTGATTTGATTTGCTCGGCTTTGCCGCGTGTTTCCAATAGAGGATACAGGTATTTCGTTGGACTGCTCTCCAGGTGTATGCCCGGTGTACTTTAGGGGACTTTCACCACACTAAAAAACTTATTATATTCCTTTGATTTTGTATTCTTCACTTTGTCTTTGATTTTTTCGTCTTGATATATTTACGTTTCCTTTTTAATTGATTGCGTTACTTCCTTATTGCGTATTTTTTTATGATTTTGTTTTCCTTTATTGTATTTTTGTATGTTTCACATCAGTAAGGATATTTCTATTTCTCTGCACATTTGCAATTTCTTGTGTTTGTTCTTCCCACTTTGTTGAGTTTACCGTTATAATATCAATGTCCTGTGACTATGTTGGTTATTTCTTTTGTTATTTCTTGTTTGCCTGGATTTTCTTTCATTTCTTGTAGAATTCTAAAGTTTTTTTGCGTGATTTTCACTGTTTCTCCATCTGTCATCCCATTTGTCTTTTGTCGTTTCATTGATTACTTCTTACTAGATCTAGTGACGTGCTCATTGCAAGTATTCCTTGACATATAAAATACTTATATGTATAATGTGTCCATTAAAATTTATGAAGATGACCGTCGAATAGAGATAGTTTAGAGTAATAATTAAAATAATACGTTACTAATATTTTTTTTTCACTTTATCAGAGACTTTAACCTGAGAATAAACGGTAAGAAGACGACACATTAAATAACACACCAAAGATGTTAATAGATGCTGCCGATTTCTCTTGTGTCGCTTTTCACGTTGATGACTCATTTGTTTAATTTAATTTGAATGATTTCAGAAATTAATCTGGCCTGATATTTACATTGGCGATATACAGCCACAGTATTTTTGAAAAGAAAAGTGTAGTTGTTCAAAGTGCAGCGTTTAGTTATAACCGTCTGGTTATTCGCTGTAGTTCATCTTATGTTCCTTGAACCAGGTTTCCAAAGCTCTCTTAGTTTGACCAATATACACATAAGGTACTACGTTATGTTTAGTCTTAGGTAAAGGTTCGCCTGATGAAGTCCACGATACGTGGTTACAACGTCGTGAAATATGTCGTAGAGTATTAATTCGGAATATAATTTTAAACGGCCTAATTTTGGTCATTTTTATCAGTTGTTACATTTTTAGTTTCGTTTCATAGTTAAAAGTAGAGAAAATGTTGGAAGACAAATGCTCTCATTTCTGTCGAAATCAAGTCGCTTACCCGTCAATATTAAATTATTCAGTCATTATCTTTCTTTTGGCTGGCTGAGGCTGATCCACGTGGTGGAGGAAGGGACAGAAAGTGGGGATGCTGGAGGATGAGCAAGGTAGCCAAGGCTTCCCCGGGGCTACAGTGTAAGGATCATACCCTCCAGAATTCACGCTGAAAGTGGGCGGAACCCTAGAGAGGAAGGGATAGAAAGTGGGGATGCTGGAGGGACAGCAAGGTAGCAAAGGGTTCCCCGGGGCCAAAGATGATCATGCTCTGGAAATTAGTAAGGTCGATCAATTTTGATTTTTCTCCACTCTTGCTTCACGGCCACTTATGGAGCACTGCTTCACTTGATCTTCTCTAAGAATCATTCTAATGAATATAACGTATGCCACGTTTCTCTGTTGTAAGGATCATACCCTCCGGAATTCATGCGAACCGCTAGAGAGAGACTTTGCCCCACGCGGCTTCTGATGGACCACCGAAGTTTGGGGTTTCCCAGCATTCCACGTGTTCCCGTTAATCAGAAAATAAATGCGTAAATCAGTACTGTAATTTTAACCGCAAATAATGGCGTGGGCCGTGAAATAAGAGGAATGCGACTTGTCTTGTGCACGAGGTTATCGCAGCTTACAAGGACTAGATTAGATTCCTCGTCCATCAGTCTCGTCCGCCATCGCGACAACAATGTTAGACGTTACGTTATCGACCAAAATAAAGTGAAAATGACTATTATTTAAGAGACCTGGTGTTGGTATGTCGAATGAAGAAGGAGTTAGAACAAGAGGATGGACGAGGAGTTGATGACATCTGGCAACTGACAGATCACAGGTCCAGATGAAGAAGAATCACGTTACGTTCGGGTCTTTTCTTTTTCACAATTGTATTTTTTTTTAATTACTGTAACATGAATATGGCTGCCACGCCTCACCCTGGGGTATATGAAGAGTGACAAGCGCTTCGCGTGTCCTTGCTTCTCTTTTTCCTTCCACGCAGCATCCTGTGAGTGCGATAGTAATTATGCTAATAAGGAGGAGGAGGAAAGGACCAAATAGAAGCACAAGTCGAGTTAACTACCCGTGAAATTGGTGCTTGAAGGAACAACCAACGGCGGCGGCCTTGCGAAACGGCCATCCTCAATAAATCCTTAGTGAAGAGAGAAGAAAGAACCTGTGTGGCGCAGTGGATACTAGTACAGTCCAGATACGCGGGTGGAAATAGTCCATTGCCTACTCTACTCAATATCATTAATTATTAATAATAACATTAGAAGCGGACATTCCATGAGTTTCTGAAGTGTGGAGTCAGAGAGAACACAACGTTATTCCCTTCACTGATTCTCTCTTGCTTTTATAGACAAAATGGCGGGTTACTCCACGTCATTGTCAGAGAACACCTCTGTCTCTCTCCCTCTCTGCGCTATTAATCGAGGCTTTTCGCGGACTCAGAATATCAACTGAGAATTTCACGACCGCTGAGCGCCATCTAGCAACCGTAAAATACAACGAAAAAAGGTGTAGCGAAATATAGGTCGTAACTGAAAGTGATTCGCGGCTGAGTTGTGTATATTAATATACGCATTTGTGGCCACGTCTATGGTACTGTTTATTGAGTTGTTGATTCTTCATCGTGAACGTCGTTTAGACATCGCCGCTGATCTTTTCAATGTTTATGTCAGAAAATATTACTACGGTTACGGAAACTAGGTGAAAATTGAGTTATATTAGTAGCGATCTGATAAAAAAATGACGCGAGTCTTCCATAAACAGCAGACATAAACGAGCCTCTCGGTAGCCTAATCAGTGGGAGATGAGGTCACCTAACAACACTGAGTTGCATCCGCACTCTTGCTAAAGTCTCGGCTCTCCCGCGACAGTCATGATATTATATATATTCTTGGCTCGGACCGTAAAACCCCGACAATTTGTTGCCGCTTGTTTTTTAACGAACAAAGTCTTCTTAATATAACTGAGGAAATGTCACTCTGCTCAAGGTGATCGACGGCGCCGGAAAAAAGATAAATTATTATTACCAAAATGGACGCCGCGTATTAAATGTGAAGGAACTGGATCTCGCTGCTTTCCCAGAAAAATAAGGCCATATGTATTATATTTCCAGACGCGGTTAACTGCAAGGTCACGAGTTACTCCAACACGATGATAAAATAACTCTCGAAAAATTCTCCGTGACGTTAACCACGAGAAGTCAGACCAGCTGTCATGAGGACGTTCCGCTGATGGTGGAATCTAAACTTTTGGAGTCAGGGAAGAGATTTTGTTCACGGATGCCCAAGGTTGATCCTGCTCTGGGAATTAGTAAGGTCGATCAATTCTGATTTTTCTCCACTCTTGCTTCACGGCCACTTATGGAGCCACTGCTTCCCTTGATATTCTCTAAGAATCATTCTAATAAATATAAACTATGTGTCGTAGACACAGGTCACGTTTCCTTGTTGTTATGACTTATTTCACATAGTCTTTTGTAATTTTGAAAGAACTTTTCACGAGGCTATATTACGAGGAAACACTCTCCAGTTCGTTATAGCTGGAGAGGATTCCGCAGTAAAAGAAGGTAGTCCAGAGGGAGCCTCCTCGTGGAGTAACTCCACCATCGTTCTTAAAAGCGTTCTTACGAACGGGATATACAGTACGAATCTGTACTCATCACATCTCAACTTTTATTGATGATTGTTTAGTGTACAAACATATCCTGAACTGAACACAATATATTTCCTTGCATGGTCAATGCTTTTCAGAATAGTTTTTACAGTACCAAGTTGCCGACACAAAGGCTCCTGATGTATTGAGCTCCGGCCTACCCCCAACTACGCATGGACCACTGCGCATTTTAACTTCACACGTCTTACTGCACACCTCGAGTTATAGCAGATATTTAAATGAATAAATATACGGCCACGAGACAGAAAATTATGTTTATTATCAAAAAATTAGACATCAACGTTTCTTCATCTCTGTAGGACCTCTTCAGGTTTCATAATTATATATATAAATAATAATAAAATATTTAAAATCAAAATTTTGCTGTCTTTACTCGGAAAAAATAAAAAATTGAATTTTATTCCAAATTATTAAACTTGAAGAGGAACTTGAAAGGAAGAAACGTCGGTATATTTAATTTTTCCGTAATAAGCATAATTTTCAACTATATATTATATATTTTTTAAATCGTTATTAGATATTATTGTCGAGTTTTCCAATGCTTGGATCTGTTTTAGGACGTTTTAAGAACAACAGAATTTGGAAAGGAATTCTCAGAGATGGAGAATGTGTAGTCAGGTAGAGAAACGGACGAGAAAAACGTTTCCAAGTGTAAACAAACGCCGTTCTTCTTCAGGGTGGAAGGCATCCTTTTCGTGGCTCAAATTGGCATTTTGACTACAATTTGGTGCAGCTTAAAAAAAATTCAAGGGGAAAACGAGTGTAATGGATCTGGGGTAAAATAAATAATAAGCCAATGGGCTCAAAAATCCCAGCAGGTCAGAAAAGAAGACTACATATATATTTCTGAGCGTCAATGATTTGACTGAGGCTTCCGCTTGCAGTTTTTTGGACCCTGGTGGTGACTTCTCTTGACGTAACCTCTTTACCTTATGGGAAAATAACGTCAACGCGAAACTCCTCGGGCGACGACCATCTTTAAATATTTGTTCAGCACAAACACAGAGCTCACAAAACCTTAAAAAGTGAGAACGAAGAACAATTCGTCGAAGAGAAGAAATCATACGAAAGGTGTTTTCTGTTATTTAATTTAGGACTGCATCTTGAGTTGACCATCACAGGAAGATGAAGCCATGAAAGAGTAAGCGACTATTCTCTGGACTTTCCACAACTGTCGTGACCCACGTGAGGATTTAAAGGGACAACCTTTGTCCAGAAGGAATTCCTCGTCCGTGGTAGCAGGGTTTTAAAAAGGAAAAGGCTGGTCGGTTCTTGACAAGTTTCCATATAGGAACGAGTAGTCGTCAACGGGGGAATACAAATATCGCTATATTTCTTCTTCTCCAGAAATGGGAAAGTTAAAACCACACACACCCAGAGACAGACTGGAGGAGCTTCACGCAAGGTCTCGACAACCTTTGTTCGTCCTCTGGAAGACGCAGAATGTTTTTTTGCATGTTATGATCACTGCCTACAGGGAGGAAAACTCGAAGCTTTAATTCGTGTCTCGTGACGACTCTTGACGGAAACGTCTATCTCAGAGATATTATAAGATATAAATTAAATTAAATTAAATTAGGTATTATAAGCAAGGTTATGAGATAAATGGAAGGACCTTCATGTATGTATATTATTAGTTGTCGATCCCAGCGGCAGTTTGGAACGATATATAAACAAAAGTAAAACAAAATAAGTAAATACAACAATTTTTAAAGAAGAAAATAAAATTAAAAGAAAATGATAATAATAGTGTTAGAAATTTGTCCTGAAAATTTTGCGCTCACTTTCAACACTCCACTTCACCATTTAAAATATATTTTTAGAGGGAAAATAATAATAAAAATACACTTCGTTTCATGCATCTATTTCGATTACTTTTGAACTTCCTGAAACACAGCCATACGTAAATTGTTCAAATCACCCTATCAACCTGTTTAGGAATGAGAAGTTACCTAAATCTTTTGTTTTGCAGTCTCGGTTTGGTTTTAAATATGTGATCACCTTCGCCAATACAAGTTTGTTTTTAGATCTTATCCCCCCTGTCTGTCTCTCCACGCCTTGTTACCCGTATAGGATTTAAATATAGCGCTAAGTCTACCTTTCTTCCGTCTGGTTGCCAAAGATTCTCATCTTAATTTTTCTACCTTTTCTCGCCCGTTCTGCCCCCCCCCCCACCATCTGAAAATTTTCCAGGCATTCTATGTGGTGTTTTCTTTAACAAATTTGCAACATACCCGGGTGTTGGACGAACCAAAGATTTATAAGCAAGTTCTTTTCATTTTCCGCTACCCTTTTTTAATATTCTCATTATTAAGTGTAAGGATTTCCAATCTTTTCGAGACGCAGAATTTACTTCATAATCTCATGTCTGTAATTTCCTGTATAGGTTCCACTCCATGAGGCTGTTTAATGATAGTCATTGGTGTTATCACATCCATGTCCCAGAAGACACTTGTGTGTAGAAGACGTCGGATTATCGCTTCCCCTTCTGTCTTTTTTTGTTTTGTGTTTTTACGGGACAGCTTGTGTCTTGTGTAAATTTATCGACCCGGCACCTCACACGAAAGCCTCCCATTTATGGATCTGCAGTCATGTTTTCGTGTTTCCTCCAGAGTCTTTTGTCTTCTAGCCCGTCGTTTCCATAACAAACTATCAGGGTTTTTTTTCCTTCTAAATATTCTCCTTGTGTGCCACGTGATCTGTGACGTCACGCGGATCAAGGGGTGCGAACTTCACCCTTCTCAAGGAGGTTAAGAGCCGCCAGGGAGAATCAACGTAAATTGGTTGTTGAAAAGTATTTCTTAGCAACCTCAAAGTTTAATAATGCGACACAGCAGAAGCACCGCACACGGGAACCTGGGCCACAGCAACCCACCAAGGACATGAACTATATAGTCTCAGCCATCACAACGTTCTAATGTAGTGCCTTTTTCTTAAATATTCTAGTACAAAGAGAATTATGTAATACGAGGGCGGTTCAATCAGTATTACTTCCCATTCTTTTTTCCTTTAAGAAGTAATTTTGAATACGGCAAACATTCTTCTCCAATCCACTGCAGTAACAACTTCCTAAGCCAAAACATGGCAGCAGTACGCCCTGTTGTAAAATGGCTGACAGGGACATACGCATTACAGAGAGTACTGTTGATTGAATACTTAAATGCGAAAGGTGAAACGCCCATTCGTATTCATGAAACGCTGAAAGATGTGTAACAATGGATGTCAGCACTGTTCGGTGATGGATTCGTCGCTTTAACGAAGCTCAAGGTCAAACACTGTTGACGTCGATGGCTTAGGAAGCAAGACCACGCTTTTTACCGCGGCGTAATACATGTCCTCGTTAAAAGGTCTGCACAAACTGTGGAAAAGGACGGAGACTATATTGAAAAGTGAAATTTATTCATTAATGATGTGGGCTTATGCATTTATTGTCTTGACAAATAAAAGAGAAAAAACATTAGGAGGCATTACTTATTGACTCACCCTCGTAGATAAAGACTGGGGAGACTCATAATTTTCAACTTTCCAAAGAATGTTTTACAGGAGTGGTTTGAAGCATAATCCTTTTAAGTCCTCTGTCCATTTTCTCCATCTTCCCATGCAACAGCTTCTTTGGCAACGTTTCTTCGCACATCCTCTCTACGTGGCCTCGCCTCATGAGCATCGTTTCACAACTACTTATTTCTTTCCATCTTTCACGCTCTCTGTACAACGTTCACTCTTTTTAAGCATTCTCAACGGAAGCCGACTTCGTCCACGTTTCAAATATCACACAATAATAATATTGTCAAAAATACGCTGTAAAGCTACATCATGGAAGAGTCATCTGCATGTCCTCACCATTTTGTGTCTACCCCAACACTGGAGAGAAATAACTGTAAGATGCGCAGTCGTCCACTGGCCTGGCTTTATAGCTTCCTTTAACACGAACCCTATTTTTTACGTCTGCTTAGGTAGTGTAAAAATCTATTTAAATGCACCGATGAATGTGACGAAAGTCGCATCAATGCAACTACGGGTATCAAACTGTACTCAATTCCAAGTTCGACGGGAATCGAAGTAAGATTTGCTGTTGGAAACTCAATCGAATGAAAAATTAAAGATTAATATAGTTATCATTTCTTTAATTACTGCTATATTAGTATCTTTAACGTTGCTTTAAATTATACATTTTTTTTGTGGAGTAAAATGTTTTTGAACGTTGTAATTGTAATATTTTATTCTTTTATTGTAATCTTATATTATGACGAATCCTGTTTCCTCGACCGAGGGCTAATGGAATGAATAATAAATTTAAATCTAATATTTGGTCGAAATAAATAAATAGAAATCACTCATTAGATTGGCGGGAAACCCCGAAGTTCACTTGGCTCACTATCTACGGTCTTTGAACTTTACCCGAGGCCGAAATTGTTGGTGGTTTGCAATCTCTGACCAGAGAGTGAGCAACGTGAGAGAAAGGCAGGACCACAGTCGTGCTCGTAATGGGGAACCTTTATCTAGAATCGCTACTTGCAAAGAGAAAACTCACGTGTGAAGAGGAAATTCTCTGTTGCTCTTCCAGCAATCGTCTGTTTCAGGACCCTTCTTGTCTGTGAACAAAAAAGAAAAACGTTCATATTTAATCAATTCTTCCTTACATATATGACATATATATTACGAGGGTCATTCAATAATAAAAGAGATAAAATGAAACTCCTCGTACTTTAGGACATTATTCCCACCAACATAAACGCAACTGCCGCGACTCATAACCAGCTTTTACACACTAAAATATTGTTCCAAGCGTTTAAATTTGTACCCACATGCAAACAAATACACACAGACACTTCATATTTTATGATTGACTGCTGAATATAATTTCAGGCGTTTTGAGAATAAGCTTTTACAGTCTTTGAGTGCCTTAATCTCGTTCCTGTCCAGACACTTTGGAGCGGGCTACAGCCAGGATTACTATATAATTATACAATGATACTAACATGATTATATACGTCACGTCGTTGAAACTTTTATTTACATACATACATTAAAATAACAATCAATTGTAGTAATTGGTAATTAAGGCATTGTTCTAATTGAGAAGTTGAATTGTAGAGGACTCATTATTGATGGATATAGCGGACGCCGCAACAAACCGGCAATGCAAAGAAAGTATTGTTGATCGGTCGAGAAGGTTCTACGCGCTCAAAATTTACGAGACGAACGAACAGTTGGGCAGCGGACAGCAAGTAGAACAGAGTAAAAGAACAAACAGTTGGGAAGTAAACGGCGAGATGTACAGATTAAAATTCTAATTCACGAAAACTTGAACAATCTTTGTCAGTCAGCAGTGAAGACTGAAAGGTCTAATTTAAAGAACGAGAAAGTGTTCCAGTAACCAGTACGCTGTTACATCAAAAATGCAGAAACTGAACTAGTCTTCAGTCAACAGACAAAACCAATGAGGTGCATTTTCGACAAAAATCCACGAGATCTACAAATCCAGGTTGCAGTAAATCATCGAGAATCGACAAATTTATTTTAAACCAACTAACAAACTACGCTAATTAGAGTCTGTGAACATTTAGAGTCTGTGAGTACTTAGAATCAGTGATACCCCCAAAATTGTGCACGAAAAGTAAAATGAGTCCTGGGCTGCCGTAAGTAGAAAGAAAACTTTAAGATCATTGTAAACCACGTTTAAAAGATAAACGTCAGATCGTTCTTTAATTATGGATAAAATGAAATCTTTAATTATTCAGATCATTCTTTAATTATTGATAAAATGAAATTGTTTAAACTCAATCTTTTAGCATTATTCCTTCAGCAACAAATTTCGTCTATGTTCAGACGCATTGATTCCCATATAAAGTAAATGTAATTTTTGTGATTTTATTTATATAAATTCTGCCATTATCAAACCCAGTTCAAGACCCTGAGATCCCAAAAAATTGTAATTTGAAAACTTGTTTTCAAATTGTTAATAAATCTTGTTTAATAGTTTTCACGTAATAGTTCTTTTCATTTAAAAACGCCACATAATTCACATCTTGAATTATAGAAAAAGATAATAAATATATATTTTTATTAATTATTACACAATATTTCTGAATTTACATAACTTTATTTAGTGTCGTCTATTTTCTTTAAGTAGAAACCCTTTAGTTCATGATTTTTATATTTATTAAAACTAAGTATTTTTAATATGATTTTTGTGAATACAATACGGTAAAAATAACAAGTAAAATATGGTCGAAAATCTTATAATACTATTGGAACCTTTTTATTGTGTTGCAAACATGCAACATCATGCACATATTTGTTCTAAATATATGGTCATTATCAATATCTTCAAGTTTTTAAGCTTTTTTTAGATTTGTAAATAAAATTGGGCTACAGTAAATTTAAATATAATTAAAAGTATAAGAAATTGTCTTTATTAAAAGTTAATCGAAAAAAATTCTAATGAAATTTACAAAAAATTTGTTCAATAGTACAATATTATTAAAATAATTACAGCTCGATTTATGTATGAAATAAATGTCAACATTTTTAAGAAGAAAATATAATTAGTTCTGATTTATCAATACTTAACATTAATTGGATAATTCTGATTTTAGTGTAATTATAATGCTAAGAGAATAACCCTTGAATTTTCTTTCTTCAAAAAACATTAAATAAATACAGAAAAAAAATATTCTTAAGTTGACCTTATGGCGAGCCGAAAAATCTGTTCTGAGGGGTTGACTCACAGAAAGCTCGGACAGACATATTTTAACCAACTAATAATATTTTAACACAAATGAAATTATGAAAAATATAATTCATAGTGTTACTTACTATTTATTGAAAGAAAATTTAAATGATTTAAATTTATAGCGTGCGGTTTGTCAGCTTAATTTTTTTAGTATTTAGGAGAGGATGTTGAGGGTTAAAATAATATAATCGTAGTAGGTGTCATTATAGACTTATAAATAAAATAAATATGAAACAAGGCAAATAAGATAATTGAAATAATCTATAATTATATTTCATTTTTTTAAATTATCATGTAACTTTACACTTGAAAAGTTCCACATGAGAGACGAAACGCCGTGTTATTTTGTTTGTAATTGATGTTAAGATTTTTAAAATGAAAAATTTACGTGTTTTGAAAATTAAAACTAAGAAGAATAGCCAAAATCCCACACAACGTTTCTGGAAACATTGTTTCTTTCTTCAGGTGCTAAAAAAAATAAAAACACAAGAGCCTAGTGAACTTTACGTGGATCCGCGGGCACGGAATTCCATAATTGCGTACGCAGAGTTGCTAATCTCACTTCCGCCGTGGCGTTGCGTCGGGTCTAAATCAAAGAGAGAGAGTTTTTCGTTACGATACGACCTTAGCTCCAGATTTCTACTCCATAGTGTCTCTCATTACCTATCAGGGTTTATAAACATATTGCCGCTTAGCAGAAATCCGGCGTTTTACCACACCTGTGGGTTCAATGTTGTCGTCGTGGTGCTTTTTTTCCAGAGCTCCAACCTCCGTGAAAAGAGAAAGAGAGACAGATAGAATTACGTCATGGCTATACATAGCTGCTGGCGACCTGTTACCTCATTACAGATCTCATTCCAGTCACTTCCTAACACACACGTTCGCCTACAGAACGCTGCAGCTTCACGGGAAATTACAGTTGCATTGGCTTTGACTCAAAATGGCCGCTTTATCCCCCGCCGCTACAAACTAAACACGTCCTAATAATAACTGATATTTACCCGACATTAGAATAATTTGATTTTAGTACAATTATATTATATAAATACACCTCATGAATATACAACTTTGGGACATCATAAAACAATTGAACTTGCATGTGAAAGGCCAAACCATGCATAATCAAAATATGTTTGACTAACACTAATAGCATTTTTCTACGTCTTTGGAAAAAAAATTGGTTTCAATAATTCTACGAAGAGTTTTAGGTTTATTCCATGATTTTAATTTAGGTCTTATTATTATTATTTATTAAAATAATAACTTAAGGAGTCCTAAAAGTCTAAATAATAACATTATTATGACTTTATTGGCTAATTTATTTATTTTATAATTATTTGACTTTGATTCTTTGTATGATGTTCTGTAAAGTTCAAAAAATTACCTCTCATTACCAGAAATTGCCGTTTTTTAAAAAATTAAAGCATTTAAAAGTTCACGTTTAGAATAGTTCTGAGTGTATAAATCACTATAATAGAAATGTAACAGAAAATTTACTTCAGAAAGAGGGGTTATGCGAATATAAAAATATACTGGATGAACATTTCTTGGGTTTCCTCCCGGGTTAAAGCAAGTTTAAGCCACGACGTTTCGATGGTGTACTCTGCCATCTCTCTTGAGAAAACGTCGTGGTTTAAGCTTGCTTTAACCCGGGTGGAAACCCAAGAACTGTTTATCCAGAATATACACCGGGAAAATCTTCGATATTGATATAAAAATATATTTTGTTGGATAATATTAACAAGATAAATAACTTGGATACGGCACTTGTGGAAAAGTAACTCTATATAGTCCTTGGTCTGTACGAAAAACTGTTTCGTATTTTCTTCGATCTGAGAGCTTGTTGCTACGTCGGTCACACAATCGATCTTTGTAATTTCATCTCTTTTCTTATCATATTTGACGTTCCACTAATATCTTCGGACAATTTTATCTATAATTTTTATCATCTTAATTGTAAACCTGTTGAAGATCCACTTTTACAACTGAAACATTGTTAAATTAGATTATAATCATTGTCTGTTTTCGCCCTTATTACTAACTTCAGTATCTTTGAATATCTGCGACATCGCTGATACGCAGAAGAAGGAGCATTAGAGAATTCTCTGTGGCAAATATGGCGGCACGGGTATTTTTTTTTTCCAGACAATCACCGCGAAACCCGAACCGGTTCTGCAAGTCTTAACTGCGAACCTGAGCTCGGCTGCATCGTGAAAAATTATTTACCCGCCTCGCGAACCAACAAAACCGGATTTAAACTCAATCTCCTTCCCAGTGTTCAACCCGAAAAATCTCGCACAGTTGCGCTGCGATGACGTCACATTCCATTAAACGTTAACACACGAAATCCCGAGACTGTATGAAGTTAAAATATTAACACAGCCTGAAAAGGTTAAAAAAAACATGTGCAGGAACGTCGTTGTGGTATTGAATTATAATTTTATGATTAAGAATTTTATTTTAATTATAAAAAAAGGTTGTTACTCGCCGTTAAACATATATGATTAAAAACATACGTAAAAATATTATTTCAACAACACTTTCTAGTAAATACAACGAAATATTAATAAATCAATATATGAACAAATTGGATATTTAATTAACGTTTCGTCCCTATATTTGGGGCTTTCTTCAGTTGAACTACAGTTCATAAAAGATTTTTTGATGAAAATAATTAATATTAAGATATAAAAATTATTCCAAAACGTTGAGAATTCTGATAAATTTGATTCTATCCGCTTCCTAGTGGCTTTCTAAAATTTATTCAAAATTAATTATATATTCATTTTGACTATTGAGACACTTATAAATAAACAACAGCCAATTTGAAGTCAGAAATAATGGTATTTATTTATGTAAAATTCAACTACGTTTCGTCGCTAACTTTGCGACCCTCTTCAGGTTGAAGTTTAACACTACAAAACCGAACCAAACAATTACAATGATTAAAATAAAAATTTTATGGAAAAGTCTGCAGTCAAGGAAGAATAGGCCTGACTGTTTAAATTTTTTGTTTGTATTCTGCAAAATTTATTTTACAATTAAATAAATCTGACTTTAAATTGGCTGTTGTTTGTTAATTAAATTTTTTTTTAATATTATAATAAGTTTTGGAACCAAATAAATAATTGATAAACTTCCGTTTCTGTAATTAGTGGAAATTGATTAAAAACAGATTTTATTTATAGACATTAAAATGTACAACGTGCATAACGTTTCGTCCAATATGACGTGAAAGTTGATGGAGAATGTCTAAATTTTTTTCTGATAAATTGTTTTATTCAAATTTACAACATACATTCAATGTTTCTTTAATAATATAATGTCTGATGATGTCCCCTAAACAAAGGGGCAAAACGTTATGTATTTTACTTAATTGTAATATTTATAAATGAAATCTGACTTTTGGCCAATTTCCATTAACTATTTTTAATGAAAGTCAGATAAATTTAATTTTTTTAATTATAACTTCCATTTTATGTTTGGGCCATCGAAGTTGTTTTAGAATGTCTAAATTATAAGTTAATTAATCAATTTTTTGTATTTTAGATAAATTGAAAATATAAACGTTTTTCTTGTCAATATGTTATTAAAAAATAAAAAATTCCACTATTATAGGGCAAGAATTTTTAGTAAACAAAAATTTATTGATGTTTTAATACAAGTTTTAATTAATTCAGGGAATATATTCATTCTGACTCAAAAATTTAAATTTTATAATTAGACTGATCCATGATTATTTCTTGTTTTTGTATTTCTAACCCAAATCGTTTTCATCCCTCGCAAATTTAAGCTGGAAAAACTAATTTGTCAGTTTTAAATAATTCAATTTTGAATTTGGAGGGTTTCTGCAATATTGCCAAAGTCAGCTCTATAGAGAAAAAAAGAAAACAATTTTACAGAACACAAATGCAATAATTTGGCAATTGAAAATTAATGTTCTATCAAATAATTTTATATATGGGACTTCTGTTGAATTGTGAATGTGTTTTTTTTCACTTTGTACAGATGACTATGGCCGAAATACTCCAAATTCAAAATTGAATATATAAAGATTCACGTCTGTGTAGACAAATTTGATGATATATTTGCCTGTTCGCATAAGGTCTGAAACATGTCGCAATTTAATAAGTTATTAATTAAATAATTTATTATCAATTGGCTGTTTTATTGTCAAATTCAAATTTTTTTGGGGGGCGTAACAGGCCACATGAGGGCAATCCACATGGTGGCAACTCCCCTTTAATAGCATAGGAAGGGATTTGAAAGGGGGGATGCGGAAGGGTAGAGGAAGGTAGCCAAGGGTTAACTAGGGCCCTCGGGCTATATTTTAAGGATCCTACCCGGTATTCGCTTAAAAGTAATGCAGGACAAACCCTAGAAAAACCTGCATCAGGTAGGTCGGGCATTGGGTACTTGTCCCACGCCCTTCCGATAGCGCGAGAAGAGTTTGCTGTGGGGAAGTAAGCATTTCCTTCTCCGTACCTCGACCAGTTTAGGAGGCAGCTGGCCGACTGTTCCAATGGGAACAGCGAACAACTCTTACCGTACGCCCAAGGTCTGTGACCCCGGAACATACACCTCTCAGAACAGGCCGAGGTGCCTCGGCTTGTGGTAACTTTAGTTCATAAAAACCAGAGAGATGTGAAGGCATCCCCAAAGGTAGCACCCGCCAGAGCTCTCTGTGAAGGTTCACCTGCGAGAGAATTCTCTCGCAGGCTTACTTCCAAAATTAATTAATTTGAAAATGATTAATTAGCTTTTTATTCAAATTGACGACTGTGGGAAAACATTGGGGATAGAATCCAAAAACAACAACTTATTCTGACTGTTTTCTGGGCATATTTTATTATTTATACTTTATAAAGAGTCAGATCTTGTTCAATACAACAGAAAAACGCCTCTCCACCGCCATCTACTGTGTAACTTGTCGCTCCACTGAATTACCGAGTCGTTTCTTCCACATGCAGCTTTGCTTTGTCTACTAAATGTGACTCCTACCGATTGGTGGAGAACTGTTGGGGTTTCCTTTGGCCACACCCCGTTAATTTCATCCTTCAATACCGGCTTTAATGGGGAAAAAAAGATTCCACGTCGGTTTTCCGACACCTTCATATCTGAACTCTCACTTTTAACCCTTGATGAGTTTTCCACGCGGAACCTGATATCAGTTGCTTATGCGGAGCTGACTTTATTTCCGTCGTCTTCGTTTCTTTTCGAGGACCAAAGTGCAGCTGAAGATCTTCCGAGTAGTTCTTCTGATGATGAGCGTTGTTTCCCTTGGTCACTCCCCGCGAAACTCACAACGGCTGTTGCCTAGGAGGAGAAAGTTTCCTCTGCGCGGGCTCGAGCCATTCACGTCGAGATTTGCCCTTTAGATTTCATCGAGATAGGTTGCGTGTTTAAGGTAATCCTCGGTCCTGGAAATTGTCACGGCGACGTCGAAACCGTCAGGAATTCATTACTGGGCCATTCGCGACGCTCAAATAAACGTCCAACCACACATGCTACGGCTGAGGAATGGTAAAAAGTAACCACGGATGATTCTCAACGATTGTCCATCGTATGAATTTTCTTTTTAATACACGAATGCGTGGTCCATTCGGTTACACGTCATGTGAGGAGAATAGGACGAACGTGTATGGGACTTCAATAAATAAATAAATAACTGGCCATAAGGCAGAAATAATTTAATTATTGCCAAAGTAATTACGACGATAAAATTATATTATCATGACGTTTCGTCTCTCATTTGAGACTTCATCAGATGTATATAAAATAAATGTATGAGACATGAAATATTCAAGGAAGCCTGCGAGAGGATTCTCTCGCAGGTGAACCTTCCCAGAGAGCTCTGGCGGAGGCTACCTTTGGGGATGCCTTCACATCTCTCTGGTTTTTTGAATTAAGGTTCCCACATGCTGAGGCACCTCGGTCTGTTTTGAGAGGTTTATGTTCCGGGGTCACAGACCTTGGGCATAGTTGTCAGCTATTCCTATTGGAATAGTCGGCCAGCTGCCTCCTAAACTGGCCAAGGGATGGCGAGGGGAAAGCTGCGACCCCACAGCAAACTCCTCTCCCGCCATCGGAAGGGCGTGGGACAAGTACCAAATGCCCGACCTACCTGATGCAGGTTTTTATAGGGTTTGTCCTGGATTACTTTTAGACGAATGCCGGGTAGGATCCTTAAAATATAGCCCGGGGGCCCCAGTTAACCCTTAGCTACCTTCCTCCACCCTTCCGCATCCCCCCCTTTTAAATCCCTGTCCTATGCTATAGGAGGGGAGTTGCCACTATGTGGATTACCCTATACATAGCCTGTCTACACCTCCCCCCCATTAAATATTAATTTAAGAACAGAAATTGCTTGAATGCAGTGGCGTATTATGAATAACTTTGTATAAAATGCCAAGATCTTCCAAAATAAATATTATTATCTCCTCAGAAATGGAAAACGTTAAACAAATAACTCGATCAATTTTTCTTTGGTTTCTTCTTGTTGTTCCAACAGGCTTTCATTCTTTCTGAGAAGGATCGTTTACGTTCTTCCTACAACTTAGGTCTGTACTGTTTTTTTATAAATTGAAATTTTATGGTCGCGTCAACCAAAATGTTATTGTTTTGGTTGCCCTCATGTAACTTCCCATTCGTCTACTTTGTGTCTCTTTCTAAAATGTCAGTTGATCTTATGTTTGCGTTTTTGAGGTCCTGTCAAATTTCGTCTAGCAAAGGTGTGGATTTCTGATGTGAGGTTACGTAATCCTTTTTTTTGTCAATCGATTTTCTGGTAGTTAGTTGAGATGACCAAAAAATTTCTTCCGCCTTTTCGAAATATCCCCCATTAATTTTATTTCAGGTTTCGTGTCAATTAGTGTTTGTTTTATGATTTCTCGTGTATTATATAAATAATTAAAATGTGAGTATATTTCTAACGCCTGCTCTGCTCGTTAGAACTAAATATATCCGTAATGGGGCTTAATGGAAGGATCTCTGTTTTTAAAAACAATTAACGTACACCTGATGAAGCCTCCAATTTGAGCACGAAACGTCGTGATGATATATTCGTACTAATTATATATCACTGTGATCAAAAAGTAAGGTGAAATTGTCATTTAAAACTCCCGGGTATTAGGAAGGCAGGTAAATTTTTTTTCCTAGGTCTATAATATTTGCCAAGCGTCAAAGGTTTAATTATCTCCGAGTTACACGTGTTTTTGTAAACAACCAAAAGTGAATTTTTCGATTTTTCCAATGGGTGATTTTGTTGAGCAAAGAACTTGCATCAAATTTTGTTTGCGGAACGAATATTCTTGTGCAGACACGTTGAAAATGTTGCGCAAGGCCTTTGGTGATCAAACTATGGCACAAAAAAACGTTTATAAGTGGTACAACGAGTTCAAAGAGGGCCGAGGACGCGTTGAAGACGAACCGCGCTCTGGACGACCATCAACGTCTACCGGCGAGGTTCACGTCCAAAAAATCAAAGATTTGGTGCTTGAAAATCGTCGATGGACAATTAGAGATCTCGCTGATAGTGTTGGAATATCATTTGACTCAGCCTAAACCATTTTGAAGAATGTTTTGTGTCTCAAACTCGTCAAGTCTCGATTGGTGCCAAAATCGCTCAATTTGTTGGGAAAAAAAGCGTCACGTTGATGTGTTAAACTTTGCTGTCTGACTATCAGGACCACTTGTAATGCATCATTAGTGGAGACGAGACTTGGATTTACGCATACGACCCTGAAACCACCGACCAATCCAGCGAATATCGTACAAAAGGAGAAGCAAGACCGAAAATACCACGGCAAAGTCGATCGAAAATCAAGGTCATGTTGACAGTTTTCTTTGATTATCGTGGTGTGGTGCACTATGAATTCCTTCCGCCGGGCCAAACTGTCAACAAAGAATATTATTTGAGCTTTATGCGTCGTTTGCGTGAAGCTATTCGTTTGAAACGGCCGGAATCTTGGTTCCTTCATCACGATAATGCACCATGTCATACTGCACTGGTTCTTCGCGACTTTTTTGCCAAAAACTCGACTCATATCGTTCCGCAACCACCGTATTCGCCTGATTTGGCTCCGTGAGACTTCTGGCTGTTCAGCAAACTCAAAAGGCCAATGCGGGGACGCCGTTTTGACATGAATGAGGAGATAAAAACCGAATCGAAGAAGGTCTTGATGGCTATACCGGAAAAAGACTATTCCGACTGTATCGAGAACTGGAAAAAGGGCGTTTTATCGGACGGGGATCACTTTGAAGGGGATGAAATTGATTTGGAAGAATAAATAAAGAATTTATATTTTATAAATAAATTCACCTTACTTTTTGTTCATAGTGGTATATAAAAAGTATACCAATTAATACGTTAAATAAATAACTGATAATTACTATCACACAACGTTTCACCTGACAAAAGAAGCAATGGTTGAAGAAACGTTCTAGTGAGGTACTTAATTTATCACTTATTTTTGTCTGTTGTTTGGCTATTTGTTTATCTTATCAGTTACAATATTTGTATTGTATTAATTTCTTTGTCAATATTAATTTTTTTCTGACTTATGGTCACTTTATCCTGAGAATTAGACAGATAATTATAATTGTTAAAGACGTGCACCACATCTACATTGCTCTGTTTTCACTTTTTCCCCACCCAGAAGCCTTTAGTCGGTGTTGCCAACGGAGAAGCTGTCAGATTGCAGTCTGGGAAACAAAACAAATCCAACTACACACTGCTTCGAAACCCTAAATAAATACAACAAAAACATGTTCATCACTTAAATGAATTTTTTGCGAGGATAATATTTGCGTTTGTCTGTGAGATTTCTCGTAAAAGTCCCTTGACGGCTTCCAGTGTTTCTCCCCCCCCCCCTCCCTATTTCATAGCACGTCACAACATGTAAGAGCTGTTTATTTCCTCCCCCACCCACGAAAGAGAGCGTGACTTGCGTCGCTGACCGTTTCAATTAACGGAGATTTGCGTGGAATGCCGTGACAGGTGTGACGTACGTGACGTAGACGGAGACGTGGCAACGCCGCCGCAAGTGGGCGCTGCGCTGTCTTAACCGGACCGACGACTCTGCATTGCCAACGCGTGCCACTTTTGGCAGAAAAGAACAACCTCACATTCGTGTGCAGTTGAGTGGGGGATAAAGGCTGCACGAAGCGCGATACCTGCCTCTCAAGTAAACCCCCAACGTCAACAGAAAAGAGAGTCTTTAACCCTCATTCCTAATGAACTTATTAATAACTTAGAATTTATGGCTTAAAAACCTTTTAAATAGTTAGAATATAAAATATTTTCGGTTTACGTGTCTGATTTAAATTTTTAATATAAAAAAACAAGCATTTTAGACCAATAATTTATTAAAGAGCAGCTGAGTGACCGGCGTTGTCCGGATATTTATTGAACTTAGCCCGGAGAGCGAATTAATTCGACAGAAACCTGTTGGTAAACAGTTCATATAACCAGGATCAATACCGCCAGTGTTTGGAACATTTACCAATTTCCCTTCCCGACCTAACCCCTCAGCAGCTAACTTCAAATGAACCATAGATGATCATTGACCGTAATCGGGAATTGTCATACTACATAAAATAAGTGTCTAAAAATAACAACTAATTAAAACAGTTAAAAACACTCGCTAACTTAAAGTCTAAAACTACACCTGGTAACTTCAAGGACTAAAGAAATTCAATCTTTAACTAAATAGAGACAAAAATTTACCCGGTAACGTAAGAGGGTTAAACAACTCCGAGTAACGTTTTGTCAGCCACGTCCACATCCACGTGGATGCACATAAACCACCATGGTTATTGCAAGAATTAAAATCAGGGACTCTTAAAATCTCGGAATCAAAACTAATATCGACCTTTTTTCATTACTTTTTATGTGAACCCCTTCAACCACCACTCGTACGATAAGGGTGCTTCCAGCCCTTGCCTTTTGGAGTTGAAATTATATGAATTATATGAATGACACTGTCAAATTAAGCGACTCCGACAACGTTTTATTCGACGCTAATAATAGTCGTTTAGAAATATTTTTAAATTTCACCCCCACGCCTAGAGGCGGTAGGTGTGTTAAGCCCTCAGTGTGTTTGCTCCTGGATCGTAAGTTACATGTGTACAAAGTTTGGGAGAAATTGGTCTACACATTTAAGACTGTAAACGTAAATTTGTTTCACCCCCTGCCTCCACCACTCATACCGGCCGAGCAACACATTAACCAGTATGGTCAATGAGTTAAATTAACTCAGCGACTTCCATAACCCTAGATTCAATACCAGTCCCAGTTCTTAACTCGTTACTTTTATATAACGGTATTTCGCCCTCAATATCGATACCGATAATATCGGCCGTTATAGCATGTTTTTAAATTTCGCCCCAGTTCACCAAACTTTTATCTCAATCGGATTAATGGTTTAGGACACACAGACAGACATTTTTATATATAGAGAGAAAAGTGCATTTAAAATACCAACGACGTTTCAGTCCATTTTCGTACCTCCATCAGATTATAACTGCTTCTTCTTAAAATTAACAAATTCATATTTAAAAAAGATTTAATTGAAATACAAATTTTTTATATAAAATTACGATTTTGCTAAAATATAATTATTGTGATAATTTTTTCAGTTTAGGAAGAGAGAGTTAAATCTGAATGAAGGTACAAAGATGTATTGAAACGTCATGGGCATTTTAAATAGTTTTTTCTAGTATAAGGCATTAACGAAACAGTCTCCATAAAAAATCTTTATTATAATTTAGAGATTCTGTCATATTCATTCTATTTAAATCTTAAACATCCTTTAGATCAGGAAATAACATATTTATATCTTCTTTATATTATTATAGTGGACATAACGTACGGTATATATATATTAATAATTAATAAGATTAATTTTTAAACTATTTTCCACACGTTGGTGAAGCAAAATGTCATGATTAACTGTATCTAATTAATTTAACAAATTAATTAAACAAAATTATTTCCATGAATTTAACTCAATAGTTCGTTTATGAAACAATTATATTTATTTTTATTTAAAGCAAAATAATTACGACATTCTTTGAACTTTACAAGACAATTTACTTTTATTCAGTTGAAAATTACAACATTTTGTTATGAGATTAATTACATTTAAAGTTTTTCAATGTTTATCGATTTTACAACTCTTTTCTAAGTAAAGAAACAACCTTTATATTTCCGTTAACAATCACATTCCTTTATAAACTAAGAAGTTAAACAATCAAACAAAAATGAGACAGCGAAATCTGACGACTTTACCTTTAATTATCGATTGCAAAACTTGATTAAATTTGTTTGTACTTACAACACATTGGCTGGTACCAGACTTAACTCTCTTGGGCTCGGGCTCACCTCACAATGCACACTAAAAGACCCTGGAATCACTGCTCCTTCCGGATTATTAGTTGGACAGATTGTTACAAAATTGTCTCTCTGTGGAATTGACGACGGTCACGGTACTTATAGAAATTTTATTGTAGCGCTATTTATTAGGTCACTCCTTGCAGTGTCCAAAACTTTATACTCAAATTTAAAACTTGTAAACTTTTTGGCCAGATCTATGTGACTGCTACACTGTTCGTTGTACGCCTCTCAATTTCCGACTTCAACACCAGACCGACTGTTTCAGAAAAGCGCTCGAGGCCGAACAAAGCTCGCCTATGCATTGTCGCCTTTGCAAATTTTTACCACTAACAATCCACCACAAACATACAATTATCAAAATCATTAGTATTACAATATATATATATATATATATAAAAGTCTAAAAGACTTAATAGATTACAGCCACTAATTACGGATGTTCTGTGTCCATTCTTCAGCAATGTTATTTACTGTAAGAAGCCATTTTGATACATAATGATGTATCGATTGTCTCTTATTTACAATGTCATCCTAAACCAGTTTTACGTGACATTTTTACTTAAAATGATAATATTAGTTACGTATTTTCAGAAATATAGTTGTTATTTAGTAAATTCTTGAATTGCAAGTCTTGTGTCTTCATTTTTGTAATTTAAAACCTTGTTTCTATTGAGATTCACATGAATTGTCTCCGCAGTTCTGAGTCAAATTTTAATATTATTTTTGTGTGAAAAATTCTGATATTATTAAATTTGAATGCATGGTTTGGCAGCTGATTAAAGATATGTTGGGGTTCTAATACATAAAGACCAAATTTAGACAATTTAATATTTGCATTAAATTTCTCCTAATTATTTGTCATTACCTGAAAACTTTCTAATTTCAGGACGAAACGTCGAATTTTATATAATAAATTTTTATATGAAGAAATTGAAATTATTCTGTTAAACTGTATATCTGTGACTTATGCTATATTTGTTAATTTATAAGACCTTACAGTGTGTGTTCATTTGAAAGAAGGGTGATTGAAGAAAATTTATGGACACATTAAACTGTCACTATCTCGTTGTGTGGTTCAGTCACAAACCGTCAGAACGGATAAATTATTAAATGAGATCAAATAGAAAATGAAAATGAAAAAATTAATAATAAGAAAGATAAGTCACATGCAGTCAAAAGAAAAGATAATATAAATACTAGACAACGTTTCTGGACGCCTTGTTCCTTTCTTCAGGTGAAGAAAAAACGTAAGAGCCTAGAGACCCAACTGCATGAGTCAATTGACTCGTAGAGTTGTGTTTTTTGGCTCTTACATTTTTTTCTGCACCTGAAGAAATGAACAAGGCGTTCAGAAACGTTGTGTAGTATTTATATTGTCACTCCTTTTTTCTGTATTAGGCTATTTTTCGTCTTATAAAGGTGAAATACAAAATAAAATTCAATAAAAATTCAATTTCCGATTTGTTAACGTTATTAATGTATTTAAAGTATTTTTTAAAACATTAAGGTAAACTTCAAAGGTAATAAAAGTTTTGATTGTCACGTTGGTGCTCCTGTCTACAACTCAGAAGACAATTGGGGGTTAAGCTCTATATATGCATTATACTCAAGACTGTTTCTCTCACCGACGACGCTTTTCTGATTTACTGGGATCGTGACAAAGTGAACGTAGCAAAGTTCAGCACCCCTAAACTCCGATGCTTGTCGAGGGTAAATCACTTGGGGCAAGGTCGTAGGATATTTATATCTACACGATTTGGTCGCGATACTGCGTTGGTATCGACTTCCTCCAAGTCTGCACGCAGCGTCTTCGCAACACAACCATTCACTTTATATCTACCGCGCACAAATCACGCCATCGTGGCTTAAACAATCCTTACTTCTACTTTTATGTCTATTCTAAGGCGTTCGTCTGCGATAATTTTAATCTCTCAAGGTCACTCGCTTGACCTACTTTTCTCGTTCCTTAGAATCGTTGAGAAGTGAATAAACAAACCAGCGATACTATAAAGCGAAGTTATATTTTCGTCGGTGATCACTACCAGTGTTTATATCGTTTGACGTAACAAGATAATACTGTCACGAATCGTCAGATAGATTAGATAAAAGTTACGACACTCGAATCTCTCGTTAAGAGCTGCATTTTTGGTTTCTCACCAAGTTTTAACCGTTCTTTTTCCTCTTCCATTTCACCATCTTTTTTTGTTGAGTTTTATGAGCACGTCTTTTGGGTCCAGTTAAAAAAGTGACCACGCGGAATGCGCTTTTCTGGCTACTGCGATTGTTTTTTTCCTTTCTCCGAATCTTCGCTGATCGAATTTTATCTGACATTCTTCAAATAAAACATAAATATATTAACACATGGACAACTAGGCCGAAAAATGTGTTTCAAACCATAAACTTTTGTGAATTATTTTGTCAAATAAAGGACACGTATTGAGGAGAAGAAATTTCTCCTCGCAACCTGAAAAAGGTGAAAACAAGTACCGAAACTTTGTAGGTTTATTAAATAAATTTTTATTTAATAAACCTCTGTGATTATTCGGCAAAGACTTGTTTTTAAATTAATACTAAGAATACGTCAGAATAAAATATTGAAAAATGAAATTACTAATCCTTCGTAGACAAATACGACGTTTCGTCCTTACGTTACGATTTCTACAGGTATTAATTAAAAGACATCTGAGGGTTGTATGCCAACGAACTAAACATACACGAAATTTCTTCCTTACATAAGGACGACTTCAGGTCTATGAGATTCTACAACTGATCTTCGCGTTCCACAAGGTTCGGTTTTGCGCCCCCTTACTCTCCTTAGTTACTAAATAATATACATTTCTGCAGTGAAGCTAGTCTTCGTTTTGCAACAAAAAAACTGTATTTATACAGTGGACAGTGGAAAAGTAAGCAGACTGGAAGGGTTTGAAATGTTGAAGCTTAATTAGAACCATAAAATAAGGAGAGACGAAAATTGAAGAAGCCTTTGGAAACATCCAGTGATGGAGCGTCGCAGTATATACTTGACCTTGTAATTAAGAATCTCTGGACTAACGTATTCACTCGTCTAAAAAATCCTGTGAGTATATTACAGCCAAACTGAAAGGGGAAAAAAACATTTAACAACCTCCAAATTCGCTCCTGGACCTATTTGATCTCTGACCTTAAATTCGATTTGAAATTTCTTTTCCTATGATTCCACTGTACCAAATATTTGTTGGCTTTACCTGAAAATACTACCAATTAGAGGATAAACAGGGCTTCATTTTCAATTTACACGAGCCTGCCGTTTCTGTTATCGGCCGCGTTGTCGCGTGTGTTGTTTCCTCCGACACGCACGTCAAGTAATTGCAATCGCCGGCCATTTAGAGTCACACAGATTTGGGTATACACACAAAGATTGTCTCAGACACGCGCACACACATACTGGTAACGCGATGATGGCGGATCACACGTCCACGACATGGCGCAGCTCAGCTGTTGGGACCTTGAAATATTCTCTTTAATTGCGCCATTTCGTCGAACACTAAGCCACGGACGAAAAGTCGTAAAAGAACCTCACCTCCCCTCTCTCTGAGTCGCAGAAAGGCCATTCAGTACCTGATTAACAACTGTAAAACTGGAACGAAAAGAAAAAGATCGAACCACTTCTCCCTGCCACTGCATATAAAATTAATGGCTTCCTATTTTCGAAACGTCTGCGGTGATAAATCGCTCTTGACGCACTTGCTCGGTCAGAGGTGCAATAAATAAGGCGAATGACTTGTGACAATTCCAGACGTTAATAAGCGTAAGCTGTAATGTCTCTGGATGGCAATGGCATCGGTGTTGGCGAACCAGCATCATTCACAGTCACTTCTCCTTTGATGAAGGACTCTTTCTGGTTTCTGTGTCGGCAGTACAGATCATTCTTTTCCTCGTCCAAACTATTCGAATCAGAGAATTTAGTAATTAATCCGATATTCCCAGTTATCTGATCTAATCTAAACTGTATTGTTCCATACCCCGGATGTCTCAGTCCTTTCTTCATTGAACGGTACTCCTTCATAGATTCTATCAATATTTTACGTTTAAACATTCCTTAAGCTATGATACAGCGAGAACTTTCCCGGTGTCAATGAAATATTCTCGAGTTTCTAACCGGGTCAAATATTTCTCAACTGGAGAACACTCAAACTCTGGGTAATACGAAATATTTCAGTCATTACAATCACCACGTTTCTCATCGAAAGAATCCAACCCCGAGCGGAGAAATTAACAACTTCGAATAATTCATTTATATAGTTTAGAGAGAGCGAAGTACCCTAAAACCGAACGTTGAGGAACGTCAATGTGCATCGGTCACGGAATATAAATGAAAATCTGGGCCTGAATCTTTCATTCTTCCAAGATAGTCTTATTTAGTTCTGTTAGTTAAATAAATGAAACAGACAGCTACGTTTGGGATTCCCCTCGATGGTTTTCTTCGTCCAACATTTCCAATTATTTGACTCCATCACGTATTTAACGAAAGTTGGTTGTCTCAGTAACTTGGTACCTTCTTCTTCCTGTCCTTTCATCACTCAGTGCCTTACTTAACCGATCCATTCTCGATGCTTCTCCTCGACCAACATTTCCAATTATTTGACTCCATCACGTATTTAACGCAAGGTGGTTGTCTCAGTAACTTGGTAGCTTCTTCTTCCTATCCTTCTATCGCTCAGTGCCAAGCCTTACTTAACCGATCCATTCTTCTCCTCGAGCACGTTTCAAACTTCATCTTTCAGACTTTCGCATCAATACAGTCCTGTACTCGACATACGCTCACTGAAACGAGTTTCAGATACTTTTTTTTCCACTTCCCAGTTTCCATTTTCGAGACTTCTCTTATTCCATTTTTAATCTACTTGTTCGGCCACCAAATTTCAAATATTCCTTCACCTTTTTCGCACGACATTGGATCCTGATGCTATATACAGTTGGTCCGTCCGTTTACGTTTACTAGTTTCAGCCTGGCTTCACCTTTTTTTTTCGCCGCGGGAAGTGTAATTATTGCAATGGCGCGGCGACCTTGAACTACGCTTCCTGTACGTTACGCTCCGAGGTTACGTAACTCAGGTAACACATGTGAAATATACAAACACTCCGCGACACGCACAGACACACGAGCAAGTGTGGCTGTCTCAGTTCTGTTTTAGGCTGTTAGCCTCTCGAAGTCGCCTCGTCCATTCATTCTTATGCAAGGCTCAACTTCCAGACTATTCTTGCTCAATCAATCACCTTCGCCCAGGGATAATTTGAGTCTACGGCGCAATTAAGAAAAATGATAACTAGGCTGAATCTTTGTGTCCACTCTCTTTTGTGCTCTACGGATTCTTTTTTTCTCTCTCTGGCGGCTTGTTCTATATTTTTTTACTACTTGGGATTGTACAGTAAATCAAAACTAACCATAAGACAGAAGACAATTAATAAAGAAATTTCATAAAAATATATTTACACAATATTTTGTCATTAATTTAGCACATCATCAGGTGTACATTGCAGTTGGAGTATTTATTAAGAAATTGTAGAATTAAAATGTTTTGGAACCATTTTAATAGTCACAAATTGAGCTTTCGGTATCTGTAAAAAAATTTATACACAGGAATTATACATTAGTTTACAAGCTTACAAAGCGTAAGCAAACATGTAATCAATTTAAAGTATGCAAACTCATGTATGATTCCTGTGTATAAACATTTTTACATATGAATATGGCTATAAGGACCGATAGCTCAATTAATGCTATCAATAATTGAAGAATGTTACAAGGGTACTCCATTATTATGTAATTTTTTAATAATAATAATTTTCGTCTGTATAGTTTAAATTATTAATAAGGCCAAAAACAGACAAAGAAATTATTACAAGTTAAATTACATTAATTTAAATTATAATTTCTAAAAATAGTCTGTCTTAGGAATTGAACTTTTTAATTTTTTCACAGCTGTTCATATGCCACATTAAATTTTCAGTTAAAATTTATGACATCTGACTTATAATAACAAAATAATTAAGTCAGAACACGTTAAATACAAAATATCTAATTCAATAGCTACATCGACACTGGAGTCAATACAAGTAAAAAAAAAATTCAACATCACTGCAGAAATTTTCATCACAAAGACTAATTGTTTAGGTCTCATCTTTCTCAACTCTTGTTATGTTCACCTGATGAAATCTCAACTTGGTGACGAAATGTGGTGTTTTTCTATTTGTATTAATTTCAATGTCAATGTAGCCATTGAAGTGAATTTTCTTTCGTTTTTACTTATTGGCCAACAAATTTATTCATTTTCAGTTAAGTTTTTAATCCTTATTTTCTTCTTTTTGTTGGTCCATACTTGGTAAGTTATCTTTATAAATTCTTAATAATTATAAAGATAGAAAAATACAGACAACAGAAGTGATCATATAAATACCACACACCGTTTCTGGAAGCTTTGTTCCTTTCTTCAGGTGCAGAAAAAAAAACGCAAGGGCCTGGAGAGACACAACTGCTCAAAAGGAATTTTGTTAACTGACTTGTGCAGTTATGACTCAAACCGTGGGAGCTACTTCGCATTTATAAAGTACTTGGCGAGCTACCTCCCCCCCCCAAAAAAAAAAAAGATTCTTTTGAAAATTTACAAATTTTTATTTTATAATATATATTACAAACCGTCTTCAATTAAATTTATTTTTCAACTTTATATAAACTTTCGACTCCTGCACCCTAATAAATATTTTCAATTCTAGAAATTGTGGTGCAATTGTCGAGATTATTGTCAGTTATTCTGTATTTGTTTCTTAATAATTTAATGTCGGAAAAAAGTAGACTCGCAGATGTAGGTTGAGGCGAACAAAGCCTTAACTCTCGGTACCACACGGAGCAACACTGGATACTTTTCTTATGATACGAGTGACCAGATTTGGTCTTTTGGAATTGATTTTAGAGTCAAATAATTTTGAAGATCTATTAATTCAAGTCCAAGTACTGACTCGTTTTCGTTAAAGACAGCCCGAAAATTCTTTTACTTGTAACAAAGGCGATGCAGTAAATTGTGCAGAATTTTTTTTATTTATATTTCGGTTGCTGATTTACAATCTACTCTTAACACTTAGAGTAATGAGTAAATTGTTTAATTATTAAAGCTATTTGTCTTGAGTAGGGCACCGTCCAGTGGCGGGTCTCCTGGATTTATTTAGTGATGTCTTCTGGCCATAATCTTTTCAATCTTCTTGCTACGGGTTGTTGGAGGTAGAGGTCGGCGATGTATTTGTTGTGGTGGTTTAGTGTTCTTTCTTTGCTTCTGGTGGCATACGTCTTGATGGTTTCTGAAATGAATGGAATTTTGAGGTCGTGATGGAGTGTATGGTTGCTGATGTACCACGGAGCATTGACTAGGGTGCGCAATGTCTTTGATTGAAAAGTCTGCAAGATCTTGATATTTGATGGTTTGCTGCATCCCCTTAATTCGATCCCATAAGACCATATAGGTATTAGTATGGTTTTATATAGAAGCAGTTTGTTTTCAGTAGTGACTTGGGATTTTCGTCCAAGTAGCCAGTGCATATTTTTAGTTTTTAGTTTAAGTTGTTCCTTTTTGGCTTTTATGTGGTTTTTCCATGTCAGTTTTTGGTCGAGACGGATTCCTAGATATTTTACTTCAGTTTTTACTGGGATAGGTTCACTGAATATTTTAACTTGCGGGCACGTCAAGCGTTTATTTGTGAACGTAATTTGCGTGGACTTGTTGCAGTTTACTTTTATGCGCCATTGGTTGAGCCAGTTTTCTAAAAGGTTGAGATGTATCTGGAGATTCTCAGTTGCTTGGTTCGCATCAATATCTGTTGACATTATTGCGGTGTCATCTGCGAAGCTAGGGTGTTGTCCGTGGTGGGGATGTCTGCTGTATATAGTAGATACAGAAAGGGACCAAGAACACTTCCCTGTGGAATGCCGGAGTTGATGCCTTGACATGCTGAGTATTTTCCCTCGAATTGGACCTGGAAGCATCTTTACGACAGGTATGATTTTATGAGTAGAAAAAGTTGGTGTGGAAGCCGTTTTTTTATCTTATATAGAAGACTTTTGTGCCATATCTTGTTATTGTGCAGAATGAAATTTTTTCTAAGTCCTGAAAGCGGAGATGAAATTGCTCTCTTAAATCGGATATAATTTCTAGTACCTTTCTGTTCGAAAAGGATTGTGAACAGCTGTACTTCTTCCAGACAGGAAAATGTTTGATGTCTCCATTTCTAAAGTTTATCTTCCAAGACTCCAATTTATATGAATATCATATCCACCAACTCATTTTCCTTCCCATGCAATTCAGTACATTCAGTTTTTGAGTTATGTCCACTAAAAACGAAAAATCCTGGAATCAATCATGAACTTCAAGCTTATTCTTAAATAAGTTAATCAATACTTCTTTTACTTGGTTCAAAATTACCACCACTGCTGCGCGAACACTGCTCAAGCTTGCCATGTTCATTGGGATTACTACGTTGCGCGCTTTTGAGCAAAATATATTAACAAATGAGAATTAATTATTTCTAGGCGATATCTATGCATAATGACTCCAAAGTTACAATATTTTTATAATAAACAGCATGAAACAGCCAAAAAAACAAAATGAATAAATATGATAATTGTTCAAAACAGGGATTCCTTATTCCAATAATCTTTCGCGAGCTACCGTTTGGCCACCCCTGCTCTAGGCTCTTGCGTCTTTTATGCACCTGAAGAAAGGTACAAGGTTTCCAGGAACGTTGTGTGGTGTTTATATTATCACTTCTATTGTCTGTATTTGGCTATCTTTATAATTATTTAATTTTCAATTTATCAATTTTATAACTTCTTCCTGATAACTTGAGAATAGGTACTGATTTTTTTTCCTGGGGTTGGCAGAAATGAGTTGGTTTAACCGTAATTTTTATATAACTCTTTGACCGTGATATTGAAAAAAGTGGTCAAAGATTTCTTTTTGAAAGAGGTATATAATGTCTTTGATATTGAACACAAATATCTTTGACGTCTCTTATAATCTCTGGATTCCATTAACTTGTCTGTAAATTGTAGTTAGTGTATCTACAGTTTGTGTGTGTAGATCCTCGACGCAGAATCCTCGTCCATCCTTCTTTATTGGCCATAAAGACCAGCCGTAGCCTGCGTCTGATGGGGAGGAAATGACGAAGATGCGTTTCACTGCACAGACACGTTCATTAACTAAGCTATTGTTGATCGACAATGACGGAGCCGCGTGAAGCAACAATGTTCACGTGCCATTGTTGGCGTCTATTCTTGGTGGTTGAGTGAGTGATGTGGTTCCTCGTGGACGGAATCAATGTTTCGCCTTTCCAAGGGTAAGTGGGGTTCGTTCGTCGTCTTCAAAGTAACTATTATTATTCGTTTTCTTATATTTAACCCGGGAGTGACGTCCTTATCCTCAAGTAACCTCACACAATTCGTTCAAGGCTTCGTTGTCCGTGTCAAAATGACCTTTTAGTGAAAGAAAAATTTACTCCTCTAACTTGTTGCTAAAATCAGACGATTTTCACGTTCCCAGAAGTGACTTTACCGCCAACTTGTAGAATTATATTTATTTATTCCAATCAGATAAATAAGTAGCCAATAAACAGACAAAATAAATACCACACTTCAACGTTTCTGCATCATGTGTTGCATTCATCAGGTGATTCGTAATTGCGTAGTTACATACACAAGTATGAAAATATTTATATATCGTTATATGTATATGAGAATAGATATAATAGAGGTATATGAGAATAAGAATGTCAAGAAAAAATACTTACAGGAAAAAAGATCAATAAATGTAGAGAGAAAAAACTTATTAAAAATGTGAAAATTTGATACTTTAAAATATTCAAATAGGTGAAAATTTTTTTAAAAAGCTTAGTTATTTTTTATCTGACGTTAAATAAAAATAGAATAAATAAATCGGCCAATGAAATCAGAAAAAATTGAATTTATTACAATGAAGTTAAGGATTTGCATCTCATGAAAATTCAAAGATCGAATCACGACGTTTCGAACCAAGCTTAGAACTTCATCAAGTACTGGATTAATAAAAAGGAAACCTGAATCAATGGAACTCAACGTGCCAGTCGACGCATTCTGAAATTTCTTAATACGTTTGAACCAGCCAATTTGAATGTTTTTACGTCTCGTTGAATCCAGATTCGGCTTCAAGAAAGTTATGAAGATTTTTTATTGGATTCCATAGATTGAATGTAGGTTTCCTTTTTATTAATGTAGTAACCTGATGAGGGCCTCAAAAAGGCAAACTCTTTAATTTTATTTCCATCAGAGGCATTTCTCTAATTTAAATATGTTGAAATTAGATTATGATTTTATTGTCGGATTTATTTATTTTATTCTACACGTTTTGTTTTTAAATTTTTCATCTAAACGCTCAACGATGCTGTAAAGTGGTATTTTGTTCTTCGTTTCGGATTGTGGCAATCTTTATCCTGCCTATTAATTCGCCTACGGCTCGATGTCCGAGTTCTGCATCGGCCATCTTGCCCACTTCGTCTGAATTTCATGGTTGAAGTGATCTCCCTCAATGTCTGACTAGTACCTCGAATTTTCAGCACTGTGGTTGACAACGTTTCGATACCGACAGAATCCACGTACATGCGCGATCCGATGATCCGATTCTTCCTGGAAACGGAAGTGACACGCAGGGGAGTTTTCGAATTTCCTGCCTTGCATCGATTACGTCCTCTTCTTGTCAGAAAACAAAAATTGCTGTTCCAATCTGCAAATCAGTTTGAGTGAATTATTCCTTGGCAAAGCGTCCTTCATGGATCCTCTCCTTATAGCAGGAAGACCCCTCAGTCGTTTTCAGTCACCGTGTGTTGATGTTTTATATTTTTTTTACAAATGAATACAACAATGTTACGATTATTTGCAGATGACGTCACGGAGACAGAAAAAATTATTCTATTTAAAACGGTCGCCACGTGTGGGAAAACCGCGTCTGTGAAATTTGTTGATCTAAATTTTGTTATACTAAAATTGTAATTGTAATTGCGCATCTGAAGAGGTCCCAATCAGAGGACGAAACGTCGTGTCTGTTACTATATTATGTTTTAAATAGGATAATAATTTTAATAAAAAAAGATAGCCAATTCAGATAAAAAGGTGATAATATAAATACCACACAACGTTTTCCTGGGATCCTAGTCCCTTTCTTCAGGTGCGAAGAAGAGCCTAGAGCGACACAACTGCGCTTGTCAGTTGACAAAACTCAAAAAATAATAATTTTGTCTGTCTAATGTGCTGTTATTTTTAATATTCAATTAAATTAATTTATCCATCACTGGATGATCTCAGTAGATGTTGTCTCCAGTCTCTTCTTGTTAATGTACTCCAAAGTCTTCTTCTTCCCCCGTTGCTTCCTTTATCAGCCCTTCTAACCGTAGACATTTCTACAATCCTCTACATCACACATACACCTTCGGAAATTATTTCTTTGATTTAATTTCAGTGTTATAGAAAAATACGTGACTCATCTGCCCATTATCCTTTCCTATTCTGCCTTTTCTGACTTTTTCGCTTCTCCTTCGGCAATCTTCCTGTGGATCCTTATTTTTAACGTGCATTTTTGCTACTAAGCATTACTATACGTTCAACCAGTATTTATTTTATGAAGTAACTTGTCCTTTTCTTTTAATATTTGTTCAAATGTAAGAGCAGAAGACTATGGCATATAAAACGTGGCACGCCGCCTGTATATTAATAACACATTCTGAATCTTAAAATTGAGAACTATAATTAAATAAAACGGGCCCAACACATCAGAAACAATTTAATACTTGGCAAAGTAATTAAATACTAAATTTCTGTTACATTACGCGTCTTTACCGCTTTTAATCTCCAAAATCAGCGGAATGATACTATCGCGCTTGCACCGCGCATGCCCGCGGACGATTTAGACTGTGGCGTCGGCGTCGCCAGTGTCGCGTCGGATGCCGACGCTCGTGCACGCGCCTCCTCGGCCACGGCGGCGTCGCTGGTGAGACTTTCTTCCGCTGTGCCAGGAAACTAGGCAGCCGTGGGACTGCTAATTTCCTGGCCGCGGACTGTAAACGTGCATGAACAAGTCAAAATGACATCGCAGATAGATTCAAATTTGTCTCTTGTTGCATCTAAGCACAAGGCTGACAAATTAAATAAAACCAACAGACAGTCTGGCCTCACTGTTAAAACAAACACCTTTATCTTGTAATAAAACACCGACGACAGGCTGTTTGTTGGTTTTATTTAATTTTTCTTTCCTTGTCTTCCCCCCCCCCTCCTCGTCCCTTAGAATCGACCAGAATGCCCCACGACGAAAATCTTATTCACTTTGAACTCTGCTGTGTGCCTATTTGTTGGTCCCTGCATTTCCTTTGGGTGCTCAAAACTACTTCAATTCTTGAAATTTTTCAATATATATGTTATTGAAATCCTCTCTGTTTTTACCCGATGTCCGATCCCCTGACTAATTCATTGCCTCCTTCATTACTCCGGAGTCTGAAAGCGGCTCGGTTACATTTTGAAGTTGTTGCCAATGGAGCGATGAAACATGTGGAGGCGTTTTTCGGCTATTGTGTGATCTGTGGAGAAGAGTCTCGTGACTCGGACTTTTCTCTGAAAACGAACAGACGTTGTGTGGTATTTATATTATCACTTTTTTGTCTGAGTTGGCTGACTTTCTTATTCATTATTTCCAATCAGACGTAATTTTTTTCACTTATATACTAATCTTGAAACTAAAATTAATATGTAAAAATGAAAAAAAAATACGTCTGATTGAAAATCTTCAATATAATAAAAAAGGATGTATATTTGTATGTATGTATGTATTTACGTTGTTCTTTATACAAATTTTATCGCGTGGACAGAATGCAACAAAAATTGGTACACATATTCTTCAAAATACGAGAAACGGTACTGTGAGAGTGAGAAACGCCTAGCATACATGCGGAAAGAATTATAATTAAAAACCGTGATCATTAAATATTAAATTACTGCGCGCCAAGAGACAATGACGTCACGTGGGAGAAAGACGTTATTACGCAACGAACAAAGGAAATATTTCCTTTATTAGGAATGAAATAAAGCAGAAATATTTTCTTCAGCAATACTCCATCGAATGGTAATAAAGAAGAATACGAATTACTTTACCATCCTTGCGGAAAATGTAAGTTAATTTTCGCGCTATATTAGTTGTGAGTCTAGCTAACAATTTCATCAATGTAATATTTCGTAATGTATGAAGACTGAGTGACAATTGACAATTATATCCTGAAATACTCAAGGAATATATTTAAGTATTCAATTAAATACTTTTTCGAGTTTATATAAATAAGTACACGAGCAACGCCGGGCACCCAGCTAGTAATGAATAGGCAAGTCAGCCAGCTCAGACAAAAAAGTAATAATATAAATACCACACAAATATATAGCACTTTTTTGTCTGAATTGACTAATATTCTTATTAATTTAAATTAATATGTCTGTGGCATTTCTGCCACAGCAGTCAGAGAAGAACGACCCTGATTATGAAATTTTTGTATAACGTCTTACCTGAAGATGTCGCAAATAAGCGAAGGAACGTTGTATAATTTCTAGTAAATATCTTTTCTGACGTTAAAAGGCTGTTGTTTATTTAAAAATTAAATAAATATAATAGTGAATAAGGCAGAACATTTACTAGCAAATTTCCACTTCAATGTCTACAAATACATAGAAATAAATATAAATTCAGGAAAACACTACGTTTCGTCCTTAATTTGAGACCTCTTCAGGTGAACATTTATAATACTTGATAAAAAAAAGTGAGACCAGAATTAATTTCTTCAAATATTTCGTATTTATTTAATTGTATTAGTAGGTTCCAAAAATAATATTTAATATAGAAAATAATTAAACTTGTGGCCATCCTTTAGCAGACCTTTCAGCTCAACACGTGACGTCACGTACGACCACAATTAACCTAAATCCATGAGCACTCAATCAATACCTTTTTACAAAACTCGAATACTGGCCTGATGACGTCACACAGTAGTGACCGTGTTAGTTCTCTGAATTACGTCTTTTAAACCTCAACTTCTTGTTCGGGGGTTACATTCTTCTCTTAAATGAACGATCCCTTGAAACCTCCTACGTCCCTCATAGACTCTGCCAGACTGTCGTCTCGCATGTCAGCATGGATTATTTTTTTTGGAGTGACACGTCCTTGAGTCTTCCCGGTTTTCTTATCCATAAAATATCACACTATCGTCTTTACATTTAAGGCGATGTCGGAACAGCTTGAACTGAGCTGCAGCTCCTCTTCATCTCGTAACATTGAGACAGAGAAGAAGAAAGGCTGAAGTAGCAGGAGACAGCTTTTATCGTCGAGTAACGTCAATTATTTATTTTTTCGGCAAGCGCTTTCGCAATCAAGTGGCTACTTTTCCCGGAATTCCGCGACAGAATATCATAAATCAATACACACGACCGCGATGAAATAAGAATATTCCCTGCGTGATGCAATGCAGTCCTGGTTCTTCCTTTTACGTCTCCATAATTGTTTTTTCCCCCTCGGGAGTTTTGTTTGTTCATTTTATCCAGAGTATTCGATAGTTCCCGGTTCGGAAGCGTTGGACGTTTATCGACTGTAAGGTTCGCAACACATCGGCACTTTCCCGTTACACGACTTTGAGGAACGTGGTTGTGTGTGTGTGTGTGTGTGAGTGTAATGACCCTTTTCAGGAGGAATATTGGAAATCCCTGCGACGGAAGAAGGACTTCGATTTCCCCGATAAAGCACGGACGTGTTTCAGCTTCGTCTGCAGAACGTGAGAACCTCCCCCTAGGTTCCGTTGCTCCAATATGGACCCTTTCGGCACATTTATGCGTTGAGTCTGTCGGTAGTGTAGGCTGCATACACACAGCATTTTAATATTCCAAACACGTAATTAAAGAAAAACATTGGACACGTGCTGACGTCCACTGTTGCATCAATTTTTTCAGCCTTCTATGAATGCGAATGAGCATTTCACCCATCCGCATTTAAGAATTCAATCACAGAACGCTGTCTAATGCGTACGTCAATGTCAGCCATTTTGCAAGAGGGCTCAGTGCTGTCAACAGTTGACTTAGGAAATTGTTAATGCAGTGGATTGGAGATAAATGTTTGAAGAATCGCCCCAAATTCAAAATTTTCACATAACTAACTTATTTACGGAGAGAGAGAGAGAGAAAGGAGGCATTACTTATTGAAGAGCCCTAATATATATATATATATATATATATATATATATATATATGTATATTGAAAAACCTTATCTATGACAAACTGACAGTATCCGCTATTTCTGGAATATAAATCGTTTTGTAAAATACTTATTATAGGGAATATTTTTTTTAAAAAAATTCAAATTTTCAACTTATTTTCTTATATCCGGGGAAAACTTTTTGCTGTTTCTATCTATACTGTAAATGCTTACTGCTATAAATTTTTACTCTGTTATTACTTGCAAACACGTATTAATGTTCCATTTTGGTGGATTTCATGAGTTGAGAAGTAAATGTTCCCTCGTCGGCGGAGAACGAGAGCGAGTTCGATATATAGACACGTAACGATTTGTAAGCTGCAATTAGAGTAAGTTCACTTTCACTTGCACGTCACAAACGAAAACGATCGTCGCCGAAAGATCGATATTGGACGTCCAAGGTTCAAGTAATTCATACATTTTAATGGCTGACATGATCGATTTATTATTAAATATCCCACGATGCTTACGTAATTCCTCCCACGACCCTCTTCAACTCCCTCCACAATGGTGTCACGGAAACGTTTTACGCCTTACAGTGAGAGTCTGTATGACACCAGAACACTATATTTACAGAACAACCAGTCTCGGTGTTAAATTAATTTTTTCCTATTTTTACTACAAGACTGTTATAATTTATTTCATCTATAGGCTGCGCAGGGAAATACTTATACAGCCACAATAACTTATTATAATTCATATTCTTCATTATTTATATATTAGTGAATAGAAAATCAGTTCTCCTTAAATAAATTTATTTCCACAGTAAATTAACCCATAAGTTTCAATACAAAGTAGCTATTTTACTGTGGAAATATATGTTATTCAACTGTAACAAAAATAAAATGGATCAAGGAGAAATATTGATTTACACACGCCAATATGCGATTTACCTGTCACATGAAACACAAATATATAATCAATTATTGCGACTTGTTTAATTAGTTATTATATGTATACATGGTGGCATATAAGCTACTAATAATGTTCTGTGTGGTAAATCAAGCCAGAAACAATTTTTTTAAATGAATGGATTGAATATTACATTTAATAATATAAAATTTGCAATTATCTTTTTAATCTATCTATATAATAAAAAAGGATGAATATTTGTATGTATGTATGTATTTACGTTGTTCTTTATACAAATTTTATCGCGTGGACAGAATGCAACAAAAATTGGTATACGTATTCTGCTAAAATCGAGAACCGGTACTGTGGGGGTGACAAACCCATAGCATAAAGGTGGAAAGAATTGTAGTTGATTTATTTTTACGAATTTTCCCATAAGAGTTAATGTTATAATTTAGTGTAAAATTAATGCGCGCCAAGAGACCGTGACGTCACATTTATCCGTTGGCGCGTGATACAAACGAGACATTCACGCGCCATAAAAGTATATAGTACTGTGGGTGTGAGAACCGACTAGCATTAAGGTGGAAATAATTATAATTAAAAAATTTGAACATTTTGTGTTAAATTACTACGCGGCAAGATACCGTGACGTCACTGCAAACGCGAGAGAGAGTCGTTTCTACGCGACGGTACTGCACAACAACAAAATACTAGTGAAATGAAGCAGAAATATTTTGATTGAATAAAAAGTATAACTGTATGCGGCAATACTTCATCTAATGATAATAAAGAAACAATTTGAAATACTTTACGATCCTTAAGGAAATGTAAGTTAATTTTCCTGCCATATTAGTGACTCGAACATTTGTTACCATTAGGAATGTAGTTAACAATTTCATAAATTTAATATTTACTAATGTCTGAAGGCTGTGGGACAATTATATTCTGCAATACTCAAATTTTTTGGGGGGGATTGATGCAATAAAATTCAAAGTATTTTATAGCTGTTCAATTAATGCACTGTCGGTCGAAAGAATGTACGGAACTAGGAACAATTAGATTTAGGTTGTCACTTCTTGACTAAAGATTAATTTAATACTTTTCGGGTTTATATAAATAAGTACACGGGCAACGCCGGGCACCCAGCTAGTAAAGTATAAAGTTTCGTCCCTAATTTTTGACACCTCTTCAGGTTTTGTAATTTAGTCCATTTAAGTTATTAAAGTGATATAAGATGACTAGATTAGTTTCATCACACTTTAATACAAAATTTAATTATGAAATTTACAAGGAATTTTGGAATGATCTGATTTAAATATCGTTGCTTTTTTTTAGGGATGAAACGTTGTGAAATTCACTAAAAAGTTCATTGTAAACTTTATATTATTAAATGTAATATTCAACCTTTTCATTTATTAAACTTATTTGTGACTTGACCACATGTACTTAGTATACAGCACTACAGCCCTGAGTGAGCCTTGGCCTCCTTTACAATCAACCTCTGTGCTTCTCTATTCTTAATCCTCTCTCCCCATCCTCTTACCTTCATAATTCTCAAATCCTCCAATACACGGTCCAACCACCTCAACCTTGGTCTTCCTCTTTTCCTCGTCGAGTAGAGTCTTGCTGTGAGCACTTTTTGAGGTATTCTGTCTTCTTGCATTCTTTTTACACAACCTCCGCCATCGCAGCCTTTGGAATCTCACTATATCTTCTCCCCTAATTATTCTATTAATTTCATGATTATTCCTTATATTATACTCCGAGTTCCTTTACAAGTCAATTCTTCTCATTATTTTATGTTCAAATTTTCCTCGTCAATTTTAGTCATTGTCCAGGTTTCTGCACCGTATGTAATGTTTCTTTATATCAATATTTTAGATTTTCTGGTTTAATAGATTTCAGGTTATAAAATATGCTTTATTTCCTGCTTGAATCCTATCCTTTATGGTCATCAGCTATTATGTTTCCCAGGTATCTAAAATTAGATCCATCCTCAGAGGCTTTCTCTCCAATTTCCAAGACCTGCGGCTTTTTTTGTGAGTGTGTGTAGCCTATATAACCATTTTTTACCCTTAGTATTCACTACCAATCCTATTTCTTCCGTCTTTCGTTCTAATTCTTTGTATACTTCTATTATTTTCTTTATAGACCTGGCTACTATGTTCGCCACATATAATCTTATTAATTAATTAGAATGTGAAGTAATAATTAAATTAAAAATCGCAATAATATAATTGAGCCTTAATGAAGAGATTGAAAGAAAAAAACTTTTTAAACTTGTATATTTGTATCCTTACTATGGCACAATTAAATTATTAATTTTTTAGTTGGTAGGATGTAGGTCGTTCATGTGTCCTTACACACCTCAGACTACCCTCACTTTTTATTAGCTTGTCAGGACATTCATATATAAGTATGAAGCGTGAGTAGATCAGTGTTAAATAAAATAAGCCTCCACGTTAGAGAGTCAAATTATGTAGTATTCAAAATTTTAAATGGAAGAAAGATAACATAATTACAATTTCCGTTTACATTGAACTTTGTACATTTGATGTTTTTAACAAATGCCTAAGATTTAATGAGAATCAAAAACTTCAGGGCCGCTTATAGGGTCTCTAATAATAATAATAGTAGTTTGCAATTGCCTCCATAGTTACTAAAGAAAATACAAATTTAATCTACAATAACAAAATTTTATAAAAAAAAATCTAACAAACTATAAAAAACTAGAGAAATCTGACAGTATATTAATTAACAGAAAAGTATACAAAATGACGTTTCTACATACAATTTTTATTCAGAGCTGCTCCGATACCGGTTTGTGCACTTCAAAGTTATTTTAATTTACAAGAAAAATATTTTATTTACAGGCCATAGCACTGATTGCTATATCGTTTCACATCACAAAATTTCCGGCGCCTCTCGACACTTTACGGACTTTAAGTTGTCGTTCTTATATGCCGCCTCAACACTTTACTGATTTCTTTAATACATTCGCTTAATGCGACTTCCACAACAGACTGACGTGACCACTGCGGTCAGGCCCCAAAACATTCGCGCCATGACTGCCATACTGGTCAGGCCCTCCAAACACTTTGCTCACCCTCCCAAAACACACTGACTGTTTTCCACCAATGTTCTGTGCGCGTACGCTTTTCGACAATAATCCGTAGCAACCATTACAGTCTCTGCATTATTTTACCACACTGACTGTTCTTTACAATACTCTGGCCTCAAAGTTACGCCAACAATAATATAAAAGTATTTTTTTAATAAAATTTACATTACAAATTGTTGATCTCTACAATATTATAGATTGTACCATGTCACGTCTTTAACGGTACTGATTTTAGAACCTACATTTGTTATGAGAATTTATATAATTTTAAGAGAAGATTTTTTCACGTCAAACTTCCAATCGCAAAATTATTAATTAAAATTTGTGATAATTACGAACCCAGCTTATCTTGCTGATTCTCAAACCAGTCATGATCCAGTCAATATTCTCTCCACATGGCACAGTGAACGTAGGATGGTTAATCAGGAGGGTTAATCGCGATAGTAGCTCACTATTGATGTGTGAAAGAGAAACGAGCGCCCTGAGGGAAGATGGGCATCGACGAGTACTTTGCTGCCATCATAACATAACTATATATAATTCAATTATGTACACAAATATGTTTTTAAAAATACGTGTAATTCATTAATAAAAATTAATTTTGTTTACCCGGATAAATAGGAGTATGAACTTACATTTCCCGAAGTGGAACACCTTCTTTCGCTCACCTAGCTGGAAATAAAGAGTTATATTTAATTGATTTTTCCTTCAGCCATCACAGGGGGAAATAGAAAATAAGAAAATCATATACGCAATTAGGAAAGTATATAAATAAGAATATAAGCCAATTATTGAGGCCCTAAAGGACTGGTTCATATAATGGACTCAGTATTTTTATTGTATGTTCAAGCTACCTCTGTGCATAGTTCATTAGTCTTCTTTCTTTCATGAAGGAGTCGGTGACAAGAATATTTATATACAATTCCTTGATTGACGCTGCGTAGCAAGTACTAGAATCTCTCCTTCCCTAATTAAGGACCATCTGCTCCCTTATCATTTATTCTTCTTAATTTATTCCCGTCTTTGTCCACTTTATTTTTCTCAATCCTTTTCTAAACGAATGTAATAATTTAATAATTATATACACAACGTTTCATCCCAAATTTGATCCACCTTTTGGGATGTTGCAAAAATAAATATTTAAATGAGATAATTTCCTAAATTCCATCTAAATTTCATATTTATATTTTGGATTGAAGTGTAATGAGAATTATTTAGTCCACCTTCCTAACATCAGTTTAATCTGCTAAAGTGGATTAAATATTCTCATACATCTAAAATCGCAATTCTAATTATGAAATTTAAAAGGATTAGTTAAACGTACAAACAAACAAAAATAAGTGCTACAAAGGTAACAAGGATTGCTAAAATATTGCGTAATATTCATTTCCTACTGATTTTTATCTGTTATTTGGCTATTTACTTATCTAATCTTAATATATTTTATCACTGAGGTTTTATATCGTAATTTCAAATTTAGAAGGAATTTGGTATTATCTCATTTACATGTAATTGACTTTTACATAATCTGAACAGGTCCCACAAAATTAAGGTTGAAACGTTGTGTATTATTTACTGAAAAGTTCATTGTAAATTTAATATTCATTCCATTCATTTAATAAAATTGTTTCTAACTATTGGCCACACATTATTAGTACGTCAGATAACACTAAAATTTAGTTAAACAGATTGGCTTCTGTATAAATAAAATAATCTATTTGAAAATTATGTTTGACTTTAATATGTAACAATGAAACAATATGACATTCACAATCTAATCTAATAAATGAAATAGACAGACAGATGCGTGTATGTTCCGCATACAAATCTACATCCGTGGAGCTTTTGACCAAATTTCGTACACTTGTTTCTTTCGAATTAGGGTGGACGGGAGTGGGAATTTCCAAACATGCTCAAACTGCCGATATTTGCGTTGGATAAATATTTTTCTGTGTCAGTGAGATTGATAGTGTTTCTCCCGATGTTTTTTGTGTATAATATCAACCCATTTCGGCATGGGAGGGGAGCACCCTTAAGGGTTGGGTAGAGGGGCGTTACATAAAAATACGCAATAACAGCCCAGGTTGAATCTACCGAGGTTATGGATGTCGCTGAGATTAATTGTGACAACTCGGGCAACGCCGGGCACCTAGATAGTAATATAAATAAACAAATATACGGCATTATGTCAGAAAGTTATGGTTATTAACCAATCTATCTATCTATATAATAAAAAAGGATGTATATTTGTATGTATGTATGTATGTATTTACGTTGTTCATTATACAAATTTTATCGCGTGGACAGAATACAACAAAAATTGGTAAACATATTCTTCAAAACACGAGAAACGGTACTGTGAGGGTGAGAAACCCCTAGCATATATGTGGAAAGAATTATAATTAAAAACCATTATCGTTAAATGTTAAATTACTGCGCGCCAAGAGACAATGACGTCACGCGAGAGAAAGACGTTACTACGCAACGAACAAAGGAAATTCTCCTTTATCAGGAATGAAATAAAGCAGAAATATTTTCTTTAAATAAAAAATATAATTTTATACAGCAATACTCCATCGATTGATAATAAAGAAGAATACAAATTACTTTACCATCCTTGCGGAAAATGTAAGTTAATTTTCGCGCTGTATTAGTTGTGAGTCTAGCTAACAATTTCATCAATGTAATATTTCGTAATGTATGAAGACTGAGTGACGATTATATCCTGAAATACTCAAGGAAGTATTCAATTAAATACTTTTTCGAGTTTATATAAATAAGTACACGAGCAACCAGCTAGTATTAAATAAACGACGTTTCATTTAAAGGCTTAAATGGTTCTAAAGAACGATTATACGTCGTTTATTTAACACGCGGGAATAAAAATACGTTTCTGGCTTAAGGCCGTTTATTTTTTGATTTAATCTATAACATTAAACTCTGTGATTGTAATGTTTGTTTTTATCCGTTATTTGACGAGCGTTTCTTGTAATGAGGAGAAATTTTTAATTGTATAGGTTTGTAACTGCTATCTTTTTATTACATTCTTTTAAAAGGTAATTACACAAAGTTATCGAAGAAAGCGTATTGTAAACCTAAGCTATAGTTAAGTTAATTAAGGAATATGGATAGAAAAACTGTTAACCGGACCTGAACCTCCGCTTATATTTAATAATTATAAATTGATAATTTTGCGATATATTTTCTTTCATATTTGGGAATTTGATGATTGTGACTCACCGAGTCGAAAGATACTACTTCCAAGAATTTAATTGGAGAACGTAATATCGGTATATCTTCTCCATTTTACTTGAGGAAATTTCAATGCAAGTGTTGGGTTATTTGTGGGTCAACCTTAATTGTGCTTCCTTTTTCTATACTCGCCAGATTTGTCAGAGTCTGTAGGTGATCATTCAGCTGGTCCGTCTCGCCACTGACTTGGACGGTTTATACCATCCAGAGTCAAAGCACCTCGTCACTCGCTGTTTTATTTTCCTGGTGCGTGACTTGTCCAAATTTTGCTGCTCCTCTAGGCGGTAAATTGACTGTTCCTGTGTGCAGGCACAGACGCCGCCTCCCTTTGTCTCTCCGCTTTTGTAGCGATCTTCACACCTCCATTCGTCGATCAAGGTTTCTGTGTTAAAAGACCGTGCTCAACGATGACGCAGACAATTGCAACAACCAGAAACCCGAACGAAACGATTGACTCGCGTTGAGTCCAGCGAACGGTTGAAATGTAATGCGGATAATTGTTTCTGAATCGAACAATTTAACTGGTCGACCAGTGAGACCACCGACTCCGCGTTCTGATGAATCTTCGAGGGCTGGTATTTACAACTTTACCATTAGCGAGTGGAAGTCATTGTCGGGCGAAGCTGACGGGTGACATGCGGTGTTTGCAATTAAACCCTGAGCAGCGGCGAGATAATGAGATACCGACGAGATAAAGACGGCGGCGCTGCTGACTGCGTTCCTGTCGTTCAGTCGAGAGTCTTGACGTGAGCGAAGAATGACGCCGAAACGCGAATGTTGCTGTTGAGGAGAAGATAGTCGCGGGATGCGAAGATGGACCATGTCCTTTGGGAACTACCTCCTTCAATTTGGCAACGTGAACGTTTTCGGCGGTCGACGAGGGCGTAGGAGAACCAATCCGAGGGCGTTTTTCCGTCTGGCCAAGGTTTGTGAGGACAAGTAAGTCACTTCCCATCGATCATCTGAGTTGCTCCATTAACTTGCCGGACTTTTAAAGTGACTTTGCGGCAATTTATGGAATTGAAGTCGGGGGAAACGGAAAACAATTTTTTTCCACAGATGACTCCTAATTTTGAAATAGATCTCGAAAAATTGAACCTAGAAACCAGATTCTATGTTTGGAAATTTCTCTCGTAAAACTCGTACAAATTTTGAAGAATGGATTCGTTTTGTAGTATCTGGATAAATCACGCCAGGGTGGCATGAACATTGTCATATCCAATAAAGATGGTGCGATATATATAGAAAGTGTTCAACGAGAACCTAATGAATGTATAGGGTACGTAAAGAAGATCTGACCCGCAATTCCGAATATATTCAGAAACGTAGGTTTTTCATGGGATGTGGTAACGTTCGATGTTGTGACATCTCTCCTTTAATAGCATAGGAGTGGATATGATTTAAGGGTCCTACCAGACAATTCGCCTAAATGTGACATCACGATGATATGCCTTGAGTAACGTGCAACTGGTACTTGTGCCACGCCCTTCCAATGACTTAATTTAGGGGCCGCAGCATTCCCGTCTCCATGCCTCGACCAGGTTTGAAGGCAGCTGGAGGACATTTTCCAATGTGAACAGGAGACAACTTTTGCTCAAGATCTGCGAACCCTGGGGCATAACCTCTCAAAACTGACCTACATGTCACTCACGGTTTATTGTAATCTTAATTCAAAATCTCTGTTTCGAAGACAAACAGGGAAACCAAAATAAGACGCTTGTGATTTTTTTTATAAAACAAGACTTTGTCGACAATTGTGGATTATTTATAGGAACTTTCTGCTTTCTGGGTGTTTATTATGGTTAATGTTTTTGTGTTCTACTGTACATTGCTCTTCACCTTCCTCCCATTTGGTGTTATTTTGTTAGGTTATAAACAGCAGTCAATATTTTCTTGTCGTCAAATTCTTTTCCGATTCCGGAACATCGACAGACAAATCTTCCCTCCTCCACTTTGATTTTCACGCTTGTTCTTGAGTGGCGTGCAAGTCGTCTCGTAAGCAATGTGAATGATTGGAAGCGTCGTTTCATCTTGTTAAGTAATGGAGGTCATCCGCGCCGAAGGTCTCGCCACAGTTCCTCGATTTGAATTGCTAATTTCTCCCATTTGTCAGGTTGGAAGCTCACGAATTTGCCACCTCCAAGGATACTTATATCCGCAGAATGGAAGTTTCTGGGTCAGAAAACGGTTCAATCGATCGATTCGTTCCGATTTTAGACACCTAAACGCAGTACGGCCAAACAAAAAAGTTTGTCGAGAAAAACAAAATCATTCGACAAAGTCTACAGAAATAAAATTCCATACATTTGCAAGAAAATTCGATTTAAATATATTTATTTAGTAAAGTAATGAGGCAAGTCAAAAAGTAAATCCCGTTTTATTTACATTTTTACCGCAATAATAATACATTGACGCCATTTTTGTCGGCGTGCTTTTGTCCACTAAATTTCTGTTTACGCGGAGAAAGAGAAATTTTCGCTTGAGCTACAACGTTTTTCACACGCGGAATCGTGACTAGTTATTTTGAAGCAGGGCACACGGGATTTCTCCAATGTTGATAGAAGTGGAAGTGGCTGGAAGTCCTGCTCTTCCCTCGTCCTTCACGTTTGTTCGACAGTTCTATTACGCTGAAAATCTATGGATTTCAGCTGCTGTTGCACCTCCAAACCACAGAAAAAAACGGATTATGGAACACGAGTAATTGCTGTAGAGCAAACTAAAGTGACAAGCTAAAATTTTATTTTTTTCAGATCAGAACCTACAAACGAATGAAACAAAAGTTCATTTAATTTTTGATTGGTATTTTTAAGTAACAATGACGTACTTTAACCTCCCGTAATAAAATCGATTTGGTCATTATTCTCTGAGTTCTTTTGACATCGCAATTGGTGGAAGTATTCATTATAGAATGATGGATGTGTAATCAAACGTATTCATACAGACACAGAAATAAATCCAGACTAGAATAAATTTTTGAGCTTCAGTAAAAATAAATACGACCTCAACGTGAAGATAGCAGCACTAGTAAATAAAAGATAGTGAATTTCGTTGTTCATCTGTTGACAGTTACTCACCAAAGTTTCAGCCATTTTGGACGCGCAGTTGTTATGTAACAGTCGTTTGAGTGAGTTGATGTGAGTGTTTTTGTGAAAATGGAGAAAATCGAGTATCGAGCTGTCATTAAATATTTGTTTTTGAAAGGCAATACGCCTACACAAATCAAAGATGAGTTGGATTCTGCGTATGGGGACACTGCACTATTTACGACAATGAAATTTTGGGCAGCTGAATTTAAACGTCGCCGTAAGAGCTTGGGAGACGATGAACGTTGGGGACGTCCAAAAACTGCAACTACCGACGAAAACATCACCAAAGTTCACCACGCTGCCAAATTAAAGTGAGAGAGATAGCAGAGGTCATGAGAACGTTTTTGTCACATATTAAATCAACATTTAGGCATGAGAAAGCTGTCTGCGCGTTGGGTGCCGCGTTTCCTCACGTTAGACCAAAACCGTGTTCGAATGAACATTTCCAACGCTCTGTTGGCGAAGTTAATTACTGTAGATGAAACGTGGATACATCATTATACGTCCGAAACAAAAATACAGTCCAAACAGTGGACTGCAAAGGGGGAACCGGCTCCAAAAAAAGCAAAAACTGTTTTTTTCGGCTGAGAAAGTGATGGTGACTGTTTTTTGGGATAGTCATGGAATTATTTTAATCGATTGTCTTCAAAAAGGAAAAACCATTACAGGAGCATCATTACTTGACAATCTGAAGGCAGAACTTGCGGAAAAACGGCCACATTTGCAGAAAAAGAAAATCCTGCTTCACCAAGACAACGCACCGTCTCACACCTCAACGGTTGCCATGGCGAAAATCCACGAATTACGGTTTGAACTGCTTGACCATCCAGATCTAGCCCCAAGCAACTTCTTCTTGTTCCCTCAACTACAAATTGCGCTAGGAGGACAGAGTTTTTCGTCAAATGAAGAGGCTATCACCTTCGTGAACACTTATTTTGCAGAGGAAAACGCCGAGAACTTTTTGGACGGGTTGCAGAGATGGGAGCATCGCTGGGAGAAGTGTGTAGAGTTACAAGGTTGACTATGTTGAAATATAAAAAAAATAAAAAAAAATAACTTCTATCATTGTTGGGTCGGAAACTTTTCAGACTACCCTCGTATCCGTCGAAACGTCCTATTTTCCAAAGGGTTGCAACTCCAAACTTGTTTATACTACATATTCGCCGGGGGAAAACTCCATTCTCTGCCTCCCCCCCCCCCATTATTTTTCGCCATCTTTAGGAAACATCTGCAGTCAATAGTTGCAGTTCCCTATCTTTCCTTTGCTAAATCGCCGGATATCTCATACTAGATTTTTTTTCTAGGCGGCACCGATGCCTCAACAAGCCCGCGGACGACGGCCCGCTCTTCGGGGCGGAGGAAGACGGAGGCTCCTCGCGCCTGAGCTCGCACTTGCACGCGGACTTCCCCGCCTACTCACCAGAGCAGACGGCCCGCCCGAAGCCCGTGCGTCTGCACTCGCAGCTGGAACTACCCTCTGGACACATCGAGACCGTCTCCGCCTACAAGGCCGACTTCGACGAGAAGCACGCCGAGAGGCAGACCAGGTGCGTGAGAACTCACTATTGTCATTTTAATGATGAATAAATAATCTCCGTGTCGTGGCCAAGAAGAGTTCTTGCTGTGTTGTCATGAAGGGCTCCGTAAGGCGACTCAACTTATTTTATCATCTGTAGTTAAATTTAACAGACTGTAGGAAACGTGGGGCGAGATGACCCGGGTTCGTTGCAACTGCCCCGTATGTGACAACGGGGTGGTGTTTTCTCCAACCTCATTTAGTGGTCATGACTAAATTATCTCAAAGTATAATCCTCGTGTTAAAAAAAGTTAAAGTTGAAGTCAATATTCCTGTTCTCCTTTTATATCCATGATCAAATGAGATGTTCTCGACAAGATTAGCGGATGACATTCCGCCCATTTTTCGTGATTAAGGAACGAATGTTTCATTCAACTAATGAATATATTTGTTACATTCGATACTCAGGTAAACTCGACACATGACGTCATCATGAAACTTACGTCTGACTTCACTCTTATCACGCAGTTTTCTATTTTCAATTATCTTGTTTGTACAAAATTATTACTAACTGAGAACTGAGAACGGAAATATTTGAAAAACATTGACAATATATATATTGCATAAAATAACAAAGTGGGCAATGGTGTAAAACAGGTTAATTCCAAAGATCAGCAGGGCGACGAGCAACAGGGACTGCTACCTCCGCTGACTCAGCAGTCTAGATTAGGTCTCTTTAGAGCAAGAGATTGAGAACGCTGTGACGTTGCGTCGTAATCACCGGAGAGATGAGGGGAAGACTAATGGGAAAATGACGAGCATGATGTCACACTGTCAGTAGGATCGACACATACCTTTTCTGGCTGATCGTTCTCGTCGACATAATGTTTATTCTCAACTTAAATACGCTGAAATGATTGATAGTCAGTAACCGAAGAGACCAAACCAATAAATCTTGAGATGATTAAAAATGTTTAAAATTTTTCACTTACTGATCCTAGTTCACGAAATATTTCGCCTGAAGGCGTTATATATGTTAGTTTTATTTTTGTTTCAGATACAAGTATGAAGACCATTTGCATTTGGAAGGAGAATTCCAAGGATCGCCCCGCTCTAAGGATGATTTCCAGCCAGTGCGTGGTGAAAGAGCGCCAGTCGTAAAACATGAAGACCATCTCCGTCTGGAAGGAAGTTTTGACGGTCAGAGGCGTAACGAATACACAGTGGTGAAAGGCGAGAGATTACCGGTCAGGCGGCCCGAAGACAACCTTAGGCCCGAAGGCGAATTTACTCCACGAAAGAGGGACGATTACACTGGTACCAAAGGAGAAAGGGCGACAGTAAAAAAACCGGAGGACAACTTAAGGCCAGAAGGCGAATTCACAAAACGTGAACCGACAGAGGCTCGACCTGGAGATAGGGCAGGCATAATCAAACATCCTGACAACCTCAAGCTGGAAGGAGACTTCGACAGGCCGGATTCATCAAAGGTCGGACCTGGAGAAAGAGCACCAATGGTCAAACACCCAGACAACTTGAGACTTGAAGGTGATTTCGACAGACCAATATCACGAAAGGTCGGACCTGGAGAAAGGGCCCCAATGGTCAAACACCCAGACAACCTACGACTTGAAGGAGATTTCGACAGACCAGAATCACGAAAGGTCGGAACTGGAGAAAGAGCACCAATGGTCAAACACCCAGACAACCTACGACTTGAAGGCGATTTCGACAGACCAGAATCACGAAAGGTCGGACCTGGAGAAAGGGCGCCGATGGTCAAACATCCTGACAATTTAAGACTAGAAGGTGACTTCGAGAGGCCAGAATCGCGGAAAACCGGACCTGGAGAAAGGGCCCCGATGGTCAAACATCCAGACAACCTCAGGCTCGAAGGCGACTTTGATAGACCAGAAGATAAGTCGTATGGTCCGGGAGAAAGACCGCCCATGATGAAACACCCCGATAACTTGCGCTTAGAAGGCGATTTTGAGAGGCCAACACATTATAAGCCGGGCCCGGGAGAGAGGGCTGAAGTCAAACGACCAAAAGACAATTTAAAACCTGAAGGCGATTTCGAAGGTAGTCCGAGGTCGAGAGACGACTATAAACCAACCAGAGGTGACAGATCAGACGTGAAACGTCCCAAGGACAATTTAAAACCGGAAGGAGAATTTATAGGAAAGAAGAAGGACGAATTTTCACCTACAAAAGGAGAGAGAGCACCGACAAAAAAACCCGAAGACAATTTGAAACCGGAAGGCGATTTCGTGGCCGAGAGACGGAATGAGTACACCGGCGTAAGAGGGGAACGCGTTGAAATTAAACGACATGAAGACCATCTGAAAATGGAAGGAGAGTTCACCGGTAAAAGTAGGTTTCAGGAAGAGTTCACAGTAGTTCGGGGCGAAAGGGCCGAAACGAAACGACACGAAGATCAATTAAAAACGGAAGGGGCTTTCATCGGTAAGTCTGTCAGCGTCGACAGTTCCGTTCACGATCCAATTCAGCATGGTGTTAACGAGTTCTTCGTTTGCAGGCGAAACAACGGCGCAAACTGCGTTCACCGGTGAACGAACCGAGCGACCTCCTCTCATCCGGAGGAACACATGGACCAAATTGGAGGGCGACATGCTGACGGAAACGACAGCACGTAGCGAGTTCCGCGATTACGAGACCGTCGAGAGGACCACCATGGTGCGCCGGCGAGAGGACAACCTCATCGTGGGAGGAGGACACTTTCAGGTACTATCCATCATTCATAAAAACTAACCACTCATGCATTTACTACGGTTTGTTTTAAAACTTTAATTGGTTGAAAATTATCAACCGACAATATCATTTTCATTGTCGGATTAATTCGAACGACAAGCGATTCTGTAGAGAATAAAAATAATCAGCTACCTTTGGACTCATAATATCTTAAAACACATCGATCACCTCAGTAGACTGAACTTAGAGAGCGCAAGGCTTTCGCGCTGTAGTTGCTCTGTAGGGAGTTCTCTGATATAAACACGGATAAAACAAGCATCTGGAAGTTAAGAGATCTGTTTGAAAAGTTGAATGTTGATCACTGTTGTATTCGTGTTGAAACAGAAAACTTTATCTGCACCAACTGAGGGTATTTGCGTCACACCAATTCCATTAATGCAAATTAATTTTCATTTTTCAGGGAACCTCCCGTCATAAAGACGACTACAAACCGGTCACTATGGAGAAGGCAGTCGTTAAAAAGCATCCAGATAATTTGATATTACCCAGCGGAGATTTCGTTGACTCACCCAAGAACAAAGAGGACCACCCAGAACGTTGGGCTGTTCGGCCTGAAAAACCCTATCGATTGCAAGACAATCTCTCCACAAATGAAGGATACTTTGAAACTCTTACCAGCTCTCAAAAGGATTTCAAAGTACATAATACCGTAACCAGATCAGAAATAACAAAGCACGAAAATAATTTAATTACGGAGGGTAAAATGTATTTCCAAACGTCCAATCAACAGGACTATACTGAAAAAGTTGGTAGAAGAGAGAGCCCTACTAGAAGAAGAACTTGGACTAAACAAGACGGAGAACGCTATTTCGAAACTACGAATTCTGCCGAATATAAAACTCACAAAGATACAGATATACGACTACAAAAGACCGTCCACAGAGATAATTTACAAATTGAAGGTACATTTGAAGCTGTAACCAAATCAAGAGAAGATTATAAGCCAGTCAAAGGAGAACGAGCTAAGGTAAAAAAACCAGAAGACAACCTTAGACCGGAAGGAAATTTCGATGGATCACCGAAATCTAAAGAAGATTTCAAACCAACAACAGCAGAAAGACCAGTAGTTAAAAAACCAAAAGACAACTTGAAAACAGAAGGAAAGTTCGATGCAAAACCGCGCTCAAAAGACGATTACAAACCAACAAAGGGAGATAGAGCCGACGTCAAGAAACCCAAAGATAACCTCAGGCCTGAAGGTGACTTCGAACGCCCAGAACCGTCCAGATACGGACCCGGCGAGAGGCCAGAACCCATCAGACATCCCGATAACCTGAAACTAGAGGGCGACTTCGACAGGCCTTTACCGACCAAGGTTGGACCGGGTGAGCGTGCCGACGTGAAGAAACCACGAGACAACCTCAGACCCGAAGGTGACTTCGAGCGCCCCGAACCGTTGAGATACGGACCGGGCGAGAGGACAGAACCCATCAGACATCCCGATAACCTGAAACTAGAGGGTGACTTCGACAGGCCTTTACCGACCAAGGTTGGACCGGGTGAGCGTGCCGACGTGAAGAAACCACGAGACAACCTCAGACCCGAAGGTGACTTCGAGCGCCCCGAACCGTCGAGATACGGACCGGGCGAGAGGCCAGAACCCATCAGACATCCCGATAACCTGAAACTAGAGGGCGACTTCGACAGGCCTTTACCGACCAAGGTTGGGCCGGGTGAGCGTGCCGACGTGAAGAAACCACGAGACAACCTCAGACCCGAAGGTGACTTCGAAGGAACGCCAAGGTCTAGGGATGACTACAGACCCACCAAGGGAGATCGTGCTGATGTTCGAAGGCCAACCGATAACCTTAAACCAGAGGGCGATTTCGAGGGAACTCCTCGGTCCAAGGACGATTTCCGACCGACCAAGGGAGACCGTGCCGACGTAAAGAAGCCCAGAGACAACCTCAGGCCCGAAGGCGATTTCCAAGCGTCTCCTCGATCACACGACGACTACAGGCCTGTAAGAGGCGAGCGTCCTGACATGAGAAAGCCAACTGACAACCTGAAACCCGAAGGCGACTTCCAGGGAACTCCACGAAGCAAAGACGATTTCAGGCCCATGAAAGGAGATAGAGCCGACGTCAAGAAACCACGAGACAACCTCAGACCCGAAGGTGACTTCGAGCGCCCCGAACCGTCGAGGTACGGACCCGGCGAGAGGCCAGCACCCATCAGACATCCCGATAACCTCAAACTAGAGGGTAACTTCGACAGGCCTTTAGCGACCAAGGTTGGACCGGGTGAGCGTGCCGACGTGAAGAAACCACGAGACAACCTCAGACCCGAAGGTGACTTCGAGCGCCCAGAACCGTCGAGGTACGGACCGGGCGAGAGGCCAGAACCCATCAGACATCCCGATAACCTAAAACTAGAGGGCGACTTCGACAGGCCTTTACCGACCAAGGTTGGACCAGGTGAGCGTGCGGACGTGAAAAAACCACGAGACAACCTCAGACCCGAAGGTGACTTCGAAGGAACGCCAAGGTCTAGGGATGACTACAGACCCACCAAGGGAGATCGTGCTGATGTTCGAAGGCCAACCGATAACCTGAAACCAGAGGGCAATTTCGAGGGAACTCCTCGGTCCAAGGACGATTTCCAACCGACCACGGGAGATCGTGCCGACGTAAAGAAGCCCAGAGACAACCTCAGACCCGAAGGCGACTTCCAAGCGTCTCCTCGATCACACGACGACTACAGGCCTGTAAGAGGCGAGCGTCCTGACGTGAGAAAGCCAACTGACAACCTGAAACCCGAAGGCGACTTCCAGGGAACACCACGAAGCAAAGACGATTTCAGGCCCATGAAAGGAGATAGAGCCGACGTCAAGAAACCACGAGACAACCTCAGACCCGAAGGTGACTTCGAGCGCCCAGAACCGTCGAGGTACGGACCAGGGGAGAGGCCAGAACCGATCAGACACCCCGATAACCTGAAACTAGAAGGCGATTTCGACAGGCCTTTACCGACCAAGGTTGGGCCGGGTGAGCGAGCCGACGTGAAGAAACCACGAGATAACCTCAGACCCGAAGGAGATTTCGAAGGAACGCCAAGGTCTAGGGATGACTACAGACCCACCAAGGGAGATCGTGCTGATGTTCGAAGGCCAACCGATAACCTTAAGCCAGAGGGCGATTTCGAGGGAACTCCTCGGTCCAAGGACGATTTCCGACCGACTAGGGGAGATCGTGCCGACGTCAAGAAACCCAAAGACAACCTCATACCCGAAGGTGACTTTGAGCGCCCGGAACCGTCCAGGTACGGACCCGGCGAGAGGCCAGAACCCATTCGACATCCCGATAACCTAAAACTAGAGGGCGACTTCGACAGGCCTTTACCGACTAAAATTGGTCCGGGTGAGCGTGCCGACGTGAAGAAACCACGAGACAACCTCAGACCCGAAGGTGACTTCGAGCGCCCAGAACCGTCGAGGTACGGACCGGGCGAGAGGCCAGAACCCATCAGACATCCCGATAATCTGAAACTAGAAGGCGATTTCGACAGGCCTTTACGAACCAAGGTTGGGCCGGGTGAACGAGCCGACGTGAAGAAACCACGGGACAATCTCCGCCCCGAAGGAGATTTCGAAGGAACGCCAAGGTCTAGGGATGACTACAGACCCACCAAGGGAGATCGTGCTGATGTACGAAGACCTACCGATAACCTTAAACCAGAGGGCGATTTCGAGGGAACTCCTCGGTCCAAAGACGATTTCCGACCGACCAGGGGAGATCGCGCCGACGTAAAGAGGCCCAGAGACAACCTCAGACCCGAAGGCGACTTTCAAGCGTCTCCTCGATCGCACGACGACTACAGGCCTGTAAGAGGCGAGCGTCCTGACGTGAGAAAGCCAACTGACAACCTGAAACCGGAAGGTGACTTCCAGGGAACACCACGAAGCAAAGACGATTTCAGACCCATGAAAGGAGATAGAGCCGACGTCAAAAAACCACGAGACAACCTTAGACCTGAAGGTGATTTCGAGCGCCCTGAACCGTCGAGGTACGGACCGGGCGAGAGGCCAGAACCCATCAGACATCCCGATAACCTGAAACTGGAAGGCGACTTCGACAGGCCTTTACCGACCAAGGTTGGACCGGGTGAGCGTGCCGACGTGAAGAAACCGCGAGACAACCTCCGCCCCGAAGGTGATTTCGAAGGAACGCCAAGATCTAGGGATGACTACAGACCCACCAAGGGAGATCGTGCTGATGTACGAAGACCAACCGATAACCTGAAACCAGAGGGCGATTTCGAGGGAACTCCTCGGTCCAAGGACGATTTCCGACCGACCAGGGGTGACCGCGCCGACGTGAAGAAGCCGAGAGACAACCTCAGGCCCGAAGGCGACTTTCAAGCGTCTCCTCGATCTCACGACGACTACAGACCTGTAAGAGGCGAACGTCCTGACATGAGAAAGCCAACTGACAACCTGAAACCGGAAGGCGACTTCGAGGGAACACCACGAAGCAAAGACGATTTCAGGCCCATGAAAGGAGATAGAGCCGACGTCAAGAAACCCAAAGACAACCTCAGACCCGAAGGTGACTTTGAGCGTCCGGAACCGACCAGGTACGGACCCGGCGAGAGGCCAGAACCCATCAGACATCCCGATAACCTGAAACTAGAGGGCGACTTTGACAGGCCTTTACCGACCAAGGTTGGACCGGGTGAGCGTGCCAACGTGAAGAAACCACGAGACAACCTCAGACCAGAAGGTGACTTCGAGCGTCCAGAACCATCGACGTACGGACCGGGCGAGAGGCCAGAACCCATCAGACATCCCGATAACCTGAAACTGGAAGGCGACTTCGACAGGCCTTTACCGACCAAGGTTGGACCGGGTGAGCGTGCCGACGTGAAGAAACCGCGAGACAACCTCCGCCCCGAAGGTGATTTCGAAGGAACGCCAAGATCTAGGGATGACTACAGACCCACCAAGGGAGATCGTGCTGATGTTCGAAGGCCAACCGATAACCTGAAACCAGAGGGCAATTTCGAGGGAACTCCTCGGTCCAAGGACGATTTCCGACCGACCAGGGGTGACCGCGCCGACGTGAAGAAGCCGAGAGACAACCTCAGGCCCGAAGGCGACTTTCAAGCGTCTCCTCGATCACACGACGACTACAGGCCTGTAAGAGGCGAACGTCCTGACATGAGAAAGCCAACTGACAACCTGAAACCGGAAGGCGACTTTGAGGGAACACCACGAAGCAAAGACGATTTCAGGCCCATGAAAGGAGATAGAGCTGACGTCAAGAAACCCAAAGACAACCTCAGACCCGAAGGTGACTTTGAACGCCCGGAACCGTCCAGGTACGGACCCGGCGAGAGGCCAGAACCCATCAGACATCCCGATAACCTGAAACTAGAGGGCGACTTTGAAAGGCCTTTACCGACCAAGGTTGGACCGGGTGAGCGTGCCAACGTGAAGAAACCACGAGACAACCTCAGACCAGAAGGTGACTTCGAGCGTCCAGAACCATCAAGGTACGGACCGGGCGAGAGGCCAGAACCCATCAGACATCCCGATAACCTGAAACTGGAAGGCGACTTCGACAGGCCTTTACCGACCAAGGTTGGACCGGGTGAGCGTGCCGACGTGAAGAAACCGCGAGACAACCTCCGCCCCGAAGGTGATTTCGAAGGAACGCCTAGATCTAGGGATGACTACAGACCCACCAAGGGAGATCGTGCTGATGTACGACGACCAACCGATAACCTGAAACCAGAGGGCGATTTCGAGGGAACTCCTCGGTCCAAGGACGATTTCCGACCGACCAGGGGAGACCGCGCCGACGTGAAGAAGCCGAGAGACAACCTCAGGCCCGAAGGCGACTTTCAAGCGTCTCCTAGATCACACGACGACTACAGGCCTGTAAGAGGCGAACGTCCTGACATGAGAAAGCCAACTGACAACCTGAAACCGGAAGGCGACTTCGAGGGAACACCACGAAGCAAAGACGATTTCAGGCCCATGAAAGGAGATAGAGCCGACGTCAAGAAACCCAAAGACAACCTCAGACCCGAAGGTGACTTTGAGCGCCCGGAACCGTCCAGGTACGGACCCGGCGAGAGGCCGGAACCCATCAGACATCCCGATAACCTGAAACTAGAGGGCGACTTTGACAGGCCTTTACCGACCAAGGTTGGACCGGGTGAGCGTGCCAACGTGAAGAAACCACGAGACAACCTCAGACCTGAAGGTGATTTCGAGCGTCCAGAACCATCGACGTACGGACCGGGCGAGAGGCCAGAACCCATCCGACATCCCGATAACCTAAAACTAGAGGGCGACTTCGACAGGCCTTTACCGACCAAGGTTGGACCAGGTGAGCGTGCCGACGTGAAGAAACCACGAGACAATCTGCGACCTGAAGGTGATTTCGAAGGAACGCCAAGATCTAGAGATGACTATAGACCTACCAAGGGAGATCGTGCTGATGTACGAAGGCCAACCGATAACCTGAAACCAGAGGGCGATTTCGAGGGAAAACCTCGGTCCAAGGACGATTTTCGACCGACCAGGGGCGACCGCGCCGACGTGAAGAAGCCCAGAGACAACCTCAGGCCTGAAGGGAACTTTGATCGACCTGAGCCATGTATATATGGACCAGGTGAGCGGGTTGAACCCATCAAACAACTAGATAATTTGAAATTAGAAGGAGACTTTGTGAGACCTGTTAAGGATAAACATATGTTTGTGGAAAGAAGTCCTATTATAAAGCACACTGATAATCTAAAGACTGAAGGAGAGCTGTATACCTCACGTAGTCGTGATGATTTTGTAGCAGTGCGTGGTGAGCGTGTAAGTATTAAGAAAGTCGAGGACAATTTGAAGATTGAGGGTGATTTTGTTGATTCTAGATCGCGGGATGATTACCATTATACGACCGGTGAGAGATACACCATTGTAAAGCGTGATGATAATTTAAAACTAGAAGGTAATATTGAAACAAAACGTTCAAGAGATGATTATGTTGCAATTCATGGAGAACGTTCAGAGATCAGAAGATATGAAGATAATTTAAGAATGGAAGGAGACTTTTTTGATGAACGTAGAAATGATTATGTGGTGACAAGTTTCGAAAGAGCAGAAATTATTAAACATCAAGATAATTTGAAACTTGAAGGTGATTTTGATCGGCCAGCAGTTAAAGAAATAGGTCCTGGAGAAAGGGCTGATATTAAGAAGCCTATAGATAATCTAAAGCCAGAAGGACAGTTTATTGGATCTCCTCATTCAAAGGATGATTTTAAACCCAAACGAGGAGAACGTGTCGATGTTAAGAAACCTAAGGATAACTTGAAACCAGAAGGAGAATTTGAAAGGCCAGTGGCTCTCCGTTATGGTCCTGGAGAGAAACCAGAGATGATCAAACATCCCGACAACCTAAAGCTAGAAGGTGATTTTGATAGACCAATTCCTACTAAAGTAGGACCCGGTGAAAGGGCAGATATCAAGAAACCTCATGATAATTTAAGACCAGAGGGAGAGTTCATTGGATCCCCTCGTTCAAAGGACGATTTTAAACCGCAACGAGGAGAACGTGCCGATGTCAAGAAACCAAAGGATAACTTGAAACCAGAAGGAGAATTCGAAAGACCAGTGGCTCTCAGTTATGGTCCTGGAGAGAGACCAGATATGATCAAACACCCTGACAACCTAAAGCTAGAAGGTGACTTTGATCGACCCATTCCTACTAAAGTGGGACCTGGTGAAAGGGCAGATATCAAGAAACCCCATGATAATCTAAGACCAGAGGGAGAATTTATTGGATCGCCTCGTTCACAAGATGAGTTTAAACCTACAAGGGGTGAGCGAGCTGAAGTGAAGAAACCCAAAGATAATTTGAAACCTGAGGGTGAATTTGAAGGAAGTCCAAGATCAAAGGATGACTTTAAACCAGGACAAGGGGACAGAGCTGAAATAAAGAAACCAAAGGATAACTTGAAACCAGAAGGTGATTTTGAAAGACCAGTGGCTCTCAGTTATGGTCCTGGAGAAAGACCAGATATGATCAAACATCCCGACAACCTAAAGCTAGAAGGTGATTTTGATAGACCAATTCCTACTAAAGTAGGACCCGGTGAAAGGGCAGATATCAAGAAACCTCATGATAATTTAAGACCAGAGGGAGAGTTCATTGGATCCCCTCGTTCAAAGGACGATTTTAAACCGAAACGAGGAGAACGTGCCGATGTCAAGAAACCAAAGGATAACTTGAAACCAGAAGGAGAATTTGAAAGACCAGCTGCTCTCAGTTATGGTCCTGGAGAGAGACCAGGTATGATCAAACACCCTGACAATCTAAAGCTAGAAGGTGATTTTGATCGACCCATGCTTACTAAAGTTGGACCTGGTGAAAGGGCAGATATCAAAAAACCCCATGATAATCTAAGACCAGAGGGAGAATTTATTGGATCGCCTCGTTCACAAGATGACTTTAAACCTACAAGGGGTGAGCGTGCTGAAGTGAAGAAACCCAAAGATAATTTGAAACCTGAAGGTGAATTTGAAGGAAGTCCAAGATCAAAAGATGACTTTAAACCAGGACGAGGGGACAGAGCAGAAGTAAAGAAACCAAAGGATAACTTGAAACCAGAAGGTGATTTTGAAAGACCAGTGGCTCTCAGTTATGGTCCTGGAGAGAGACCAGGTATGATCAAACACCCTGACAATCTAAAGCTAGAAGGTGATTTTGATCGACCCATGCTTACTAAAGTTGGACCTGGTGAAAGGGCAGATATCAAAAAACCCCATGATAATCTAAGACCAGAGGGAGAATTTATTGGATCGCCTCGTTCACAAGATGACTTTAAACCTACAAGGGGTGAGCGTGCTGAAGTGAAGAAACCCAAAGATAATTTGAAACCTGAAGGTGAATTTGAAGGAAGTCCAAGATCAAAAGATGACTTTAAACCAGGACGAGGGGACAGAGCAGAAGTAAAGAAACCAAAGGATAACTTGAAACCAGAAGGTGATTTTGAAAGACCTGTGGCTCTCAGTTATGGTCCTGGAGAGAGACCAGGTATGATCAAACATCCTGACAATCTAAAGCTAGAAGGTGACTTTGATCGACCCATGCTTACTAAAGTTGGACCTGGTGAAAGGGCAGATATCAAGAAACCCCACGATAATCTAAGACCAGAGGGAGAATTTATTGGATCGCCTCGTTCACAAGATGACTTTAAACCTACAAGGGGTGAGCGTGCTGAAGTGAAGAAACCCAAAGATAATTTGAAACCTGAAGGTGAATTTGAAGGAAGTCCAAGATCAAAAGATGACTTTAAACCAGGACGAGGGGACAGAGCAGAAGTAAAGAAACCAAAGGATAACTTGAAACCAGAAGGTGATTTTGAAAGACCAGTGGCTCTCAGTTATGGTCCTGGAGAAAGACCAGATATGATCAAACATCCCGACAATCTAAAGCTAGAAGGTGATTTTGATAGACCCACGCCTACTAAAGTGGGGCCTGGTGAAAGGGCAGATATCAGGAAACCCCATGATAATCTAAGACCAGAGGGAGAATTTATTGGATCCCCTCGTTCAAAGGACGATTTTAAACCGAAAAGAGGAGAACGTGCCGATGTCAAGAAACCTAGAGATAATTTGAAACCTGAGGGTGAATTTGAAGGAAGTCCTAGATCAAAAGATGACTTTAAACCAGGACAAGGGGACAGAGCTGAAGTAAAGAAACCAAAGGATAACTTGAAACCTGAAGGAGATTTTGAAAGACCAGTGACTCTCAGTTATGGACCTGGAAAGAGGCCAGAGATGATCAAACATCCTGACAACCTAAAGCTAGAAGGTGATTTTGATAGACCAACACAATATAAAGTAAGACCAGGTGAAAGAGCAGATGTGAAAAAACCACAAGATAATTTGAAACCAGAAGGAAATTTTGAGGGTATTCCTCAGTCCAGAAATGATTTTAAACCCGTAAAAGGAGACAGGGCAGATGTTAGAAAGCCTCAGGACAATTTGAAACAAGAAGGTGAATTGACAATTAATAGGAAAAATGATGAGTATGCTGTAACCACTTTGGAGCGTATAAATATAAAGAAATATGAAGATAATCTCAGAACAGAAGGTGACTTCATTGACTCTCGTAGTAGAGATGATTACAAGTTTACTGTTGGTGAAAGATTTGATGTAAAAAAGAGAACTGATAATTTGAGAATGGAAGGAAATATTGAAATATCCCGTGCTAGAGATGATTATAACTCTCATGTTTTTGAAAGAGTGGATATAATTCGTCATAAAGATAACCTTAAATTAGAAGGAGAATTTATGGACATGAGGAGAAATGACTTGACTGTAGTCAAAGGTGAACGAGTCACAATACAAAAACATCCAGATAATCTGAAATCAGAGGGAGAGTTGGAAATTAGTCCAAGATACAAAGAAGAATATAAACCTGTAAAAGGTGATAGAGTGCCAGTAAGGAAGCCAACAGATAATCTGTTCCCTGAAGGAGAATTTGTAAGGCCAGAACCAATTCGGTATGGACCTGGAGAACGATATGAACCTGTTAAGCACCCTGACAACCTGAAATTAGAAGGTGATTTCGATAGACCATTGCATTCCAAAGTAGGACCCGGTGAAAGAGCAGATATAAGAAAACCTAAGGATAATTTAAAACCTGAAGGTCAGTTTGATGGAACCCCTCGATCAAAGGATGATTTTGTTCCCAAAAGAGGAGAGAGGGCAGATATTAAAAAGCCTGTAGATAATTTGAAATCTGAAGGTCCTTTTGAAGGTTCTCCTCGATCTAAAGATGACTTCAAACCCACAATTGGTGACAGAGCAGATGTCATGAGACCAAAGGATAACCTACATCCAGATGGTGAATTTGAAAGGCCTCAATCATTGTCATATGGTCCTGGTGAGAGGCCAAGTCCAATTAAGCATCCAGATAATCTGAAATTAGAAGGTGAATTTGAACGACCTATACCTTCAAAAGTACGCCCTGGAGAAAGAGCTGATGTTAAACGACCAAAAGATAACTTAAGAACAGAAGGCAACTTTGAAGGGTCTTCACATTCCAGAGATGACTTTAAACCAGCTAAAGGGGAACGAGCTAATGTTAGAAAGCCATCTGATAATCTAAAACCAGAAGGTGACTTTATTGGAAACCCAAGTTTTAAGGAAGATTTTAAGCCAGTCAAAGGAGAACGTGCTGAAGTTAAAAGGTACACTGATAACCTAAAGTTAGAAGGAAAGTTTACTGACAACAGGTCAAGAGATGATTATGTTATTGTAAAGGGAGAAAGAGTTTCTATTAAGAAGCATGAGGATAATCTTAAAGTGGAAGGGGAATTTGAAAGCAGAAGAAAGTTGAATGAAGATTTCAGGCAAATTAAAGGTGAAAGGGCTAATATAATAAAGTATGAAGATAACTTAAAACTGGAAGGAGAGTTTATAGATAAAAGAAGTCGAGATGATTTTACTATAGTAAAAGGAGAGCGTGCAGAAATAACCAAGCACATGGACAACTTAGAAATTGGTGGTAAATTTGAAAATAAAAGATCTAGGGATGATTATCAAGTCACAAAAGGTGAACGAGCTTCTATCACAGTTTGCAAAGACAATCTTAAAGTTGAAGGTAACTTTGAGGGTCAGTCTCGATCTCATGAAGATTTTAAAAACACACGCACTGAAAGAGTGGAAATAAAGAAACATACTGATAATCTGAAAGTCGAAGGTGAATTCCAAGGTAATTCTCGATCAAAAGATGATTTCAGACCAGGAAAAGGTGATCGTGCACAAGTGAAACGCCCCAATGATAATCTTAAAGTTGGTGGAGACTTTTATGGTAAATCCTCACAGAGATCACAGTTTACTGTTGTAAAAGGAGACAGAGCAGAAGTTGTTAAACATGAAAGTTCTTTAAAACTGGGAGAAGGATCCATGGAACTTAAGACCACTAACAGAGATACATTCCAGGCATCAAGAAAGGATTCTGCTGCATCTGTAAAAACACAAATTAACAAAAGAAGGCACATGGACTCTCAAATATCATTAGGTGATGACAGAGTAAGTGTTACAACTACAAACAGGTCAAACTACAATTCACAAAGAAATCTTACTAATAAAATGGACTCCAATACTCGGGATATTAGAAAGTCGTCTAACACTAGCACAGAAAGAAAGGTTTTAGCTGATGGTTCTGTTGTGACAATAACCAAAGAAGTTACAGAAACCATACGGGGGCAAGAATCAAAACGATCAGACATAAATAGAGCAAATGAAACTGTACACCAAAATCAAACCACTCATATTGTAGATTCAGGAAGAGTGATAAAATCAAGCTCCAGCAGCAATATTTCTGCACAAAAAACTGATTTCTCACATGCATCAAATCAATCTGCAATAGATCACAGTTCAGAGTCCAGGAATAATATTGTGAATATTGATTCTCGAACAATCACAAAATCTTCAGGAAGTATGCAATCTAAAACACATGCAAGTAGCAATGAGTTCAAACAAGCAATCAGTGGAATCAATGAAAGTAGTAATGTTGAGATTTCTGCAGCAAATACTTCTAAGATTGGACATCATAGAAAGAGTGTAATAAGTTCCACGTCTGCAGATGTTAGCAATGCAGTTCTCCACAGGAAGAGCATGACAACATCAACAGAAGCTCTTCACACTATATCATCTGCTGCTTCTGTACAAAGGAAGAGTATTTCCAATTTGAATGAATCTGGACAATTTATAAGCAATTCATCACAGAGTCACGATCGCAGAAGTCTCACTGCACTCCATAGACAAGGAGTTTCTCCTAGTGAAGTAAGTTTCCATCAACAGAAAGGGTCAATGTCAACAATATTCAGTTCTAATGACCAACAACAAGGAGCCGTTAGGCGAAGCTCTGCCTGGTCTTCTTCCCAACAACAAACCAGGCCAGAAAAAATTGTTAGGCAGGACAATCTTTCAGTTGGTGGAAGCAGTTTTCAAGGACAGAGTGAAGCGAGGGCTTATGGCAACTTCCACACTGGATCAAACGTTATTAAAACTGAACGAGTTGTTCGAAGATCTAATATGTCACATATTACTTTAGGAGACTCATCATCCACACAAGTTGCTTCATCATATAAAAATGAGTTTGTCCCTCGTCATACAGGCCCATGTCCGGCATCGCTGCTTGAAACTAAAGACTCATCGTTCAAACATAAACGTGATACACAAAAACACAGATTTTATATGCCAGTTGTTCAAAACTGAAATAAAGCTACAAATATTTGTGAAATATTTCTGGCTCTGTATTTCAAATGGTAATATACAATATTATTATGTGCATACATGCATGCATATAATAAGAAAAGTAAAAGTTAATAAAGGCTCCAAAATCCAAATGAGACTGGCTCAACTCCATTGAAAGGGTTATTTGAATAATACAATGCTTCTAGAAAATGAAAAGGGGGTGAAAAGGTTCCTTATTCTTCCAAAATGATAATCATTGCTTAAAAAATGATAGCCTCTTTACTGCTAATCTGTGATAGTAATATACCGTCCTTTTAACATTTTCTTATGATTAACAGTGGTGCATTATAGCTAATAGAAAGATATTTCCATGAAATCTTATATTTTAATAGTAAAATATGACAGAAGTAACTTAATGATTTTTTAAGAATATTTACTGAGGGAAACTAAAAATAAATACATTTCTGAATTTTATAAAGACAAATAACATTGACTTGTTTCCATTACATTTTTTATACACAAGACTGGCAAAAAATAACTTAAGTTAAATGTTTCTTTTGTTATCTGGAATCCTTAAAAATATTTTATAATTATTTAAATTTTTTGTATGATTGTTCAGTGCAAAAGAGTCTAAATAAAAACCATTATACTGTTTACATGCATTATTCAATCACCCACTATTTATTTAAATATCAACTGCTTTTTCTGTGGTTGTACAATTACTGTAAGTTTGAAAATTTTGTTTTCAACAGTAATTGATAAAGAAATATTTATTAGTACATAGAAATACATTGTGTAATAAGTGCATTTTTTCAAACAGTGTAAAGTTTTATTATGGCAAATTAATAGAGAGGATACACATATTCTCCTCATGTGAAGCATTCAGGTAGCAATTGTACTGGGAAAATATTAATCAAAGTGTCAAAGATGAAGCAGTCCCCTGTAAGTATCAACTTACATGGTGACTGTTCATATATGGATATTAAAAGGCAATCCACACTGAGAATATATCAGTTGTTGAAGGGATTTGCTGAAAAATTTGTTATAAGAAAGTTACTATAAAATTCTGTTATAAATTTGTTAATTTTATAAATATTTGTAATAAATTCTTAATTTTTTACAATAAACTGTCTATGCAGCATAACCAGTAGTACAAATAATCCTTGTGTTTGTTGTCAAATACATGTTAATTTAATTACAAATTGAATCCATAAAATAATAGCTTTCTTTTCACGAAAAAAAAAATTTTTTTTAATTATTCTATTGCAACAAGTATTTAAAGCCCAAATACTGATATTATATAAGGACTTTAATATAGTTATTTTGGAAACAACTTAAAAAACATGAACAATAATGCTTCAAGTCCTTGTTGTTGAAGAATAGTCAGTGAAAACACATCTCTATCAGCTTCTACGTATTTTAAGAAGCAAAAATAGCCAACTACAAATTTTTTGTCTGGCCATTTTTACTTGTTAAAAGACATAGAAGCTGATAGATATGTTTTTTCATTTGACTATTTGGTAAATGAGAAATTGCAAGCTTCTTCTGAGAAAGAAACCAACATTTCAAATAGTAAAAAAACTATGATTATCTTCAAGTACAAAGTTACAAATTTGGCACACATCTCTTTTTGTCTATAAGTAAAGCTAAAGATATTTTCCAGTTTGAAATGTTTGAATCCTATTCTCTTTTTAAAAGATCTAAAGGTTTGATGGAAACTAACCAAAAATTATCTGCTAATTCTGAAGCAAGTGACCTCTCATAAAATAAGTTGGACATTAATGATAATAATTCAAAAGAAGGTTAAAGGACTGGAATTAGATAAATTCCAAATAAGTAATTTTGGTGTTTAATTATAATAACTGTTTAAAATAAATCAGGGCATACTTGTATCATTTGAGGGCAAAGAAAATCAATTTTGGTAGTTTTTATAATATAATTTAAGATATTATGTGTGATCACACATGCACTAACTGGTTAATTCACTCTGGTGCAAACCAGTGACAAATTACACAACTACAATCGGAAGAATCCCAAAATCTGGTGTATATATATTGTAGTGAATAACTTCTGACTGTTGGAAGCAGCATGTAGCCACCCTTTGTCCGCAGGCCTCAAGAGGGTCTTGGAACAAATTGAAAGATCTATGGGCCGACTGAAAGGGCATTTGCTGACTATTTGTGCTCATACACCAGAACTGCCCTAAGATGCCAAGGGTACCCTTCCTTTTTTTGCATCGTGTGGGGGGAGGGGGGAGTAGAGTTATAGACTCCGCACCAGAGAGACATTGGACAGACTTTAAATTAGGAAAGGATAGAGAAAGACTGAGGAATTGGCAGCCCTGTGAACCAACACAAGGAATTGTGAAAGTGCTTAGCCAAGGTTTAAGACTGGTCATCCACTGCAGGACAGCCGTTTCATAACAAAGTAATGATCACTAAATTTTTATTTGTAAAGTGCTTTCGTTCCTAAACATAACATTTTACACAGACAACAGAAAGCTCTGTTTTTGAAAAAATACTGAAGCCGCCCACTTTACCCTTGTTAAATTTTATGCTGGAGCAATTTTATGTGAAATATTTGCAGACTATATCTGCTGGCGCCCAAACCATTCTTGTATTTTTTATTTATAGTAATAATTTTTTTTGTGTGTGTAGTATAAGTCAAATCATTACAATATATTAGTTTAATTTGTAGATATACTATAGTTGATATATATATATATATATATATATATATATATATATATATATTATTTAAGACAATGTGTTGCCGGCAATATTTCGGCCAAAGTGTAGCCCGCGTACACGTACAATAATAATGACCGAAAATGTAGTGCTTGTCAGCGCAAAAAACCTGGATTCGAGCTTATTTAAACAAACGAGAAACACTTCACTATGTAAGCAAATAATTAATACTTGACAATTACTTATTTAAAAACTTAACCAGAATGTCGAAGGGCAACTTTTAATATTTGATTTAAAAAATTGGCCCATGATTGAGAAAAGGGACACGGTGATACTGAAAGCAATCGCTTCAAGATTTGAAATCATCCTTCGATTCCTAAAAATCTTTGATGTATTTATTCAGAGTATCCAATTGTTCAATTTCGCATATCGTTCGAGAAGTTTGCGAAGGTTTAATGGAAAGATTAAATGAATTTAAGTATGTACAGTCTAGGCCTCTTTATTTATTAAATATTAATTTCAAAAATTAGAAATTAACATTTCTTCCTATTTTTTTTTTTTTTTGTGTGTACGTCATAACTGATGCCAAATTTGTTGGCTATTGCTTGCCAACCATCTCTCTTCACTTAACGATCTCCATACTGAATAATTTTACACAGAGAACAAAGTTTAATATGAAAGGATACAAATATTTTTAATTTTAACGAAAGTTACAATGGCATATTGTTGTATTATATTGTAAACGTTACCTTTAGTGCCACGACTTGAGACCAAATGCCTTAGTAATTCCAAACCTTCCACACGTTGACTGGACATAATATTCCGTCATATCTACCATATTTCGTAATCATTTTAGGTTTTTAAAAAAACACGGAACATTATCGCGTTTACAAACACAACATATTTCAAAATCGCGCGGTATTGAAATGAACAAAACACTAATAAAACGTGTCTGCGCAAAGAATAGAAAATAAAAACTGCAGATCAAACTATGTATGGAAATATGTGGAAGATAATGAAACTTTGTTTCAAATTTGGATGTAATTCAGAATTATACTAGATGAGTATGTGGCGTTTCCCCGTGATTTACTTATACAAGCCCAGAAAAATAATTTCGAGTCTTAGTATACCAATGACATCCGACATCGTAAGCGTCATCGTTTATCTCAAAGGCACCCATAAATGCGGATTCGTCACGAATATGAAACATTTCTCTTTTCACCAATCCCATACACACCCGATCTATGTTGATGGAGGGGAGGTTTACTTCAACTTAACCCAATTTAATTATTAAATGTCTACCCACCATTTGCTAAAAGAGACTTAACTCGGTTAAAATGTGTATGTCAATATTAAAATCAGCGAGTTACAAAACAGTGAAATCTCTGTCGACTTCGCATTATTTTTTTGTTACCCGAATCCACATTCTCCCCTACAGTTTAAACCAGAATGGAGACAGTCAGTATTCAACTCTGCAACTATCACAACTCTTCCAGTCTCTGTTGATTTCACTTTTGTCACCCTGACCCCTGGGGCCGTCTTTCTTGCAGCTACTGTTTGTTTGCAGATATAAGTAATGTGTAGAATATTCATCTTTAGCAATTTATTGCATGGTAAACGGTGGTATAATTCAATTGTTAGAAAGATTAATCAATTAAATTCCTTTGCATCTGGAGAATATAATGCCAAGTGTTTTACTGTGCCACATTAATCAGAGAATCTACAGGATGAGCGCCTGAATAAAGTTAACATGTAATCTTTGTCATACATCTTGGAATGGGAACCAACAATATGGACATTCAAGTTTTCATGAATTTCATATCAGCATGAAAGTGTTTCTGTGTTTGTATATGTTGTGTACTTCATGGCTAGAATGATTATTGCTTAATCAGTGTTGACATTTTAAAAATCAAGAGTAACTTCCAGTCAATCAGAGCAGACATGGCAATGATAGAGAACCGTGTTCCTGAAAAATTGTCTTGGGCTAATCCACAATCTCTTTCCAATTCATTTCAACTTACTATGCAATGTGTGCAGTGGATGATGGTTTGATTTATGATTTCAAATGTTGTCACTATAAATGAGAAAATGAGGACAAAATAAATAGGCATAATAAAGACCATTTGCAAATTTAATGAATATGTTTTTGTTCGACTTGTTTTTGAAGATGTCACAGAAATCTGTTGCTTTCATTCAATCACACTGCTGTAATTGAGCTGGATAACAATATATTTTTAAAATATAATTTTTTTTTAAAAAAAACATGTTTAAATAAATAAGAATACTTCTTCTATGTAAACTCTTTTCTGGGAAGGATGAAATTAATTACAACTGAACAGCTGTAACCAATAATCGAACATCCTTACTGTCTGGATCTTTTATTTGCCAGCTGAGGCCAGCCATATGTTTATAAAACTCTTCTTTTTCTACTTGTACACAAAATTGGTGAATGCCAGCTTGTTTAAGAACAGAGCCAATCTGCAATTAAAATAAAAATTAATACTGAAATATGTTCATTGAAACATTATAACATAAAACAATCTATCAAAGTATGAGGCATGTACCTGCTGAATAATACTTTGCTCACTTGCATCTGCGTCAACTTCGACATGAACATTGCCAATGTTGACTGAAGACGAATGCTGCCACATAATGCATTTTTTTAGGCTCTTCACTCCTTCAAGGTCCACTATCTAGAAAAAGAAACCAGAATTAGAAAAATTAATTTCAAAGTAAATATTGGGTCCACATAAAATATTATCATAATAATCCACACAAATTATGTTACTACGAAATGTTTCTGTTTAATTTGCTGTGATTAATACAGTATCAGATTGAAAATATTGTAACATGAATTTGCCTACAGATCAGTAGCTGATAGAGAGAAAAATCTGAGTTTCTTTTGATTTTAGCAAAATAAAAAGTTAATGATTAAAAATGAAACCAGATATTCAGTTTCCTAACATTTTAAATATTTGTAATCAAATAATCTCAAGTCTTACCACCAAAAACTTAAAAATTGATTTTAGATTAAAAGTAAATCTATTTAAATGGTTGTAGAGAAACATTGGACATTATAAAAACTATATTTAGGAGTCATGAGTTAACCATAAATATCCAAAGATAATGTACCTGAGTTAATGCTGTTGAAATTTTACTTTCACTTGTGTATGGCATGCTGAGTAGCAACACCATAGCAGATTGCTTCAACAGTGGAAGAACACTTACAAAAATAAGGATCGCAATGAAAATGGAACATATTGGATCTGCCACAAACCAGTTAAACTGCTGTATCAAAACAGAAGAAACAATCACTCCTACACTTCCCAATGTATCAGCCATTATATGAAGAAACACACCTGAAATGTAAAGAACAAAAATTACATACATGACATGGTATATTAAATCAAGAAGAAATATGTAAACTGCCACAAATTATATCAATCTTTGCTACATTTTAATTATTTACGAATAATTCGAAACTTTTTGCATATTTTACTGAGTGGTGACTGTAACTTCTGTGAAATGAGCTACAGTTATCAATACAGATAAACTAACTATTTTCTGTGTGGTTGGAAAAAGCCTAATTCAATACCTGAAGCCTATTTACAGTAACACTTAAAAATGTTTGAGCAAACATCTTACCTTCCATATTAGCATTGTGTGAATGTGAATGAAAGCCTTCGCCGCCATGACTATGACCAGGTTGTTTGTGTGAATGTGAAGAACCGTGTCTGGAATAAGTATTAATAAATCATAATATGTGGGTAAATATTATATTTCTAACATACTTCTGATACAAAACCTCAATAAGGTTAACTAACAATAAAAAGATACAAGACAATAGATCTATATTGAAATTCTTTTACTAATATTTTGAAATAAATATAATAAAATTTAATGGTAACCTCACCTGAAAGCAAAGATACCAATGAGGTTGACAATAAGACCAATAACTGACACAAATAAAAGTCTCTGCGTGTTTATCATTGGAGGCTCCAACAGTCTTCCAATAGCTTTGGAGAACACAAAAAGTGATATAACCAAAAGGAAAAGACCATTTATAAAACCAGATAAATCTTCGACACGGCCATACCTGGAAACAATTTATTTTTTTTAAAAAAAAGGCATCATAAAGAATGGCAGGACTTCATTATTTACAAAAAATATTTTTAGTACACAAAATTTCTGTCAATTGTTCAGTCCAGCCTTTCATAGACAAACATATGTATTCCTGTAATCTACTGAATTTCACAGACTGTGACCTGACGGGCCTGGCCTGACACAACATAGAAATTTTCGAGGATGTGATCTCTTTCCTTCAACCAATTTGACTATTGAACTATTAAACTTGCTTAGTAAATATTGCCTGTATCTATCTAGATTTGGTCTTAAATAAAAGCTCCTATAACTTTCCTGGAACCAGTCCACAACAAATATTGCTTGTTGCAATTATTTTAAAAGTTTGACCTTACTTCAAATTAAACGTCATAAAACTAATAACTTTTTTAAAATCCACAACACTCTCATATATATATATATATATATATAAATGAATGTCTGTCTGTCCCCTATGCACTCCTAAACCATTCATCTAATTGCTATGAAACTGGTGATTAGTTGTGTGCACCCCAGCAAAGGTTTCTGTTGGGTTTTCGAAGCATTAGGAAACTCCCAAGGGGTGAACGAGAATGAAATTGAAATAAAGCTAAACTGGCCGATATTAGCATTGATTAATTACTTTTTTGGTACATGTGATTAATACTTTCTATCCAGATGTTTTTTAGTGCATATTTTCAACCCCTTAAAGCACTAATGAGGATGGGGTGGGGGAGTGTTACATAAAAATTACATGAAACAACTGAGATTGATGTCAAATCCAGGGTTATAGAAGTCAATGAGTTTATTCATTATGTCAGTTAAGTTGTAGTTCACCACTATGTATTAGGGTGGGTGAGGAATTTTAAAACGTGCTAAAACGGCCATTTTTACCGTTGAATATTTAGTTTTTTCTTCAGACGGTTAACTGTATAATTTCAACCCCCTATAGTATGGGATGTCAGAAGCACTAAGGTGGAGGGTCGTTACATAAAATAAATGTGAAACAACTGAGATGGACGTCAAAATCCAGGGTTATAAATTTCAATACATTTAATTCTGACATTCACTATTTCACATCAGCCACTAAATGTGAGGGTGGAGGAGGATGTGGGTGAAACACCATTACATAAAGTAATGAGTAAACAGCGGAGACTGGTATTGAACCTGTGGTTTATGGTAGTTTAATTCGGAGATTTATCATACTGGTTAAGATGTAATTAAGCCCCTAGGAGTGGGGGTGAAACAAATTTCTGTTTACAATCTTAATTTCTGTCAAACTTATACACGTTACTTACGATCCAGGAAAACCACTTAGGGGTAAGACTCATCTACTACCTCTAGGGTTAGGGGTGGAATTTAATATCAATCCTAAACAGCCATTATTAGCATAGGATAAAATGTTTCTGGGGTTGCTTAATTTGATAGTGTCATTAAAGAATTTTTGTGTGTCTAATTTCAACTCCAAAAGACAAGAGAGGGAAGCACCTTACCATATGGGTAGTGGTGGAAGGGAGTTTACATAAAAAATAATGCAAAAAAGACTGATATTATTGTAAATTTTGGGGTTATAGGAGTCACTGAGTTTAATTATCACATTAATCATGGTAGTTGATGAAATTTTATGTTCCTCCACATGGAGGTGGACATAGTTGAGAAAAGGTTACCTGGAGTAGTTTTGACCCTCTTAAGGTACAGGCTAATTTTTTTATTTTCTTAGGGTACCCACTATAATTTGGTCTCTATTTAGTGCATGGTTGTATTTCTCTAGTCCTTTAAGGTATCTGGAATAGTTTTATACTTTATTAAGCTATCAATATTTTTTACTGTTTTAATTTGTTATTTTTTGATATCTTTATTTTATGTAGCAGGAGGATTTCCTAATACAGTCAGTCATCGTTCTGGTTTATTTGAAGTTAGATGCCGAAGTGTTAGGTAGGGGTAAATGGGTAATGTTCAAAACACTGGCACTATTCATTCTGATTAAATGAAATGTTTACCTAGATATGAATTTAAATAAATACCTGGGCAACACAAGACACTCAGCTAGTAAATTATAAATTAGTTAATAAACAGACAAAATGAAAAATATATGTCTGTTTTGAAATTTTGAGACTGTCAACTGAACTGTGCAGTTGTGTCACTATAGGCTCTTATGTTTTTAGTTTTCTTAGAACCTGATGAAAGGAACACGGTTTCCAGAAATATTGTGTGGTCTTTAAATCATTACTTCTTTTGTTTGTATTTGGCTATTTTATCTTATTATTAGTAACAATAATCATCCAAATTGGATAATAAAATAAAGACCACACAACATTTCTTTAAACTGTGTTGCTTTCTTCAGGTGTTGATGTTAGAGCTTTTTGAACAACACATAGCACAACCCAGGCTTCTTGATCATGGGACCACAATTCCATGCTACATATGCAAAAAAAGTGTATTATAAATTGACAGTTCTTACACAATTAAACACATTGACACATCAACTTTTTTAAAGCTGTTTTATACATGCATTTATAATGTCCAAATTTAATACAAATTGATTGAGAAATGTACCCATAAGAAAATGTTCTAGATGGTTTCCAACGGGCCATGACAGATGCAAGAAGTCCCATTATTAGAGCTGAGCAATCAAACAGCATATGAAATCCATCAGAAATCAAACCTAAGCTATTTGTCCATATTCCATAAAGGAATTCAATTACAGTAAAACCTGAAAAATGACACTTCATAAAAACAAAAATAATGACATTTACACACTTCATTTTGATAGCTTGTGCCATCATCATCTCTAAGCAATTCATTAATTACTTCCTGCAAGGAAGGGAGAAGAAGGCTCTTGCTATATCACCATTGATATTCAGGTGATGAATTATTGTATTTATCATTCTCTAAAAGTGAATACTCTTTAATAAGATTAATCTATTCTTACAGGGATTTTTTCATTCCTCTTAAAAATAATAACCAAAATGAGCTTTAAATGTTCAACATAATTTTAAAAAAATTACAAAGCTATTGCCAAATGCATCTATTTTGTTGTAAAATATCCATTTGCTCACATTATACTACATCTAACCTTAACATTATGTGACATTGTCAAATTAATTAACTCATCTGGACAGGAAAGAGGGATAGAGAGCATCAGACTTATTCCATTATTTTTCTATTGCTGTGACCTTTCCTTGAGAGAGATTGTTGCTGTCTAATGGTCTGTCCACTAGGATTGTATTCAACATTGTATGGCGGCCAGCAAGCCATCCAGTCCTACTTTCATAAGGAAGGACGCTTAGGCCTTGAAAATGGATGATTCCTGTCTAGGTGAGTATATATAGTTCTACTTACTCAGATTCAAGCAGAGGAAGTAAAATATTCTTCTACTGTTAACGTCAGTAATAATTTGTTTCAAAATAGAATTGGCCAGCAACAATATGGACTTTGACTTGTTGTGGAAAGTGCTGCTGGTAAAATTGTACAAAGGCAGCCCTGCAGATGAGTATCCAACAAATGACCCCTTCGCTCCCTGTTTTGACACTGAGGTCAAACTCACAGCAGCTAAAATAATATTTTTAGTATAAATTGATCTGTTCAATAAAATCAGGAAATTAAAATATTGGAGTATTAAAGATACATTAAGAATTATCATAATACTTACAGAATGTAAACAAGGTGCAGGCTAAAATACTTCCACCAGACAAGGAATGATATTCCACAACAGCGTCCTCAGGCAATGCTGTTTTAATAGAGTTGTTGTTCCATAAAACTGCAATTAGAAGAGCACAAGCAAAGCTTGCAACGGACCCAATCCTCGCAATTCGGCTTATTTCGAGCCTGTTATGGAGAATGTGTTTAAGTTTTTATTCATGGAATAATAAAAAATTCTTGGAACAGAGAGCATGTTTTCATACAAAAATTATTATTTTAGAGTCAAATAATTTGTGTATACAGGAAACGGAATATTTGATTGTTTTCCAGTTGAAAATAACAAAACTATGCCCCGGGTTCTGACCAACTTTAGGAAACAAATTTTCACATGTTACAAACACACACTTAGAAGGCTTAGAATGTTTTTTTGTTCTGGGAAGACCCAGCTAAAAAGATCCACTGAAACAAAATTATGTTTTCATACATTATTCCATGTTATTTAAGAAAATAAATGCTTTACAAAAAAGTACGTTCCATGTTTCTGAGACTGGAACAGATTGTGTTTACATGAATTTCGATAGGGAAAAATATTTAGGTTATGAACAATTTGGGAAATGACCAGTGTCCAGGAATGAATTAAGTTTGTAACTCAAAGGTCCATTGTAATATAACAAATACAAGCTTAGAATGCAGAATATAAGTGACTTACCTCTGAGAGCAAGCAGAATCAGCAAAATAGGGAACTATGAGAGTAAATACTGTGCTGATTATAGCCGGCAATAAAAATGATGTTAATGATAACTGGAATTTCTCCTGTAAATAATAATAATAGAAAATGCAAATTGTTAACCTTTACCAATTAAAGAAAACATGATACATTGAAATTCTTGAAATATATATTTGAAACCATTAAGGATACAGCAACACCTCACCTTATTCAAAATTAATAATACAACATAACTATTCAGATAACACAGGATTGTTACATTATTAACATAATTCCAAATTGTTAGTATTCATTAAAGATTTGCTATTTTTACTTCTTTGCAATAAATCTTAGAGGAGATGATATACTTTGAAAGTTGTCAAAAATGAATCATCAAATTTATTTTCTTCATTGAACAGGAGAGGAAATACGAGACAAAACTATATGAAAATAGTTACACCATAATTTGAATAGTGTTCATGATTACACACTAAAAATGGAATTATTTTCAGAATTATAAATTTTCAAATATAATAAATATATGTGATTCACTTTTAAATTTATTTAATTGGTAGTAATAATTATTCCTATTAAAGCAAATTTTATCTGTCAGTATGTTTAAGTAGATATTTAAAGAAAATATAAACATCATGTTTGTACATAATTAATTACCTGTGTACAGAAATATATCACAGTCCATGGAATGAGAATAATTCCTTCGGTAATGGTGGACAATGTGAGAAGATTTCGAGGACCACCGACATCTTGTGCCACTTTCTTACCAAATATGTTAATGCCAGTTCTAAGCAGCAACAATATTGACAGCAAAAGGACACCAATCTAAAAGCATGAAATAAATCAATGTGAATAGCATGTAGAATTCATAAGTTCTTTTTCTATGCTAATTAAAGGCCCATGGTCAAAAGTTCTGTAAACAGACTGGCTTCATAAAGTAGACTCATTACTTAATACCAAGAGAAGCAAAGGAGTCTAAATAGAACCTAGTTTCGTTTCTCAGTTATGAAGGGTGATCAGTAAAGCCAAAGCCAACCAGGAAGGAGTCCTAATTCGAAATGCTGTACATTGTTTGTGTGATGAAAATGCTCATATTAAATAAGCAAACAGTTACTGAGAATAACACCAGAATGTGAAACTGAGTCAATAGAATACCTGGTTTAGATATTATCACAACTAGTTAATGTATGCATGTATGATTGAATACACACAGCATTAGAAGCACAATCATAGTCTACATTGCTCTCCCATCTCCTTTTGAGTTTCAATTTTCATATACTCAAAAAAAATTTTACCTTGTAACTATTTATTCTTCTGCTCTAAATGCAGTAATCTGATACAAATAATAAAGTGAAAGACAGAAAAAAATAGCCAAACATTAGATACTCATAAAAATTCTTATATAATCCATAAGAGAAACTATAAATACCTTTAAAGGCAAACCCAATTGACGAACCAATATCAACAACTCCAGTGTTAAAGATAAAATGATCCTCACTATCAACGTGTATTATTTTAATAACTTATTAAACCCAATCAGAACCTCAACTTCCTACATAGAGCTTTACAAGTTATAATTATGCTTCACATATTTTAGTTAATTATTTGCCATAAATATAAAAGAAAACAAAATTGGATATGTGCAATATTAGTTACACACATCAATATGGACAGAAAGATGGTTGAATTTACCTTGTGATCAGCGAGGCCTAACCAGGAGCCAAGCCCCGAAAACAAGTGATTGACATCCAGGTTCATCGTACTTTCATCATGATCCAGGAATATAAGCGTTAATATAGCCATAAAAAACAGGATCGATCCTCTAAAAATTGCTGGTCTTGCTGCAGCTCCTATGCCAATGTATTTAATATTGTAAAACCAATAATAATTATACGAAAATAAACACTATGAAAATTAAAAATTGGATACTAGTTCCAATTATAAACTATTGATTGTATAACAGATGACACATTGTACTATATTTTCTTATCATTCATTAAAATTTATTTTTATGTATTATTTTTAACAGATAATAATCAGGCATACTTAGGAGCCATCTGAATGATAAATTGTTTCAAACAGAAAATGGTATTTATAAATAATCAATTGCTGAACAGAATAATAAAAGAGCCTTCACTTCAGCTTGGCCCATTGCAAAACCACTTTGAGTGAGATTGGTTTTGTGTTGAATCAATATTCACAGCACTCAAAAGTAAATTAAATAACATCTCTTTGTTCAATATAATGTTCTCGGAGTTCAGTCGGGTTTTGCATAATTATATTAAATATAATTATGCAAAACCTGGTTGAACTCCGAGAACAATATACCGGGAAAGGCTTCAATCTTTGAACATCTCTTTGGTATCTAAGGTATGGATTTCTCAGAAACCTACCAGCAGACAACAATCCTCCAATGCCATTTATCACAGCAAAGTCGTAATGCTGGACGAGAAGGATGGATCGGAACGGCCCACACAAAGTCATACCATAATAGGTGAGAGTTGTCACGGTCAGATTCAACACCACATACTGTCCAATTCTCAATACCTGAGCTCGTGTTAATTTCTTCCCAGGAATGAAAGGGTTCTGAATGTACATAAAAATACATCCTGCTCTGAAAATTAAAAATGTGAAACTGATTTTCAAAATATTGCATATAATAATATTAAGTGTTTCTAACAACAAGGATGATTCCCCATACCACTTTTGAGATTATTGAAAAATGTTGTTTTTCTATTTACAGAACATATTTAATTAATGCAATTTAGCTCACAAATACATTTTTACCCTTTTCTTTGACCAAAACAGCTGTATTTCATAGTAGAAGACTGTGGCCACATAACATACAGCAATGCTCAACAGTTGTTATTTTTAATGAACTATAAATTATCAATTAAAATTAATTTGCTCCTAACTTCTGTGGTCCATTATGAGAATATGATGATAATGATGTATTTAATGAAAAGATAAAATGTTTTGTGGAAATCTATAAACTACAATTATATATTTACTATCATCATACATCTCTATCCTAATTGTATCTTGAAACCCTTCCATGCTTCACAGCCTAGCCTTCTCACATTTTCTTAACCTACATTTCACTCCTTTTAGTTTTTTTTTATTGCCCTCCTTTGAACCATTTCCAAAGAAATAATCTGGTTAGTCTAAAAATAAATTGCAGAAAACTGAACATCATGTTGGTATTTCAATGTTCAACATAAACAAACATTAAAATTTTATAAAGAATTTGAACACAATTCATTGGTTATTATTTCATACAAAACATTTATGAATCTAAGCACAATTAATATGACTGTCACAATCTCAGAAGTTGGATTTGCTTGAGCTACACACACTTGAGATATTAAAAAGTTAGTAATGCATTAAAAAGTATGGGTTTACATATTCTCATTGAGAAATAAAATACAATGTAAATAAATATAAGCTTGGAAACATACTACAATAACTAATTCAGACAGTCAATTACCAGAGACTAATTGAAACAAGTTGTCATATATTATGCCAATTCAAAAGTTATGTCTTTACCAAATTCATTGAACAGCAAAGCAATCTGATTCATAATGCCAATCAAGTTTATTTTCACTACTTAAATGTTATATAATAATTCCACAAATGTTGGCAAATCAAAGATCTAAATATCTATATATATTATAAAATGTTATATATCACAAGTTTAACATCTCCTTAACCCTTAATTTAACTGGACTTGAAATTTAATTATATATTTCTGATTTGCCCCATTGGATTGGAGAATAAAGTTATAGTGCTGGAGAGTAATAGATGAATGAAAATTGTGATGAGGATGGGAAGGATCAAAATGATAAATTTACATTTATAAAAATTAAAAAACTCGTTCAGTCTTCAGAGAATTATAACATAAAATACAAAATAAATAAGATAGGAATAAGACATTATAACAATTTTTGAATTATGATAAATGCACTAGAGTACAAATTTTATTTTATTTAACAACACAATTTCCTAAACTAAATTGTTTTACAATAAATATGTACATAAAGATATATTTACATAATAGTGTATTTAAATCAATATACATTACATACATAAGTTAAAACAAAAGGCTCACTAATATTTCAATTTTATATTTCAAGGTCTGTGAGAAATATTTTTCACACAAATAATAAGGTTGGTTTTCTCTTTCGTGCATAACATGTTTTAGGCAGAATAATAGTCACAATGAATTATTAAACATAGATTAGCAAAAAAATAAATATAAATTATTTCACTTCTATGTGTCAAAATATTCATCTTCAATATTTGCAGATCACGGATTTATAAAATTTTGTGATCCTTTATCATGAAGCTTGAACCTTAGTGAGTTTGTAATGAATTTGCTTATGATCTGTCTGGTGCATTGTTCCTACAATTTTGGTTACTGGATTCTGAAGAGATGGAAATTGGTCTTCACTCAAAGTTATTTTACAGACTTTATTTGAATTATAAAAATCATTAACATATTCCACGGATCTCACACCTTCTTCGCCTACTGCAACTTCAACCAATCTTTCTGTGTCGTCATCCGCTTCTTCGTAAACAGCATTACTGCTTGTTGGTAAGTTATGTTCCCCATAATCTTTCTGTAATATTTCTAAAATTTCTTGAGGGTTATCAATTTGATAAACTACAGCTTTGGGAGACAAATTTGACTGTGGTACGTTTACAACTGTCTCCTCATTTGGAGGTTTCAAGTGAATTATAACTGTTTCAACACCTTCTTCAGGGGTGTCATATTTCCACAGTTTACAGTCCTTAGCTCTAACAAAAACACTTTTAACTTCACAAGTGCTGTTTAATTTCAGTGCATTGGATTCCAAGTTCTCTGTTCCTACAAGTAAACTTTCATTATTGGGGATAGATTCTACAGCAGTTTCCAATGCTGCGATTTCTTCGTTTGGATCATCCACAGATCCTTCACTTTCGACCAACGATGTTTCAGTTACTGAATTTGTATTACAATTTTCATCTTCTTCTACATTATCAATTTTGGAACAATTTTTAGGAAGAGGATGAATATACCGAACATGATTTTCCCAGTAAACCCGTTTCCCAAATTTGAAACCACAAACTTCGCACACGTAAAACAACTTTTTATCATGATTTTTCAGGTGCCACCGTAAGTTTCTTCGGTCTCCAAAACCCCTCTGGCATTTGCAACACTTGTATGGTTTGTCTTTATAATGTACAATCCTAATGTGCCGATCAACATCACCTTTTCGAGTGAACTTTGCATCACAAAGAAAACATCCAAACGGCTTCACCCCATAATGTGTGCGTACATGTTGTCGGAAAGAAGAAGGCTTCAACAATTTGTGGCACACATTACACTCAATTTTATCATCTGAACCTAGCTCACTCAATTTACGGAGCATGTCATCACTTATGCAATTTCTCCTATGTTGACGCTTTATTTTTGGGGAAGCTAAACTTGTCTCTACTTCCACATTCTCAGTACCATCCTCAGCATCAACAGTCATATGAGTTATAACATCTTCAGAATCAGAACCAAGAGTAACACCTTGATCTGATAAGTTCTCTTTTTCACCCTCCGGAACCGAACTAACTTCCTCTTCATGCAATCCAGTCAAAATGTCAGCTTCTGATGCAACATCTTCATCCACCTCTTCATTAGAAATTATGCATGACTGTTCTACATCTTGTTCCTTAACATTCAACGTTGCCAAAGTAAAAATAACAGGCGATCTTATATTTGTTTTACCATCACCTACAGGTTTCAAGTCTTTAACTCTTTTTATCGGTTCATTTGGAAAGTTAGTAATGTTTCTCTCTTTCATATCCTCACTATATTTTGCTGTTGTGAGAGGGTGCTTCCTGGGTCTGCCAACAGGTCGTTTAGTGTGTGCAGTCAAAATTGAAGTGTTCATGGAATTTTCAGGTACAGTCTCAGGTGAATCTTCTGGACTTATTTTGGAAAAATAGTATTCAAAATCTTCATCCCACCTCCTTTTTGTCAATACTCTACGAAGCCCATATCCTGCGTCGGATCGTTTAACTCTGGAATTCATCTTTGGGCCTTTGCCGAGTTTCTTCACAACCTACAATCAGAGAAGAGAGCTGATTCAGTTACCATTTTACATAATTTTAAATTTTTATTTGCTATGTTTCAAAACAATTAAAGATAAGTTAGAGAGGAATTTTGTTATCTGTATAACAGAAATTATAATGTGCTCTAATTAACATAATATTTAAAATTAATAAGGCAAATGAATCAACTCCCTTGGTATAATCTAAGCCAGGCAAAGAATGTAAAAAAAATTGTTTTGATGCAGAAATTTAAAAATATATTACTTGAAAATTTTACTCCAGAGTTATCTAGTTTCCAGGTATACAATTGATTGTGAGTGCAAGAATGTAAATTTTTAAAATCATGTAAAAACAATCTTGCAGTAATTGTGAAACTATCACAATAAGAAAGAAGTTAGCAATTACGTTAGAAATTCATAAAATAGGTTTCACAAATCTATTAAAATATTTAAACCATGGAGAGAAAAAAAACTCATACAAGTGATGCTTACTATTAGTATCATTAACCTTTTCCAACTTAGTCGCTTCAATTAGTATAATTGGTGAAGAAATTATCGGGTGTTGCATTGTCTATAGTAGAAAAATTATATAAACTCTGTTCATCTTCAGGGAATTTAGTTCGGAATCAGAGCTGAATGCAGGAGTCTGAACAGTCCTTAACAAAAGCCTACTAGATTCAACTTATTCCACAGAGTTGCCTATTGAGACCTCCATGTCCGACTCAAGAATTTGGAACTGGCTGCTAAATTTATAGGGTTTTTCAGGATGGGAGTGACAGATTTTGTTTCTAACTTTCCAAATGAACCGATAAAAAGAGTTAAAGACTTGAAACCTGTAGGTGATGGTAAAACAAATATAAGATCGCCTGTTATTTTTACTTTGGCAACGTTGAATGTTAAGGAACAAGATGTAGAACAGTCATGCATAATTTCTAATGAAGAGGTGGATGAAGATGTTGCATCAGAAGCTGACATTTTGACTGGATTGCATGAAGAGGAAGTTAGTTCGGTTCCGGAGGGTGAAAAAGAGAACTTATCAGATCAAGGTGTTTACATGTTTGCTGGGGCATTTAACTTTTTGTCAGAACGAATCAGGGATTTGGTAACACTTGTATGCTATGTGGGTGGTTTCTTTAAATTTCCTCTTAAATGTGTTTTAAATTGACTATAAAGAATTTCTGAAAATTGAATTTATGATTACTTCCTATGCATTATTAAAAATGTGCTAGAACATAGATTTACTAATTATGCATTTATTTACATCAAACAACATAATAAAGTGCCCAACTGCATTCCATTTCAATACCAAGCAAAGAAAAAGTGTACTTAACATAATTCACTTACACACATTTGCTGAAGCATACAAGTGAAACTGCTGATGCTGTATGCATTAAATCACAGACTAAGAAAATGCCAAAGCATTGAAGAACCTTAGTCAGGACCAATAAAAATATAAACCAGCTTTGTCTTGAAGACGGATAAATAGCTCGGGACTGAAGTGTTTCACTAACATATCGAGGAGTTATTGCTTTCATAGCAGCTTATTCCTTCCTTGATAGAACTGAAAACAAGATAAATAAAATGAAATATATTACAAACACAATCCAAATTTAATATCCTAATATAATGGCAAATTTCAGATTTGACTAAAACTATAGGAATGGATGAAAAAGTCTCAGGGGTGTAGAGGCTAAAATGGAAACATTGTTATGTTAAGTAATTCTATAACTAATACCACCGACACTATAGAACGAAGATCATTTTTCTCAAAGTGTTTAGCGTGAAATAACTTTTGGCTATCTTTCTTATTTTTTATCAGATGTAAATTTTTCAATTTAACATTTGAAACCAAGCCTTTAATAGTGTCTTCTATTTTGCTTTATGTTAAGATTATATATTTTCTCAATTATCTTTTGCTTACTTTCAGCTTTAATATTTATTCTAGTTTTAAAACTTGGTTAAAACTCTCAAATAAATTAGTTATTGGAAGGATCCAGTGTGAGTTTTTACTTAATTCTTGAAAATGTGACGTTTTGCCAGCTCATTTACAAAATAAATTTAACAGTATTTCTTTCTTTAATTCTAAACTTTATTATAAATACAATAACAAAATTAAATTTCTTCAGTTATGTACCCTAAACTTGGAAATCCAAGATACACATTCAGTCCTTAACTAAACAAGACCTTTGAGTTTTGTTAACTGACAAGTGCAGTTGTGTCACTCTAGGCTATTCTTCGCACCTGATGAAAGACACAAGGATCCCAGAAACGTTGTGTGGTATTTATAATATCACTTTTTTGTCTGAATTGGGCATCTTATTAATTTATTTCAATCAGACGTAAATTTTTCATTTTGAAATAACTTAATGTTTGCATAAGCATATTAGTAAAATACGTACGAATAAAGTGAAGATATTGGTATACGTAAGAATGTGAAATTAATAATCAGTGACTTTTTATGAAAACCCAAACACTACAAACAATAATAATTACAATAATGTAAATATATATATTAAGAAAAGCATGTTGTCACACTAAGAAACGATTGTTACTTGAAAGAGTTTCTGCCGTCTGCAGCTGATCAGTATAGGTTAGAATTAAGCCGAGAACGAAATATCAACTGACATGACATTATTTATATTATAGAACAATACACTTCGCGTATTAAGTGTATTTATGTGAAGTATAAAATTGACAAACCTGTTCAAAAACCAAAAAAGTGTAATAAGTCACAAATTAAAAAATTAGAGACGCGCAATGGCCATATTGAAATCAACAAACAATTACAGTAACGACTGAGGACGAAGACATTCCACATTATTAGAAAAAAGAGACAGAATATTTATTTTTAATATTGCAAATCACATTTAAAATCTAATGGAATTAGGTCACTTGTCTGTAATGACTATTCAAATACGCCGATTATGTGGAACAATAACTGTCAGTGCAAACGAAGGAAAACATTCGAAGGACGTTTAGTTAAAACAGATAAACAACTCAATTACCTAGGAATTTTGAAAATTAAATGAATTATTATTTTTGTTATTATTACTATATTACTTATGTTGGACAGGGAAATTTGTGTTCCCGATTTTTTTTAATTTCATGTTAACTTCTAATTATTTATTATAGCATCCAATTATTATATTGAAATTTTATTTATTGACGAATCCTTTTTCCTCATACGAGGACTAATGGAATAAAATAAATCAAATAAAAACTTTAATAAATATACCAGCCATGAAATGCATATTACTACAACGTGACTTATAAATAGTTTACATATTCCTGTAACTTTTTCTATAAAATATGTTCAGGAAGTCTGGCAGAAAGAATTTGCACCTGTACGTATGTTTTAGGAAGGAATGATTTTAGTAAGAAAGATGAACAACCATTCTAACACAAATTACCAGTCAGGTACCAAACATATGTACAAATTTTAGCATAATTCCATGTTTAGAAGTTTCTGTATACGAAGATTTAAGAAAACTTTTATTTATAATATGAAAAGACTTCTCACCAGGCCATATTCAACAGGGTATATCTGTAACCTATACTAATATATTAGGCGTTATTTACTCCCGTGCCAAAAAGATCAGTCTGTCTAGGTTACAGATATAACCTAATAAACATATCATGACAGAGCCCGAGACTGTAGAGTATAAGACAAATTCTATTGCGACTTAACAGGTTATTCTATATATATACGTTAAAAGAAAACTTATGTTTTTGTGTTAGTAAATTATAAAACAAGAGACGGAAACATTTCGTTGATTTTTTTATTTTCTGTTATTTTCCTTCAGGTTTAGTTTCACCTCAAAATGTTCATTTTTATCAAACTTTTGGCACGATGGTTTCGAAAAGGAATTCGCGAATCACAGTCTGTCCTCCTGCAATAGACTTTGCCATTATTTAATATTTCTTGAACGCAAGGAACGCGCAATTCTTATAGCAATCAAAGAAATACACGATTCGGCCCACTCAACGATATTCTAATTTAAAATGTTACAGTTTTCCTTAATTCATTCCTTGTCCTCTTAACTTTTACAAAACTGGGAAAGATTTTTTAAAAAGTTTTTAAGACTAATTTTAGGGAAGTTGAAGAGATTGTATGCAATTAGAGTAATATTTACGAATGGAATTATTATTATTTATATTGCTTTAAGTAGATATAATTTAATATGTTGGGGAAAACTATATACACAATTATTAGATCAAATCGTTCCACAAGACAAATATTTTTTGTGTGTTGTCTGTTCGCAGTACTTAACAGTTCAGAAGGAAGCTCGAAATGCAACTGTGAAAAGTAAGTCTCTCGTCCGCTAATATAAAATCTGTTCATATTTTTAAATTTTCTAACGGATACCCACAATTATAGTTCCTCTATTTAAAGTTTGCCTGAATGAAGGTCGCATTTAATATTCTTATTATTTTAACAGACGTTAATATCTATGTAATAGTTTAAAAATACATTTAATGAGTAAAACAGGAGAGATATATGTTAGTTTTTCTTCGATTCAGTTTTCAGGCTGCAACACTAATTTAGATAAATGTATATGATTAATAACAAATCTTTATTATAATCGAATATTTGATTGAAAGGCATGGTTTGCTTCGACTTAAGCAGCTGAAGTCGTGGAAAACCTGATGGACACAACTTGTGAACTTTCCTCTGATTTTTTTTAGAAATTAGTGATGCCGTTTGAAAACTGAATCGAAGTAAAACTCTCTGTCCTTTTAAAAACAATTAACAATGTGCGAATATGGCAGAAATATGAACATAAACTTTAAATAGAGAACTCGATTGATAACAACACGGTTGTCGTCTGCGAAAGGATTAGAGTCATTTTGAACCAATAATTGATATAATTTACAAAAGATCCATCATGCTGATCAACAAAATTTAAAATGTTTAGTATTTTCCAAAACCTCATATGCAGAGTAGAAGGAAGGACTGAATATTTCTAAATTCTTTAATCGCAGTGGGAATATTGTTAATAATTGATATTACTGTATTCTCTTTTTGTGCAACCGACAGAGACTTATTACTCTTATGTACATATTTTTATTTCCCGTATGCATCACGTCTAAACTTGAAGTGTGTCCACATTAGGACTGAAACATGTTAATTAAATTTGAACATTTGTCTGTTTCGGCCCATATTACTAGTTTAAAAATAATACTATATTCGATTTTCATACTATCATACTTTCAATGGAGAAACGGTGACTAAGATATTTTTATATTTAAAATTGCTGCCCGTTTCGACGCAGATAGGCATCTTTTTCTATTGGCGCAAAAGATTCCGACCCGCGTCGAAACATCCGGCACTTTCAAATTTTCTTTATTACTGTTTCTCTATTTGAAGTTTACCTGTATGAAGGTCGCATTTAGTATTCTTATTATTTAAACACATGTTAATATATAACTAATAGTTTAAAAAATACATTCAATGAGGAAATTAATTGACCCTAGAGTAAATGTACCTCATAGGTGACAAATTATAATACTTTCTAGTCTTTATTTAACCTTACCCATGTAGTTTGTCCTAAACATAATATATTACGGAGTTTCAATACACCATCCAGATATACTAGTTCTGGTATCTCTGTGTATGTTGCAGAAGCGAGTTTATTAATTAAAACATTGATATTTCTTTTTTGTAGTTTCTCATTAAGTAAGAGACAGAAATTTTGTACTTCCTTCTTCATTAATCATGACATTTTTGTAATTTCATTTTTTCCAGCAATATATTGTGATCTACACAGTCAAATAAATATATTACAAAATATTGTTGATTAGTAAATTCGTCTGACATTTGTTCCAACCAGAATTATATAAGTGGAAAATTGATCAGTGTGGTTTCTTTAATGCCCTGATATGAACCTGTTAATTGAAAAGTAAGATAATCAATATTGCCAGTTATATTTTCTTGAAGTATCTCAATTGCCTGTCAATGCACCACAAATTACCGAGAATTTAGTGTTATTTTCTGGAAACCCCTAACATAATGACAAAGCACTATTCAAAAGTATAATTTATTTTTTATTGTTCAAACTATTTTCTGACTTCATTTAATTTTCTCACTTAATTTCATTATTTCTCATCATCTTTCTTACGTTTAATACAATACTTATTTCACACTACTTTTCTATTATCCTTGTCTTGACAAAGGAATTACCGAGAAACCACAAAGTTTCACCACACATTTGTCAGCAAAATCTATTTTAGTATAATCAGGTGGTGATCTTTTCTCATTTACAGTGTAGGATATTCCAAGTTAACTAAATAATATAAATATTGTATACTTGATTTCAAATAGTCTTTTAAAGACTGATGTGATTCTCTTTACAGTTATTTTTAGTTCAAAATAAGGATGACTAACTATGCACATTCAAAGACTTTCAGAGTTGAATAAAATTTTTATTAAATTCTATATTTATAATAATTGTGTTATAATGATTTATAAGATTGCATGGGGAAACAGGAAATGTAACTTAGGTGTGCTACATTAATAAAAACCAGAAATGTTAAGAATTATATAGGACTGAGAAGGTGAATTCAGAATTTCAGTTAAGACATAAGTCAAATGAGCAAGCTGGAGATAAGATTAAATGGATAGCTAAATTTTCAGAACATGCCTGTGGATCTGTTGTATTACAGAATACTTCACAAGAAGTGTGTCTAGTTTTGAGAAATTTTCAATAGATACAGGTCACTTACAAACCTTTTGTTTGCAGTTAAAATTCCTACTGTCATTAGCCAAAAGAAAGTTATTTATAATTATAACTAATTACTTAGTTTTACATTCTCTAAATTTGTAGTATTTGTATTTATCAGATGCAGTCAAGAAATGAAGACTCCTTCAACAATGTCCAATATAATCCATCCCTCGGTCCCACAATTTATCAGGTCACATGAAAAGTGTTTGCTTCATAAGAAAATAATTTCCCCAAAGTCAAACGAAGAGCATTTGAAAAATTCACAGGTTTGTGCAATATGATAAAATATCTGTATCTAACAGTAAATCAAATTCCATTATTAGACTAAATAGTCTCAATATATATATACATATATATATTCTCAGGTTAAATATACAAAACATTTGGAAACGAATGTATTACAAAAAGAAAATTCAAAACTTCACAAGATAAGTAAAAGGAGTGCTCTATGTAAAAAGTTGCTCAGTAAGTCTCAATTTACAAGACAACAAGTGATACCAATTTATTTTGCAAACCAGGCAGGACATGGAAGAAGAGAAAATACTCATAAAGGCAGGCTTAAAAGAAATATAATTGATTCCACAAGTAAAGATGTTTCAGCATTCAAAGGACCAATGCGTATTTCACTTTTAATTGATGGTTTGCCACCCTCTGCAAAAGATGCCAGTAAAAGAGAAGCAAACAGCATGAAAACTGAGGAGGCAGATTGGTCAGAAGGAAAAGAAGATCACATGCAAACATTTCACTCTAAAGAAAATGTCATTTATCCAGATCAGAGTCTTCCTGGGAAAGTGTTGGGACAAGGGAAAGGGTTGTTGATTGTGAAGGAAACTGCAGCTGCAGAGTCTCTTGACCTGACCAAGTTCGCGGAGGAGACTCAGCAGACTCACATAAATATTCGAAGAAAGAGAGTGTATGACATTCTCAATGAATTGTTTCCTGCCAGACATAAAAGAAAAATTCAACCTGAAAATTTTTATAGCAAATTGTACACTTCTGGGATACAGAAGTCTGTTGCTGATGAAGCAGCAGCAAATAATGAAAAAGGTAAAGGAACACTTTCTCTGCCAATGTTTGGTTACTCTTATAACAGAGTGGAAGACGACTCTGCACTCAATGCAAAGTTTCTCTTTGCATAATATGCTCCCAAAATTAGATGTCTGTAATTCACAAGCTTCAAATTTCAGGGAAGTTTTATTTTCATTTCTTAATCCCTTCTGATGCCTTGCCTACCATCCAAATACAAAAATCTAGTCTTAACTTCAGAGGCTTGTTGGTTAAATCTAATATTCTTGTTGATGTGCATCTTGATTATGCACTTTTATATACATCAATGTGTGTTCCTATATTTATACTATCCTGTAACCCATCTACACAAAGCAGTTGTCACTGCAGGGAGACTACTTACTTTTACTCAAAATTTTTGAGTTCTTTACATATTTTTCTGTGCTCAGGTAAGGCCCAAACAGTCTCTTTCCTCAACTTTCAACAAATTGTTATATGTAATAATATTGTGACATATTTTATAAATAGGAAGTATTGGGAAGGGAGGCAGAGAAAGTGGCTTACCTGAAAATCGATGTCCATGCTCAGTGGCAAGTTTGTAGTAGGTGTTTGGTTTCCTTCTTTCACATTGGATCATTGAGTAAAAAGCAATTTTGATTTTAAAAAAAATAAAACAATAATCAATTATGTTGAAATATATTTATATTATGACTTTAAAAAATGTTTTTGAATGCTTTGTACTGGATCAAACAAAGTAAGAAACTAGTTGTATCAAATTAAATATATGTTTCCACACAATGAACAATTGATATTGTGCATCAGCTCAATTCTCAGATTTCTTTGACTGTGTAATTCTTTCCATAATGAGAAATTTATGTACTGAGTTCATCAACTGTAACATGATCTTTTATAACATAGAACAATTTTTCCTGAATTCAAATTAATAACTAATGCATTTACTTTTAAGACTATACAATCAATATTCACATAAATAATATTTACAAACTGATAAAGGTGTCTTTTTTTATCTTTAAACATGTAACAATATTGAATTTACAGAGCTCATATTACTAGAGCCTTGAATGAAGTTATGAACAGTAACACTGAGTGCTAACAAATTATAAAAGAAGATAACTGACTGAATATACTTTTAACATAAAGATTATTGAATTAAATGAGGTCTTTCTTTCAGTGAAACACTCAAGTGCAAAATTTTACTCATAAATAAATAACCCTTTGAAAAAATCTGTTTCTCACTTTAACAAGATAACTTCTAAGTAGTAATGCATTAAGAATTAGGGTATTTCTCAAAAAAATCGAACAACCAGTGAAGGGAAACTATTAACAATAAATAAGAGAGCGATTTTCGAGGGATTCAAACTTGTCATATAAATACCATGACATCATTGTATCGTACCAAAATGTGACGACAATAGAAGATTCTGGGAAGTATTCACTACTGGTTCAGTAAATATTGCAATGATACAAGAATGTAATATAAAGAGTATTCATTAGATAACAATTTGAAACATCCTCCCACTACATTTCAATTATATAAAAAATTTAAAATTGAAGTGTACTAAATAACAAGAATTAATCGGAAATATTTACAACATGTCCTCCTTCAAACATTGCGTATCACCGATAAATACACATCGTTAAATATTTGGCATTTGCTTTCATTTGTGGTGTTAAGCTCACATTATTTAAATACTAACATTAAATGCAGAATCAACACACAAAACTCAGAACAGAAAAAGTTTTACAAAATTATAATCCCAAGTAAAGTTAAAATATAGTGGTAATATTTTACTGTTACACAGTCTGAGTAACCCTTAGTCTTTTTCAGAGAAACACATGCATCTTAAAAATGAGAGATCCAATTAGGTTAAAAAAATACTCATTTCACAATAAAGAAATATATGACAGAATAATGTAATAAACATAAGATTTATCACATAGTTATTGCAAAATTAGAAAAAATACAGAACTACTGCATTCATTTCTGAGGTCAAACCAAATACTTATGTACAAAACATTTTACTTTAGATGTAATTTCTAAATACTTGGTCCATGTAAAAAGTGTAAATATATATACATTAAAATGGATCACTTTGATGAAGAAAAACAAAGTTTCTATTTTAACATTTTAATACTGCCGTTTTAAGAACAAATTTGTGGTTTGTAGATTCCTGAAGTTAGCGGATTCATAGCAGGCAAGTAAGTGAAAATCCATATCATATGGAAGTACAAATTTATGAGGTTTACCTAAGAGAAATACAGATTCTACAAATTCAGTACACATCTGCAATTTTTCAGTATTTACATATAATAATGTTGTTTACATTTATTATTTTTTGTGCAAAAGTAAATATTAGAAACATCCCCGCTTATAACACTTGTGACTCGATACAATTGTCTGTACGGTCACTACACCGACTCTGTAATTTAACTGAAGCATGTAAAAGTAATTTAAAAAATAATTTTATCAGTGTTACATAAAAGACTATTTAAAGGTATAGTCTTAAATTATTGGCACTTTCAAGGTAGTTTTCACATTGTAATATACAGTTCAGTGACGCCAGTCAACAGGATCACAACATAAATTTTTTTAGCGACCACAGTGTATGCCGCAAAGGAATGTTTACTTGGACAAAACCTTGAGTTTGTTTTATAGGAGGTTGATGCAGAAAACAAAGATTTATATTCACATACTTTTTTTGGTGGCAATAAATTAAAAGTAAAAAACTAAATCTGATCCATTTGCCTATTGGATTATTTTTTCATTTAACACAATTTTTGTAAGTAAACATACAATATTAACCAAAATATTTTCACTTATTGGATCATATCACAAAGATTGAAAACATCCATATCTAAATAAGTGGTAAGGTGTTCACAGAACTAAGAAAAATGTACTTTATTTTGCTTTGCTCCAGTTCTGTGGGCTGACATAAGGGACTTATTTGCCTACATTATGCTGTGATCCAGCTGTCAACAAAATTTTATACATATTAACAATTAATTTCCTTACATGTAGAACAGTAAACACAAAATATTTAAGGTCATTGTGACAGCCACTGTGCAATTAAGAGGAATTAATCAGTTGCTGAATATACAATTCCTGAATTTTTGAGTGTGTGTTTTCAGTATTAACCGTAACTAAGGAGCCTACATTGTTGTAATTAGACGCTGTCAGTAATAAAACTTTATTATATGTAATGAAGTTAACTTAAGCTAATTCATGGTAACAAAATACTAGTTTCATTCAAAATTATAAAGCAATGTGAAAACCTTTCATAAAACTGAATAGAGTAGTTATCCAGATATCATTCAGATTTGCTTTGTTTCTTATATTTGGAAAAATTATTTTGAAATACTAGATTAAACACCTTGAAAATGTGCATGGAATAAATCAAAGCCTCAGGAGAAACAAAGTTAGTAATATATACTATAACTTTGTTTCTCCATTCTCTCCTGATGAAGGCACAGAGCCATGTTTGAAGAAATGGCTGTACAACACATTTAAGCTACAGTGTTTACTAGTCAAATAAAAACTTTGGGCACTTATTCAATGTAGTGAGACCATGCGATGTAAATTGTAAACAATCACGATTGAGGCAAACGTTTGCATACAAAGTCTGTCAGTCGTACTTCTTGAGACGAAAACTTGAGTATATCATAAGATTGAAAATTAAGTTATGACATGGAAAAACTTTGATAAAGGGTAAGGTAAAAATACTTTTTATTTCAAAGTGTGTTTTATGTTTGAATTCATATAAAAATCAATTTTTTAAATTCTATACTATATTTATGATTGAAAATCTTATATCAGTTTAAATTGTTTTTTCATAGAAAGTAATGTATTCAATAGACTTATATCATACAATTTAACTGACGTTAAGATGTTTGAAATTTGTGCGTTCTCTTGTATGTGGCTAATTACTATTGCACTTTACTAATGGAAGAGATCCTTTAATTCAAAAAGATGTGTGCAAGAATCTCATTTACATATGTGCAAAATAAAAAAAGTAAAAAATATTATTTGGGAAAGGAAACATTAAAAATTGTATCTCAATAAACATTCCTTATTCATACTTCAATTCTCCTTGTTATATCAAATTTAGCATGTGATGTTATTAAAATCACAATAAAACTTTATAAAATCTGAATATATTTACAAACAAAACAAATTTGACATTTTTGATATTCCTGAAAATTAAAGACTGCTTCTGATAAAAACGAACAAAAATATAACGAGCCAATATAAATATTGAACTATTAACCAATTTTAAAGCTCTATAAAACAGCAACATTTTCTTAGTAAACTGAGTTTAACCATAACAATTTCATTGTTCATAAAGTAAAAAAAATTATGAATACATAATGGGATCAACAATTTTACTTGTAGTAAATGGGAAACATTAATAAATCTTTGACTATGTAGTAGGCCCTATAAGTAATTAAAACTACCATCACAACACAATTCTCTTACAAAAAATAATAATTACAAACAGGTCATTTAAAGTTTGCAATAAAATAACTTTCAAATATAATGACATACATTTAATATAACTAAGTTCCAATTCTGCGCCCTCTTTGACTTTTACCAGTCCATTTCTAGACTATCCTCTTTTCTTAACAGCATATATTCTCATATAGTAAAATTTAAACCATATACCTGACTTTATTTGTGGTATAGAAAGCAGATTAAGTTATTGACTAGTTTTGTTACACCTTGTACAACAAATATGTAGAAAACACAAAGAATAAAGGTGTTTGTGTGTGGGAGGGAGCAGGCATAAGTACAAATTACAAAGAATTAAAAAATGTTATTTTAAACTTCAAAATAAATGTGGTCAGAATAACTGAGACAGTCAACAGTGTTCATAACAACTGAGAAGAAGATAATTAAAGTTGAGAGTCCTTATGGGACAATCTGGCCTGGTGGAGATATGAGAGAGAGCCGTCTACTCCAGGCTATGAACGTAATGACCAATATGTAAACAACACAGTATGATATCCCTCTTCTCTTAGAAAGAGCCCTCACAGAGAGATGAAACAGCTGGATGTAATCGTACACTTAAAAATAATTATTTAATAAGGCAGCCAGAAATAAACGTAATGAGATGGGGAAAAAAAATATTGGGCTAAAAAGAAAAAACAGTATTACCAAAATTCAACATATAAATATATATCTGTAGTAATAAAACAAAATTTAGAAAAGTTGCCACGTGAAAATAAAAATACTGTAAATTCATTCATTCTGGAATGAAACAAATAGGTCTCTCAACTAAAGTGTCATATTCGTAACTGTTAGTCTTTTATCGCTTCTTGCAAGGTAGAAGCATCCACACGTGATTCATTGGTCTTAACTTACCACAAATAAAATCAGTTGAGAGTAATTAAAAACTAGGAAAATATTAAAAATTTCAACAAAACATATAAAAAATTTACAGACTTGTCTTTTAACATTTACAATAGTTTGTATGTAAGCACCTTTATTATGCAACTTATTTGCTTCTAAAATAGAACTGGCATATATTCCTATAGTCACCCTTTCCATTTTTTTATCAGTATCACACCAGCTGGTCAGTTCAATCCCTCTTCATGAATTAAATAATTCACACGTTTATTTAATTACAAATTTTGAGAAACTATCTCAACTCTGAGGAAATGCTTTTCATATTATGTTATCACAGAAAGCATGAAATAAATCCCAACAAAGTGGCCAGCAACAAAATGCTCTATTTGAAGTAAAATAGTGTTAAAATCACAGAATGAAGCACATTTTTTAATGGACAACCAGTTTACTAAATGGTTGAAATTAAGTAGGATTCCTGGAATGTCTTAATATCAATATGTCAAATTTATTTATATTTCTAAAAATACCTAAAATACAAAATGAGCAGCTCTTTGAATTACAGGACTACTTCAATGTTTCTGTAACATTTGTGCAAGACGTGTTGATCTGGTTCATCCGGAATTAGCAACACAATAAATGGCACACAATGGGAAGTTTCACTCACCTCAGACACACACGACACTGCTTTCGTGGCGAAATATGGAACGGCGTGAGAGCCATCACGTCACTACTACAACCTGTCGAGGCGGAAATTATCCTCAGTTTCAGGGTCCGTTATCACATTCATGTCGGGATCTGTCAGCATCTGCAACCCATCGAAATCTATCGGGTCGAGTCCTTCTCTCAAGGTTTCATCAGAGGGAAACAAGTCTGAGTCAAATGAACCCGACATGGCCGAGCCCAGATCTTTGACGAATTCCGGTCTGGAGAGATCGTCTCCTGTGCTTGATGAAAAGTCTGTAAAAGGAACAGAACATTTATTAATATTAATGGAAATTTTTGAATGAACAATATATTAGAGTAACAAACTATATTATTTATATTTCCTGGAATCTTTCTTTATGTGTTTTTCTTTCTTAGCTTTGATGAAACTTGAAATGCTAAGATATTTTTTAGTGTTTATATAGCCTGTGAGGCATACATCTAATAAATATTAAAGAGAATATAAATTCCATAATGTTTACCTGGAATATTATAATACAAATATTTACTAACAGCTACCATACCATACCATACCATACAAAAATGGAATAATTTATCTTAGTTTAAGTCACATCAAATCATAAGTCCTGAATTCAGACAAATTGAATCCTCATTGACTATTATGCTCAATAAATGCAAAATCTTTACATAACTTTATGTGAAACTAAGACGGCAACATTCACATCACAATTAAAATTCATCATAACGAGACTGCAAATTTTTATTGTTTCCTTTTACTAACAAAGATTAATAATATTTCTATCATATAACCCATTAATTATTCTGTTTCATTTATGAAAAGCATATTTTTACACACTGTTTAGGCCCTTCACAAATGTGGGTTCATCTTTTTCCAGCTGCTAAACACATATATGCTTAATTTATCTGAGTTTACAACTCTAAATATCCTGAACTTTGTTATTTGTTTAATATTAACATGACAATAAATTGGGAGAATTATAATTAGTGCTTATGAATACTTGTTAACATATTGTCTGAATAAAACAGTTAAAATAATATGCAATGTTTTATCAAATGATGTATCAATTAAGAAATTAGAAAATTTCATAAATTTTCTTAATTATTCTGAATCTGATATTAAGAAAGATTATATTTCCAAATAAACAAGACATAAAAAATAGTAAAAAAATTGTGTTGTTATATAGTTATAACACATACCTGTAAGGATTATGTCAGGAATACTGGATGGAGTATTGGGAGTTTGTGGTGTTGTCTGCTGAGTACTTCCTCCGCTGGGATTTAAGGGCATCGGACGAGTGTACTGCATCTGCGAAGGCGACTGACTGTAATACCCATGGTCGGTTGAAAGGTCTTGGCTACCCACCTGACTCAGGCCATCGTCTGGACTTCCGTGGCTGATTGCCTGTCATTCAAACATGCATGTGTTGTCAAGAAAGAATGACAAGGGCTCACAGTGGCTGAAGACACATCACTAAACATATTACATGGTAATACAGGAAACACTTGTCTCAGCTCCTACAACGGATGCACTGTTAAATTTTGAAGAGAATTATCACTGTACTTAAAATGCTAAGATAGGTGTGTGTGTATATAATCATGAAATCTCATTTACTGGGGGAAAAGTATGAGTAATGAAGGAACTCAAAGACAAAATAGTTACTTGAAATACATCTAACAGTGCCAGACTAAAGTGAAATGGGAAAAGGAAAGAAATGGAATTTATTAAGACAAAATAGTAGTGGATGCAATAGGGAACAAGGAAAGCAACAAAAAGTGTAGACAGGTACAAGTTGCACCTATGAAAGGAAATAAATATATGATCCTTGGAAAATGTTTAAGATTTATACAACTGAATGTAGAATGCAGGTGTAAAATGAGAAACATTTCATCTTTCACACAAGACAGTGGTTTGTTAAGGAACTAATGGATTAAAATGTGGAAACACTAGAAATGAAGAATTATTTAATAATTTTATCTTTAATTTGAAAATATATTTATCAAAAATTTAATATATTTCACGAGGAGATCAATGAAATAAATATTCTTGACACTTCTCCTTAAATAATGCTGTTTATAACAGCATGTTATGTAAAACACATTAGGATAGGAAAGAGAGACAGCGATGCTGACTTACCTGAAATCAGTAGTCAGTCTGACATGGTGGAAGTTCTTCAAATTTTCGAGAGCCTGAGCCCCCTTCATCAGGAAGAAAGATCTGAACTGCGTGCTGGCCAGCCAGAAATTTATTAATTCAAATTAAAGTGCACCAGCCATTAGACAGCAACAATCGACACCCAACAAAGTCAACAATACTCTATCTCAATGAAAGGTCACAACAATGAAAAAAGAAATAACATATATACACAAACACACACACATTGAATTAAAGGAAAGAATAAGTTAAAAAGTAAAAGAATGATAATAAGGAAAGGATAGACCAGAACATATAATAGTAATCATTATAACAATTATCATATATTATGCTGAAACAAGATTTCAACACATCACAACCACTGCCAGCCATCACTTCAGAAATAAACAAATTTCTCATGGAAAACTCCAAAAATTGTCATAAGCTTCCATTGAACTCCTACCCCCCCCCTCCCCCCAGAACTCCCCAAAATCGACAAACCTGGTGTACCGAGCCACCCAATATTTGCTGGTTATAACTCCCCAATTGAGAGGATTTGTGCATTGGTGGATGAGTCCCTCCAATGAAGAGTAGAAAAATTACCCTCGTTCATCCAAGACAGCAACGACTTCCACCGCTGTCTACGAAATACACTTTTCCACCTGATACCCTTTTGGTTATTATAGATGTTGTCTCACTCTACACCAATATTCCCCATGCCAATGGACTAGCGGCATTTGAATACTTCTAGTCTCACAGGCCACAAAATTCTTTCCCCACCACCAATTTTCTGATCTCGCTCACACAGTTTGTCTTCATAAAAAATTACTTTTCCTTCCAAGACAACCTATATCATCAAATAAGTGGCACAGCTATGGGCACCCACATGGCCCCCTCCAAAGCCAACCTGTTCATGGGACTCCTAGAGCAGGCCCACCTAAATTCCTCCCCATTAAAACTCCTAGTCTGGTTCAGGTTCATAGATGACACCTTCATGCTATGGACACACGGACCAGACTCCCTATCTGAATTCCTCCACTACTTGAACTCCAAACACCCTGTAAAGTTCACTTGGAATTACTCCCCAACCAAAGTCACTTTCCTACACGTTGACGTACACCTGAGTTCTGGCACAATCAACACATCTGTTCACATAAAACCCACCGACACACTCCAATACCTGCACTCCACAAGTTGCCTCCCACACCACACAAAACACTCCCTCCCATACAGTCTAGCCATCAAGGTAACACATATTTTGCTCAACCAGAATAGTCTGGCCTGTTACACCAACCAGATCCTCAATGCCTTCATCAATAGAAACTATCCTAGAGACCTCCTCCAAAAGCAGATAACCTGGGCCCTATCAAACTACGAACACCCACTCTTGTCCAAAACAAGAAAAGTAGTCCAGCCCTCACAACAACCTACTTCCCTGGATTACAAAAATCAATTCCATTCTCTGTCTAGCTACACTGGAATGCAATCCATTCTCCACAATTTGCTTGTCCACCCCTGAAAAACACACACCTCCACCCATGCCAGGTTGCAAACCTTGCGGTCAGAACAGATTCCATGTCTGCCCTATCTTACAGCCTACAATCTTCCAGAACCAAACAAAGACAAAAAATCAAAGAAAACATCACCTGCTTCTCCTCCAACACAATCTACCAAATTAACTGTAGACTCTGCCCTGCATTCTATAGGCCAAACAAAAAAACACCTCCCTGAATGAATAGCCAACCACAGCAGCACTGTCAAACTTTCAAAATTCAATTCCCATTTCACACCGAAAGCTACAATATAAACAATTTCGACCAATGCTTCACACTCGCCATCCTTAAAGCTCAGCTCCACGATTCATCAGAGGCAGAACTCTATCTGTGGGAACTCTCTTTCCAAAATGTTTTACAGTCCAGGCAAAGCTTTGGACTCAACATCCTTTAAATAGTGCCCTTCCTACCTGCCATCACGAGACCATGTGAGTATGTATGTATGAGCATGTTTATGTATGTATGTGTAAGCATACATGTCTGTGTGTACGTCTGTGCATATTTAAATGTATATGTATGTTTAAGCATATATGTATACGTAGGGTGCTTTGTATGAATAATCACTATCAGAACCTTTCCTATGCCACAACCTCCCCTTGTGAGAGAAAGTTAGTGGCCTGGTGGGTGTTAATTGCTTAAGGGCTACTAGCCATGCGGCTGTCAAAACCCTGCAGTCTGCAGCTGGCCAGTGCACGGAATGGAGTAACACTCCTTCCTGAAGAAGGAGGCTGAGAGCCTACACTATATTTCACTTTCAGGTAAGCCACAACCTATCTCTCTTTCCTTTCCATACCAATATTACAATTATATATATTTATATATATATATATAACTAATATGGACAGGATAGAGAGACAGTGGCCAATTGCCAGAACAGTTATGACTGTGTGGTAGGCTGTCACAAGGTGCAGTCCTGTTCTGTCTTGAGGAAAGGGGGTTCAGGCCTTTGAAAATTTGACACATTCCTTACTATCTAATTTGGTGACACTGATCTCAATTTAAGGGAAGTCAACTGCTCTCTATTTCTCTTTCTTGTCCATATTTATTATTTGTATTGGAATCCTAGTTGATTTACCTGGGAGTAGATTGTTGGCGTGTTTGGAGAGCCTATGTAATTAATGCTCGTAGGTACAGGACTGTCCACCTAAAACATAAAGAAACACATGTGTATTATTGCCAATAAAAACAATAACATAACATTTAATATAAGGGTGTACTTAACAGACAAATTTTTAAATGTCTGTTATCACTAGCGATATTTATTTTACAAAATAATACTCAACCTGAAATAGCAGTTTCAAAATAATGGACACAGTATGTAAGCAAGGTGATTTATACTGGTTAATAATATTTACTTCAAAACGGTTCTTACATAAAATAAATTTATGTATTTAAATTAATTGAGTCAAGACAATTGAAAATCTTATAATTTTTTCCCACATAATTAACATCAGACTACAGTATAAGCACTGCACATCCACCATGAAGAGCATTCAAGAGTCTCTCTTCTAGATTTCGGTAACTATAATATTTTTCCCATTTTCAGAATAACTTCATCTGCTTTTGCTGACTGAGTATTTAATGTTGGCATCTTAGATATGACACAATACTGGACAAGGCAGTGTTCATGTGGGACACAGGCCACACCATTCCTTATATGATAAATTATTTAGCTTAAAAGGTTTGGCATGCAGATATTACACTCAACAACTTGGCAGCAAAAAATTAAATTGAAATTCTACTAATATAAAATAATAGAAATCAATATAAAAATAAACATATTGCTTATAATTTATAATAATATTTATTAATAATATTCTAATTGTTTTCATTTCAATGATGGAAAAGTGCAGTTTTGAAGAAAGATTAAAAAAGAGGTATATTAAATATTTTGATAACACAATATGAGTACCAATGAAAGGCACATTAGTTGGTATAATGAATAAGAAAGATAGCCAATACAGACAAAAAAGGTTAATATAAATACCACACAACATTTCTGGGATCCTTGTCGAAAGGGACAAGGATCCCAGAAATGTGTGCTATTTATATTACTCTTTTTTTGTCTGTATTGGCTATCTTTCTTATTAATTATTTTCAATCAGATATAATTTTTTTCATTTTAAGAAGTTGGTATAGTTTAAATATGCTAATCATGTTTGAAAATTAAATAGGATAATTTGATACTAATGTTGTAATTTGACACAGTTCAACTTTTATATTAAGACTACTTCTTTCCAAATATTTAGATGTGACAAACACATTCAGGAGACAAACAATAATGTAGTGAATATACAATTTATTGTTACAATCAAAATTCTTCATAATACTAACTGACAATTGATTTTTGGAACATGGTTACGTGTTAAAAATATGAAGATTAAATTCTGCTGCATACTCCTTAATTTCATATGGCATTTCCATAACATAAATAAATTTCTATTGTCTTTATTCAGACAATTTTTAGAAGAGTAGAAGTTTTAAACAAAATTAATCATGGACAACATACAGTATTTCAAGTTAAAATGAGGTTTTAATCAGTTACTTGTATTTTATCTGATAACTGCTGTCAGAAACTATTCCATGATTAAGGAACACCAATTTAATAAAAAAGAAAATTTAATCCAATTATGCATCTCAATGATTATGCTGGTTAATAAAGTAATCAAACTGAAGTAAAGAAAAATTTCATAAATGTTTAATGGAAGTTGTTATAACACCTACAGAACCTTACAAGGATTGAAAACAAGGTAATATATAAACAATATATTAAAAATTACACAAACACTAGCAAATGGCAGAATTTGTGGAAAATTTCATACTACTATTCTTGGCTTAAAAAACAACAACACAGGACTACAAAAGAATATTATAACTTCAATAAGGTGATAATGAGGGACATGCAGCAAAAACAAAATAAAGATATGGTAAAAGTTTTGTATGTATATATATATATATATATGAAAATTAACTACAAAATCCATGTACATAATAAATAATAAATTACTAAGGCTCAAATGCTCTGAACAATCAGCATCTAAAGGAAGGGAATATTGGTTTTTCACAGATGCATACACTTAAATTATGAGACTGAAACATTTAAACATTAAATTTGTAAATAATTAGGAGTCATTTTAGTTTATTATGTATTTATATAGACCACTAAATGAACATTTTTGTGAATTTTTAAAGATAATTGCAATGCTACTGAAAAATGAAATAACTGAATGCTGGGTTTCAAGGATATCTGATGATAATGGATTTATTATCGTGAGACACAGTTAATATAACACAAGATTTGGTGTAGAGTTGAGGGACACTAATTAGTTATAAACTTGAAAGAACAAGACAAATATATTATAAGTATTAAAAAGTGAATATTCATTGTGTAAAAATACATAAAAATATTTGAAGAAGTAGTAAAAGTAAAAGCATCACACAATTTTTAAAACAGTGAATGAATACAAAAAGAAAAATAATTATTACTAATTTTACTTATAATACCTCATCAAACAATTTTTTATTTGTATAATGAAACAAACATCCAAAACTATTCATAATGTTTTAACTTTAAAATACCATATTTGTTCATTAATATCATACATAAGTAATGACAGTTAATCTATTTATCCAAGGAACGATCACTCAAAAAACAAGCAGACAAAATAAAATATTTTGCCACACAAGTTGAAAATTAAATAAATAATATAAAATATATGAACATTTTGTAAACAACTGAGGATGACTACTGTAACGTGTTTCACATTCAGGTTTCTGCTTTCCGTTAAAAAACAGGAATTTTGATTACCCAGTCTGTGGCTTTACCTTATGCTCTCTTCTCAATAATCACCACACTGTCCAACAGCATTTCGGTCTAGCTTGCACAGAGTTTAGTCATTCATTTGTGATTTCTAGCCATTCTGTTCTATATACTGGGTGATTAGTTCCTATGCCCTGTTAAAACTTAACTTTATGAGGAAAGTAACTAATACCTAGTATGCTACTAAATAACAGAACTCAAATTGGTTTAATATTGGGATAATGTTTTCTGGTGTTTTGTCTGATTTGGAGAAGAAAATGAAGAGTGGTAATGAGAAATTAGTTCACGTCCTTATTCTCTTTGAATTATATTTCCTCCTTTACCTAGATCCAATCTATCTCTTTATCACACTTTTTTTTTCTACAAATATTGAATGGAACACACAAAGAAACATCCCAGACTTAATATTGGCTATAGTTTTAAATAATGTTGATGGTCATGAACCGAAACATATATTTTTCAGTACCCAAAACTTAGTGTTTTCAGTGAACTATATTTTACAGTAATAAGCATTCTTCATTCTAACATGTTTCAAATGCCAACCTATATATTTGGATTATAAAATATTGTTCTACTGTGAAAATCATGACGATTCAAAGAGTATCTAGACTGACAAACTGTTGATGCTTGTTAATGATCATGTCTGTTAGTGGAACTTTATCTAATTGTGAGTCAGATTCCTACGCACAAAAGGAAGATGAAACATAATTAAAATTTTGTGTACATGGTCTGCACTCTTTCATTAGCAGTTAATAAGATTGTGAATTACGTAATAAAAACAATAAAGGTTGAAACAAGCTGATAAGATTCTTAAAAAATAAGACTCTGAAATATTTCATGCACCAAGCCTTATACAATTGTACAAAAAATGCAAGTATGAATTTTAAAAAAAAGTTAAAATAATTATGCTACTAGGACATTCACCGGTAGCACTACTGCCATGACAAAATTCCACCGCTTACAACGTAGTATAAAATACGCTAAATCACTTAAAATTGCCACAAATTTCTCATACCATCTGATGTTTAAATAAAATTCTAAAGATATAAACAAACATGAAACCAGAATCATTTATTTATTTTAATTCATGATGCCAGCAAATAATGATGAGAAATTGTATAAAAGTTTTGAAACATTACTAGCTTAAAAATGCTGCACTACACTTCTTTCAGCATTCATAACACAGACTTTGCTAAGAAAATAAAGAAATTCCAATATTAAAGAAGACATGCAGAAGATTGGTGGCAGAGAATCAGTCACCTGCAGTTCTGCACTCCAGCTGCTACTAGACTCCACTAAGCTGTGAACAAGCTGGCACCAATCCTTGCAAGTTGTCAAAAGGGAATTATCGATGTCAATTTCGTACATTCCTCTAACAAATTTATAATATGATTTTACTAAACCTACATAGAAACTGTTAGTGAAACAAGAGTGGAGGCAAATAACTTGATTTTATAAACACATGCAATTTCTTTTAAAAAATCTAATATATCAATTGAAAAAGAATTTAAAACACTCTATAACCAGAGATACCTCTTACTAAGTCAAACTGGTTATTGACAGAACTAGACAATCACCCTAATTCACAGAACATTCAGAACTGTTTGGTGAGTACATGTTAGTGATGGTTTGAACTGTTTTTTACTTTTCTGTTCCTTATATGTGTTCAAAGAAAATTTAATGACAGTTACAGATTCTAGCTGTCAAATTGTTATATGCATATCCATTATGAGGCCTAAAAATAAAACTCTTGACAGAATTTACAAAACAGAAATAATTCTAAAATGACTAGCATTCCTGCCTATTATTTTGACAAACTATTAGTGACAATACAACTAAGCTGTTCATGTACAGTACAAACAGCAAAATTCAGACTGGCTACATTCTGAAACCTTCAAAAGCTGGAGTGGAATATTTAGCTGATTACAGCCATTCTTAGGTTGTGAAACTCCTAGATAATTTTAAAAGAAATATATCTAAAAATTTTACAGATCTTATTTTAAAGACATATTCCTGGCTAATAAAATGTACATAAATCTGTTTGCTTTGAAAAAGCAAATGCTATAAAATATTCAGATCTTTGAACTATAGTTTCTTTGATCAAATTAATAACTATGTTTTGTAGGAAAGATATATATATATTTGCAATATTGGTATGGAAAGGAAAGAGAGATAGGCTGTGGCTTACCTGAAAGTGAAGTCCGCAGCCAACCGGTGTATGGAATGGTGTAAAACTCCTTCCTGAGAGCCTCCGAAAATTTGAAGAACAACCTTCAGTTCCTTATGGCGACACCGCACTTTACTTTCAGGGAAGCCACAACCTATCTCTCTTTCCTTTCCATACCAATATTGCAATTATTTTTGACAATGTCATATCCTTATTAATATCATTCATATATATATAAATATAAATTAGTATACACCTTTAAAAATATACTTACCACTCCCTGGCAGCATGGGAAAAAAAGAGAATATGTATAGGTACTTTATAAATACAAATTTGTACCTCCTACTAGATATTTCAATTATAAACATGGCACCTATTAATCAAATTTCTAGCTTCTATATATTTATTGGTAGTCTTTAGTCAGGAATTGAAAACTTCCATCAGCCTAAAGCAACTTGTGCTTCATAAGGAAATACACTCTACTACATGAGGATTGTGTAAAAGCAAAGTGCATTCTGTACCCAAAGATCTAATGAAGTTTAAATATAATTACTTTACAATAGCACCATGAAAGGAGTAGAATTAAGAGACACATTCTTACCATCGTAAACTGCTCAAAATGCTGTTGCAGTTGTGCTGCTTGTGCAGGACTGATGCAGTAATTATTTTGGTCAAGAAATGGACTTGTGCTGGGTCCTAAACCAGGGGAGCTGGCAGGGGACACAGGACTTTGTGGACCACTGTGGCTCGTCTCGCCAGGGCTTCCACTTCGATAAGACAATCCACTGCCCTGAAAATAATAAATAAGTAAAATAAGAACATTTGTTTAGTTATGGGCTTTATAAACAAATAAACATAAGGCAGCCCCTGAAAAGTTTCACCAATTTAAATAAAATTCAGGCATTCACAATACTGAGTCACAAATAATTTAATCAATTAATATGATAATTTTTTAGTGTATGATTTACTCTGTATTTGAGTAAGGGAGGAATACAAAATATATTTGGAAAGTATTTTAAATAAAACTATATTAATTAAAAGTGTATCCATTATATGACAAACCTTACAAAAACAAATTTCAGTCTTACCCAATCAATATTTTTTTTTAACCAAATTCAGTTCTGTATTTATGTATATCACAAAATATTTGAAGAAAAATTAAGAGGAAAATGTGTTTATAAAATATAATATACACTTACAATTGAAATCAACATTACTTGAGATAATCAAGATGCATAATTTGGTATCACTTACCTGCACTGAAAGGCCTGGGGAAGTTTGTGGACTAGGCCTAGTGAGAGGCTGCGGAGTTCGATATGTACTCAAAGAATTCAACTGATGCTGAAACATTAAAACAATCTATTCTTGAAGACGGTGCAAGGATTGGTTACATTTCTTGTCAACTTGTATAATTCAGGTAAGCCGCTAATGGGAATGGTTTTCAAATATTTTTTATATACACATTTATAAGTTAATGCATATTACTTGGTTTATTCAGAATGACCGACTATGTTTATTTCCTATTTTCATGACTATTAGATTGCATTAGTTAGTCAGATTCTATTTTTTTAACGTTGAATGAGTTTAATGAGCTGCTACCAACTAAAATCTAAACTACATAATGAGCGACAAGTTTCCATACATAAAAAATGACCATTATTTATGAAAATCATTTTTATTTTATTTTATCATCAGATCCACTCAAAAAAGTGTTTTCAAAACAATAGTAATGTAAGGCACATTATATAAATAAAAATACTTTTCACAAAAAATGTTTATTTTTCTTTAGTAATGAAACTTGAGAGACACCCTGTAGATAAAACAATGGCAAAGACAATTTTATTTCAAAGTTTCAAGTTTAAAAATAAGCACAAAAAAATTAAAATACCACAATGTAATGTAACATGGTACAGCTTTAGTAATAAACAGATTGATTTTTACTTTTGACATTTAATTAACAATTTTTTAAAATTAATAAGTATGAAAAATACTCTGGCTTAATTAACTGTAATTATTAATACTGCAATTTAAATATTTATATTTTTCGGAGGAAATTATGAATTATAGTAAACAAAAATTAATTTAATTCAGTTTCAAGGCCTATATGGATGAGCTTCATTTGAAAGCATTTCTTCTGTTTTTGAGTAAATGAAAAGATAGTTAATTATCTGTGATTTACTCCAAGAATAGAATAAAATTGTCCTCAGAAATTTGTCCTGCATATGACAAGAAATGATGTACCTTACACAGCCTTCCAAATTGAAGTCCTTAACCACTTGTACTAAACTTTAAAAAATATGGAAATATATTATGCAACAATATTCTATACTCAAAGTGTTTCAGAAAATTAAATTCAACTGTTGAATCAAATCTATTTTTTGGTAATGTCAAATGAAACAAAGTGCATAGTTGAACAGGTAATTTGAGATAAAAATTAGGATTGAGCGGTATTGATCTGATTATTGGTATTACCTATTACAAGGCTGTTTAATGATGAAAAGAGAAAAGGTTAGCTACAAATGCATTAACAATAAGGTACAGTCAAAATAAATAAATATTCAGGTATGGGTTGTAGTGGATAAAAGATTTCTCTATCCTTGTAAAGTAATTCTGTAATCTCAGTAAATTATAGCTCTTTCCAAACTGTGGTTACATTTGCAAAAAAAGGTATCGACAAATGTAAAACATAATATTTTGTGTTGAGGGTTTTTTATGTGAGCAATGAGCTACATTCAAATGATACTTTGATGCATTAGTACAAGTGGTAAGCACTCTGTAGACCAAAGCAAAAAACACAGAGGAAGAAACAAATTTACAGCAAAATTTTTTGAAACATTGAAAAAAGAAAGCACTATACTAAACCAGTGAGAGTACAATGAACAGAACATAGCATTCTTAGGTGCACTAAATGTTTAGAAGCAATAATGAAGTACATAAAGAATAGTTAGATATTGTACACCATTTATAAAAGTTAGATAACTAATTAAGTAAATCAAATATATATTTCTAAAACATTAAAATATACTTATACACTATGAAAACTAAATTGGTGAAATGCAATTCACTGATGCTAACACCAATAGCTCCTCCAATAACACCAGTAGCTCCTACAATTTATTATTATTTTGCAATGCCTGCTTGTATACTCATACTATAGTGTCCAGCTGATCCCTAGAGCTAATGTAAAAACAGTACATATCTTTGTGTTTGTCAGCAGTAACAAGGTAGCCACTAGGTATCTCCCCCAAACAGTTCATTCATCATCAGATTGTGAAAATCTCTGTCATTAAATATTTACCCATCACCCTTAGGTGAAATTGCCACTCTGGCATTTTCCCTTACAATATTGTGCTTTTCACCAAAATTTCACCACAGCAATGTAAAAATGAAAATTTAGAGTAATTTTGTTACACTGAAAATCAAAACAGATTGACTTTTTAGAAAATAAATACACATAAGATACTGGTGGTGGAATGTTCTATTGGTATCTTGAATACATAATAAAAATCATGAAATTGATTGCTTATGCTTCTACTAAATTTTGAATAACCATTCTGCTGCCTATTATTGTTTTTTTCAACAGTTTATAAGTACTTTTAAAACTGACATTATTAACAAAAGAAAGCAACAACTATGAAAGCATCACAATCATGCTTCTAAGTACTCCAATCTACTTCACACGACATTTTCTAACACTGATACCAATTATAATCTACAATAAAATAAATTTAAAAAATAACTCACAGTGTTCATATTCTGTGAATTTGGAATCACATTCGGGCTGCCTAAGGGGGAAGGTTGTTGTGACTGTTTCTGTTGTTGTGCTTGACTTTGTTGGTAAATAAATTGATTTGTAAAAGAACTGTCTATCTGAACGCTGGTACCGTCCACGGTGACACCCTGAAAATAAGAAAAACAAATTCGTAAGGTGGAAAAACTTTCAGTTTCATCAAATACACAATTTCTGAAATTATTTAACAATAACATGATAATAAACATTCAGTAATTTATAGAGCTTTTTAAACAATATTTTCAATCCTAATACTCGATGGTTATACTTGAAAATGGTAGTTATTTTGATTGGCCTGTTTGGAAAACAATTTAACTGTATGCAGCTGAATAAGCAACTAAATGAGCATACTACCACAAATTAAAATAGTTATGAAATCTAACAGTGACAAGATAAATGACAGGTCTCTTTGAATGCCTTTGAAAAGTTATTGATTTAACATTTACTTTCAACTTGGTACTTTCTTCAAAACTGAGGAATATAGAAAACATAAATGTACAATAACAACAAGTACTTATAACACTGAAAAAAGACATGAACAGATTAAAAGCAACTTGAAGCACAGCTGGAAAAGGGCAGGAGGGTGTCATATTCTCCAATCAAAACACAACACACATTACTTGCTGCAATTTTTTGTTACTGTAACACTCTTGCTTGGCAAATGGTTACCATTATATAATGAGAATTTGTACAAACTGCAAAAACACCAGTTAATGTGGAGAAAATGGAAGACTGTTTAAACTGATATCTTTGGTATCATTTCAATTCAAATCGTCAAGAAGGTCAAATGGACTCGTACCCAACAACCATAAAAATATCTGTATGTAAGCAAGAGCATACTTATACTTTTATTATATGAATGTTATGTTTGTGACACCTAATTCTTGTGCTGAAAACATTTTTACAACAGTGGCCACTTTAAAACGGATATATATGATATGCCCCACCATAGAGTATGATATGACTAACACAAATATTGATTAAAGTTTATATCAGTTGTTCCACTGTCTATAATAGAAGACATTATGAGAAAATGCAAGAAGGAAGGCAAAAATTCTAGATCTCAAACATGTCCACCTTCATGCCATCAGAGCTGGGTACACGACTCTGAACACTCCCCTATCAAAATAACCCTACTAAGTTCACCTTATTCCAGAGAGTCAGGCTGGTGACTCCATATCACACAAGAAACAGTTCACATTATTTTGAAGAGTGTCTTCCTTTCTCAAACGTTATATGCATGTATCTCATGCTAGCAGTATTGACTGTGCAATCTGTTAGCAAGAGTTGCACTTTAACTACCTTCTGAGGAAGGAGGACAGTGTCTCAGAAAATTTGAACTGTCTTCAGTCTGACTTGCTGATATCTGCTGAAATTTCAGGTAAGTCACTGACTTACTATATATTTTCCCTTCAAATATCAATTATATATGGAATATGTATGGAATATATATGCATATGTTCAAAGCAGAGAGAAGGATGGAAGAAGAAGGGAAGCCTGAAAATATTTGACCCAGACGGGACTTGAATACGTGGGTTCAAGTCCCGCATGGGTCAAATATTTTCAGTCTTTCCTTCTACTTCCATCCTTCTCTCTGCTTTGAACATATATATATATATATATATATATATATATATATATATATCTATATATATATATATATATATATATATATTAGTAAGGATGAGGAACTGAAGGTTGTTCTTCAACCTATCAGTCTTTCCTTTCCAAACCAATATTGCAATTATATAAATATATATATATATAAAGCTGATGGTAAGAATTTGTAAATAGTTTGGTATTTGTAATCAACTGTCATATTTTTGCAAAATTTTTGAATGTTTTATATTGCATAAACCAATAGTAAAAGAATTACTAAAATGAGTCTTTAAAACTAATTACATACAAGTTCTGTACCTACCATTCACTTTAATTGGTACCCTAGGTGTAAGAGCAAACTAATTTTTAATTTTGTGCAAGACCACTACAAAACTGGGACCACATTGTATCCAACATTTTAAAAGGAGACTTTCCCAAAAAGAGCAAGAGTGTGTTACAATCATCCAAATATTTCAATTAAAACTTCATGCAACTACTAACCTTGCAAGTGTGAAGATACCTCGAGTTCATATGAGACGGCACAGAAAGGTGGTTCTGGAACACATTTGATAAAACAAAACAAAACGCTTAACAAAACATGAACGCCAACTAAAAATTAAAAACATGCCAAAATTAAAATTGGAGGAAAAATTAGCAAGCATACTGAAAAAAAGGAGGTGGTTCAAAGCCCAAATGCATATTAAAAAACAATTGTTGCAATAAAACAATTTTAATGTTGTTTACCAATTCAACACTACACTTCTGCAAAACTTCAGCATTACACTACAATTGCAAACAGGAAGAAAAATAAGAGGAATTTTAATAAAGTAAACTGAAAAGTCTGTGCCTTCTTGAATAAAGTAATCAGAAAACATAAGTTTCAATTTGGTACATATTTTCTTACCTTAGATACTGATGGGACTTAACATTTTCTGTAAATTATGAAATATTAAAATTAATATCAAATTATAGAAATATAAGATATATTTAATAATACTAACCATAAAATTGAAGGCATTTTAATTCCAATTTCTTCAAAATTGAACATACAGTAAATAAAAACAAACAGAAGGATTATAGTTGAACATTGGGATATAAGATATAAATGGACATTTCCTCACATTCATATTTATAATATATGGGAAATAAGAAATCTGATTATTTCTGGTCAATTGAGCTTATTCTCAGTTAAATGTATATGTGAGGGCCGTGTGTGTATATAACATTGATAAATCTGGATATGAAATTTTTTGACAATTTGTTGAGGTAACATTATTATTTAGATTTTTTGGCATCCAATTGTCTGGGTAAGCGAGTAGAAAGGTGAGCAAGAAAAAGACAGAAAAGTGAAAAAACAAAGAAAATAAAAAACAAAGAAAACAATAAAAACAGAAATAAAGAAGCAGTGTACAAGAAACCAACCAAACAAGTTAGGTTATAGTGACCATGTGAACGATTGTCTGATAAATATGCCTAATAATTTTAAAGAACAGTTGAGATAAATTAAGAGATGCAATGAACTGATTATACCTGGTACATTATTCATTTCAATAGTTAGTAAAACTTTTAAAGAAAAAAGTAACATGAAAATACTTAGTAGCGCAAAACAATATTGAAAATTTTGTATCAAAATAAACATATCACATTGATTATGAAGTTGAAGACAAGATTCCAAATGAATTGGTACACATTTTGAATGTTAAATGTTAGAAGAGAAGAAATATTTACCATATGTAAAGGCAACAAAATTTTTAAATGTGGGTATTTATAAATTGATAATGTTTATAACTTTACCTCCTGATGTAGAAATGAATGGGATAATTGTCCTAATCGGTGTTTACTTACCTTATGATCCAAAATGGCAATCCCCAAAAATCTGAATAAAAAGTCAAGAGTACTGACATTTATAAACATATACTCACTACTGTTTGGGTAAGATTCGGAGGACTCTGCGGCCCGCCTATGACAAGGTTCTGAAGGTGAGCCTGAGGATACTGCCGTCTTCTCGCATTTGGAGAGTGACCCGGACTTGGACCCTGTGATTCTTGGGGAGAATTACCAAAAGAAAATCTGCCCAATTGTCGGGAAGGCAAACTTGTTGGAGACAGTGTAGATGGGCTTGCTCCTTGTGGACTCTGTTAATTAAAACAGATTTTTATCAAATAACCACCACCAACAATTAATATATAGAAAAGTTGTTTACAGAAAATACTTTCTGAATGGTAACTGTAGTTGAGCTGCAAGCAATATGAAATTACATGTAAACTCTTAATGATTAGACAAAATTTACAGAAGCTCAAGAAATTAATATTGTTTAAAGATAAAACTATATATCAGAATACAAAAATTCGAGTATGAAAAAAAAATGCCAAGAATTGTAGAATTTGTGTATGATGTAATTTACAAATATACTTAATTTATGAAAACGCACAGATTAAGTATCAAAAGGCAGTTGTTATGAAAAATGGCAAACATTTAATAAAATTACATATTATTGTTTGGCAGATTAGATTTAATATATTCCAATCGACTGTATCCACTTATCAGAATAATCAATTTAGTGTTGGTTGTGAGATAACAATATTACGGCAGATTATAAAATATAATTCTGTGCTCACTAATAGCTTTGCATTTTATAAATAGTAATTTATACTGTCCAAATAAATAATAATATCTATCTACCTTACTCTGAAAGTCTTACCGTGCTATAAGGAGAGCTGCTATGATCCTCTTGATCCAGAGGAGTTGGCAAAGGTGAAGGAAAATGAAAGCTAGTCAGATCTGGTAATGATCCTGTATTATTACCAATAGGAATCTGAACAGTCCCTGGCTCATGCTGAGAAGGGTAAATGCTGAAAAATAAAGAAATTGCACATGGAAATTAAAGAAATAAAATCTGAGGAAACACATAATATAATGTGTGGTTTATTTATTGACAGTATTATTCATGTAGTATCTTCACTAAATTTTAATACTAAAGGAAACCTTGAAACATAGATTTCACTTTAATTAGGATACCATGAAAGTAATAAGGGTAAGATTTCAGTTTTTTTAACATTAAATTTCAAAAATAACCTTTTAATGTTATTTACTAAATGTATAGTGTATTTATTTATTTATGAAATAATAAATCATAATATTATATAAATGAATACAACACTAGGCAAATAGAGTAATAAATAAATCTGATGATATTTGTAAACTAAATACATTTTTTTTTTGGTTAAAATTTGTTAGGATGAATAAAGCAGACCAACAGAGCTCATACAAAATGAACATTGAAAATAACAAGTCTGAGGTAGTTTAATGACCACAACAAATAGTACAAATTAATAAAAAAATTGATGATCTTATACAGACACATTTTATTATTTGTTTATATTGCAACGACATTTTAATACCTATTTTTATCTTCTTCAGGTATCTGGAGAGGAGGTATTTACAAAAGATTAGATTTATAGGAACTATAAATATTTATAATTGTACAAAGTAAACAAATAACAAACAACTTACCAAATTAATATAATAAACTAGCACAATAAAATGATTAACAAGATATTAAATTCATACAGTTTTGAAAGAGAGTATGAGACACAATTCAATTAATGCTAACAAGATTGTAGCAAGACTGAATAACAGGCTGTAGCTTTGTGAGTTTGACATAACATCTGGAGATTAGTAATACCAATTCTGTAACCTTGAGGGTTTGCCATGTGCAGAAAGACAATTGTCAACTCTCAGAAACGTTAATAAATAACTTATGAGTAAATAAATGGTAACTCAGATTTACAGGAAAACAACTTACAAGCACAGTTTATATTAACAAAACAGAATAAACAATTTAGAAAAATAAGTAATTGTAAATATTGCTTAACTTAAAAGTGTCATTGTGCAAATTGAGTGTGTTTTTGGTACTTTTTATATGTATTGTTTCAGATAGGTTCAGTTTGTATAAATGTTGTTCAACATCTAACACCTCAACATTATCCCAATTAAAATATTGATTTTTCTATAATCTGGGGTTCATTACTACATTGTGGTTGGCCATTTTTTAATTGTTCTTATAATCTTTTAACCTAGTTCCTAACACACCTTTGGTCTGACCAATATAGGTTTTTCAGCAATTAAGTTTACTACAATTAATTTTATAAACTTCATTGTGTTGAGAATTTTTGTTAATTAAGTATTTACCTTTTTTAATGAATTTGATAAGCTTATTGTTTATTCTAAATGTGACTGAGAAGTCAAAATTTGTTAGAAGAATTTTAATCTTATAACTTATTAACCCATAAATATGTAATACCTCAATCTGTTTTTCCATAACCAAATTCTTTTTATTCTCAATTATGTTGATATTATTATGATTGAGTTTATTAATTTGTTTGGAGATATGTTTATTGATGAAGTTTAAAGAATAAGCAGGACAAGCATTAGTAATTAAAATACTTTTAACTATTTTGATGTTATTTTTGTGGAATTTAGGATTTGATAACAATACTGCCCTATCTATGACGTATATCACGGCCGTTTTTGTGTGTATAACATGGTTTAAAAAAATAATTAAAAATATGGCCCAAGTAGGTCAGTTTCCAGTACCAATTTGTTTCAACAGTATTATTATGGTTAGTGACACTCATGTCCAAAAAGCTAAGTTTTTTGTTATTCTCTAATTCAAATGTAAAATGAAGTTTGTGATGACACGAGTTAATAATTTCAGTAATATTGTTGATCTCAATTTTGTTCACAATACAAACTATTTCGTCAACATATCTATTGTATATAATGGGTTTAATTTGTAATTGGTTTAAACGATGAGTTTCAAAGTCCCTCATTACAAATTCTGAAAAAAATTGGTGATAATGGGGAACCAATAGGTAGACCTTCTATTTCTTGATAGGTTTTGTTATCAAATTGGAAGAAAGTTGAGTTTAATTTTATCTGTGCTTTAATATTATGCATCACAAATTTGAAATTCAGAATATTAGTAAAAAGAGATGCAACATCAACATGTAAATGTAATTTTTTTTATGTTATCTATGAATTCAAAATTATTTTTACTGTGTAGTTCATCTCAACTAATCCATTAAACAATGTTTTAAATAAAAATTTTGAAACAATATTCAACAGACTACCTATAGATGACATAATAATTCTATATTAGGTTTATGTATTTTAGGTAATGCATACACACATGCTAAGTTAGTGGAGGTTAAAAATAATTGGTTAAATTCAGTTATGTTAATGTATTATTTCGTCTTCCATCTCTTTAGCTATATAAGTTTTTTAAGTGAATCATGAGTAATTGGAGAGTAAGTAGTGTCATCTGCTAGCATACAATTAACTTTGTTAGTATATTCTACTTTGTTCACCAAAGTGTTACATTGCTTTTGTCAGTTTTGGTGAACAATAAATTTGGGTTTTCTTTAATAAATTCTTTGTTGCCAAATTACGTATTATGTCCACTATCATTTTTCAAATAATGTTTTTAGTATCATTAAGAGTTATATATAATTTGGATGCTGTTCCTTTAATGTTTTCAATTACATCTGATTTGTTGAGTTTCTTTTTGATTAAATTGAATTTATCCCCTAATGACACAACTTCTCTCACAGTTTGTTGAACTGCTTTAACAGTGAGGTTAACAAACCAATTATCATTATTAACATTGACATTACAATTATTACTATTTGCTCAATTTAATTTTTTAACTAAAATGTTGTTATTTTCCTCAAAAATATTCTTCAAAATTTTATTCTGTGATTTGTAAAAAGTTTCTAAAATATTGGCAGGTAAACTTTGGTTCAATACAGTTTCCCATTTTATTTAGATTATTTTCCAACTCGTTATGACTTAAATGTAAGTCTTTAATTTCGGTGTTTATTACAAATAGTTTAAAATTTTTTTTTAGAACAACACTTATGGTTTACATGACTATCACAAAATTTTAAATGCTTTAAACTATTACTAATGTGGAACATGTGACGGTAACACATCTTGTCTTCTACATTGCAGTAGGAAGTCCAATTGGCGGCCAAAAATAGTTAATTTTAGTGAAAATGTAATCCACAGTTTAAGTTTTGTACATATGTTTTCGCCATAAATTCTCCTAATTTGACAAAAGAATCCAATGGCGTTAGTGGATCCTGCCACTTCTTCTGGTCGTATGCCCACAGTTAAAAGTTTTCATTTAACGTCTTATACACACACTTTTTATTTTTATTTTATTTTTTATATTTATATTTTCTTTAAGTATTTTCCTAAAGAGCAGGTATTTACAAATAATTCTATTTGTAGTATAACTGCACATGACAGGAATAAGGAGTACAAATTTAACAATAATTTTATACCAATATAAAAGACCACTAACTTTATTCCTGGTACTCTCGGAACTTCACAGCTGGAACGTGGTCGTCCATCCATACTTGTAACCAACTGCTTACGAGTGGGATCATTAGGGTCAGCCATCATGATAAGCTGCCCATCTGTAACTGTAACATAATTTAAGTGATATTAAAATCTTACTTCAAAAAGATACAAAAAGAAAAGTACATTCCATAGCAAATCTTAGATATTTTCAGAAATTGAAAATTGAAGAAATATTATTATTGTTACTCTATGACAAATTAGTAAAAACTAATGTTTTGATTGTGTTTAATTATCCCTTTGCCTGAACACAATGAGAATAAGTTTCATATCTGCGTCACATTGAATAACAAAGGTTTGTGAAACCGGAAATATGTGGCATTATAAATTTTATAAATGCCTGTTTCTAATATCTTAATGTTCAACACACACAAATGTCAAAATACAGATGGGCACAACATTTAGACAACTCAAAGTACTGAGCAATACCCCGTCTTTGGGAGCCACTGTTAAGCAGCGATGAGTCGCCCCCAATGCTCATCGCGCTTTGATGCAATGCAGAATCCGAGTTTGTACGTCTCCAACTCGTGTCTGGTGGCGGCGAAAGGTAGGATCCACTGCTGTATGGCGATGTGTCAATACGTTTCTCATTTGGACGTCTGATGGGCCCCACACAAGCCCTTCGGCCTCTTTCCTGGTAAACGGCAACGTTATCACCCCTCGCAGTCTTGATATCTTCTAAATTACTTATAGCATTCTGCAAAGCAAAGAAAATGAGACATTGTTAAAATGTAAAACAGGCATTTCCAACTTATTGGATGATCATAAATTATAATAAATTCTAAATATGCAAATCCATGGGATTTACTTTTACTTTAGAAGAAGAACAATTATATATCAGAATTAAGTATGAAATTATGACAACACTATAAAACTGTTGAGATGTGAGCAAGCAATTACAGCATTGTTTAATGTTACCCGAAGGGAGAACATGGTTTTGGCCATATTAAAAGGAACAGATATGCCATTTTCATGTGTCCTTTTCATTTGGATGGATTCACAAAACTGCAGAGATTGGAACATTATTCTAACAAGATAGTTTCTTTCTGATGTGAATCTATTTAGAGGTCATGTTGCTCTTGAGGTGCTGCCGTTGAAGAAAATACTGGTCAGCAAGAACGTTCAAGGAATAGATCATCTGTATTTTAATTCTGTAGAACAATAGCATGTTTTGAATAATTATCAGAAATGGTTTACACCTCTTAAAGAGCTGCAGACAATGCTGTTGCTGTAAGCCAACCTCATTAAAAATAGAAAACGGTGGTGCTTTTGGAGGTGTTTGTATTCGCCACCATAGACTAAGGAGCAGTTGTGTACATATTTCTGCACAAAGTTCGATCACATACAAAATTGCTACCAATTCTACTCAAGAAGATGCCTTGCGTTGGTTGAAGACGTGCGACGTCTCTAGCGTGAAAGGGCGGCGAAACGTGTTTCGCACAAGAGGCTAAACGCAGCGGCCAGGAATTTCAAGGATAATGGCCCAGAGGCAATCCTTGCTCGCTCCGTCGCTCATTTCCTCATTGGGCCGTCGTGGCGCGGATTATTGAGTAAATTATTTAATCCGCTCGTATCGCTTCGCGCGTGAGACACTTCGAGATTGCGAAAAATTCTCTTCGGAACGGGCGAGTGACCATGGCCAGGTCCTTTCCTAAGACCGCATCTACCAGCGGTACTGTAACATCTAAACGGTTGATCATCAGCTTTCGTTGGCGCACATATAAATTGTAAGTGACACAAAGTGACAGGAAAAAATAATAACTATAGGAAGTCAGAGACTAAGAAAAAGCTGCAAAAGTGGTGGGCGCAACAAAAAACGAGAAAGACTGAAAAATATATTGGAGAGAGGAATGAAATAAAAGAGAGGGAAGAGGGGAATGGAGAAAAATAGGGGAAGGGGAGAAAGTAGGGGGAAGAGAGAAATTGAGGATAATAGCGTGAAGACGTCCACACAGAAAAGGGAGAGACTGAGAAAAAGATGGAGATAAGAAAAACGGAAGGAAAGATAGTGAAAAGAAAAACGGAAGTAAATATAGTGAAAATAAAAACGGAAGGAAGCAGACAAGAAAACGAAGAAAAATATAGTGAAAAAAGAGGAAGAACACGGTTAAAGGAAAAACGTAAGAAGATTTAGTAGAGAGAAATGAGAAAACTATGGAAAATAAAGGAAAGCAAAGAAGTGGGGAGGGGAAGAGAGAGAGAGCTTTTAGTCTTGTCGGACTTGACGAAGTGGATGTATATTAATAGAGTTTGATATCTGCAAGAGAAGACTTTATCTCCGCTGCAATAATCTTAACAAGTTGCACTTATCTACTGCAAGGCGCGTCCATGCAACGTCGGGATTTCTTATTTCACTTTTTGAGGATGGAGGAATGAATCGAACTGTTTCAATTTATAAAATTGTTAAGAGGTGAAAAAAAATCCGAGTGGTCCAGAATTTCTGTCTCGGTCAAGACGATGCTTCTCAATTTTTTTTTTACTTGGTGTCTGCTCCATACCAGTCTTTGTAGATTTGTTGCTCTTGTTGTTATATATATATAAATTCTTAACGCGTGCAATGACGCAGAGAAATGCCTACAAATTTTCGGAAGAAACCTTCACCGTAGGAGACATTCCAGCGTTGTCTTCACTGAAAGAGCAAAATATCACTTCCCATCACGGAATATTTCATGTGCAACACCAGCGAGGAATCCGTTGATTATTCTCAAACCCTGATTGAACAACAACCCTGACAAACGCGGCACCCATCGTGCATTCACGTGTATCAGTTGAGGCAAGGACATCGCAATCTCAACGAAGCTCAATGACGAGGTCTTCTATCACGATAACGTGAATCTTATCGACAGTTTCTTCAGAAAAGTCAACAGTCCCTGTAGGAGAACTGCTGACACGGTAATAAAATGGCGGTTACGGCGTCTCATATCTGGGTCTTAGTCCATTCCCCCTTGCCGATCTATTTTTTTTTAAAAAGTTTTAACCTTGACACTTATCCTGGAACTGAGAACAAGATGGCTTCCAACAAGCAAATGGCGTCGAGTTACAAGAAAAACGCTTCCCAACACTCAGATGCCATAAAACTAAATTTCCCTAATGGATTTAGCTATCCTCGATGGCATATTCGTAATCATGGTGCAAATTGATCAATATATATATATATATATATATATATATATATATATATATACATATATATATATATATTAATGAACATAGCTGGCCACTATGACAAAGCCACATCATTAACAGAGAGCAATAACTGAAAGGCAGTGAGATACAAAGGCTTCTTCATTAGAACCTAGAAATATGTTGTAAATAGAGGAGAAAATAGGTATGAAAATACAGGTGAAAGCAAAATATATGAGGCAGAGAAATAAGAGGAGGGTATTCAGATCACTTCACATCATCCTTGGACAACATCTCACCAGGTGCACAAACCATGTGAGCATTGAGAAATGGGCTTTAAAACATTGAGGACTTGCTTGTTCTCATATATATATATATATATATATATATATATATATATATATATATTAAATACTAGGTATATATATATATATATATATATATATATATATACCTAGTATTTAATTGTTTCAAAATATTTGCTGTTCTGTAACACAAAGATGTTATTTTTCTTAATATTATATTTTTACAACTTATGTCACTTTGTCAAATTAAAATAAATAATATTTGTAAAAGGACATTTTCAATCATATAATAATAAAAAAACAATGCATGAAGAATAACTGTATCTGTACACAGGTTTATTATAATCACTAATTCCAATACAACTTGCAATCATATGGTAAATTTATTTAACAATTTTGGACATTCACAAGACATAAAACAAGCAAACACATTGGCTCTCAAGACCTTACAGATCATTTTTGTATAAACTCTATTTAAACAGAGAACATATTTCGGCCCTTGATGGGTACATAATAACTTAAAGTAACAATTCAACAATGTAACAATCCAAGGAAGAATAACATTAATCAAAAAGTGTACTTATATAAATTGAAATAAATTAATTAGATTACAAATTTAAGAAGTGGAGATTTATATTTGAATGACATGTTTATGAATAATTGATTACTTAAATAAAACATCTATGACACTTTGAATAGTATAGTACTATATGATATTACGTAGAATGTGGACAAGTCATGATTTGTACATAATCACAATAGTATCTTATAATTACAAATATACATTCTACTTTGGATACATTTTAATATTAAACTAATTCTGTCAGTTCATTAATTGAACAGATGCAAAAGCTTGGTTAGTTGCTTTTTGAATTTGACTGTTAACTGTTTAACATTGTGTGAAAGCTTGTTAAATATAAAAATACCATTGTAATACAAGACTCCTTCCTATGTGTGCGTAATTGAAAGTGATTTTGCATGTTTGTAAAAGTTGTTCTTGTATCTTGAGTTGTGGTCTTATTTATCACAAACAACATTAAGGAAAGTATGTAAGAGTAAGAAGAGAACCCTGCCAGATGTTCAACCCTTTCCTGAAGAATAAAGAGTTTGTCTTTCCCTTAAGAATTATCCCAAAAAATTGTTCCTTATGACAATAATGAGTGAAAACATGCTAAGCAAACCAACTTTGTGATGTTGGCATTATTCTAACAGCAATGTGTCTGAAATCAATGTGGTTAAAAGTTTATTAATGTGATCAAAAAACGAAGGCTTTCCCGGTGTATTTGTTGAAGAAAAAGTTCTCTGGTTTCCACCTGGGTAACAATGCGATTGAAACGCGACGTTTCGACGGACAAATGCACTGCCGTCACCTTCTAGGCGAAGTGCCGGGACCACTAGAAGATGACGGCAGTGCATTTGTCCGTCGAAACGTCGCGTTTCAATCGCATTGTTACCCAGGTGGAAACCCGAGAACTTTTTCTTTATTAATGTGATTTATTAAATTTAATTTACTATCCACAAATGTTGAACTACCTACTTTGTAAATTTTATCCTTTGGTGATCCTATTTCCATAGAGTTATGTTCCACATTTCTTGTTTGAAATGTGTTGTTTTTTCACAAAATAATTGATAATCCATTAGCTGAAAACAGGCATAGTGCACCTTTGGCTACGTCTGGTAATGTCTCGTGTTCATCATGCATTAAAATTCTCATGTCATCAACAAACAGAATAACTCCAAAAAAGAAGTCATCATGTTTGTAAGTGATTTAGAAAGACCAATAAGCCGAGAATAGAGCCTTGTGGAACCCCTGTCTTTATTTATCCCCACTCAGAATTAACAGTCTTATATCCTTTAGTCTTTGTTTCCTGTTGCTGAAGTATGAAGTGAAGCAGGAATTGGTAGGTTCAATAATTCCATAATACTTTAATTTATCCAGTAGAACACAATGGTGATTGTTATTAAATGTTAAGAACTAATTCAAATAACTTGAACCACTTTCTAACTAAAAATAATAATTTATTACTGTGTGTAAATTATAGGGGGCGGTGTGAAGGCAATGCCTTGTGACCGGTAGAGAGTGTTGTGGTGGAATCCCCTTTGTGTTAATAAACCACGACAAATCCTATTCTTTCGATAGCGGAGTTCTAGTACGAGCAGTTATCAGCTTTCCACATTTCTTTATCTTCGGTTTCCTCGTCGAGGTATGCCTTTAGTCAATCCAGTGTTTTGACACACTTTATTTGAGAATTGAAACCTTGCAACAACGAGCCAAGGAACGCGGAAACGTCGACCACCAGACGCGACCTGAAGAACAGGTCAATTCAAAGGTAAGCCACGAGTGATTGTCTTCTAGGAGCAGGCCAAGAGAGAGACGGAGAGATAAGGAGTTAACCTTGAACGAAAACTTCCGTCCGTCCAGTGAGTGAACAATCGGAGGAAGTCGTCGGAATCCCGACCCAAATTAAGAAGCCAAGGAGGAGGACGAGGAAGAAAGAAGCGACTTGGAACCAACCTACGGCCACAATGGCGCTACTTAGGTCGGTCATTTATAAATAATTCACACTCGCGTCCGCCGCGGAGAAAAGAATGAGAAGAAGACGACGACGACGATAATTTTAGACGATGACTTGAGCAATTAAAATGAATGGAGGCGCTGTTAATTAGACGCTGGTATATACTGCTCGGCCTTCCAACACAATTCCTCGTCCCTTCTGGGTGTCGGTATCAGTGCGCTGTGATTATTTCCTACATACATGGGAAATTAATTCTAAAATACTGGAAGAAGAATTTAACCACATTTTCGTCTTTGACCAACGGGAATAAAAAGATATGTGAATGTCAACGTCCACAGGAAAGTCGTCTGCACTGTTGTTACATCTCCACATTTTGGGTAAACTCTGGTTTCCAATGAGATACTTTTTCTTTTGTATGTGTTTTAGAGAAAATTATTGTAGTTTTGTTGAGTTTCAGCAACAATTTGGTTATTATGCGGCGGATGCGCGTACAAGAAGCCAGAGAAAAATCTCTACAACGTCTCTCCTCTCTTTATTGAGTTTTACTGCTTCCAAATCTGACAATTGGCACCCCTGGAAGGCAAATGTTATCAATGAATTTAACACCTCCGTCGTTTGTCACTAAATTTTCCAAATCCCTAGAGATTAAATAAAAGCTGACGGGTTGACTAAGTGATTGGGCAGAGATAACCAGGACTGAGATAGAATAAGCGGGAAAACCTAAATGCCCAGACATTGTCACTGACTGTTTAGTTATCTTTGTCGCCGCTATAAGAACCTCTTTGGTATCCACAGATCACATGATCACGGACAGGCATCGAAAAAAAACTAAACTGACAATTTTCAATAATTGCTTCCGTTGATAAGGAGGATGATTTGAATCTCATCCGCTAGTCGTCCATAGGTCAAGAGGTCCATCTGTGAGGTGCAAAGATATTTTAATCTACACTTTCTCAAAGTTCCTTCACAATAGCACTCGTTGCAGTCACAAATATAGTGCTTTGTGTTTGGGTCAAAAATGTACGTTTGTCCTTCAACGAGGTTACTTCCTGGATAACTTCCCACTTCATCCTAGTATTTTTCTTCAGGAATATTGATATTAACACAATAAATTAATGACCCTATAACAGAAATTAATTTTGAACAATAGAATTTAAAAGTGAGAAGACGTTTCGATCACCTGTTGTGATCTTTGTCAATACTGGAGCCAGGGATATAACCAAATTTGCAACGCATTACAAATAATATGAGTTTAAGATATAAATTAACAATGATTATTTAATAAGGCATCATAAATACATAAAGGGAAGTGTCAACAATTTTTTATTAAATGTAAAACACGACACTTCCCATTTAAACTGTATTTATGACGGCTTATTAAATAATCGTCGTTAATTTATATCTTGTATTAATATTCTTTGTAGTGCGTTGCAAATTTGGTTATATCACTTCAGTCTGGCTCTAGTATTGACAAAGATCACAACAGGTGTACGAAACGTCTACCCACTTTAAAATTATATTGTTAAAATTTAAATTTCTGTTTTTTGTCTGTTATACGGGTCGTTAATTTCGTGTGTTATTGTCTTACAGACGTCAATTGAGTTCTTTTGTGTTCTAATTGACCCAATATAATTATTTCTATTACCCACAAGACACAAAATATAAGCAGAACGGTGAACTCGAAACTTGAAACATTTTTAATTTATCTCCCAGTCAACGTTCATCAAGCGTTGCGCTGTGGCGGTGATCCCTGAAAACATGCATGGAGTGGAACAAGAGGCACTTTTACATAGGTGATTTAAAAAAATTACACAAGTATCAATTGGCCATAATTTCCTAACTATACGTCGTATCTGAATTCTTGAAAATTAAAATTTCATTATATATCCATAAAATTTGACAACGGATCAAATTTTAATAATATTGTTTAATCCTTTCAGGTTTTAATGTTTAAAACTTAAGAATTGAATTTTAACAAAAGAAGTGTTTCAACAGCAACGGCAATCTCGGTTCTAAAACTGCCGCTGCTGGAGCGCTCTGGCGGTAGTATACAGAAACCTCATCACAAGAATTCCAACACAGTTCGGGAAAAATAAAGCCAACTGAAACATGATGGATATGAATGAGCACCGACACCAATGTACCCGGATAAAGACCCTCACCTGGACCATAGGGAACATCTGTTGCTGCCACGGGCCCAGAGGGTCCGAATCTGCGACAAGTAGGTTCCCTTCGTCCTGTACAAAAGTAAAATTAACAACCAAAAAAAGAAAAAAAAAGAGAAAACACACAGAAATTAAAAGAAATAAAAATTATAACATATGGAAAATTAATTGCAAAAATAACACAATCAGGAAACGTAAATATCTTAAACATATTACAATCAATAAATGTAAATAAATTATCGCGACAACATAAATTTATTTGGCGATAAAACTAGACGTCCGGGAAAAATAAAAATAAAGGGGCAACTAAGTCAAAGCATTGTCGATTCAATTGCCTGTTTCTATTTCTTTATTTGCCGCATTACACCATACGTTGATTGCGTTCTGTCACCATCTTCTTTCAACACCGATCTTGGTTTTTAGGAAAACTTATCGGAAAATGACTTTCTATTTACAGCAAGGGATACTTCCAATTTTCATGACGTAGGAACATTTCTTTGGTTGGTCTGAACGACACTGGGGGATAAGAACAGTGCCAAAGCCGTCATTGTTATCAACAAACTTCTTGTAAAGCTGAGGTGTGTCAACAGCCTTTTGAACAAACGGTTTTCCTTCATTAGTTGCAGCATACAGTGGCAAGACCTGAGAGGGGTAGGACTGGAAGCTTCCGAAACGTGGTGTCACAGATGAGACGGACTGACGGCCAGGAATGAGAAAGTATTTCGGAAATCATAGAATTTAATGTAAAAAGTGCAGCCATTAAAGTATATAGATCAAGTAACTGAGGACTTCGGATGTAGGTAACATTGTGATTCCTAAGAGGATAGCCATGATTCAATGGATCACCTTAGTGTAGAGTGAATGAACACTTCAAGGGGGTTTCAATTCTGCAGTCCCTGTCATCGTCGTCAAGCACATGATGCCGAGTCAAAATGTTACAAGTTATACTGAGGTACACTTAAATTTCGTGAATGTTTCGTCTCTACTACGTTTACATCATGCGCAGCTCCATCAAAAGATCGGCCACGTTCACCACGACACCAACCACCATTACTTAATACAATGCGAAGCTAAATTAAACAGTTTGTGTGTATTTACTGTCACAATTACCTCGGATAAATAGAAAACTGAAAAAAAAGTAACGTCTCTGATGCATGACCCAATTTCTGCTGAGGAAAAAGGCGACCCATAATTATTATTAATATAAATTTCAATACTATTCGGTAAAATAAAACAATGGGTTTATATTGATTAACAAATTTCTCACATTCCCGTCTTACTTATTACATAAGTACGAATACTGATGCATTTTTTTTAAATGGGGTACTTGCTTGAATCAAATATATGTAACTCAACTAAGATGGTTTCATCGCCCAATGTGCAGAAAAGGTTCGTCGTTTCGTACAGTAAAAAAATACTTCGTTTTCAGGGTAAGAAGCATGGCTATTAGACATTGATGGGGCAAAAGACACGCGACTACCGAGGCTTTCGTACCTGACTGAAGAAGCGTCTTCGGAGCTTCTCCTAGACAATACTCGTAATATTAATACATCCATTGTCAAAATTCAAATCTAACATCAATGAAGATTGTTTGTAAATTTAAAAGTTTCAAACATTTATAATATGACTTATTTTCAAATAAATGTTACAAACAGCAGTCTACTAGTCAGACCTGAAGAGGTCCCAACTAGCGATGAAACGTTTTTTAATATTATGTTTTAAATTTAATGATAAAATTTTTCTGACTACTCTTCAGCATTTAAATGACTCTCTTGAGGAGAGATACCATTGGATACTTTGAATTTGTTGCGCCGTAAAAATACACTAAAACGTTAAACACAAAAAGCGGTTGACATTGATAAAATACTTGCGGAAAACGTAGTCTTAAGTGACCAGTCGGGGGGTGCGATGTGAATGGTTGAGCCAACTAGTGGACAACTTCATGTTTAGAAGTTTAGGGAAGGATTTTTGTGCGTTAAGAGATAAACGCCGCTTTGTTGCTCCTCGTCTTACGTAAATGCGTCGACTTCTGGAAATATCTTAATCTGGGCGAGATAGCGATAAAGTCATCGGCACGGCCGCGTCACCAGTTTCCCAGCGGAGGGAAGGAACAGATGAATGAAATATGTACGAGGCTGCTGACGTTGCAGTTTGACGCCGTCATGACCTTGCCTCCGCATTATCAAGTTGTGAAATTCCTCTTTTCTTTCGTCGGAGTCAAAGTTTATGCGTAGTAGAACAGAACGGTCTTGTTCCACACAACCTCAAGGTTTCATGTCAATGTAGGTACAGAGGGGTGCGTTTCATCGGTAACGTGTAACGTGATGGACGAGGTAACTACAGACTTATACAGAACGACGGATACGCTGAGAGGTGACGACCATTCTAGGCCTTCACCCGAAGTCCAGAAGGTCGCTGGAATTCTATTTTCTTAAAGAGGAACGGAGCGAAGCGGTAAAGACTGACATGGTCAACAATTCCCTTGAACGTGAACTGTGGATCAAGGCGAATCAAAAGTTGTGGTTCCTCCTCGTCCAGCTGAGACACTTCTTCCTCTGATGATTTCAAATACATTTTGACAGATACTAACAAGCCGAATTGGCACCACCTGAATTTTTTCCACTACGTCAACCGAGCCACAGTTTACTTCTGCTTTCTTCTCCTTCCTCTCCACCCGCTTCAGTAACCAATCACTTTATTACAAGGAAAAGACGAAATACGACCAACAACTTTTTTGCCCCCTCTGGAAACAATTTCAGTTGAGGCTCCATTTTCCGTTACTCCCGTGGTTCGCTTTCAGACCGACATCTTTCTGTTGACAAAGTAATCCGACCAGCTATATCGTCGCCACTGAATGTCCCAATTTCAAGATGAGGGAACCCTCAATTCTCTGAGCTGACCTGATAGTCACAAGCACATTCTACAGAAACTACGCAACCAAGTGGTCAAAGGGTAAAAGGCGTCGGTGTTGCGTTACACGATGAACCTCCCTCGGCAGATCGATAGTGGGACTGCGATTTGCAAAACAAATTTAGCTCATAATATTCTTCCCGGACAAGACACGACATTTAAAGCGAACTTCAAGGGCGAACGAGCTGTCCATGGAGAACTCATGTCCGCTTTCTCTACTACACGAGAGTAAAATGTGGGACGGACAGCGAGTGGCTCCTTGATAAAAAGTATTCCGTTAGGCCCGAGACATGACGTCAATTACGACGTCAAACGATAAGACGCCGGTGGGTGAGAAGCAGGTGAAACTCCCGCAACAGCTCACACTGGTGGAAGACATTCACAGAAGGAATTGGGCCTGTCACTGCCTCGCATCAGAGGTCCCGGGTACGAATCGCGACACGGGCATGGTCATGGAAAAACAGGTTAAGACTGAAGGCGAACTGACACACTGACCACGTACCTCTCAAAAATAATCCAGAACGTGTCATTTTAAATTATTATTATAACAATCCTTGTAACATTAAGAACGGAAAGCGACCAAAAAGAGAAGAACTTAGAAAAAAAACACACACAAAAGAAACGACCCGGAACAAAGCGAGGGAGAGATCGTGAAAGACGAAAATAAACGAAGAAAACTGTTCGTCTTCAGGGGACTGAAAATTAAATAGCGCACAATGGACGAGGAATTATTCCCCGAAAGCGAAATTTGCGTGGTTAAGAAATAGACAAAAAAATGGAGTTGCTACCGTAGAACCTGGAGAACACCCAACCACACACTCGGGCTTCTACAAAACGAGCCTCGGGAGGCTTTTATTTTAAGCGGCCATTCAACATCGTCTGGACAATCTCACGAATTTTTCTGTTACGTTACACGTTAGATTTTTTCGACAATTCCCCTCAATAGGAACCTCAACCGAGGAATGTATGTAGATATCTTCTTCTTCTTCAATTATGGCAAATCCCATGAAAGATAAATGTCACGATACAATATATTTCCTTATGGGTAATTCCTCAATGGTTCGCCGTCAACGTCAACGGTAATAAATGGTCTCGAGTCGTGCAGGAAGATAAAGTACAAACTCATGAATATATAAATATTGATAACGTCAGCCTATTAGAAAAAAATTATCAAATTTAAAAAATAATAAATAAATTATTGACATTATACAGACACACTATTTTTTATTTATAGCGTAACGACGGTTCGATACATGTTTGTATCTTCTTCAGGCATTTTCTAAATTATTATAACAAAGTAACACTAAAAACAATTAACATGTTATTAAATCCACAAAGTTTTGAAAACGAGGGTCCAAGGGACACAATTCACTAACACCAACAGGCTTGCAGCAAGAAAATAAGATACGAACATGTATCGAAACGTCGTTACGCTATAAATAAAAAGTAAAGTGTCTGTATAAATCAATTATTTATTTATTAATTCAAAAACCGACGTAAAATATAAACTTTAAAATGTAATATTTAAAAAACACATGTTTTAAAATTGCTAATAATTTTTTTCTGACTAATAGGTTGGTGTTTTCAACATTTATTTAAAAACAAGTCAGATTATTATAATTGTAGTGAATATATATCTCAATGATCTCGGCTTGTGTCATCAAAGCAACCTCATATTTTACCTATCTACAATAGAAACGGGCTACAAAGGAAGTGATAAAAAGGCGGGGATGCGGAAGGGAGAGCAGTCCACTGACTGCACTTTAAGGAATCTATCCGGCCCATACTTCTTAACGTGATCAAGGGAAAAATCACTAGAGAAACTTCCCGCTGGTAGGTCGCGCTCTGTGCTACCTTCCCGCAGAATGTGTAATATGTAAAACGTGTGAAGTTCTCAGAGTGTGTGGCGACTCGATTGATTTTTCCGAGTGCTTGGATTCGCGGAATTAGAATGTATAAGCTGTTGAGAGACACGCCACCGCCTGCCTGCTGATGGGATTAATTGGCCACACGGCCAGGGCCACGCACGCGTCAGATAAGCGTTTCCACAGCAAACCTGCATCAGGTAAACGGGTCCTACTCCTCTGTGGTCCAAGGTGCGCAGGCGAGAAGATTGACTCCCTCCAACCTCATCCAGATGCAGATGTTTCGTAACGATAAGTTACAGTAGCCGACGTCACGACAGAATTATGCTAATGTATCATGCCTTGAAGAATAAAGTTGTTAGAGAAATATTAAGTTTTGACGATTTCCTCACCAAAAAAATTATCTGGCGCCATAATCATAATTGAACTTCGAGAGTATTGGGCATATTTTATCGTCGGGACGTAAGATTCGTCATATATATATATATATATATATATATATATATATTGTAATACCGATTAAACGGGCTATTAATTGTTTTTAATACACTTGAATTGTTGGCGGTACGGGTGCTTAAAGACGACAATCGCAGCGGGTCTTTCTTTGTTAACAATGGAGTCTGGAGACCGCGCACTTAGAGAACTCGGTGTGCGTCGAGTCTGGGTCGAGAAACGATACATAAAAGAGTCTGCCAGAGATACAACACAGTAAAGTTTGCTAATCTAAAAGCATGAATAAGGCTATCCAGGAAGTCCAACGGCGAGATATAATAGTTTACATAAAACGCACGTAAACAGTTTGACGGAGAGACTCATAAAATCGCAGTTTGGAAGCAGAAGTTTTGCTTCACAAACTGAACTAATTTTCGCATAGAGAGACTTTGAGGAGATCTACGTCCTGCAACTAGCTGAAGGTGGGCTAATCCAGGTTCCAGTATAGCAGAGATCCAGAGCAACTACCGTCTGTTCAAAATCTAATGAGTAGAATCAGTGTATAATGGCCGGTTTAGTGTGTGTGTTGACTTCAAGCTACAAGAGTCCAAACTGGTACCAGTGGCACTGTCGTGAGTACAAAAAAGTTATTAATGACTGTAAACGGTAATTAAAGAGTATAGTCAGATTTCGTTTCCGTTTTTCTTTTCATTCGTTTTCTTTTACTTTTGTATTTAATATTGTATTCCGTTAACTTCAATGAGTTTGGATTGTTAATATTTTAGTTCATTGTATTTGTTCTTCCTATCAAACCCAGTGATGACCCTGAGATAAAGAGATTGCAAAAATATAAAGCTGTATTTTTATAGAACGCCACGAATCAATAAAATAAAATTGAAATATTTGGTTGTTAAGTTGATGGAATTCGGCGTGTAAAGCAAGGCATATAATGTGTAATTATCAACAATAAATTTTTAAATACATTATAATTTTGTTAATTATTCCTATTAATTAAGACCACCTTATTAATCATTACAATATATATATTAAACCAAAATTCCGAGAGCATAGGTATGTAAAGGGATGGAATTAACTGATGACTCCAATCTTCCCCAAAAGAACAGGAGAATAGACAGGTCCAGGAGCATCGATGAGGTTACAATAGTGTGGCTTACGGACGAGTTGTAGAGGCACTGCTGATGACCGCAAAGCTCAGTGACGACACGTCGAGGTTGGCACAATGCAAATACTCAGGTGAAAGGCAGTTCATGTAAGAGGTGAAGAAGGAAAAATCGTCTTCCCGGTTCCCTGCGCGGATTCCTGGAATTTTCTGAATGGTTTCGAGCTGTAAATAGAAGTGCTTTCACCTGTCACAGACAAGAGACACAAGTCCAGGAAAAATATTAAGGAACTTCTCCTTCCAAAGAGAACATCCTACACGCTAATCAAACCACATATTTGCAGCCGATTGGTTGTGAAGTGACTGAGATTTGTTTCTATTCTGGTGTTTCCGTGAGCTTGTCTTTGTGTTATCAAGATGTTGTACGGACGTTTCCTTCCTGGTGTGTTAGTGTGTGTGTGATCTCTCTCTCTCTCTCTCTCTTCACCTGTAAACGTCCTACAATTCACCGACAATTTTGGTGTTCGAGTAGCTTATCTACTACATTTTCTAATTACAATAACAACAACATAGACCCATATCGTATACGTCGGTATGGGCAGATATTTATCTAGACAGATACGGTAAATAAATTGGCCACAAGTTAGAAAAAATTAATTTATGTCTGATTGAAAATTAATAATAAGAAAACCCTGAAGAAAGGAACAAGGCTTCCAGAAACGTTGTGTGCTATTTATATTATCACTTATTTTGTTTGTATTTAGCAATCTTTCTTATTATCAGAAATAAATGAATAAGGCAATTAAAAAATATTATTTCTCACAGTTTCATCCTTAATTTAGAACTTCATCAAGTATACATTGTATTTTGAGTATTATAAATAATTTGTACACATTGCCAAGTTCTTCAATTAATATCTACAAGAAAATGATCATATTTTTAAAAATTTGATTAAAATTTTGTAACAGAAATTAATTCATTGGTCAGCTGATGAAGTCCTAAATAATTGTAAAATTATAATGTCATATAATAATTACAAAGTTAAGGAAGAAACTTTACGGATTCTGTGTCTATGGTTTAAAAAGCGACCTGAGTCCTTCCCTCATCTACAAGAGACTACACTGATTTCAGGTTGTTCATCCTGGGATATTAATAATTGCATATTCTGTTATGAAGACTGCCGGAGGAAATAGTTATTGATAAGTTCTGCGAGGCAATGTTATCTTCGGTTTAAATCATACTCTCGTTCTAAGAATTAAAATTAATTGTCGTCTGGAGAGCAACGAAGAAACGTGATTTTGACTGAGGGAGTCGTATATGAACTTTACTTATGTTTAGTTAAAATTGAATAAACGAGATGGCCGAAAACAGACTATTAAAAAGTATAATTTAACTAATGAAGATACGACATAGACATTATTATTAATCAACTTTATTGTTAAATAAATATATGTATGTATCTCGTCTCGATACGGTGTTGAGTTTGCAATCTTACTTGGAAGAAACTCGTCTCACGACATTATCTTGGCAGATAACAGTTGTTAGAAGTAGACGGAGCTTTCAATCGAGGTATTATCAGTGCAACTGCGGAGTGATTTTCTACAGACGACTCAGTGTAGAAATTATCCAACCCGACAAAAACAGAAGGTAGACGAGGAACTGCAGTTTAATTACCGGTCAATTCTGACTCGTTGATATCTGGAATTGCACCGATACCATGAAATAAATTGGTTGGCAATGACAGGGAGGAGCAACTTGAGGCAAATATGAAGTCAATGTCACGGGCCAGCTGAGGAACACTACCTGCGCGTGAGTCCTGGACCCGAACACCACACATACGTCATCCGATCAAGCTAGCCTTTTGAAAATGAAGCAGAATCGAATATTTAACTTGAAAACCCAAAACACTCGAGTCTCTGCTGCATGGCCCAAAATCCCCAGCGAACGGGTCACAATTTCAAAGGCACCATATTTCAATATTAAATTCAATCAGTTCATTATCGAAAGAACCAAAATAAAAGTTTTTAAGAAAGATTTATTCAATTATATAAAATTTAAAATACTATATAATGGCTGACAGTACCAATATTTATTTAGAAACATAAAAAATTACATGTATTACATAATGTAAAATATAACGTGAACTTTCTTCCGTTTTGGAGTCCTAAATTTTCCACATAAATTATTTATTCAAATTTAAACATTTAAATTGTTTCCTTAATAACATAACGTCTGAAGAGGTCGCTAATCAAAGGGGGAAACGTCACGTTGTATTTTAAATTATGTAATATCCGTGATTTTTTATTTTTATAAATGAATATCATCAGACTGTCAGCCATTTTGACTAATTTAAATTTTATACAAGTGAGATATATAAAATTATTTTCGTTAAACAAACTAATTAATTAACTAACAAACGGTGAAAGGAATATTAATGTTAATAATAGAAAGACCCATTTAAACCATTGCATAATTATTTGAACAACAATAAATATAGAAATTAATGAAACAATACCATACTGACGTATATTAACGGTTTATAACAAGATTGGCCAAAATTGATTCTATATTCTACTTGATTTTTATTATTTAATGAAACTTGACAATTAAAGTTGATTAAGAAATCCTAAGGATTGTTGATCTTTTTATCATGCATTGCAAACAAACTAAATAGTTAAATTATGTTTCCGCTACCAGAACGATGAGTTTTTTTTCAATATATAACTAAAACAGAAATGACCTGTCAAGAAGGACGACAAAGTTCATAGATGTAGTTAAACGGCAATGGGCAGGAAGTCAGCACCGAAGATGAACAAAGTGGTGTATATACAAGACCGAGAACGACCAAGGCGACGTCTGTTCGATTCGATCGACCGTGGATGAAAGCTGCAAGTAAATCATTTGAACAGAGAATGCACGAGTTCGTAAAGGAACCCTGGCTGTTGACGGTGAGGGAGACAGACGAGGACACCTCCGAGAGGGTCGCATTTGTATTTGCTTCTGCGACTCCCTCACAACACCGAATTTTGGAAATATCGACTGGAACAGACGCCATTGCAGATCCCCGGCAATTCCCCGTAAAGCGATGTTTATGGCCTCGCAGTAAAAGAGAACGTAACATTGGGCGTCTTCATCCACACACACACGGATAGAACCTTTAGGATTCTTCGTCAGCAGAGTCAAAATAAGAAACAAAAACACATGCCAAGCAGAACCAAGGGTCCATGAAAACAGAAGGATAAATGAGTCAGACGTGAAAAGTCCTCGTTCACGTTTGTGCATTTATCTTTCTTCTACAAACAAGGAAATTTTAACATTATCCTCATCGTAACACTCAGCAATTTTTAATGAATGACGTTACATTAGGAAAAAACATAAGAAGCAAGCTACTTACATGAGACAAACGTCGATTTATTAATTTGGAAAAATTAATGTTTGGCAAAAAAAGAAGAGTGCTTTGCAAAGAAATTTCGCGGTGAAGAAACTTTCCACGCTGAGCCTTGGAATATTTACATTTCGTCGTCCAACTTATTAAAAGTGAAGAATTCTAAGCTCAGTTCCAGAGGTTGGCGACAGGGAAATAATGAAGTAGATACTCGGCAGAACTGGGTATCAAACCCGGGACCAGCAGCTCCAACCATCTCAGCTACCCTGTCGACCCAAGCTCCGTCGCGGAGTAAAACGTCAGCAATCATAGGCAGTTGGTTAGTCTTTACCGTGTCCCCATCGATGCGTCATAACATCTCCCTGTCCCATACAGAACTATTGGCTTTAACAGTATTACTACTGCTCTAAAAATATGGTTTAAAATTGTAATGCCGTCCAAGCCTCAATTTCTTCCTTTATCTCTTTTTGTAGGTTATTAAGGGCCTCAGATATGTAAAACTTATTCCACAAGCGCATTGTCTATGACCAGTTCCTTGCTCGCAACATTCGTCCAGATTTATCATGTTTTGTGAGGTTACAGTCTTTCGCTCGCCGTATTTCCGTACTGTGTGGTGCAATCAAATACCCACTTTGTAATATAAAGGACAAAATTTTACAAAATTAAATACAGATGCAAAGGGGAAAACCCTCAGTCGGTGAAAACAACTTTAAATATCTACATTTAGATAACAGGTTAACATGGAAACAACATGTAGCTGAAAAACGTAAGCAGAGAGATTAAATGCAATGGTTACCTCGGCCTGTTTTGAGAGGTGTATGTTCCGGGGTCGCAGACCTTGGGCATACGGTAAGAATTGTCTGCTATTCCTATTGGAATAGTCGGCCAGCTGCCTCCTAAACTGGTCAAGGCACGGCGATGGGAAAGCTGCGACCTCACAGCAAACTCCTCTCCCGCCATCGGAAGGGCGTGGGACAAGTGCCAAATGCCCGACCTACCTGAAGCAGGTTTTTCTAAGGTTTTCCCTGCATCACTTTTAAGCTAATAGCCGGGTAGGATCCTTAAACCATAGCCCGGAGGCCCTAGTTAATCCTTGGCTACCTTCCTCTACCCTTCCGCACCCCCCTTTAGAATCCCTTCCTATGCTATTAAAGTTGCCACCATGTGGATTACCCTCATGTAGCCCGTTTCCCTAAAAAAAGGTAGCAGGTCCACTTGAAAATAATCTCCTTATATATAAAATAATTCTTAAACCAGTATGGAGTAATTGCATCGTACTTTGGGATTGTACGAACAAGTCTAATATGACAAAAACACAGAAACCCCAATCAAAAACACTACGTATGATCTCGAATGCCCCATGGTAAGGGCACACTTAATTAAGACTTGAAAGGACCACAAGGCAATGATGTCATAACCGAAAGAAGTAACAACTACCACACGAAATTAGAAAAGTTCACCAACACACTCCTCAACTCTCTTTTGGAAATACGAAATGCAAGAAGACTTAAACCTAAACGGCCAAGATATCTAAAGAATATCTAATGAGGACTTGTCACTGGAGAAGACCTCATCAACGTCAAATATAGAATTATATTGTAAATACTCGGATTTCTAATACAATAAATTAAATAATAATAAATGTCTACACCAGGTGAGTAGAGTAAACGACGTTTACACGGCGGGGGAACGTCGTAGAAGAAGCCAAAGAAAAAAAGGCTCGTAAAGGCTTTTTCTTCAAGCCGTGTGATTGAATTGTTTTTTGCTCGTAAAATCCAGAGAGATAGGTGCAAACTTTGTGTCGTAGCTCTTCACAGGAAAGTGTGGTAGCTATAAGGAAGAACTGACATCGGGATTGGAAGACCAGAGAAGCGTGCAAACTTCCTGAAGGTACCAGGAAACAAACCCCAATGGGATGAGGTTATGTAAGCAAACCCGGAAATCAATCCTATCTTGACATTCCTTACGAAAAGAGAACCAATTGATTATTTTAAAATTTAGTTGTTTGAAAAACGGCGACTTTCTGTCAAAAACACGGGGAGATAATTATTTATTTACAGTAACAGTGAGGCTCGCACTTTGTATTCAGAAATAAATGTAATAATTAATTGGTCCACAAATTTTAAATTGAAAACAAAATTAATTTTTTCTTAATAAATTGACATTTTTTAAAATATCATTAGTCAGAAAAAACTTATCAAACTAGCTGATTGCCCGGCGTTGCCCGGGTATCTATTTAAATTAACCCGGAGAAGGAATTAATCAGACACTAACCTCTAGGTAAACATTTTAATTAGCCAGCATGAATAGCACCAGAGTTTGGAACATTTACCGACCTAACACTTCGGCATCTAACTTCAAATAAACCAGGATGATGACAGACAGTATTCGGAAATTCTCCTACTACATAAAATAAACATGTCAAAAAATAACGACGAATTGAAACAGTAGATAATACTCGCTAAGTTAATAAAGTCTAAAACTACTGGTACGTAAAGGAATAAAGAAATAGAACATTTAACTAAATAGAGACAATAATATAGCTGGTATCCTAAGAAAATAAAAAAATTACCCGGTAACTTACTCCGGGTAATTTTTTGTCAACCACGTCCACCTCCACGAAGTGGAACATAAAATTTCATTAACCACCTAGGAAAGTTCTTAAATTCCATTCCCGCCAGCCCCATCCATAGAGGCGGTAGGTGTGTCTTAACCCCATAGTGTTTGTTCCTGGATCGTAACAAGTGTAGAGTTTGGTAAAAATTGGTCTACAAATTTAAGATTGTAAACGTAAAGTTGTTAAAATTCGTTCCACCCCCATTCCTAACGGCTGAACTACAAATTACCCAGTATGGTGAATATCCGAATTAAACTCGGTGACTTCCATAACCTCAGATTCGACGCCACTCTCCGTTGTTTACTCATTACTTTTATGTAACGCCCCTCCACCCCTTCCTTAGTAGTTCTGCCTTCCCATGCTTTACAAGGGGTTGAAATTATACACGGAAACGTTTTAACAAAAAAAACTAAAATCTCATAGACTCTGAAAAAGAAATATTCGATTCTAAAAACGACCGTTTAAGCATGTTTTAAAATCCCCCCCCCCCAATCAGACGTACAGGCTGAACTAAATCTTAACTGAGGTAGTGAATTTCAGAATTAAACTCACTGACTTCTATAACCCTGGATTTGACTCCAATCTCGGTTGTTTCGAGTCATTTTTATATAATTCCCGTCGACCCGCTCCCTTATTGATGCTTTAAGTGGTTGAAATTTTACACTTAATACATCTGGAGGCTAAGTATTAATCACATATACCCCGAAAAGTAATTAATCGACGCTAACATCGGCTGTTTTATCATGTTTTCACCCCTGGCCACCCCTTGGGAATTGCCTATCAGACAGAAATCTTCGTACAACAATTTTCCGAAGTTTAATCGCAATCGGGTAAATGGTTTAGGAGTGCATAGGACACACACACACACACACACAAACAGACAATCATTTTTATATAGAGAGATTTAAAACACTATATTTGACAACACGACGTTTCACTAATAATTAAATTCAGTTATCTAAAGTTTTTTAAGAAAAAACTAAATCTTAAACGCGTGATAAGTTTTAATACAATTATGTATAAATATAATTAAATTACCAGGACGAAAAAATGACGACCGGACCAGGTATTTTTTTTACATTAACGGCCGAAACATTGGATTGATTATGCCACATTCAAGCTGGAATAATATTTACATTCTTCTTCTAAAATCTTTATAATATGCTAATCAAAATAATGTTTTTTTTAAAAAAAAAATAATGTGTTTGTACACAACAATAATTTTGCACACTAAATTTCAAATTAATTATATGTTAATTGCTTCTACTGTTTAGACAGCGTTTCGCTTGCCCGATGTAACAAGCATTATAATCTAAACAATCAATTTTGTAAATAACAATATGTTTATCAAAAATGTTACTGATGTCTTTAATACTTTTGAATAAATTTAAAGCATTAAAATATTGTTCTATTAAATTATTAAATGTTATTTACAAAATTAATTGTTAATCTACATTTTTATATAACAAATTGTAAGTAATACTCTATAAATTATATCTATAGATAATTGTATTTAATTGAAATTGTTCACCTGAAGAGGTCCCAATTAGAGTTGAAACCTTGTGATTGCCAAATATAATGTTTTAAATTTGATAATACATCTTTTCTGATATTTCTGGTGTTTTTCAATCTATTTTTAAAAAGTCAGATTATTATAATTCCATAATTTAAAGTTTACCATAACCTTGGCCCCGGTCCTACCTTACACGAACAAGAGGTCAGCTCCGTCTTGTAACTTTCTGTAATGACCGTGATTTACATCTTAGCCGAAAATGGCTGAAACGTGTTTAATATCTCCACAAGACGCTGTTTAATATCCTAGACGCTTTGTTTAGATTCGATATTTAACGTTTCTTGCCTGCCTAGTTTTTTTTGTACTGTCGCATATTTAATATTTGTGTTGGCGTTGGTCGGGTGTTCCAACTGACATGGGTTGGAAGAGAAAAAAATACTTGTTTAAATAGGAATAGTAAAATACAATAGTAAAATTCCTAGAGGCTCAATAAACTGCATCACCGAGGGAGTTTTGAAGGACTGAAAAACTTACGTCGTGTTTGTTAGATTATGTTTTTAATTTTATAATAAATTACTGACTAATAGGCAGATGTTTCTTCGTTTATTTAAAAGAAGTCCAATAAGGAATACACAAATGAGGATATATTTATTAAAATCACCGAGATGCATAAAAGCTCTGGGGGCAAGACTTGAACCCAGTACGTCCTGGACTTTAGAAAGTTGTAGACTCAAGTGCTTATGCCCTGAGCTGATGCTTCCCGTTTCCTTGAAAAATTTACAGTTCGAAACGTCTTTTTATTTTTTCAACTTTACGCTCTTTCCTTTCTTCATAACATTTTTTTACAGACAATGGAAATGTTACGCCTGTATAATTAATTATAAACTATTATAATTTGATGAACTAGACAAATCCAGACAAAATTAAGTTATATTTAGTATGTCAACTGTAATTGTGTAGCTCCTGGATCTCGTATTTTCCAATCACCTGACGAAAGAAACAAGGAACCCAGAAACGTTGCGTGGTATTTATCTCAGCACTTAATTTTGTCTGTATTTGGTTATTTCATCTAATTAATAGACAATGGAACACCAAAATATTAAATCCAACGTCGTCATCTAATTGATGACACGTCTCATTCCGGTGGCAACTGTACGAATTCCCAACCCGTATTCCTGTTGTTATTTTCAGCTCGACCACCAGAGTAAGAGAAAGACAAAAGCTCTGTAAAACTTCCTACAAGGCCCCGAGATAAAAAAATAAATGGTAACATTACAAGACGTGAGACGTTTTAACGCGTCTGAGGTACATGAGTCACCGAGATAACGAGAACAGTGAGATAAATTGTCTGATAGGATTTGGTGGTATCAAACGGAAGGTAAAAGGATTAACTGTACCGTCGTATAGGCTTCCAAACAGCTTGAGATATTAACCCGCGTGTTTGTGTTTTACCTTCGTAAATAATTCATCGGTTTGTAATGAAAATTCCTACGCTTAACATGCAGCAACGTTCTCGTTAGAAGACCAGTTCCGTCGTCTACTATGGACTATTAGGAAAGAGGGATGCAGCAGTCCTGACACTGTAACTCCCTCAATTAGCACTCCGTTAAGCTCCTGGTCCCGACGAGAGGTTTCTATCCTAATCTCTGAAATAAAGCTTTATCTGTGACTACATCAAGGCTTTTTGTTTTGTTTTTTTAAAAAAAGAATTTTAGTTTCAGCTATTTCATAAATAAAATTATTTTTAAAATATTATTACTTACATTATTATTTTTTTTAAAAAAAGAGGTATTAAAAGTATAGTTTCTGAAATATCAGATACCCTTTTTCCTCTTTTCTTTGAAGTGCACTATCGGTATTACTGTTTTAGGGACAGCTACAAGAATTAACGACACGAGTGTGTGCGAGAAAATGGACAGTTTCATCATCGGAACAGCGTGTGTGTGATAGCCAGAGAGAGCATAATAATAAACAGGCAGACTGCGCGGGAAACAAAAGTTTCGTAACATGTAAACACGCAGACGGGATTGAACCCGCGACCTTGGAACGACGCTCGTAAAAGAACGCCACGTGGGGATTCACAACACTACGGTAATGTCAGACGTTCAACTCAAAAGCTCGTAACTGTAGTACGTGTGTGCACGAGATACCCCGGAAATGTCGAACGACCAACGCAACCACAACCATCACGAGGCGTAACCAGTTATAACCAATTCTGCCATTTCTCAGCTTCAATGGATTCTCACAAGGCCACACGACCTTCGGCATTCCTGACTCATAAACACAGCCGACTAACCAACTACGAGCTTAAAGCAGCCACGCAGTCAGTCACACGCGGGACCAGCGATAACTTAACTACAGCACAGTGTCTTTCAGAGCATCGAACATCAGAACTCATCATATGTACAAAAAATAAACAGAAAAATCAGCTCAAGATCAGAGAGAATGCTTAGAATCAAGCTCAGTTCTGAAGGCAGCGGAAGTGAATCAAGGATAGAAAAATTTCGGGAGCGGGGATCTAACCCAGGGACCACCACTCAGGTGCGAGCCTTCTCTATCCTCTGCACAGACCTGAAACTCTCCTGCAATTCACCTCCACAGCCTTCAGATCTGAGCATCTCCTCTGTTCAATTCCTATGATCAACTTACACACAACATCCATCATCGTTCAAGCACTAAAATTGGGCCGTGAAGAATGTGATTCAGTAAATCATGTTCGGGTCTACACGCAAAGGATAAAGAAAGCTGGCATATGAAACGGAGGACAGCTCAGTGGTCAGAACGTCCGCTCATTCCTGTGACAACTCTACGAATCCCCAACCTGGATTCCTGTCCAGAGTTTTATATCTTAATCAAATCTGTGGATGTCCCATACGGCGAAAGCACTGCAAAGAGTAGCTGCAGAAGGTTTGTGGCAAAAGGAATGCAGAATAAAAATTATTGCTATTATTAAAATATAAAACTTCCGTGTCATAAGTACACTAATTTCATAAATAAATAGCCAAGTAACAGACAAAATTAAGTGATCAAATAAAAATCATCTGACGAAAGCAACTATGGTTGCTGAAACGTTACCTATTTATTTATCTAATTATAATAAAAGTTAATTGGGATTGTTTCAAGGCCAGGAGAGATAATATTAAAGGACTAACTGAGATATGATCAGGCAGCTTCGAAGATAATAATCGATAATTACTAGGAGCGACCTTAAAGTGGAAGCAATTACCACGGTAAAATAAAAATCCGCGGTAGGAAACAAACGTAAATTTTCATTTTTAAAGAGAACAATAGAAAGCTGGAACAGGTCACCTGCCATCACTACAAGTGGTAATGTCATTAGGAGAAAAGTAATCCAAATAATAAATTAATATCTGGACATGGAAAGAAAAATTATGTAAACTACTACGTATTTATTTATTTCTCGTATATAAATTGATTTACCAATAGCGATTGAAAGTTGATGTTGGAACGCAGTCACTACAGAAAGCTGAATTATATAGCTAGGGTATGGAACAAGCATCAGCAGCAAGCCAACCATCATCACACCAGCAATCAGCAGAATCCCTGAGGTTCCTCCACACCTCCTTGTCCCTTTTCTGTTCGGGGGGAGGGGGACACCCAAGGGCGAGCCGATATTTGAATGAAGAGAAGACATTGTTGGCAGTCTGCCAGTAAGTGAGGAACTGCACCCAAAGAATCGGCTGACAGCCATTATCAAACGTTGGCACACGACAGTCAGTCTTGAACGATTCGTTTTATGATAACATGGAGACTGTTGGAAACATCGTCGGGTCCATGGCACGCTGTCCGCCTTTAACACAGATTTAATTTATCTCCATACAACTCTAATTTCTTCTTCTCCAATTCAGGCAGTAGCACCAGGCTACACGAGGATAATTCACGTAGGCACAGGGTGACCAGCGTCTCCAGGTAGGTAGGGCCCTTGGTCCTTTCCCGCGTGCTTCCAGATAACGAGATGAGCGTTTAGTTGTGGGGACGCAGCATTTTCTTCTCCGTGTCCCAACCTGATTTGAGGGTAGCTGGTCGTCTGGTCCAATTAAATCAGGAAACAACTCTGCCCAACGTCTGCGACCCCGGTACATACACCCCGTGAAAGCCAGCCACGGCTTATGGGAACCTTGGCTTAAATTTCTTGGTTTAGGACCAAGCCACAGGAAAATCCCAAAGGAGGAAGTTATCCACTGGCCTTGCTCACTTATTAAATTATCTATGTATGTTATATACGCATCACCAGCACAACGCTTGCAGGTCCTCTGAGGTGTTTCGATACGAATATAAAATTAAGAAGAAAAGAGAGACACCAGAGGGGAACAAAAAAACGCGACGAAGGAATGTTTGAACAGTGACGGGGAATAATAATGGTAATAAAAGAGGAATAGTACAAATACAGATGGAGCCAAAGGCGCCGGTGACGTCACATTTCCTGTTGCAGAAAAAAAAGAGGGATAAATATTTCGGAGGGGAGAAAGCAGGTGTTTAACGACGGAACAACAAATATAGCTTTTTTTTAAAAAAAAAAAAGAAGTTCCAAACTGCTAAAAAAATATTGAAAAATGAGGGCTGGGGATCCAGATTTCCGACGGATTCGGCCAAGCAAAATGAAAGAAAAAATTTCTGCGAGGAGGAGAACAAGGGCAGGGATCAGGGAAATAAAAAATCTCCTAAACAGATTTCAACACAAAAATACAATCTCCTTCTTTCTATCTCAATGAAGCCAAACGACCTATGGAACAGGAAAATAAAATATAAATTTTGTGATAGCATTAAGATTGAACTGATTGGTTCAAGGTTTCGAAGATGACTACTTCGTATCGGGACTATGTAATTCATATCACCGACATAAATCGCCGTGGCAGATTTTCCCACAATGTGTATGTATATAAATTTATGGATTCAAACATTAAAAATCATTAAGAGACGCTTCTCGGGTTTCCATCCGGATCACCTCTGAAGACACTAACGCTTCGACGACTTACTTCGACGTTATCTTCAGGCCTAAAGACGATTTCAGATTCGCTAGATTCTAAATAATACTCCACAACTATAATCGGCACTTGGCCTGAAGGTGAAGGCAGAACCGGTCGTCGAAACGTTGCTGTCTACTGAAATGACGCTGATGGAGACCCGACCTTCAACAATAAAAATCATATCAATAGTGCTATTAAGCATTGTGCGTTTAACGGCGTAAATATTCTGTAAGGTAGTTTATAGACCCAATGCCTTTCTTGCCAGCCAAATTTGGGTATAAATTTCTAAGAGATCGAACCAATGGACCTCGGATGCTCACCAAGATCTTGGTTTAATGTTGGATTGTCTTGTTTTTGGCTGGTCTGCTTTCGATATTTTTTATTTTAAAAATGTCATAGCCCACAGATAATTGTAGTAGTTATAAAATCCAATAATTTCAACTTTAATCATAGCCTCGCATAATATGCCAAATTCCTCCATACACTTATCTCTCTGGTTTATTTATAAAGAAGGCTCTCAACCCTTGAGGGTTAAGTCTCCAGCTTTCTATGGTTCTACTTACAAATGGAGAATTTAGCCACATCTGTTGTTTGCCCCTTTGTACGAATTTTCCTCCAGCCGTCATTTCTCCCCTTGGAGATTGAGTCAAGTAAAAGAAAGAAAAGGGGAAAAAATAGTGAAATAGGTGAATAGTCAAAGAGGAAGGAGTGAAAGAAACCGACGTTTCGAGCAGGGAATAAGGAGCATCAGCTCAATAGTTGCAAAGTGCAATTGAGTCCCCACAACACACTAAGACAAGGTCCTAAGACACCATATTCTTCCTTCCCACTATTTTTCTTTCTTTTCTGCCAATTTATACATTTTTCCTCTCTTAAACCCAGACAGTAGAACACCCGATCAACCCTAACAATCATTAAATCCAACAAGTCATCAAAATTCAAATCCAAACTATTTATTATATTAATAATATTTTTTTCATCTGTTTTATTAATACAATAAATTTAAGAAATTAACGACCTTTTCAGACAATTTAAAATATTATATTTAAAAAAATAAAACGCCTGTGCTAAAATGGTGAAACACCTAACGAAATTAACAAGAATTGCTGAAACGTTGCGTGGGCAATCATCTTATCACTTAATTTTCTCTCTTAATTGGATACTTCTTTACCATTATATTTCTTGAGAATTTTTCGTCTGTGTTTTTTTATAATTCATTAAAAGTGAAAATGTAAAACTACTTTACCAAATTATATAATTAAGAGAAAACAAAAATAAGTGTGTAAAACGGGGGTAAACAGTACCCAATTCAGCTCAAAAAATAACCTACTAGCTCAAACGTTACTCGACTGTAAACTTTAGGTTGTCGTTGCATTTTAACAATCAAAAAAATGTTTCGATAAAACGGCAAAAAAAAATTATTGTTCGGGAGTGGATAGGAAAATAGTCCAAGGGATGGAGGTTTTCTTGTCATTAGAATTGACAGGGGAGGATGAAAGAAGACTCGGATGGATCACACGAGGATTAGAAAACTTGCAAGAGTTACACTAAAGGGTAAATAAAAAAAAGCAGAGACGTGTTAAAGAATTGTAAGAACCATAATCAACTATACAGTCTCCATTTTAATTATTTACTATGTAAATACGTACGGCAATTTACCTAAACTGTAGTCCTTTGACTAAAAGTTGTAAAATTAATATAAAAAAGTGTGCGCCAATAGTAAGCAACCTATTATTCCTGAAATTGAAGTCTTTTAAAAAGTCTATTGATGTTTATAATTATTAAAATGTGTCATACAGGCGTACTATATATTATTTCTGTTCCGAAGTCTTTATTTACCTTAAGAATCGTCCTATTTAATTTGTTTTTACAGAAATAAAGGGAACGGGGCTGAAAAACTCGTCATGATTCTCAGGATAACACAGAAGAGGATGACCACACATCGGCGTGGAGCAACCGACCTTCAAGAAAGACTGAAAACACAGGCACATAAACAAGCTCGTTACGTTCTTCAGGCAAATTTAATGGGACATACATTCAGGTGTGAGAGCGAAAAAAGAAACCAATGACCAAAAAAAATTATTACTTCACAAAATAAAAACACCTGACCGTGGAAGAAACAAATAAGGAAAAAATGCGGAACCTGAAACCTTTTCGATACTTTTAGTTTGATCGCACTTCTTTGTGTAAATAACAAAAAACATTTTTTTTAGGGCAACAGGCTACATGAGGGTAATCCACGTTGGGCAACTCCCCTTTAACAGCATAGGAAGGGATTTGAAAGGGGGGATGCGGAAGGGTAAAGGAAGGTAGCCAAGGGTTAACTGGGGCCCCCGGGCTATATTTTAAGGATCCTACCCGGCATTCGCCTAAAGAAATGCAGGGAAAACCCTAGAACAACAATCTGCATCAGGTAGGTCGGGCAATGAGTACACTTAAAAGGCAGTATTTATATATTTTTAAAGAAAAAGAAAGAACGAGTGAGATAGAAACAGAATAGAAATTTTGACCTTTTTCTTCTGCTAGCCTTCCCAGTGAATTTCCAACACAATTCAGCAGAAAGTAAATGGATACTAGTTTTTTTTTAAAGGTAACAGGCTACATGAGGGTAATCCACATGGTGGCAACTCCCCTTTAATAGCATAGGAAGGGCGGATGCGGAAGGGTAAAGGAAGGTAGCCAAGGGTTAACTAGGGCACCCGGGTTGTGGTTTAAGGATCCCAACCGGCAATTCGCCTAAAAGTGATGCAGGGAAAACCCAAGAAAAACCTACATCAGGTAGGTCGGGCATTTGGTACTTGTCCCACGCCCTTCCGATGGCGGGAGAGGGGTTTGCTGGCGGGTCGCAGCTTTCCTCTCTTCGTGCCTTGACCGGTTTAGGAGGCAGCTGGTCGACTATTCCAATAGGAATAGCAGACAACTCTTACCGTATGCCCAAGGTCTGCGACCCCGGAACATACACCTCTTAGAACAGGCCGAGGTGCCTCAGTTTGTGGGAACCTTAGTTCAAAAAACCAGAGAGATGTGAAGGCATCCCCAAAGGTAGCCTCCGCCAGAGCTCTCTGAGTGGACGGATACTAGAAATACCTATTCCGTTATAAGAAGGCATTGATAAACCACGACTATGCGACATGATTGGAAAGACAACTTTCAAACATTTCACAGAAAGGAATGAAGGGAAACGACATTTTAATTTTCCAGGTTAGAAGGAATTTAAAAAAAAAATATAATAAACCACCCAGAAGAATCTGGCCCTGATTTCCATCAGAGGAATTTTTGAATTTGGAATGGAATCGAGCGGACGATTCAAGGTAAGGAACGACGAAATCGAGGTCAGGCTCCATATTTTGAACACACTTTTTTCGATCACACGTAACACTGAACCTGTCAAACTCTTTTTGAATGTCACTATCGACGATGCATAACTCGTAGTGTAAATTAACCTGGAACCCCCGTTTGTCTACGGACTATTTTGCATTAGGAATGGAGGAATCGAGCTGTCCAACTTTTATTGCATGTTACTTTGAAGTGGCCTGTAGTTCAAGGTTGATGATCTCTCTAGAGGTTTCTCACCTGAAAAATTGGTCGGATCAAGGTCTTCAACGGCCCACATCAACATCAAACGGACAATGGGTACTTTCATTCTCTATTCGGGACAATATATTTGTTAAAAAGAAAGAATAAGAGACAAAAATGAATCAAGACAAATACACATGGGAATTGGAAAACGTAGTTGATCTAACAACAGTTTTCCACGGTTATTTTTTTCGTATAGGAACAGTACTGTTGTTACAGACAACTTGAACCAATTTCCATTAGATCCACCAGCCCATCTTTAAATTCCGTATGACACAAGAAGGAAAGTTTTCGCAGAGATAAAAGCAACATTGTAATTGAGAAAGATAAAATGTAGTGATAATTTTCTGAGTATTAGCACTCAAATCCACACTGTGAGCTGAAGAGCAAACACTATACAACAAATCATTGCAGATATGAATTTGTTTCTTTCAAAACTTATGTTGACAAGGTTCTTCACTTGTTTAACCATTTTCACATCACGAGTTACTACAGTAACTATATTTAATCCAACAAGATCATAATATTTTGTAAAATTAATACATTATTACTCTGAAATGTGAAATATAATTGTCATGAAAACAATGTGATCCACTAGACGATCACCTATAAGAAAAAGTCATTGCAAGTTAAAATGCATTCTTTCCAAAACCTCTCTCAAACCATAGCACAAAAATGAGCCTCATACACACAAACATACAGTAAAGTAATGGCATGCGATCATTTCATTCAAACGTAATGACTGCTATAGCATGCAGATAACCTGATTCTTTTATTCATAGATTGTAACATTATTTTAACAAATCCATACAGTTTAGTAACAAAATGCGATAAAATGGATACGAGATTTTGTGACCTAACACTTGTGAATAGAAAAATAAATGTTGTACGAGGCAGGTGTAAATATTTATGGACCTCTTCCTCTGATACACTAAGTTTACATTTTAAAATAATAAAAACAATGCTTGTTTTGTAGACAGTAACATCAATTATTAAAGTGAGCACTCAAGCCACTTAAATACATACACTGCATGCAGGAAAGAGAGACTGGGCACTGAAAAGAATCTGTGTATGTAAGTGTTTCAACAGTAATAGGCTTGTTTTTCATCTTCAGAAAAAGACCTTGAATTAATTACATGTGGAGAACAATTGTTTGCATAATTTATCATTTACATGATGATCCCACGAGTATATGGTCATTATATTACTAGAGGTTTTTAATATTTACAAAGAGTTAAAAATAGTGAATGTGCATCACCAAGTCTTATCTTAACTATCTTAAAACAGAATTTAATGAACTCTCCTACAGAACACAAAATACTGCACATATTAACAAGTATTATGTAAATTAATATGTCACACACCTTTCATAAGTCAGGAAAATTATATATTCTCTTCACAAAAACCAAGCAAGTAGAGATTTATCATTCCACAGAACACACAACACTATTTACATGCATAATCATAGGAAAAAACTATAATTGGTAACATATCAACGTGACAGGAAGTGTTAAGATTCAGGAAGAAACCATCTCTGAGCAGTAGTATCATTTAAGAAATTGTTCTTTAGGAATTTTAGAAATGACTAGTGAGTATAAACAAAAAGATATTAGAAGAACCTATTAATTGTAGAAAGAAAACAAGTATTTTGATCTTTGCAATGACAATATACTAAAATGTGGGTTAATCAAAATAAAAAAAATAAGAAATTTGTTACTGTCAAGTATGTCACATTATACACAAACATTATATACAAATTTATTTTTACAAAACACAAAAATGTGTTTTTGCAATTCCATCATAAAGCAAAACCAGCCAACTGTTTCTTTCGCAGAATTGCTTCACGCCTACCTTCAAATATGGACAGTTACTACCAATGCTGTTGACATTGGGCAGCGAACCTCCATATAACCCGAAACATTGATTAATGAGGTGTTGCTTACGAAGTGCTTTCATCTAGAACACAAAAAGTAAAGGATGCCGACAGCTAAGAAGAATTAGAATCTTGAATACAATATTATTGGGCTCCTAATCTAGTGGAAATGTATGCACAACATTTCAATGATGTTCAGTTATTGTCTTCTAGCACTCCTAACACTTTGCCTGAAGATAAGGATAGTGAACATAATCGAAACATCGTGCATACATCTTTACACTCAGTTAGAAGCCCAAGAATATTTTAGTCATTCTCTACACCGAGAAATACTGCATTCTTTATTGAAATAGAATCTTCTTCGTCCTTAAAATCTGAGAGAAAAAAGAGTTGAAATGATAAAAATAATCAGGTTAATTGAAAATGATAATCTCAAACAATTCCGTGACAAACCCAGTACAAGAATAAAATATGTAAGGTACAAGTAAGTTGTCATAACAACAAAAATTGTTCACTAGTTCAAAGAACAAAAAAAATGTAAGTAACCCCTTCCATCAATGATGTTATGTTTTCTTTATATTCAGCCTTGTACAACGTAGAAAAAATTATACTTCATGTAGAAGAACAATATATAAAAATAGAGACAAAAAAGCACTATTTGACCTGAAAACACTGAAGTAACAAGCAGAATAAATATATGAACCTGAAACACCAACAACACAGCTTTAGTTGTGAAAAATATATGGAAATGATTGCCAAGCAATAACCAATTATGAAATGGTAACTAGTAAAGACAACTTCTGACTGCCAAATATGAATTGAAATTAACATAAGACAAAATTTAAATTTTTTTGTGTGTAAACTTGAACCTAGTGCGCTAGGGCTGTTTCTTTACAACTCAAGGTTCAGAATTATTACAATAAAAATCACTTTGCATTAATAAAAATGTGGTTGAATAAAATAAAGAAAATGTAATAGTTAATATCAAAATCATAACAATGATGAATATGTAAATTTTAAGCCAAGCAATAAATTCAAATATACATAATCTGGCTGCTTCTGGAAACTATACAATAATTATACGAACTATTAACGGAGATATATATTTCAAGAAGAAAACAGACACCTAAATGTAACACATGATTCTTTTTATAAAAAGCATTGAATATATACACATAATATATGTGTGTGTGTATGAATATCTATAAAGTTGTGACAATATTTTTTATTGTAAACAATGTTCTCAACATGGATTATGTCATTCTATATTACAAAATAATTTGTCACATGTTCATAAATGAGTTGTGTGTAAAATTTGACCTAGTTCTTAGTTAAACATAAACCTTAAATATAATTACATTTTCTTCCAATAAATATGCTCTAAAGTAAAATCAAATTTGTAAATTTGAGTTACTAATCATGTGCTATTTGACTGTTCAAAGTAAACACACGCATAACATACATACACATTTATAGATGTATAACAATAAAACTTTCTATTAATCAATAAAACAATTTTGAGACTGTTTTGTTACCCACTAATGAAATATAATATTGTATTTGCTAAATCATTTGAGTGAAAATATATACAACATATATATACAACCATAACAGTGTTTGTTTACATTCAAACATGAATATAGATTTGAAGCAAAATGGGAATAGACGATTATAATCACAAATAATAGCAGGAGAACAACGAAATGTGAACTGGTGGACTTTAATTAATCACTTACAGGTGGCCTTTGCTGTAATGTAGTGAAGTACAACATTGGCATAACACACACAAACTGTAACAAGCGTGACTTCTGTCACATAATATTCGTAAAAGCGATTTCAGCAAAAGATACTGCGTATTAGTCAGTTACAACACCAATAGTTCGTGACGGGAGTAAAAAGCAGTACCAAACCTAGCACTTGTTTATGTTCCATTATGTTATGATTGACGCCAGAGTTGAAAACAATATCTCAGTTAACTGCCTACCTTATTAGTTGCGTCTGACACCTCTCGCATGATCTGCTCAAAACGCGCCGTTTCTTCTGCTTGTTTCTGATTGTGTAACGCGATCTTCTCACTAAATTTTCTGGGATTCGCCATGATGGCTGCTTTAGTTTTGACTTGCAAGGAAAGGAAAATAACCAATGAAAACCTATTGACAGTGAATATTGTGGCATCTGTTGGTAGGTAAAAGCATTGCATCTAAAACACTACCGCCTTCTAAATCGTGACTGTTCTAATCTGCTTCTGAATACCTCGCACACACTCAAGTTCTTTGATTGAAGCATACGGAAACAAGAATTACAAAATACGTTGATCACGCAGTACTTAGTGCTATATGAAATCGCTGAATTCAATATTTACACTCAATTATTAATAGCAATTGTGGTTCTGTACATTGACAAATAAAGATCTTTTGAAAAATTTCAATCTTCCTAATTATAAGACATTTTTAGAATTTCTACAGCCCTAAAAAAACGTAAATAATTGGTCAATAAACTGTAAATATTAGCCAAGAATGCGTTACAATTGCCCTTGATAACTCTAAATTTGAATAAACTATCTCATGATAAAAGGAATATTACAACTTTGAGATATATATGGAAAGGTTAATACAAATAAACGGTTTCTCTTTTAAATAATAATAACACATGTTCTGTAGATCCCGAAAATAAACCAAGCTTCAAGGCCTAACTCAAATTTTACATTAAATTAAGGTATTTAGTTTGTGTACTATTTATTATGTTGCAAACTTTACATTTATATTTCATGTATGTTCAATTTGACTTCATTGTCCTTAAGGGTTGCACCAATACTATAATTTCTTAATCAATATTTGTTGTTTCCACATTGTATCCTCTTGAACCATTCAAGAATTTAATAGTAGCTCCCAGTGTTTACACGTTGATTATATGTACATAGTATCTTTATATACTTTACACACCTTTACTTAAACTTATTGCAATTAGTGTGCATTTACAAAGGACCTTCTAATATCGTAATAAATCAGAATTTTTGTTACTTTTTAATTGCATTTCTATTTGTTGGTGCTCGCTGATATTGTACTCACCAAATCTAGCAACTCTGTTTGGCAATTTATTTATTCGAAATAGTTTATTTTTATTTTGTAACTGTGGAACATTGAAAGCATAACACGGAAATCAATTATTAATTTTCGTTTAAAAATACGTCCTAGGTTTACTGGAAATTTTTTGATAAATAAATTTGAAGAAGCACTAAAAATGAAACTAGTCTGTTCATATCTATCTATTTATTTACTTATGAATAAATATATATATATTTGCAATACATTTACTCTGAAGAAAGGACTGTGGATGTTTCGAAAGTATCGCAAAGAACAAGTTCTTTAATGTCCAGGTCCAGTAAAACTACAAACGTTTGCGGCTCTGAAGTTTCTGAATTATTAAAATAAGATAGATTTAGTTTCTCAGACACAGCAAGAAAGTGTATTTTGTTCTTTAGAGTGCAGTATTTTGAATTTATAAAGACCCTGCAGTTAGTGTTGAATTCTCCCGCGCGATTAGAGTCTTTGGTTCTCGCAGAGGACCCCACCATTGATGGGTCACTGCCGGTAGTATTTACCATTCATTTGACATTTAACATGGTTTCCCTCAATGCCGTATCCTTGTTGAAAATTCGCCCGCAGAGAACAAGTTTTTGTTTCGTTAGGTACTACAATTTATCGTGCGGCGAGGGTACACCATCATCCAGACACGACAAATCTCACTCCCGAGTTTCCATTCATCCAGACACACTAAAATTCAGTGTATTTACAAATGGGTTTAGATATCGAGAAAATAAACTGTTCAAAGGCGACGCAGACACTACAAGGAGCAGAATGTTTGAGTGTGTCAAACCGACGAGTTGTCCTGTTAGAATGAATTCACAGAATGCTAATCAAGGTAGTGACAAACATCCTCGGTTAATGGAATTCCCAGAGTTAGTGTGGCCTAATGTATCTAATACAATAAGAAACTGGATTATGAGGAACATGATAATTCGCCCTTATTTCGATCAGCAGTTTGATATTAACGATTTTATATTTGGTTCTAAGCAGGTATGTGTAACATGTTTACTAGTCTTCCTACTATGCCCTAGTATATGTTCCCTTGTGACATAAAATTGTCTTTTGGCAAATTGCTTCTTAATATAATTTTGATAAAGGCTTTTCAAGTACACAATTACGAATTACAATAGTTTGTTCTACATTTGTCCATGAATAACCATTTTCAACTGCAATTCCTTTGTTTTATAACGAAGTCCTATAGAAGGATGTTTATCTCTTAAATACCCCTCATTCATTACATTTGATTTATAAAGGTTATCATACTTTTGAGTTTAAAATATAATGATATTGTCGTGCATTCGAAACTAAAACCAACTGTATGAAGTGAAGACTTATGGAGTAACTAATATATTACTAGGGTTTCCAACTGGGTGGGTAAAGGCTCAGACCACAACATTTTGCTGGCAGACACACTCATCACCAGAAGCTGTGTATTCACCATTGCAAAGCTTTGGACTAAACGTCCACTCACCTGTTTGGAAACCTGGCAGTTATTTATTCTTCAGAATTTCTGTTAGAATGGTACATAAAAAATTTTGGATTTATGCAGTTCCTGTTATTAACATTTAAACTTTTATTTATGTTTGTGTACTGTGTTTCCAATATTGGGTGTATGTTAAATATTTGTGAATTAAATTGAATTTTATTGAAGTCAAAAGAAGAAAACATTTAAAATAAGTTTTGAAATGTGACTTCTGACTTTTACTCATTAGTTTGTTTGGATGAATACCAATCCACAAGTATTGTTGAGGAAGGAAAATATTGTGGTTTGTTTATCTGAGAGTGAAAATTGGTGTGCTCGGTTTTGATGGATAATATTTTAAGGTCCTGTCCTCTGTTTTCAGCAGAGGTCTGCTGCTATGCACTGCAGGATAAATATTGACGGCTGTATTGTAGATATACCATCACCTGCAGTGGCCTGGAGTAAACCTCCTCTGAAGAAGAGGCCTGTTCTTGAAAATATCTCAGAATTCTATCCTTACGTGTATAAGTGAATACACACTGTGAAGTCAGTACAAATTTGTGAAATAAATTGCCACATTATGTTCCTACCACATACTTGAAACTTAGGTTCATTATTAGTGTAACCTCTAGCAGTATTATTTCATCACTGTAATTTATAAGTGTTACCTTACTGTAAAATTTAATTTTCAGGCAGTGGAGACAGTGTCCAGATTTCTAGCGAATGGAGAATTTACAAGTTTGCAAGGTTTAGTACATGAACAAACTATTGAGAAATTGAAACAAAGTATAGAATTATTTTCAGTAAAGCAAAGACAAGATATTGCTACTAGCCAGGAAGATATATACTTCTCTTTTCCATATCAAATAGGAATAATGTTCAGTGATGATGATAGTAAGTAGTTTCATAATAAAGAGCGTAAGTTTTCCCGACGTATATTCTGTATAAAGAGTTCTCAGGTTTCTGGTCGGGTAACGTTACCCGACCGGAAACCCAAGAACTCTTTATACAAGTAGTTTCATGTCTAATTTTTAGATTATATACTAGTTAAATTACGATTGGGTATTAGGGATATAGCTTCTATAGTATGTGCTTACTAGTGTGATTCTCTTTAAAATATATAATATAAATTATGCAACGAGTCATAAAATCTTGCATTTAATTTTAAATCAATATTAAATATTTGATGAATTTTTAAGCTCCAAAAACCATTTGCAGGTAAAAATTTGTTATTCAAATAAATCAGCTCCTGAATCATCTTCCAAAGTTTCATATATTTGAATGGCTAGAAACATGAGTATTATAATATTTATATTTTTAATATTATTTAGATTTTTGTCATCCAGATACCCAAATAATCTATATAATAATGTTTCCTCACCCTTTTATATTTATGGAAAATATTTTTGTAGATGTTACTAACTATATATTTTTCTGTCATTTCTATTACAAAAAATAAAAAACATGTTCTGCATTTTAGCCTTTTCAAAATTTATTGTATTTGTGAAATTGTGAAGATACTTTTTTTTTCAGGAAATCATCAAAGATTTGTTGAGATAACTGTGGTCCATCATGTGGTAAGAGACTTGAATACATTGGTACGTACCAATGGGATTTCTCCATTCAATGTAGGTTTCCTACCAGAATTCAATGACAAATTTTACATTTGTAATTACCGTTTTATAAAAGAATTCACGAAAGGAGTCGAGAGCTCTTGGCTAATTAATGTACTAAATCATTTTAAACCACCATTTTATGATACTGATTTCAGTGTTAAAAAGAACTAAGAATGATGAGAATGTATATGTAATGTAGTCCTTAAATTTTCATATTACAATATACTTTCAAAATTAGAAAATTTTATTAAATTATTGATTTATGGAAAAAAAATTGAAAATTGGTATTTTTTTCAAAAACGTTTTTTAACTAATCAATTACTTTCAATAGTTTAAAATGTTTGCCCTTTCTTGACACATATTTTCATTTAGTGGAATTTTATTCTGTTTCTCAAATGTATATATTTAATTAATGAATATTTATATTGTTTCAAGTAAATCTAGCATCATTTCAGGTGTAACAATTTCTCAGAGTTTTGTTGAGTAAGACTAGTTTCTATTTTGTGTTAAATAATTCACTTTCCTTCCAACATAAGTTATTTTTCTTAAGTTTGTATTTATTAATTTATTTATTACTGTAACTGGGTGATGTTCTGAAGGCAGTGCTTTTATCAGCACTCATAAGATTAATAATATATAGATGATTTATAATTATTTTATCATACAATTTTTTTCATTTTCTTCTATTATTGTAATTATTTTTACTTAATTATTGCACAAAAATGCCAAATTTACAATAGAAACTGGTCACATTTCATGTGAAGTATTCCTATGATTTACGTTAAGTGTCGAGAGAGTAAGAATTGTCCATCATCAAGGATCTACAGAATACTTTTTATGACCATGAGTCATATTCATATTAAAGAATGCATTAATCAATTGGTGGTTGTTGAATGTGTGCTCATTGTGTAAGTAAAGGTTTACTCCTAGTTATTGCCAAACCATACTTAAATATAAATTAGGTTCCACACCTCCATTTAGCACATTAAGATTTTCTTTTAAAATCTCAATATGCTATACCTCAGGATTCTAGTGGATCAATTCTGTTTAATTATGTGAACAGTTTATAAGAATGATTGTAGGAAAGTATAGGCAAAGAATATTGATTCAAGTGTGTTATCAAAAATTAATGCTGATATGTAAATTATGAAATCATGATGAAATGACTTGTGTGGTGTTATAAATGTCACATTTACAGTTGCCACTATTATGGTTATTGAAGAAATCAGATTCTGCAGTTTGTTGAATTTATGTGTAAAGTACAGTATGTTTGATCCACAGGTACGTGTATACGATTGACAATTTCATATGTTAAACAATCCCATTTCTTATCACTGTAGATTTGAAGAATAATCTGTCAGTATTTCAACTTTTTGTACCTTATTCAAATATTCAACCACTCAAGTTAATAATTTTTTCTTTGAGCCTTGGGGCAGACCTTTTTTTAAATGTTGCTGATCTATGATATATGTGGATGAAATGTGAGGGCTACAATGTAAATAAAGTTGTAACATGGTTGTAAGCTGATGCAGAAGCTTTATTAGTTTTATTCCAGAATTTCTCTATTTGAATTTGTTACAAATTTCTAGCTGTACAGTCACTGCACAATAGCCATTCTGATTTGTAGCAAGTTAAGAATTAATAATTCTTGCTGAAGCGTGAATTGGATTGGTACTAATCAACCCCTGTATTTCTGCCAAGTTGTTTGTCCTGAACATCCACAGTCTTTGTCAAAATTCTAGAACTTATTACTTCATCGTATGAGCTTGCACATAAAGGTTGTGTATGTCACAAACTCTACTATATGTTAGGAACAATTTTTTTTGAATGTTTCTTTTATGTGAACAGGTAAGCTTAGTCTTTTTTTTCTCCTCATAGTTGATAAAAAATTACTATTATTTTCTTAATATATTCTGTACATTCCAGCTTATTTAACATGGTTTTGTTATATTTCAAGAATATTCTTAGATTACTACACATAGGAAGAAATATACTAAAATTTCAATAGATGTTTCTGTAGAAGTTTGTGAGTGTTTTTTTTTTGTTGGCTTGTGTATAAGCTATAAATGACAATATTGAAGAAAATAAATTTAAATTCTGGTGATGAGCTGAACATAATGGAATGAAAGGTAAGGAATGTAATACATGATGATTTGTGATCTTACTTTTGTGCTACAACTTTCTGCTTCTCACACATTGCTGAATATGTTCACCAATGTTATGTGAAAAGTTTTAGTAGTAAATGCCTCACTTAAACAAAGCAAATAATAATACATGAGCTTACAATAATTCAGGCTATAGTAAATGTTTGAAATTATTATGTATTTTGTTGTGGAACTATTTTCATTCAAATAAAGTTCTGAAATGATATAGCAAGATGATTTAATGGTCTTCCACCCTTTGAACTTTTCTGATATTGAATGTTTTTTATTCAGATTAAGAAATACTTTTATTGTGGTAATTCTCCACTGTACTTTCAATTGTGAAATCTGACTTTTAATATTTCCTGGATCATTACTGTGAAATGGCATTTAAAAACTGCAGGAAAATTACAGTCACTGCTCGTCACAAAATTCTTCATCTGTGCTTATTACATCATATTGTTAAAGATGGTTATTATTATTATTTATGCACACTGATGTGTAAGTAATAGTGTTTAATAAGTCTGATATATTTTACTTGTGAAACTTGTGTTCTCTGCTCTTTCTTATTGTGGAAAGAGATAAAAGTGGCATGATCTGAGATGTATGTGTGAGAGAATCCTATCTAGGGTTAACTCCCATCCTACCTCCCTTCACATAGACAAAATATTTGCAACCACAGGCAATGGAACTATGTTAATAGGTAAGTAAAAGTGCTGATGTGAATTCTCCACCCCCCCTTCCTCCTTTAGTGTTAATAAAATTAAATACATTTAAGGTTAAAGAAAATCTCACTGAACAAAATACCTGACAATACAGTATAACCATTACAAATTAAGTATACAGTTCATATTTTTAAAGTGCCAGTAAAATCAGAGATCAAGAGAAAAAATTTAAGATCAAAGTAATTATTGATATCCACATTTAAAATATACATCACAAATTACAGAAGAGAATAAATGAATACATCATGACCATGACAGAGTTAAACAAAAACCAAACAAGACACTGTATGATGGGCTTACAAAGTAGTTAATATTAATTGCAATTTGAATAATTAAGATAGCCAATTCAGACAAAAAAAAGTAATATAAATACCCCACAATGTTTCTGGGATCCTTGTGCCTTTCATCAGGTGCTAAGAAGAGCCTAGAGGAACACAACTGCACTTGTCTTAACTTACTAGTGCAATTGTGTTTCTCTTGGCACCTGTCGAAAGGAACAAGGTTCCCAGAAACGTTGTGTGGTATTTTATTACCTTTTTTAAAATCTGAATTGGCTATCTTTCTTATTCATTATTTTCAATAATACGTAAAAAAGTTGTCATTTTAATTGCAATTTATCAAGTAGGGAAAATACAAGCTGTAGTACATCGGGTAAGCTTTTTACAGAATAAAATTGTGACTTAAAAACAGCTGTCGGTTTTATTACAGACGTTGTTAGACACTACTTACGAATTTTATGAAACGAGAATACAGCATATGGTTTGTTGAGCAAGACTTTTACATTGGGGGGGGGGGGGGTGCTATGATCGACATTAACATTTATTGTCCTTAATATTCGGAGGAAGACTAGAATAAAATCATTCTAGTATGGTTAATAGACTAAAATGAAATCATCCTAGTATGGAAAAACCTGACGCTACGCTTGTCCCATTAACTTCCATTACGACGGTAGACGCAAAAAGCTACATTTCAAAAGTAATAATTACGTTAATAAGTGACAAATTACTATTCAATGACAGAATATTTCACAGTTGAAAAAACTTGGTGCATTTCCAGACATAATGTTAGATATCTTGGATCTTTGCAAGTTAAAAAATTCATAAACATTGGGGGAAGAAACTGTTCTCCGCTTTCAGCAGTTGCTTTTTTATTTGTAGAATTATCGCCGAGTATTATTTTGCAATTTTACTTGATTCTACCTTCCAACTTCTGACGTCATTTCCTTCTTCGAAGTGGTTTTCCTGGTTCTGACAGTTGACAAGGAAAACAAGCACAGGGATCTAGTCAATCATTACTTGGATGAAAATCCTTAATAAAAACCTAGTATTATGGTTTGAAAGTATTAAAAAATTCATCATATATATAACGGCATGACAATGAAACAATAATTAGCGATTTAATTAAAACTCTGCGTGTTGATGAAAACTATAGTGAGTAGAAATGTCACCACCAGATCCCAGATTACCGATCTCAAACTTAAGCGCAGAATTATTTATTAAATTGACGGAAAAATTAAAAATTAATAATGGATGGGAGGCCCTTGCTGTTGCTTTCAATTTTTACGGGTAAGTCCTGCATGGCTTTCTATTTGCTAAATCATTCTAGAATTTTTTTTCGCGTCATTTTTATGATTTTGTGACCTAACATTATCTTTGAAGTTAACAACACAATGAATAAAATGGAAATACTAGTTGACCCTCACCAATACAGTTTTTACTGTTGAAACTAAGGTTTATTTCGATACATATTACCATATCAATAAGCTCCTAGACAACATTAAACAGTTTTAAAATAAAACCGAATTCATAAAAGAACTAACAAAGGTTTTGATTAACAATTTATATATGATTAATTGATTGACATAATTAGATTTATATTAAACTATATCTCATCTAGGAAATAATGTACATGATAATAAATATCATTTAATTGATTGTGTATAATTATGAGGTTTTATTATCATTTATGCCCATTTTTTGGACTCATTCCAGACTCTTTAAGCCCAATAGGATTTACAGAATTTGACCCAATACTAATGCTAAGAATAATACTTTCCCAACTCCTAAATCACAGCTACCAACAAATTAGCATCCTCCAAAAAATCTTTATTTTTTGCCCATTCTGTTGACAGTCATCTGCAATTTAGATTAAGGTATATGATGCTACTTTCCTTGTTGGAATCCTAAGTATTTAACTTGCCATGAGATATATTTAAAATGTATGTTCCTAGTCTGAGAAGTTATTCTCCAATTAAAAATAAATTGTGAATAGAGTTTGAAGAAATTTGTTCAATCCTTTTTTTACTTTTGCCTTATTTAATTGTGAAATATGTAAGCTACCAAATATTGTACTATTTAGAAAATATATTTAAGTCTATATATTTTAGGGATGAGACTTTGCAGAGGTTTCAGAGCACACCGGACCCAGCAGATGAGTTACTTAACGGACTGAGTTATCGTGAGTGCACCGTGGGTCTCCTGACCAGTGCGTTGCAAGAATTGGAACTGTTGGATGCTTTGTCTCTGTTGAAGGCTCCCGGTAAATATAACACTGACAACATTTACATAAAAAAATATGTGTTTTCAGGCACCATACACAGTTATGGAAAATTTCTGTTTGCATTTTCAGAAGATTCGGGTTGTATTTGGTGATTCAATTTACTAGTAAATTTACTTCGTATTGTAAATTACAATGCCTGTACATTGATTTTCATATTATTTAACAATCCTTATCTATGAAGAATAGTTTAGAACAATTAGTATGTATAGGATCAAGCTATACAAATGAGAAAAATTGTAATTTTAGTTAGTGGTTTAAGTGAAAAAAAATAGTGTCATTGTTTGCTGCTTGATTTATCACTTTTTGCTCTAATCAATTTAGTAAAACATTTATTAGATCCCTACAGTTATTATTTTAAGCTATCTTTTCTGGCAATCTTTCTATTTGCAATCTTTTGTGAATTAATTTTTAAATTAAGTTTTCGTTGTGACTGAAACTAAGTGTAACTTTATTATATATTCAATTATTTATTTGAGTAAATTGTCTCTCATAATATGTTCATATTTATTACATTATATATTTTTTCAAACTATTTCAGAGCCGCTGGTTATCGTTCAGCAGCCGGGCAGTGAGTTGGAACCCATTAGAATTGACTTTGGTGATGAACTGAGTCTGGCGTGTTTGGCCAGAGGACTTCCTCCTCCACATTATCAGTGGTATTTTGGAAATAAGGAACTTGAATCTCAAAGGAGTAATAAGCTACTGATAAAAGACTTTAGGTAAGGAGATTAAGTTAAAACAATTTCTTAACAAATTAATTAGTTAATGGGACATTTTGTATAGCTTGAGCTGTAGCAAGACGTGAGAACGTTAGATGTGCAATCGTCCATGCATAGTGGGGGTAATCTGGAGCTCAGTTCATCACGAGCCTTTGTTGCGACAACTTCGTAGTGTAAAAACCATTCTGAAAACTTTGGTGCAAAGATAAAAATATTTTGTTCAGTTTAGGATATTATGTACACAAAAAAATCATCCATAAAAGTTAAGAGATTATGAGTACAGGGCATCAAGAGGCTTTGCTGCTGTCTGTATATCCTGTTCTTAAGAATATAATGATGTTTTTAAAAACTATAGTAAAGTTGCTCCAAGAGAGTGCTTTTACTGGATTACAATGCTCCCCTCCACCTTCTGTCTCCCCTTTACTGTGCATGTGACAGGACTTCTGAAACCTCTCCAGCTATAAGTTGGTGTATTTGAAAAAAATGTCTTCTGGATGTATCTGCCAAGCCAGATCTCCAAATATTTTAAATATGGAATTATATGCAATTATAAATTTGTTTTAATAAAATAACCTATACAATTTGACATTAAATATGTTACCTAGTTTTTATACTAGAAAAATAATGTATTCATTTCCAGAGAAGAACATGTAGGGGAATACAGCTGCTGTGTCACACAACCTCCAACAGGAAGAAAATGCTGGTCAAATTCAGTTACTGTTGAATTTTTGCCTGAAGTACCCCAAATACTGGAACATCCCAGTCCAGTCACTTGTGTTGTGGGAGATAAAATTGAACTGTCTTGCACAGTTGATTGTTACCCTGTACCAGATTTCCAGTGGTACCATGGAAATACAATGTTACCTGGAGAGACTGACAGTACACTCTGTGTAAGTCTATACTATTGAATTCAGTTATAACATTTAGTTTTAAGAGTTCTATTTATCCTGTTATTATTTATATTTGTTGATAATTTGAAGAGAAAAACACTTGCATTGTCATTTTTTACTTTGCATTCTCAAATTAAATGAATCAAATACTTCATTTTTCCAATAATCTATTAGAATATATTGATGTCTAATTAAAAAGTCGGCATTTTTCAGTTAAAAAATATCATTAACGAAACTTAACTATGCAGTCTCATAACCTTTGGTACAACCAATGCATTCTGTGAGGATATGTGGAGACACTGATAATTTTTCATATAATTATTTTATGTCTTTTATTTAATTAGAGTTAGAAGCAAATATAAGTCAAGTCAATACAGTATAAATGCACAATTTTCCATTTATATTACTGAGCTATGAAAAGTTGTTCCTTTCATCCAATAATCTATATTATTAAATTCATTTGTTAGTTTGGGAGGTAAAGCTCCAATATATCTATTGTGTTTCAACAGAATGACAATGCACCATTTTCTATGACCAATGGAAGACTTCTTAAAATTTTCTGTTTTCTGACATTAGATTTTTATATCTGGCTATTTTAACTGAGACAAACAATAGGTAAAAATAGTCAAATTGAAATATGAAAAACATTTTTTACTATCCATCTCAATCAAAAGTATGGCCAACAACATTTATATTATCACATTTGAATGTGCCACAGATCAGGAAAGCGACTTTGGCAGACCGTGGGGAGTACCGCTGCTTTATTCAAAACATGCGTGCAAAACTGTGGACAGAGGAAGTTACTGTCCAGGTATTTATTATGATTGCTTTATTGGATAATGAAAAAAAATAATTATAATCATATTTTTAAATCAGTTAGTATTACATATATTTTAAACCCACAATAGGTTTATGATACTGCTGAAGATTATGAGCCAAAAGTTGTTCAACGGAAAAGAGGTATTGTATAGCCAATATATTAAAAATAAATACAGTTGAAATATAAAGAATAAAATTGTGTTATTCCTCAACAGTTACAGGAAAAGTGGCTCTTCTGATTGCAAATGAACAGTACAGTGTGAGGGAGTTTGACAATTTGTACACACCTTGTAATGACGTGCAGGCTTTGTCAGAAGTCCTTACTACATTGGGATTTAAAGTCTTGGCACTTCACAATCTTACAAAGATAGAAATGAATAATGCTTTACAAACATTTTCTGACCTCTTGGAGAAGGGTAGCTATGGTAGGTATATAACTCTTGATTTCTTTGATATTTGCTTCCCTGTAATTGATTGCTACAACATTGGACTCTGCATGTATTTCCATTACTCTCAACTGTAATGCTATAAAGATCTCTTATTTAAGTATTGTCAATGTTCTTTGTATTATAAAAGTAAAGCATTGGAATTATAAATTAATGAGTATCAACTTTGTAGATATTATTAAGTGTTCTGTAGACAATTAATTTATTTCATATCATATTACAATTTGATGTTTTGAGAGTATATAAAAGTATTTTTTTTTATTTGCTTGTAATTTCTTATACAATTCTTTGGTAGTGGGTTTCTTATTAACTTGTATTTAGTGCTTGGCATATTATATAGATCTCATTTTACTCTAGGTATATTTTATTTTGCTGGGCATGGTTTTGAGATGCTTGATAAATTTATGCTGCCTGTCGATGCTCCTGATCCCAGTCGCTTCCTTCGTAGTGATTGTATTTGTGAGGGGGAAGTCCTAAAGTATGGCCTCATGAAAAATCCAAGATTGTTGTTAATGATTTTGGATATGTGTCTTAAAGTTCCTGAAAAGTAAGTGATTTTTATTATATCAAATACTGTCATAAATGTCATTGAACTATGTTAATGTATTTTTGAGTAATTTTTCTGAGTTAAAATTTATAATTCAGTCCATGTTTTTGCAGCATATCTGTTTCTGAATTTAAAATAGTCATCACAAATTTTAATTTAAAAGACTCATGGCTAGTTTTCTTTAATAAAATGATAATGTTATCCATCTAATTACATTATATATAATTATATATAATTGTATGTAATTATATATAATTGTATGTAATTATATATAATTGTTAAATTAATTGAATAAATTCATTCAAAGCCTGAGTTAAATAATAATGTAACAAAGGTGTGCTTAGACTATTAACCTTAATTTAGTTTTTAGATAACTAAATGAAATCAAGAAGAAAATTTTATAAAATGAATTTGTTATAATTTAAATATATGCTTATGGGGTGTACAAGATTTGATTTTTTCCTATGAATTTTGTAGGACTGTCAATTCTGAAATACACTCAGAAACCCCAGAAGTATACACATACACCCCGCAAAGGAATCTCATAAAGGCCTATGCCACTACTAGTAACTTGGGCTCGTATGAACGGACCACTGATAATAATGGGATATATATGAAACATCTGAAAAAGCAATTGGGACTCGACTTGCCAATTCGAGAAATTCTTGAGAGAGTGATGGAAGGTAAATTACCATTCCAATATTATGGGATTAATTTTCGTGAGGGGAAAAATGATGCAATTTAATTAAATTTACATAATTGTTTTTTTTTCATTTTGAGCTAATGGTGAATGAAATCACTTGCACCCAAAATGTCTTGGCAAGCCAGTTGTTGTTATTTGTAATGCTGTGTTCATTTTTATAAATTAATTTTTTTTTAATTTTAGGCATCCAGCATGAGCCAGAAGATGTCAGAGATATTCAGATTCCATCAGTGTTTTTCAATGCATCTGACTTGTATCTAACTGATCCAGTTAAAGGTAAAATAACATTTGAATTATACACAATTATAATAAAAAGCCATATTAATATTTTAAATTTAAATAAATCTCAGAAACACTAAGTAAAAATTAAATTCAACTTTTCAATTTCCTTGAAGTATTGAATTTCTAAAGCAGCATTAGTTCAATATTAAGTGAAATTCAGATGATATTTGATAATTTATTTGAAATTTTTCATTTAGAAAGCCCGGAAATGAAGAATTTGTACACTAGAATCACAACCTTGCCACAAAGAATGATGCTGCAGTTTAGATACATAAAACCTGCTCGGTCACCCGAAGCGACTTTCCATCGTCACAGGCTCTGTTTCCATAACTCTATGGATATAAGAATTTCTAACCTAGACAACTGGAGAGTAGAGTGCTTTATGCAAAATAAGGTTAGTGTATTGAATTTATTGCTCTAAGTTAAAAATGTTATTCATAATATGTATTAACTTATATTATCACAAGCATGCACTATGTGTAAGTGTGTTTATGATTGAAAGCAAAAACATAATTAATGTATTGAGATTGATTTAATTACATATTTAATTTATAATTAAAATATTTATTTTCAGGAATTGTCTATGATTATTGAGAGAGAGAGCGGAGATCTAGTCATAAAAGTTTTTAGGCTACAGAAAGTTAAGGTATGGCTGGTTACAACTGCCAATTTTAATTGGCTGGTTGGATGTATATACATTTCTAAAATTGGTTTAATTTTCATTTTCAGATTCCCTGCCTGTCACTTACCATATCACTGTTTGAGTGGGACACAAATAAATTGGTTGATTTTTGCATTTTGGAAATGGGAAATCCTCTGATTATTCCGGCTCAGCTGTGGTACGACTCCATCCCATCAGATAGTTTTTAATGGGCCCCTCTAATGTATTGTTACTCTGCAATTCTGTTTGAAATATATTTTATACATTGTTGGAAACCTTATTTAAGTTGATTAAGTTTTTATGGCACCAGTGGAAGGTTGCCAGACTCTGATTCTTAACCTTCTTTCCATGAAGATTAAATGGGTTGTTTTAGTGTTGTAACTGTCTTCTTCCTTTATTCATTTTCAATCACTAACCTGTTACACAGTTTCACTACTTCTTTACTTAACTTTTCTTCTCACATACAATTAATTACCTAAAAAAAATGTCTCCACAAACTGCCAGTTTGTTCAAAGGGGCGTGGGACTTTCTCTTGAATTTACATTCTGATTCAGATATTAAATATTTTTAAGCTTTCCATGATGAGTAATCAGTTTGAAAACTATAATTGTTAGATTAACTGAATAGGATATAAGAATCTCAATGTTACAGTCACTGTTTCTATATCTTAAGACTCCAATTAATGTGACAAATTCACAAGGCTCTACAAATTGTGTAAACTGGACGTGTAAAGTTATTAGATCTACTAATTTAAGTTTCTCCCGTCTGGATGTACGTAGATGAGGTAGTGTTAAAAAATCCGCGGCCACCAGTTGTTGAGAAAATACGCCAGATGGCAGCTCAGTGTGTTCCGTGCGTAAAACGAATATTTTGACAGTGACTATGATTTTAGCCTGGCGTTAAAATTTATCACGTAAAACGGAAACTTCAACTCTTTCGACGTCACATATCTGGGAAGTACTACGGCACCGACGTAAAAGCTGTCGGAGAGGAAATTTTTTGACGGTGGTTACCAAAGTTTTCCAACTACATCTTTATGTTCAATATATTAATATTTTATGATAGAAAATATAAACATAAAAATTATTGTAGTGAAAGTGAATTGATTAACTCAGAATAAATTTAATTCGTTTATTTTTTTAATTGCTTATTTTGATATGTTGAGAATAGCTCGTAAACGGTAAGTAGTAAAGATGTTGGCAACATCGCTAGAAATTATATATTTCGAAAGACGTTATTTTCCAAACACAAAATGTCAAAGATTGCTTTTTTACTTAATAAAGAAATGTCGATTGTTACGCATCGTTTCCATTGTTTCGCGTGTTTTTTTTTGAGTTCAGAGGAACTGAGACTCTTAGTTCAAAATAAGAATTTAAAAACTTAACTCTCTTATTTTCTGCAAGTTTAAGTTGCGGACCACAAAGCAAAGATTGCCAATTGCGTGGTTTTGTCGCGGAAGATCTGTCGCATAGAGATTAAACAAATTTCTTCGTGTTAAAAGTATTCAGCATTCGAGTGATTGAACTCGGGGAAAAGGAGCACGAATGGACGAGAGGAATGTCTGCTGAACAGAGGAGAGCTTTCTAATACAAATCTGCAGACATTGGTAAGTTTTAATGGATACTCATTCCCATTTACTCTTGTATTAAAAAAAAGTGGGCAGTTTGTGGTTTAGCATAAAATCGCTCAAAAATCCAACCTAAGTTTCTGAGCAAAGGCATAAGCAAAATTTTGAATGCTCCCAATAATTGTACTGGAAAGTTGCATGTCCAGTGGCACGGATGACGTCATGTGCAGCTACAATAGAGGTGACGTCACTAATTGAGAAAATGTTACAACAATCGTACGAATAACGAAGGGAATATTCTATGGACATAAGATTAAATATTTTAATGAAGAAAAATAAAATTGTTCTCATATGACACGTATATTTTGTCAAATAATTTAATGCATCTGCAGATTTTGTTATACCATCAAACCACTGTATTATATGAAAATATAAAACCTTCTGTGTTAGATAAATATCAAGTTAAAAAGTAGATAATTATCAGAAAATAAATATCACAAAACAAACATTTTTAACATAATATAAGAAAATTTAGAATTGTTTAATTTCCCTTCCAATTAAATTACATATATATAATTTCCCATTTTAATTATCGTACTATTTGTGCTTAAGTGTACTTAACGGCAGAGAGTAGTTATGCACAGTACCGCGGTTGACGTCGCTGTACATGCAACTCTAGTCAGTGTAATGATTGATGATTTTTTTACAAAGTTGATTTGAGACCATAAAATGTAAAAGTCTTTGTTAAATGTATACTAATTACATAAAGTAGTACCGATGTTTATACATTTTATCGCTTAATTTCATCTCTTGACTACTTGTTTATATGATTTAATACCATGTTTGAATAAGTAAAAAAAAATGAAAAATAGACTTCGTCACATACGTATTTTTCCCTTCCAACGACTGTATTTTGACTATAACTAGAAACTATACGGTCAACATTTTCACCAGAGAAACTTCACATTAATAGAATAGACATTTTCCAGACATCCTCAATTGAAACAAAGTCGTGACGGATGTTGAAAGTTATGCTTAAGAAATGAAAGTAGTAAATTCATTAAATATTTAAGTTTATCTGACAATTAATATTTAATAGATAAACAGAAACATTGCAAATTACAAGAACTGTATTATTCAACTAAAACTAAAAATAATTACAATTTACGGCCTTTCGTCACCAAATTTTGGACTTCATCAGATAATAGATAGCTTTGAATGTATGCATATGTAAAAGTTAGATAACCAAATATAAATTTAGAGTAATGAATTACGTCCTATATCGGTTGTAACCTAAATGTTAACAAAATTGTGGACGAAACGTTGTAATATTGTAATGATTTTTAGTTTTAGTTGAATGATACACATTTCTTTTCTGATAAATTGGCCGCCTTTCTTTATATTTATTAAATTATAATTGTCAAATTAGGCCTATATTAAATTTAATGATAAATATTATGACTAAAATTTCTTCAATGACGTTGAATATTCTCATTAAGTTCCAAATTTTCAATCATGGAAGCTACACTATTCTTTTTAAAATTGATTCAAAATTACTTTATGTAATATTTATATGTCTCGAAACATACTAATTGAAAATATTGAAACTGTAAACAATCAAATTTATGAATATATTCAACATCATTGAAGAAATTTTAGATGATAATATTAATAAAATAAATTAAACTAATGATAACTGACTTTTCCAAAAATATTATTCACACAACCACGTTTCTATACCTTTTTGTATTTTCATATGATGAAAGTACAATAATGTACATAAACGTCGTTGAGTTGAATAAAATATTTTAAAATGCATATTTTAATGGTCGTTTACTGTACGTGATTTTCGTATGTACCGGAAAGTGACGTCACAGCATACGTCAGCCAATAAGAATCATTCTTAGTACAGTTGTCACGAACCTAATTGTTTGGCTCAGGAAGGGAACAAAACGTTTATTTGCTTGGTACTGTAATAAACACAATCGGAATAATCGAAAGTGGAAAATATTCTCATATTTTGTACGAGTATAAAAAGGGGCTACTGTGACGCCATAATAAAATATGTCATTAACGAAGAGCTTTGGGGGAATCATTACAAGTATTTTCCGTCGCAGTTGAATGTGTTTTATTTTTTTGGCATAAAAATTTTTAATCCAAGTCAGTTCTTGTGTTTTTGTCATTAAGAGACCTTATTTTTCATAGATATTAACAATTTCTTAATTAATTTGTTCTACGACTTGTGGCCAATTTATTTATTATAAAATTAAAATATGTGGAATAATTACAATACTCTGTATCGTTGAAAAATAGTACTTGTTAGATCTTGACGTTTGATGTGTCTGGGGGGATGCGAAACCAACGTCATAGAGTTACTGTCTGTCACGTTGAGTTTTTTCTTCTTTACACAGAAACAGTGAAACAAAACGGTCTACGGATACCAAATAGACACTAGTCCTTCAGCTTCTCTGGTTTTTTTTTCTTCACAAATATGCACTCAAAACAAACTGTCAGATCGATATAGATGAAAGTGTACGTTGTTGTATAGAAGAGTGGAAAGGTTCTTGATATAAAACTGCCATCCACAGTATAGAGGAAAAATGGTGGACTATGCAATTAAATTGATTTTTAGCTGCTTGTTTTTCCTCTCACTAAACGGACAGAAAGTTGAACGGCCATCTTCTCTTTGAGGCAGCAAATAACTTATGATAAATTTGAAAAAATTCTCTCTATTTTACTCTTATATGATACAAATACTTAAGAAGAAAAACAAAATAGAATTTAAACCATTAAATAATTAAAAATCTTATTTTAAAGTCGTTTATATTTTTAAAAGAAAAATAGTATTCATACAAAGAACGAAGGCTTTCCCGGTGTATTTGTTGAAGAAAAAGTTCTCGGGTTTCCACCTGGGTAACAATGCGATTGAAACGCGACGTTTCGACGGACAAATGCACTGCCGTCATCTTCTTCGCGAAGATGATGACGGCAGTGCATTTGTCCGTCGAAACGTCGCGTTTCAATCGCATTGTTACCCAGGTGGAAACCCGAGAACTTTTTCTTCAGTCTTCATACATTTTGCGTAAAAATCGTAATCTAAGGTTATGTTAAAGAAAAAATATTTTTTAAATAAGTTTATTTTGAAAATGTTAGTTTTCCGTATTATTTCCTCAGACATCTGTACACATATAGAAAAATCAACAGGCTTGATGTATCCTTATGGTAATTAGTCATACACAAAATCCTGCTATGTTGTTGTCGGGTTTTCACCTCTTAACTTGGGACTTTACTTCAAGAATTTAAAATATATAGGATTTTTTTTTTTTGGTATTATCCACCATATATTTCTTTTTCTGTTGTAGACTTGACTATGGCAGTATTACCATACAAATTTCAAACCTTAAAAAATTGAAAATGATTAATTAGTTGTTCTTATTCAAACTGACTAAAAACACTGGGATAATATAATTAGTGAAAAATGGCTAAAATTATAAAGATTAAAATTTACAATCAAATACAAAACGTTTCTTCCCTTTGCTTAGGGACCTCTTCAGTTGTTTATAATTAAAGAAACAATTAAAATACGATGTGAATATGAATAAAATAATTAAACATAAAAAAATTAGATTTCCTTCATCAACTTCCAAGACAGAATTTTTTTTTCTGTTTGTTTACTTATATTCACATTAAGTTTTAATTGTGTCTAAGGAAAGGGAAAAACATTTTGTACTTAATTGTAAATTTTAATGTTTATAAATTCTGACTTTTACACTAATTATATTTAATAACAGTCAGATAAAGTTTCTATTTTTATTTATTATTGGGGATATTACTAAAACAACAAATAATCATATATCAGTCAAATTAAAAATGTTAAATTATTGAAGTAAATAAAAAAAAATTGAGAAAATCTAGCGGACGATCCTGGTAGGAGAAATGTTATTAGGAGGTGATGAATATCATTGTCAATAAAAGCGTGAACAGGGAGTAACAAAAGTGTATTAAATAAAATAAAACATGGCACAATGAATTGTAAATAAAGAGAAGACCCGACAGCGCCTAACAAGGATGCCAGTGTAGCCAACTGAGCACACACAAATTCCCCGCCCCGGGTCCTTTTCTGTCGGATTGAGACCCGCGACGCTTCTTCAGAGAGGATTGAACATTCATGGGCCGATGACCGCCACGGTTTATCGGGCGTGATGGACCATCCAGGGAAATATTCGACGCGCATCCGTGGATATTTTGACGTCGGGTGCGGCTTCACGCTACGTTGCGCGCAAAAAAACATTTGATTGTAATTGTTTCCGGGGGATTGTAGGTCTGTCTGTGTGCGATTATATGGCTGAGCTGCCATCACACACGCGCTTTACATAATGGTCCGCTGTGCCGCTCTCGCAACGACAAAAAAAATGTATATCGGGCGGCGCCTACTCAACCAGAAGTCGTGCATTAGTCGCGCCTCGCTTCAGATTCTTGCTATTATTATTATCAGTATCAGTAATAAGTAATACACGTATACTGTAGAATCAAATAAGTCGGTCTTTGCTTCTTCTCGTGTTTAGTCTATGCGAGGACAGTTTACAGCTATTTGTTTAATGAAATTCCGAACACGGAGCTGCATTTCTACGTACGCGTCCTTCTAGAAGGTTCTCGCCGCTGCAGGGTGTCGAAAAACTTCTCTTATTTCCTCGGTGTTTCGCCCCCCCCCCCCCCCCGACGATTCAATTTTTTTTTTCAATGTACAAGCGGCCATCTCTGTAGAGACTTCGTTTCTTAAGTCATGCAAACAAAGCAGACTAAACCCCGTCTAATTTCTGGTTGTCCTCTTGATTTTTAAGTAATATTCCGGAACGTTTCAGTATCATGTAGCAGATTTCTCCTCTGATATCCACGTGGTGTCTGGAATTCCTCTACTATCAGCGCCTTCCGTTTGAAGGAAGTAATTTCGTCTCTGTTGCATGCCCAGTATCGTACGTACTTGGGAGAGATTGTAAGAATTGTCCGTCTTATTTTAAATACTCCTCCCGGGGGTTGAAATTCCATCTCCTGTAAGAGAACGTTGTGAGAAAACCCCCCTTGGATGTGACGTGTGGTGACTGTCTGCCTTAACTGACGACACCGTTTACGTGCGGCAAAATGGCGCCGCGACGCGTACATTTTTGTATCTGTGCATCTGATATCAGTGGGCAGAGTTCATGGAGAAACGTGGGTGTATCTGATCGGTATTGCGTAGCTGGGGGTTGGCAGCCCTGACGGGGACGGAGCCTGTGTCTGACGCACCTGCCATTACTCCTGAGTTTCACGCAACTCAGAGCACGAAGAACGACTGCAGAAAATCAGCTTTCCATACACAAACTTGGCGGGGTAGGGTCAGTTTGTTTCCCCTGTCAGGTGTGCACAAAGACAAGTAACTCGTTGCCAGGCGATGAAAAGAAAAAAAATTGTACAAGATAAAATCAGCATTAATTTTAGCAAATCCGGATTGAAATAAATTAAGCTCACTGTACGTATAATTATATAAAATAACTTGACAATAATTACAAACCATAAACAATTAGATAACAAAAAATTCAAATATTTCTCCATTTAGGCTCTTCAATGGTTGAGAATAACTTTTAAGTGAAAAGAGAAAAATAGAAAAATGATACACGCCAAAGTTTGGGTAACGGAAAATCGTAGAGACTCTTGAGCCACTCACTAATGTTATAATTGCTTATTAATATGTTGCATATTAGATATAATTCACTTTTGGTAAATGAGGTCATTATTATCTCTGAAATGTTGCGTATTAAAAGTAATCGTAACTTCACACGCAGATAATGAATGTCTATGACTTTGTTATATAATCTTTTACATGTATCATCTTCGTATGTATAGCTTTTCATTTGAAATATGCCCCCTATGTTTATAGAAGGTTACATTAAGCAGGTGAAATACACCGAAAATGAAACCCTGAGGAACGTCCGTCCTAGAACCATCTTTAACAAGTCATTTTTGTCGTCAATGTGCCAAAATATTCCAGTCTACATTCAATCCTCAACTTCAAAGACATATTTATAGTTAAAAGAATTTTTTTCTCCCGTAATAAAAACATCAATGGTTGATTTTCTTTTTAATCTGTGGAATTATAGTTTTTCGAGTCTTGTTCGCGTCGTCCTTCCTCGGAAAACTGAGTAAGTCCATTTTATTTCTACCAGAACGATGGAACCGATTTCATTTGTTTAAAAAATTCACGTGTTAATTGATCTTGATGTAAACAGACAAGCAAAGGGAAATGCCGGTCGTAGTTACTAGAACACCGTTGTCAACCACGTTGCAAAATGTGTCTCTGGACAAACAGCCACGGCTAATTTGTATATAATTTTCAAAGTTGGATTACGGACGTACTTGCAAATGAAAAATAGTTTTCCCTAGTTTCTGCTAACCAATTTTCATTTGTTAGTTTTTAGCTGTTACAAACGTTATTTTTTTTTAAAAAAATATATATATATTTACAGTACAGTAAAGTGGAAGTAAAAGCGGCCAAAATGGTATTTGGAAAAGCCTTTAGAAGCGAAAAGAAGTTAGTGAAAAAAAAATAATTAAAAGACATCCGTCAGTATTCAATAGGAGGTAGTTTCAAAGACGATTCTCTTAATTGTTGAAAACTGGGCGTTAAATACGTCACATTCCACAAATGATTATTATTATACTTGATATTGAGTCCTTGCGTCCCGTGTCGCCTTTCATTCATCACATACACACTTTTATCTTTAGTTGGAAAGTTCTGTGGTTTCGTCGTTGAAGAGAGAAGTCCAGGAACGAATAGCAACAAACATATTGATTCGATTAAATAAATTTTTAATTGCTCAATTGTAAATTATTATTAATATATAGAACATTGTTTAGTCCATTATTTAAGTAAATATTTCCAGAATTTTTTGTTTACAAGTTTTCTCATCTCCAACCTGGCAGCTTAATAAAAACCCGTTTTTTTAGCGACTTTTAACCTCAAGATTTAATCTTAAGTGAGCAGCATTAACCGACATAACTTCAAGCAAGTTTGTTTTTTCGTGCGATAACCTCCACCATGTCTAGGTTGTTTTGGCAGCTTATTGACTTGAGGTCACGTGTGTGTGTTTAGTTTTGAAGGGTTGCTCTCTAGTTGGGAGTTTTGGTGTGGTGTTGCCCCGGGCGCAGCTGCGATGTGCGAGCCTGAGGGATCGATACCCGACGCCGGGCCCCGAGGATAATCCCACGAAATGTTACAAAGCCAGCCACCATCAACTGACTCACTCACTGTCGCTCCCATGAACGAAACCAATTAAAAACCATTCTTACCCACATTAATTTATATTCTCATTTATCTATCTTTCTTATTTTCGTATCTTCTTATTTGATATTTCCGTACCTGAAGTCATTAATGGATTTACATATTTACTCAATTATGTACTCTTTTCTTAATCTACTTACTATTAATTATTTCCTAATTTATGTAATTCCTATTTTATATATTTTCTCAATTATGTATTTTTTGAAGTTTAGGTTTTAATTATTCCTTTATTTCGTTGTTTATATCCCCCACATTTACTTATTTAATTTTTTTCACATTCGTGCCTTTCCTTGCTTACAAATTTACTCAATTGTGCATTCTCTTTTTATCTATTTTCTTGTAATTATTTCCTAATTTATGAAGTATTTTCCCATTTGTATATTCCCTAAGTACATATTACTTATAATTGTATTATGTAAGAAGTATTCTTCATTTGTGTATTCCCTTTTTTTACATATTTTTTATAATTATTCCCTTGTTTATATATTTATATTATAATTTGATACCTTATCTCTTTCATGTATTATCATTGATGTTTATTTTTTGGTATATTCTTATTAATGTGCTTTAATAGATACTTCCTCATTACTGTAATTTCTAACTCCATTTAATTAATTAATTACATTATTAAAGAAATTTTTTAATGAGTTCATCTACTTATTTTTCTCATTTACGTTTTTCCTTACTGAAACTTTTCTAATTTGTGTGTTTACTTATTTATATATTATCTAATTTATTTATATTAATAATTAAATATTTCCACATTTATCTGTTTTATACTTGCAATATTTCATTTTTCGTGTGTTTCATAATTTAAATTTTCCTTAGATGTGAGTGTTATTTAAATATTTACTCAATTATTTATTTTTCGACTTAAAGAATTTTTACTCAAAAAGTTTATAATTTCTTGATATTTTTTTTATCTACATATTTTTTTATTGACTTACTTTCCTATTATTGGATTCAAACATGTTGGAACTATAATTTGTATGTGTATTGCGATTTTTGACGTGCCCTATTGCCTGTCTGTAACACTTTTGTCTTCTGTAATGTATTCTTCGTTCATTATTTACTTCTTTTTTTCTACACCTTAATTCCTTCGCGTTACATTATCTTCGCCCAATTTATATCTTTAATTTCTTGTAAAATAATAGCATAATTTGATAAGAACCCCGCAAACTATTTTTTTTAAGAGGATCTAATCTGTCCTTTATTATCTACGAACTCTTTCAGATAGTAATATGCTCTATTAGTAAACAAAGATTTACATCTCTTTATAAATAAATTTTGTATAGTTAAAGTTTTTATTTCGTCCGGAAGACTATTGTTTAGATTTATGCCGGAATAACGAATGCTTGATTCAAAAAGGCTTAGGCGATGTTTTTCAATATTTCAGTTCACGTATAAACATTAATCGTATTTGTACAATTTTTTAATAAAGTATTAGTTTATGGAGATTGATTTTTCAGAATCTTTTTTTTTGGGTAAAAAATTCTATTATATGATATTTAGATTTATTGGTTCCAATTAGTTCATTTGAGGAAATAGACACAAGTCAAGGAGCACCAGCAATGCAGTATACAATAACTATGAAAATATACCCATGGCAAATAACACAGATTCTCAAGTAAATATATAAAATAAACAAATTATGTATACTAGAGAAACTATTATTAAATTATTGTTACTATAATATTAGTCCTTTTCACTTCATCAGTTATAATTATCCATTTTTATATCTTTATTAGACATTTTTCTAAGCGTAAGTATAAGGATCTACATATATATGTAGCATAGAGATAGTAGTAATTATCGTGGAGGCGATCTGTTTCGCGTCGCTAATTAGCGTTGTGACACTCGGATATGATTGAGGGAAGAAGGGGTTGTCAGCCCCATCTGCACCCCCGCTTGGGGTCGCCCGGCCACTTGCAGAGATAATACGGTTCTCTGTATTCAATGGTGCACTTATTTTCGAATCTATTGCCGCGTGGGAGTTGGGGTGGACGGCGGAGGAGGGGAAAGGAAAAGAGACTGAGGGTAAATTTTGTTTTCCGAAACTCCGGGAGCAAAGAGGGAAAGGATAAAAAACGGGGGTGGGGAGGGGAAACGAAGGAAGCAGTTTCTTTCTCTGTCTGACAGAGAGACGGCGATGGCGATGAGAGAGAGAGGGAAAATTGCGTCGGATCGATTTAAGCGCCGTTGTTGATAAATAAAATCATCGAGTTACGGCGGATCATTGACGAGGGCGACGACTAGAGACATCTGGTGGAAGGACCTGAATATTAAAGAAACGACGCACACTCGATTATTCCTTCAACGCTTCGCAATGAACAGCAAGAGTATTTTAGTACTTTACGGTCTTCATTATTTAGTCATTAATTAGTTTGAGATTTTAAATAATTAATTCAATCAACCACAACGTAATTGAAAGTTAAAAATTGATTTAATGACGAACAATAAAAATTATTTAGCTGTTACTCGAGGTATCGTGAGCGCTGAAGTATTTCCGAAGACTCCACAGGTTTGGACGAAGCGCGACACGAGCCGTGATCTGTCCTGAGTTGCTTTCATTGTTGTTTCCTGGTACTGGTCGCGGCATGCGTACATCGTGAGTGTCACAGCCATTATGAAAAGCCTAAATGACGCTATAATTGTATTGGTGATTCTATCTCATTTAACAACGATAGTACAATTATCAAAGATTGATGACTTTCCCGGTGTAATTGTTGGATAAAATGTTCTCGGTTTTCGCACGGGTTTAATAGATTAAAACGCGACGTTTCGACGACTAAAAGCTCTGTCGTCATCTTCTAGGCGAAGTAAATTTAAACCTGTGTGAAAACCGAGGACTTTTTATCCAATAAATACAGTTGTCTACCTCCCCCCCCAGCCCCCTCCCCAGGAGGATAGGGAGCTCGAAATGTTTGTGGGCAAAGTTTAAGGCAATTTTAAAAATGATTTTGCTTTAAATTTCCCGGCGAGTTTACGGGATTATTCCTGGAAATTTTTGTTGGTATCACCCTTCGGTCCGGCTGTCGACCTCCAATTGTTACAACGATTACACCCCCACCCATATCCTTGATTCACCTGAAACAAGTCTCTTTCCTCTTCTACCTTACCCTGGCTACGCTAATTATTTTTTTAAAATTGAAATAAGCTTTATAATTGACTTTATTATATAATTTATCAAAATTATATATGGCCAGATAAACAAGCTTCGGTGCGACAGAAGTGTCGTCATGGTTCAGCACACCCAATCAGTCAGGATTAAAAAATACGGTATTAATAATGCAATTCTTATTAATCTCACCACGGGGCCTATGAAACACTCACCCGGTTATTTACAGTTGGAAACGTCAGCGTCACTTCATTTCCCCTCCTTGCGTATGTGTTATTGTCCCTCTTCGTCAGTATCTCCACTTTCATCGCTCTTTTATCTACACAAAATTTCTCATAATCACTCTCGCGCTCGAGTAATGATTATTTCACTCGTGTGTAACGAATATAATTACCAATTTCGTGATAGATGAGTTAAATACGCTCAGACCTGAACGCGTTGCGATACACTTCGGCGTTTGAAACGTCGTAGTCGTCGTCGCGTGAATTGAAAGTTGAGCGGCGTCGGAAGCATTTAGCAAATGAAGTGGACGGACGGACGAATGTAAATCCCCGTATTTACATAATTCCTGACCCGCGGCACTCCAATCAGGGGCTGGCGCAAGTTCCCTCATTCTGCTAACGGGTTGTTTCGATCAAAACTTCCAGCCAATCGGGCTAATGCGCTATTCGTGTCCAGAGGCGCCCGCAGCGCCGCCCTGGCGGCACAAAGCTCAAGGGGCACGCGCAATGTATGACAAAACGGCTATAAATATGTCAGCGCAACCTAATCCATTACAACAACTACCATTCCTATCTCTCTCTCCAACTCCCCGGAAACTCCCAACTTGAGGACATGGCGTCGTATCGACTTTCTGCGGGGACACACACATACATACAGGAGTGGAAGCAAAGAAAAAATGAACCTTGTCTGGAACGAATTAAAGAAGCGGTTCTGGTAAGGAACTCGGAAGCAATTAAGAAAAAGTAAAACAGAAAGAAACCAATAAGAAAACTGAAAAAAGTTGGCAACGACTTGAGAAAAAATAAAATTTAGACACTTATATTACTGAAAAAAATTTACAGTGGAAGTTGGATAATTCGAAGATCAATGGATGGGGTAAAATTATAATAGGGGAAAGTTACATTTAAAATAGTTATATTATCAATATTAATTCGTAATTAAGGCTATACAGTACCACTTTTAATTTTACAATAAGGAGAGAATATACAGTGATCGCCCATTTAACCCTGTACAATAAAAGGAGCGCAACATATCTTATGTTTATTACATATCCGAGTAACTGTTAAGGTGTGAAAACTCTTGGAGCACGTTTACTGACTACGTTGTCCCTCGACGTACCGTTCAGGCAGCTTCAAGTTGTTCTTTCTCCTCTCTTGTCCAGAACGTCTGGTAAAATGTCTTCATCTGAAATCTCCCCACACGCTGACAGGTTTTCGTCCCGTACTGTCATCCCGGGCGACTGGGGGTAAGAAATTCTGGTTATTGTAGGTTGCCTGTACAGGACAAGACGTCTGCGAAATGCGATGACATTTCTGAACAAAAAGTTCGAATTAATACGAGGTTAAACGTATAAAAAATAAATAACAGTCTTAATTAAAAATATTTATTCCGTTAGGAATTATCAACGTATAAAGTCATATAATCTCTTAATTTACAATCATAATTAATCTACATTTATACTTTTATCATAGATTCTAAATACGTCATTGGTCATTGGTCAACAAAAAAATTATCATATTCATAACCAGAATAATACATATATTTATCTGACATCTGTTAAATTACATATATCAATAAATAAAACGGCCAACAAGTCAAACAACTCCATACAAAATAACACAACTTCTACAGATGTATATTATATATATTATATTGTAATATACAAAAGAGACTACAAACAAATATGCCACCACGATAGAGAGAAACTATGTGCTAATCACAATTAAATGAAGAAGGAAGTAAATTTAATTTAAACCAAATATTTTTAAAAAAGATAACAAAGATTATTTATTTGGCAATTTTGATTTTAGTTGAATTTACATTTTAATATTTTCAAGTTAATTCCTCAGCTTTTATGAGAATCATAATTTCAGGGCCGCTTAACGGGTCTCTGTTAAAGACAGTGATTTATTTTAATATTCACCAAATTACAAAAGCATAAAAATGAATTTAAATTTACAGTAACAAAATTTTATATCCATAACAAAACTATTGTAAATCTGGCAAAGTTATAGAAATGTGGCGGTAAACGATATTTACTTAAAGGTTTACAGATGAAAGTTTTTTGTTTTTATATACCATTTATTTTGAGCTGATTTGGTTTGTGCACACGTGATTTATTTTAATTTTTGTGTAGAACACTATTTCACTGATATGCCATAGTACTGATTTTATCCTCGTCTCACTTTCTAACATTTTTGCAGCCTTTTTGCTTCGTTGAAATCGTATTTTCACGCTCTATTTTTACTGAGGAGAATCTTTAATAGAAAAGGTGATGATGTTTAGCTTCTACTTTACTGTATTCGTCCACCTTTGACTGATTGTTTCTCACAACAAACGCTGCTCTCTGACTGTACTATACTTTGACTGTAGGCTCCCAAACACACTTTCTGATTATCCGAGTAATTGGTTACCGCTTAAGTTCTGAGTGTCTTATATGTCTTTTCGACAAAACACCGTTGCAACCATTATAGTCTCTGCATTCTCGCTAAACAATACTGTTCTTTACAATGCTCTAGCCTCAAAGTTACGTCCCCTATAATTAAAGAAACAATTTATTAATGTATTACATATTTGTAATCTCTACAATATATATATTATGGTAATTAAAGAAACATGTAATTATATAATGAACCAAATTTTATGACTTTCATTGTCGGCGGCGTAAATATAAGAATTGTGTACAATAATATGGGGCTATAATACTTGATTGCTATGCGCATTGTCGCGAAGGCATGATGGACGCGCGGAACTTCAGTGTGGTTTGGTAGCTCAAATGATTAAGTTGTAAGTGTGTGTTGGAAGTCGGTGGAAAAAGGAGAATAAATCTAAAAAGCTTGGGTGTGTGTTGATAGTCGGCGGAGAATATGGCAGAGTATTTTCTGAAAAGCTTGAGAATGTGTTGGGAATCGGCGGAGAGAGAACTTCAAATGCAGAGTTTGTTCTGGAAGGCAGCAGAGATGTAATATAGTAAAGTCCCGGGTTTATAAATTACGAGGCAACAATCTGAAATATTTGTCCATTGGCAACATTTATGCAAGCATCAAGGATTTAAAACAACGTCATCAACTATAAAGAGCAGGAAGTGTTGTGTGTGGAAATTATAAGCACATTAAATTCAGTGAAACGTGGCCTGTCTGTGAAGTGTTAAAACAATAATCGAGAGAGAAAAATATTATCTGTAAACTTAATGTAAATGATATTTATTGTCAGATTTCATATTTCACTAATTGTTTAAGTTAACAATTATTCACTTTGTAAATTTTTAATTGTTTAATAGTCGGCCATGAAATCAGGCCGTTGCATTTTTACCAACATGTAACATAGTCTTCAATGGTGATAATAATTTGTTTTAATAAATTAACTTTGCTTTATATTCTAAAGTCTGATTTTTCGTTTAAAATCTCATCATTTTAATTTTTAATTTGCATATATAAAAACTCATAAAATTGTGTTTATTACTTTTGTGCCTCAACGTGGGATATAATTTAAATTAATTTTGTCTTTACAACAATTTTAGCGTCTCAACGTGGGCCTATTTAATTTAAAATCAATCATTGTGTTTACTACAATATATATATATATATATATATATATATATATATATATAGATGGATATAATTTATGTAATTTCAATAAATAATGTTCAGAAATAGTTAATTATTTATTGAATTGTCATAATATTACAGGTCATAAATATTCATCAAAATTTTATTTGTTTTACTCAACCTGAAGATGTTCCAAAAAAGGAACGAAACGTTGCGTTATTTTGTAATAAATTCTTTCTTAAGTTGTTGCCGTTTTATTTATTTAATAATAATCTAAATAATCTATATAAAATTTCTATTTTTATATTTTATATAATCTGAGAATTATCATTTAATAAAATATTAGGAAAGAGCAGAAAAAATGTATATTATATTTTCCGAAAACAAAATACCATTACAATAGGTCCACAATTTTGGGACTGCCTCAGGTAATATAATTAAATAAGCAAATAGCTTATTCAGACGTAGTATTGTAATGATTTTTTTGTTTGGGTTGATTAATTTTCTATTTTTATAATATGTGAAAACGAATTTTTTTGTGTGTCTGTGTGTTTCGCATTCACCTGTAAATGCTGGGATCAATTTCAACCAAATTTGGTAGTCGAAATAAGTTAAAATACCCTTGGTGGCGGTGGTGGTGAAAGGGGGTGACATTTAAAAGTCCAGGGGGGTAAACATCAGAGATTAGTGTCGAATTCTTGTGCTTTGGGCGGTCGCGCTATGATGAACAGTGCTTGCTCGAGATGCGATTATTTTATGAGGTTTCAAGGAGTTAATTATAAACTATTCAAAAACGCCAAGATTTTCTATTTTACTGTATAATTTAAGCTTGGGATAAATAAATAGTCGGGCAAGTCCAGCCAACCATTCTAGTTGTATTCTTAAAATAGCCAAAAACGATTTTTTTAAAAAAAATAATGTTCCCCCTCATACTACGTTATTCTCGTTTGTTGACAATGACGTTGAAATAGTCCATTGTGACTGTCTGGAATAAGTTGAATCTGGTGGTGTTCTGACACTGATTCCTAGCACTTTCTTCCCACTGAAGACGAACAGAGTTTTATACAGCTATAACGCTGTGATCCTTCCTCCTTCCATTCTCGTGATGCTTTTCATTTTGTTTTCTACTGTAGACGATGGAACATCCGATAATTTCTATGCCAAACACTACGTTACGTTTCTCACGTATCTGTGTTTCAGATCTAGATAGTTATTATAAGCATATTTAAAAAAAATTCTGAGGTCCTTTCAGAGCGACCACGGAGGAACACGCATTTATTTTCGAGTGACCCGTCGAGCAAATCGCAGACAAAAGCACGTTAACTTTACCTTGTGTAAATAATTTACCATTAATTGTCAATTTCAGGGGGGAAAACCCCGCGGAGGGAGAACAAACGCGCGAGCTGAAAAACCTGCCAAAGACAGGACACAATACGGAAACGTGAGAGGTTTAAGTGGCGCCATTGTTGCCAACTATACACACACACCAGGGGGTGGTCGCGTCGCGTCTGGGAAGAACGTACTTCGGGACAATAATAGGTCACGTGGTCGCAACACGTGACCCGTTGGGGGTTGGAAAAAGAGAGATAAATCGTCGTCGTCGTTTCCTGATTGCCGTGTAAAACGTTCCGTCCACTCTATACTATATACATAACGAAGCAACCACAGATGACAGTTCGCCACTTACAGACGGATGAAGGCTCGAAGACGACGTTGAGTTCTCATAAGACCTGCGCCTTGATACAAAGTGGCGTTTTATTATTCCACTGTGATCAAAAAGTAAGGTGAAATTGTCATTTAAAACTCCCGGGTATTATGAAGGCAGATAATTTTTTTTCCTAGGTTGGTAGGACTGTCTATAATATTTGCCAAGCGTCTGTTTGTTAAAAGGTTTTATATATCTTCGAGTTAGCGTGTTTTTGTAAACAACCTAAAGTGAATTTTTCGATTTTTGCAATGGCTGGTATTTTTGAACAAAGAACTTGCATCAAATTTTGTTTGCGGAACGAATATTCTTGTGCGGACACGTTGAAAATGTTGCGGAAGGCCTTTGGTGATCAAACTATGGCACAATAAAACGTTTATAAGTGGTACAACGAGTTCAAAGAGGGCCGAGAATGCGTTGAAGACGAACCGCGCTCTGGACGACCATCAACGTCTACCGACGAGGGCCACGTCCAAAAAATAAAAGATTTGGTGCTTGAAAATCGTCGATGGACAATTAGAGATCTCGCTGATAGTGTTGGAATATCATTTGGCTCAGCCCAAACCATTTTGAAGAATGTTTTGTGTCTGAAACGCGTCAAGTCTCGATTGGTGCCAAAATCGCTCAATTTGTTGGAATAAAGCGTCGCGTTGATGTGTGTGAAACTTTGCTGTCTGACTATCAGGACCTCTTGAAATGCATCATTACTGGAGACGAGACTTCGATTTACGCATACGACCCTGAAACCACCGACCAATCCAGCGAATATCGTGCAAAAGGTGAAGCAAGACCGAAAATCAAGGTCATGTTGACAGTTTTATTTGATTATCGTGGTGTGGTGCACTATGAATTCCTTCCGCCGGGCCAAACTGTCAACAAAGAATATTATATGAGCGATATTCGTCGTTTGCCTGAAGCTATTCGTCTGAAACGGCCGGAATTATGGGCGAACAACTCTTGGTTCCTTCATCACGATAATGCACCATGTCACACTGCATTGGTTCTTCGCGACTTTTTTGCCCAAAACTCGACTCGTATCGTTCCGCAACCACCGTATTAGCCTGATTTGGCTCCGTGCGACTTCTGGCTGTTCAGCAAACTCAAAAGGCCAATGCGGGGACGCCGTTTTGACACGATTGAGGAGATAAAAACCGAATCGAAGAAGGTCTTGAAGGCTATACCGGAAAAAGACTATTCCGACTGTTTCGAGGACTGGAAAAAGCGTTAGAAAAAGTGCGTTTTATCGGACGGGAATTACTTTGAAGGGATGAAATTGATTTGGAAGAATAAATAAAGAATTTATATTTTATAAATAAATTCACCTTACTTTTTGTTCACAGTGGTATATATTATCCTCACATAAAGGTACTTCAAAAACTCAGTGCTCACATCGTGCCCAAGACACGCAAACGGAACGTAAAAAAGCAACATAAAATAAGAAAATACAGGATCATCTTTCCAAGTCACTCTGTAACAATTAGAAACGAACGTCCGCGGCGTTATCTCGGACGGGGGTAAATGTTTCGGATTTTATCCATTCGGAGTTATCGTGAATGTCCCGCTTTATAAAAGAAAGCTTCTCAAACTGATTTCTAATAAATTGTGTCGTGTCTGATGTCGTGACAATGAATTTTTTTTTTAATGAACTCATTTTTTTTCTTTATTTTTTTCTGTTCTCGCTCCGTGACGGGCGAGGTCTGAGCCAGTCGGTCGGTCGTAAGTTAATGGGACCTTTTCCCGATGGCTCCGATTATAATGTTTTTGTGTAACGCAGTTAGTGACAAATAGTGGCGCTGACAGACGGCGCCGCCCACCGCGCTCATAACGTAATTGCATTGCGCCGACCCGACAAAAGAAGCGCGCACGGGGGAAAACAAATGAGGAGCGCAGCAGCGCGACGTGATTGCCGCGAGAAAAGAAAGAGACGTGATGGAATTACCGCCGTTGTTCCTTTTACGAATTACGGCCTCCTCTCCTCCCCTTCGCTACATATTAACAGACGAGACAGGTAATGCAATTTCCATTACCGCCGCGGCGACGGCAGCGAGATAAGTGCGTGGGGTCATCGATGCGATTTAGGGCCCAGTGTCGCCAACGCAACGACTACCAAAGTCCCCAATACATTCACTCCAGCCACAGACACTGAATAGAAACCTTAATACAGGTGATTAACTTGGTGTAGTCGGTAGCTTATTTTTCTCAAACAATAATTTATCCACTAACTATTTAACAGTTACGTAATATAATCGTTTATAGGCAATAAAGGTATTAATAAACTACATTTTCAATTAAAAGTATGTAGTAATGGTAAACCACAAAACGTTTCATACCGAGAGTTGGACCTCTTCAGGTGTTACAATATTGTTCATAAGTAAAAAACGATGTTATAAAAAGTTTGTTATTTCCAGATATAAGCCTATATTAAAACGATTGTGTGTTAGAAACTCTTCCCAAAATTTCATAATTGACAAACAAAATCACGAATTTGCGTACAATTTAATAATTTTTCGATCTCACGCATTTTCCATGACTGGAAATTTTACGTATGCAAAATAAAACAGGGGAAAAAAAACACTGCATCTTCTGGTGTAGAGTTGCAATGGTTTTAACATAAAACCAATGACGTTTCATAGTTTATGAAATATCTTTCTCTGACTGTAATCTTGTTCCTCATGAAAAACTAAAATGTCATTAAAAACGCTTCCCGGAATCAAATTAAATATTTCCAATTTAAAAACTTCCAATCGACAAACAACGTGTCGTCTACAAACATTACGCTGAAATCTATTTGGAAAAATGCAAAGATTTTAGATGTTTGACATCGGCTATGTATTATTCTACAATTATATGCTGGAAGAACTTCGGGAAGGAAGAAAACAATTTTTGTGGTCCGGTTGAAAATTGTGATTGGAGAAGGATATAAGGAGAAATAGTTCTAAAAAGGCCTGTAGAGAACAAAAGAGAACAATTTATTTTGAAATACAAACTGATGGAGACACTTTTTAGTGGAGAAATTTTGAATAGATAGTAGCATAGAGGGGCAGATTTTTTCTTTGTTTTCCTTCCCTCTTTTACTGAGACAATGAAAGGTAAATGCATATTACGTCACCATTTTCTAGTTTATCTTTTTTCTATATGTCGTCTTTAGATTTTCCTTTTTTACTTGTTGATTCTCTCCCCCCCCCCCTTTCGTTATTCCTCTTTTTTCTAGTGAATGCTTAATATTAACATTTCGCCCTTGTAAGGCTATTTAAGTCGTATTAAGGAGCGGGAATCCTTCCTGCCGCTGGTTCACTAGTTGCTGACGTTGTAGTGTTGATGTCACAAAGTTGGTATCGACGTTGTTATTCATCCGCGTTGTCGGAGTAAACGCATGCGATTTGGAGGAGGCGACAAAGGCTTGAGTTTTCCATTAACAAGGAAGGGTCAGGATAACGAGGCAGGGGCAAGCTTCCTTAAATTTAATTCGCCGCGTCCCCACCATCTGCCTTTATCCAATAACCTTCGATAGCGCTTCCTCCCTGCACATTAAACAACGCGCCCAGTCTTTCATTTCATTTAACAAATTCCTTTATTCTGTTCGCCGTCGTCGATACTTGTGTCTCAGCTCTCGGGAATAAGCAACCCTAGTAGTGTAAACTGCGTGTAGAAGTTTGAAAATAACAGTTTAATAATGATACAGCAAATACGAGACAATATAAACTACCACACAAACAACATTTCTGCAAACGTTTTTGCTAGTCAAAGGAAGAGGTTTTGTAAATTATCTTGAGAGCATTCACATCGAAGACTAAGTGAAGTACATTTTCTATGTAATAAGGCAATCGCGAACAAGTAAGCCTAATCGATAATCGACAAATTTGACTATGATTATTAGATTCTTTTCACTTATTTAATGTTATTTTCTGAGTATACCGTATGAGTTTGGAAAATTAACAACGTAGAGAATCAGAGAAACGGGAAATTATGAGGCGACAGGTGATACCCCTCTATGGTTTGATTTTCGAGGGTAATAATAATCGAATAGTAAATTCCGGATATTATATATATTGCCTTATAATCTATTTATATTTGTCAAAAATTATTTGAAATTTAAATATAAGTTTGCGATATGTAAAAATATACTAATTAGGTAAATAAATAATCAAATAACGGACAAAAATTATTTGCCTATTTATTTATATAAAAAATTATTTGTTAGTTTGTTCTGTTTATTTATTTTATTTTATTATTATTATAATTATTTAAAATAATAAATGATATTACTTTGAATATTTTGCTTTTATTTATTTTTATTACAAAATTAAAAAGTGTTCCTTATTTATATTTCTTCGGTATGAATTATATTTTTATTCTTATTAAGGTTTATATTTCTTATATTACTGTATTACTTATTTTAGAATATATTAAATGTTTTTATTATATTTTTGCTATATGTACTTATTATTTTTAATATATTCTATTTTATGTTATTCTGATACAATATTATATATATTATATCATTGGGCAGATTTTTTTTTTATTGAATTCTCTTTGTATCTGTTAAAGAAATAAAGTTTCTTATTTATGTACCCTTTATATTTCTAATATATTTTATTATATTACTGGAATGCATTTTACCAGCATTTCTTTACAAAAGTTAAGAAGGATATATATATTTTTATTTATATATTGTAATAATTAAATATAACTACAAATGGCTGTGGCTAAATAAAAAAACTATTAAGGGAAAAAAACAAACAAATTTATTAACAATTTTAAATACACAATAATATTTGATACACAAAATATTGGGATCTCAGGGTCTTAAACTGGGTTTGATAAATGGCTGAATTTATACAATCAAAATTACATTTACCTTTTTATGGAAGTTAATGCGTCTGAAACATAGACAAAATTTGTTGTGGAAGAAATAATACTACAGATTGAATTTAAACAGTTTTAAATTTCATCAGGAATTAACGATCTCATTTTATCGATAATTAAATAATTAAAATTAAAGAACGATCTGACTTTTATCTTTTAAAAACGGTTTACAATATGATTTTAAAGTTTTTCTACTTACGGCCGCCCAGGTCTCATTTTAGGTTTTTCTTGCACAAAATTTTGGGATATCACTGATTCTAGTACTCACAGACTCTAAATGTCAACAAATTCTAATTGGCGTAGTTTTGTTAGTTGGTCTAAAACAAATTGGTAGATTCTCGATGCTTTGCTGCAATCTGGATTTGCAGATCTCGTGACTTTAGTTGGAAATGTACTTCATTGGTTTGTCTATGGCAAGCAGGTTGAGTTTATGCTCGACCACCGATTACAACATTAGTTTCACTCTCTCCTTCCCGACTGAAGATTGCTTTAGTTTTCAATATTTTAGAGCATGTTTGTAACTGCTATCAAACTGTTCTATTTGCGGTCCGCTGCCCGACTGCAAAACTTTTTATAATATGAATTTTCTAGTCTTTACACCTCGCTGTTCTATGCCCGACTGTAAAACTTTTTATATCATGAATTTTCTGGTCTTTACACCTCGCTGTTCTATGCCCGACTGCACATTTCTGACTGTCCGTTCGTCTCGTAGATTTTGAGCGCGTAGAACCTCAACGATGTTTTCTTTGCCTCGCCGAATTGTTGCGGTGTCCACTCTATATCCTCTAATAATGAGTCCTCTACAATCCAACTTTCCAATTAGAACAATGTCTTAATTACCAATTACTACAATATATATTTCTTTATTAGCTACTATATAATATTATATGTATTTACTTTTTGGAAATTTGGATTTTATTTAATTGTTGTATATTTTTACATTTATGAACGTTCGGTGTTCATATTCCCTATTATTATTATTATTATTAATATTAATATTATAATTGTTTATATTTCCAATGTTATATTACATTATTGCAGTGTTTTCTTTAAATTAGATTTGGAGGTATTAAAGAAAAAATAAGGTTTTAGTTTATATTTTTTAAATGTTATTTTCATTTATTGTTATCGTGTATATTTCTCATGTTATGTCATTCTAAAGTATAATATATTAGTTTAGTTATGATGTTTTGCTTCAGGAATAATTATTCAGAGGATCTGTACACACATAAAGTCCTTTTCTTTTTGCTATTTTAATTCATGTGATCCTGGAGAATATCTAAAGCACTTACAAGTGAATGTGTGGAGGGGTTGCACTCTTGTACCTTGCCTCAGCTGTCTCTGTGTGTATGTTTGTCTATTTTCTCAGATAAGAATCCTTCCATTTTTTTTTCGTTTCACTCTCCAGAGCAGGAAATCTCATTTCTTCCATATTACATTAGACCCTTTATCCAAGATTAGTTCCTTAAGTTATTCAAAGCAAACTCAGGCGCTTTAAAAAATTATATCCTCCCGTAGAAAACTTTTGCATGTGTTGGTTGAGTTGTAGACAAGTTTCCTTCCATTAAAGGAAGGAAGGACAAACCACACGTGAAGAAATTATGATGTTTCCAGTGTCCTTTAGTCGTTATTAAATAGGAACAAAAATAGTGACATGGATGGTAAGTAACAGAGATACTCAAGTAGGTGGAGAGAGACGAAGCGAAAGAAAAAAAGAACAGATTTTAATATCAAGTCGATATTGTTTATTGGGAACATAGGAAAGGCACTGCATAGTGAGTGACACAGTCGGAGAGAGAGAAAGAGTAATCAATAAATAAATTAACAGGGAGAGACAAAAAAAATACAGATTAATATTGGAATAAAGCTGTTTGTTGGCGAGAATAAAATGCATTCCCCAAATGATTTTCAGGGACGGAGAACAGAACAAATAAAGTAAAAAAGTAAATAAACAAATAATACAGAAAGAAAGATGAAGTTAGCCGGCGAGGAGGAGGAAGCAGAACAGTAGGGATAGCAAAAAACATTTTTGATAGAGTAAAACAGAAGACAGATGGAGACATGAGGACATTGGGAAAAAGGATAGAGGTGGAGTAGCATTCGTGAGACCGAGTGAAAACAACTGATAACATTCCCACCATAGAAATAAAACTCGAGGATAAGTAGTACGGTGAAGACTTGGTATATAACAGAAAGTCGAAAATATTTGAGGAGGTAGAAAACGATGACCAACCTTTATTTAACACAAAAGCGAGGAAATGGAATAAGGAGATAAATAAAATAAAGAGTGAAGAATGAGAAGTCGTGAAAGAGGAGGAGAAAAAGGAAGGTAGATAAAAATACTGTTATTGCAATAATATTGTTTGGGGGTTTGTATGAAGATATTAACAAGGGCGACCAGGAAATAAAAATCTTCGGATCATAGAATTAAAAGCTTGAGAATTTTTAAGACACAGAGTAACAAAGCCAAGAAGATTTTCAAGGGGGAGAGAAGGATGGATAACGCTTTGAAGAGGAAAGGAAACAGGTTTTCAGGAGCTCCTTTACAAAACGTAAATTTAAGGGAGGTGAGAAAATCTGCCCCGTTACCAAAGACCACGGCAAAACCGCAGAAAGCACTCAACCGCCTGATTTTCGGGCTGAGATTATTGGACAACAGAAAATCCCGAACAATGTTACTCATTAAAATGAAACATTTACGTCTGATTGAAAATTAATAATAAGAAAAATAGTCAAATTCAGAAAAAAAAGTGATAATATAAATACTACACAACGTTTCTGGAAGCCTTGTATCCTTTCTTCTGGTGCAGAATAAACGCAAGAGCCTAGAGAGACACAACTGCACAAGTCTGCACCTGAAGAAAGGTACAAGGCTTCCAGAAACGGTGTGCGGTATTTATATTATTACTTCTTTTGTCTATATTTGGTAATCTTTATTATTATTAGTGTTGCTTGTTATTTTTTTCGAGTTAACGAGTTTTTTAAAAATTTAGTACTAGATTGTTGGTATTCTTGGCTGGTGGGAGAGATTAGCGCATAAAGAGTAGTTTATCCGGCCGGGGTAGGTGGCAGGCAGGATGGTTGTTGAGAGGAAGCGTAATTACGGCGCTTAATACGCGTAAAATGAGCGCTGCGTGGGAGTAACATCTGGTGCCGAGGCCGGCCGCAGGTGCGGCGTGGCGCCACAATCGATACAGGTCATCCATCCGATGCTCCTGCGTGCGTGAGTACGAGAATCACTCCAACATTGACACACACAAAACATCGCAGATTTTGGGGGCGTGAATTCCGTTTAGAGCTTCAATCCCAAAGAGAAGATTGTGCCGGGCGACGATAGGCTGCAAGAGCTTCTACTTCTCAGGATCAGTCACCACGAGTTGACTTAAATATACAACTTATCGTTGTTCAAAAATAAGATGGAAATTTTACCATATATAAACGATTCCGTCGATCCGAAAACAGAAAACTAAACCACAATATGAACCCACGAAATGTAATTAAAATGGAAAATAAAATAAACCGTACAGAATATTCTCCCTTCCACAACAATGTCACCAGTGCCAGGTGGAAAATTCTCTCTTATAATCGACAAAACGTCACGAGTCTACGTTAAAATGTTTTCTCTCTAATTATGGACAACAACGTCATGTGAGAGTAAAAAGACAATGAAGTTAATTTATTTAACTACACGTTTCGGTATGTCAGTAGACCTTCATTCAGGATTGTAAATACTAATATATTAACTGTAAACCAGAGATTATAAACACGAGCAGAAGTAACAAAGATAGGCCTAAATCGTAGAAATGGTTAGCGTTAATTAATAAGTTAGAAAATTGAATTATAAATTACTTAATAAACCAGTGTCGTTGAGTGAACGTGCTTAATGTGGAATATTTCTCAAAATAATCTATGTGGATTATAACAATTATAACAACCTGACTTCAATTTCTCAGAATAGAATAAAATAAATTCATTTTCCATTGCTTACAACGTGACTTCATATTTAAATTAAATAATAAAAATGTCAGCCAATTAGTGAGAAAAAATTATTCAATTTGTAGCATAATAAATATCATACATGAAATTTCGCAATAAATGGATGACATTACCTTCACGTCCCAATCAGGACCTTGACTAAAATATGTGTAATTATCCCAGTTGATGCTGGGAATAACACAGAATCTTGATGTTTAATGTGGTGATAGAGGCTCTATGTACATGGGTGAACAGTTGTTGCAATTTAATTAATAGAATAAATTTTCCATTTCTTACAGATGAGAAGGAAGAGTCAGAGATATTACATTGTTTTGGACCTATACTTACTTAATTGATAACTTAATATACATTAGAATCATTTATAATAAGATAACATCCTAATTTAATTTACTTGTATTGAAAGGATTAAAATTTTTATATTATAAAATCAACATGATTATTATTTCCCCTCTAAGTAGGTCACAGGAGTGTTGTTTAATCCTTTCAATGGTATCAGGGAAGTTTCTTCTTAATTGCTATTCCTCCATTCTTCCACCCCTTTTTGTTTAAAGAACAGAGACTTGTGACTCGTATGTAAATTATTCTTATTTATAGTGTTCACTGAATGCATATCAGAGTTGGTACCAAATCCTAATCTTATTACTCCAGAACATAATTATATATAACTTTGAGTACTGGTAAACTTCTTGATGTACATTGTTTTTATCAACATGATGTTTCAAATTTTGTACACTGGTGGATAAATTAGGGGTGGGTTTGGTGATAAGAGACAACAATGTCACAGAGAAGAAATAAACGTGAGGAAGACTGCGATTGGTAGTAAAAAGAAAACTAATGTTATACTTGAAATTATTTTGTATAAAACTCTTCCATTACAAGAGAGGATGATAAATGAAGAAGACTTAATGAAAAAAAAGAGAGAATGTGGAGAGTTTGAGCAGGACAAACACACTCAGCTGCTACAGTGTTTCCTCTTTACCTTTTTATCTTCAACGAATGTCACGCCAGATGTAAAGGTGACGTCAGCTTGGCCTCTGACGTCAGAAGTAATGGTAAGAAGAAGTTTATTTAGACTACCACAGACGGTAGTGGTCCTGTTGAAGATGATAGTAATAGCTAAGTATTTGAACGTGACTTGGCGCCTAAAGTTGCTCAGTAATGGCGGAAATCACAGGAAAATGGTGGATTTTACCGTGACGTGTCCTTCTGTCAATAGTTACAAGAATAAAATAAATTTATCGTGTAATTTTTAATTCTTATATTTCAGGTATTTCATTGTCAGGGTAAAAACTGATGAAGAGGCAAAGGAAAGTAAAACGAAGGACAAACTATAGATTTGATCAGATAAAAAATGGAGAAAGTAAAAGACAGAGAATGTCACCGTACAAGACATTTGGTTGCTAAATGTCTGTCTTTCAAGGGCTAGTCTCCACCGTCACTAGTGTTGGGATTCTGGTCATGCAGTTTTGAATGCAATGTTCCTCGAACAGAGTTTCATTGCTCTTCAAAACTTTGCAGTAATCTCTACTTTCACTTTATATAAACATTCTTATTCAGTTCTTGGTGAGGAAGATTCATTACTTCGTCGGTGTCACCTTTGTTGCTCACTAAACCTAAACTCTCTTGTTGTTGTCTCTGCCTTTTAGTATCGCAATAATAAGGACTGATAATTTAAGTAAAAATTTTATATTACAATCGAGGACAACAACAACGATTGCAGAAACGTGATGCAGTGTACATTTATAATTATTCAGGCCTGTCGTTTATTATCTGTCTGTTAATATTTCTCGTCCGGGGCTGACGTCATCACAGTCCAGAAGGATTATGAGGCCTAGTCGCGAGTTTTTTTTTCTTCCTATGTGGCGTTGTCTCGACGCTGCCTTGAGATTAACCGGTCCCATCGTTGGACCGCCGCGATGGCGCCGTGGTTGTTTTAATCCACTCGCGGAGTGACCCAGATCGTCTCGTCTCCTCGTGAATGATTCATGCGCAGTTTTGCGAGAGTCTGTCCGTCCCTGGAGGTGCGGTCGGAAATTGAAACGCTGCAATATTATTGCGGGCTGTCAGCGCCAGAGGTCTGGGACAATGGCATCGATCCACCTGGCGTCGCGGCGCTCTGCGGGGCGTCTCTTGGCGTCCGCCTCGGTGCCACTTCAAAGCTCTCTTCTTATCCCTGGCCTCCCCACATGCTTAATATCAGTTACAACGACAACGAACAAAGTAATACAGAAATATCAATTATTAATAAACCTTCCTTGACAACATGGAAGAATTTAAGAAACATTCAGCTCTTGGACAATAATTGTATTCAACAATTATTAACAGCCTTTCAATATAAAAAATAAAAAGATGCAATGTCATATGATGGTTCTTATGTAAATTAAGATATTAATTAATATTTTAATTTCCCTCACAACCTTGGATCTTTGCTTCTCATCCAGGATTTATGGAAAATTAATCCATTCTATTTTTCTAGAACCGTGGTTGACCTCATAAAGGACCTGATAATACGAGATCAATTTTTAAAAAAATAATAATAATAAATAGATACAAGGCTTTTGAGGTGGTCTCTTGGGTTGTGATTAGTGTGTGTTGTCATTACGACTCTTGCGTTAATTGAATCACCTGACGAAAGCCGCTAGGGTTTCCAGGTACATTGTAGTGTGGTATTTACTGTATTTATTAATTTTCTGTGTGAATTGACTACTTTTTTATTTAATTAGTATTATAAGTTCTTTTCCTTCCTCCTTATTTAAGTTCCCTACTTCGTAATCACGCAGTGTGACTATTTTTTATTGAAGACTAAATCTGATATTTAAAGTTAAACGTTTTCACCGGGCGAGTAACATAACTTTTCGTGTATCGGAATTGACGTCACATCGGACCACATAAACGGCGGAAACCAAAACAAACGACTTATCGTATGTAATCATAACATCGCTCATTAATCTCTGACTTTGAACTGCAAATTACTGATTTACCAGAATGCAGTCTTTATCGGCTAGAAGCCCGAGAATTTTTTCCATTTATTAACCTGTTTAATAATTACAATTATCTCAAATAATTAAATTCGACGATAAATAAATAATTTGGCTATAACGCAGAAAATAATCAATCAATTCATGGTGGAATAATTTTACGTCATTTCGTCCTCATTTTATTGGAAAGTATTATAAATACATGACGAAGCTCTACAAAGATAGAAATCATATGAATAATTTTTTAGTATAATTTAAGTAACCCTCCGACTTCCCTGCATGTTATAATAGGAACACCAACACGTGTTGAAGTCCTTAATTAAAATGTAATTATATTTTTACCTATTCCTTTATTTAATTTATTTTGACTTGCGGCCAGTTTATTTCTTTATTGTAAGATTTTAAGCCTTGTTGTTGAAGATTGAGCCGCCATTTTGTTGCGTCCTTTAATCTTTTTTTATCCCTGTTATTTTTAGTGTGTATTGATTTAAATGAGATCTCAGGCGGCATTTCCGATGATCTCGTCACCTAAATGAGGATGTTTCCTTGCCTATGACAATGTATTATTTTTTAATTGAGCGTGTGTTTATTTGGGCAAGGACGAGAGATCGGGCCCGAGGGACTGCATCCATCACCTTGTCCCCGGCAATTTATCTCTCAAGCAAGATCCCCATCCCCTCGTGACTACCATCTCCTCCTTGCATATCCTTGGTCTCTACCCCACAGCACGTGCTTGTGGTAAATAATATACCAGTTCCAGTTACTCCCTGACTCGGCTCATTTTTAACTAAACTTACTCATTTTCCCCCACCTTATTCTCGGTCGAATCTGCCGCATAATATTATCTCTAGTTTGGTATTCTAGTCATATACGTAGATATATTTGGATTAAAAATCTGTAAAAATTATTTTAACAGGTTCCAAAGATGTTCTAAAATTTTAAATCCAAATATATCTGGCTTTATTGTCTCATTTATCGTATTGATAGAACAATTTTGTATTTCCGGCACAATTCATTTCCTTATTCTGTAACCCTGCCTATATTTCCCGGAGATCACGACTGCTATTTGTCGTCCTTTTTAATAAGGTCTAAATGTAATGTTAAAAAAATTACTGTACGTGGACTTGCTCCTCTTCATGCCAGTTGTTTGGAATCTGTTAATAGAATTTTTTCACCTCTTTGAATCCAAATTTGGATTCATGTAGAATTTTTGTTGTATTCCTCAGATTTAATTTACGCTTCATTTCTATTTTATTATTATTTTTGAATTAATATATATTAATATTGTGTCAAAATGTTGTATTTTCTAGTTTAATGACAATTCTTTCATTTAATTGTGTTATATTCATATTATTCTGACTTTATTGGCCGATTCATTTAATTTAAAAATAGATTTATTATGGCAAAAATAACTGCTAAATTAAATACTACACGACGTTTCTGCAACCTTGTTGATGTTTTTTAATCACCCGATAGAAACTTTGTGCAGTATTTAATTTAGCAGTTATTTTGGTCTGTTATTTGGCTCTTTATTTAACTAATTATTAATCTTTTAACACCGACGTTATTATATTTCACTTTCTAGGTCTTACGGTCTTATTCGGTTAATTTTGGTCGTGTTTTCCGTTGTCTGCTTTTAGAAGAGAAATATATAAAATATTTTAAGCAAGTTCGAGTGAGTGTGGAGAACTGTAAATATCTCTGGGAGTAAGAATCATCTAAAAATCCAACGTTATGAGGCACGCTGCGAGATCCGAGAATGCGATAGGAATTTTAGTCGTTATCAAAATCTGTTTCATTTATTTATTAATACGAGAGAATAATATCCGTAAAGATAGTTTATTTTGGTCCTCATATTAAAATTAAACTGAATAAACCGATCAGGAAAGAAAAATGTCGACAGTACCTGGAATCTAGTCCAGGACCATCGGATAAGTTGGAGATCGTTCTGATCCTGGTCGAGCTCTCTCCGTCCGATGTGTTGACCTGAACACAGGATCATCCACAAAATACTAGATCATGGTCTAATTTTAGGTTTTCAGTGAAGAATGGTTAGCTCATTGGTTAGAGCGACGGAAAGTCCTGGTTCCATTCCTGGTCCAGTCGAGTTTTTCTATCCTGATCCGTTAATTCAGTTCCATGGCCTCTGGAGTTGGTTTAAAATTCATTTCTCTGTCTGTTTTTTTTAATGGTATTCGACCACCGCACTGTTACTTTCCGTTCGTTGGATTTTAGAGAAACTTTGTTTTATGAAAGGTTAGGAATATGAAGAAACCCTTTGATGAGTTGCGTCTAGTGGACGTTCCCGTTCGTCGTCATCGTTGTCGAGTTAGCCGTAATCTATCGACATTGGAAGCAATTACATTCCGTTTACACTCGGGACTAGAAGGGAAGGGAAGGCAACGAATAAACCGAAGCGGAACGTGAAGCATTATTCAAAGTTATGTTGAGAGAGACAGAGCGTGGCGGGATCATGTGGGATCACAGCCGTGGACTCAACCCACATCTGACTCGTATTAATTACCCATTACGTCCATCATTAGCTGCCAGGCTAAGCTCCTACACACAATGCAATTAGTCAGCCGCTAAAAACAACCACAGATATACTTGTTACCTTCCTGCTTCTCACTATCCTCTTTTCCTTCAGTTTTGTCCTTGACTGTTCCTCACCTCAACAACATAATCCCTCATCCACATGAGTTTATTCTTCTTATTTCTATTGTAGGCATAACTCTCGTCGTTCTCCTAGCCACAGTTAATTTTTCTCTCGCCTTGGCAATGCAGTTTACCTTTGTTTAATCTTTGCTCTTCCTTTCATTTCGTTGTTGATCACTATCACCATCAAGCCTGCGAGAGGATTCTCTCGCAGGTAACCTGCGAGGGATTTTCTCTTTTAGGAGAGATACGAAGAAGGTTCCCACAAGCCGAGGCACCTCGGCCTGTTTTGAGAGGTGTATGTTCCGGGGTCGCAGACCTTGGGCATACGGTAAGAGTTGTTCGCTATTCCCATTGGAATAGTCGGCCAGCTGCCTTCTAAACTGGTCGAGGCACGGAGAAGGGAATGCTGCGTCCCCACAGCAAACTCTTCTCCTGCTATCGGAAGGGCGTGGGACAAGTACCCAATGCCCGACCTTCCCGATGCAGGTTTTCCTAGGGTTTTCCCTGCATTTCTTTAGGCGAATGCCGGGTAGGATCCTTAAACTATAGCCCGGGGGCCCTAGTAACCCTTGGCTACCTTCCTCCACCCTTCCGCATCCCCCCTTTCAAATCCCTTCCTATGCTATTAAAGGGGAGTTGCCCAAAGTGGATTACCCTCATGTAACCTGTTGCCCTAAAAAAAATAATTTCGTTGTTCTTTTTCTCTTTTACTCAATCAAGTATTTTCTAATGAAAAAAATTGACATCCAGGTGTCGCTAGTCTGTTCGAAGTTGTTATAATAATTATGTATTAGGTGTTATTTATATTTTGTTTTGAAGTTATATAAGTCATGCAGTGAAAGTTTTCAAATTCCGATAGTCATTGAAATTGGGAACGTGATTAAAACCGGGATAATAACAGTCAATATACAAAAAAAAATCAACTTATTAACTCAGAAATTTAAATTATTGTGATAGAGAAAGTAATTAAATCAATCACGACGTTTCATCCATAATATGTGGGACCTATTCGGTTTTGGTACAATTCAAGTAAATTTCGGCCTCAACGTGTGAACGTTATGTTATTTAATAGAATTTTACAACACATGAAGTGCTGCAAAAATTTAGGGATGAAACGACGTCTATTTTGTTTATATTTTTAATGTTTTAAATTAACTTTAATAAAGTTCTGACTACATAGGATATTTAAAGAAGTCAAATTATTAATAATAATACAATTATATTTTGACAAGTGGTAATTTATTTAACCGATATTTTTATAAAGCTTTAGTCCAGTTTTTGCCATTTTCGTCCGTTTATCAGAACGTGTTATTCATAATTATTGTAACTGAACTAATTTATAACTCTCTTAGATTACATACAGTAATTAATATTATGACCAACCCACGAATACGGCAGGAATCGCGGAGTTCTAACGATAAGTATTGTGGTTTAAATAAATTACTAAAAAATATAGTTTCCTTGGAAAAAACAAATAGCAACGTTTCAACCCTTAGCGTACCTATTCGAGTGCTACAGATGAAAAAAGGCGAAACAGATCTTATATATTTTGACAGTAAATTTCGTCCTTCCTGTGAAGTTTTCTGTTAATAAGATTTTCTGCAATGTCTAAATTTAAAATATTTTTTTTTCATATTTTTTCGTCTCCCACAGACATAATTCGAGTTACTATTGTCTATTAAAAATATTTTTTATAATTTCGACACTCCAGAGAATCTGAATAACACAAAAGCTCACAAGAAGAAATTTATAATTATAATTATTAAATTAACAGTTTAAAATATTTTTTGCCTTTACTTGCTCTGATTCTTGCATTTATTTTATAGTCTTTAAAATACGAAACAGGATACAATAATTTCAGATTTAAATAAATGACAACTATTTTATTTACCATTAGGTTATATAGACCTATTTAAAAAAATTCTTTCTGTCACTTTCGTCGTTAGTTTAGTATCAAACAAAACAAAATAAGGTTTTGGGATTTGCCCGCTGTTCCTATTGGAATAGTGGACCAGCTTCTTGCGAACCCAGTCGAGGTATGGAGACGGGAATGCTGCGTCCCCATGGAAACCTCAATCTTCAGTCATCCTAAATAACCAAAGAGCACGTCCTACTGGATGCAGGTTTCTCTATATTTATCCGCTCATCACATTTTTAGGTGAATTTCAGGATTGTATCCTTAAATAATAGCCCTTGTTAACCTTTCTCTCTGTTCCGCATTCCCTCTTTCTATCCATCTCTATGCTATAAAAGGGAAGAGACCGCAACGAGGGTGACTCTCGGGTAGACTAGCGCCGCCAGAAAAAAGACCATCCTCTAGTCCTGTTATTTGAAATTAAATGTAGCCAATTAAAAATATTACATAAACCATCGAATGCTTTAATCTTTCGTAAAAAATAAATAATATTTATTTATCTAAATCTTTTATTAATGTGTCTGAGGTAATAGTTCTTGGTCAGGGAGGTACTAAAATGCTTGAACGGACACTTATTCAGTTTTGTTGACTTTGTAAATGCTCAACTTCTGCATTTTAGTATATCACAACTAAGAGTTCGTCCTTAAAATACTTCATGAAGACGCTACGTTATTATATAAAGTGAGTAATCAATTTATCTCGTTTGTGGCGCGAGCTGTTTTCTGTTTGAGAGCGTTTAGTTGGCCCGCCTGCGCTCCACGTTTCGAGTCGTATCACGTATTCCGGCCGAATGTGCTTTATCGTCGCAAATTCGAGTCCTCCTTGGGCGAGGAAGAACAGTTCATTTGTATCCGGGTCGCAGAAAGGCAATCCCAATCAAAAGTGGTAAGCGGGATTGAGTTAGGGCGTAGTTGGCGCTATCCTTCCTCCGATCGAAATCACATTTACTTTGGCCGCGCCGGAGGTTTTTGAACGGGGAGGATTAAGGTTTTCCCCCTCCGTTGCCGCCGCTCCTGGGGCGATGGCCACGGACACGCCCACCGACGCGGCGGCCGCTTTTTCGGGACGAGCCAATGAGATCACGACGTCACGCGACCAATAGGATTAAGGACGAGTCAACCAATGAAGGCGCGGCGCGGCCGTCAGAGAGCAAAGTTGAAGCCGGCCACACCCACCAGAGTCATCATTAAGACGGCGCCGGGCGCAAGCGCGCACAGTTAAGCCCCGCAACAGAGACGGACTTTTGACTCTGGTCCTAGCGCGGCCACAATAGCGCAGCAGCGACGCCATGGACAGCAGCAACACCACAGAGAGCTGCGGTGAGTACAGTATCTCGGCTGCGCGTCGCAGGCTTCTCCGCAGCGTGTGCAAGGTCTCAAACTTTTACATATTTGTCGCTGTCAAACTCCAGAAATTAACGTCAGACATTTCATTTATTTTTCTTTACGGTTCAATGTCATCATCTTATACCTCAGAATATTTTTATTGCTCTCGGTTTCTCGACAGAGTCGAATATACGTTTTTTTACGGTGCATACGTGTGCAGTTATCTTTTCATTATTAGATGAAATGAAACTACAATATTTATACTGTTTTAACTCATCAATTTTTTACGTTGGTAATTATTTTGTCCGTAAACAACAAACGTCAGACTGTGTATTTATTTTTTATTGTAGTCGATACTTGACTGAAGTTTGATAAACGTCTTGAGATATCTATACATTCATTTCTGAGAGTAAAAAGAACGGTATTGTTTAAAGTCATCGGTATCAGTTAGTATTTTATTCCTGGCTTATAAACGACAATCGTTAGAGTGTAAACGTTTTTCCAGTGTAAATATTAAATTGATTTTCACTGGATCGTTTTCAGAAGAAAATAAACAGGTAGTTTTAACTGTTCGGATCTTTGTCTTTTTATATTCTATTCTCAGATAAATGGAGATGGACAGTGAGTCTAAATATAATTATTCACTATAAATATTCATATTACAATTTATTTTTAAAAATCTCGTGGCAAGAATATATATGCAGTTTTTTCTGATAAGACGGACAAACGGTAAATAAATCGTTAAAGTTATCAAATTTAATCTTAGTATATTTATTCTTTTCAGATAAACAACACTCGTCAGAGTATACATATTTTTTCGGTGTGAAGAATATTCAATTGTTATTTAACTAACGAGTTCAGTTACCTTTGGTTTATTTTGTATAAAGAAAACAAATTCAGCTCCACTATAATGTTATTTAATGCGCACCACACGTATAATTTTTTAGGTTAGTATTATTCTTTTTTTTCGGACAAAGTGAAACTGCTATAGAGTTTAAATGTGTTTTTTTTCGGTTCTAAACTTCAGAAGAAACTTTATTACTGTATTTTTCTTTGCATTATTAGCTATAGAGTCACAAATAGAATGCCACTTTCTGTGCACATGTAGTTTTTTATTGTGCAATAATTTTTAGGTATCATTTATTCTCGAATAACTACAAATATCGTATACTTTGAAAATAAATAAAGAACTGAGTGTAAATATTGATCCGTGTAAACGTCAACAGGTTTTATTTCTAGAAATGCGGTTATATTCTTGTAATAGGTTAGTTCTCTGTTTTTCTTTTTTCCTATACAAGTTTCTATGTGCATGTTTCTGTCACTTTATTTCTTTTGTTGTGTAAGTACTTGTTCTTTTTGCGTTCTCATTCATCACTCCTTTCCTACGATGTGTATAGGACAATCGCTAAAGTTTTGTTTGAGCGAAATCTGAAGCAACTATTTTGTTTCGGACTTTGTTTAACACGTTTTTGTGTGTACGTCCTTTGTGCAACTGTCTTAAATTAGCTTCTTTCTTTTATTTAAAAGAAATTAAATCTATTTACGTTTGTATACACCCTTAAAATGGGATGATAAGTGTTCTAAATAGGTTTCCCAATATAAGCTCTATTACAGACTCACAATAAAGAAAAATATATAGCCATAACAGGTGTGTGTCAAGTGTGAAATTCCTATGTTATAACCGTTCTTAAATCATATAATTATGACAACTGAGTAGTTTAATATCTATTAACTAACCGTATATCCATTTTGAATGATTATTCTTTATCCTGAGTCCGTAATAAAGAGGTGACGTTGGAAGTCATTAAGAAATACAGACGTAAAGTAATTAAGTTTATCTTTGTACGTTAAGGTGTTTCAGAATTAATTTTAATTTTTTTTAACTACCTGCTTTGCCAAGTTGAAAAAACAACAGGAGTTATTTTCATGGGGGACTATTTTTGGTTATTTATTACACTCTGTCCCTTTAAAGATGGCCTTACATTATATAATCTCTCACCAAGCGTCGTCATCTGGTTCCTCTATTCGTGTATTATTTACCAGGGTTTCTCATCGACAAAGAACCTCGTTTTCTTCGGGAAACCATTAGCGGGAATCTCTTTCAGAAAGCAACTACATGCCGTTTGGCAGCTAAATAGCTGTCTTTCTAATGTCTTCTAATGAGTTTTCTGTTTCTTTTTTACACGAATATTGCCAGCAACGATTAATCGGTGCCAACATTTAAAGTCTACTTTATAAAACGTGCCAGTTATCTTTGCATGAATTTTTTTGAAAAGAAAAAGTCTGATTATCAATAAAAGTCGTTTCTATTGTACACAGTTTTCCTTTTCTGAGAATTTAATTTTTTTCCTGTATCAAGCCTTTATTAGCAGGAACTGGCCTAAAATGCCTTTATAATTCTGTTTCCATGTGTTTCGAATCAAAGCCTACATTTAAAATGCAAAATTTATGTATGTTTTCAAATTAATAACAACAAAAATAACCGAATGCAAACAAAAGAAAAAAGTTTGGTATTTATATCATCTAAATTTTTTTTTTTGGCTATTTTTCTTATTATTAAACCGTATATTTAATAAATAAATGCGACTTATTGTGACAGTGGCTATTTTCTTGTCTATAGACCATATTGTACCACTGTTTTGATAATGTCAGGTTCTTTAAATATGGCATTTAGTACTGTTAAAATTATTATATTTTTTAATTGCAAAAATGAAGCGTCAAAATTTTAACCAAGTTTGTAGATTCTCTGGATTATTCAGACTTTTTTACGATGTTTTTCTGACTAACAAATATGATTTCGTTATTAAATATTAGTCGTGAGTTTAACTTCCACCCGATTTCACCCCCATGGCGCCTTCATTTAATTAATATGAAAGCTTGATGTGGACGAAGATCGCTTCGAGGCCACTTTAAGATGCTGTCATAAGTAATCGTTTTTATTCAATATTATTTTTCTATCTCGCCACTTTGTACAATATAATCAATACAAATATTCAACTCCATTGAATAAATTAATTATCGAGGTCCCATCTTTCTCATATGAAGTCCCAAGTTAGGGATCAACCGTAGGTTTTTTTCTATTTGCATTGATTTCAATGTAGATGTAGCCATTGAAGCGGATATTTGGAATAAAACTACTTCTGGCTTTTTGGGCCTTATATTTATTTATATTGCTAAACTACTAGAGATAGAATAGCAGTGTGCATTAAAGCTCTAATAAGGCTTTATTTCCGTTACACACAAAAAAAACAATTGCCGATAAACTTGACATTTACGTTTCTGATTCTGTCTGGTCTTAATACTGTACCTCATTGGCTAATTGCTATTTGTAATGTATAGGCCTAAATTGATTTAACGACAGTGCAGGTGCAGACTGGCAGCGTTTCCACATGAGCATTTTGACAAACTAAATATAAATACATAAATGAAGAAAAAAAGCATTACGTGTCCATGTGACGAGCGCGTTGGTTTTTGGACTCCACGCTTATTTCTGGTGAAAGGTTTACAGTGTTCTGTATGACAGCAGAAGCCGGTTTTTATTTTTTAGTCAATCTTTAAAACTGCTTGGTCTAATAATGGAAAGGGGAGGTTCTCGGCAGAGAATTGTGACGCTGCCCTCAATAAAATGGATGCGTAAGTTTTCTCCCTTCTCCACCCTTCCCAAATTACTTACCGCCATTATTCTCGACTGTTACGAGAAATTCCTACTTAAGTACTTTACATCCTGTCATCATTTTATATAGTTCTCGTCACTTTTTTACCCCGTCACTTATCATTAGTCTTTTTACCATGCCCATTTCAATCCGCAAAATGTAACAAAGTTAGGCTAAAAATGGTAGCTTGTAGTATTCCTATGCAGCAGACAATCATCCTACAATTATAAAAACAATTTTAATTCGTTTTTTCTCAGATCCTGCAACTTTGAAGTCATCGTCATAATTAGTTTGAGAACAAATAATCTGTAATATCGATGTAACAATCGTCTGCAATTATTTAGGGTTCATTTCCTTTCTAACGGCTCGAATATAATAGATTATTATTATCGACAGGTTGTAATTATTCTGAAGCGTTGCGTTATCATCTTTGATCACGGCTGCCGCGCTAATCGGCTTATTTAGTCCCCCCGCCATAACCTACACCCCCCCCCCCCACGTTATGGAATAGTCTTGATGTGTATATTTTTTAATTTATATATTGTGGTAACTAATTTAGGATAAATCGAAGCCCCACGATGTGGCGTCACTTAATGTGATAAGAAAATTAAGTATTTTAGGTTAATAAAATGTAAGAATCTTTAAATGAGTTTACAATTATTTTTATTAGATAATCCCATGTTACTGTGTCAATTAATGCTGTAAACAATTTGTTTATGTTTGAAATTTGTTTAAAACAATTCATAAAATGGGAACTATGATCGAGAGACGCGTTTAATAAATGAATAGATTACTCACACATTAAATTTTAAATACATAAATTTTATTACAATTAAAATTTAATTAATTTATGAATTCCACCGCTTTAATAAGATCCTTGATACGTTCAGGGTCGATTATCGGGCCTCAAAGAGCACTAAAATAACAATATTTATAGAATATTACAAAATATTGAAATGATTTTACTAGTTTTACTGATACAAGAAATCTGACGGTAAGGAATATTATACAAAGTTTACACAGTAATTGTTTACATACCAGTCATCGGAGCAGTCCTCGTATCGCGCCAAATCTTTCACTTCACAAATTTTATTAACTTTTTAGTTTAGTTCACAAATGACTTATTAATTAATTAAACAGGCCACTTTCTAAACTATTTAAGTCAACATACGCGATTTCATCCCTACCACACAACAGTCGATTTCCAATATTTTGGCAAACAGTAATAATGTCTACAGAAAGGTAAACGGAATTAAACTTTCCAAATAACAGATTTAACCCTCAATAAATTGTACCGTTGGCCAACAGTATCCAGTACAACTGTTTCTATCAAAACTTATATTTTTCTAACTGTTGCCTACAATATCCTGGCCACAATATTACGCTGATAACACAAAAAGTAAATAATTTACAAAACTCCTTTCACCAATAAAAAGTATATTAGTGGTCATTACAATATATAAATATATATATACATACTGAAGCGTTGCGTTATCATCTTTGATCACGGCTGCCACACTAATCGGCTTATTTAGTTTATATTTAAATAAACTATAAACTTTTAATATACCGAAATTATATATATATATATACCAACTTTAGAGAAATTAAATGAAATATAAAATACCTCAGAGAGCCGGGAATCGAACCAGGAACCTTCGTCAGTTTTTTTTTGCGAGTTCATCACCCGGTTTGTGATGTTGTGTCGTTCTTTTGGCTCTTGCGTTTTTTGAATCAACCGCGGAAAGCAACAACGTTGTGTGGTATTTATATTATCAGTTCATTTGTCTGTTATTTGGCTATTTATCTAATTAGTATACTTTTATACAGAGACGTGTTATATTCTAATTTAGGATTATAATTTTAAATGAATCCTCAAAACAATAGCCATGTCTTTGCGTCTTGGCTGCTTCTTCTTAATTCTTAATTACAGAGGTGTCGAAGGTAAAAACATTGTGGTAAGGATCTCGATGAGCGTTCTTATTTTTATAAAGCCAAAGATGGAACCTGTAGGAATGTGGAACACAGTCGGGATTATAATAGTGGTGGAAAAGCTCCGAAGGGTTAAATAATTTCGCGAGTCTATAGGTATATAATTTGAGACATAAACTTGCCATTGAAGAGTGTAACATGTTTGAAGTTAGGCGTCGAAACACAAGGGCAGCTCTGCCTTTTTTTTATTCCTTTCACCTCCCCTCCCTTTCTACCCTTGTGTGAATTGTAGATGAAAGCCGCTTAAATTACGCCCGAGAATTGTTCCGTGATTGATTTGCTCACTTGTCACCAGCGAAGAGAGAGAGAGAGAGAAATTACCTACGTTTGCAAAACCAACAACAAGCCAAATACAATTCGGTAAAAGTAAGGAACAACTTAGTTAACAAACTTCTCAACGGAAAGGCCCGCAAGAAGCAAAATCAGAGAGAAGAATAATCTAACTACGAATATTTTTAATTTTTTACCTACTTCCAGGAAAATTTTTGAAATGAAGTAAAACAACGCGTAGTCAGCAGAAGAAATAATAATATCAATATGAAATTTTGTAAAGGGACACTGAATAAAAACCGACATCATGTTTGTAAAGCTTGAAATAAAGTCAGTGTCATGTTGTGCGCCTTTCGGCGCGATTATTATTATCCGTTCACCGGTGACGCGCAGTAATGGCAAGCAACGATCATAGTCCAGTCGTGGTAGAGACTACGAAGTTTGTAATCATATAACTTGTAACTCCGATCTTGAAACTGCAATTGCAACTCGAATCTCCATGAAAGCTAGACAAATTCACATCAAAATTGCGTCCAATAAAAATTGTTAAACGACTCCCTCAGTCAAAAACGTGTGTCGTGCTTTTCCAAAACGACATTATACTCACGTGGTCTCAAACGGATCCTATTATTTCAATTGAAATAAATATCAAGCTGATTGTAATTATTATTTATTGGTTCCAATACAAAAATAATATTAGAAATTTTACTTTTTAAAAAATAACATTGTTTATTGACAACTACTTCGTTACCGGTACTCCTTATAACTTTTTTCAACTGAAATAGTTGTATCGTTTTGAAAAATCCTATATATAGGACTCTGTCAATCAATTAGGTGTTGCTTCGTTGATCTCCACATGGTAGTTAATATGTTTCTTTGCACAGGAAGACGAACTACACCAATGGCGCCCCTCGGAAGAGATACCTTTGGCCCCAACTAACTGCAAATAACATGTGTCTTTAATAATTACAGAACTTTGAAAACACGAGATTAATAAAGCTGTAAATGGTTAAATTTTAACTCTGTGATCGACTGTAGAAAAATAGTATAAGTAGTTTCCTCTCTTGAGAGGGGTGGGAAGGTTACTGTGAGCGACTGACTGTGCTGTTAGAAAGCGAAGCTGCAGGCAGATGGCGATCGATAGTTGGTTGAGGAGCGCCAGTAATTTAGGTGTTAATTGCGATAATGGCGACTGTCGCGGTCTTAGTAAGGCTCTGCACGTCATCGCCCACCATCTCAACCCTGCCGAAATTAAATCAATACACACTCGTCGTCACGGTCACGGCATCGATACACGACCCTGGTATAAAGGTAACAACCGCCATCTTAGTTGACTCCCATCATTGTCATAGAAATAATACGCACATGGACCTTATCAAGTCCGATAAACTTTCTCCTGTCTGAAACAACATAGAGAGATTTTTAGATTACTACAAACGTAGTTTTTAAAACTTTATTAAAAATTCTTTTATATAATATTAAATAATGTTTGGACCTAATCATTCCAAACCTTAGAAATGAATCAGGATTTTCAACATCTTCGAAATAATTTTAGATTACATTATTAATCATTCATTAAGGTCTCATCTTTTCATTGCTCACTTGATGAAGTCTCTAACTTGGGACGAAACGTACTGATAACTTAATAAACATTTCCTGACTGGCTGACCATTAGATAGTATAGTATTAAATCATAAAACCTGTAGAGAAGCTATGATTCAAGGATGTGGAATTGTTAATAATTATAATAGTGTCTTATACGTAACATATTTATTTTAAATTGCATATATATCTTTATATTAAACTGTCAGTTCATTAATTGAATAGGAGGCCAAGTAAAAACTTGATTAATTAATAATTGACAAAAAAACAGACAATATAAATACAACAGAGCGCTTCTGATGTCATTGTTCCTATGGCCTTTTGTCACCTGGATTCTGAGGTTGTGTCGTACTCATGGCTCTTACGTTATTAATCACCTGACGAAAGGAACAAAGATTCCAGAAACGTTGCGTGGTATTTATATTATACCTTAATTTTGTCTGATATTTGACTTTTTTATATAATTAGTATATTTTTAAGACAGACGAATTATATTTTAAAAACTTGTTTAGTTAATTTTTTTAAATTTTATTTTATTATTCTTTCACTGCTTAATGTGTGGAAGCTTGTGAAATATGGCAATAAAATTGTAATCCTGGACTCCTTGACGTGTAATTGATAGTGATTTAACATGTTCGTTTCTGTTAGTTGAAACATGTTCTTCAACCCTTTCCTAAAGAATATTTTTTATCTTTTCCTTAAGAATCATCCCATAAATTATTCCATATCACGATAACTAGTTCACATTATTCTAACAGAAAACGCGCCCAAGTTTAATTCAGTTGCTAGTTTATTAATGTGAATTTTCAAATTTAATTTACTCCAAACAAATAATACTAAGAATGTTGAATTATCAACTTCGAAAATGTGATGATTTTACGATCCTATTTCCATAGAGTTATGAGGCACATTTTTCTTAAAAATTTCTTAAAAGGGTTGATTTCACTATTAATTGATAATTGATAATTCAGATTAACCAGTGTTAACCAGTATTAAGGTTTACTAATTTACTGCTTTCTTTTGTTGTTGTTATTAATTACCTTATGTATTTAAGCATGCGTTATGTCTCGTAAACCTTATTGGAAATCAGTAAATCGATTACGTTGAATGTAGAGCGATTGTTTCGCCTCAGTCGCAAGAGTTGCTCGCGGCGATTTTCATTTGTTATTATTTTTTGTTTACCGCAGTTGAGGTGAGGGTGGAGTGGAAGACGCGCGTGCTGCACGTAGTTGTCCCGATGAGATTTAATTAGGGATGGGGGTGGGGGGACGTGCCCTGCCGGATGTATCGGGACGATATCTAATACGCAAAAAAAAACGCACGCAAATTAGACGAGCAGGGTCCCGTAACAAAGGAGGACGTGTAAATTAGCGCCCCGGGTTTGGTATCGGAAGGAATAACTCGGTTATCCACCACACGCGAATTCCCCTTATTATTGTCATTGTTATTATTTTATTTCTTTCCTGTTTTGTTTTTTTATTATTTCCGCGGTCCCTCGCCAATGTCGTTAGCGAAAACAACCCTCACATAAAAAATTGTGTATCCGAGCCCGTGGCGACGACAACTTAATTTAAGCGCTTTGAACGACCGGCCAGGTACGCCGACATATATACAGTTTCATAGACGTGTGTGTGTGTGTGTGCGTGGTGGAATCTTCGGGGCTGCCCCCGCGGCAATCCGTCATTCGTGAGCCTCCGATAAATTATGGATCATCGGCGCTGTGATTGCCGCAATTCGTCACAGCCGCCGCGGGTAAATCCTCGCGCACGCTAATTCCGATCACGTGACCCCCCGAGCTCATCGTATGCTCGTTACCGGCCGCGTTTTTATGCGCGTTAGCTGTTGCGACTCCGACTCCATTCCATCCATCCATCCATAATCTGCGCATTAAACATGGCGGACGTGCTCGACCTGCTGGAGGACGCGCTGGCCGGGAAACGTGTAGGACTGTTTAGAGGCTCAGTTCCTGGTTCTCAATGGTGGGAACAAGTCCTTTACCTATTCCAAGTATCTGAATATTGCCTCAGTCGGCGATAAGGACCAATTATCGAAATAATGTTTAAATAACGGCCATTAATATACATTGTAATGATCACTGTTACTTCTTTTAATAAAATAAAGAATTTTTTTTATATAAATTCTCTCAAATAATACCTCAAAGTCTGCCTTGAGGTCTGCAGAAGTGAGGGGAAGACATCACAGTAATTACCGAAACATGAAACTAGAATCTCTAGTACAGATGAGGTCGCTGGTGATGCTCTGAAATAACAGACAGCGAGCGTAAAACTAAAATAAAATAATCTATATATGTATAAAAATGATTGTCTGTTGGTGTGTCCCTTATGCACTCCCTAAACCATTAATCCGATTGCGATGAAACTATGGGGAGTTGTACGCACCCCCGCAAAGGTTACTGTCGGTTTTCCGAAGTGTTATGCAACTCACAAGCGGTGAACGGGGGTAAAATTTAAAAATATACTAAAGCGGCTGATATTAGCAACTTTTCGGGGTTAATGTGATTAATGGTTTCCATCCGGATGTTTTTAGCGTATAATTTCAACCCCTTAAAGAACCAATAAGGGAGGGGGTCGAGGGGGATTACATAAAAATAACGCGAAAAAACCGAGATTTGTGTCAAATCCAGGGTTATAGATGTCACTGAGCTTAATTCTGACATTTACGATACTGGTTAAAACGTAGTTCAGTCCCTAGGAGTTGGGGGTGGAAGAGTGTGAAACAAATTTCCGTTTAGAATTTTATATGCGTAGACCAATTTCTACCAAACTTTATACACGTTACTTAGGATCCAGGTACAAACACTGAGGGATTAGTTCAGCCCTTAGGAGTGGGGGTGGAACGGAGTGAAACAAATTTCCATTTAGATGTTTATATGCGTAGACCAATTTCTACCAAACTTTATACAAATATTACTTACGATCAAGGAACAAACACTGAGGGATTAAGAGACACCTACCGCCTCTAGGGGTGGGGGTGGAATTTAAAAACTTTCCTAAACGGCCATTATTAGCGTGGAATAAAACGTTTTCGGGGTGCATTAATTTTATGTTGTCATTACAGAATTTTAAGTGTGTAATTTCAACTCTAAAAGGCAAGGGAGGGAAGTACCCTTACCGTACGGGTGGTGATGGAAGCGGTTTACAAAAAAGTAATGCAAAAAGACCGAGATAGTGTCGATTCCGGAGTTGTAGTAGTCACTGAGTTTAATTCTCGCATTTACCATGGTGGTAAATAAATACCCGGGTAACGCAGGACACTCAGCTTGTAATAAATAAAATAATAAAGCTGAGCAGAGTTCAGTCTGGCCGTCTGCAAATTAGATCGTAGGTACAGTAGCAGACTGCGATGGCTAGTGCTCATGATCAAATTGGTTGATGGTAGGTGAATAAGTTTTGGAAGAAGAATAATGCCTGGAAGACAAAAAGTGGCTTGGTTGCAACACGTGGGGATGGACCTAAGGGAGTTGAAAGTGGGAATGTGGTGAAGGAAAGCAAAGCAGCGGACAGATTTCAATTATTTTAGAGGATATGGACGTAGAGCCGAGGAGTAATTAAGTAAGTTTACTATTATCAGTTGTTGTTTTACCCTTGTATAGGCTACATAGGTTCATACGTGCTTCGCTTTAACTAATTTTTTACTGTGCCGCTGAAAGCAGCTGTGTATAAATGCGCGCGTTGTTGCCGGCCGTGTGACTTGTTGCCCCCCATCCTTCCTCCCCTGGATGTAATACTCGGCCAGTGGCGAAGAACACGTCCCAAAAATATACGTACAAGTCGACGCCAATCAAAGGCGGGGATTTACTTAATAGAAAAACGCAATCACCCAACTAATAAATATGGATGCGTTCGCAAGCGAGCGAGCGGGCGCGCGTCTGCCGGGGCGGAATTAATGTTTTGACATGATTTGCAATGGTGAAGCACATAAGAGGGAGGGTGGGAGCACATGGGGTCGTGGGAAGGAAAGACAACAACGGCACATGTGGGCCTTCACGGACATGGATCTCGCGTCTATGAGAGCAACTCACACTTTCTCCAACCATCTCATCTTTGGTCTTGCAGTCTCTCTTCTCCCTCCTGGTTTACCAGAACCAGCTTTATTATCATCCGTTTTCGATCATTTGCTCAAGCCCTTGCAGATTTTTTATTTTTATATCTAAGTTTTGGTTCATTCTTAATATCCAACCTTCGTTATCCTCTACTGGTCTGTAGAAGCGTCTCAAAATCTTCATTTTTCCAAACGTTTAAGTGTCTCATATTCCCAAGCTCTTACTCAAAGTTAGTTTTACCGTTGTCTTATATAGATTTTTTTAATATAAAATATTGAAATACAGCCAAAAAATAGTCTGATTTCGGAAACGTGTTTCTTTGCCGATTTACAATTTTTTTGAATATTCATGAGATATTTTACTTATTTTTGATTTAATTAATTAATCCAGTAATAAATATTGACTGGTGTTTTTCGTTATTTTGATACATTATGAAGTCTGATCTTATTCAATTTTCACCTTTATTTTAAATAGTTTGGTCACTGGCATGGATTTAGACACACGGTTTTAATGAAGACATCTTTCAGCAGCTGCAATGTTTCCTTAATCAGTAATAAATTATCACAACAAAATTGTAGGAGAATATAACGCGCATGTACTCTCAGTCGTGTCCACTTCTTTCCGAAAGTTGTCCGTTGTTTGTCGAAGGTGGCCGAAGTAGTCAAGTAACACTTAATATCTGTAGTAAAGAGATGTAATGAACATTTCTTTAAAAGCGCGCTATTTCGGACGGAAGCCGCCATTTGTCCAGCTGACGGACTCGGACGGTGGTCTCAGACCATTTTGGTGACGAAAGACTTAAAGAGGACTGACAGCTCCAAGGGACACCAATATTAATACGTCTGCGTAAATTGTGGGGGTGCTCACGGTTCATCCGCCGCTACAGAGATGCACTCGGGCGTCTCAGCACCAGAGGGCGACGTTTCTATCTGCACCAGCTGTAACCACAACGGCCCGCTATCGTCTGAATTGTTTAATCCAAGTATCGTAATGCTGGGGTCCCTCCATTTATACTTTTAATCAGTAAATTAACTTCAATTTTGCCATGTTGAGATTCATCCCACGAAATTCCTGAAAGTGATAGAGAGAGTCCATGTCTCGTTCCTTTCAATACCCATTTATGTATGAATTCAATTTTAATGTGGTTAATTTTTATTAGTAAACTATCTTAAGTGCCCGGCGAGGCCCAGGTTGTCATATATCCATAACCCCCGATTTTACTCCGATTTCGGTTACTTTTGCGTTAGTTTTATGTAACATCCCACCCCTAAGCGTGCTCCTCTCCCATTGCGGAAGGGGTTTAACTTATACACAAACAACATCAATAGGAATACTATCAAACGAAGTAACTCTCAAAAAATTATTGAACGCAAATATCTGGCGTGTTTGCATATTTAAAAATTTCCACCCTCGCAGCAAGTTGAATGTCATAATTAAACTCGGCGACATACATAACCCTGGATTTGACACCAATCTCGGCTGTATTCTTGTTATTTTCTGGTAACGCCCCTCCACCCCCACACCTAAGCGTGCTTCCCTCTGAAAGGGGTTAAAGTGATATGCAAACAGCATTGACAGAAATACTGTCAAACTAAGTAACCCTAAAAAAATTATTCAACGCAAATATCTGCCATGTTTGCATGTTTAAAAATTTCCATCCCCGCAGCTGGGGGTTAAATGCAAGTTTAATGTCATAATTAAACTCAGCGTCATTAATTACCCCGGATTTGACTCTAATCTCGGTTTTTATTCGTAGTTATTTTCTTGCAACTCCTTTCCACCCCGGCCCCTAAGCGTGCTTCTTTCCCATGCCATAAGGGGTTGAAATTATGCACCCATAACATTGATTTCAATATCTTTGACCCCGATAATTTTTTTACGAATCAAATATCGGCCGTTTTAGAATGTTTAAAAATTTCACCCTATGAATCCTGAAAGTGTATTATAGAGAATAACCGAGGAAGGCAATGACACTCAATTATACGTCCATAGATATGGAATTTATAAAGTTTTGTTGTGTGTTGAAGAGAAAAGGGGACGAATATAAATACGTCTGTAATAGAGGGGGAAATAAATTCCACATGCACGTTTCTGCCGCCCTCAGGTGTTGTCAGCGTTTGGCTGGACTTTTTTGTCCTGGTGGGTAGTTTGACTGTGAGGGTTACAGCGTTGTCACTTCAGTGATGACTCCCGGCACTGTGCGGGGCCAATGCAGTGCGGACATGCGCATTGTGCGCCGCGTAACCTCGTTAGTAGGAACCCTCGTTGCCAAGAATCGCCGCTTCATTAACTCGTCTGCAACTGTCAGCGCCAGTCACGCTAAAACCCGTCAATATCGACGGCGCCGCGCCCAATTAATACCTGCGCAGCGTCCCAACAACAAGAGCTGACAAGTTAGACCACGCCCTCGGTGCGATGCAACGCCATGCAGTGCAATGCAATTACGTCACTCACTCGGTCACGCGTCACAGCTGCAGCGGTCAAAGTTATATCTTTCACGATATTCCTTTATATAACAACTGTAGATTGTAAAAAGCTGGTAGGACTTTTTATGGTAAAGAATCAACCAATTCAGAAATAAAATTAATAATTATCTTTCAAATTTCAGAGGTGCTTTGGAATTATTTAGTCATTTATTTGGTATACAAAAAACTCACTATGCTTATTATCATAATTGTGTCCGGCGACATTTCAGGCTTTTCTAGATTTGATATAAATTCGTATTATCATATGCCTTTGAAATTGATGGTTTAACTTTTAATTTGATTGCTTGATTCCCTTAAAGTTTGTAGTCGTTGGTTTAGAAAGCCTAAGTTTATATTTTTCGTATCTTCCTTTCGTCCTTACCTTATTAATTTGTTATTTCGCTTTATTTCTTGTTTCTTTTATTTATTCATTTTTCTTGTCTTTCCTTCTTCCTTCCTTTCTTTATCTTTCATTTTTTATTCATATCCTTAATTTATCAATTATTTACTACTCGAATATTTATTAATTTGATTTTTCCCATTCGTTTTTCTCCCTTTTTTCCTTTATTAAATTCTTCTTCCCTTTCTTTCTTCCATAATTTCTCCTTTCTTTTATACTTTCCTTATCTTTCTTTTTTTTTCCGATTATGTATTTCCTTTATTTACGAAATTTTTATTCATTTCTTCATCTTCACCAGAAGAATGTCCGCTATCGAAACGTCGTGGAATCACTGCATTCTCACCTGGTTGAAATCCCGAGAACACTTTGTCAATTTAATTTTTCTTAATTTTCCTTCTGCGTTTCTTAATGTCTTTCTTTATTTAGCCTATTCCTCAGATTTTTTCTTCCTTCCTTCGCTCCTTTCTTTTTTGTTTATTTAACTTCTTCCTCCCTTTCTTTCCTCATAATTTCTTCTTTCTTTTATACTTTCCTTATCTTTCATTTATTTTTTTCCGCTTATGTATTTCCTCTGTTTACGAAATTTTTTATTCCTTTCTTCATCTTCACCAGAAGAATGTCCGCTATCGAAACGTCGTGGAATCACTGCATTCTCACCTTGTTGAAATCCCGAGAACACTTTGCCAATTTAATTTTTCTTAATTTTCCTACTGCGTTTCTTAATGTCTTGCTTTATTTAGCCTATTCCTCAGATTTTTTCTTCCTTCCTTCGCGCCTTTCTTTTATGTTTATTTAATTTATTTAATTTTTTCTGTCTTCCTTTTTCTTTGTTCCTGGTTTACATTCTTTCCTTCTTTATTTCTGGGAGTCCGGATTTAGTTGCTTACTTTTTTTGAGTGCGCTATGTTTGTATTTATCGTCATCCTTGATTACTTTCTATCCTCGCTACACACTGCAGCATTTCATTTACGCGTTGATTGATTTCCAGCGTCATTAATGCAGCTGTTCTTTGAAACCCTATCATTCTGTTGTAGAGTCCTTTCTCCCGAACCCACATTTTAAGTCCTCTGAAATAACTGAAGACTGTTCACGAGGATATGGTCACTCCCCCGCGTGTTTTCAGCGCACTTAATGTGGTAATAATTACCGGAGGCAGGTGCTGCGCCCGCTAATTACCAACCCTCGACTAGGAAAAATCCTCCCTCCGATATTACTGGAAAATAATATTTCTGCAATCGTAACGTATTTCTTCGCCAGGTATATATATATGTATAGAAAGAGAGAAATTAAATTCAAGTTCTACATTAAAGTCTAATACCTTCGTTAAAGATATAACTTTCGAATTAATGCTCTGAGCTTTTTATGGAAAAAAAACGAAAGATATTTTTTTTCAAAAAATCTCTTATTTTCTCTGGAATAAACGAAAGGCGGTCATTAACAATTCTACAAATTCTGCAACGATTTTCAGTACATGCCTATAAATTACATTTCATGGATGTTGTCTAGTATTATATATAGCTTGCGCCTGTGCCGTAATCGAGGTGTGGTGAAGCCCGACTTTGTAATGAAGTCTTAAAGCGTCCTCCAGTAAAATAAACAAAAATTCCGTGAATAAAGTTGTTTCACCGCCAGAATAACACGCAGTGATACACGAAAACCGTCAGCCGCGAACAAGTTTTATTTACGCTATGCTTCTTTGTTTTACTGGTGCGCAAGACGTGGCACTTTGAGTATTCGTTACAAAGTCGAGCATCTTTCAACATTTCACCACGCCTCAACTGATAGCAGATACTAAAAATCGATAATAGACCGGACTCCGTCCGTAGTTTTCATCCCCGTTCGCAAGGTCAATGACTTGGACATGAAGATTTTTGGCCTAGGCAGGAATCTCTCTCTCACTCTCTGAGTTGCGGAGGTTTTGACGATGTGACGTGACGTCACAAAGCCGGTGTGGAGGTCGCAGTTGCGCAGAAACGCGGGGGTGGGGGTGGGGGTGAGAGGCGACGTTTGAGCAAGGCGAGGCGAGGCAAGGCTGACGGAATTTACTGGTTCCGACACGCGGGGGTGTGGAGGGGAGGCGGATATAGAAAGGAGCAATTTGCGAAATTTCATTAGCATATCTATTACCGCCTAACGCCCCCGAAACCAGCGGGAAAGAGCGACCCTTTCCGCCTTGATTAAATGGTAGCTCCGAGGGACCCCATTGGGGATAATTAATTTTCGATTGCCCTCCAATCTTGGCACACGCACCGCAAATAAAGCGCGCAGGAGCGGGAGGGGAGGAGGGGGGGTGGAGGGTTATACCATTGACACCCCCGCCTCGCTGCGAAGGGCAGGGGAGGGAGGGCGCAGATGCTCGGGGAACAGGTCGAGTGTCCCGTCGTAATCCCTCTCTGCAACACACACACACACACGGTCATTAATACAAAAAGAACAAGCTAAATACATCTCATCCGGTGAGACACCATCATTTTTATTCTCTCCTGGGGAGAAAAATGGCCTCCAACCTTGCGTAATATTTAATTTTGAATATTTACCACCCGGAATAAACCTCAGTTGAACAAATATACATATAAATACAATTTTTTTCAGCTGATCGCGGAAAGAAACAGTTTGAATTATGAAGGCAGATAAAGGATTTAAAATAATATATAAAGAGACTTTTATTTTAGAAGCTGTGTTCACCAAACAACGCTAAGATATTGTGACACAACAATAAGGCTACATACAAATATTCCATATAGGCCTAAATAATCGATGGTTCTTTTAGTGATAACTGTCGAGATCCAACAGAAACCTGTATATAATATAATATTGTTGAGTGTGCGTGTTTACCAGAATTTCGTGGAGTTTACTCGTAGTTGAGGTGTCCGATGGGGTTCGTCGGCCTATGATAGCTTAGTGAGTATATAAGATTAATATTGTTGAATGTGGTGAGGTTACGTTTATTTTGTACAGTAGGGTTGGAGGTCGGGTAAGCTCCGGTTACCGTGAGTTGTTCTTATTCAATCCCTGTGCTCCTCCACTGTAATGCGAGCCTTTATAGAATTACAACGGGATTTATAACTACGGATTATCATATATAAATGCATATTATTTAATAATGATATATATGTGACTTTTTTTAAATGAATGAAAAATCAGCCTTATAGACATAAATTAATTATAACATTTAAAACATTATACTACAACAAATACGACGTTTCATCCCTAATTGGAACCTGTTCAGGTGTTAATCTGAATTAAATTCGTAATCATTAATTAGATGACATTTATGCTCATTTTAATGATTAACATTTTATAATAAATTTATGACCAATCGGCTGCTGTTTTTTCATTTATATTATTTAATATTTATAATTTTCTTGGAAATTCCTTCTATGTGAAGTCGTAGTCGTGCGGGTGTAGATGTGTAATTCGTTGTACAGTAATTTAGCAGTAGAAGAATAAGAGGTTGTTAACGTGCGGAGACTTTAGTAGAGTGCGAACGCAACACAATGACGTTTTAGATGTGACGTCATTTCACACTATTTAGACTGGACCGGCACTTACATTTCCTTCGGCGTAATTCTCCCTTCCTTATTTGAATCGTAGTAATTTACTTTTTCCCCCCCTTAGTTTTCTTTTACGAAACACTGTGTAACGACAACCTCCTCGATGCAGAATTTTCAATTCGGTTAGACAGTTAACCTACCTTAATGAACAGCGCCACAGACGCATAATAATATAGACCAGTAATCCACGACTCGACAGACGCGAGTCAGCTTTATTTACGACACTCATTCCTAATGCTATTTTTATTTATAATTTTTTATCGGTGGCTTTTAGCGTGAAGCGACCTAGTGACATGTTTCAAAGAGGTCACAACATCGTCCGATTTATAAAAATTAAACGTGATATTTTTTTCTCGGTTGCACGTAAGTTTTCGTTTCGATTCTGTCCCTCAATTCTCGTTTGATGTTTATTAAATCGTACGGAAGAGGGAAGATTATTGTCAATATATCTGAGCAATTTTCTTAATTGATACTTGTTTTTTAATTTCTTACGCTTCACAGAGGATTTAATGTCACCTGATGGTGGTCCTCGAGGAAGTATTATTCTATTATATAATATCTGTAATATTCTGTAGCAGTCATTAGACCTTTCAATTAAGGGATGGGTAAATAAATCGTCTTTCCATTAGTTGTTTAGTGGCGTATTGAAACGGGTAATTTCCGAGCCGGCCCAGGAGTCAACAGGACCGTGGTAGGGTTGCGTACGACGTAGGTTCTAGCCAGCTTCTTCCCTCAGACAGTTGCCCATGGAGACACTGGTGTTCCGCAGAGGGCGCCAGGACGCCGAGTCCCGCCGCGTCGACGTCGTGCTCGCCTCACCCGCTGGCGCTGTGTCTGGCGCCGCCCCCGTGCCCGCCGCCCCCCAGCGTCGCCAGCGCGCCCAGCGTCGTCGCCGCGGAGCCGCCGCCCTTCCTGCTGGGCCAGTGCAAGGGCAAGGCCTCCCTCGGCCTCACCTGCGTCGTCTGCGGGGACACCAGCTCGGGCAAGCACTACGGCATCCTCGCCTGCAACGGCTGCAGCGGCTTCTTCAAGAGGTCCGTCAGGCGCAAGCTCATCTACAGGTAAACAGTACAGCACCTCATCAGCCGTAAAAATTCAATTCCCATAATATTCTGTAGTCGGGGAAGAAACAGGACCAGTACAACCACCTCATAATGTCTATGTATGCCTATCATGGAATAATAGATAATTTACCATTACTTTGGGGAAACCTCCTGGCAAATATATACAAATATTCCATATCCTATTCATTTTCTCTTATCTTTTTTCTCTTCGCTGGCTATTTTCTCCAGAGTTGGTTTTTCTTGCTCTCCAAATCACTTCATTTCCTTCACACTATACTTTCTTGACTTTCTTCTCCAACGGATACTCAGGAGTATGCAATCCGAACGTAACTGCAAATCCAATACGTGAACGTCCTTGCAAAACAGAAAACCATTGCACAGGCTGCCTCGTGACGTTTAATTAAAATAATGCAAATGATACTCAAAATGTCACGTGCCTACGTTCAAATGTTTCAGTCACAAATTACCCTCGTCACCGTTCAAATGATTCTGTCTCGCTGAACAATAAATACAGAAGTGAAAAATTTACGTCTGTTTTGAAAATAAATAATAAGAAAAATAGCCTAATACAGATATAAGAAGTGATGATATACTACTCAACGTCTCTGGAAACCTTGTTCCTTTCTTCAGGTGCTAAGAAAACTAAAAAAAACACGAGAGCATAGAGCGACACAACTGCACAATTCAGTTGACCAAACTCAAAAAGCTTTTTAATACCAGTTCAGTAAATACAAATGTACTCAATACAATACAGAGAGAACTTAATTCACAGAGTAAGTAAACCTTACACGATTATATATATATATATATATATATATATATATATCGTTTAAGTATATATATATATATATATATATATATATATATATATATATCGTTTAAGTATCATACGTTAATATATAGTCATTTTTTGTATGGAGAGATATTTTTAATCATGAATTTTATTTGATTATCTAGTAGTTCAAAAGTCCAATTAACATTCGAATAAGTTAAAGGTAAACACGCCCGAAGAACCCACGCTTGGTAAAAAGTGGATTCTAGTTTGGACACTGAGAATGAAAGGGGTAGAAAGAAATTACCTTGAGCGATTCGAAAAGTGTTTGTGGTGATGGATGGAGGAGAAAATGAAGAGGAGTAGAGGAATCCATCATACATTGGTACAATTCTCCAGAATTAAACTTAGAACAACTGTAACTCACTGTACATACGATCAAAAGGTTTGCGAGGAGAGAAAAAAAATCATCACTCAAAGTCTGAAAATATTTGACGTATGAAAAACAAGACTACTGAATATACGATTCGTGATTTATTATACTGGGTGTCCCACCCACATTTCATACGCCCATGAAGAAAAAATTACAGTGCATATGATAATGAAATTGCATTATTTATTTAATAAATACCAGTACAGTTCTACATGGGAATCGTTTGTAGCAGGAAGACTATCGAGTCTGTATTCTGTTTCTAGGCATGCTGTAGATAGAATTCTAGGGTTCTCAACCCGGGCCAATGGTTTCTTAAACAACAACGTTTCGACGGTAAGCTCCGCCATCGTCATCAGGTTGAACAGGTTGACTGATGACGATGGCGGAGCTTGCCGTCGAAACGTTGTTATTTAAGAACCCTGTATGCGAGGGCTATTCTCTCGCAGGCAATACCTGCGAGGGATGTTCTCTCGGAGGCAGAACCTTGCAGGAGAAACAGGAAGGGGCTACCTTTGGGGATGCCTTTTCCTCTTTCCGTTTTTGAACTAAGGTTCCCACAAGCACCTCGGCCTGTTTTGAGAGGTGTATGTTCCGGGGTCACAGACCTTGGGCATACGGTAAGAGTTATTCGCTGTTCCCTTGGAACAGTCGGCCAGCTGCCTCCTAAACTGGTCGAGGTACGGAGAAGGGAATGCTGCGTCCCCACAGAAAACTCTTCTCCCGCTATCGGAAGGGCGTGGGACAAGTACCCAATGCCCGACCTACCTGATGCAGGTTTTTCTAGGATTTTTCCTGCATTACTTTTAGGCGAATGCCGGGTAGGATCCTTAAACTATAGCCCGGGGGTCTTAGTTAACCCTTGGCTACCTTCTTCTACCCTTCCGCATCCTCCCTTTCAATTCCCTTCCTATGCTATTAAAAGGGAGTTGCCACTATGTGGATTACCCTCATGTAGCCTGTTACCCTAAAAAAACGTGTTAAGAAACCATTTGCCTGGGTTGAGACCTAAGAATTCTATCTACAACAGATTCACCGGGAAAACCGTCGTTCTTCGTAACAGTACGCTTTAGGATAACAGTAGCAAATTTTCGTCAGTTTGGCATCACAACATGTAGTAAGTACACCAGCGACTTCGTTTATATGCTTACAAAGTGCAAATTCTGCAACATCTGATGCTGAACGACAAACCATACCGACGAAAATTTGCTACGTTTATGTTACAGCCTACTGTTACGAGGAACGTGCCAAGAAATTGAATACAGACTCGATATTCTTCGTGCTACAAATGATTCCCATGTAGAACTGTACTGATATTTATTAAATAAATTTTTTGAGGTGGTCTTGCATATGGTACAATTTAATTATCATATCTACTGTAGTTTTTTTCCCCTGGGCCTTTGAAACGTGACACCCTGTATTAAATATTCCGACGTTCAGATTTACGAACACGGCTTTTCAATTACGTAGAATATGCGCCGCCTTTGCCTTTAATAACTCTAATAATTTTATGAACATAAGTTCTGTCCGTATTGTCAACGTTAATCGATAAAAATAGAGTTATTGATCACAGAGACAGAGGCACAGTTGTCTGAAACATTTGAACGTAAACTCGTGACCTTGTTGTTGATGAGGAAAATTCTGTCGTCGCAATCAACTATAAAATTGTTAGTTTAATCTTTGTTGGGAGTTTGTTAATATGAAAAGACGAAAATCTTTAATATTTTTTCAATTGACGCAGAAAAGGACCAGGATTAAACGGAGAGCTAATTTTTTCAATAAGTAGTCCTCGGACTTGTCGCGTGATGGAATACTTAATACTGACCGGTGTGTTAGTATTTGTCCAATCATAGTAACCGTATTACTTGGGAGTTGCTATCACCGTGTAATGACTGTCAAGTTGACGACCCTCTCCCGTGAGTATGAGCCGACACTAATGACCTTAACTTTGCGACTTTGTGGCCGACGGGGGGGAGGATCGGCAAATATGATTTGAGAGGCAGCGGTTATTATTGCGATGGCTTTATAAATACCCGCCGCGTCGTTGTGGTGACGCTGAGAGGGTCTCTCTCCATTGTTCCGCCACATTTATCTGATTGCGGCGGAGTGTGTGTGTGTGTGTGTTAGGGGTTGCAAAGGGGTGCCAAAGGGCCGCGACTTGGAAATCAGTCCAATAAACCGTTCCGCCTCGTCCTCGCATAACTGGGCGAAGGGACTCACTGACTCACCTCCCTTCTACAGATATCGAATTTAGAGCAACACGTTGCATTTTCTTCTGGATATCCCTTTAAAATATACGTTAGTTATTCTACTTAGTTTGTTATAACTGACCACGGTACGACTGATAATTTTTTTTTTGAGAGTCTGAGAATTTGCGTAGATTAAGGACAGTGAGACAGTCCCCAGAATGGAACCTTGTGGACACACAAATCGCGCTGTCTGCTCCGGAATCTGAACGCTGAATGTTTGATAGTGCTACTATTTTGATTTCTTCAGTATAAAGTGACGGTATCCATCCAATGTCGACGGGTCACGAATCCGGTGCCTGTTCTTGATCCTACCGGTTTCAGTTTAAATTTAAAAAAATACGAAACGGCTAATAACAAACTTTTCCCATTATTGTAAGTTTAGAAGTTAATATTCTAGCAGAATAAAAAATTGATATTATGGATTTAAATGATACCGAAAAATATTTATTGGCCGATCAACATATTTGAAAATTTTCACCACCGTTCAGCCCTATAATGTACTGTAACTCGTGGCAAGCGACATCCATAACCCCGCATTCGACTACAATCTGGTTGGTTTTTTTTCGTTACTTTTCATCCTACCGTTCATGGTTCTCTCCTCCCAAGCCGATAGGGGTTGTGATTATACACAGAATATATTAAAAAATATTATGAGTCGCATTGACCCCGAAAAACATTTATTCGACGCAAATATCGACAGGTTAACATCCTTGAACATTTCTACCCACGCCCACCACCGCGTGTTTCCCAGGTTGTCATAAATAAATTCAGTGACATCCATAACCTCGATTTGTCTCGAATCTCGGTTTTTGCGTTGTTTTCTTGTAAATCCCCCCCCCCCCCTAACCGTGCTCCCACGCAATTTCCGACAAAACTAATAGACAATCTTTGATATGCTAGACTTTAAGATGGTCGATAATTTTAATAATTTTTTTCTCTTCTCATGGCCTTAAATAATCATTTCAATTCATAAATTGTCAGATAATGATTTAATTTAAAATATGACTCACAAGCAGAACGTGTGACGTCTCTTCCGGTGCCACTGAGCAAACTTAAAGAGTGGATATAATTTTTTCCCTTCTAAAAGGAAGCGTTTGAAACCTAAGAATCTGATGTTTCATGTCATCAACACGATTGGTTTTCGAACTTTATTTTTCCCCTTGTAACGCCATTTCTTCAATGTCCCCAGTTTCATCATTCAATGGGTTGTAAATTTGAGAAAAAAATAATTCTCAGTGGTTACATACTTAAGCTTGAGTAGGTTTGCTTTTTAGTTGATATGACACTGAGTTCCTCCTCATGTAGATATTTAATTGAACTTTAGAAAAGACGTAACAGCGAAAATTACAAAAATAAAGAAACGTTAATATATAATGATAATGTTAAATTTATATAATAATAATTTTCGTCAATAAACTTGTAATTGTAGGAAGAGAGACTTCTCAAGTTACGAAAATTCACTGAAAATTCGTTGGTATTTTGAATGTGGTTATTTAAATAAATATATGTTATTTTTCGAAAAATATTTGTTTTTACTTAATAATATTAATTTCCACTGCAATTAACAATTGAAGCATTTCGGAAATAACTATTAATTAATTAAAATAATAATATGGATAACTAATACGTCTATTTAATTAATATTTATATGCACCTTAATATGTCATTCTGTTATCTGTTTTGTATTTTATTTTGCACAATTTGAGCTTTTGAGCTAATTTAATATAGTTTTGAGAGTATCGGGCTACATGAGGGTCATCCACGTGGTGACAAATCTCCTTTAATTGCGTAGGAAGTGGAGGGGGGTAGGTGGCCTAGGGTTAACTAGAACACCCGGGCCTTTTAAGGATTCGCTTAAAAAGGATGCAGGATAAACCCTAAAGAAACCTGCATCAAATATGTCTGACTCTCGGTGCTTGACCCACGCCCTTTAGGTGACCCGAGTGGGGAAAAACGTGGCTGATATATATAATTGGGTTTGTGATTAAAAGTTTTAATAATCTTACTATCAAAAAAATTAGAGTATTATATTTTTCTTCATTTAAGCCCTTTGTGATTCTTATATGACGAACTGAGTTGAGACGCTCCACCTTAACATGAGAAGTTATATTTAAGTTTTGTGAGAAACATCTGTGAGGGATGATTCGGCGCACCTGCACGCTCGCAGGAAGCTGTAAGGGAAAGGGGGAAGGAAATCGAAAGCCGATGGCAATAGGGCGCGCGGTTGGTGGTGTAATAAAAATGGAGGCTTTCTTTTGTAATGTGGCTCACGTCTGCGTATGAGGTTTCCTCGGGAGCTGTGCAGGAAGGCGTCCCAGGGGAGGAAAAAGGAACGTTCCCCCTCCAACCTCAGCCAAATCCCAGGTTGTCGAAATTCATCTGCGGGGATTTGGAGTGGGTCTTTGAAAGTTTCCTGCGGACGGAAGGGAAGTGAATCATGTCAAGCGTCAGCGTAACCGGCTTAGGGATTACCGACCGCTCTCCCGAGGGTCACTCCTAATTGATTCGGGTTTCGCACTCAATACTGCCGAGATTAGACGGGCACATGGCCTCCATTCGCCAGGTCAATGGCCGTGAAATTCCGTTAATTGACGTCCACGAAACTTCTCCCTCCTCCGCACCCGCTAATCTGAATACCCGGCAACACTGGTCGTGGAACCCACCAACCATCGACGGCGGAAATAAATGACCAAGTGACTTTACACAAGTGTGTGTATTAAATTCCCCTACTCGTTCCCTCAGGACTTTGCGTCCACATACCATGTGGTCTTCTTCTGGAAACGAGATCTCAACAGACTCGAAGAGAGCTGACCATTTTTATTGTCATCAACCACATTTTTCTTCTCGTCATTTCTATAAATTACGGCAGCGAGAGACTCCCTAAACTGTTGGTCGCCAATCTCGATCTCTTCCAGAAATCTGGGTAATTCGTTGATGGTACTGATTTAATTCTTTGTGAGTTAGATTACAAATGAATCTTGGATGACTCAGTGCCACGTGGTCGGTCTAACTCCCAGTCAGTTTTCGTGATCATGCTGGGGACTTCTGTGACGCTGATCTCTTCGGCACAGTAGGTCGGAACATTACAAATAGCTATACAGAAATATTAATAAGAAATAATGAAGACACACACAAATAAGAACCATAAGGAAAATAAGATGATAAATAATAAATACGCAAAATGAATAAATATATTTCAAATTAAGTGGAATAAATTTAGAAATAGGGAAATTCAGGTGATGTCGAGTCGAAAACGTACCGTCATCCTTTTGTGTGACGTGATGGATACACCTTCCGGACAGAATTATACCGTATTCAATTACATAATTTATATTTGTTTCATGGTACGCTGGAAATTACGAGTGATAATGCAGATCAAATAAAAATCGTAATTAAAATGTTACAAACCTGATACTGGCAGACCAGAAGAAGAATGTATATATAGGGGAATCCACATAGTGGCCACTCCCCTCTTATAGCATAAGAAAGGAACTGAAAGGGTGGATGTGGAAAGGTAGAGCAAAGGAGACAAGGGTTAACTAGGGGCCCCCGGGGGATAGTATAAGGATTCTACCCGGCAATTCGCTTAAAAGTGATGCAGGGAAAACCCTAGAAAAACCTGCACCAAGTACATAGGTACTTGTCCTACGCCCTTCCGATGACGGGAGAGGGGTTTGATGTGGGGGCGCAGCATTCCCCTCTCCGTGCCATGACTAGTTTAGGAGGCAGCAGGCCGACTATTCCAATAGGACAACTTTTACCGTATGCTCAAGTTCTAGCAGACGAAGAATAAGAAGGTGTAGTTAGACTATATATAGGGTAATCTATATAGTGGCCTTTCCCGTCTTATAGCATAGGAAAGAGAATGAAAAGGGTGGATGCGGAAAGGTCCGACGTCTTTCTTTCATCTCAGAATTTTTAATGTCTCCAAGTAAGAATGCGGACATCGGAGCCAAGGTTGTGACAGTCCAAGACGTTCTTTACACCCACCCACGATAAAAAAAAATATTTCTCTTCAACCGCTCCGGAAATTATCTTTCTTCAGATGTTAGACACTTTTGTGTCTGATATGAAAAAACCCACTTCTTCTGAAGGGAACATTTTTACAGAGATCCAATAAAGAAACAATAAATCTGCTGGAGTCTTTAGACCGAATTTTGAAAAAAAGACGACGATCTATATAAATTATAATTTTTGTCCCTTTAAAGTTACATTTTGTTAATAATTATAATTATTTTCCTAGTTGGTTTTTGTCGTTGATCAAGAGAAAGGAAATTCAAAATAAGGCGAGGAATTATCTTGTTTTATTCATAATTTCCCCTCTTTTGTGGTAAACATTGGCCGTAGTAAACCGCTGGAATCCTCATCTCGTAATATTTATGTTTTAACTCGGACGAGGTTTTATTTTTTTTCAGGTAATCCGAGCAGGTTTTTTTACTAATCCGATCAGGTCACATTTGTTTGGTTGTTTTGCCTCGGGAGTTTGTAATTCTGCCGCAGTCGGTGCTCGCTCTCTTTATTTTTATTTTTTTTACTTTTTTACCCCCACTCCCTTGTCGTTTTCAATATGTAATTCCGCATTAAAGCCCTTTGACTGAGTCGATATTTTCATCTCTGTCAGTCTCTGAATTGTCAAAACTGTTGGGAAACTCGCACACAGACACACGAAGTCCACCGTTTCATCAGCATCGCTCCTTCCAATTATGAGAAAACTTTACCCTGTTCAACTTCTTTTACACAAGCAACTTTTTCTTACTTCTCACATTTCATTTCATTATCTCGCCTTTTCTTGTCTTTTATATTTCCTCTTAAACCCTGCTCGTGTAACTGTTTTTCCACCTACAGTTTTCCATCAGCGCCATGAGCGCCTATACATCTTCTTTTCCATTTTTCCTTTAACCAATACTGCAATAAAAGGTACTATCTCGATTGCCCAGCTTAACCCTGGTTATTTATTTATCATAATTTTATTATACTCGATTTTAGCTTTTGAGATCATTCAATATAGCTTTTGAGAGTATCAGGCTCCATTAGGGTCATCCACGTGGCGGCACTCACATATAATAGTGTAGGAATATAATAATCTTAAATGAATTTAAGAAACAGAATTAACTCGACTCTTATCTCTTGGTAATTTAGTTTATTTGATAATTAACGCATTCTCAATACCGCCGCATGTCTGCGAGCAGATGAAGACGTGACAACCGGCATCAGGAGTGTCACTGTTCATCTCAACGACTCTAACGTGGCTGGACCACTGTTTTTCCCCTTCTCACTCCGCGGCTGGACTTCAATTTAACCGACATTCTCAGCAACCCCATATTCACGACAACGACGGATTCGACATAAATCTCTTGTCGTTTTCACTTTATTTGATGTATTCTCCTTCCACTCCCGCCCCTCCCATGACGTTAGGTATTGAAATTAGGCACCAGCTATATTGACAGTGATCACTAATGAGGCTCAGCGATGTTGAAAACTCTACGCGACGCCAATATAGGTCGTTTTTGCATTATATTTAAATACACCTCTTTCCTAGCACCCCCTATAGGAATGCTAGGGGTGTCCTATCCCTACAGTGTTTGTTCCTAGATCGTAAATTACGTTAAAATTGCTGTACGTGTTTAAGAGGGTTTTAGAAATATACACGCACTCATACATTTTTATATTAGAAGATTATTACAGATATGTACATAGTTTCACGTTGAAATTAAAAAATCTGTCTATTAATGAATAGTATTTAATGAAAACAATTCCTTACAGGATGTAATCGAATAATATTAAAAAAATCTGACGTCTAATGGTTGATATGAGTCGTTTATTGAATTAAATTAAATTCACAAACTAGAAATAGAGAGAAATATATATAAATAGAAAACGATCAGACCTCGTGCCACGTTCGTTAACCAGATTCAATCATCCTTGGTGAATTTTTTTCTCTAGCGAAACGTCTGTGCTTCCCAATTAGCATTGCCTAGGTATAGATCAGTCCTCAGTAGTTTATGCAAATCGCTCTGTTAGCCTCTTCTCTTGAACAAAAAATAATAATTTTGTCCCTCGAAAAAGAAAAACTCTTCTGCTGGAGCGATTCCCCCTTCTTTTTGTCACCGCCTTTCAGTAATTGTTGTCCAGTGTTTATTCAAGATCAGTCACTACAATTTTAGTCATTTTGGTTCCCTTTTTCTTCTTTCTCTTGTTTGAAAAATTGTAAGCGGATTGAGTTTATTCCTTCGGAAATTCTGAGACAATTTCCTGTTTTCCGTAGGATTTGTGTCCATTTTATCCTTATTATTGTAAACATGCAGTGTCTACGTATTTACATTAATTATATTTTTTAAATCTTACTGAAATTGGTGATTTTCATATATATATATATTGTAGTAAACACAATTAAATTATTATTTCTAAATTAAAACAAGCCCCACGTTGAGGCGCCAAAATGTAGTTCACACTATTTTATGATTAATTATTCAAATTAAATAAGCCAACATTGGAGCATATTTGTAATAATACAATTTAATTAGATTTTAAATAAACAAATTAAAAGTTGAAATGATAGGATTTTAAAAAGAAAAAATCAGAACTCAAAATATAAAACAAAGTTAATTTATTTTTAAAAAAATCTTATTACAATTAACAATTTTGTTACACGTTGGTAAAGTGCCACGGCTTAATTTCAGGGCCGACTATCGGGTCTCCAATAAGGAACGTTACGACAAGACAATTAAAAACTTACAATGTGAAAAATTCTTAACTTAAACAATTTTGAAATATGAAATCTGACGATAATTATTATTTACATTAGGTTTACAATTAATAACTTTTCTTTTTTAGTTTACATTACCATTAGCTGTTCATCTGGGGCTCGATCTCACTCGATTATTGTTAAACACTTCACAGACAGGCCATGTTTCACTGAATTTAATGTGGTTGTAATTTACAGACACAAAGCACTTCCTGCTCTTTATAGTCGATAACGTTGTTTTTAAATCTCTGATGCTTGCATAAATATGCCAATGGAGAAATACTTCAGATTGTCGACTCGTAATTCACAAACACGGGACTTTAAAATATTATGTCTCTGCTGCCTCTATTCGCTTGCTTGAATATAGGAACAGGAACTTTGAATCAGGTTCGCTTTCCTGGTCCAAGCAATTCTCAATTAAATCCTCCTCAAAACACAGCCTTTCGCCTTCACAGTCCAAGCAACTGTCATTTTCAAGTTCTGACAAACACACTCCTCAGCCTCCCAAAGCACACTGACTTTCCAAGCGTTCAGCAATGCCTTTTCGACAATGCAACTTTAGCAAGCAAGCATTATAGGCTCCATATTCTTGTACACAATTCTTGTATTTACGCCGCCGACAATGAAAATCGTAAAATTTTGTTTATTAAATAATTAAATGTCTTTAATTTCAACAATATATATATATATATATATATATATATATATATATATATATATATATTACAATGTAAGGAACTTTATTTTGGTGACGAAGTCACATGGGATCAAGAAGGAGGAAAGATAGAAATATTCTTAATGAGAAAGCATATTCTCAGGGGTAGAATTATGCACTTAGAAAAGTATACGTTCTAAGCAAGGATAATATTTTCAGTCTTTTCTTCTTCCTTCCTTCCTTCTCCTTTCTTAGAACGTATACTTTTATAAATGCGTAATTCTACCCCTGAGCATATGCTTTCACAGAAAGCGTATTCCAACCTTTCTCCTATTTGTTTCTATCTCTCCTCTCTATCCATAATCCCATATATATAATAAAATTTGTTTATTAATATAAATACATATATATTAATAAACAAATTAAGAAAAATCGGGCCTCCATCAGTAACCAACAGTAATGAATAACAAATTTTATAAAATATTACAAAATATTGAAATGAATTTACTTAAATATACACTATGAAACTGACATAAGAAATCTGACGGTTAGGAATATTACACAAAATTTACAATGAATTTTTGTACATACCAGAGCAGTTTTCGTATCACGCTAAATATTTCACTTCACCAATTATTTTAACTTTTGGGTTTAGATCACAAATTATTTAAATAACTTTAATTAAACTTTCTTCACAACTTAAGTCAGCATTCGCGATTAAATAACTACCACACCACAGACGATCATCAGTTGATTTTCAATACTTCGGCGAATAGTGATAATATCATTGAAATCAGTCCACCGACAGCCAGTACATTTTTTCCAATCAAAACTTATTCATTTATCTCGTTCAATATTGCTAACCGATGTGGGTCAGAACCCATCGGACTCTAACCGACCTCGATCATCGGTCATTATAGACTGTAACCAACCTTCTTTGGTTAGCTCTTATCACTGTAGCTCGTATCGGAGACTGTTCATTTCCTCAAAGCTTCTACATTACACATGCCGACAATAATACCGTCTGAAACACTCGAAATTCTTACGCAATGCTGAGTGTTACATACAATACCTGGGCCACAATATTACACTGACAATACAAATATTAAATAATTTATAAAATCCTTTAATTGCCTGTATTGGTGTTCATTACAATATATATTGTGCAGCCGTTCATTTGCCTGATTTTTTAGGATTCTTGTAAAGACGCAAAGTAATTACAGGGAGCATTGGGAAGGATTAATTCAATTTGAATCACCTTTCCTCCTTAATAAACTCGTATTTCTTACCTATATATTTTTATTTTCCCTTTCAGTAAGAATATATACATATATATAAATGAATTGTACTTTTATTTGCAGGTGTCAGGCTGGGACAGGCCGTTGCGTTGTGGACAAAGCTCACAGGAACCAGTGTCAGGCCTGTCGTCTCAAGAAATGTCTGCAGATGGGAATGAATAAAGACGGTACGTAGAATCCCTCTTCGTTCTGTCTCCGTTACCATAAAATTGAACCTGTTTTATTCAGAAAACGTTGCTTAATTTCACCAGATTTAAAAATACAGGGTTTTCAGATATACGGAAGTTTTTTGTTTATTTTTAAAATCGGAGGCATTTGAGGAAGATAATATCTAAATTAAATTAAGAATTATTAAGGTTTCTTTATAATATAAATCTATTTACATGTATTTGTGCCATTGGTATTCTGATGAGAAAAATTATAGAAAATAAGGGGTAAAGGGGATAAGCTGTAGACTATGACCAGCAAATGGGGAGGCAGTAGATTGAAATGTGTGACGGAAAAACAGAAGTACTGATTTTGGTGAGAGATATCTGGAAAATTCTTGATTTTGTTCTTAAATTTTTTCTTAGATAGTTTTTCACATTTTCATCTTTTTCCCATTTCGTTAAAAAAAAATTCACTCCATGTTAGTCAGATGTCTTTTATTTTTTTACTGTGCCACTTCCGTCTTGTCAGCCAAGGGTTAATTATCATCGCACTGTTAAAGTGGTCGCGTCGCACTGCCAAGTTTGGCTGCAGCGTGTGTGTGTGTCTTGCCTGTCTGTCTGAAGACGCCGGCAGCGAATCACGTTTCTCCCCCGCGGCGAAGCTTTGTTCGTCATGGGAAAAAAAGAAACCCACCACGACTCCGCGTTCTGTCTAACCTCGCCCTCATTACCCAAACGTCGTCGCCATCATTAGCGAACTAACAGACACGTTTCCATTTTCACTTGTCGCCGTTGCTCAACAAGGATAACGCTCAGGTCCTACTCTCTCGTCCCCGCTTCCTTCTATTCTGAAAAAAACATATAGGTTAGAAGATTAAAGAATAATTTAGTTATTCCGTCACACAATTCAATATAAACAGAATATTATCTGACATTATTGAGAGTTAGAGTATAAATATTTAATGGCCTAATAAATCAGAGTTAAAAGATTAATAGAAAACATTTATATTAATTTGTTAGGCGACGTTTCTTCCTTACATTATTCGTTAGCGTGCAGACCAGAAAGGACTTTACTTAATTATTACCTGGCTAGGCCCTAATATAAGGACATAGGTTATATCACAAATTTGTATGAAGAATTTGTGTTAAACTTTTTATTCTTAGACATTTTCCCGTTAATATTTATATTATTCACTTCCTTCCGGTCCTTCACTTCGTCAATAAATCATGGAGATTCTTTCCATTCGTAAAGACGAATAAAGTTTAGACACACATAATTAATAAGCATAAATGTTTTAATTCCAATAATTCTGTGTACTTTACAATTGTAATGCTAATTTATTTGAAACCATATATATATGTATATATATATATATATATATATATATTGTAATAAGCAAAATAGAAATAAATTTAATTAAATTGCCCACGTTGTGGAACCATAATGTAATAGTTAAAAGGATAATTATTAATTTGAATTAAATTGCCCCACGTTGTGGAAGCCAAAATGTAATGATTATAAGGGAAGCTTATTTAAAAAAACTATTATAATTATTTAAAACAAATTTACTCATTAAAGGTACAATTTATTAGCCCTACATTTGCACTCCAAATTCAATCAAAATTTAAAAACCAATTTTTTTATTATATATATATATATATATATTTAAAAAAACTATTATAATTATTTAAAACAAATTTATTCATTAAAGGTACAATTTATTAGCCCTACATTGGCACTCCAAATTCAATCAAAATTTAAAAACCAATTTTTTTATTATATAATTTGTGGCATTCAAGGAAAAATACAAACTTTTATATTTTACAAACAATAAAATCTAATAAGTCTTTTCCTCGGGGTCTTTACTGGGTTTGATAAATAAGAACAATCAAGATTATAAATTAAAGAATTAACAATTCAAACAAATTGAAACTAACGGAATACGAAATGAAAAAAAACCGAAATCTGACTATACCCTTAATTACCGTTTACAGAAATTTAATTATTTTGGTTAATACTTACAACTGCCTTTCTGGTACCAGACTTAATGATTTCGAAGCTTGGGACACAATTCACAAAAAGGCCATTAATCACAGACTCTACACTTGAACAAACACACGGTTGTATTTCTTGGATTACTCCTCCAGGAACTCGATTATCTGCAACTCCGGTCAACCGTCGAACGTATTAAATTTCAATATCTTTTGCGGAAAATGTTATTTCGGAGCACGTATGTATCCCAACGGGGCGCTAAACCTTTTGTTTCAGCTTTTCAGATTTTTGTATAACTTGTCTCTCCGTCCAGATTTTTTTTTTTACAAATGTAATGATTAACATATAAGTCTCTCAATTGAAATTACTAAGTTTGGACCACGCTGTTCGTACTCTAAATTTCGCTCCCTCTCTCGACCACAAGATTTGCCAGACTGCAACCAACTGAACTTCCGTACTATGCGCGCAGCTCACAACAAAGCTCGCTGATAAAGAGCCTGCCATCATTGTTGTTCTTTGAGATCGGTGCCGCTAAACAATTCATTATAATTTAAACAATGAATGGCCTCCTTAATTAGTATAATATTGTAGTATCCACATTATGCAAAGAAAAATAAACACTACGTTAGAGTTCCAAATTACGTAGTATTCAAAAGAGACTACAAACTAATATGCCAACATGCTGGAGCCAAATTATGTGGTATACACTTTTTAGTAAAGAAACTTTTTTTAAATAAATTAACCCATTTTTTTAAAAGATAACAAAGATTATTAATTTGATTTAGTTTAATTTACATTTTATATATCTAAGTAAATGCCGTAGCTTTCATGAGAATCTAAATTTCAGGGCCGCTTATAGGGCCAGTAATAAAGACAGTGTAATCATATTATTTCACAAAGTTACAGCAGCAAAATGAATTTATATTAACAATAACAAATTTTATACTAACAACAAAACTATAGAAATCTGGCGGTAAACTATATTTACGGAAAGGTTTACAGATGAAAGTTTTTTTGTTTTTATATACCATTTATTTAGAGCTGATCTGGTTTGTGCACACGTCATTATTTAATTTTTATAGAACAATAATTTCACTGACAGGCCATAGCACTGGTTTAATTATTGTCTCACTTTCCAACACTTTGGGCGGCGCCTTTCTACTTTATTGTCGCACGTATGGTCACATTCAGTTTCGCTGTAGAAAATCTTTAATAGAAGAAAAAAATGGTGATATTCAGCCCATACTTTGCTGAATTCGAGCACCGCAGACTCTCGCCCGGACTACCATGGTCAGGTCCTCCAAAACACACTGACTGTCTGTCTGTGTCGCTGACTGTTTCTCACAACATACTGCTCTACCTCTCAATCACACACACTGCCCTCTGACTATCTGAGTGACTGTCGACGCTTAAGTTCTGAGCGTCTTATATACCTTTACACAATATACCGTAGGAACCATCATAGTCTCTGCATTCTCGCGCCAAACAATGCTGTTCTTTAGAATGCTCTGGCCTCAAAATTATGCCGCCAATAATTAAATAAATAATTTTTAAATAAACATTTCATTACACAGTTACAGCCTCTGCAATATATTTAATATATATTTATATAGTGGTAATTAAAATAAAAGCATTAATTAATAATTAAAAATTTAGACTCGAATTGTTAGCTGCAGAAAACACACAAGTTGCACACAAGAATGGACAATAATGCCACATGTTTCGGGTATCGAAGGCTGTTGGTTTGCTAGAGCGTTGTGTAAGCCAGTCTTCGATAGAAATATAGCAGAGAGCAGTTGTCATAGAAAGATTGCTGTGGACGGACGAAGAGTAAAATATTCAGAAAGAGTCCAGATACAGGTAGTAGAACAGCGAGATAAGTTAGAACAGTTATGTTATAAGTTGCAGTCTGCGAAATAAATATCCAAATATTCATCGATAAACATTTTGAGTGCAGAAGTCTGAATTTATTCTATTCTCAAATTAGACCATTGTTTTGGGAGACCAAGTAATTGCATCCAGCGTCTAATAATCGTCGGATCGACTGAATAACATTTTCTTAACGAACATATGGCAAACTAAAAAGTATTAATTAGGGCCAGTGTGAAAAATGGCCTGTTATAAAGTGTGTGTATGTGAATGAACGAGCCAAATTTCCCTGATTACCAGAAACTGTAAGTTACATTTTCACTGAATTCATATTTGTAAACCACTAAGTAAAGGTAATTATCGTCAGATTTCAAATTTCTAGTGTCGTTTAGAATTTAATGTTAACATTTTATGTGTTTTGTTTGCATTGTAAATAATACCTTGATGAAGTAGGCCCATAATAGCTTCATCATAATTTAATTGTTAACTAATATTTTCTTTATTAATGACACATTAAAGACCGTGAGAAAGAGTAAATATTAAAATTAATAATATAAAATTGAAAGTTAATTTTTGATAACTGTTGCAAAATTTCCGTTGATAACTTTTGTAAATTTAATATATTGGTGCATTAATAAAATTAATTTTGTTTGTTTATTTTTTAAAAAATCTTAATTATTATTAAATCATCCTCTCATTTTAAAATTTAAATTAATATTTAAATTGATGCATTAACGTGGTGATTTAACCTTTAATTCATTAGTGACTACCACAAATTGGCACCTCAACGTGAGGCTAACTGTCATTTTATCATTTTAATAGTTTGAACTTACTACAATATATATGACATATGGAAGCTAGAATCAATACTTGATAATCTGAGTAACATTCTTTTGCCACAAATTTAAGAACATGTAATATTTTTGATTGATTTTATGTGCTTGTCTGTGTGTAAATTAAACACGGAGACATTTATTACAAATCTTTTATTTTAGTTTCAAAAACTGAAATAGAATAAAAACTAAATGTCAAAAAAATACAGACATTGAAAATTTAAGTTGTACAGTTTATCATTAATATTAATATTTATGTATCTATACTTGTTGTTGCGGTACTTATGTTCACTTTTGTCAGTTACAATATGTTTTTAAAAAAAGCATGAATGAAAGAAAAATAAGATTAAAAAGTCAAAGGGAGAAACCAGTATTAAAAATCCTGGGGTTTAATTGTTTTAAGTTATTAATTTTACTGTTATCCAACGCATAATTCAACTATGTTAGTCACGTTTTATATGCTATACAGACAAAAGTTGAACATATTATTTTAGGTTATTTTTTCAAAAGACGGTACCTTATTTTTAAATTCATGATGGTATGCGTTTTCTCTTAGTAATTGCATATGTTTTTAAGAATTATTATTTTATCTTCAGACCCTCTTAAAAGTTTAACTTTCGTCGATTACGTTAATATACCGTACTAGAAGATGAAATAAGGCGCGTCACTTGATATATGACATATGTATGGCGTCGCCCACGTGATCTTGACAGGTCAGCGTGGTGAGAAGGCTGCGGCGGGTGATATATACATATTTTTAGTCATTATTTGTCGCGTGTTGGATGAAGTACGAGCGTTTTGGCCGCTGTCCGGGGCATTTGTATTCGGCGCTCGCTTTTGAAAGTCAATTCGCAAGAGTTTGTCTGCGGGAGGCGATAAATCGCCGCCGCCACCGCCGGCCGCTGCCTGCAACTTTGTCTCTCGAGGATTTATGTCCCTCTCTGTGATTAATGCGTTTTAGAGCCGCGTCGTAATCTGGAGGCCAAAAATGCGCTGCCGCTGCTGCAAAGTTTGCTCGCTCTTGTTTTTACGGACTTTGGTGGCGCGCGGGGGAAAGTTAAACCTTCCTCCCCCAGCTCACCAAGTAATTTACGGTGGACTCGAGGAAGTGAATAATCCCAGTCAGAGGAGGGACTCCACATGTCTCTCTTACACGTCTCAAAGTGTCAACCATTTCATCCAAGCATCGATTTGATTGGATTTACTCGCTACACGTCACATACTTCATTTAACTAATAACTATATTTATACACTGAAAATAAATAATTATAAGAAACTATAGTTTGAAAAATACAATTGTGGATTGGAATAAAAATAAACATGAAAATTCTTTAATTGCGAACACTCTGATATGAATATCTCGTTTCAGCTTTCTCTTTGGCTTCTCCTGCTGGTGAGTAGGCTTAATAATAAAGGCAACGTTGTATCCAATGCCCATTTATTTATAATTTTTGCACGTGAAGTGTTGGACGAATATCCAGAAAGTTGTAGTCAACGTAAAAACGAGTATGAATGTGCATGATTTTGTTAGTAATTTAGGAGGGCAAGTTATTTACCTTTTCTACTGGACATTCGCTGGTTAAGAAAAAGATGGCAGAGGAAGGGGCAAAGTTTGCTGGTGAACTAAGTGGACACTTTTGCTTCACTAAGCTGAGTTTTATGGCGTACTATATTCTGCTGATATCTTACTTAAGAAAAACCAAAGCTTATATCAGGTGATTCAGGATTTACCAAAGTTATGTATCACTCATGAAGTGAAGATTGTGGATAAAGATCAGAAAAAATTTCAAATAATTAAATCAATAAAGAAAACACTACAGCAACAAAATATTTTGTATTTGTATTTTCAGATCTTGATGGTGAACACCAAGCTATTTTCTTTTGTCTTCAGCTATCATGCTTTCAGTCATTCATCTTGTGTTGCCATTTGCAATGCTTCGCGCTGGTTACATTCTTAATCCACTTATTTAACTCTATGACAAATACATATGTTTATAACTTTGTATCCTCTTTCACCTGCGTCCTTTGAAGTGACGCAATACTGATCTAATCTCTGGACAACATTTACGTTGAAACTCTGCGAACCGTTCTAGCTCACATGATAAACTCTCAGCTTGAATACAGTTTGATAACTTCCAGTTGTGTTCTTTGGACTCGTTACACCTCGGACAGCTCGTGTGTACATTTAAATTTCACTTTGCGGGTGAAAGGCTCAAACATTATTCCCTGGATAGGCAAAAGTACAATGGGAAACATTTAATCTTGAATACAGTCGAATTGCTTTTCCCGCTGTTCTCTGGACTCATACACTTCTATGAGGATTCCGGGATTCGCCATTTTTGTTGAACCTCTCCTGGTTATTCTGTTAAGACGAGTCTCAGAGGTTCAATGTTTACTATTGAGATGAAAGGTTCTCCCTTAGTCCTTCTTTTGTCTGAGTAGTCCTGAGAGATTTAGAAAGTCTTATCTTTCTCTACCTCCTGTCCAACCTCTTTGCTACATCACATATGTAGATGACATTTTTTGCATTGTATTTGTATTTTTTTGTTGCAAATTAACCTCTCAAATCAACTTTATAGTCAATACTTTCAATAATTATCATCCAAACTTACAATTCACCCATTAACTTGAATTTAACCGTTCTCTTAATTTCCTTGATGTCACTGTGACCATTCACAATACTTCCATTCTCACCAATTAGTTCAGAAAACCTACATACTCTGGACGTGTTCTCAATTACCTTTCTGATCATCCTCCAAACCAAAGGAGAGCTATGGTATGCAATTTTGTAGACAGAGCTGTAGTATTTTATAACTCCAAGTTCCATCAACACAACATAAATATTTTAATCTCCAATGAGTACCCTTTAAATTTTATTATTAAACACATTAGATTGAACAAATTCCAATTTCCTATTGTCAATCGTCCCCAAACATTCCAAGCCAAATATTTTACTTGTACTTCCTTATTAAAAATTTCTACATCACAAATTCATCCAAATATTGAAAGAATATAAAATATCCATCATTTACAGATCTACTTGATTAAAAACCATAAGGACCCACTTGACACCTACAGAAAACATTGTGTTGTTTACAAAATCTCTTGGTCTGGTTGTAACTCCTGCTACATAGGGCAAACAAAACGTTCCCTTAATATCAATTCTAAACATACATTTTATTGGCAAAATGCTAAGATTTTAGACATTGACACCAGGTACAATTCCAGACTCGTTTCAGAGATGCTTCACATTAAATCAAACATCACAGCTATTATTGTACAGACACTACGAAACTCAATAATTGCTATGATCCCTTATTGTTACTCTAACACTTCGGCTCTCCAATTATCGTCGCGTTTTCGTCGCTTTTGAGTTTTGTCAACTGACGAGTCCTGCTGTGTCGCTCTAGGGTCTTTTTCGGACCTGAGGAAAGGGACAAGGATCTCAGAATTGTGTGTGGTATTTTTATTATCACTTAATTTGTCTGAATTGGCTATCTTTCTTATTAATGAAACTGTCATAAGTTGATGTTCAGAGTCAGTCTAATCTTATATAGTTTTGAGTTCTCGCACATGGATCATGTCCAATACTTGGACCTAACTAATAGAGATTCTCTATTAGGTAGGAATTTGATTTATTTTTTATTCCTAATAATTGCGTCGGTAAAAGTAATGAGATGAAAAGGCGGCACGCCACGTTTGAACGTGGGGGATTTATTATTATTATTATTATTACATATGATGGAGCTAATTAACGTCGGTAATGGAGGGCCGGCGGGGATGGTGACTGCGTGCGGCATTTGGCCTAAATTGGGACAATTTGTCCGATTTTAATGACTCGCGAAACCTCAGGGGTGGTGAATGAGGCTTTCAACCAAACACTGGTAATTAGTAAACGTTGACGGCGCGACCAGCCATCGCCTACAGGTTGGCAAACCTGGGGGCGCGAAACAATTCCGGAGGCGGGCGGAGGGAAAAAAAAGAGAGGACGAATCAATACGTAGCCGCGGAGAACGCAAGATAAGGGATTATTATTAATAACAATAATAACATATAAAGGGACTCAAACTGAAAATGGCTGTTACACGATTTTATTCTTTTAAAAACTTTGTTGATACTATTTAAAGGACCCCCTGCAGTCAAATAAAGAAAAGGAAGACGAAGGGTTAAACTATCGCTGAAAGGGGACAACACGAAGCGTGTTGAGAGAATAGTTTTTGCAACTTGATGCGAGGCGATGTTTCATCCTGTTGTCTGTGATGTGAAAACCCCTTTATTATTATTATTATTATTCCCCAACCGCGCAGATAATGAGAATCGTTAAGTAAACGTGGCGGCGGTGCAACGCGTGGCTTAGAATATTTTAACGACGGAACCGTTGAGGTGCTAATTGCCGTCGCCGTTAAAAATTGTTAAACGTCGGCGGCGAACCGCGTCGTTAGTGGTCGCAAATTTGCATGCGTGCGCCACGTGGCCTTTGTCGCTAACAAGCGGCGACAACTCTTTCTCTCAGACACGTGGCCTGCGGCTCTCACTTCTTCATTATCACTACCAAGTATTACAATAATGTCAAGTTTCAAATGAAACTTTTAATTGTTACAGTAACTTTTCTTTCTCATTACCTGATTTTTCTTACTTTTATCTCTATAATAATATTTTCTATATTTTCAAATATTGCAAATAATTTTTTATTGTCTTTCTCAAGTTTTAATTTAATAACCTCTTATTTTTCTAGAAATTTTTTATCTATAATAATTTCATACTTTTAAAATAATGTCTCTTATTTACATTTATTTCACTGTAAAATATAATCTCTGTGTAATCTCCTGCAGCTCCCCTAACTTAAATTTCATCCAATTACGTCAGTTACTGAATTATTTATCTCAATTCTAATAATTTCTCGCCTTTCTGTTCGTATTTTCTATGTAATTTTGTTTTGAATTACACATTATACTCTATCTACGTTCCTAATTATATATTTTTTTGCGAATTTTACACTTTTTTTCTTGGATGTGTCCTATTTTCCTCAGCATGCTAATCCATTCTAAGTCAGCATTAATATGGCTGTACCGTCTGGGCTCTTTTTGACGATATAACAGATTTTTCACTTTTGTTTTTCGATCATGTACACGGAGACCAATTTCTGCGCAAGAAAATTTGAAGAAAAGGCGGGTAAAGGCACACGTTTGAATTATTTTATGCGGATAACTGAATCGTACTTGGCTTGATATTGTTGTTTCAAGGTAAATCAAAAACTTTTCGACCTTACCGGCCATGTTGAAAAAAAGTCAATCCGCGTCGCGGCAAAATCTAATTTGTTCTTTCCATATAGATCCTTTCCAATACAAATTTCAGTTAATTGAAATTTATTACGATATGTGTAGACAATAGAATGTCATAAAGACTCTAGATGTATAGTTTTATTGTATGTAATAGGTACCGTGATATGAATCCGAATCTATCATATAAAGGCCAAACGTGTCAAGTCTTGAGAGGCGCAAGCTTCGGCCGTAGAAATACGATCACAATTAAAACTTCGGAAACATCCAGTGAGGGTCCTTTATTAAATTCCTCGTGTTCCTTAGACTGTTCGTACCTCAGTGTGCTGACGTAGATCCTCGGTGTTTTTATAACATCAACTTATCTATAAAACAATTCGCGGTATGCATCAATTTCTCTAGTTCGAAATTTGTTGACAACGGTGAAGTAATATTATAATAAGTGTTGATCGGGGTTTACAATGTGTGAATAAAAGGAAGAAGAAACAAGAAAAAAAAGAGGAAGAAAAAAAGCGACAGAGATACAGCAGAGAAAAAAAAATCTTTTTTTTTAGAGCAACAGGCTACATGAGGGTGATCCACTTTGGGCAACTCCCCTTTAATAGCATAGGAAGGGATTAGAAAGGGGGGATGCGGAAGGGAAGAGGAAGGTAGCCAAGGGTTAACTAGGGCCCCGGGGCTATATTTTAAGGATCCTACCTGGCATTCGCCTAAAGAAATGCAGGGAAAACCCTAGAAAAACCTGCATCTGGTAGGTCGGGCATTGGGTACTTGTCCCACGCCCTTCCGATAGCGGGAGAGGAGTTTGCTGTGGGGACGCAGCATTCCATTCTCCATGCCTCGACCAGTTTAGGAGGCAGCTGGCCGACTATTCCAATGGGAATAGCGAACAACTCTTACCGTATGCCCAAGGTCTGCGACCCCGGAACATACACCTCTGAAAACAGGCCGAGCTTTCTTCCTGTCTTTTCTTCGTTTTACTTCTTTTTTTAACTGTGGCAATGTAAAAGCTGAGATCTACGAGAGACGTTCTCTCGCAGTCAGAACCTTGTAGGAGGGATACGAAGGGGCTACCTTTGGGGATGCCTTTTCCTGTCCGTTTTTGAACTAAGGTTCCCACAAGCCGAGGCACCTCGGCCTGTTCTGAGAAGTGTATGTTCCGGGGTCATAGACCTTGGGCATACGGTAAGAGTTGTCCACTATTCCCATTGGAATATACGGACAGCTGCCCCCTAAACTGGTCGAGGCACGGAGAAGGGAATGCTGCGTCCCCACAGCAAACTCCTCTCCTGCTAACGGAAGGGCGTGGGACAAGTACCCAATGCCCGACCTACCTGATGCAGGTTTTTCTAGGGTTTTCCCTGCATTTCTTTAGGCGAATGCCGGGTAGGATCCTTAAAATATAACCCGGGGGCCCTAGTTAACCCTTGGCTACCTTGTTCCACCTTTCCGCATCCCCCCTTTCAGTCCCTTTCCTATGCTATAATTAGGGAGTAGCCACTATGTGGATTATCCTATACAGAGCCTATCTACACCTTCTTCTTAAGACGATCAATACTTATAGTAATAGGGTTAATTTGTGCCTTCGGGACTTAGAGGTCGGGTTAGCTGGTACGGATTGTCTTGAATGCTGACATGTAGACAATAGAGCAATTCATAGGTTCTGAGTAATCGTAATCCAAGAATTTAATTGACGCCTTCCAGAGAGGCTGGAATTGCAGTTTAAAAAAAAGGTTTCTGGTTTAAATCCACCATCTGTTTTGTCAAAAATGGAATCGCCTTTATAACTGTGACGAGGATATTTTGTTTTCCGCCTTGAGGTTGACTTTATGAGGAGATGAGTTGTATAAGATGAGTGATAGTGTTGTATTGCGGACTTGTTGCACGTGGTGCGTGCTGCTGTCAGAGGCACCGCGTCTGTACGTGACGTGTGCGGTTCGGCCCGCCCACTGTGACATCGCAATTACGCTCCCGTCCACTGCATCTCCCATCCACACCTAATATTATTCATTATTCTCCCCTCCTGGTTCATGTTCATCGATCTGCAACGGTCACTTTGAGAACTGATTTTTATCTCAACTTGTATTAATTCAAATCTGTTGAAGGCAAATATTACTCTTCTCTAGACATTGCTTAGGATCCAGTTGTATTAATTAATAAGAAAGATAGCCAATTCAGCAAAAATGTAATAATATAAATACCACACAACGTTTCTGGGAACCTTGTGCCTTCCGTAAGGTGCGAAGAACAGCCTTGACCGACACAACTGCACTTGTCAGTTGACAAAACTCAAAACCAACGAAATACGTAACGACAAAGGGAGAGTCGAAGGGTTACCGTAACAAAAAGGGAGCAACGACAGTGGGAGAGCCGAAGGTTTAGCGTAATAATAAGGGATCATAGAAATTATGCAGTTTCATAGTGTCTGTGTATAATAGCTGTGATGTTTGATTTAACGTGAAGCATCTTTGAAATGACTCTGGAATTGTACCTGGTGTCATTGTCTAAAATCTTAGCATTTTTCCTATCAAATTTATGTTTAGAATTGATGATATGTTTGGATACTACAGATTGTTTAACAATAAGAAGTTTGATATTAGATATATGTTCCTTGATACGTGTATTAAGGGAACGTTTTGTTTGCCCTATGTAGCAGGAATTACAATTAGAGAAAGAGATTTTGTTAACAACACAATGTTTGCTGTAGGTGTCCAGTGGGCCATTGTGGTTTTTAATCAAGTGGGAATGAGTATCAGTGGATCTGTAAATGATGGATGTTTGATATTCTTTGAATATTGGGATAAATTTGTGATGTAGGGATTGTAAGAAGGGAGTACGAGAAAAAAATTGAGGTATTTGGGTTGATGGACAGTAGGAGATTTGATTTTGTTCAGTCTGCTGTTTATGTGTTTAATAATAAAATTTAAAGAGTACTCATTGGAGATTAAAATATTTATCTTGTGTTGATGGAACTTGGAGTTAGAAAGTAATATATCTTTCTACAAGATTGTCTACCATATGTGGTAACCTTTAATTTTTTTTCTTCTGATTTTAACGACATTTAATTTGAAATATTTAATAATATATATATATATATAAATTTTATATAATAAAAATTTATTTACAAAATTTATATATATAATGATTTATTTTTGCTCCGGCCAGAGAGCATGGACCCATCTCAGGTTGAAACGTGGTGGATGAAAAATTACACCATAATTACGAAAATAATGAAAAATGTCGCGCCGTTAAATACCACACATACTTCTTTTTTTGGTTTGGAGGATGATAAGAAAGATAATTGAGAACACGTGCATAATATGTAGGTTTCCTGTACCTATTACTGATAATAGAAGTATTGTGAATGGATACAGTTACATGAAGGAAATTAAGAGAACGGTTAAATTCAAGTTCATGGGTGAATTGTAAGTTGGGATGATCATTATTGTAAGTATTGACTATAAGGTTGATTTCAGAGGTTAATTTTCAATAAAATAAAATACAAATACAATACAAAAAATGTCATTTACATATGTGATGTAGCAAAGAGGTTGGACAGGAAGTAGAGAACGACAAGAATTTTCTAAGTCTCTCATGACTATCTTAGCAAAAAAAAGAATAAAGGGGGCTTCCTAAGTGAGAACCTTTGATTTGATGATAGTGAATCTGATTAAATTTGAAATAAGTGGAATTTAGGATTAGGTTTATAATGCATAAAATTTCATGAAGTGGAGTTTTAGTATATGAGCAGAACCTTTTAGGAGAGATACGAAGGGGCTACCTTTGGGTATGCCTTTTCCTCTCCGTTTTCGAACTAAGGTTCCCACAAGCCAAAGCACCTCGGCCTGTTTTCAGAGGTGTATGATCCGGGGTCACAGACCTTGGGCATACGGTAAGAGTTGTTCGCTATTCCCATTGGAATAGTCGGCCAGCTGCCTGCTAAACTGGTCGGGGCACGGAGAAGGGAATGCTGCGTCCCCACAGCAAACTCCTCTCTCGCTATCGGAAGGGCGTGGGACAAGTACCCAAAGCCCGACCTACCCGATGCAGGTTTTTCTAGGGTTTTACCTGCATTTCTTTAGGCGAATGCCGGGTAGGATCCTTAAACCATAGCCCGGGGGCCCTAGTAACCCTTGGCTACCTTCCTCTACCTTCCGCATCCCCCCTTTCTAATCCCTTCCTATGCTATTAAAGGGGAGTTGCCCAATGTGGATCACCCTCATGTAGCCTGTTGCCCTAAAAAAAAAGTTTTAGTATATTGACTAGAAATGGGCCATCTGCTTTTGATACTGTTAATGACTAAATAATTGGGAATAGAGTTGAATAAGGAAACGACATATTTGTAACTTTCTAGGCTCTTCGTCGCACCTGACGATAGGGAGAAGGATCCCGGAAACGTTGTGTGGTATTTATATTATCACTTTTTTGTCTGAATTGGCTTTATTATTCATTATTTTCAATCAGACGTAAATTTTTTCATTTCATCCAGATGTTTTAGTTCATCTTTGACGTTTCAGGCACCAGCGAGGAGCCGAAACCGGCGTCATCTGGAACTAAAAAATAATAATCTTTTGTCATCATAAACATTCAGTTGCGTTCACGCAGTCTCGATCATTCTTGCGACGTATGTGGTTGTTCGCGTTGGTAATGGCGCGATTCTGATTTCTACACGGTTCTGCTTGCATGACCACTTATGTCACTGTCCGATATTTAAATGGTAACTGGCCCTCTTGTCCTGTCAGGTACTTCCTTTTATGTGAAATAACTCAGCCGCTTCTAGTGTTGATAGAGCAATATCTTCAATGTGCTCGCCGCCTCTTACGAGTGTGTGTGTGTTGCTGGTTGCAGCTGTGCAGAACGAGAGGCAGCCCCGTAACACCGCGACCATCCGCCCCGAAGCTCTGGTGGAGATGGACCAGGAACGTGCTCTCAGGGAAGCTGCCGTCGCCGTCGGCGTCTTCGGGTAAGTCATCTGCGAGCAATTAATCGCTAACGTTACCTCCTTAATTCACGAGCACCGGCAGACGGACTTGACATCGTCAGCAGTGGACGTGGCTCGACGTAGTCCTTCACACTGGCTCCACAGCTTCGTCGTGATGACGTTTCAACACTCGTGGCACACCTCTCTCTGATTTCTACGCAGAACACCGTGGTTCCTGTGGGTACAACAGTGTAATTACCAGTTTGTCGTGCCCTTTCTTTTCCGAGAGGTAAATGTTTAAAAAGCAACAGGTCAACGAGTGTCTGTAAGGAAGCGCGTGCGTGAGGGAGTCGGGGGAGTCTCCTCATGCGTGATGCGGCGCGTGCGGCGTGCGTAATTTACCTTACTTACCCTCGCGCACTCGAGCATCTTTCATGCTGGTGGCTAACCACACGTCCAGAATAAAACCTGTTAGTGACTCATCTTTACCCTCCACGTCATATTTTATCTCGGTAGTATTGTCTTTGAACTTTTTACACTGGAATGATTTTCTAGTGACTTGAAGTTATTTTAAATTAAATATTTAAAATCCTTGGTAATTGACACATTCAATTTTAGGTGAAGGATACGCGCTATTATATTATTTAATAATTACAATTAAATTATATAATTGTGATTGATTTGTAATAATTGAATCCAAACCTCAGTTTTAAATAAGTCTCTTTTATTTTGATCCAGAGATTTTTTAAAATTTAAAATGAAAAAAATTACGTCTGATTGAAAATAATGTATAAGAAAGATAGACAATTCAGACAAGAAAGTGATAATATAAATACCACACACCAGGTGCTGAGGAAAGGGACAAGGATACCAGAAACATTGTGTGGTATTTATATTATCACTTCTTTGTCTGAATTGGCCATATTTCTTAATCATTATTTTTAATTTAGCTGTCATCTTCTACTGTCCAAAATTAAGTTTTATACGTTGAAGCCTAAAATTAGAATATACATAACATGTAGGTAAATCTTAAATCTAATTTAACAATTAATTTTATTAGTTTAATTATTAACATTACAATATAGAAAAAGAATCAAAATATTCAGAATTTTAAAAAACCATGTTAGTGTGTATAATGAACTATATTTCACACCTACATGTAATGTATCTTGTTCCTGAGTATCACGGACCTGATCAGTTAACCCATTGGAATTCCTTATATAAGATTCAGTTCATCTCATTCGAAATTAACGGAATAGATTAAAGAAATTAAAAATATACTTTCATTTGAAACCTCACACGAAAATTAATTCATCCTTACAGGATGTCGCACATCCTGTAAGAATGAATTAATTTAATTGAGAGAAAAAAAAACGTTTAAAGTTAGGCTATATATTGTGGTGACCACCAATAAGGTAATGAAAGGATTTTTATAATTTGTTTAACATTTGTATTGTCAGAGTATTATTGTGGCACAGGCATTGTAGGCAACAGTCAGCGTTGTATCAGAAAGTGAATTTTTGAGACTTATCAGTCTGTCGGCGATAAAAACTGAAACAGTAAAGTGCAGTCTGCAATATGAACCGACCAGTAGCGGTCGAGTCCAGGCGGCCATGGAAAATGAAACAGTAAAGTTGAGTCTGCGCCCGAGGAGGAGAGAAGTCGCCGAAGTGGGCGAAATCGGGCCCGGTATGTGTTGAAGAAGCAAAGGGTATAAAATTAAAAGTCGACGAAATCAAAGAAAAGCTATTAAAATTATTTGAGACGGAAATTGACCGAGTTACGTGTGAATTGTAAAGAACGTAGTACTGGATGTGATTGAACTGGTATTGAAACGTGGAAATTTGGTCTGTTGTGCTGACGTAGGTTGTGAACACTGAAATATCATAACCTGTTAATTAAATTACTTTTTAAATTATTGGTGAATTGAATAAGTAGTGTTTTATGAGAGTTGCTCCGATGATTGGTACGTACGAAATTTCCATTGTAACCCTAGTATAAAAATTGCGTACCGTCAGATTTTTTAAAATTACATATAATTTCATAATATTTCTATATAATTACATAATATTTCTATAATAATATTTCTATAGATGTTTCCTATGTTAATATTTCTTACGTTTTGTAATAATCAACTAATTATTTTATTAAATGAAATGATTAATATTTAAAGTTTTTTTATTTATTTTTTTATTTCTTAAAAAAATGCACATTATTAGCCCTATCTTTGTACGCTGGTCTTTGATCACAATTTACAAAACTTTAGTTTAATTATTTACAATTTAATTTGTTCTAGTGAATACACAACAATATTTACAATCCAATATGTTGAAAATCTCTTAATCTCAGGCTCATCACTGCGTTTGATGATTAGTACACGATAAAAGAAGTATTTGACTAATTAACAATTCAAAATATTATTTGCTTAAAATAAAAACAATAAGTCGATCAATGAAAGAAAACTAGTAGAAAGCGAACGAACGAACGAAATCTGACTCTATCCTTTAATTAGCGTTTATAATATTATCATAGTTTTGGTTTTGTTACTTACATACTGTTCGTCTGGTACCAGCATTCTTTGTTTCCCCTACTCAACACGATAAATGCAAATCGTTATTTACACAGATTCTAGTTCCCACAGAATTTACACGTTCACCGGCGGATAGAACGCAGACAAATTTCCGGAGCCTTGGATGAACCTCTCCTGGGTCAGATATCGGATGTCGTCTTCCCCTCAGTGTAAAATTGTTCGAATTTGTCTTAGTACTGGAACTGATGATTTGCAGATTCTTTGTAAACTTATACTGTTATTTTTATTAATTTGAAATAGACTGAAAGGTATCTCGGTGCAAAAATTGTTATAATGTGCCTCCTTTCCTGGCTGGCTGTAGACGTAAACTGGCTCATTCTTTCGTGCGCGCAAACGCCATTTCGACTTTTCGACAAAGCAGCCGAGCTCGCTTCTCCATTGTTGCTTTGTTCGATCAGACCGCTATAATGGATTTATCAAACAATTTAAATTTTATGTCCAAACAATTAATGGCCTAATTAATTGGCATTACAGTATATTTAATTGAATATTTAGTAACAATTTGTTTTTCTTTAATTCGGTTATAATTGCGGGTTACCATAACTGTTAGAGGCGAGATAAGCGACACTGAAGATTTTAAGAGTTTCAATAAAGCTTAGGGAACTATGTAAAAGTTATGTACAAAATCCATCTAAGTATAAATTTGTAATAAAGGTTTTGTATTTAAATTAGTTCAATATCAAATCATAATTTGTCACATTAATTGACCACATCGTGGGATTCTTTGTTTCTATTAAATTGTATATTACATTAATTTGCTCAATATTGCTTGATATTTAAATTGAATACCACTACATATACAACTATAAACATTCAGTCTTTTCTAATACTTAATTAAAAATATTTTAAAGTAAACTGTTACATAATATTTAGTCATTCTCATAAGTTACCACACAAAAAAGTTAAAATAAGATAGAATTAGAAAAGTTATTCACTGACGGGCGGATTTTTTTTTATTAACAGTTTTTTTGCCATAATAAATATATTTTTGAGATATTAACTTTGAATAAAAAGAGTAACAACCTTTTTGAATTTATAATATTTAAAAATACATTGTTTAGTTTCGATTTTTCAAACACGAGAATGCTTTTTAAAAAATTGTTCCGTCTATTATAAATTCAGTATAATTATGTAATACATGTTAATGTATTTTATCTCCCATGTTTTTTTATCAGTCGGCATTTTAATAATTTAGTAATTAATAATTATCTAAATTTTGACAAGCTGCGGTTTTAGGCAATGTTGGATTATCCATGCCTACTAGAAGAAAAATATAATTTTTTTTATTTAAAGGAAATATTTACAGCTCAACAAGAATGTTATAGGCTACATAAAAATATTTCACAACATAAATTCATAATTATCAGAATTGGTATGGTAAAAGTTTTTATGGTGAAAGAATTCCTCCACTTTTATAATTATGGATTAATGTTGTCAAATATTTAAATAAATGAAAAAACATCAGCCTGTAACTCAGAAATTTATTATGAAAAATTTGAAATTATATTATAATAATTTTTGGGACTCTTTCAGGTGTTGTATTTATATTTAAATCATGTAATTTTAAATTCGTTGTAATTAATTACACGAAATATAGATGAACGAAAATTTGTAAGGTGCTATTCACGCACACGTTGCGGCCGAAAGTCTCGTAGGTAAAGATCGAGGAGCAGCTGTGCTGGCGGTGTATTAATAATGATGTATTGATTCAGGTGAGACGAGCTGGAACACTTGCTCGCTTGTTGACGTGGGTGTCAAAGATGGCGCTCGTCGGAGCGGAAACGCGTTATCCCGCATCAAGGCGCAACAGCGGCCGCACAAAATATATCTCACACGTCAGCTATAAATAAAGTCAGAATAACTTGAATTTAATACGCTTACATTACATCTCATTAAAGTTAAAAAAAATGGCGTTCAATGTTTCGACATAATTTTGATAACCTCACCATTAATAAACAAAAATAAAGAGGAGAAATTAAATTCTTGGTATACGAAAAAAACTATTCATGGCGTTGTTGAAGCCAAATTTGGCTTCAAAGAGGTGTAAATATTTGATTAACTTGTTCCAAACATCTTAACAAATATTAAATTCAAACAATCTGCTTTATTTGGCTTATTGTTTTATTTTATTGAAACGACATTTTTGTATTTCCTTCACAGTTCCTGAGCATTGTGACTACTACGTATTTTCTTTTATATATATATATATATATATATATATATATATTATAATCTTACCAAATTTTACTACGCATTACCGGCTCCTCCTTAGTTATGTAAAGGAAACTAGTAATAGAATTTTTCTCACCTGTTTGAATCAAAATTTGGGCTCAGTAAGGGCCATGAAAATATTTCGCTGTCTTCCACAGATTTAATTTAGGTTTAATTTTTATTTTTAATTAAAATATAGTCCCTGATGAGGTCTCAAAGTAGGGTCGAAACGCTGTAATACTCTAATGTAATTGTTTTCAATTAGAATTATTCTGGCTTTATTGGCTGATTTATTTATTTTATTTTACTTAAGTATTTTTTTTAATAAATGACTTCCTCCTCGTCGCGTATTTTAAACGTAAGTTTCACGAAATTACTTGAATACTTCACATATTTCAACGCTTGTTATTCTCGTTCTAAATTTATTAAGGAAAAATATGTGGTATCACAATAGTTAGCACTTTTTTCGTAAAATTGAAAGAAATTCTAAGCATAATCGTAAATATGACTACAGGCCCCTGTTTTTTTAAACGTTTTTAAGTGTTTTTGCCCAACCTTTTCTCTCTTCTGAAGACAGACAGAAGTTGTTTTATTGTTAGAAACGTTTGAACTATCTTGTTTTACTCCCCATCGCTGTACTTTTCTCCGTTCTCACAGTTCTACTTCATCCCTCGCTCTCTCTATCCACCTTAGCGTTTCGCGACAACATTTTAATGTTTATAATAATAGTTGTTTTATAATAAAAAGTTGTGTTAGGGGTAATAGGGCACAAGTATAGCAGGACTGAAATGTCAGGCGTGACCTCAACCAAGTAGGTCTCTGCACCTCACAGTCCGAAGCTTTGATTTGCCAGTCCCATACTTCGCCAGATTATGAGAAGTTCCAAGGGACGCCGCGGTCCACAATTCACCCGGCGGAATATAAATTCCGCTTTGAGGCCGTCCGATAATTCGCCTCGCGGAACATTTGCATATCCGCGTGTAAATCCGCGCCATTACCGCTCCGTATCAACGCGTCCTTGGAGCGAGTCTCTCAAAGTAGAACGTCCCTTTGTGCGTGTGGACAGAGATATTAATTTATCCCCGGAACTGTGCACGTGGAAATTAAGGCTGTCAACGAGCTCATAGGACACAGCTAGCTGAGTAAATCTTAACCCACAACAATGCCTCATTAATTACTCTACTTATGTTTCTAGCTCTGTCTCTGTTACGGATTCAACTTTTACTCCTCGAAAACACGGGCAACGACAGCGAAACGCAATATCCATCGACAATATTTCCCGTACTAAATATATTTTATACTTGAATTGAGTAAAGGATGCGACAGTGTTGAGTCAACTGCTCGTTCCGTAGAGCCTTCGTGAGTGATCGGTCTCGTTCCCTGCACATTTGGACTACTCTATTTTTTACTGTTTATATCGGCCCTCTTTTATGCATATCTTTCGTCTTGAAGCTTTGTTATTTCATCTCTGTCGGTTCCCTAAAAAAATTTGCAGCATGTTTTATTCTTCTTGAATTTTACTGTATCCTTCTACGTTTTGTTTGTCAATGTTGATAATTTATTTCTCTGGAGTCTACCTTTAACCTTGTTTAATCTTTGCTCTTCTTTTCATTCAACGAATCTTACTCTTTTTTTTTTACTCAGGCAATGAAATATCCCGGATCAATTCTTCTAATAACATAATATTGACTATTTTTTGGAAGCTGCTAATCAAAGTTCTTGACACTTTATGCAATCAAATCAATAACAAAATTCAACATTTTAGAATAAATTAATTATTATTGTTTCATCTTTCACACCTATTATAATTACTTGATAAAGTCACAAATTAGGTACGAAACGCATTTTGTTGATGTCAATGCAGGCAATGAAGTGGATATTTTATATTAAAGTTGTTCCGACTTATCGGGGATTTGTAATTTATTTATTTTGTTGTTTTACGTCCTATAAAACATCAGTAATAAGAAATAAATGCAACGATCCGGTTGAATTTATAAATCTAATTTATTATTATTTCTTTAAAACACCGGTTAGAAAACTGAATAACGTGATCCGGCTGTCGTCTTGAACCCCGTTCTTTTGGAATCTCCTGTCGATATATTCAAAAATGAGGACATTCGCCAACGTCTATATAATTTATTTGTGTGTTGTCTATGTTTTATTGCAATTTTGTGATCGTCACTCTCTGGCGCTTGTCCAATTCATCCTTTCTGAAGTTTCCTCCGGCACCCCAATTCTTTTTAGAATGTTAAATTTAATGACAGGTTTCCGGAAGCCCGTCGACAGTCTCCCTAAGTGTCCCTGGGCAGGGATGAACCGAGTAGGTCCATGTCTCGCGTGTCCTGTGCAACTCTCAAATGATGGTCCCATATTCCAATGAAGATGAACAAATATGTTAAACAGACACCTTAAAAGGCTCTGATAAAGTGAAGTGACGGGCGGGTTCAAGAAGAAAGTGTTCAAAATTTGTAGTTTTTTAAGTTTGTGATGTTCCCCCCCCCTTAATTTCTTGTGATTAATCTGATTTTTTTTATATGTAATTTAATGTGAAACTACTGATGTCCATTGGCAGTAAATTAATACAATACGACTAACTGTTTCTGACCCCGTCTTTTGATACCGCCTTCCCCCTTCCTACATTTCTCATCCAGACAATGCAACACCCGCGCCGGGTCCTGGGTCGACCCCCTGGGTTGCGGAACTGTTCCAAGGTGACAGATGTGTGTGGGTGTCGTTTAGTTAGGCCGACGACTTATCGCTTTCCTATTGGGAATTGGCGAGGCGAGCCTCTGGTTTTCCTTTCGGCCAGGCCAGGCACAACAATGGCACTTGTCGTAATCCCCGCATCTGGCGCGTGGGGGCGCCCTGGATCTCCGTTCCTTTGTGATGCTGATGAGGACTAATAGTTGAGCAATGTGTGCAGCCCGGGATTACGAGTGGCGTGATGGATGCGTCCTCCATCCTTCCCTGTAGCAACACAGATCCCTGGCCTTGCCCCACGCCCTTCCTCTGTCCGTGGCGACGCAGCATTTATATCTCCATGCTCGGACCACAGCTGTTGCAACGGTAACAGCGATGGTCATTCACCTCTCATCACTAACCCGGAAGTCTCGCTTTATAGTAATATTAATGCAATATCCAAACCCCATTGAAGGAAATCTTCCCATGATCCTTGGCTATCGTCACCGGATTGTAGACATGGTCAGGCGCAGCGAGGAAAGTCATGGGACTGGTAAAGTCCATAGTCGCTACGAGCAACTCACACTCTTTACTGACCGCGGTTATAGTTATTTTAGAAAAGAAAAAACAAGACAAATCTATTATCCTAATCACTAATCGACCTTCATTATATTATTAACTAGCTGGGTGCCCGGAGTTGCCAGTGTACTTATTTATATAAACCCGAAAAAGTATTTAATTCTACATTAAACTTTAGTCAGGAAGTGATTTAACCTAGATCCTAGTTCCGTACATATTTTCGACCAATAGTGGTTTAATTTAAATCTGAAAAATACATGGAATTTTATTGCATCAATCCCAACAAACATACTTCTGAATTTCTTTACGAATAGAATACTTAAAATATACTCCGTGAATATTGCAAAATATAAATATCCCTCAGTCTTCAACCATTACGAAAGATTAAATTAAATTAAAGATGAAATTGGTAGCTAGATTCACATTGTAAACAAATAGTCGCCATATTGGAGTCACTAATACGGCGCGAAAATTAACTTACATTTTCCGCAAGGATCGTTACGTATTTCGTATTGTTTTCTATTATCACTCGGTGCAGTTTTATTGAATAAAACTATACGTTTTATTTAATGAACATATTTCTGCTTCATTTCATTACGGAAAAAAGGACTATTTACTGTGTTCGTCGCGTAGTAACGTCTCTCGCTCCGGCCAGTGACGTCACCGTCTCTTGGCACGCAGTAATTTCACACAAAATGATCACGTTTTTCAATTATAATTATTTCCACATTTATGCTAGGAGTTTCTCACCCCCACAATAGCGGTTCTCGAGTTTGGCAGAATATGTGTACCAATTTTTGTTGCATTCTGTCCACGCAGTAAAATTCGTATAGAAATTTACATAAATACATACATACAAATATACATCCTTTTTTATTATATATATTGGGAATTTATGATAAAATGAAAGAAAAAATACATGTCAGCATATGAAATATATCGGAAAGCCTCGTTGGTTATTCAGAGCTTCCTCGCCTGTGGAGCCATGACTAATGTGCCTGTCTGTCGTCAGTAGTACAAGTGGCTGGACGTTCTCCTGCTCATTCGACCTCTTTATCGTGTTTAATGTTTTCAGCGGGGTTCAAACCTCATGGTACACCTTCAGCACAACAACAAAAAACGAAACGCTGTTCTTCTGTGCTGCAAATGGACAGAGGTGCTTACGGAAGTGATACCTCGCCTCAAGCGAAGAGACTACGGTGCCATTTGTCGGTTTCTCACCCCCCCCCCCCCCTTCCTCGCGGGACGAAACAAAGAACACTTCAGCCTTGAACACGATGGCAGTGACAGCCCTCGAAACGTCGAGACCCCGACAAGCTTTCGTTAAGAAAAAATATGTTTCTACCCTTGTAATTTTTCGAGATAACCAACGAAGTCTTTATTTGTTGCAGGCCTCCAGTGTCCTTGGCGATGGGTCTGTCGCCCCGTTACCACGCTCACCATACTCTCAGCTCGCCCATAGAAATGCCGCCCAAGCAAGAAGCTGATGACGGTAAATAAACCCCAAAAAACAAAAATTCACATAATTTATTCTATACTTACCAGATGAGGATAGAAAAATATCGACAGGAATAAATTCAAAGTACCTGTGATCAATAATCATCATTCATTGAATAAATTTAGGCAGTACGTTGTAGATGAGCCTGTGTTCAGATGGATGGAGATAGCTCGCCTGGGGCTGGGAGTGGATGAGGGTAGTTCAGTGGTTAGAGCAACTGCGTGATCGTGGGTTCGATTTTCGGCCCTGTCGAGATTTTTCTATCCTAATGCGTTAATTGGATTTCGTAGCCGCACTGCCAGCATTTATTCTATTACTGATTTTATTCTACAGTATTTGATGATTTAACCCTTAACGGAATAGTATAATTTTCGGCATTGCAACCACATTGTACAGTTCTGTAGGTTCCTTCTACGTTCTTTTTAGTTCCCGACGACAAGTTTTATGGTTCATTAAAATCACAAAACTAACAGTCTTGCCTTCTATAGGGTTAAACATCCTAATTATGTTTCCTTTCGAGACGCTGAACAAGTCAAAATATGGGGGTACAAAGTTAAAATTTCTCGTTTTGTCTTCACCATGAATTATTATTCGACCTATATTATTATATTATAAAACAATTAATCACTACTTTAATTGCTCTGAAAAGAAATAAATCACGATTTGTGGAGTCTGGGCTGGGAGATTAATAATAGAACATATGATTTTTCATATACACGCCGTCGACGTGATTGGCCGTTTAGGAGATAAGCCGTGACGTCACTCGGCGTTAGAGAGAAATTGAAGCATTGCATGTCATATAAGAATATTGGATTTTAAAAAATATGGCAGGTTCAAATGGTGACACATTTCATTAGGGTAATCTACGTGGTGGTAGCATAGGAAGGTATTGGCGGAAGAAGAAATAATTTTTGTTGAAAGTCGAGTGGGAGAAAAATCAGTCAGTGAAAAATGTTAGTTGTTTCGGTTTAAATCGGGCACAGTCTGGTCAAATTAAAGTCCACAAACCGTTATATTTCGTGTCGTCTGATTGTAAATATCGGCGAAGCCCTGGTTTAAACCCAGCAATTGCTGTGAGCTGTGACGTCACTCATGGCAGAGGGCGTGTTTATGATCCGAGGCAGTTTGCAGCGCCGTACTGTAGAGTATGACTGAGTTTTGGACTAATTACCGAGGGTGGCAGCCGCCGCCTTGTCGCTTATTCAAAGTTTAAATGGCGCGGCATTTCCCTCAGGTTTTCTTTTAATAAGCAAAGTTAAGTTTCCGCGCGAACGTTAATCCGCGAGTCTGCGGAAGAACCGCTCTCTTAATTAGCTTCGTTTCCCCATCACGGAAACGATATCAATTAGTCACTGTAATCTTTTCAAAAACCCCACCCCCAGAGAAATTGGGGTCTTAGCTGAGTCGTGACTCGGCCGACTGATTTATGCGAAATCTATGAAGGGTCGGGAACTAATTGAGAAAGAAATTACTACGGAATAATGTGGAATATATATAACTGTGAACGTGGACGAGAGAAGGTGCTTGGTTAAAGCGACGCGAAGAGGCGTGACGTCACTGGACGCCATCGATCAAGCGGCGCCGCGTCGGAACTTGACATATTTGTAGCCGGACTAAAATAGAAAGTCTCTGCAAGGGTAACTGATAGAATTACCCTCAGTTCCTTTGTCTGAAGAAGATGGAACGAGTGATAAAAAAAAAGGTGTCAGTAAGGGGACGGGAATTGAAAAGAAACTGGATGGAATTCTCTCGGGATTACAGCAAGGGGGGCGACGTTTCGGCGACTCTCCACGACATCATCATCGTGCGGAGTGGATAGAAACTGAGTTGGAATGTATGGGATTATGAATTATAACAACCTTTTGGAACATTCTAAATTATCCAAAGGGCTGAGCGATAAAGTATCTAGGGGTCCACCTAGATGCAAAACTCAACTGGAGATACCACATCCATAAAAAACTAAATGAGTGCTACACAAGACTCTCTCTGCTCTACCCCCTGATCCACCGAAAGCCTCATCTTCGAGTTGAATCCTCGCTCCTAATTTATAAATCTATTCTCCGACCCACTCTGCGCAGCTTGAAACAACACACCTACAACGTCGCTCAAGAAACTTCAAACCATGCAGAATAAAGCGTTACGTATCGCAATTAACAGCCCGTGGTTCATACGAAACAGTCAAACAAAACATCAAGAGATAAAGGTTCCACTAATTACAGACTATATCCACAGGCTAACCAGTGACTTATTCAAAAATACAGTGAAGTGTACAAGTGCAACGAAATTAAACCTCGGACAACAAAACACTCGTAAAAGACTTAAACGCAAGCTACCACAAGACTTACATAAATAATTGTCAACCTGAACCTAATGTAAAAGGCCAGAGGACCCCTCTCCAAATTGATATAATCTTAGCCACATGATTTCTAATTATATCGTAGTTGCGAATTACATTACTTGTAGACGCAGCTGAATAAAATTAAAAAATAACATTATTTATCACAATAACTGATCGAAACGACATTAAAAGAATTAATGGAAATATCTCGATGTAATAAAGGAAGGAAATATTAAAATCTGTAAGTAAAATATAACCATTACCGTTTAAACTAATTAAATTTAGAATCATTTGAAAACATTGGCTTTGCCTATCAGATAAGTCAAAAATACAGAGGGGCCCAAAAAAATGTATCCACTGGTTAACCGTCCATAACTTGCAAACTAATTGACGGAGTTGTCTCATTTTTGGTGAAAGTGTAGCTCTTCAAGTCCAACTTAAAGATATCATTGTAGGTGTTCGAAATGGTCACCATTAACATCCACACACAAACGATGTCGCCGAACTGCAGCACGAACTACTGACTGCAACGTGTTCAGTTGGATATTTGCACATTAAAGTACGATGGATTCTCCAAGTTCACCCAATGTGCGTGGCTTTTGTCGATAAACGACGTCCTTTAGTGTCCCCCACAGGTAAAAGTCCAGAGGAGTTAAGTCTGGGGAACGTGGTGGCTACCCTACAGCACCTCTACGGCCTATCCATCTTCCTGGTAGATTTTCGTCGAGATAAGCTTTAACACGATTGTGGTAGTGGACTAGGGCACCATCTTGTTGAAAGTAAAATCTTTCGTCTCCATACAAGTCTGGGATGGCAGGTAAAAGAGATGTACAACTCACTGGTAACTGTACCGTCAAAGAAGAATGGCCCCGGTAAGACAACCCACACCACACATTTACTCCTGGCTTTGTCTACATGGGCGTTTGGATTTTCGGCGGCCCAGTAGATGCAATTGTGGCGATTTACTGTACCATTGAGTTTGAACTGTGCCTCATCAGACCACACTATCATCTCCGCAAGCTCTTCATCGTTGCGCACCATGTTATAAAACCACTCGCTGTACTCCATCTTAATCGTCCTCATTCATTGCGTGTACCAATCTTGGGATGTAGCACTTCCACTTTGCTGAACACTTGAGCGACTTACTCCAGTTTCACGGACACACAGACTTCTGTGGTGAGCGGGTGAATTGTAACACAAGATGGGACTTGTTACTGTTACGTGTCGTCCAGATCGTTGTTTGTGTACATCTTTAACACAGCATTCGGCTTCAAATTTGTCTCGAATGCGACGAATCGTTAAACGTGTCGGTGGCTCTGTTTGATACACATTTCGCCATTGCCGTTGAACCTCATCAATGTTTTCGTACTTAAAATACCACTTTAAAACAGACTTCCTTTCATCAAATGTAAGCCTTACGCCAGCCATGTTTACTCGAGTAACAGGTACAACTAATAATAAAACACTAACTACCTGGCGACTGTACTCTGACAAAAAAAAACGCAATGCAACGTTTGTGTGGCGATTGGCGGAACTACAAACTATTACACTACCAAAAATGAGACAACTTCGATAAATAAGTTTGCAAGTTATGGACTGTTAAACAGTGGATACATTTTTTTGGGCCCCTCTGTACACACCCAATATTTTTCTTCATTTCGATCTTTGCTTGGTCTGTTCCGGGCTGGCTGAGCGTCGTCTTCATGTATCCTGGACTCGTCAAGTGCTCCTCAGCAACCTGTAATACCACCAACCGCCATGTAAAAACTTCTGAGTGATGTGACAAGCACTCAGTTTGGTAATATCGATTTAGAATGAAGTTAACTTCCCCGTTCCCAACTGTATTCTCTGCTATAGCAATAAAATTCACTGGCCCTCAGTGGCGTTCCAAAAGATTGGAAATTAATTTCCGTGTGACCGCGGCTGTTTCAGAGGACAGCATCGACGTGACGAACGAGGAAACCCTTCCGCCCCCTCTGGGCTGCCCCGTGGGTCCCGTGGGGCCTGTGGGAACCGCGGTGGCCGGGGTCCCTCAACGACCCGCGGAACCCTCGGCGTTGTACCCGCCCGTGCACGAGACAGTCCACGAGACCGCCGCCAGGCTGCTCTTCATGGCCGTCAAGTGGGCAAAGAACCTGCCTTCCTTCGCCAGCCTGCCCTTCCGCGACCAGGTGAGTCCGGAGCCGCGTCGCCCTGCAGGGCCGAGGAGCGGGCGTGCAGAGTGAGACGTTGCTTCTTCGTTGCGCTGCAGGTGATCCTGCTGGAGGAGTCGTGGGCCGAGCTGTTCCTGCTGAACGCGGTGCAGTGGTGCATGCCTCTGGAGGCGAGTCCACTCTTCTCCGCGCAGGAGCACGCAGCTTCGGTGCCCAACGGCAAGGCCAGCCAGGTGGCTGCAGACGTGCGGCTGCTGCACGACACGCTGCTGCGCTTCAAGGCCGTCGCCGTGGACCCGGCAGAGTTCGCCTGTCTTAAGGCCATCGTGCTCTTCCGCGCAGGTCAGTGATGTTGGGCCATGCACAAGAGACTGACTGGGTTCGTTTTTTAAGATTACGTAGGAATCATTCCACTGTAAATTACTATTAAAAGTTTAAATGGTTACGCAATCTTTTAAATTTATCTATTGCTTATTTACAATCTACTTTCCAGTTAAGTAATGAGTAAATTACATGTCTTTGTTAATGTCTTGATCACTATTTTCCCGGTAATCTTCAGTTTTGATTGACGCTTGACCATGGCGATTGGTTTGCCAGATTTTTCACGATGTCGTTTTCTTGATCTTCTAATTTAAGGTTGTATTGTCTTGTCTGTTTTTTTTATTTCGGTGGTAACGTTTGGTATTACCGACGTACCACGGTGCATCCGCCAGCATTCGCAGGGTCTTCGATTCAAATCTCTGCCGTATCTTGGTGTGAGATGCCTTGGCACATCCCTATAGTTGGATCTCGTACATCCATATGGGCTTCAATATTATTTTGCATAACAGTATATTGTTTGTTAATGATTGTTAGCATCTTCTTCCAATTAACCAATCCAATTGTTTGACTTTTAAGTCTAGTTGTTTCCTCTTGGCTTTAATGTGTGTGCTCCAGGTAAGTTTTCCATCAAGGTGCATCCCGAGGTATTTTATTTCTGACTTCATTGGTATCGGGGTATTATTGAATCTAGTTTGTGGGCATACAGATCTTTTGTTTGTGAATGTTATTTGTGTAGATTTTTCACTGTTGACCGTTATTCTTAATTTATTTGTCCATTGTTGGACTACATCAAGATGTTATTGTAGATGCTCTGCTGCTATCTGTGGTGTTTCGCTGATGGCCAAGATGACCGTATCGTCCGCAAAAGTAGCCATTATAATATTTTCTGTAGTTGATGAATCAGAGGTGTATAGCAATGGTCCCAATACACTGCCTTGCTGTACTCCGGATGTGATTTGGTGAATGTCAGAAATTTCATATCTTATCCTGACTTGGAAAAATCTTTGGTTGAGGGAGGATTTTAGTATTAGGTAGATATGGCTTGGAAATTGTAGTTTGATCTTGTATACCAGACCTTGTCGAATGCTTGCTTTATGTCCAGGAATGCAACCGCGCTTACCTTTTTCGTCTCAAGACTCTCCAATATTTGGTGACGATCCGATGACATTGACGAGTGGCTTTTTCGGAATCCGAAATTGGTTACGACGGGATAATATCATGAAGGACTTCCATTTCTTTGATTATTTTCAGTAGAAGTCTTGGACAATGAGGGTAGGAGACTTATCCGTCTATAAGAGGAAGGCTGGTCAGATTGTTCTTCAGGTTTGGCAATCTGTGCGTATTCCACTGTATCGGGAAATATGTCAGCCTAAAGATGATATTGTTTGTAGTTGTAAGAAGTCGGCTTTCTTGGGAGGGTTTGAAGGATCTCTCCAACTATAAGATCATAGCCAGGAGCTTTTCGGGTATTAAGATGGTTGATTTGTTGTCGGACTTCAACCGGTGGAAATGGTGTCAATGGTAGGTGTTGGCATGGTGCGTCCAGAAAGGATTCGATTTCGTTGTCGTCATTATTTCCTTGGGGCAGTGGTGTCGTGAAGACTTTGACAGGATGTTCGGCGAAAGTGCCTGCTTTGTTTTTGTCTGTTCAGAATTTCTAATTGGTGGTATTGCTACAAACTGGTCTTTTGAATTTCTTTGTTGCTGTGGTCATCTGAAGAGAGTTTTGATGTATATTCTTTGAATGACTCGTTCCGTGCTTCCAGTAATGTGTTGTGAGTGAGTCTGTGTGCGCTTCTTGTTCTCAGCCACTTTTTTCTAGCTTTTCTTATCTCGGTGATAAGATCTTGTATATGGCGGGGAATGTTAGCTGTTTCAGTCAAGTTGCCTGAAGGCATTGGAGTGGCTTGCATATTGTATCCTGGTTGTTAGGTATTGAGTTGCTTCATCTATGTCTCGACGTTCTTTGATTCTAACTGTAAGGCTAATATTTTTTTTACAGCTGGTTTAGGAAGTACTTCCAATCAGTTTTTCTATTACATAGTTTTATAGACGATTCTATTGTAATTATTGTTGTGCTGATGGTGATAGTAACTGGGGTGTCTGTTCGTTAATTTTCAGCGCACATATGCCGTTCCAGAAACGGGCATAACGCTTCCCCGTGTATACCTGATAGGTTTTACAGGGAGTAAGTTCTTAAAGCGTGTATCTTCTGCTTACTTCTTTTGGTGCTAATTCTCAATGAGAGAGGGCGTGGTTCCTATACCTGAGTTTTTCTTCCCGTTTCCGGGAGAGAGGCGGTCGGCTACCCCACATGAATATCACGTCCCCAGGACCACTCTTGCGTTCCCCAAGGGCTTGAGGCTTCAAATGCCAGCCTGGTCCTCCCCCCCTTTTGGGTTACAGTTACCCAGGGCGGCTGCTACCACCACCTCATGGGTTTTACATACGCAACCCACTGCCACGTCGAGTCCAACCTCATTCCGTCAGCTTGAACTGCCATCCCGGAACGAGACGGCAGCTGGGCTTGCGCTCACCCCGACTACCAGACTTTTTCACTGATGACTCTGGTCTGCCGTATCGCGCCTGGCTCTGTTAAAGTCGCATTATCTCCACATGATGAGACATACGCAACCCGGGGGCCACCGCTAGGTAGAGCTTGCACTTCCAGATATATGGGCACCCCATCACCAGCGCAGTCTCCTTCATGGTCACGGCCTCCAAACAGGAGAGCACTGATCACTGGATGCTCACATACCTAGCTTTGTAGCTTTCTTCCCTTCAGCGTGTGGTTTCTGGAAAAGTCTTGGCTAGATTCTGCTGGTCTTTTTCTGAAGTCACTAGGCCAGTGGATAGGTTCACCGATTACGCTTGGTTAAACATTGAGTTGAGGTGAGCGTTTGGCGTGTTGTTTGCAGAAACGCGAGGGCTGAAGGACCCTGCGCAGGTGGAGAACCTGCAGGACCAGGCGCAGGTTATGCTGGGACAACACACGCGAGGGCAGCACCCGGCGCACGCTCCTCGCTTCGGGAGGCTCCTGCTCATGTTGCCGTTGCTGCGTCTCGTCACCACGGCGCGCATAGAGCAGATCTTCTTCCAGAGGACCATCGGCAACACGCCCATGGAGAAGGTGCTCTGCGACATGTACAAGAACTAGGGTAACACCGCCTCTTATGCTCGACACACCTGTTCCCAGTAGGATCCTTCATCTCTAGGCTGTTGCTTGCATCTCTGCGACATTGCTCTTGTCATTGTCTCTCCGCAGAGTCTCCGAATTCTTCCATTACCAAAAACTGCAGGAGTGCCTCCCATCTGGCCAATTTTTAAGCACGTGTGTCCAACCAACATCTGAACACGGTTCCATCCTTGAGCTTCCTTTCCCACGACAGTCAATCGCCAAAATTACAGGAAACTCCTTGTAGATTATACGTAATTAGATAATATGTTTTTAGTTAAAATTCAATTACGTTTCTACTTTCGCTCCATATAAGAATAATTTTTTAACTTTTACGTTACTTATTATAATTATTTTCTGAATTAGATAGATCTGAATTGTGGTGTAGTCGAAAATCCTGTAACAGTCCAATGGTGTTTTTAAATAATTTATTACCCACAGTTGCGCCATCTTTTTCCGCATCTTCACTGGTCCACATATAATAAAATTTATTAGGCTCATAAATAATAATGTCTGTGTGTTATATTAGAATGTGAAAATTCTCAAATTGTGACAAATTTTGAACTAATATCAGTAACTACATTTCTGACGTTTCGCTGCCAAGTAAAACCTTCAATAACAATTTTATAACTTATATAAATAAGTACACGGGCAACACTAATCAGTAATTATTTGAAGAAACGTAGAAAGTGTTCTGTTCAATTACAGATTGAGGTTGAAAAAACCTAATATTTGGAGAGAGAAAAATTATTTTATTGTCAGTGAATGACATGAGAAGCCTCAGTCTGTTGCACTTCCCAGCCGGAGGTACGAGGGTTCGACCTCAGCCTGCGGTGACCCTCATCATCTTGTAATTCACTGACAATGAAATAAAAACTGTCCAAAATATATTAGGGCTTTTTTTTAACCTTATTCTAGTAAATTATTTAAAGATACAAGTGACTCTTACAAGCTGTTTTTCACTACAATATTTTTTTAATTGATATTTTCGTGTCTGTTTAATTGATAATTGAAATTGTTATTTGGTCATATGGAGACAGAATAAAGTAAAATATTTAAAAAAGAATCGACGACACAACGCTTCCTCTGAAGTTGTACGTTGAGCAATGAAGCCTTGTCATTTAAATATTTCACTTTATTCTGTCTGTATGTGCGTGGTTGTTTTCTGTAGATTAAAGCGTGTTTTCTCTGTCCAGCAGATTCTGCGGCAATGCGTCTGAGAGGAAGCGAGAAGACGTTGTTGTTGTTATCCGTGTTTCTTAATTGTGTATTGGTGTTATCTGAAAGCTGTAGATACTTTTAGTGAAGCAACACAGTTTTACTTTTTCACCGACAGAGAGAGAGAGAGAGAGGGAGAGAGAGATCACAGGTACTTGATTTTCAATGTTTGTAATTTCCTATTTGGCTCCAGACGTAAATGTTAGAGGTGTAAATACGCTCCAGTGCCCCGCTATATAGGATGCTGCTCATGTCTTTACTCTAGTCGTGGTGTTTTTTGTTTTTTTTCTGAGGGGGAAACTCTGATTGTAATATTTTCTATTCCTCCTCGTACCTACTTACACACTTTATCACGATGTTGATGTTCTCTCCATGTAAGTCAGCTGAAGCTTTAAACGGCAACGAACACACGGTGTAATTCAATTATTTGTATCGATGTGTAATCACAATATATTGCAGTGTTTTATATATTCTTCTCTACTGTCAGTTCTTTTCTCTTACCAACGGTCAAAGTTAAAGCATATCATCATTTAATTTTGCCTGTTAATTGGCTACTTCTTTATCTAGTTACTCCTTCATGTGGTCTTAATCTGGATTCGGTCCCCAGAAGCTTTCAACGTCACACATTCAACAGCCAGATCATCCTTACACACTACTTATACATAAAATCTCCACTGATTCAAGAACCTTATGTGGCTGTATTATATAATAATATAATATTTATTTGTAAACGTCAAAATCGGGAACTAATATGGACCGCAGTGTTTCATAGACTTAAAGTTAATTCAGATCAAGAATGTAGTGCGTCATACTTTCGATATCGAAAACCTATTACTTCGGTTTTGGATCGTATTTTATTATAATACTTTATATATATATATATATATATATATATATATATATATATAGAAGTAATAGGTTTTCGATATCGAAAGTATGACGCAGTACATATATATATATATATATATATATATATATATATATATAGAAGTAATAGGTTTTCGATATCGAAAGTATGACGCAGTACATATATATATATATATATATATATATATATTCATATATATATATATTCTATATTATAATAAAATACGAAACCAAAACCGAAGTAATTGGTTTTCAATATCGAAAGTATGACGCACTACATATATATATATATATATATATATATATATATATATAGAAATATATATACTATATGTATATATATAGAAATATATACTATATATATATATAGAAATACATATATTTACAGAAATATATATACTATATATATATATAGAAATATATATACTATATATATGTATATATATATGTAGTGCGTCATACTTTCGATATCGAAAACCAATTACTTCGGTTTTGGTTTCGCATTTTATTATAATATAGTATATATATATATATATATATATATATATATATTGTAAGGAGTTGACTGTTGAATGTCTTATGACTGGTGATGAATATTGATGTGCGACGTTGAAAATTCCTGGAGCCTTATTATAACATTACGACTTAATAGTTGTCAATCATAAAGATATAAATATTCAGAAGAAGCCTTAAACCACTTCAATTACAAAAATAATATTAATTTGTGGTGGTGGAATTATGGAGGTATCGTTGTTGATACTTTCTCCTCTCAACGGCTATGGAAGACGCTGGTAACACTTAAGCAGAGGACTCAAGGTAGGTAACTATTTTACAGCCATAAAAAAAAAAAAATATCTTCAGTAAAAAGAAAAATTCGTGAGTGTAAACACAAAAATTAAAATTAAAGAAAAACGTCGAAGACTGCAGAAGTCACGGATCGTAAGAGGGAAATCACATGAAATGTAAATGAGTAGGGAAATTAGCAAGAGACGTTTTATGCTAATTCCTACCACTGTGAATTAAATCGCGTATTTTAGGTATTTAAAATATTTTTCCCAGAATCGTCAAAATCGGGAACTCATATGGACGCAGTGTTTCAAGACTTTGAGGTGGGTATCGAAAACCAATTACTTCGGTTTTGGATTTTGTCGATGCAGCGGTGAAGACTGAAGAATAAAGGTAAAGCGCCACGCTTACAAGTCAGATAATTATTCCCTCTGTCTGGGTTTAATTTACGACTTAGAAGGGGACAGAAATGATAAGTTTGATTTCACGAAGGTTACTTTTCCAATCTCACGGTTGACTTTGCGTCCAGGTCTCTTGATAATTTTAGCTTAATTTTTTCTCGTCTTTAATTTTACATGTTTCCTTTTTTGAAATGATTTTATTTTTATCAGAATGCTACATTTAATTTTTCCATCAGAAATGCTACTAGTCAGAATTAACTTTTTTTTTGTGAGGTGATGATGCGCGTGTTTGCCAACGTTTCGCTCCAGCTGGACCTGGACCGTCGTAACTTGTCCAGCCATGGTCTGTTATATTGGCATCTGGACGTCGAAGGGCGGTTTCACAGGGAAGTGTCCTGTCTGCTCCTCGTGCAGGAACTAGTTTTGTGATCTGTGACCACGGAGTTCTCTGCGTCTCGCTGTTTTGTCGTGGTTCTCACGGACCGGCCGGTTTCGCCACGCTGTAGTTTGTCCTGTCTGGCCTTTACCGGTGTGAGAAGAGCGGTTATGCTCTCGTTATGGGGGTTTTAATCGTTTATGCGTGTATTGACAGCCCCGGACGATTATTACTCAAGTGTCGCCCTAGTTTCAAGTCCAGCACTTGTTCTTTTCCTTGGCACTCCTTTTTGCGAGCGGAGTGGCAGTCGGAGAATTTAACAGGCGAAGTGAAGGCAAAGAGGGCAGAAAGTGAAGACGACACGTGCGTGTGTCATTAACCGTAACTCCGGCAGCCTGGGTAATGCAGTTACCCGTGTCGCGAGCCGGTAATGGCGTGGGGGGAGGGGGCGACAAATCAAATCAATGTGGGACGCGCAGGCGCCATCGCGATCGCCCCCACTAAACAGCAATACCTCGCTCGCTCACTCTCAATCCCCATTGCAAATGGAACCAACAAGTTCTATCTGTATAAGGTCGTGGATCACCAAGAACGTACGAGAAAGAAACCTTGCTCAACTACGGATCTCCATAGAAGAAAAAAAAAAGCTACAACGACGATGAAACAAATCAATCTAGGGATTTGCCAAATACACAGCAACAGTAACATGCAAAGTTAATGTTTTTTCTGATGAATTGCAGAAAATGTGATTTCATTCAAAAACTATTTAAATTACATTTAATCCAGATACTCTATAGTCAAATTAATTTTTTTAGTAAGAAATATATTTAATAAAAACCATTTTAAAAATGTCTCAACATAAAATGTTAGTAAAACTTGAAATTAAGGATTTACATTTATATTGTAATATTCACTTAAAATGCCTTTTATTTGCCCCACGTTGGGCGCCATTTTGTAATAAACACCAATGATAGGCTTTTTTTAAATGAAAAATTAATTAAATTTACAAACAAAAGATTTTTATTGTGGCAATAACTCAAACAATTACAAAAATTTATAATATTGAATTTCTCAGGGTCTCCACTGGATTTGATAATGGACGAATCGATAATATTTATAATCTTATCATCAAAAAATTACAATTACAAGAAAAATAAATTTATTCGTCAATTAAACTGGAACGAAATTAAAGTAAAAGGATTGACTCTGATTAACAATTTTAATCAAAAAGAGAACGAAATCTGACGGCTATCTTTCAATTACGTTTACGTAATTAATTGTTTCGTAAATTGTTACTCACGTCTGCCCAGCATTCCATCATACCTTTATTTTCGAAAACACTATTGTAGGTTTTACACAACTTCTAAACTCACAGATTCTAAATCAAAATTTTTATATGTCGTGAGTAACTCGGATGATCCTCCTTTCGTCATCTATCGGTTGACCGCTCGCCTTAGGTGAATTCTACGATTCGTCGATTGGGTAGTCTTTATTGTTCCGGACTTAGACCGAAACTTTTGCTATTTCTGGCCGGCTATGGACACAAAAACTGCCTTTTGTGTGCAGGTTTCGACGTTATACTTTTATGAATGTTTTACTTTGTCCTGCTAATTGCCAACCCGGTTGAATTCTCCTTCCAAAACTGTTATACCTCGACGAGGTCTTTTCGTGAACCGTCTCTCAACAAATCTCCCTACGAACTGAACTCCTCGATATTTGAATGCAAACTGTACTCCTCAAACTCTTAATGCAAACTGTCTCTCGTCTCGCAATTTGAGCGCGCATACGCCATTTTGACTGACCTTCCGACAATGGAACAGTGCTTGGCTTTTCTATTGTTGTTTCAAAAGCTCCTGCCGCTACAAAGGATTTCTCAAACAATTTATATTTTCAATTTCACAATTAATGTCTTAATTAATTGTCATTACAATATATTAAATATATTCTTGTGAAATATTGTACCAAATAAAATTTTGATTACCTATACGGTGAATTATTTTAAATAGCCAAATTTCTCAACTTAATAAAGTCAAGGAATTTTTTTTATAAATTTTATTGGCTTTTCATGAATTTTTTCCCCACCATTTCATTATAATAATATCTTTGTTGTTGATAACTGGCTTTATAAAAATAACTAATTAAGAAAATCCCACAAGAAGAAGTCCATGTTGAATCTTAACGCGATCAATTTGTTAAAAGTTTAAATGAAAAACCGTCGTTTTATTTTAAAAATACAAACTTTTAACCAAATATTAAATCACTTCCCCTCCTCTGAAAATAATTCCATATCGAGTAATTTTTCCGAATGCATGAAGAAAAATTCAATTAAAATTAGCAGTCATTTTTTTTGTAGCTTCATCAGGCTGCGTTCTCCTTGTTACTATGTTAAACAGTTTTATCAAGAAAAAATGTTAGGATTTTTACTAAAAGCAATCCATTTTTTTTTGCAAGTAAATATCAAAATGTTGTAAAACCAACTTCAATAAAATTCTCATCTTTTTTCTCCTTCAACAATAACTAATTTTATAATTAGTAAACTATTTTGAGCAACATTTCAGTGTTTCATTCTGTAAGGTGACCATGGCTGAGAATAACGCAGAAACACCTATTCACTGCTTGATGAAGGTTGAAAAAAATGTATTGAAACGTCATTGGCATTTTTAATTAATTTTTGTTACATAAATGTTCTGTAATTCGTCAGAAAATGTTTTTATATATTTTTTTAAAAAATCAGACGTACAAATAAAATATAATACCTATTCACTGAATAATTGAGATTGAATTGTTTTAGTCCGATAAAAATATTCACAAAAGTCATTACGGTTTTTATCATTAAATTAATTATTTTTTTTGGGTTAAAACAACTCAAAAATATTTATTTCTAGGTGTATAGAAGAAGTGTAGTTACAATTACGCTAATGTAGATGTGGCAATTAATTTATTGTAGCTCCCTGGCATGTTTTAGTGGTAATAAATGTAATGAAAAATAGCGTGAAGGAGGCAAGAGGAAGAAGGAGTGAGAGGATCAAGACATTACCAGTTCCATGCAGCTCAAAAACATTCTCCGTGCTTCCTCCACACGTGAGCCTTCAGCTGGAGAATGACAAAAATATAAATAAATAAATAAATAGAATGGCCAAACAGGTCAGCAGAAGGTTTATTAATTTATCACTACGTTTTATCCCTAGTTACATGCTTCATCACGTTAATAGTAGCTGAAAAAATAAAGTGAGTCCTTAACGATTAATAATTTGGTTAAAAGTTTATGTTGAATGTTCTTGGTTCTATACAGTTCTAAAATTATTAGGCTCCAGAAAAATATTCAATATAATGTTAAGAAGTTTTGAATAAATAAATGATTACGCCAGCCAAATAGAACAGAACATTTGATGGTTACGCTGTTGGCGAAAATTGTCCAGCTGTAACCATTTGAAATATTAAATTACAGGTATATCACGTGATCACGTGACGCCTGTTGAATGCAAGTGTTGGAATCTTGAGTAATAAAGTTATTTATCAAGTTATTCCCTCGACGTCGAGGTCACGTGACAATCCCACGCAATGTCTTCTCATTTCTCCACTCCTGTAAGTCCTCTGATGTCTCCCTGAGAAATTTCCAAAATTTATTTCTTACGAGAGATAAATACTGAGCCCTGGGCGCTTAGTATTCAACCCCGTGTGCTGCAGACAGGTGCTAGGCGTTTAAAAATAGGAATGGAAAAGTTGTAAAATGTTCGACATAATATTATATTGATTACTAGCTGAGCACATGGCGTTATCCGGGTATTTATTTACCACCCTGGTTAATGCGAGAATTAAAGTCAGCGACTCCTATAACTCCGGAATCGACACCTATATCGGTCTGTTTTTCATTACTTTTTATGTAACCCTCTTCCACCACCTCCCTTGCTTTTTGGAGTTGAAATTAGACACTTAAAATTCTAGAATGACAGTATCAAATTAAGAGACCTCGACAACGTTTTATTCAACGCTAATAATATCCGTTTAGAAATGTTTCTAAAATCCGCTCCCTCCATCCCCACCCCTAGAGGCGGTAGGTGTGTCTTAACCGCACAGTGTTTGACCCTGGATCGTAAGTAACATATGTATAAAGTTTGGTAGAAATTGGTCTACACATTTAAGATTGTAAACGTAAATTTGTTTCACTCTCTTCCTCCCCCCACTCCTAGGGCTGAGCTATATCTTAACCAGTATGGTCAATGTCGGAATTAAACTCAGTGATTTCCATAACCCCTCTCAATTTATACTCATTACTTTTATGTAACCTCGTCCCTTAGCCCTTAGGGGTGCTGACATCTCGTGCTGTACTGGGTTGAAATTATACTCAAACATCTGAAAAAGAAACTATTAAAATGAAAAAATTTACGTCTGATTGAAAATAATGAATAAGAAAGATAGCCAATTCAGACTAAAAGGGTAATATAAAAACCACACAACGTTTTGGGATCCTTGTTCCTTTTCGCCAGGTGCTAAGAAGAGCCTAGAGAAACACAACTGCACTCGTCAGTAGGCTATTGAGTGTTGTCAACTGACAAGTGCAGTTGTGTTTCTCTAGGCTATTCTTAGCACACTGGCGAAAGGGACAAGGATCCCAGAAAGAAACTATTAAATATCATCAACCCCGAAAACTAAATTTTCGACGTTGAAAACGGCCGTTTTCCACCCACATGGGGCTGAAATAGAACTTAAGTGATATTAGTTAATGTCAGAATTAAACTGAGTGACTTCTATAACCTAGGATTTGACACCAATCTCGGTTGTTTCTGTATTGAATCGTCATGTTTCTTGATTTAAATCTTTTTTCCTTGACTATAATGCGGTAAACACTTATAATTTTATTGACAAGGGAAGGAAATCTAAGTTGAACCGATATTTTTAAAAGATAAAGATTATTTATTTGACAAATTTGATTATCGTTGAATTTACATTTTAATATTTTTAAGCTAATGCCCCAGCTTTTATGAGAATCTAAATTTCAGGGCCGACTATAATGATAATAAAGACAGTGATTTGCAATTTTCAGCAAGTTACAAATATTAATTTAAATTTACAATGACAAAATTTTATACCCACTACAAAACCTATTAGAAATCTGAAAAGTTATAGAAATATGGCTGTAAACGGTATTTACGTGAAGGTTTATAGAAGAAAGTTATTTTCTTTACATACCATTTATTTAGAGCTTCTCTGGTTTGTTGTGGTCGTGCAAGTTTTACACCGCAACTCACTAAGCCTTAAGGATTTCTTTACTAATTACTTTTGCAAGTTTATCAGAAACATTTTTATACTTCCTAGCCTTAATCATCTCGGAGAGAGTTTGATTAGGAATTAAGCGTATCATAATAAATTTGGTACCTATTCGTGGGCAGGTCACAGGTAAATTATATTTATGATTTTAGTCAGTGATACTTTAGCTGTATGAAGAGGTTTGCTAACTGTAGACGTTACACAAACAGTATCAACGACTTGGGAATTGTTTAAATATCTTTATATATGTGTATATGTTAGTTAATCTTCACCATCCAAGCACACTCTTGATTAAAAGGACCAATATGTTAATAAAACAATTATTCACCTTATACAGACGCTTTATTTATTATTTATACCGTACCGGTAAACATTTGATTTCTTAATTCAAAAACAAACGTAAAATAAAAAAACTTTTATTTTTAATTTGATAGGAAATTTTGCCTCGAGCGAAAAAAATAACAAAACACGTTAAGAAAGATTGTGCAAGTTTAAGAAACACCAGAGAGGACTTATTAAATGAGAGACGACGTTTAATGTGTGATTATTTAGTAAATATAATAATAAAAGAGTATTATTGTAGAGTGAATAATATAAATTTAACACGCATTGACAACGAACATAAATAAATTATTTTATTATTTTGTAAAAACCAACTCAAATGATTTCAAGGGCATTCTATGTCATATATATAATATAGTAATATATATAAATATAATATAGTAATATATATAAATATAATATAGTAATATATATAAATATAATATAGTAATATATATAAATATAATATAGTAATATATATAATATAGTAAAATATATAAATATAATATAGTAATTTGAAAATAATATATATGGGTATTGAGTATTAGTTAAAAAAGTAGTAGTCGTTGGGTGGGGGGGGGGCATAGTTAAAAATTTCGGCATAGTTCCGAGACGAGAGACACGTGGAAAAGCTTGGAATTCTGCTGTAAGCATTAGGACACTAGAAAGAGCAAGGAGGTGGCGAGTACAACAGGGAGGAACAGGAAAGTGAGTACGTGGCGTGTTTCTAAGGTCGCCACCTCCTTAATCCTTACACTATCCTATCACCACGCAAGGAATTTTCATGAAATACCGATGGCAATTCCTGAGAATTCCAAAGAATAAATAAAATAAATTTCTTCTTCTTTCTTCCTGTCATACATAACATAGTAATTTGAAAATAAACATCTAAATTTAATAACATTTTGTCGTTTTTTGAATGACTCACTTTAAAGCAATTTCAATCCACTGCTATTATTGTAAATAAAATTATGTATATCTGAATTGTCAAATTAATTATTTAATATGATATGAACAGAGAACGGGAAATAATAGTTGTAAGAACTTTTTTAAAAAATTAACTAGACAATATACCATCTGTAAGACATAAATTAAAACAATTCCAATAATTTATTCAATATATTCCCAGTTTAACAATGTACCAATTTCACCCTGACTGGCGGCAGTTCTTTCAAAATAAATACGAAAATGGATTTATTTAATGCATATTAATTTTTCCACTTAACTTACAAATCTGTTGGAACATTCAGTAAATTAAATATTTGAAAATGCCACACTCCGAATTAAAATTATTTTATGCATGATATTGTACAATATGATTAAGTTTTGCAGGTTTCCTGCGATGTTGTTCACTCACTAGTGAGTCCCCTTCACATTTTATTATTCAAATATTTTACTTCCATTTATGCTACACTGTTAATAATAAATAAGAAAAATAATTTGTTTTACTGAGTACAACACACACACACACACGGTACTCATTGAACGAAAATAAAATTCACTACATACGTATATGACGTTTTTGATAGACAATTAGCAAAATAATTGAATTCAATAAATGGACATATGAATAAATTTACAACTCACATACAAAAAGCCTATTAAAGTCACTAACATTATTTGACTTTACCTTTTTTATATACATCTAATAACTTAAGCAAATTCCAGTAATAACAAATGTATTTAAAGTTGGTTCACGTCTTGTTATTGTTCTTCAGATATCAATTCTGTCCAGAAGTTAAAAAAACATATAACACATGAAAATGGATACGTTTCAAACCAATAAACATAATAACATTATTTTTAGAATATTAACCATATTAATGTGTTATTTTCATCATAATAATTTAAATTTAATAAAGATATATATATACCACTCTGAACAAAAAGTAAGGTGAATTTATTTATGAAATATAAAATCTTTATTTATTCTTCCAAATCAATTTCATCCCCTTCAAAGTAATCCGCGTCCGATAAACCACACTTTTTCCAACGCTTTTTCCAGTCCTCGAAACAGTCGGAATAGTCTTTTTCCGGTATAGCCTTCAAGACCTTCTTCGATTCGGTTTTTATCTCCTCAATCGTGTCAAAACGGCGTCCCCGCATTGGCCTTTTGAGTTTGCTGAATAGCCAGAAGTCGCAAGGAGCCAAATCAGGCGAATACGGTGGTTGCGGAACGATATGAGTCGAGTTTTTGGCAAAAACGTCGCGAAGAACCAACGCAGTATGACATGGTGCATTATCGTGATGAAGGAAACAAAGAGTTGTTCGCCCATAATTCCGGCCGATTCAGACGAATAGCTTCACGAAAACGAGGCATAACACTCAAATAATATTCTTTGTTGACAGTTTGGCCCGGCGGAAGGAATTCATAGTGCACCACACCAAGATAATCAAAGAAAACTGTCAACATGACCTTGATTTGCGATCGACTTTGCCGTGGTCTTTTCGGTCTTGCTTCACCTTTTGCACGATATTCGCTAGATTGGTGTGTAGTTTCAGGGTCGTATGCTTAAATCCAAGTCTCGTCTTCAGTAATGATTCACTTTAAGTGGTCCTGATAGTCAGACAGCAAAGTTTCACACACATCAACGCAACGCTTTTTTTTTCTTCCAAAAAATTGATCGATTTTGGCACCAATCGAGACTTGACGCGTCTGAGACACAAAACATTCTTCAAAATATTTTGGGCTGAGCCAAATGATATTGCAACACTATCAGCGAGATCTCTAATTGTCCATCGACGATTTTCAAGCACCAAATCTTTGATTTTTTGGACGTGGCCCTCGTCGGTAGACGTTGATGGTCGTCCAGAGCGCGGTTCGTCTTCAACTCGTTCTCGGCCCTCTTTGAACTCGTTGCACCACTTATAAACGTTTTTTTTGTGCCATAGTTTGATCACCAAAGGCCTTGCGCAACATTTTCAACGTGTCCGCACAAGAATATTCGTTCCGCAAACAAAATTTGATGCAAGTTCTTTGCTCAACAAAATCACCCATCGCAAAAATTGAAAAATTCACTTTTGGTTGTTTACAAAAACACGTGTAACTCGAAAATAATTAAACCGTTTAACAAACAGACGCTTGGCAAATATTATAGACAGTGCTACCAACCCAGGAAGAAAAATTTACCTGCCTTCCTAATACCCGGGAGTTTTAAATGACAATTTCACCTTACTTTTTGATCACAGTGGTATATTCTGACTTGAGAAAATTAATGAACAAATAAACATCGGCCAATTTCAAATCAGAAAAAAGAATTTATTAGTCAAGTTAACAACGTTCCATCGCTTATATTGCGTTTAAAAAAAATTGACAGGTCATTCTACATATTTCGACCACAGCCATCAGCATAGAATGGCCTATCAATATTTTTTAAAGTTGTCCTGGGTGAGGTCGCAAAATAAGCGATGAATCGTTAATTTAATTAATAAATTATTTTTCTGACTTAAAATTGGCTAATGTTTATTAATTACACTTCAACTTGAGGATTATATGAAATTTTTATGTATGAACATGAATTATTTATTATTTTACCTTTCATGACGATTCAATCCACGTCTACTTTGATTATAAAAATGATTTATTTATCTTTGATTATTATATTTAAACACATTTCCACCTATGTATATCGGGGTGACATGAATAAGCTCCTCCCACATTTATTAATCAGCTAATCAGGGCTCAGTATTTATGTCTCATAACAAAGTTTCTTAGATTGAAAAATTTGCGTCTATTTTGGAAATTAATAAGGAAAATAGCAAATACAGACAAAACAAGTGATGGTATAAATACTACACTTTTTATCATGACTTCTTTTGTCTGTATTTGGCTATTTCTCTTATTATTGAACTGTTATGAAATTTCGCGACTGGTTCGAAAGTTTGAATGCGCGCGCATCACTTTCTTTCCGCAAGCCTCACGGTTGCCAACAGCAATAAATTAAATGTTACTCCAGTGTATAAAAACGATTATACGCATTCGAAGATCAAGCGACTGAATTGGACATTAAATTGTTTTCAAAACTGGCGTAATTAATTTCCAAATAGTAGTTTTGGGCAATCTGCAATAATCAATGGTATTAAAGCTCGTCTTTATATCGTGACTGAGAACCTTGAGTGGTCGCTGAAGTGTTATTAAATAAGGTGCTTGGGGTGCAGGGCTGCCACACTACACGTGGTCGTAAATGGACTTGGTGTACAGCTCAGGCCCCACGCTCTGATTGGTGGATTCCAATCAGTCTCGCTGTAACATATTTTTCTTGGATATCCAATTTCTTACCCATTTTCGATGTTTTCTCTTCAATTCAATAATTAGCACACGAGCGCCAAGAGATCGGGAAAACGACCCCCTTACCCAGGAGGTGTCTTCTGTCACTCTTCTCTAGATCAAACCTCAATTTATTTTAAAATATTTAATATATATCTATCCTACTGCGCCGCAACAATGAAAATTATTCCACACAATGTATATTAATTTAATGAAGTAGCCGGGAAAAAAGTTTCATCTTGTATCGCGAATTCCGATAGATTGATTAATCAGGTCTATGTCTCTCAATATATAGCTAATTATTGACATTACATTGTATTTTTTAAAACCAATTCATTTGCTTTTAATACTGGAATGCTACTAATTAAATTAGTGTTAATGATTTCCGATTCTCTCTCTCTCTCTCTCTCTCTCTCTCTCTCTCTCTCTCTCTATATATATATATATATATATATATATATATATATATATATATTGTAATAAAATGGCGTCTAAATAAAATAAAAAGATTATTAAGGGAAAACAATTAAACAAAATTTATTATCAATTTTAAATACACAATAATATTTGGGATCTCAGGGTCTTAAACTGGGTTTGATAAATGGGTGAATTTATACAATCAAATTACATTCAGCTTTTATGGAAGTTAATGCGTCTGAAACATAGACGAACTTTGTTGTGGAAAAAAATAACTCTACAGATTGAATTTAAATGTAATAATTAAATAATTCTTAATTAAAGAACGATCTGACTTTTTATCTTTTAAAAGTGGTTTACAATATGATTTTAAAGTTTTCTACTTACGGCCGCCCAGGTTTCATTTTAGGTTTTTCGTGCACAAGATTTGGGGATATCACTGATTCTAATCCTCACAGATTCTAAATGTCAACAAATTTTAATTGGCGTAGTTTGTTAGTTGGTCTAACAAACATTAGTAGGTTCTCGTAGCTTTAGTTGGAAATGTACTTCATTTGGGTTTGTCTATGGTTCTCCGGGTTGAATTTACGCTCGGCCACCGATTACGACGTTAATTTCACTCTCTCCTTCCCTACTGACGATTGCTTTACTTTTTAGTTCTTTAAAGCATGTTCTTTCGTTCTGAGACTATAAAACTTTTTTGACTGTTCTATTTGCCGTCTGCTGCCCCAACTGCACAGCTTTCAAACTCTTCGCTGTCCGCTGCCCGACTCTATTACTTTTGTACAAAAACTTTGCTGGTCCTTATGCCTCGCCGTTCATTGCCTGACTGTCTAACTTCGTCTCGTAGATTTTGAACACGTAAACTCTCTTAGCTGCTCAACAATACATTCTTTGCATTGCCGCCTTGTTGCGGCGTCCTCTCTATACCCACTAATAATAAGTCCTCTACAATCCAACTTTCCAATTAGCACAATGTCTTAATTACCAATTACTACAATATATATATATATATATATATATATATTGTAATATTTTAAAAAAATGGTCTTTTAAATGAAAAATTATTCAAACTTACAAACAAACAAATTTATTAGCAATAAATTTAAACACAATTACACGATTTAAAACTATCTCAGGGTCTCTACTGGGTTTGATAATGGCGAATCATTTTATTTCTCAACTTAAACACAAATTCCAATTTACTCGTCAATTAACGATGACGAAATTTACTTGTCAACGAAATTAAACTAAAAATATGGATTCTAATTTACAATTTTTAATTAAAAGAAGGCAACGAAATCTGACGTCCATCTTTTAATCAGGTTTACATAATTATTTATTTTATATTGTTACTAACGGCAGCATTCCAGGATACCTTGTACTTGACGAAACACTATGGCAGGGTTTTGCACTGCTTCTAAAAACTCACAGATTCTAAAATTAATATTTCTTTAGATCAAAAATCAGCAACCAGGATGAACCTCCCTTTCGTCTCTCCCTCGGGTGACTTCTGCTCAGCTATGTGCACCAAAAACTGTTTGTGCTTAGCAGGTTTCGTAGTTCTGCTCAAGTGAATATTTCGTCTTGAGCAAACTGTTCATGGGCCAATCAAAGCTGTTGATTGGTAATTCTCTATGTTTCTCTGCAAATTTCTTTTTAAAAGAATATCTCGTCTATTTTAATACGACCTGAGCTTGACCAAACCTTCCAGCCAACTCAATACTGCGAACTCTACTCTACCAAAACATAATGTGTACTCTCTCCTTAATATTTTAATGCGACCTGTCCTTGACCAAACCTTCCAGCCAACTGAACTGCCGTCTCGCAAATTTTGAGCGCGCATACCTCTTCCGACAAAGGAAACAATACCTGGCTACATTGTTGTTGTGTTCTGTACCGCCGTAAGAATATATTTATCAAACAATTTATATTTTCAAATTTACAATTAATGTGTTAATTAATTGGCATTACAATATATATACATATATGTGTATATATATACATATATGTGTATATATACATATATGTGTATATATATACATATATGTGTATATATATATATATACATATACGTATATATATATATATTGTGATAATTCTAAATACGACCTTCGTACAGACTAACTTTAAATAGAGAATAAGTAAGAAAATATAAAAGCTCTGGACGTTTCGGACGCGTCTTTTTCTAACGGCAAAAAACTTGAGGCTGAAGACGCTTCGCAAATGTCCAGCACTTTTACATTTTCTGAGTAATTCACCATTTAAAGTTTGTCTGTACGAAGGTCGTACGTTTAAGTACGGAGCCGCCTGTATCCGGCACCAAACTTTTTTCCTCGAGGAATTGCGCCAACCCACAGACGGCGCAGATAACCGTGAGTGATGTCTCATTAGTTGGACGAGCGTCTCCAATTATTCTCTTCTGGCCGCTGACGTCGGGATTCCTTTTGAAGGCGACTTTCTTGCCTTTTCTGCGTCTCCGCTTCACTTCACAGAGGCGCTGCTGTCTCCCAGACTGGGAAGGGGGAACAGAGGAGGATTCCTCTTACTCAGCGAAAACAACGAAACCTGCAACGTAACTGTCAGAATCAAACTTCTCACAGGTAGTTGAAAAATAAATTACTTTTATGTTGTGGAGGAGGGAACATAATTCAGGGATATTCATCGACAATCCTTACTAAAAGTTGACGTACACAATTTATATAATATAATTTACACAATTATATTTGATGCGTTGTGCATTATGGTAATTTACATTTACCTTTAGACAAAATACAAAGATACAAACTCTGAATTTCCATCCAGCCAGTAATTATGCAGACTTGTCACAGTATCAAGTAATTAATCACCATCTTCATTACTCGATTATTGTGGAAACTCAACTAATAGGTCTAATGTATACTAACAAGACAAATAAGTAGCCAAATAAGAGACAAAAATGAGTGATAAAATACCATGTGACGTGTCTGGAAATCCTTGTTGCTTGTGCCAGGTGATCCAAGAAAAGTTAGACACACAAGCACAAACCAGGTGACTAACAAAAATGTGAAGCTGATAAGTCCCATAAATGAACGGTGTGGTCAAATCTACAGGCCGTTCACTTGATTTTTGATGTGTTACAGCCAGAGGGTTGCCTGTCTTCAAGTTTCACCTTCCTCCTCCATTCAAGTCATGAAAACACGTATTAATTTCAAACAAAGGTTTTCCTAGTGTATGTAGCTGACAAAGTGTTCTCGGGATTTCAACCGGAAGGAGAATACGGCAAGTCCACGACGTTTCGATTGCGGTCATTGCTGTAGTCTTCTGGTAAAGATGTGTAAAATGTTGATAGCAATTCCCACTATCAAAAGGTTTAAGTACTTTAATAGATATCGTTATACCAAAAGAAAATCATTGAAATTTTTCAACAATTCTTTGTTGATCCAATTGAGTTTAGGAATGGTCTGGAGAACCTACAGTCTCTCCACCATTTCGAAGAGAATCATCATTCCCCTACCCTCGTAGTTTGTGAGAAGATTATCATTTTACAAACTTCTGTGTGTGTAGTCAGATTGTAAATAGACAAAATCAATGATTCCAAATGCTATGATCAGACTCTCTTTTATGTAGTCCTTGAAGCCTGGCTTATATGTAAACTCTGTCACACATAATAATATACTGTAATACACACATGGTAATAAAAGGGAGACATAGCATATTATTAACAATTTATTTTCAACAAACAGTTCTACATAAAAATATTATTTTTTGTGGGTGCAATAAAAATTACCAACACATGAAACTAGAGAGTAAATTAATAGAAAAAACCTCTAAGCCAACAAGGACAGTCTTTGCCATTAACAAAATATTGACCAAGAAGTCCTTACAAACGAGTAATTGCAAGACAATTTTGGACTAACATAAAATAAAAACCTTAATAATATAAAACTTTCAATAATGAAGCCTTCATAACATCTATGAAAAGAATAACAAACAATCATATAAATAATGTAGCAAAATAGGTCAACATTCATAACAACTGTACAAAAACATAAATGTGTAGCAAAATATTATATCACTTGATTTACCACCATCCAGAGAAGGATATCACAGATGAATTATAAGTGTTTTACATACAAGTTTCTATGGAATAATTTTACAGTAACAAGATACCCAACAGTAAAGCTTTCAACTGTGATTTCTTGAGGCCTATTTTTACTTAGATTCACAGCACTTTACTTACTTGGGATATTGTACCATTGGATCTCACATTGAAATGCGAGTTACAATAAGTACAATATCCCAAACTTATTAGGTAACTAAAATGCCAAAACCAAAATTGCACAATATTGCAAGATAACAATTACAAGTTAAAAGGCACCTCAATAATTCCACCTTAGATCAGGACAATAGTATTAATAATTACTTGAGCAAAAATTATTTACCATTATTTGTACAAATTATTGAACTACAAAAATAAACTGCAGGCGCCGCTTCTCTTCAAATGGCATTATTTGTATACACAAAAATAATGGTAATGTCGATTGGGTCGTAACTTATACGTCACGATGATATGTTTTGTACCCGACACAGACGTAAACAGGTCAAGAAGGATACCAACTCAGGAATCTTTCGACCGCCTGAGTCCAACGTTCGACAGTGCTTTCGTATTGCTTCTTCACATCTGCACGAGGAAGGCAGACGTTCTTCAGCTTCCTCAACCTGCATAAATCCTCCTTACTTTCCCAGACACCTGCAAAAAAATATTCTGTAAGAAAACATTCAATATTCTGACATAAATAGTTGGTTATTGTTAGTAAAGCAAATTGGTATTAAAATGCAATGGTCCTGGAGTTGAAATTTGACAAGGATGAGCATCCTCCAAGTGGTTAAAAAATATTACGTATAATTTAACGGGTAAGAAAAATTAAGAATAATTAATAAGTGGAAAACATCGTTGGACGGAATTTGTAAGTAAAAATTTCAGTTTGTTTCCTTTAAGAAAACTGATGCTAAAGAAAATGATTTGATTAGTTGTTTAACAATCCATAAATGTAAATTTAGATAAATATATAAGCTTGGTGCTAAAATAATGTATTTAATAATGTTATTGGTGGGCTTTCATTCAACATTTCGGTGTAATTTCTAACCTGCACTCAAACCGGCAAAAAATCCAGCACCTAGCACAGACAGCTCCGATGTCTCACAACGTTCAACTTCCACACCAGTTAGATCTGCGATCAATTGAGCTACAAAGTTGTTTTGAGATACTCCACCATCAATACTACGAAATAAAATTCAATAAGAACAATAGGTTACATAACTATTATTCCTTAACTTTTATACATTTATGTAACATCATATAGTATCGTACTATAAGGCTTTATATATATCAACCAAATATGGCAACAATAAAAGTAAATTGAGAACAAATACTATTAATGTGAATTACTTTAAATATATATTTTTGTATTAGGCTAATGATCATTTATAATAATTATGATATTTTTATGTTCATCCATTCACACTATGTCATAATCAACCATTATTAGTCTACTCCCTTCAAGTGTGAACATTACGTAGGTTCTGAAGATTATTATTGAATAAAAATGACTTAAAACAATTCACAATGACTTCCCCAATATTTTCATGACTTATTTTGATCTAAAAAACATTCAATAAATATTTTTAACTGACTTATTTTGTATTTAATATCAATATTTATACTTTTTCTGTAATGATGTTACTAATAAGTTGATTTGAAAACTTATTTAAAATAATATTAAATGACACATTTATGACTCAACATAAATTATTGTTCTTACAACAATGCAAAAAAAAACAGTCTGCGTTGTTTTTCCCTCCAAATTATTAAAATTAAATTAAATAATAATAAATAAATATTTAGCATCTTAAACTGATTGCTGTAGATAAGTTTGCTTTATATTTTAATAAAATGCTGTAGATTGCAAACACATTTTTTAATCAATTTAAAACTTTGCCCCAAGTAGAAGGGAAAGTGTTTGTGATGACTGTAGCTTACAATTTACATTAATTTAGAATTCTTCCGCAGAGTATTTTTTTCCTGGCATTACAACTACAGCTTTACAAGTAAATTAAAATTACATTGCTATTATAAATCAAAAGCTTATTTAACTGCAAACCACTGCAATGGCTTTCCATAATTAAAATGTTTCTAGTCTTACCATATATGTGAATATGTGTAATGTGTTTCAAGTCTACATGTTTGGTAGAGTTGCAGTACTCTAAACACAACACTTTCCAAAAGAGCACGAACAAGCTGAGCTCTCTCTGTTGTCGGCGTCACTCCCAAAACACCGGCAGCTGCCTTGGGATCATTGACAGGTGCCTGTAACATTAAGAGTTCCTCATAACATGAAGTGAATATTTACAATAACTGTGCTGGTTTTAAATGGAAAGATTGTGGGAGACTGTTTCTTTAGGGCAACCCAACAACTTCCTTGGTATTACACAAATTTTCAGAAGAGATCTACAAATGGGAAAAGAGTGAACAGTACAAAAAGTACTAAAAATTTATTGTATTATTGAAGCATTACATTTAAAAGTATATTTTGACATATGTCAGATAAGATTTCATTGACCAATTATTTGTATAAGTAATCTTGGGCTTCCACCTGGGAAATTATGCCAAGACATTTCAGTGGTATTTGCTGAAGCCCAATAATTATTTTCTTACTAACTTGAGAAAGATGACAGAAAACGTAATTGAAATGTTGTGGCCTAAGCCTATAAATACCCAGGTGGAAGCGTAAGAATTACTTATACAGCATATTCACCAGGAAAATGTTCTATCTTTACCAATTTTTTGGTTTTCTCACCCAATTAATAAAAATAATTACTTATATCTGTCAATACTATGATTTAAATCACTATCACTGAAAACTGCTAACAATTGTTAGAGAGACTTTGGAAAATACTAGAAGAATTAAGATGTTTAATAAAGGTACAGCAAAAGATCCAAAATATCACAAGTGAAAAGAAAATGATTGGTCTCAATAATTAGTTTACAACTCTGGTATTGAACAATATATCTCTTTCTTTAAATTTAAAAAATAATGTTTAATATAACACACTATAAATTATATAATCAATGAATATTAGAACAATTTCCAACCAGTGTTTTTATAATACACTTAAAAATTTCAATTAAATTAATGGTAGAAGCCAATAATTAAGAAATTAATACATCACAAAAAAGCTTATTAATCAAGCATTTATGCTTTAAAATGGTTGTTTGATGAAGTCTCAAATGATATTTCACTCATTTTCTTTTTAAAATCATCTTATAAGAGCATTTCTTCACATTTACCTGTAAGCCACTGAATGCTGGAATAAAAAAAACACCTCCAGAATCCTTGACCGAAGCTGCCAAGTATTCAGACTCTGCAGGATTGTTCAACCAGCCTGAAACAGACAAATCAGATCACTCTTATCAAAAAAGAATAAATGTTCTATTATTTCCATAAATGTCTACAAGTTAACATCCTATTAGTTAATACATAACCTTTCTTATTCCAAAATATGAATTTACTTTCTTGAAAACTGAGAACTGTTGGATATGTGTAAAAGTTACAAACTTATTGGTAATGGCATTTGGTTACATCATTTTTAGTAGCCTGTAACTTAATAGAAAATGACAAGTCCTGCTGAGAACATTAATATGTAGATAATTTTATGAACCAAAAATTTAATTATTAAAATATATTTAACAAGGATCTTGGAAACTGAAATTATTTTTGACATTTTTATTTAACCAACTTCAATATAATTTCAAATTATGAACACAGCAAAATTAATCATAATAATTTAACAAACAGAATGAGATCCATCAGGTGTACTATGGAGTAAATCTAAAAAAGAAGATTAATTTTATATAAAAAAAATTAACTCATAATTTCTATACTTGCCAAAATTCTTCTTTAAATATTAGCTGAATATTGATTTTCAATGTGTATTCTGCCTGTCTGCTATGCCAGTTGTAACCAAAATGAGTATAATGTGTTAAAGAAGTACACAAGTATTTTATTATTGTTACATAATTTTTATTTGGATTTTTAGCTTTACTCCATTGTGCACCTAATGAAGTCCTAGATTGAGGATTAAATGTTGTATTAAAATTTATTGTTTTTTGTTAATAAATAATTATAATTAATTTGGCTGTGTTCATACATTTTAAATTATTTTTCTTTATGAATAATAAAATGCTAAGCATTTTTAAAGACGAAGTTAAAAAATTTATCATGGCATTGCATATAGCTGAATCAAGAGAAAGTTGCATTGAATAATCAATTAACATACCAACACTCATTGCCCAGTTTATGAGTGACCCCGTGTCATTTGAGGCTCCTTCTACCAGATACGAGGTCTCATCACCCACTCGCCAACCAACAAGTGGATACAGACCTGAAATAAAAGGTTTGCATCACATTATTAAAATTTACTATTATTGCTCAATGTTACCTAACACATTCATAACTGAAATGTATGTGTAAGAATGAAATAACAGAGAGTCTTTAGGGTGACCAAGACAGAAAATAAATTAACTTCTTTCCTAGAAAGCAATGAAATTTATCACACAAAATACAAGATCGTCTACCTGCTATGGATGCATGAGGCCGGCTGCCAGTGTTGACATTAAGGAATGTTCCAGTACCCAATGTAACCTTCAGATCACCTTCCTTAAAGCAGCATGAACCAAATGTTGAAGCTGCCTGGTCAGCCATCTGTGAAAGGAAATACTGTACTCAGGTTAAATGTATCCAACTACAGGTTCTAAAATATGTAAAATCTTTAAATTACCTCAAGAAGCATTTAAAATTGTAATTGGATGGAAAAAATTAATATGACCCCTATTACATGAAATCTGATGCCAACACTGTCTGTTCATGCAAAAATTCCCCTCTAACTATTCACTAAGACGCTTGTAGTGTGCTTCACTACTTACTATTTTGAAATTACAACAACAAAATGTTTGCATTTGCTTTGACCTTTCCAAGACATTGAATTTCTGCCTTCTTTTGTTTTTTAATATTTGAAGTGCAATGGACGTAATGAAACATCCAATTTCTGGTTTTCTTTCACCAGCAATCTTAGACTGAGTAGCACTGAATGATTCATATTCTGGTGAACATTTAATTTTCATACACACCCTTATTCCTCAATACAGAACTTATGGGAACAATAAATCAAGTGAAACAACACACCATCGACAACATATTCAGATAAACCTGAAATTTGAGTACAGTTGTGGATCTAATACTTGTCTCATAGCCTTCCAAAGACTGGAGTGAGGACACAGCATTCCCTTCTCCATGCGTTGACAAGGTTAGGGCCAGGCAGCTGGTCAACTGTTGTAATAGAAACAGTGGAAAACTCTTACCATGTGCCCAAGGTCTCCGACCTCTGAGCATACACCTCTTAAAACATAACAGTAATTAATGTTTGTTAAGAAAAATAATACTAAATGTGACCCTTGTAAAGATAAACTTAAAATAAACAATCAAAAACTAAGAAAATTTAAATTTAAAATTTCCTTTAGAAAAAGACTGCATCCCATGTCAAAGCATCTCGAACTTTCCTTAGTTTTTGTTTTTTATTGTGTATGTACCTCCCGAAAGACAGAGGGGACCATCATTATAAACCATAGAGAAGAGGACGATCCCGAATGTTCTAGCTGTGACCAGCTCCCACAGGCTTCAATATTTCTGGTTTTAAGGAAAAAGGTAATATAAATTGGATTCAAAGAAAATAGAGTGAAAGGTGAAAGTGGAAACCAAGCAGGAATGACTTAAAAAAAACAGACATTCCCAGAAGATGAATAGAGTTTGACAGCAGTTTCTTTCAGACCAGTTTCCTGTTTCATCACTTTTTATCCTATTTAAATATATATTTCTCTTGAACTCAGACAACGGAGCACATGACCAACATAGTCAACAACCCAAGGTACGTAGACGCGGTAGTAGTTTACTCACGACGCATCGGATGGGGATGCTCGTGCCACCGAAGAGGTGCGGCGCCGTACTGCCAAAGTCGACGCCCGCGGTGTCTACGACGGTGGGCAACATGGACGCTGGGATCTTGAAGAGCGTGAGCGCCCAGCCGGCCCACTGCATCGTGAAGGGGTCGAAGAAGCCGCTGGAACTGGCATTGCTCACGTCGGACACGTGGTTTGACCCTCCAGTCAGGCGCCAGACTAGCCACGAGTCCACGCAGCCGAAGAGCGCCTGGCCGCGTCGCGACGCCTCCCTCAGGGCGCCCACGTTCTGCAGCGCCCACACCAGCCGCAGGGTCACCTGGTAGAAAACTAGACTCCTGAGTAAAGCAACACAGTCTGCAAAAACGTTCAATAACTACATTTACAATGATAGTATGTATACAAAGAAAGAAACGAAATGTTTCGTCCTTTGGGACAACAGAATTTACACAGACATTAATTAGAAAAAATGAGCCTAATTTAATAAATCTATAGAATTCTTCTTGGTGTCACTGAAGTTAAATTTGGGTTCTAATAAGTGTAAGAAATTAAATGAACGAGTTCCAAATCGAGTATATTACAAATTTAAGTTTTATTTAACTTGAGAGGAGAATGGTACACGAAATTTCTAAATAATTTAAAATTCAATGATTGGGAATCCCCATTATCCACTGTCAAGCACAATAAAGAAAGATAGTAACGTGGTAATTTCTGAGTGGGCCAGGAAACTTTCAATGATATCAAATAGACATGCAGACAAAACCATAAACTGTAATTCTGAATTTATGAAAACACTTTAAAAGAAGTGTTTTCCTTGTTTATACTTAACATAACTGAAAAACTGGTTCTATTCCTGTACATAAACAAAATACAATACAACACCTTCATCATACAGTATTATTATTAATAATAATAAAAGTGTTTTATTGTGCAAATTGTCCTCTGCCTGCTTCGACGATCTTTCCTGTTACTCATCAAGACCCAGTGCCCAGTCACAAAGGACCATTAGTTTTGTGATTTTCAATTTAGCAGAAAAAGAATGCACAGACTTAAATAAGAAACCCACAGCATGCAGCACTGTACAATGTGAGAGATTCATACTGTCGTAAGGTTCAAAATGGTGATAGCATGGTGAAACCAAAGGATTAATTTGGGTTCTGCTGTGCTGGAAAGCAATTATCATTCTGGTTGCAACTTTTCCAATTATTAGAGTTCCTCACCTGTGTGTTCATGAGCTTCAAGACACTGCCCGCCAGAAAGCGCTTGCTGCGGCTCACAGTGTACAAGATGCGGGCTCCCATCCGCAGGCTCTAAACAAGGAAAACAAATACATAAATGAATAAACATACAGCCTTATATCAGAAAATCTATATTTTTAACAACAAAAATAATTTTTTTTGTTAATAAGAAATTTTCTGACCCCTGGCCATATATTTATTTTTTTATACTATTATAAATGTCAGATATTTTTTCATTATTACATATACAATCACATACTTATTATTACCCAGAAAAATATGGCTTATTGATGATGTCACCACATTGCAAAGATGATTGTGTGGCACTACAGCATTACCTTATCTTAGTTTATTATTAAACTATTATTGTTACTATATGTATTCAATTTAGTAATAACCTAAGACAAAAGGTGTATTCCTCCACACTATACACATTACACAGTGTTGTAACAAAGCTTCAAATGACTGAACTTTGAATAATTATATGAAAGTGTTCTATAACCATTTTGGCATTACTAACTGCCTTACAAATTACACAACATATAATTAATTTTATAATTTAATTTAAAAACATGTTTCTATCCATACAAATGTTAATTTATAGGTTTAGTTGTAGAAATATATTAGTAGATAGTCAAATATTATAAAAAAATAGAGATGACATAAGATATGATGGTATAAAAAGGTTGGAAGATTACACAACACAGATTAAAATATTATAAATAGTTGATAACAAATCAGTGCTCATTAGGATATTGAGAGAATGTGTGTTATGCTTAATGTGTGGCATTTTGGAAAGAAATCTAGATTTTTAATGGTTGTCTTTATCTACAATTTGGTAATTGTTAAACTAGATTAATTCAATTACAATTTATTATTAACAATTTACATTTATATTTCCTATTATAAATTGTGCAGTCAGATGATGCAAATAATGTTTAATTCCGATCAAATATTCTAATAAAATTCATTGTTTGAGTAAAGAATGAACAATGAGCTCTGTTGAAATTAATGGTTACCTTCATGGTGAAGGAGTCATTCCACTGCCTGACGAGGGAGTCTGCACGGACGTCCTTCCAGGTGATGAAGTTGTGGAATGGCACTCCAGTCTCTCTGTGCCACGTGATGAACGAGTTCCTCTGGGTCGATACACCGAGACACTGAACCTGGCTGGGACCGATGCCAGCATCTACAAAAAATAATATGTGTGGTAAAATTTCCTTATATTATTAACTTCGAAGTTACAGATAGTCCAGAGTCTGCAAGTGGGGAAATGACCTAGTAGCAGATACAGTGAAATTAAGTTACATCAACAAAGTAAATCAATTTTCATACCATAAAAAGGAATGAACTATTTAAGAAGACAAATACAATCAGAAAAAAATAATCTCTCTGGTCTCATCTTGTGTATATCTTTGGTATATAGTGGTTTAAATTTGTCTGTAGTGGTTTAATATGACTGATGAGTTCCACAGATTGTGAAAGAAACATGGTGTAGCACAATTTTGTCATTATAATAATGTGCAAGTAATTTTTATTTATAATTAATTATTAACTGACTTCTTGGCCATTATATGTTATTAATTTTTAATGTCAGTTTAAAGTAGGATATATATTAACTCCATGTAAGAAATTAGCCTTCTCACAGCCAGAAGGTAGTAGAAGAAAGAGAAAGACCTCTGAAGGACCTACAAACATGAAAATAAAATCCTGGTAAATGGAGGCTCCAAGATAGGGGCTGTAATACCAATGAAGATTAATAAAACTTGCAAGAAAGAAAACACTGTTAAATTAACTGGTGTTTAATACTGATCTTTACTTTACTAATCGTTCATTACGTTGGAATAGTCATTGTGTATTTGGAGGGAAAACACTTCCTCCCCCTAAATGCAACCCAAAATTTATTTCCTGGATGAGGTTTCTCTCCTCCTGTCCATAGGACTACTACATGTAAGTTTACTATATCCTCAACCGAACCCTGGTCCACTCATGTTCCGAGTTACATTATAATTGACGTCATAGTCTCACATGATGGCCTTGATGGCTTCGTGACAAGTTGTTTCTTAGATGACAATTTACAAATGGGCTGCAATTTATTCACAAAGGTTTTTTTTTGTTCAATCACTGGGTATTTGGTATTTTAATGGTTTTTTTATAAACCCATATGGATTTATGGCATACAATTATGGGGACACACAAAGCCCTCAAAACAAAGAATCCAATCTATAATGCTCCGCTCCATCACTGTCACACCGCGGTTTGTGTCAAACTTGACCCTGCACAAAGATCTCAACATACCATTCATTATCGAGGAACTGAAGAGATTCTCAGAACACATCAAAGGAACTGGTAGCGGAAATAATCAGTCCTCTATAGATAGAGAGAAGACTCTGAAGAATGTGGTCAATGGACCTGACGCACAACTAAACCTAACAATGGTATAATAGTCATAATAATAATAAATTTATTAGTAGCAATTCTTACAATCAATGCAAACCTTTTTTACCTAATGAAAGTACTGAGGGGACAATCAAAATAACTCTGAAAAGTTAGATTATTTCGTTAAAGAGTGATTATTAAGCTTTGGAACTTTATTTCCTCAGTTTCTATTACTTCTTGCACTTTTTATTTCATCTGTTTACTTTGTTCTTCTCTAACGTAGACAATGGAATACCCGAATGCAACTACCACTTTTAAATGGAACTGGTTTCCCATCAGTGGTCTTGAGCTGAGAAACTGTCCGACAACTTGGAACAGTATAGGATTTACTGTATCCCCTAACGTGACTGCCACAGTTAAGGAGCATCCTTGAGGGTGTGGCCTCGTACCAGTAGAAGGATCCGTGGTCGCGGAAAGGTTTGGGTCCCGGGGCTTCCGTCTACACCGGAAAACATGTCAGCAAACAAGCACGCAAGATAAGAGAAAATGCATCCCGGTGGGAAAAGTGAAGGTGGGCGTGTCCTCGGGGAGATTAGTCTAGCCTCCCATTCTCTCACAAGCCTCGCTGACTCGGGCTCGTTAGCACACACCGAGATAAGATACGAGACAGTCCCTCGCCATGCCTGCATTCACGAAGGTAAGAACCACCACCATGTACCACCTTCAAAGGCGATGAGCAACTTCCAACCACGCTTGTCCTTAGTGTTAAGTGACGTTTCTCAATGGTCGCTGTTTCGCAACGTCACCGCGAGGTCCCTTGAGTGGTCCAGCAGACCATCGACATGCACGAAGTGCATCTGAAGTACGCATGAAAATTCGTTTACTGTTTGTGTTACCTTTCCTTATTCTGAAGATAGTCAAAGGTGTTGCTACGGTATGAGGAAGCCATATTTCCCGCAGGCACAGCAACATAAAGTCTAGACTCAGGACCACCACCACCACCATCCCGAGAGTGACTTGTCTACACATGGTACGCGACCGAGACAGAAAAGCAGATTTTCATTTATTTTTATTAACAAAAAATTAAATATCCCGAGGTTTCGTTATTTTTAGGACCCATACATCATGCAAGAAAATGTAGAGGCATGATTAATATAAAATTACTGAACGTGGAAAGGTTCTAAAAAAGAGGAAACGTCGAAATATTTAATTTTTGTTAATAAACACTTTTCTGACTCACGGCCGTTTATTTATATTATCATAAATTTCAGACATTTTTACGTCATTTTTATTTTTTGAAAAGAGTCGTAGTGTGTGTGTGTAAAACAAAATTACTTTTACTTTGTGCAGTTCTTGAAAAATAATTTATTTTTTCGACCGTATCGAAACGTAAGTTCCGAATATGGCGAGGGAAGACTTTGCTTCCTCGTCGTCCCCTGTTGTTGCTAGTGAGGCTTTAGTATCGCTATGTGTTTTCCTTCGGTGCCATTTGATAGATTCGGGTAAAAAATTATTAAAAGAAACTACATTCAAGTTGAGAATGTCTGATGAATGATCAACAAAAGCAATGAAAAGTAGAACGACCAGTAAAATATACAACAATTTACTTGCACAAAATATATAATTATAGTACAATTAGGTTAATAAAAGGTCTGTAGTCTCATGATCAGAGAAGGGATGAAATTAGCTTTCTCAGGAATGGACATAAGGTTGCATGCCATCCGTAGGGGTTCCAGAGGAACTGCTGTTATCGTTTCAGTTTACACGAGCAAGGTTCATTCACTGGACACTCAACAGAATATTTTTTAAACATACATGAATGATTTACTGAACACTCTCTGATGGTTCCTGTGAGACAACGAGGAGACGCAGCCAAGTATCCCACCTATTGCCAAGTCTTTGGCCTGAACTTGAATGGCAGAGGTTGAGACTTTTACCCAGAGATAGTTAGTCCTGTCTCTTCTCCCCGTGTTACAGTGGCAGGACCGACAAAGGGGGAACTCCGTGGGTTCTAAATGAATCCCCCGCGAAGTGTGAGTGAGTGATTACGTCACCCCTGGCCAGTTCCTGATTGACCTTGACCCTGGTATATGGAGAGGAATGCGACAAAGAGTCCACGCACGACCTTCCGCGGACACGCGCACTCTTCTAGTTCGAGGGCGGCCGCATTCCACCAGTCACCTGTTTAATTTTCCGACGTAGCAGCACGAGGAGAAAACTTTCGCGATCGTTCTACTGGATTTTGGAAATTGTGGGAGAAGCAGAAGCGTCGCGGGTTTCGAACGTGTCAGCGGACAAACAAAACCTTGATTCCAATAATCGAAAAGCAGAAAAATTTTGGATCATGATCGACGTTACTAGAGGAAATGCGGAGGAAAACCAAGTGGTTTATTACATTACAGTGTGAGCAATTAGCTCCAAAGATAGTCATTTAATGAGGATTTTGCAACTTGAAGGAAACATTAGTGTTATCTGGAGGAAACATCTTGTTGAAACCTACTGACTTTATTGTTGAAAACTGGAGACAAACATCGTGGAAAACGAGATAAACGTTAAAAGCCAGAAAAATTGTTGTAAACCTGCAAAATCATTGTTGAAAGCAATAGAAATAGAATTGTTTTCCTACAGTTTACAAAAGTTTTTCTTTTCGATTTTCTACAAAGCTTCACTATAGTTTTTCTACAAAGCTTCTCTATAGCTTTCGACAGTATTTATCTCTAATTTTCAACGACTTTTGCTTTCGACATTGGTTTTCCTTAGGCTTCAAAATTTAAGAAAGGGTAGCAAAAACCATTGTCGAAACCTAGAGATAAATATTCCAAAAACTAGAGAGGAAGTTAAACGAAAAATTCATTGAGGAAAAATATAGTGAAAATTTTAGTTTTAAACGGTAAGCGATGTTGCGGGCAGAGGTAGAAATTTGTAACCACAGAAAAACTTAGCGACCCGAGAAAACCTTCGGGCGAGACGGACAGTTTCGCTAACATAATCTAAAAAAGAACAGGATTGTAGATAAAGTAAATTACCCGAGCTCATTGTTTATGCGGGTGCAAAAATCTGGAACCTTCACCTTTGATCGCCGGACTTTGTCATGACGACGAAGGTTTCTTTCTCGTAGACTGACTTGAGACCGATAAACACGTTCGTTGGAAACGCACAATCATCCAACGGTGTACTCGACATATGCGAGGGTGAACAACGGAACGTGTCATCAGCTTACGGCGGGAGTCTCATAACATCGCAAATGTAATAATTAGAACATAAACTATAATAAAAACAGAAAATGAAGTAAAATTGAAAAAAAAAATCGTCACATAATTAATGACGTAGAAATTCTGATATATAAAACTAAATACAAAATAAGAAAAAAATTCAAATACAATAAATGTAAAGGATTATAAAACCCAAATATTGCGGGAAAAACTGCACACGTGATTAATGAGTCCCTAGTGAAGATTTTGCCTCTTCTCGTTCATCTGCTTGCCACTAGTGCGGCGCCACCATGGGCATTGTTGCGTGGTCTCTAGTAATAATTTTTCGTATTGAAGCGGCGAGGCTACAAAATACCTAGTTTTTGATACATTAAAATAAAAATGGTACTAACTTATGTGACGGCACGTATTTTTTTCCATTAAGAAATTGAAAACAAAAATGGTAAAAAAAAAGCCGACCGTTGAAATGTGTGACGTAACTGAACAAAAAAAACATGTCAACTAATTCTCTAGAAAATTTATAAACTTCCCCCGTACGGACGATTTAAAAATATTTTTGGGACTAACATAAAATAAATAAATCAGCCAATAAAGAGCAGAATAATTCTCGAGTGTATAACTAACATACGGTCTTGAGTCAGAAGACTAATTTTAATTTACAAAAAATAATTTTTCGACGCTTCATACTAGTCTCTGAACCTCTTCAGGTCGAACCAGTTTTTAATAATTTTATATATAAATCGTGCATCAAAAATGGAGCTATGGTACGGTTTAAAATTATACACAATTGTCTATAGAAACTGATACTTGGCCGAATATTTATTTATATTATTACCATTTTTAGAAATTATTTTATTATTATAATTTTAATGTAATACAATCTAAATTACAGTGTGTCAAAGGAGAGGCGTTGTTGTCTAATTACAATCTCAAATGTGTGTACTAATCTGTCCTTTGCCATGCTAAGGATCTCCTTATACTCTCGTAGAGTATGAATAAAATTATATAATTACATCTTAAGGAATAACATAAAAAAGAGTACATCCTATCAACCAAGCATTTGGGACCTCATGAGGTACTAGGGACTAATAAAAACAGGAGACAAATTTTGAAATGCCACAAAAGCCAATATTTGGATTCAAAGAGGTTTAAAAAATCTAATAAGCAGGATCCAAACAACTTGCCTGAAGACATACAATTTCATGCATATGTCAATATGTTAATATTACATTTTAACCTTCATATGTAAAAAAAGAAGAAAAATTAGAATACATCACAATGTCCATGAAATGCAGGTAGGGTTTTTAGAAGAATGGAACTGTGACAGAAATAAAAAAAATTCTTTGAATGACAATACAGTCAAATTCATTTCAATTTAAAATTTGTGGATCATGCTAATAGAATTTTTACAGCTATTTGAATGCAAATTAGGCTTCAACAAGGGTCATGAAGAGGTTCAATTTAGGTCTACGTTCTTCTTCAAGGGTAAAAACGTACCTCATTTTTCTGTACTTTGACTAGATTTAATCATCTAATATAATTGTATTGCATTCAAATTATTCTGATTTTTATTGACTGGATTATTTTATTTACAATTGATATAAGACAAATATGAGTGTAAGGAGATCCTCAGCAGTGTGGGGGGACAGATTAGTAAAACAAACACAGACACACACTTGAGATTATGATTAGGCAACAACGCCACTCCTTCAACACACTGGAAAACATATCACAAGCACACACATATTTACAATATTATATAAAGACTGTTAGATTTTTTATACACAGTACAGGAAAATATCATGAGTCACAAATATATATCTGTGTGTATTGTCTATTGAGCTATGGGTTTGATTAGCCATTATCATCTGTAATAAAAATATGTAGAAACATAATTACTAGTCCCAAAATTAATTTTTTGTTGTAAAGAAATTGGTGTGACAAATTCTACATACCTCTGTTAGTGCAACTGGTAAAAAACAGTTAAAAATGTATGTGAAAATTTCTTGATCATTTTTTGTGTATAAGGTGGATGCAAAGTCTGACTTTGTACTAAATTTAAAATGTCATTGATGACCAAATTAATTTACATGATAAAGTAAGAATAGCTATCATTTTGTGTAAATACTCCTTTACATGATGCACATGAGTTAACATTATTATTCATTATTGTCTATAACAAGAATTATTTTCATACAGATAAAAACTCAAAGTAAACAGAAAAATTAATGACACATTTCTTCTACCAATTGCCAGACTTTCCCAAGCACCAAACATAAACAACATTGCACAAATTTTCTGTTTACTTGTGGCCAATTATATGCACAAACTCTATATAGTGTTAGCAAAGTTAAGGGGAAGAAGCTTTCCACCTCATTGGTAATTTTTAACCTCAATATATAAAAAATGCCTTAAGGTTACCGATTTAAAACCGTCCATCATTAGCTAATTATATAGAAGTAAAAAATTACCCACTAGTTGGAAAGCGTCTTCCAATTAACATTACTAACACTATATAGGGACTGTGCGTGTGGTTTATAAATAATAATAAACATAAGTAATAAAGGGCCTTGAGTCAAAAAATTATGTTCATTAAATATACCAATGCTTTGTCCTAATTTTAAGACTTCTTTAGGTTTATTCTACAATATAGAAATAAATAACATAAGTAAATAAAGTATTTTTTAAGAAAAAGAGAAAAAATTTTATAAGCTCAACCTGTAGAATTAAAGTATCAGGAAGGAAATTTTTTAAAATCTTTCTACATCAAAATATTTTAATTAAGTATGCTTGCAATTATTCTTTGCTTGATTTGTGTGTACAATTATGAGTAAAATTAAATTAATTAAAATATTTTCTAATTAATGGAAAGGAAAACTTTATTTGCTTATGTTATTGTCTTCTAAATTGTAGATTAAACCTGAAGAAGTCCTAAACAAAAGACGAAACATCGATATAGTTAATGTTTTGTTAATAAACAATTTTCTGACTAAAGGCAGTTTATTTATTTACATTACGTAGGTGTGTGTTTTATTTCCCCGAGTATTGCTCTGAGAACAGTCTCTGTGTGACTGTGTTTAGTTGACAGTCTCTGTGACTGAGATGACAGACAGACTCACCCCCACCCGCACGAGTCTCGGCCTCAATTACTGGTCACAAAAATAGCACAATACACACGCACACAATGGTGCTGTAATGGGGCCTTCAATTGACCGCGTATAGCGCTTCCTCTTCCTCTCAACACTACAATGGCACTAGTTAAAATTCACCTTCCGAACAGTCCTGGCATATCTGAAGATTCAGGACCATCAGTATTGAACCTACCAAAAGTATCCCCGTGAATTTCTGCCGGGTTCTGAAAATAACACAGCGAGTTCCACAAGATTCCACTACATCGGTTTACATTCAATACCAGCGTCCCTGAATAATATATAACAAGACTCGTAAACATCACACAACACATACTCTTTAAAAGGACATCGTCAAAACACAATGCTCGGAATTCAACATTAAAAAACGTCATATATATATATATATATATATATATATATATGAGATAAACAAAAATTGGACTTTTTAATTTAATTTTAATTTAAAGAATTTAATGAATTTGAGGCGCCATTTATGTAATAATTAAATGGAAGGCTTTTATTAAATCAAAATATCGAAATTAACAAACAAAATATTTATTTAGTGGCAATAACTCAAAAACAATTACAATTTAAAATATTAATTTCTCAGGGTCTCTACTGGGTTTGATAATGGACACAAGTTGTTTTTAAAAAAATAATTAACACACAGTTTATAATTCACCTAGACAATATGTCGATAGGAAGAAATTAAAAGAAAAGAAATTAACTCTGATTAACAATTAAAATAGAACGAAATCTGACTTCTAATTACGTTTACATAAACCATTATTTTTGTATTTTGTTACTTACATCTGTCCAGCTGGTTCCAGCATTCTTATTGTTTTCGGGAGTACACTGTTGCAAAAAATTTACACTGATTCTAATATTGGCTCACAGATTTTACACTCTTGAAGTCCACCTTTATAGGCTCCCAGGAACTCGGAAGATTCTCCTTTTTGTCAGCTATCTGATAACTGCTTGCCTTATATGAATCCTGTGATTCATAGATTTGCTAGTCTTTTTACCGCTTGTGACTTAAACTGCAACTTTACTATTCCTGGCTGGCTACTGACGTAAAACCTGCATTCCTTTCCTGGATGCTGATAGACGTAAAAACTGCTAACTTAGCGATATTTACGGGATAATACTTCCGTGAATGTTTTTACTTTGTCTTCAATTCACAACTTTGTTCAATAATACATTAAACAACGGCTAGTCTCTGCTCTAGACTCATTTGTTCCGTCTTCCGAAATGTCCCGTCACTAACTGAACTATCGTAGTCTCGAGTTTTAGCGCGCATACGCCATTTTGACTTTCCGACAAAGTAACAGAGCTTGGCTCCATTCTCACTTTGGAAGCTCTTGCCGCTACAATTAAATTTTATGTCCAAACAATTAATGTCCTAATTAATTGGAATTACAATATATATATATATATATATATATATATATATATATATATATATATAAGCACTTATTTCTCTCTAATCCTGCAAGATCACGGTCTCGTAGCTGGTTACGAGCGTGAGAGCACAATCTATTTCTCCAGGCGCCACAACATTAATTTGAGAATGTTTTGGGCTCCATTTCTTCAATGTCCTGCTTCTCCAGTTCTTGATTTTCATAAGTTTATAAATCTGCTGGTTTTGTTTCCACTTAAATATCCTTGTAACCAGTCCGCTGTCGTCTTCCATCCTATATACATGCCCAATCCAAATGAATCTGATTTTATTAAGTTGATAATATTATAACGTTTAATTATTGTAAAGTTCTTCGATATACTTTATTCTCCATGCGCCATCCACTACTCCAGTTGGTCCAAACCACCTTTTCAAAAGAAGAAAATAACGGTAACGACTTAGATGGATATCATATATCCGTGCTGATTCAAAGAATTCCATTAAGTCGCCATATTATATTTTTGTTTGTCACTTTGTGTGTTAAGATAAATGTAACCGCTACACACGTGAAGATGGCCTAGTCATGGACGAAACGTAGTGTTTATCATTTTAATATTAAATATTTTTTTCCTGACTAAAACGCTGATGTTTTTATTATTTAATTTAAATACGAAGTCAGATTGCTATAATCATCATCATAATTAAGAAGAAAAAGCTTGAAATAATCAGTGAACCTTCCAGCGCTATCAGTAACGTTCCATATCTTCACATCAGGATCTTTGCAATGTGACAACTAGTCTCTGCAGTACACAAACATTTCCGTAATTATTAAGAAACAATCTCTATATTTTCAAATAACGTTAATTTTTAATAACCATCATCTCGATTACAGACGCTCATTTTTTTTTAAAAAAAAAATAGATTAAAGCTGTTGGGATTCCACCATGTTTCACAAGCAGGCAGGTCGATATGTAACAACTTTAATCTATTTTTCTGTCTGTAACCCAGATGGAAACTATCCCTATATTCTTCACGTCCGCCGCCATATTGCGGATAGACAAAGCGTAACTACTTTGCCAAGGCTTGAACTGGTAGAGAACGTCACGCTGACAGACTGATGGCGCGCTAATTACAGTAATTCTGAATTTCCCAGAGGAGGGAAGGGAAAAAATACCAGCATGTCGTCGGGTATTGTACACAGGAAATCACGAAAACCACGCGTAAGTGGAAAAGGCACGAAAAATCTCCATTCACATTCTCTATATTCATGGCAGGTAAAAAATATTGCGATTATTGCGGACAACAGCGTTAAAACAAAGAAAAAATTCAGATCTAAGTGATTGGCGTTCCTCAAGGGGACTTTTTTGCTCAGCGAATATCTGTCAGTGTGAATTTCTTGTCAGTGATCGGAGTTCCTCAAGGGTCCATTTTAGATCGGAGACTGACGTTTCACAAGATCAACAATTGAACCTCATCAAGGTTCTATTTATGCACAACCATTAAATTTCCTCAAGGGTCTGGTTTTGGCCTATGATTGGCCTCCCAACAATAGTCAACGTCTGGTCAGTGAACGGAGTTCCGCAACTGTCAGAGATTATCATCTTACAAGAGTAATGTGTTTAGTCAGCCAGTGGCTTTCGTCAACGGTCTATTTGAGATCCAATGCACTTTTCTTAAAAAACAATATATCAAATCCTTCCAGATGATTTTAGTATTATAATAAAGGCGAATTTTTGATATCAGCTACAATGAGATTTAAAAAAAGTGTTGATACTTTCTTCATTTCCCGTTTCCAGTCATTTGGGTCGGGTGGTGAATCAACACCTCTCTCTCTCTCTCTCTCTCTCTCTCTAGAGCACTCATTTTCCTTCATACAATATTTCTTCTACTTTCCCTCTATGCTTTCCTTCACCGTATGCATACACCCCTTTTCTAGACCTTTCCCGTGGTCTTTCTCAGCAGACACTCACTTTGGAACTTATCTCCTTACATTTTCATTATATGTCCAAGCCAATACGGCTGACTTATCTCTACCTTGTCCTGTATTTTCATAAACGCCATTTTTTATCACATTTTCTCAGTTTTGATCTTATCTCTCTATGACTTTCCTATTCTGGTTATTCCGATATTTTCTAAGCCCAGGAATTTCAATGTTTACATTTTTTATAAAAAATATTATACATGGTATTAATTTCATAACGAACCAAGAGTGAGTTAATAAACAGTTTCCAAACAAATATAAATTAAAAATGAGATCCCTCTGGATAAGATAATTAAAAATTGAACTTTATCTGGCTTGAATTAAATATAATTAATGGAATCTAGCCAAAACCCAGAATTTATTTATAAAACATTAAATAAATATAAATACATAATGTTTCATCTCTTGGTTGTGGAACGTCTTCATAGTCACGCAGCTGTATTATAAAATAGTTTAGTGATAATTTGTTTAGGTGTAATTATCTAAAGGCTCTCTAAAAGTTCTCGTAGCATTTTTTTTCAAATTCATTATCGCCATAACTTTATCTTAAAAAAATATTTTTCTTTTCTAGTAGTTTTTATTTCAGCACAAACAAACAAAAATAAAATAAAAACTATTAACTTCACCTGCAGTGAGCCTGTTTCACTTACTGTAGGTAAATATTCTACAAAGTACATCCTTACGTCCTATACTATATAATAGCTTAACCATGAGAGGAATACTTCTGATATGCAATAGAAAACGTATTATTCCGCTGTACAAGATCACGCTGGTTAACTCTTAGAGCTCTGTATCATCTACCAAAAATAAAATAATTATAATCCCCGTGATTCTGATATCGCAAAAAATGCCGACGTGTTATTACATAACAAATAACAAGCGTATCAATATGTTTCCCCAGATATTTACAAGACTAAGTTTCTCCATCTCTTATCTGCTATCAGCGACAAACTTGTCAGCACAACCTAATCTCCTGCGCCCTCCTCGTCACGATTACTGTGGCCACTTCTGATAACCTTTATTTTTTATCATCAAACATTTACAGGTATTTAACAGAGCATTCTGCAACAATTGTCTGAAAAAGCTGCTCAAGTCACAGTAACTACAAATAGCCTTTTTCGTAGTCTCGCTTCTGAAACTCTGGACTGGCAAACTTAGGGCAAACAAAAAGCAAGAAACTATCCCACACGCATTTTACAAATTTTTATTGTAGGAAGGGGTAAAACTGCGAGGTAGACAAAGCCCCTTTCCAGTGTAACCCAAGTGACGTCACGATGACAATGGTCCGAGAACCAATCAGAAGCCACCACGTCAAAGCTTAAGTGAAAATTGAAACAAATTACAAATCAATCTTTCTCGCAGTTTATATTATATTACTTTACAAGTAACGAAAAAAATTACTTAAGAGACTAATATAGAGATTAGATAACTGATAAGTGAAGGAGGCAATTCAAAATTGTCAGTTTGTCTCATACGTCCACTCCTATGTCTTGGTAGGAAAATGTTTCAAACCATCAAATATTGTCGAATATATTACATATATCTGATTTATAATATTTGCATATCACTACACGAATTAATGCCAGGGATAAACATTTTTTAACAGCTCCGTGAAGCTTAACTTCTCTAAATCATAAATCGGTCACCAGTCCTAAAACGTACAACAAACATCATGAAACATACAACCTATACCATGAAAAATACAGCCTACATGAAAATTACAACCAAATAACCAACAGTACGAAACATACAACCCACAAAATATAACCTAGAACATGAAACGTACAACAAAAATCATATACAACCTACAGGAATAGTACCTTAAAATATAACTCTCAGAGTCTGAAAACGTAAGATCAATTCCAAACATTCTTTTTATTTTACAAAAATTTTAAATTCATGTCACCAGCCACGTAATATTCTAGAATTATATACCTTGAAATGCTGTATATTAAGTCTAATATCAGTGCAATTAACGTGTAAACTCGTACAATATATTGTAATATATAATTATAGATAGGCTTTAATTAATTTAATGAATTTTAAGAATTTGCCTTTCGTTGAAGCTATTTATCAATTACAAATTTAAAATATTAAATTCTCAGGGTCTTCACTGAGTTTGATAATGGACACATCAATTATATTTAAAATCTTATTAACAACAAATCACATTTACCTAAACAATACGTCGACTAAAAGAAAATAAATTAACTTCACAATTAAAATAGAACGAAATTAAAAAGTAAAAAGATTAACCAGAACGAAATTTAAAATGAGAACGAAATCTGAATTCTATCCTTTAATTACGTTTACATAATTAATTAATTTGTAATTTGTTACTCACATCTGTCCAGTTAGTTCCAGCATACCTTTCGTTATCGAAACACACTATTGCGAGATTTTACACTGATTCTAAGATTCACAGATTTTACACTGATTCTAATCAAAATTTATAGGATGTCAGGAACTCGGTTGATCCTCCTTTTTTTTTGTCAGCTATCTGTTGGCTGCTTGCCTTAGGTGAATTCCGTGGTTTGTAGATTTGCTAGTCTTTAGTGCTCTGGACTTAAACTGAAATTTTACTGTTTCTGGCCAGCTATGGACGCAAAACTGCTTTTACTTGACAAGCCTCGATGTACTGCTTTCGTGACTTTGTCCTCAACTCACAGCTTTGTTTAATAGTAATACAATAAACGACGGCTAGTCTGCTCAAGTATCACTTGCCCCGTCCTCCGAAAAGTCCAGGCACCAACCAACTCTGTTAAATCCTGATCACCAACTCTGTTGAATTCTCGTCACCAACCAACAGTTATACATCGACGATGTCTTTCCACGAACTGAACTCTCGTCTTGCGTTTTAGCGCGCATACGCCATTTTCGGACCTTACGACAAAGGAACAGAGCTGGGCTACATTGTCGCTATAGAAGCTCCTGCCGCAATAATAGATTTCTCAAACAATTTAAAATTTTATGTTCAAACAATTAATGTCCTAATTAATTGGCATCACAATATCTTATTCCATATTGTTAAGGTAACTTCTTTGGTCTCATGTTAACATCTTCTCCTTGAAAGGAGCGTAGTTAAGTAAACACAACGTTTCTATGGCTTGCATCGCCATCTTCTACAGGGATTTACCTTTCTCTCAGTTTAATTAATTATAAACGAACTTTAGTTTGGAGCCCGCTAGTGTCATTTCCAAATTCTTTTAAACAAATAATTTTCCTACATCTGTTTACACTAAACACAGATTCTTTTTCCTCCTAGAGCCTAGTGGCTTTTACATTATCATTAAATGACAATAGTCTAGATAGAACCGACTTACTCTTTAGCGCTCCCTTGATGACGTTCACGATGGCTTGCCAAAGCTGCTCAGGGTCGATCTCCACTCTTCCGACGTCGGGATACAGCAAAGACACCTGCAGGAAGAAGAAAGGAACGTTCACATTTCTGTATCGCGTCACGTTCTTAAAGTCTAAATCGATACATATATTTAAATAGATCATTCCACGGCCAATCTCAACTACACCAATTTCGACAGAATGCTCGTCTCAGCTTCGCGTTTGAGTTCGTCACCTCCCTTGAATAGTCCTATACAGAATCACCTGACGAAAGCAACAAGGATTGCAGAAACGTTGGGTGTGGGTATTTCTATTATCACTTCAATTTTTCCGTTAATTGGCCAATGTTTCATCTAATACTACGAGGTTGACCACATCTATAAAATATTGTTTCATTTATTTTTCGCCGCCCAGTTGAGCAGGACGTCGTTAAAAAATCGCAGCTCAGAAACAGACATTGAATTTATAAATTAAATAAAGGGCCTCCTTTATTTACAGGAATTTTAAAATATTTTATTCAATATATATCAACGACGTTTCACTACCCATTTTGGACGTTAATCAGGTTATGTCTATGGTAATAAATATATTGTTTAACATTGAAAAAATAATTTACAATATTTTAAGTCACAACTTTACTACATTTATGTTTGTATTACTGTTCTATCTTAAAATTTAAAACAATATTTAAAAATAAATCATAAATAAAATTCAATAATAAATGTTTATTTAAAGAATTTAATATCTCTCTAATTTTCAAATCTGTTAATTCTTTGTCAAATTTTGTTAAAAAAAAGGTGATCTTCATATTTTAGATAGCAAAGTAGTTGCAAAAATTGGCCAGACTAAACGATCTTTGTTAACTAGAATTAAGGGAACATGAAGCTGATGTAAAATTTCCACCTTATAATCCTTCTATTACTAAACATTGTCAACCATTCCTTCAATTTTGATAATACTATTATTCTAGATAAGGAAGTTAATTTTTTTCAAAAAAGTTTAATCTCTGAAATCTCCAATTTAGTCCAATAAGTTTTCTTTAACAGTAAAACAAGACACGTATCATAAGAATGAAATATAATGGCCAATTGAAGAGACAGTTGACAAGTAAAAACCCCCAAAACTTTCAGAAAAATGCAATGCAACTTGTAGACAAATTTTATTAGTCATATTAATTGTTCATTTGGCCTGTTTGTTGCATTGCACGTTTTTTTTGTTCTTGTAAATTGAGAGTTGATAATGAACAGTGTTCGGAAGCTAAATTTCAATAAAGTAACTTGAGAACTAAAAAAAAGCAACATAAATTGTTAATGGAAATTATAAGTTAAATTTGAATTTCAGAATTACACCAGGTGAAGTTCTAGATTTAGGACGAAACGTTGTGTATATTACATCTGGCAAATGTGTCTGTTCATACATTCTTAATAATAATTAACAAACGTCCTAAATAACGGGCATCCGCCAAGTTTCTACACCACAGTGGATTCCAGTCCAAACGAGACGCGTAAGAGGTCGTAATTTTCCTTTCAAGGACGTCCAAGTGGTTCTCCCTGTTTACCGTCGTTGTTATTACTTGTTTTTCTTTCTTGCTTGCTTGCTTGCAGCAGTTCCAGTCCAGGAGGAAACAAAAAAATTGACCTTCGAATCCGCAGGAATAGTTGCAAAATATGAGAGAAAAACAACAGTCTCCGAGATGATTTACACAACTGAGGAGTCTCTTAAGGACTAATAGTAAAAACGAACGTTCGTACAGACAAACTAAGTACAGAAACAATCATTAAGAGAATTTAAAGGCGCCGAACGTATCCAAATTGTAATCAACAGCGCGCTTCTGTGTAACAGTGTGGCTAGATAAAAAATTTAGGACCCGGCCTGAAAAGGTTGGTTTGCGTTGGCAATAAAACTGGCTGTTAAAGCTGTCTTATTATCCCATCATTATGAAAACCTTAACTGTGTCAAATATATTTCATGTACAACCTCTAATATTTAGCTTATTTCTAAGGTCATAAACATCAGATTAGCTAAAATTAATTTCAGACTCAACCAGAGAATGCAATGTTATAAAGAAAAATACATACAATGATGTTTTATCTTTCTGTGGTATGTTATCGTGTGATCAATTATTTAAACTACATTTTTCGGTAATTTTTAAGTCTAAATCCTCGTTTTCTGTTTTCATCAAAAGAGCCCAATAGATCTCTATTAATAAGTTTGTCCACTACCAATGTAGTTTATAAAATTAATTGCTCATATTTAAAAGAACTTTAAACAGCATAAATCCAATTTCAAACTGAACAACTTGTAAACATAATCACTGACAACGCCTCTTCTAGTTTCAAACAGAGAACCACATTGGAAAACAGATAAATCTATTTGTGACATCTATATTGTTTTTTAATTGGTTTACGAAGAAATTGTTTTTTTTGTCTAAATTTTTATGTTTGATTCCTTGTAAAATACGAGTGATTTTGGTTCCAATATTATTTTGTTCATCTCTAAGAAAAAAACTGAAAATTATGTCAAAAAGTTTGAGATAATTAATGAAAAGATTTTTATTATTTTGAAGTTAGGTAAACAAAATTTATTACCTAAAGATACTATATTAATTACTTCACCGGGAATACTTTTGTTACTCAAGTTTCTAAATCAATTGTTTTGAAAACATGTCGTCATTATGAAATCTTGGATACTCTCTCTCACAAAATCAATCAAATTTTATTACAAAATTACTTATTAATTTAAGTTGCAGAATCTAGCACCTTGTATTTTTTTAAATGTTTATCTCTGATTTTCAAGATTAATGAGATTATTTATCATAAATTTAATGTCACAAGGTATGACCTGAATTTCATAATTCAATAATTTCCTTTGCAAAAAGAAAAAAAATGTTTCTATTGTATTCATTATCTAAATTATAGGTGAAAACAGAACTATTGAAAATAATTGGTTTAAAAACTTGAGTAACGAAAGTATCCCCCATGAAGTAATGAATTTAGTATCTTTGGGTAATAAATTTTGTTTACCCACTTCATAATTTATGAACTGTTGTAAATTAAAAATCAACCTAATACTGTCAAAATTGAGCAAGACACTGAAAAATATCAATCTTAAAAGAGGTTTTATTTTAAGTTCTTTGACACTGCTGAATTTATATTTGATTTTAGTTCATACGTTTTAATTTCCAGTTTTAAGTTTTTCGCATTTAGAAAAAAAAACTCCAATCCGGAGTGCCTAAACGTCCGGCACTTTTGAATTATGTTAGTTATCGTTTATCTATTTAAAATTTGTTTGAATGAAGTTCGTATTTATTATTATTACTAACAAAGTAGTCGACTACCAGTGCCCAGAACATGATCGCGGACTCAACCAGCCAGAAAAATTCTAGTCCTTTCCGTAATTTTCAATGGTTTTTCAAAACCAGGTAATGCGTTGGTAACAGAGTTAAATTCTCCATAATCTTTTTTAGTGTGCGACCTAACATTTCCGAGATATCAGACAGTAGAAAACGACTTGGAAAAAAGTCGTAAAATATCCTCCATATTTGAACGAACGATTTCTACCGCTTCATTCGATCAAATTTCGTACTACAGTACACCATTCGACACACAATTTCATGCTCTACGATTTACAACTGAAAATAGTTTTCAATAGAACGCTTCATGCATTAGATATTGGCGAAAAACTGGAAAAGTGCGAAAATTCCCATGAGGCCTTTCGAATTTGAAAACTTTGGATTTTCACTAGTGACCAAATACTTACAAGTAGGAATTAAAAAATATCCGACCTTTTGATCGGAGCTGCATTCTGTTTCTAGACATAGAAAGGCACTGGACAGTGGCAGCTCATGACTTTTTGAAGTTATGTGCTACATTACGCCAAGCAACCATTTTTACGATGATAACTAGGTAAAATATTAATACTACAACAGCGACAGTGTTACCAACACTGACCGTACCTTAATATGCAATATTTTTAATTCTCTCTACATAATTTACAATAGTGTTAAATATTTATAAGCTGAATAATTTAGCACAAAATTGACACGCATTTATAACACGAAAGTATTTTTCCTTCGTACATATTTTTAATTAAGTTAATTTGTAGAACAAACCCCTGAATAGTGTTGTATGCAGAGTCGTGTAGTAGATATTTGCACTATGATGTTCCTTAAATATAGTTTTCTTCAAAATTACCTTTGATTGGGATTTTTTTAAATATTAGCCAAAAAGGGGAATATTAGTATTATTTCAGTTTTATTTAGATTTCGTAGCTTACGTCTCGTCATGCGGCCACGTGTCAGTTTCATTGCGCGGCGCAGCCAAGTGCTGTAAGAATTATAGCATAAGAATAAGTTTGTTTAGCTTTACGGTAGACAATCCTGTACTGTCGCGGCGATAGAACTGAATGGCCAGCTGGCTGCTTTAGCAGGAAATAGGGCACTGCAAAGCAGGGAGTTTAAAGTCTTCGATATCGAAGTATATCGCAGTGTTAAAACATTATGAAGGTTCTTTAAAAGAAGAAAAATTATTTCTTCCTTAATTAATTTATGTGCTGTAGCACATGTGCACCAGCCGCCACTGTTACTGGGGTAAAAAAATATATAAACATGAGGAGTAGCAGGTAAACATACAGCACTCTTTCCTAACCCAAATCAAAAACACCCACAGACACAATTCCGTACACTTATTTTCTTTGATTGTAAACGTGAGGAACTCCATAGAAGTTAAAATGTTCTTCGTGGTAGAACGACGCTCCCTAGTATCTAAATAAAAATATGTTGGGCGTCTTGATGAGGCTCCTAGCCTCTTAAAGGGTCTATTTATAATCCCCGTATCGTACTACGGCTTCCGAGCTGTGAAGACAACAATCGAACCACGTCGGCTCGTTATTAACGATAACAATTTTCCCCGGTGATGTTACTCAACGGAGAGAAATAAATCTCTGCGGCCTACTTGGAGAATGAAAGATAAATAAAAACTTTGCCCCCGGGCAGATAAGAACTAGCGAAAAACAGCCGATACTGCAATCCCATTTTTTTGTTATAAGAGAATTGACGTGTTTACTTTTAAGAGGATAGGAGGGGAAAAAATTGAATGCCGACAAGCGTTATTTTATCCCCCTTACTTGTCTCAAGGTGGGTATAGAAACAAAATGTAGTCCAGCAAGCATATTGAAGTAATTTCAGCTGTCGTTTAAGAATCAAACGTAGCGTAAAACTGGAGAAATAGGCGTGTAAAGTAGAACGATTGCGGTAAATCGAACGCGGGATTAGGTCACGGTCAGCGACAACCGTTGCAGGGTGATTTAAACTATGTTGCCAGTGAAATTATGACTGACAAGTAAAAACTTCCATTTTAGTATATAAAAAGCCAAATAAATAATGTTAACAGTGGCTGTCAAAAAATTATGCACGAAAATTCCGTCACCTGTTCGGAAAACACCCCCACAGTATTGGCTCCTTGGTCGAATAAGTGGCACCTGACTGTCGTGGTGCCCACGTCCAGAGCTGCGACGTACCGGCCATCCATGTCGACCAGGACGAACTGCACCTGGACCAGCTGATCAAAACAAACACGACGAGGGACTCGTAGGTTATGGAGTCATGGGCGCGACACTCGTCCTTTGACGAAACAACATGTCGAACGCTTTTTATTTTTTCACAAGTAAACTCGAACACAGGTACCGTCGTCCGTCAAGCCTGCTGTCCGATTACGTTAAAGTTCCCGCCGCCATCTATCGGGACGAGGTTACAAGCCACGCGTTTACTGTCAACTGAAAGCCGGACAGCCATGATTAAAAACATTTGCCCATCTGGAGGCGCTCGTTACCTCTGCGCATGCGCGGTGGGTAGGTCGGCACGATCGCCTCATTCAATAACGTGTTACCCAATAATAATGTTAAAAGGACCTTTATAACAGAACTTTAATTTTGTCTGTTATAAAAGTCGTTTTAACAATTATTTTCAACAGACGTTATTTTTTGTTTATTTTAACGTGTTACATAGTTTGCGACATATATATAACAGTTTCTTATTAATAAAAAAATACAATCACTCCTACATTTTCACATTATTGATATGTATTAAATACTGTCATTAATTAGGAATGAAATCTCAATTTTGATCCTAAGTTAACAAATTAATTGAAGAAATCCACTAATAATAAAAGCGTTTTGAATGTTTATGCCAATTCTTTTATTGACTAAAAATGTACAACTAATTATTTAAAGAATACCAATTCTCCAACCATTTACTTTATTGTTTTGTAACCCATTACAGTAACACAACTCGTAACTTATGACAGTTTTTAACTAGGATTTTCACAAGTCTCCTGACATTCTGTTGCTAAGGAAACAATTAAAATTTGTAATTTTGTGACAGCCTACATGAGGATACTTCATAGGTAAGGGATGCAGAGGGGAGAGCAATGTAGCAAAGTGTTGACTAGCTTACGGATCCTACGTAACATTCATCTACAAGTGATGCAGGACAAACCCTGAGAAAGATGACTGGGTTTGTTGTGGGGACACAACTTACCCGACTCCATGCCTCAACCAGATTAGGAAGGGTGGGGGAGGCACTGGTCTAATGAACATTTGCCCAACACCTGAAACCCAGCTTATGAAAACTTTGACTTAAATTCTTTGATTAGAACCAAGGACAGGAAAATCCTCAAGGAGGAAAATAGTCCTTTCGGGATATTCCACTCTCTCAAATGAATTATGCCAACATGTCTTAAGAATTTAGCAGGTGTTAAATTTAAACTACATTTGATTGTTATCAGAACTCTATATTCATCAAATTCACTGGGAAAAATCTACATTTGCTAACACACATTCATGTTTTACATCTCAATTCATATTGAAAGTGTAGTGAGAAATAATGTAACTTTTCAGTAACTGTATTAAATCCTTTACTTATCTTCAGTTAAGTTCAGTAAGATTAAGATTGATTGACAAATACTAAGAGAATCATAATAGATTAATATTTTATGCTTTGAGCAGATTCTCATTTAATAATCCCTATCTTGAGTATATACACAATAAAGATTCTATTTCTATCTTCCCATCAATTCAATCTCACTCACCCTTTTAAATTAAATTTTTTTGCATCTGTTCTAAAATATCACAAAAGTTTATGTAAAGAGAAGTCTCAGGATTCATCTGATATCTCAAAAAATCTTAAAATAATCTATCATTTTAAAAATGAAACAGTAATGTTATAGTCTAATATTCTAGAAAAACATGTCTGTTTTCCAACATGACTGCTCAGAAAATATCATCAGGACCATTAAACATATTTATAATATGGTATGCAATAATAATTTACATTTTCATAAAATCAGCTTAAGTGTTAACTAAAACTTATGAACAAGGTAAAAATAATATAAATAGCTGTAAAGTGCCTTTATTTTTTTTAGTAAAATTCAATGTCTGCTATTTTTTAAATACATCTTGAATGTCACACAATTCTTGTAAACATCTGTCAAATCTAACAATTGCAACAAGTTTGATATAACAATTATAGTCTGCAAGACTCATCACCATGACAAAGACATGGATTCAATGTACAAAATAGACATTATAAAAATTGTAATCAAAGGTTTTATAATTTAACAACATGGTAATATAGATTACAAATCTTATCACACTATAAAGTCATTCAAACACAGGCCAAACTGCACCCACTAGAGTTTGGCTTGGGTAGAATGTGTTCAACAGTATATTTTACCATTCGTATAAAAAGTGAAAATACTGAATCAGAATGTCTAGCTTGGTGTAATGACAAAGAATTTGTCAAAGTGTCCAAACTTTTCGTGCTATTCTATACTGAGTGAAAATTAGTAATAAATGATTTGACAATTGTTATAACACAAATATGAATACTGTGATACAATATTTTAATAATTATAATCTTGGGAACTTCTTTTCTTAACTCAAACTGATATTTTGAAACTCAATATGTATTAACACGGAAGGAGAAAGTTTTCTTTCCATTTCATTTTACTACAGAGAATTATAAATTATCTATATTTGGTTTTAAGAGATTTTCATCTCTATAAAAGTTTACATGGAATATGTTATTCCTCTTTATCCAGAAAAGTATTTGGGAAAATAAAATCATGTTTAAACTTTGCTAATAATTTTTAAATCTCTCAATTTATAGAAATTCCCAATTTCAAGTATCATTTCCGAAAGATGAAAGTATCCTTGTTAAATGTGCAAAGATTGTTTAAATTTCCCAACATTCAGATATCACGTGCTTAGTGACACACACAAAATTGACTAGGTCCTCCATTTGGTTCCGTTATTCATCATTATTTTCTTCAACTGGTTCTTCCCGTTCACTTACTTCGTCTTCTGGAAGTTCTTCTGGCTCTGAAAGAACCAATGTGTTATGGTTATTTGAAAAAAAGTATGTGTTGGATACTTATTAGACATTTATGTGAAAAAATTGTTGTTCAAAACAGAAATTTAAGTAAAATAGATCAAAATATTTATGTCTCTCTGAAATCAAGTTACCCAAAGAAGAAAACAAAACCAATGTTAAATAAAAAGGCTTTTTAAGTAGAGTTCAAAAGATCATGCTGTTAGGTAATAGGGCAAGCGAAATCATATACTCATTAGTCATAAATATTGAAAAAAGTTATATAAATAAAATAGTGGGTAATTAGTTCCATTCTTACTCGAAATATATATAATATAATGTACCTTAAGGTTACAATCTTTGCCCTAGATTAGTGTTATACAATTAGCAAATTATATAGTAAAAGGAGTCACCAATAACTTTATACATTTTTCCAAAAAATATAAGATTAATTAAATTTATTAAAATACATTCAAACTAATTTCCCTTTAACAATTGCCAAGAGTATGATATAAATTGTGTCTAAAAATTAAGCCACATGCACCCAGGAAATAACAGAATTAATGCATTTTGTTAAGGAAACTCATGCAAATATCATTCATAATACTAATCCTGAAATACATGAGTCTTTAGTCCTTCTTCTTGGCATCTGCCTTTTCATCTTTATTCCCACCTCTTCCAAGTATTTTTGCTAACGAGTCCCATATCCCTCCAAGGAATAACGCACAGAACAAGTTCTCAAACGGAACAAATGGATCGTGAATTCCTAAAAGCATTGAAGATAGCTGAAAAATATAAAAAAATATATTAGTACCACTTTTGAAGTTCATTTATTAATTTTTTATCAGCTGTGTTTGTAAAATTATATTATTTGTATCACAATCTAATATCAAAGATAAACAAGTTAAGAAAAGTTACCGTACAGCACCTTAAGTATCTACTAATCAATAATAAAAAAGATAGCCAAATACAGAAAAAAGAAGTGGTAATATAAGTACCACACAATGTTTCTGGAGGCCTTCTTCAGATGTAGAAAAAAGCAAAAGCCTAAGAGGCTATCTTTCTTATTATTAATTTTCAATCAGAAATAAATGTTTTATTTCTAGAAATCAACTAACCACATGAAGCCACTGATTTTATCAAGCAACTGCTTGCAAATATATCTAATAGAATTATTTTAAATTTTTTTAATTTTAATTATATTTATTACCAACAGATTTGCAGTATGATAGAGATATTTAAAATTCAGGTTTTCTACTTTTTTTTGCAAGTTACAAAATTTATTACATAAGAAACTTACCTTAAAGTATACAAAGAAGATAACTATTCCAAAGTACACTAATGCATGTGGTGCCGAGATTATGTCAGTCTTCTTATCAAGTACAAATATAATTGAAGCCACAAGGCAAGCTTTAGTTGGGCTTAAAAAACAAAAACATGATTGTAAATATTTTCCAATATTAATAAACATATTTCAACTAAGATAGTTCTATAATTTTTTGTGAATGGATTCTTGCTAAAATACAGAATTAGCTGCACAAGAACTTATTTCATAAAAGTGAAAACATTTTGTTGAAATATGATATGGAAGAATAATTAACATATAAAAACAATTTTAGTCTAATAAACAAATGCAGTCAGTTTAAAATAATGAAATCAATACCCATTTATTTGATCAAACAGTTATGTATTGCAACATTTACCAGAGAGGCAACCCAAAATGGCCTAATATATTTCAGTCATTTTATTGTTATATTGAAGTGATTGTATATCTGATAACTTCACAAGTTCAAATACAGTTTATCAGGAATATTAGAAGCAAAAAATGTGAGGTATATTTGCCATTGTTACATATTTAAATTAATTTCCTAATCATCTTTGTTCCTTTATGATAATTAACTAATTCAATACTAAGCCTTGTAGATATTATTATAAAATACTTACAAACTTGGTTGCATAAATTCCATGGCTGTTGGTGTCCAGACTCCTCTGATGAGCCGTTCAAATAACTTAGTAAATCCAGCTCCATTACCTAACATAACAAAATACTATGTTATCACATCGTAAAATTTGTTAGGCTAGGTTACATTGCAAATGATCAGACAAAGTAACATGTTTCTGTTAAAAAACCTTAAATATATTCCCTTTCACACTCAAATTTCTCATAATCATTATTAACTTTCTAATTGTGTGTATATATTTTTAATAAATTTCTGCCAATATATTGTAAATAATTGTATGTTTATTCCCTTCAGGAAGTCAAATAATGTTTTATTAATTCCTGCCATTACAAAATTTATTAAACAGAGAAAATAAGTGATTGTCCTAAGTTTCTTTGTTTAATAATCATTTAAAATATCCATTATATTTCAATTTATTTTGCAATAATATTGAATATTTCACAGTTAAAGTGTTGATTCATAATAAGCAGAAGATCCAATAATTACCTTTCAAAGTTCCAATAAGAATCATAATTATGTAAGCATTAGGATATAATTTGGCAGCGTGAGTCACACCATCATGAACTTTCTTACACCTGAAACACAAAAATTAAGATATAAATTCAGGAACATTCATGTTTCCATTGAAGATACTAGCATAAATAATTCAAAAATAGTATTCATTATTGAAATAGTGTAAAAAATGTAAATCTCACCTGTATATTTCTTTCATAGCAGCACATATTAATTTTACTGGGAGGAATTTTGCTGCCTTATAGCCAATATCAAATGGTGTGTAGAACACAACATACCTATATGTATAATTATAAAAGAAAATAATGTTAGATTCATGTATACTTTGCATATTATACAAAAGCAAGGAAAATTGTAATTCCAAATATGTGAGTTAATCTTGCAGGAATTTATAATTAGCACTTTTAATATTTTTTTTTAATCATTAATATTTTGTATAAGAATTGTTTTCAGACACAGGTATTTGACTTGTGTGTGACATTTGAACTACTATTGTTAAGTATACCCATCAAAACATATGTTTTCTTCATATATACTTAATAATGAAGAAAAATATAGAAAGTCAAAATTTTGCTTAGTTGGTACATACAAATTTGTTTAAAAATGCAGGAGCTTTCAACTTGGGTCCAATTCTTCCACTGATATCCATTGTAAATGAATAATTAATCATTTTTATAGTAAATAGAGTTTGTTAATGTCAATGAATATCCCAAAATCTGTTTTTATTATGAAGAGAAAATTATTAGGGTCAACATATTTTTGATATATTTTTTCTTATAATATATTGAAAATAATATGTGGCAAATTTTAATTATTGTTTATTTTGTTTTCATTTCCAGAGGTGAGTTGTATTTTAGGACTAACAATTATGCGTAGTATAAAAATAACTTTTCCAGAAACATTTACAGAGAGAAAACCTCCCACTGTTCATCGAATGTATTTTTGTGTGTACATTACACAATTTTAATCCTTCTTAGAGAGCATTTTCATTGATCAATTTCAATACAAATTACATACATTATCAGGTCCATAATCTTACCTATAGGTATTTGTGATATAAAAACAGGAAGAGTGACAAAGATTAACAAATTAGTACATGGGTAATTGAACATTAATAACTCTGTTAGACTTTGTTTTGTGGTTTTCTTCAATGTTAAGTATAACAGATTACAGACAGCCTTCTATTGAAAATTATGTTTTTAAATTCCAATAAATGTTTATTAAATGAAACTCTTCATTCTGTAAAACTATGCATATGTACACTTTCTCACATGTGTTCAATCATTTATTAGACTTTTCTCATACAATCGATTTATAGTTGTTATATTTCTACTTCTACAGGTGTCAGTACGATATGATGGACAAATAATCTTCCAATTTGGATAAGCATAATGTCTTGATGATGTTTTAAGTCTATGTTATATCATTAAATGTACTTCATGACTTTAGATTTCTTGATTCAAAAACAACCATAGGACTCTTTCTATTCTCATAATTTATTAATCACCAAATTACTTTAGACAGAAACAAAAACCTTGTTTAAAATCTCAAAACTAAACTTGTTAATATCACAATAGATTGTAACGCTCTGACCAATTATTCTAAAATTTTGGTTTTAAGTTTCCAAAGAAACATTACCAATTACTCAGCATTTGATCTTTGAAATTTCTGTCAAAAACAAAATGTGAATTTTTGTTCAATTATATTAAGGCAGAGACTAAGAAAAGATTGGATTCCCTTGAATGCCATATCCTCTGAACCAGTCATGTAGTCTATTTAAGCAACATAAAGCCTACCAGACAACAGTGGCCACAAGAAGCTGTGGGGTATTCTTCAGCGGGGCGAGGATGGGCTCCCCAAGGAGGCCATTACACAGCATCCCTCCTGCAAACACCACGAGCATGGTGGAGAGCCAGCAGGACATGGGGTGTTTTCGAGAGAAAGCCAGGGCTCCTGCAACAAACACACACACAGAATGGAACCAGAAAAGAATGAGACAAAAAACACTTTATGGGATCTAAAGGCTCATATTTTTTATGATCAGAATTCACATACCAGTGCTACTGAAAACTTGTGTCAGATTTAATAATTATTAAGTTCAAATATTTTCAGGACAAACATATTTGTAAAACACACAACCTTTTATTACATTTAAATATGGATGCATTATTTTTATTTTCAATTTGGACCCCTTTTGCAATGTCTTATTTTAACTCATGTAATGGATAGACCTTGTACAAAAACATAATATAAAATTTATTCTTTTGTTTTAGCAAAAACTAAAAAGAAAATAATTCTCAATAGATTATATCTTGAGCTAAAAACAATTTTTATTACATATTTAATATCTTATGTTTATATTACAAAAGCTTTGACTTTAATTATGGACTAGAATTATTGATCATATTTTGGAAAATTTATAAGTTGTGTCTTACAAAGTCGTACAGACAGGTAGAAACGTAACAACTTTAATAATCAAAGATCGTATGCTTTCCCGGTGTATTTGTTGAAGAAAAAGTTATCGGGTTTTCTACCCGGGTAAAACGGCGATTGTAACGCGAAGAAGGTGACGACAGTGCATTTGGTCGTCGAAACGTCGCGTTACAATCGCTGTTTTACCCGGGTGGAAAACCCGATAACTTTTTCTTCAACTTTAATAATAAATGAAAACCAAATTTGTCAGAAATAATTTAGTAACAAAAATTATCACAATAATTTGTCTAATATTAAGATCAGCCAAATATTGACGTTATATAAAGATAAATTTTCTGGAATGCCTGGTGTAGCCAAAAATTACAAATTTTGCTGTTTTCGTTGATTTTTAACTATATTGAAGTCAGGCAAATATAACTATTAGTAACAACACTAAATTTCAAAAATATTATCCATAATTTTGTCCGGTAATCGAGATCAAAGATCTTTAAAGTACATTCTCGTTTTCTCAGAAATGAAAATGTTCGGACTCCAGATTTTCTCTATACAGAAACCTCTTCATCCACTTTTTAGGGTAAAGACCAAAATCTTAAGAAAAGAAGCCCGTCTCTTGTCCTCTAACGGCAGGCCGATGTTTCAAAAAGTCACTTTGGCATAGGAGTCCGCAAACGCGGCACTAAGTATCCACCCCAAGTCTGAATTTCACGAGGGGAGAAAAATTACGAAGATGCTCATCATCGTATCAGCATTTTCAGAAAGATAAAAGTGAAAAGATGAGTTCAATGTAGATTAAAATATATATTACTTCGTTTTCATTATTTATTTTTAAATGTTGCGGTTGAAAGGAAGAAATATCCTAAAAATGAATTATAAATATTTGAATTAATAATAATCCTAATGGATATTCTTCATGGTAATTTAAAATTTGCTATGGGAGGGGCGGGAGGTATGACGTCACTAATGCTACTAAATTTGGCTTTAGCCGACAAATATCCTCAATTACGATACCAAAAAATTTATCTTGTACGACCATGTTTAAGTTCATTTATTGCTGCTGTAGAGTTTGCATCTGGTCAGCAATCCATTTTTTATTTTAAAAACATTAATTATTTTTTATTTTACGAAAACGTGTATTAGCGACTACAATAAAATGGGCGCCAACAAGAGAATGTCTGAAGCGGTTTAAATGTTTTAACGAAGTAGTCCTTCGCGTCTGTGAAGGTGTGAACGTGCGTGCGTTTGTTTTGCCAATATTCGGGCTGCAGTTACGTGACGAGTTGCGACCCTCGGACTTTAGTAAGGATTCAACACGTTTATCGTGTTACGAATTTCCCCCACCCGCGACGACTCACACTCAGAAGACACGAAGGATCTCCGCTCTCACCCGCTATTCTCTCTGCGTGTTTATTCTTCAACGAGCTTTTTAATTAATACACTCTGCGACATCTAAGTCTCACATCAGACAAAGAGACAGAAATGAACTGTCTTAACTCCCCTCAAGATAATATGATGCATTTCAGCTACAAAGAGTGACAGTACGCTGTGATTGGATGAAAAGAATTGTTCTATCACATTGTAGGACGGATAGCAGAATTGTATATAGTATTAGATGACACTGTAGAGAGGCTGGGCTTCAATGATGTGGTATGAGTCGTGGATAGCACATAAATATAATAGTATCTTACAGTTATAAACATACTGTAGTAATTGGTAATTAAGACATTGTTCTAATTGAAAAGTTGAATTGTAGAAGACTCATTATTAGTGGATATAGCGGACGCCGCAACAAACCGGCAAGGCAAAGAAAACATTGTTGATGAGTAGAGAAGGTTCTACGCGCTCAAAACTTGCGAGACGAACGAACAGTCAGGAAATGTACAGTCGGGCAGTAAGCAGCGAGGAGAAAAGACCAAAATTCCAAGGCATAAAAATTTGAACAGTACAGTCGGTCAGCAGACAGCGAATAGAACGGACGAAAAGAACTCATTGAAAGTTTTACAGTCGGCAGTCAGAACGAAAGATTGTGGCCCAGTCACAAACATGCTTTCAGTTATTAAAAAGTAAAGCAATATTCAGACAAACCAATGAAGTCCATGGTCAACTAAAGCCACGAGATCTACAAATCCAGGTTGCAGCATCGAGAACCAACCAATTTGTGGTAAACCAACTAACAAACAACGCCAATTAGAGTCTGTGAGAACTTAGAATCAGTGATGTCCCCAAAATTGTGCACGAAAAACTAAAAATGAGACCTGGGCGGCCGTAAGTAGAGAAAACTTTAAAATAATTTGTAAACCGTGTTTAAAAGATAAAAGTCAGATCGTTCTTTAATTATTTAATTATCGATAGAAGGAGATTGTTAATTCTTGATAAAATTGAAATTGTTAAATTCAATCTTTAGTATTATTTCTTCCGCAACAAATTTCGTCTATGTTCAGACGCTTTGTTTTCCATAAAAGGTAAATGTAATTTTGATTATTTAAATTCTGCCATTTATCAAACCCAGATCAAGACCCTGAGATCCCAAATATTTTGTGATTTTATAATTGTTATAAAATTGATAATAAATTTTGTTTGTTCTTTAAAGTTATTAGTGTATTTCATTTAAGCCACATTCAGCCATTATATTTAATTATTACAATACATAATATATTTATTTTACATGCTCGTGCCGTCAGCAATAACTTTATAAAAGGGGAGTCATGGGTTTTGATAATTTATTTTTGCATATGAGAACGAGCAATGGTCCCAGAATAGAGACTTGTGGAACCCCTGTGTGTTTTAGTCCCGCGCTCATAAATAAAAGTTTTACCAGAATCTACATCCTTTAGTGTTACTCTTTTGTTTCCTGTGGATAAAGTGAACCAAGAGTTGGATGTTTCAATAGTTTTATAATACTTTAAATTATCTGGTATAACACAATAGTCAACACAATGAAAGGATCTGGAAAGGTCACAGAAGATACCTTAATGAATAATGCATTTTCTACTTCCCTGATAACATTAAACACTCACAGTGACTCTCTCAGTCAGTATCACCTCCTAGTCTGTAAATGAAGTTTTGTGGAAAATAATTGTAGATATACTTAAATTTAGAATATTAATAGAACCGTGTTAGCATCAACTGTTAGTAGTCTTTAATAATTGTAATGTTTTAGGGTGAAAATAAAAAATAATTCAAGAACAGAATAAATACTTTCAATCAAACCGAAGAGGCTGTGAAATCCTTTGATAAACATAATTATATTGTAAAGATTTAAATTGAGACATTTGATACCGATTCAATAAGTTTCCATATCATACACGATTCTTATGTAAATTAAGTTAATTAATTTAATAATTTCAGTTATGTGTAATATGTTAATTATATTAAAATAAATTGGCCAAAATAATGATATCTCGACGTTTCGTCCCCTGATATTGGACTTCAATAGGTGTACATAAATCCTAAAATGTGAAAAAAACATCAGCCTATTGGTAATAAAATTTATTACAAAATTTGAAACATTATAATAATGAGAAAAATAGTCAAATACAGACAAAAGAAGTGACGATATAAATACCACTCTACGTTTTTGGAATCCTTGATCCTTTCTTCAGGTGCTAAAAAAGCTATACCCTAGAGCGACACAACTACACAATTCAGATGACAAAACTCCAAAGGCCAAAGCTCTTGAGTATATTTTTATTAGCACCTGAAGAAAGGTCAATGTTTTCAGAAGAGTTGATGTGTGGTATTTATACCATCACTTCTTTTATCTGAATCTGGCTATTATTCTCTTCATTAATTTTCAAAACTGACGTAAATTTATATTTTCAAAAAATTATAATTTAACAAACACGTTTTTTCTCCTTAAATTTTTTTAGATGACGAAGTTAATTGAAATTAACACCTGAAGATGTCATAATTAGGGATGAAACGCTATCTAAATTATGTTTTAAATTTTATAATAAAAATAATGGTTTTTTTCACATTTATTTAAAAGGAAGTCAACTTGATATAACTGATAATCATAAAAAAGATATGTGATACCTTAATTATTAATTAAAGATAAAAAAATATACCTATACGAAGTGGAGGATTACGAATAATTTTTATACAGTGCCCAAGATTTTCCATTGATATCTTCACAATAATTATATGAATACAACTTTTTGAGTAAATTTCGAAAGTTTTGTCTGGCTTCCCTACCTGTTCTAATAATCATAATTATCGGCTCCGGCCACTGTATTTTATTAATAGGTACAAAACAATCAATGGAATATCTCTGACCCTTTCTCACATGGTGAAGAAAAGAAAAAATCTGCCTGACCAAGATGATGTAAAATATTGGAATACCAAGGGGAAAGAATTATTTTATGGGTTCAAAGTAATATAAGTAAAAATCATAAAGGCCCAACACTTAAAGGTATACTTTCTCAACATGTAAAACAAAAACAGGGCCAATTGTTTATAGATGCCCTGAAAAATTATAACAGTTATAACTACTGGTGTACTGTTTGAACTAATTGTTACATATTTTATGTACGTTACATTTTATTATACTGTTTTTACTGTGCAAATTTATCGAAAAAATATTATTTTTCCCCCTTGAAGCTTTGCTTCTCATCGGGATGTCTTTGGAAATGAATTTATTCTATTGTATTTGTGACATTTTTAAAGTTTGGTGTCCCTCGTTGGTAAATCCTTTATTTGCATTGAATGCTGCTGTGACTGACTGACTAATGGGTGGTTCTTACAGCTCTAAACGATGGTAATTATTCCGCAGAGTCCGCAGCGCTTTTGTTGTATCGATTCAGAGCATTTGTGTAAGACCAGTGGGATGGGGGAGAAGAAAGAGTAACGAAGCGGACAGACAGACAACCACGCGAATGGCCACCACAAGGACGGACAATTGATTAATCCACCAACGATTAGGGACAGAAACTCCATACGAGCCTCCATATTAATATTGTCCCCGTGTTCCATTGCGTGCTTTGGACGAAGAGAAGGAATATGATGATTACGAGAGACGTTGTGAAGCGTGTACTATAAGCAAGTTTTATCAGTGACGTTTCGACAACTGGCACCGTCATCTTCTTCAAACTGATTGCATGTACAACCCGGTTGGAAATCCGAAAGAAATTCATTCATGCAATTCACCGGGGAAAACCTCAAACCTTGATAAGTCTGTGTATGTTTTCCGGGGAAGTAAAGGTCACGAGTCTTCGGGCCTGAAATATACAGGGCGTTTCATAATTCCTATTGCAGACTTCTAGGGCCTGTAGAGGGTTACTTGGTGGATAAAGTTTTGATAAGGAACCCATGTCCGAAAGTGTACCATAAGTTTGAAGATCGCTTCACGGTACGCAAGGAAAATGGTCTCTTGGCGACTGCTGATATCGTGTATCTTGTCTTTACAACCAGTTCCGCTTTGCAGTCGGCGTTCACATTAGTTGTCATTCAGTCAATGAGGCAGTACAGGACGAGTCAGTACAGATGTTGATAATTTACCGTGTAACTGACAAAATAATGTTGGCAACATTATTGTGTAAACGCGTCTATCTAATTTTCTATCTAATTTAATCTAATAGTCTACCTAATTTTACTACGAGTCACGTGGTCGTGGTGAGATTCGTAGATAGAGAACCACTGGAGCGACGGAATTTGCGTGGTTCTCTGCAAATAAACGAGCTGAGTTGTTACGCAAGCCTCGTAGCCGCAACAAGGAACATAATGGTGATAACACGGCAAGCAAGGACAAGTGCACGTTCAATGTAAGAGACGGTTTGCTGTAGGTGGAGCCTCGCTGTTTTCTGAAAACACGCACTTCACGCAGGAGGTGGCCAAAAATATTCCCTCGTAAACACTGCGGGACTTCGGCGAGCTCGTCTACAGCGTCCTTCCATCAGCATGCTCCAGTCTAGGAGCGAACTAAAGTACAGTGTCGTGGCGTCGTGAATACCCTCAAGAGCCCACGGTCATCCACGTCGTAATTTCTCCCCTTCAATAACATTCCAAGTGTCGTGCTATATACAAAACAAATTATATATATAATTTAATCGCAAATTAATTTAAATTTCATTTCCAAATTAATTATTAAATTTTTTGATGCAAAATGCAAGCCACCATTTCAATCCAGAATAATAATAGTTTCATAGAGGTTTTTTTAAAAAAGAAAATCGCGGTTTTGGGAAAGGCTGAAAATAAAACTGATTTCCATTTCATAATAAACGTAACGAAAGAATTAATTGCGGGTGTTTGCTTACATAACTTCTGTACCGTTGAGGTGTCTGCTGCTTCTACGGTCGTCCATTCCCCCAAGACCACCTCTTAGAGCAACGAGACATCAACCTTTCCACATGTGTCTCTCGGTTCCACGATTAGTTAGCATACGAGCGAAAACTAATAACAACATCTCAGGACCTCTCAGATGAAGAAGAAAAACGCGAGCCTCGTTCTGCCTTTTTATACGACGTTTCCCCACACACTCGCAAACGTCATCACCATTCAGCCGCCAAAAGACGATAATGTTGTTTGTTTGTGAGCAACTGTGGATTTACCGCCGAGGTCGGCACACTCTTAGTAAAGTAAACCATCATTTTGAAATCCCTGGAGAATATACGGTGGCGTGGTATTTTGCGTCTGCTTTTTAACGCCAATTTAAAATTTTTGCCGACAAAATTATAAAGGAGGTACTAGATGTTACAAAAGAAGGGCTGGAAAGGCAAAGTTAGAGCAAGGTAGCTAAGCAATTAAATAAGAGCTCTCGGCCCCCTTAAAGTGATATAGGGAAACACGCAAAAAAAACCTTGCACCTATTGTTAAATTGTTAACAATTCCCATCCGGTGAAAATGATAGCAATTACGAAGATTTACTTAATACTTATAAAAGTTAAACTAATATTAAAAATGATGCAAGCCAAATTTAAGCAATGTGATCATTTAGTCGATGTCCTAATAAAGATTGTTAAAAACTTAAAAATACTTCTTCCGGTTCTCTTGTTCTTGAGTTGGAGAAGAAAAGGGATCATAAGAAGAATGAATCAATGACGCCCAGTTTTACATTTATATTCTGGAACAGATTAGAGACGCTCCGTAACCGGCAGTGTTACGGGTATTTTCACAGACCCCCCCCCCCCCCAAGGATAATTTTTTTACTTTTAGTATTTTCGAAACTTATTTATCTGTCACATAATTGATTGAACAAATAGATATCTGAGATTTACTGCCAAGAGATCCCTTAATTCCCCTTCAGATTGTACCAAGGACGCAGAGTTTCTCCCGTGTAAGACTTTTAAAGGGAAGGTAACTCCTCGCTGAAACTTTCGACTGTAACTTTTATTCTATGCTCCTATCAGGACAGCTACTTGTCAGTTTTGAAGTGATGACTGGAACGTGCTATAAGTGAAAGGAAAAGGAGGGGAAAAAAGCGGAGAAAGCCGAGGCGGCCATGTTTATCCTCGCGTAACGTCCGCAAAGTGTCGGTCCACTTCTCCCAGATCTGTTCCGTACAGCGTCTTCCCTGTTTAAGCAACAGTCTATCTATAGACTTTTTGTCTCGAGGAGCTGAGAACCGAGTGATTTTTTTAGTTAAACTTCAAGGGTGATCGGAAACCGATGCTGTGTCTGTTCACGCCGACTTTGTCTTCGCTGTTCTACACGGAAACGATCAGACCTATTGCGGCGATGAAATTCATTGTTCATGAAACCCAGCGCAATCTGGCGTTTGGAGAGAAAATTTGCGGATACTCTATAAAAACTTGCTTTTGTCTGCGTGTCGATGTGAGAAATCCTGATAATAGAGCCGTAAAACGCAATATTGAGACAAAATACTTAAATTTGCAGCTGCTCAGAAGAAAACGATGGAACCGATTTCAATTAAATCATTCTGTCGTTACACTTAAGCGGCATCAAACTGCCCTTCCACCGTTTAGAAACAAAATGGCGGACGTTGTATAATAAAATAATTTTTACAAGAAAATAGCCGAGACTATCTTAATTGGTCACCAGCCATCTTGAAAATGATGAAACTTTAAATTACTTTAAGCCAAAAATGAATTTTACGAACAATAGCAGTCAGTGACAATCAAAGAGATTAATTAGTACGGTCCGCAGAATCATCATTAACTCTCGTTGTCAGATAAGGAAGTTGGCAACACTGTTGCTTGTAAACCACAAGGAATTCAGCCGTAAGAAGAAATCCAATATCTGCAGCTTTATAATGCAAGCCTCATCGGGTCGTGTATTTGAGCAATGGGAATAGAGGACGCCATCTTGTCAACGCGTGGAACGTAACTAGTTCTGCAATAATCCAACTTACCCCGGGGAAACTAAAATATATTATAAATAAACAGAATATCAATTTTTATTTCTGAGTAGTCAGCGTTAACTAGGATTTTTACAAAATTGACTTAATTTATTATATATTTGATTAGTCTTAGTCGGTTGTTCCAAGACTGTTTTTGAGATAACAATATACATATCAATAGTAAAAGAAAAAAATACACTGGAAACAATGAAAAGGGATATTTACTGTTCGAAACGTCTGTTTCTTTCACTCCTTCTTCGCTCTAATGTTTTCCGTTTCTTCCTATTTATATCTCTTAAACCAGATATTGAAACACCCGACCAAGACTAACACAAATATTAAATTCAAGGAATGTCAATAAATTTAAAATCTTAATTTAAGAGTTACGTATTCTCAGAAAAAAAATGATATTCCTAATTTTATCTTCATCGAATTGTACGGTCACCGGTCGACGCAGCCTGAAAACCTTAGAATTAATTTTTTGCAATTAACCAAATTTTTCCAGACGTATTATCTTTTAAATAAAATGTAATATCTAGGCCATCTGAAAGAATAGTGTCGACTTTAACCGCATAATCGATCTATAGCGAGTATCTACAGTCTTTCCAATAACATGTGTTAAACTTGTTTCATTACCATCCCTGAGAAAACAATGTAATGTCACCAAGCAAACATAGAAAAGTAAAATGTCGACTGCAAGATCGTAGAAGAAATATACCGTAACTATCGATAACTGATTCACTTAGTGCGTCGTAATCGAAATGGAGTTAATATCATGTACGACAACAGAATATAAATTTAAACCGACCAGAGAAAGGACAACGTCGATTGTAAATAATGGGATCGAGATGTAGCTAGTGATAATCGATATTCTATCCAACAACTCCTAATGGGATAATTATCAAAGGAGCACAAAATTAAATCTTTCGCCAAGTGGAAGATAATCAAAGTTCGCCAATCACAGAATCGAGATGTAATCGATAGTCAATTCGGTCGAATTAATTTCAGTTTGTGTAAATAGAATGACATATAGAGGACAATGTACGTGAGGAAATATTACGATTTAATCGATAGTCGACACTCGTGCACGTCCAACCTCGTTCCATGACAATATATAGAAACAGAATGTGAGCTGACCTCAGGCAGAGACACACAACGTCGACTGCAAATCGTATAATCGATATTCAATTCAGGCGACCGTCACAAATATTATCAACTACGTAAACAGAACAAAATTTCTGTTTGACCAGAGAGGACACAGGCGATTGTAGATATCACGATTTAATCGATCGAAATAATCGATTCTTATCCATTCTTACAGAAGAATTATGTACTTAACCAACATGTAGAATATTTATGCTAATATTACAATCTGTTTCAAAACAGCTCATTTTCCATAACTTTTTAACAGCAACAATAATTATCATTATTTTTTTCCATGTATATCTGATTTATAAGCGATAGTCACACAATTATTCAAAATAACTTTTATTGATTTAAGAATGGAAGTGGAAAATTGCAATAATGACTGTACAAGTTGTTGGAATAGGAGAGGTAGTACTTCTGTTACCAACAGAGGAATACCTAACAAATAATTAGAAAAAAAAGAGCCTACACAATAAAAGTTACTTTGAATAATTGTGAAACTGCTGCTTGTAAACCAAATATCTGTGGCAAAAAAGTAATAATATTAATAACTTTAAGTGCAGCAGCAGATCAACGATCATAAAATTATCATATTATCTATTATATATTTCTTATATTGCTAATATCTAGCCAAATATCGGCGTTTTCTCTAAATTTTCCTGCTAGCACTACTTAATTAATTTCTATAGGTAATTCATTATCAAATGCAAAACCAGTAATTTCAAGTATTGATTGATACAGGAAGGAAACCTCTTAGCCGGCGTCACAGCCCTTAGCCTCCTTCCATCTATTCCTATCTTGAGCCTCTATCCACAAGTGTTTGTAGATCCTTCAGATCTCCAACTTAGCTTGGGTCTTCCTTACCTTCTACTATCTCCTGGTTGTGAGAAAGTTAACTTCTTCCAATTTTCTTACGTGTCTTTGCTTTTTAAGCTATAGTTTGCACTATGCTAGCTCATCATTGAACATTATCCTCCGTATACCATTAACACATCATGTAGCCATACATCTTCCTTCACGACGTCCAGCTCTCACACCCATACAAGATTACAGGTATTATTAATTATATCTTAGCCTTTGTACAAGTCATTCTTATTCTCCAGTCATCCTTATCCTTTACTGGTCCGCAGATGCGTCTTAATAACAGTACCATATTCTATTCAAATAATTCTGGTTTCATTAGCTTGTTTATTTATTCCTTTTACCATTGTTTTATATAGTTTAACTAGTTTGGTCAGTGCCGTATATTTATAAATGTGGGCTATGTTACCAACCGAAATTTTAACCTGAATTTCTTTCTTCTCATGTTTTGAAAAGTTATAAAGGGCCCCTTATACATGTCAAAGTACCAGCATTTCTGGGAAGGCTCACATATTTTGCTTTTCTCCTCATTTATAATTATCCCTGCAGATAATAGCTTTTACTGACTGGCCAAGTCATCATCATAGGCCTAGCCATCTTAACATGGGTCACTACCTCATGACTTTGAGAAGGTTTACTTCTTCCATTCTTCTTACCTTTTTCTAGCCATTAATAATAATAAAAATAATACTAAATATAATCAGACAATTTTGAGTTTTGGTCAACTGACCAGTGCAGTTGTTTCTGTAAACTCTTTTTAGCACCTGACGAAAGGAACAAGGATCCCAGAAACGTTGTGTGGTATTTATATTACCTTTTCTGTATTGTCTATCTTTATTATTCATTAATCTGACAATTATCATTTGATAAATAAACAAATAATTCAGCCAATGTCAGAAAAATTATTAATTAATTAAAGCAAACAAATCCGTTCATACGACATTTCGTCCACAATTTTGGGACTTCTGCAGGTAAACATATAATGTACAGTTTTGAATGTATGCTAACTTATAAGCAATATGAATACTGCTGCAACCCTCATAGGTTGCAGTCCTTTTCTCTAAATCCATACTTCTTATAATTTAGCATATAGATATAATTCAAAACTGCACATTATCTGTTTACCTGCAGAAGTCCCAAAATTGTGGACGAAACATCGTATGAACGGATATTTTGGTTTAATTAGTTACTAAAATTTTCTGATATATTGGCTGAATTGTTAATTTATTTATCAAATAAAAATTTAATATGTAGTATGCTAAGCTCATCATTTTACATTATCCTTCATAAACCGTTAACATATCTTAAAGCCATAAATCTTCGTCAGGATCTTGTTAGTGAGTGTCCAACTCATACAATAGTACCTTTGGGGTTGGAGCGATTGTAAATCTTCAATCTTGACCGGATTCGACCAGTCGTAATAATCGATACTCCTGGCTAGCTGAGTTTCCTCATGCCGTCGTCGCTAATCCCTGTATTTTGGCTCTGTCGTTTCTTTTTTTTCTCTCGCCTTGTTGGTCTCAAAGCATAGGAAGGAAACGTCTATCCACTTCCTATAACGACTTTTTCGGGCAGAGAGAAGCGAATTCTTCTTTTAAATAAGGTAGAAGACGGCGTTTCTCCTGAGATGGGAGTGGCAGAGTTTCTACGTGTCTACATTCGATCGGCGGCGGACTGTTGCGAGGTTAATTGAGGAAGGGCGGAGGACTTGGGCACACTTCTTTAAAAGCTAATTAAGGAGATGATTATGACGAGGACCTTCAAGAGGGAAATACAGCTCCCTAGCCCACAACTTCTCAAGGGAATGACAGAAGAAGTTCCAGGAACGTAGGAAAACTATCCGAGTGGGATATTGTTACACGACGTTTCAAACGTTGCCGTCATCTTGGGGTGAAGTCAAATTATCAATTGGACAAGTTACACGAAATGTGTGAATTCTATTCCTAATTTATGCCGCAGAGCAGTCATGGACTCCAGGCATTCTTAAATATTATAAATTTGTTTTATAATTTCCACACTTTACAGACTTTTATTAATACAAAAATTCTCATCAAAGAATAAAGTAATAATACCAGATCTTATTTTAGTATTTGTTAAAACTGTATCACCGGAAGAAGTTCCAAACTAAGGGGATGTAAAGAATTAAAATAAAAAAATTAACTAGCAACTTAATTAGTTTTCAGTCTTACTCTGGCTATTGCATTTATTTTGTAATCATTAAATTGTTAAGATACATAATAATTGAAATTAATACAAATAGAAAATATAACTGCAGTCATGAATTTTAATCAAATATTTTTGTAACCTACTTACTAATTGAAGACTGACACGTTAAACAATCGTAGTAAAAATATTTAAGTATCTATCATAAACATTATTAAAAGTCTCACCTTTCGTCAATTATTATTATGTCCACCTGATGAAGCTCCAAATTATGGAAGTAACATAGTGTTTTTTTTCTATATCTACTGATTTCAATGTGAAGTGAACATTTTGGTATTAAACTTATTCTCACTTTTTTAGCCATTATATATTAATTTATTTTGCTTGTAACTATATTTATCTGTCTTCAATATAATTAAATTATTAATAATGAGGTCATGTCCTGTCAGAGCAAAGTAAATATTATTAAAAACAATAAAAACAAAGTTTCATCTGACTTTGCTGAACTTTTTGAGTGTACTGCAGAGGTCTGCAAAGAGAGACAAGCTTTAATAATTTTTACTCTGTTCTGTTTAGGCTTGACCACATTCACAATAATCTGATTATCAAATAACACATAAATTACTTCAATATGATTATAAATTATTGAAAACAGTCAATATGAAAGATATTAATAAAAGAATTTGGCAATGCATGGAAATTATTTGTAAATATTATTATTATTAAATATATTGAGGGCCAAACATAGTGTTAATTTTTTATGTTATAAAATTATTTTTTTACAAATTTGGCAGTTTTTATTTACTTATTTATTTTGTTATTTTCTGTCTGATAAAGTACCATTTTTAAATTGAAATATAATGTTGATTTGATATTAGTTTAATTATTTTTTATGTTATTATAATTATTACAAATCAGGATCTCATGGGTTGGAAAGTCATTGGAATCTCCACCAACACAAGCCAGTATGTTAATTATTTACCTTATTTATTGTAAAAAATTTGTAAATATATAAAAAAACCTATAAAATCCTACGATAAAAGGTTCTAAGATTTTTTTTAAAAAAAACTAAACAATGAGAGGAAAATGAAACTGTACTTATTCTCTTATTTAGCTGATTTTGGCTAAATAATTTTTTATGATAATTATAGAATTCAGAATATGACTGATCTTTACATAATATAATTTATGTAATAAAACCACGTAATTATCGGTCAAATAAAATTTATCTTATTGTTTTATAGCATTCATTAAGGAAGGGGAAAACAAAATACTGAAAAGGTTTGATGAAAGGAGTAAAATTTACATCTCACCATGAGAAATATTATTCAGAAATTAATTTGAATATGTAGCAATTTTAATAAAATGTTCTCAATTATTGAATAATTTCAATAATGTGTGTTTGAATATTTGGTTCTAGCTATAAATAAACTGTAAACAGTATGAGAAGGTGACTGGCTATTTAACTGAAACTTACTTAAAATAAATGCTGCTAATAAAAAACGTTTTACACTTTCTATATCCAACTTAACGCAGGTAAAAATTCATATTAAAATTAAACTTTATGGCTGTCAATGGTATAAAAATTCATATATACAATGTATCCATTCATTATCATTTTTAACAGAAGCTTTGTTTGAGGCGGAATGGGTCGAAGAATAATGACGAAAAATATATTTAAAAAGATAGTTTGAATATAAAGTTTTACACTATAAAACAAACATAATAAATAATTAAAATACATTTTTGAAGAAATATTTGGCAGATAACTTAAAAACATAAATTTTGGTGCGCTTACAAATTTTGACGTTCTCCGCAGACTCCTATGGTCGAAAATCACAAAGTAAACGAGAAAATTATTATAGTTATCTGCCAAATCTTTCATCAAAAATTTATTTTAATTATTGTATTATGTTAACTTTACCGTGTAAAAATTCTTACCTGAAGAGGTCACAAATAGCGACGAAACGTAGTATAATTGCTAGTATCGATCATTTTCTGACGTTAAAACGCTGTGGTTTACTTATAATTTATAATGTTACATAGTCAGACCATATCATTATTTAAGAAAAGAAATTCTAAAAGAATTTTAATATATTGAAAATTTAATACCGTCGAGAAAAAGTGCAATAGAATCTAAAAGAAACAAGAAAAAAAAAGGCAACTTACCCGTAGCCATATATAACAAGGTCTCGCTCCTAGAATGCAAAATAAGACACGAGAACACCGGAAGCTACTGTCCGTCATCATGATGAGCCCCAAATTCCACAATAACGAACTAATTCATGTCACAAACGAAACCCTTTACCAAATAACCGAAAAACTCTGGCACAATGAGAAAAATAACAATTGACGTTCTAAACGCGCGTTTACACCGCAGTTTGCAACAAATGCCGTTGACATATTTTAGAATAATTCTAGAGCAACAATTTTATCGTGTAGTCAACATTCCCACAGGCACTGTGTAATGTTGTCAACAATGTTCACGAGTCTAGTCACTAACATTTTTAGTTGACAACGCGCCGGAAGAATGATAAAAAAAGACTAAAAAACTGACTACTTCCACAAAAAAACGAAACGGAAGATTTGGATTTTAAAGAACTCCAAATCACAGACATTTTTCTTGGATAGAACTGCCAAAAAATCGAAGACAAGAAAGAGAAAGTTCCAAGTCAAAGTCTGTGGTGAAAAAAGGGAAGCAAGATCACAATACTTGTTTTAAGGAAAGACACAGGACATTAAAAATTTATTAATCTAAGCTACCCCAAAATCGGGAAAAATGAAAGAAGAGAACGTACCTTTTTGACAGTGTTAGAAGCTCCACATCGACATAAAGACTAGAAAAGGCTAGGCTTTATTGCCGGAAAGTTGGTAACGAGATGTATTACTTTGTCAGTTGCTGCGCCAAAAACAGATAAAACCTCGCACGGCCAGCGTTGTTCTGCCACGCAATCGCGCTCTTTTAAATTATTCACGCGAATCCTTTCCAAATCACTGACGTGAAAATTTTGGTTGAAATCGGAGGTATGTAAAACAGCTGTGATTTAAACGAGAATCGACTTGTGCAATCTCTGACCATTCTCAAGTACATTTGTCATATATATGTTTTTGGCTGCCATTCATAATTACGGAGACAGACAATTAAAGAAACGACCGCCATAAATGTGTGACATCACGCTGCCTTTCGAGCAGCGCAAAACACCAAGGGCGATGTGGCAAATTCAACGTTACTGATGTGGACAGTAAAACTTGAAAGAATCATCTGAAATTGAGTGCCGGTGTCGCGATTTCTACAAATTTTCCGAGTCGCGCTCAATACGAATCATTTACCCAAAAAAATCTCCCTCGTAAAGGACGACATTTCCTTGTAATTGTTTTTTTTATTGGACTGTATCTATGTGAAAGTATCTATGTGTAATTTCCAGTCTCTGGAAGACGCAGAGTGCTTGAGCCTCTGTCACGTGGTTTCTCTGTAGCTAATAACCATGTTTCATTTCACCACAGACGTGCATTTCAGTCTACAAAAGTTGTCAGTTTCTATAAAAAAACGAGACTAGAGTTTACCGCCTACCAACCCACGAACCTCGTATTACAGATAAAACCAAATAACGCCGTTCTTTGCGTTTACGAAAGTTGTTCTCTTAAGGAAACCAAACTGGAGTAAATTCTCTACACTGTCACTAGAATATTTTTTTGTAGTGTGCCAGGCTACATGAGGATAATCCACGAAGTGGAGACTCCATTTTAATAGTATAAGAAAGGATTTTAATGGGAGGATTCAGAGAATATTTACTATTTTGTACAACGCGTCCTTTTAAATCCTTTCGATTGGTATTAAAGGGGAGCTGCCACCACGTGGACGACAACCCTCATGTAAGCCAGGAACTCTAAAAAAAATTAAAGAGGATTAAAACCAAAACCAGCTTAATGTGTAGACTGGATAATTTCATAGCGAAAAGTGGCGGAGCTTGCCGTCGAAACGTTGTTATGGCAAACATTGGCCCGGGTCGGAACCAGAACTATATTTAGAGCAAGTTTACCAATAAAAACTTGTCTCTCGAGGACTGAAATTATCCTCATATATTCCCTACCACCCCATAACAAAAACACATTCACGAGAGGAATGATAGCGGCGCTTGAGAGGAATAAATATTTCCACGTGCCTGAGAATGAACGTGAGTGTGGGGGTGGATGTTGCCTGTCTGACGCGCTCGGGTTCGAAACGTGTTCGAAAAATTCCCCACGAACGAGCCGCCACGCTCGGCAGGCGGTTTATAAATACATCAAGCGGCTTTCTGGCCAGGAACCAACCGCAAGCGACATTTTATCTCCCGAGGGAGATTAAGTCTGTGCCTCACAAAGCCACAGGAGAGAAAAAAAAGAGCAGCAGCATGCGAAGACAATATATATATGCCCCCGCCGCCAAGGAGAAGAACCTCGCCTTATACATCCCCCCCTGCTGCAGTGGAGGGCCCGGGGGACGCGATCAAAAATATCCCGAGACGCCGCACGCAGCCTAGTCAACAGAACAGAAATAAAAAGTGACCCGGCTCAAGAATTCAAAGTGCGGAGGCACTCACATTCCTCCAATCATGAAAATACACAGGTTACTGCCAACTGGAAGGGTAATCATCATGCATCTGGACTGTGGTTGTCCTGAGGACGGTCCACTCTGATCTGAGTCGGGTCATCCATCTATATGGCGGGGACATTAAAGCTTGGAATTGGTTATGTACCACTGGAAGGGACCACACTTTCTTCCGGCGAGGGTCTGGGTGTGCAGATATACCGGGAGCGATGACAGCTGGTTTGGGAGATATCGTCCATTCTTACCTGGTCCCAGGTCCTCACGAACGTGCAACGCGCAGAGGACGCTGTGCGCGATGTCGAAGTACGGAAACATCTTCAACTTGACGACTTGGTTGGCCAAGTCGAGGAAGGCCTCGGGATCCATGGCGATTCGCGCTGTTGACGACGATGTTGCTCACGTCCCCGTCCGCTGTACTCTGGGCCGCAATCCCCCGTCTAGTTCCGTCGTCTCGCCGCCAGGCTGCAGCACCGGACGTAAACAAACGCAGTCAGCTGATGGCGCTCGTCATTTCCTCCCGCAGCGATCGATTCCCACCCCTTTTCACGCAAAAACTCACTCTCCGCCGAGCGACGGACTTATCGACGTCCTGTGCGTTGTCGAAACGCGAACGAATCGACCACAACCAAGAAGACGCCGCGTTAAAAGAGACGTGAACGAACAACGTGTGGGGTTCTACTTTGCCATAAATTACGTCACGTTGTCGATCGATAGTCTCGATATTCCTTCCAAGTTATTGAGTAACCCTCTCACGATGAGCACTACACTTTTTATTATTTATCGTAATTAGTCCTGAAGGCGCTAAAGCCGAAAGCGTTACATGGGTGCAAAGATCAGCGAGAAACTCTCAGCGTGCGATAAGTACGTCGCGGCGACGACGACGGTTCATGCAAAAGTTACCTAGTGAAGCTCGTCTGCCGCCGCCGAAATGTTTAATTCTAACAAGGTAAGCAGCGCTAAAAGTAAAAAAAAATTCCCCAAAAAATATTTTGAGCTGAATTCTTGATTTTTTGCGCAACAATGTTTAATGTGCAATGTCATGAGAGTACGATCGAGCAAACTTTTTGTGCTTGATCCGCTCGCTGACAGAATCAAATGTAAAGCCTGTGTAATTTTGTTATCCCAAAACCACATCTTTCAGCTGTGCATAAAAATATTTGCCGTTTGAATTTAGTTCGGTGTCGTAAATTATTTTCAGACATTTTTCTGAAAACGTAGGGCATTCACACTTAGATTAGATAAGTCGTTTCCCTTAGATCCTTAGGGAAATAAGTGTTCGAGAACTGTCAAAAAATATGCTGACCGTTAACACTATTCTTAATATAATGTTATAGTAGAAATAACAAATAATTCCAGCTACATAATTATTCATTATATTATTTCATTGGCCCATAAAAGGCAAACATATTATTTGGATTAAAATTGACTTTTAAAGTCAATTAATCATAAAGGTATCATTTCCTTTGTTGTACAATTTAGAACTACTTTGATAGGCCACTGATTCTTTAACATCTTAAAACACACAGTTAAATACATTTTTCTCTATTTTCAATATTAGCTGTGGTCAGTCTCTGAAATTTCCCATTTTATTCTTATTTAGGTTATAATTCATGAACAGAAGAAATTCTTTCAATCATAGATCTGCACTAAAAGTTATGAAACTGAATTAAAAGATCAGGATGGGAAATTTTCCTTCTTGATCCTTTAACTAATTTACATTCTTCTCTCCAAAGTTTCCCACATTTTCAAGACTTCTCAAAATTTTTTAGTCATTGTGATTTGTCTATTATTTTGAGGACTTTACAGATCTCACTGTTAGCTTGATTCCTTTGAACTAGTCATCCGAACTACAGTTATTTCTTTGTACAGCTTCTTCTTTATCCAGATATGTGAAATTGTTAATTTCCTATGAGTTATATAGAGGTTTTACTTTAAGTTAATCTGTTTAATTATACTATATATGAAGAATGTTAATTTATTTTTTTAAAAAATTGCATTTTCGCTTTTATAGTCAATTTCTAATATTTACAAATTTGTTATCATTTAAGTTTGTTCTGTGTGTAAGTTGTTCAGAACAATCACTGATTGAATGCTTCAGCCAGTTCCCACAGGCACATATATTTGGAGAAATTATCCCTGTTCATATCCATGACTATTTTTATCATCTTGGGGAAAATCCTGCTCCATAATTTAGACACTTCTTGATTAGATTCAATTATCATGTTTCTTATGAAATTCATTTTAGATGCTAATTGTTATATTTGGATGGCAAATAATTTATATTTTAGTACTAATTTGTTATGTTTGACTGTGCTTATAGGGTGGCAGGAGACGCCAACAGGAGAAGAGAATTGAGACAGACTTCATCCCTGAACATATCAAGTCTAGGAAGCGACCCAGAATTTTGCTTCCTACTCCTAACTCACATGTGATTTTAACTCTAATTGCTTTTCTAATTATCGCTGTTTCTGTTATACATTTTCAAAAGAATTTACCAGACCCTCTCACATTGAGAGATGCTCAAAACAACCCTGACAGGTTCATCGCGGAACGAGCCATGAAATATTTGGCTGATCTTACAAAAGTGGGGCCCAGACCTACAGGGAGCTATGAAAATGAAGAAGTTGCTGTAAAATTCTTCCTTACAGAAATTGCTAAGATTTCCAAAACTGCAAATCCAGTTCATGAAATTTCTGTTGACATCCAGAAAGTTAGTGGAGCTTTCCCTTTACATTTCCTAGACGGGATGACTAACGTGTACAGAAATGTAAAGAATATAGTGGTCAAGTTGGGGTCCCGAAATAAATCACCACACAGTGTTCTTATGAATTGCCATTTTGACACAGTACCTGATAGCCCGGGTAAGTTAAATCAAAGTTTTACACTTGTTACAAATCTGTATAATTGTGTTTCTCAATACTTATGTTCAAACATATGAGAAGCTTGTTTTGTTATTAGTAAGCAGGTTTATAGATTTTATTAGCAATATTATTTATCATTAATGATTATAAAACAGTTACATCTGAGCAATGCTTTCATTTCAGGGGGCAGTGATGATGGAGCCAGCTGTGCAATAATGTTGGAGATATTAATTGTTATCACTCAACAGAATATTCCTTTAAAACATAATGTTATATTCTTATTCAATGGTGCTGAAGAAAATTTTATGCAGGTAACAGATTGTAAATTATTTACTTATTTTTCTAGTTTGGCAATGTGCAACTAATAATACAGTAGTACCAATTTTTCTTAAATTATATTTATATTGATCAGACTGACACCGCTGAACAGTAATGATTATTAAAATGAAAAATTTATGACTGAATAAAAATAATGAATAAGAAAGATAGCCAATTCAGACAAAAAAGTGATAATATAAATACCACACAACGTTTCTGGGATCCTTGCCCCTTTCATCAGGTGCAAGTGACACAAGTGCACTTGTCAGTTGACGAAACTCACAAGTGCAAAACTTGGCCATCGTTCTGTTTCAATAATGATTATTCATTACATAAGTAACATTTTCTGAAATTCATGTGTGATGAAAGTTCTATGTTGTAAGAAATTTATACATTGATTAGTAAATAATGATTATTGTTAAATTGATATCAGATCTGTATTAAATTCCACACTTTCTTTGAATCCAATTAACCTATTTCATTGTCACCAGCATTTGTGTTTTACAATAAATGGAAGTAATTATTTGTCGACGACAGTGACAATATCATTTCTTTTTCTGTGCACTGTTTTCTGTTACAAATTAGATTTCTTCTAACACATTTAAGTATATGACCATTAATTGCTCTCAGTTCTTATTTTTACTGTTTACCTTATTTTATGACAATTCAATCAGCTTCTTTCACTCAGTATTTTTTAGCCTTTTTTCAGTTTCAGTTTCACATTCTTAATTCTTCTTTACCTATGTTACTCTACAAGAAATTCTCAAAATTCTCACATTTGATATTAAGGTTGATTAATTTATATTTGTGACCAGTGTTTCTTTCATTCTCCGTTAAACAGAAACAGAAGTGATTGTATTAAATTTATTGAGTCGCTGTTAATCTCTCTCAACTTTCCAGGCTTCTCATGGCTTTATAACACAGCACAAGTGGGCCAAAGAAGTTCGTACATTTGTCAATCTCGAGGCTTGCGGTGCCGGAGGAAGGGAAGTGTTGTTTCAAGCGGGTCCCAACCATCCTTGGATTATACAGGTACACATTCTACTTATTGCAATGTTACTGTAAAAGTTACATGACTGGGGAAACCTAACTTTTTAAGTTATAATTACAAATTGGAACCTTGAATACTGTATTACTCATATTAGTCTTCAAAATTGTGCTGACTTCAGTTCTCAAGATTTTGTCCTGTTTGTGTTTTCCCTGTACTTGAAAACTGTTTTTTTTTTAAGAATGTATCACTGAATTCTTGTGATGTGAAAGACTCATTTTCTGAAATGAAATCAAGGACACTATTACATTTAGTTGCAAACCTTATAATTATATATAATATAATTAATATAATTTGCATTAAAAATGGAGGAGTGTGGCAACCAGAATGGCACAGAAAACTTTAGAGCTGCATCTTTTTGATTATAATATGTTTTGAATTTTTGTCGTTCACATATTTTTTTTATTGAAATGATGAGGAAAAGGTGATATGGGCGCTCTTGAGTATTAAAATTGTAGTTGTTTAAGTTGCTATATTCAGAATTGATTATTTGATTGCGTTCAAACTGATTCTATATTTCGGTAATTTTAACCATCGATACTTGATTTCAGAAATATTCTGAAGTTGTTCCATATCCATACGCATCTTCTCTGGCACAAGAAATATTTCAGAGTGGGATCATTCCAGGTGATACGGATTTCAGAATTTTCCGAGATTTTGGGCACGTCTCAGGTACTTGAAGAATGTAAATAAATAATTAGCATGTTGTAAGTTACATGGTTATGGTAGCAGATTGATAAAGTCATGAAAATACTTTTCTAGGTTTGGACTTTGCCTGGGCTTCAAATGGTTACGTTTATCATTCCAATTATGATGGTGTGGAGCAGATTCCTTTAGGAACCATGCAGAGAACAGGTGACAACATGTTGGCTCTAATAGTCGCCCTAGCCAACAGCAACGAATTGGCCAACGTCGAACTGTTTGCTGACGGAAACCTTATATTCTTTGACATTTTGGGTGCCTTTGTGATTAGGTGGTCAGAAGTGTTAAATAAATTTATCAATATTGCTGTGATAGTGATGAGTGCATTTACAATAAGAAAAAATATCCAGGAAGCCAGGGTGCAACATGGTAAGATGCTTTAACCTTTGGATTAGTTTTACCAATATTTTATATTTTGTCATTAGTCCATGACCAACATTTTGGGAATAAATAGCAAAGTTAAGTCCACAAAAAAGTAACTATATTTTGGAATGATTGAAGACCCTAGAAAATATTTGTTTTTCACTATAATAAAAATAATTCCCTGAGTAGCTTATTCCTGATGGACAGTTTGAGAATCATGTTATACTAGTAAAAAATGGTAGCGCTGCTACCGAAAATGGTTTAACAAACTTTTAACATTTCTAAACATTCATAACCTTCTTCTGAATTTATTAACAATTTGTCATTTGTCATTGATATGTTTTAAATTTAATTATCATTAGGATGAAAGTGTTGTTTGTTTCAACACAGAAAACTGTTTATTTTTCAGATGTGCCTAAAAATGTGTACCTGAAACAGTTGGGCATCACAACAGGAATTGTTTTCAGTTCTTGGATTGGAACTGTAATTGTTTGTGGGATTGTTGCCCTTTTCATGACCTTCATAGGTTGTGCCATGAGCTGGTTCACCCGTCCATATTGGATTTTTTTTCTTTACATTTGCCCAGCTCTCACATTTCCAATGACACTGATCTATTTCACCAGCAGGAAGCAGATTAAAGTAAGTGTAACAAATGTACATCCTTAGGATTTCAGTTTGATTATGTTTCCATTTGACAATCATTATCTAGTTGTCTGTACCAAATTACATTTGAACATGATTGCATTAATATTTTCTGTTCTTTACAAATGCCTCACTCATGTATTGTTCTGAACTGTCTAATAAGACATTATTATTAATTATTAGTAACATATAGTTCAATACTGTCCATAATGTTTATCAAAATTTCCCAAAAAAGAATATGCATATGTAGTGTAGTTCTTTGTGGTTGTATAATCCTTTCAAACTGAAATTGACCCAAATTCCCAGACCTTGATGTTGGATATATTCACAAGGACAGTAAATGTAAATATAGCAAATGTAATTGGCATAATGCAGGCATAGAATCTAAATCGTATTTAATTAATTTTTAACTTATTTCTTAAATAGAATATGGAGGTGGTGTAGTCATTAATTTTACAGCAATATGATTAATGAGGAATGTTCTAATCATATGCATAGTTTTGTTTACTAAAGACCTTATTGACAGAAATAAAATATCTCATTATATATGTTTCCAGATCTTTAAGTCTCCTTGGACGATTTTTCAATTATATTACGATGGATACAGTCTGGCGTGGACTTTGGTGCTCCTGATAAGTACACTTTTCTCCATAAGGAGTGGCTTTGTTGCTCTCTTGTGGGTTTCCTTCTCTTCTGTTGGCACCCTTCTTCAGCAAGCTCTCTTCAGACACTGGAGAGGTTAGCTTTAAACTTTCCAAATAGCTCCCGAATAGTACAAATTTGATGTTATGAATGTGTTAACATGTTTTAAGGAATTTTACGAAACTTGATTTTTATTAATTTTTTACTCTTTTAGAAAGTGTGTAACAAATTATTTCCCCTGTGTATGTATTATTTACATAGCCTGTCCTATATGATCCCATGACATAACTTTAACTGTCCCTTTACTGCCATTAATATGTATTTCTTGTGACTTGTTTCAGATTGGAAATGGCTTCTTCTCCACTCGGGAATTTTACTGGCACCATTCACTCAGTCTTTCTATTTAATTCTGGGAGCCATGAATTTGTATGTGCCCATAATGGGCCGCATTGGTTCCACAATCAACGGAGAGGTCCTGGTTGCTGTTATCACTTCTGCCATGTTTGTCTTACTCTTAAGCTTCCTGGTAAATAACAAATTTAATGTCCTTCTGAAAGAAGTGCAATATATTGCCAAAGATACAAAACCCTATGGTGTGGCATAATGTATGAATTGTCTTCTAAATGTTAAATAAGAGTTTGTCTATGAGTAATGTGTGAAATTGTTACAGGTTCCGCTGATTTTACTGGTGAAAACTCCAAAGACAGTTTTGTGTTTCCTGGGCAGCCTGTTCCTCTTTGCAGTAGCTGTTATATTCTTAACACCTTTAGGCTTCCCCTACTCTGGTGATCCCCAAAATCTTGCTCCACAGAGACATATGCTTGCTGTGAGTTAAAAATTATATTCATTCAAACATGAATTGTTAAATTCACTCTTATGGGTGTGTCGTTTTACTATAGCCTAAGGAATTTTTGTAGTAATATGTTTAAGTTTTCAATGAGCAATAATCTGTAATTAATAATGTTGAGTTGTTTTAGCTGGATTTTTCAAACATCTATAATTAAATAATATAGTGCTCTCTAGAATGGACATTTTTTAACTAAATGATGTACATAAACATTTGGTTCAAATTGCAACTAATCATTTCTGTCTACGTTAAAGCATGCTGAAAGGATACTGCATGACATAAATGGGAAGGAACGAAAACGTGAATCAGGCTACTGGATGGTTGACATGGATGTCAACAGCCCCTGGTCTGTCCAAGATGCAGTTCCTGGAGTTGCTGAGGCTCGAAATATGGGGCCAGAATGTTCAGTGGAACTGTATTGTGGAGTTCCCTACTTGATCCCAGTCACTACATTCATTTGGTAAGAGATCCTGTATAATCAATTTGTGTAAAATTTTGTGGTATGAGCTGAGTGAGTGGCAAGGTTTGTCTGCAGGCTTCTATTTGTGATAATACTTTAAATATTACTGGCTATAGTGGTAAAATTTTCTCCATTACAATGACACACACACCTGCTGCTTATTCCAACCATTATTTGAGTTACTGCTATTATCTTTTATGAGCTCAGCGACAAGACTTTATTTTTTTAGGCAGACTCATTGGATCGCAGGTCCACCACCCCACGTGCCGATACCGACAACTCTCAAATTAAATTCAAACAGAGAGTTGACTTCTGAGAGAAACAGAATGGAATTCACCATTACAGGTATGTAACAAGTATTTTCAAACAATATTTTACAGTACTTCTATAGTAGCAGAATTATATAAATATTTGAAAATTAATTAATCTTTATTGCCTGTGTTTAAGTATAAACTTGTGGTGGTTACATAAATTATGCAATTTATATTTGAAGTTGTTAAAATCCCAAAGTCCAGTCTGTAATATAATAAACAATTAATTACTGAATGTTTTCCTAGAGTATTTTCTGGATAAGTATTTCTCAAGCTTTCTCAGCCCATAATGTTTTAATGGTGGTTATCAAGTGAAAGAGTGTACTAACCACAGAAGGTCAGATTTAATTTGTTTGGAGAATGTTTTATTTTTCCTTGAGTTGAAGAAATATATTTTAAAATATACATTTTGTAGTCTTAGTGGTGATACAACAGTTTCTTTTGTGCTCCATATTAGACATATTTGTATATTTCTTACAATAATCATAGCATATCATGGTCTCTTATAGCATTTGTACTGTAATATAATGATATATCCTAATTACTCGACCAAGGACTTGAAGGTATTAATAATAAATATAAATAAAAACTGCAGTGATCACATTTGAACCTCTGTTATGTAATCCTACCAACACATGGTTGGAAGAATGTAAATTACTCAATGTAATAGAAGTGTGTATTTACAATTTTGTGGCGCTATGATAGATTCAATTTCATGCACATTTTTCAGGTCCCGACCACATGGGAGTGATCCTGTCACCTGGCTCTGGTCTGAATTTGGACCGTTGGAGTTTGGTGGAAGGTGAGCCACTGGCTGGTCCAAAATGGAAGGACAGGAGCACATATTTTGTGTATTACAGTTACACAGTTGATCCAGAACCATTTACATTCTGGATTGAGCTAACAGTAAGTTTGTCTGCACTGTTATAATTTATTCCCACAAAATTATGGTTGACTCCAACTATTTTTTATATTTTTAATATAAATATTAAACTCCTCTCACACGGTTCATATTAAACAAATTATTTTGAAATTTCTCCTACTTGTCTAATTATTTTATGTCTAATTAATTAATTTTTTTAATTACAAAATATGCAATTCTTTACCTTTTTACAGTTTTTGTGGTGTTATTAATTTTTCAATAAAAAAATTTAATTTATTAAACTAACCCATTTTATTATCATCTTCTAATTTTTTTTATTACTTCATAAATGCTTTCTTTAGTTGAAATTTAACCTTCAGTCTGATACTTTTAACCATTTCCTCTCATTTTGAAATTTGTAGAATGGACTTGTTACATGGCTATTTTTAAATATATTAAATACCACAGGGTGGTTCAAAATTAAATATCTGCTTTGGTGAAATGGTGCACTATTTAAAATTAAATAATTCTTCAACACAAAATAAAATATTAATCTTAATATACATTAATTGGCTTGAAAAATGTCAGATTTAGAAATATTAGGTACTTCATGGGACAACTTGTGTAAAAATATTCGTGTTTAATTTAATTCTTGTGTTTCTCAATCTGGGACGGTAATTTGGAAAATGTAAACTACCATCATATATAGCATTTAAATAGTGTGACACACTAAAACCGAAAAGCATATATTCTTTACATTTCATAATGAGGAATCTAAAATAGGGAAGCTCAAAATTTAAGGAGGTAGCAGACCAATTTTGGAATATGGGGCAGCTTGTTGTGATCCCAACAGAAAAAAATCAAATAGAATCATTGGAGTTCAAACAAAGAGCAGCTAAAGTAGGGCACTGAACATGGTGTGATGTAGAGGAGGGAGAGAGCATAGTTGCACATGCTAATCAAAGCTTATGTGGGGCAAGGGCCATGGATTGGAATCAGCTCCAATAGCCCACTTATATTGGTATTTGGCAACATCTATTTAAAATAGAATGCCAGAAATAAAAAACAGATTTGGGTAAATTGTCATTCCTAAATCAGACCATTAACAATTTACCTGTGGGAGAGTCTGAGGAAAGTCCTCAAGAAATAAAATTTAGTTTGAATCTAAAAACAAAAGTAGGAAGTGAAGTGTTCAACCATGTTTATTCCAGCCAATGTTTCTTTTCTCTTTTTTTTTTAATTCCTTCCTTTTTTCAAAGTATAAACATTCAAAGGAAAATGTTTTATTATTGTTACTTTAAATTAAGTAATAATAATGTTTTGTATCTGCCAACTGTAGATTAATAAATAAATACATACCTACGTACATACATACATAAACTGGTGAAATGCACATTTTTAAAATGACTGCCCGGGTTGAAATGTGTTTTTAATTAAAAAAGTTCTGGGCTGAAACTTCATTTTTCAACCTATTCGGATAATTTTAATTTAAATACCCATTTATAGTATGAAAACTTTTTTTTTTCAGGGTCGTGGCAGGAAGAATGAAACTTTGGACGTCGCTGTCATAAGCCACTTCATGCATGGCCCTCACAAGACCACTCCCGAGTTTAGACAGTTCATGGGATATTTCCCCAAGTGGACTACTTTGAGTGGCTGGGTTGCAACTTATGCGTCTTGGAAATTTTGACCTACATAATTTTAAAACTTAACTTGAAAGAGCTGGAATGACAGCGATTGTTCACATTGACATACAGTACTTAAAGGCACAGCTTTAGTTTCCTCCATTACACATCAAGTGATGTCACACACACACACACACACTTAGTTCCACGAATAGTAGGTACGCTAAATGGCGCATGTGTTGTTGCAAGAAGCACAAATTTAATGAAAGCACAAATTTTAAGAGAACAAGAAAAGAAGAATGTGATAGTACAACTTTTGTTTTTTTCAGCTAAAGTTTTTAAATTCAAAAGTTGGAATGAGTGTGATGTCACCTGGGACAAAAGGTTTGAATTTACAAGTTTGCATATGCGAGTCTAATAGTTTATTTAAAATAATTTTACTGTGTTGTATATTTTGTATGGTTTTTGATCTCGTATTTATACTATTTGAGAGTATATTTTTACATGTATGTGGTGATTTTAGGTTTGTATTAGGTATTTCTGTGTACCTAGGAACATTTACAACATGCCAATCGAGATCCGCCCGTTTGTTTATTTTGAAGTCATTCTTAAATTTGTCAGATGATCTATCTACTCGGATGATCCATGAAAGCCATCCTTCATGTCACATTTTATCATACTGAGAACATTTGCCATACAAACCTGAGTGTAGAATTAAATGCTCAACTCCATTTGTGACACCAAAGGACATATCTAAATTTAAATCTAAGTGTAGGATTAGTCGTTATGAGAAAACTGTAATTTTTCGAGCAATAGTACATGCCCATTGTTCAAGTTGTTGACCTTTTATTTTATATATTTTTTTGTAGTTGTTGCTACTTGTATAAGTTCAAACATGCACGCGGGAGAGAGCTTTGGACATGTTTTCATCTGTATATTTTAGGTAGTATTTTTATTGGATAAGTAATAATTTCTAGTCTAGGGAAATAGGCTTCATATATATTGAGTCATCTGATGACATTTTTTATATTGACATAGAGTGAAAGTCATTCACAGTGTGTTTGCAGTTATATTGTATGACTGCAAGGCATAAGTGAAAATGAATAAAAGTTTAATTGTTCCTAGTTGCCTCATGCCATTTGGATTTCTGGCCAGTTTCAACCAGATAATTTAATATATTTGATTAGATTCCTTGTCAATAAATCTTGAAATACTTGTTGATTTCAAGAAGTAACGATGTGAATAGTGATATTTTTTATTGTTAGAATTATTGCATATATTATCTGTTTTGAAAAATGTATACATTTCAAAATGTTTAATACAACTGAAAGAAATTAAAACTGACATTTTGTCATTCTTTAGCAATTCTTTTGTTAATTATTTAAAAAATATGTATCCTTAAATATTTTTCCTACAGAACTTGTTTTTATTATAAATAAAATGTCTAAGCCACTTAAATTTCAACATAGCTGAAACTGCTTAAATAGTTGTTGCATGTGAACTTGAAAAAACCTTTTTTTTATTACCTGATATATACTTGCATTAATTAATGTATATTTCCCCATTTTTCTCTTTCAGTTGACAAACACTTAAAATACTATGATCCTTGTTACATCAGAAAATATGACAAGTAGACTAATTGACACGTGGATAATTTTACAGTGACTATTATTTGGAAGACAAACTATGTAATGCTTAATTACTTGTGTGTAAAATTATGATTCGTAATCCAGGGATTTTTAGGTAAAAATTAATATGGCGACTATGGTTTATAACATGATTTAATCAAACAAGCAAAAAACAGAATTGATGAACAAATAATTGAGAACACTAGATTGCTAAAGTTCAATAGCAAATAAATGTGAGGCAAGTGCTCGCTTTGTGAACCTGTTACATTTTCAGACTATACTACATTAAATTAATGAAATTCACTATTTTATAGTTGTTGATTTAGGCTCGTAGATTTGAATGACAAAACCATCGTTAAAAGCACGTACGCCAGTTCCTGAATCTGATGAAAAAGAAGTGCCTTCAACAGAGACCCTTTTGTTTGCTGAAGTCACTATAGCTGCAGAAATCCAGAAACGAAAGCTGGCTTGATGTGGCACAGCCGGTTATCAAATACACATCAGCTATGCCGACATCTTGCCTTCTTTACCTCTGGATCAGTTATCTTCTACTTGAGTTACTTAACAACTGGTTAGAATTGAAATCTAGGCTATTGTACCAATTTTTATCCACAAACTTAAGCTTCAGAGCCACATTGCCAATGACAACCGAAAAAAAGAAAATAAAGCCATTAAGGGTCCGGTGAGATTCTCTATATTAAACTATTGAGAGGATAAGCCATTTACAACTGCTTCAGACAGTATCAAGTATGACCAATTACAATAAGTCGAATAATTATAAATAGCAGTTACAGCATAAAATACCAATATTTAACATGAATTTAGTTTCACTTAAAATTATGAGATAGCTAATAATTATTGAGGAACTCCAGCTGTCTGAGTAACAGAAATGGACGTTTATTAAAAAAATTGTTATATTTTATTTATGTTTTTATTAAAAATATAAATAAAGTACTTTTTTAGACATTTTATTTAACAAACGATTTTTTATATTTTAAATCGTCTGTAAAAAGGTCGTTAATTTATAGTACATACACATGAACAATCAATGTTATTTATTAAGACTACTAAAAAAATTGTAATTACCTAGTTGCTGAAATGTATTGTTATTCGCTAATCATCAGCTACTTGATATTCTTGTTAGTGTAATGTTAAGTTAATCATAAATTTACCTCTCATTGCGTCTGTGACCAAATTACAGGAAGGAATTCATTCCCGACCACTGAAACAAGGAAACCCGACGAACGAACGCACGCACGCCAACCCAAAGTTCCCGGCATTCCTAACAATGGTCTGCGAGTAAAAAGTAATGTTTGATATCTCTGACACCACGCTCTTTGGAAAAGTCAACGATATGTATTTCTGTGACGATCTGCTACGACGTGAACGGTACAAATAAGAAGGAAACGCTTGTAGAAATGAAAGTCACCAATCGTGACGTCATATATGTCAACTAACCTTGAATACAATTTTCCTGCACCTTCTGATCTTAGGCAGGTCTGCAAACGAACTCCTCACTTTCTCGTTGCATTCTACATTAGTTCTCTTACCTTAATCACAATCCGCTCTACTGACTTTCCTCTATACATTTCTCATTGGTGGAGATTTGAGAGTTTTCTCTTACTGACCGCTATTTTACCTCAAATGTAACGAAATAGCCAATAAACAGACAAAATTGTTGGGTGTTTTATTTCATCACTTAATTTTATCCGTTTATTGGATAATTCCTTATATTTTTGTTTATTTTCCATCTAATACAGACGTACTTGTTTTCTGTTCTATTATTATTATTGCAGCGTCTTCTTCTCTTTCACTGGTTACGCGCCTTCGCAACCTGTTTTATATATTCAAGAGCTTTTAGAAAATTATAGGAATAAATTACAGAAACGGTTAAGGTGTACTTTTAAAGCTAAACACATCAGCCGAATTGTCGTTTGTCATAAGGCAGAATATGTATGTATATATATGTCCTTATGATATGTTCATTTATAAAATAAAAATGTTAGCAGGCTATTTCAAAACCTCTATTAATTAGAATGAGGAAGTAGACAGTTACCAAAACAGACAGCCTGGAAAATGAGTGTAATATCAAGTCTATATTTTATAAAAGAAAGTTTAGATTGATTTATAATCAATTGCCTAAAAACGCGAAAAAAACAGTTAAAGTATTGATTAACTAAAGTAACAGCTTATAACGTGTATTGAAAGAAGATAGTGTACATATATATTCTTATAAGTAACATAATAACACAATTTTCAGTCTTAATATTTTATTTAATAACTATGATAAATAATAAATTATAAATATATGAACACAGCCAAATTAGTAAGAAAAAATAACATGAAAAAACATAAAATTTAACACAATCCAGGACTTTATCAGGAGTAAAATGGAGTAAATACTTTCCATACATATTCTTTAAATATTAACGTTATATAAATAAATTAAGGATATTTTACTGTCTACCTGCAATGCCAGTTGTATCCGCAAAATTGACAATGGAATGAAATTATTTACACCGTTGTACACCTGACGAAGTTTTTGAATTGAGGAGGAAACGTCATGTTAATAAATTATTTCTGAGTAGTTTCATTTGTAATTCTATTGAAGTCAGATAACTATTAATATATTATATTCATTATTCAAGATTTTAAGGTAATATAAAATAACAAAGTTTATAAAAATATTAAATAATAGTAATATATTAACATTACAGGTGATTAGGATGGACCAAAGTAGAAAGTAGAAAGTAAATAAAATATTGTGACTAAAAATTGGGTACATTGTTAATTATTAGAATTGTAATTGACTTGTAAAGTTTCGAATGTGAGTTGTCTGCGTGCAGGTTTAGGTAACGGGAGGTACTGTAGGTGTAGGTAATGTGTCCCATGTGTATGGCAAGCACATAGCATGAGTCTGTCTGTCACGTAGTCACAGTGGAGGAACCTCAGCGGTGACACCCACCACACAAACTAAATACAACAAAACAATACACATAGACACTGTACAGAGGTTAAAATAATTCCTCCAGGGTTCCCCGGACTGATGAAACGTGGCGGTGAAACTTCAATATCAACATAGAACAAAGAGGGACTGTCAGAAGGCGCTTACACACTGAACAACGCTTAAATCCTTTTACATCTGGACGTCTAATTTTAACATGTGAATATATTGTAGTAATTGGTAATTAAGACATTGTTCTAATTGGAAAGTTGGATTGTATAGGACTCATTATTAGTGGATATAGAGCGGACGCCGCAACAATCCGGCGAGGCAAAGAAAACATTGTTGATCAGTTGAGAGAGTTTACGCGCTCAAAATCTACGAGACGAACATTACAGTCGGGCAGTAAGCAGCAAGGAGAAAAGACCAAAATTCCAAGTCATGAAAATTTGAACAGTACAGTCGGGCCGTAGGCAGCGAGGAGAAAAGACTAACATTCCAAGTCATGAAAATTTGAACAGTACAGTTGGGCAGCAGACAGCGAATAGACCAGACGAAAAGTTTTACAGTCGGCAGTCAGAACGAAAGAATGTGGCCCAGTCACAAACATGCTTTCAAATATTAAAAAGTAAAGCAATATTCAGTCGGGAAGGAGACAGAGCAACTAGTGTGTATTCGGTGGTCGAGAGTAGATTCATCATGCTGGCCATAGACAAACCAATGAAGTCCATTTTCAACTAAAGTCACGAGATCTACAAATCCAGGTTGCAGTAAAGCATCGAGAACCAACCAATTTGGGTTAAACCAACTAACAAACTACACCAATTAGAGCCTGTGAACATTTAGAGTCTGTGAGAACTTAGAATCAGTGATGTCCCCAAAATTGTGCACGAAAAACTAAAAATGAGACCTGGGCAGCCGTAAGTAGAGAAAAACTTTAAAATTATTTGTAAACCGTGTTTAAAAGATAAAAGTCAGATCGTTCTTTAATTATTTAATTATCGATAGAATGAGATTGTTAATTCTTGATAAAATTAAAATTGTTTAAATTCAATCTTTAGTATTATTTCTTCCGCAACAAATTTCGTCTATGTTCAGACGCATTGATTTCCATAAAAAGTAAATGTAATTTTGATTATTTAAATTCTGCCATTTATCAAACCCAGATCAAGACCCTGAGATCCTAAATATTTTGTGTGTTTTATAATTGTTTTAAATTTGGCACAATAAATTTTGTTTGTTCTTTAAAGTTATTAGTGTATTTCATTTAAGCCACATTCATATATGATATTATATTTAATTATTACAATTTTAACATGTGAATATATATACATTCAAAACTGTCTATTACCTAACGAAATTGTGGACGATAACTCGTAATACTGTAATGAATTTTTTTTAGTTGAATAATACACATTTAATTGCCATTTTTCTGTTTATTTATTAAACGATAATTGCCCGATTATATTGCGTATTACAGATCGAAAACCTCCCCCAGTGAAGAGAAAACAGCCAGACAGAGCAGACCACAGAAATTCTACTCAAAATTTCTTTACATAACATCAATTTTTGGCTTTACATTAAAAGAAGAATTTGGCATTGCATAATAATTATCTACAATATTCCAAATCCACTGTACGCTTGATTAAGGACTTAAATTAAGGACGAAAATTGTGTACTTGTATTTTTTTAAATTTATTAAGCAACCAATTTGTCCTTATCCTGTATTTCCGCAGCTATTTTAAGTAGCATTCGGCTGCAACCATTTTTAAAAGGAAACACAGATATAAATTACAAAATAGAATAATTTAACCCGCCGACAGTCAATGCTCGACTGTCTAGGTTAAGTGTAAAAGATTATAATACAATAGAGCCGAAAGCTCTAAGAAACAGCTGTTTAAATACAGGATAAGGACAAACGAAAAATGGATTGTGCAAATGAAAAATATATGCCCGTTTTGAAAATTAATAATAATATAAAATAACCAAATACAGACAAAAGAAGAGAGGATATAAATACCACACAACGTTTCTGGAAACCTTGTTGCTTTCTTCAGGTGCTTAGAGAACTAAAACCACAAGAGCGACACGACCGGACAGCACAGTTGACAAAACTACTAGTCTAGCGCTACAGTGACAGATTTAAGCAGGTTTTTTTTATCAGATTGCTGTGGAAAAGTAGAAGGTGTGTTATGGTTTCTTTTTTAAAGTAAAGTTTGAGTGATATGATTCCTGATTTTATTGTGTTGTTTGGTTGGGAATAAAGATATATTAGTTTCGATATGTTTTATGAGAGGAATGGATTGAAATTTGTTAACGCATGGGGAAGGTCAACGAAATTTTTTTCCAAGTGATACAACGTTAATAACTTTCGTTTTTTGTTAATTTTCTCTATTAAGTTTAGAAAATGTTTTAGAAAACTAGAAATTTATACTCATCTATATTTTACATAAATAATTGTAAGTAATGTCATAAGTTTTATTCACGTAACTGGCAAAATGAAGTTATTTTGTAAATACCACTTCATTTTATCTGTTATTTGGCTATTTAAGCCTTTGCACTCGAGGGGTCCGGAACGGAGCCATTTAAAATGTGTCTACAAGCTCGAGTGCAAAGGGTTAATTGTCCAATGCGTTATTAATCATTAAATTTTGTTTTCTTGGAATTTCCAGATTACCAATTTATCATTTAATTGTAATTTAAAACGCCTGAAGAGGACCGTAAAGAAATTTAGGTCAAACGTCGACGAGTGTTTTTTTCTTATGTTTTATATTGTAGTAATTGGTAATTAAGGCATTGTTCTAATTGAAAAGTTGAATTGTAGATGACTCATTATTAGTGGATATAGAGCGGACGCCGCAACAAACCGGCAAAGCAAAGAAAACATTGTTGATCGGTTGGGAAGGTTTTACGCGCTCAAAATTTACGAGACGAAGAATTCAGTCGGGCAGCGGACAGCAAGCAGTTTGAAAGCTTTACAGTCGGGCAGCAGACAGCGAATAGACCAGACGAAAAGTTTTACAGTGGGGCAGTCAGAACGAAAGAATGTGGCCCAGTCACAAACATGCTTTCAAATATTAAAAAGTAAAGCAATCTTCAGTCGGGAAAGAGACAGAGCAACTAGTGTGTATTCGGTGGTCGAGCGTAGATTCATCATGCTGGCCATAGACAAACCAATGAAGTCCATTTTCAACTAAAGTCACGAGATCTACAAATCCAGGTTGCAGTAAAGCATCGAGAACCAACCAATTTGTGTTAAACCAACTAACAAACAACGCCAATTAGAGCCTGTGAACATTTAGAGTCTGTGAGTACTTAGAATCAGTGATGTCCCCAAAATTGTGCACGAAAAGCTAAAAAGAGACCTGGGCGGCCGTAATTAGAGAAAAACTTTAAAATCATTTGTAAACCGTGTTTAAAAGATAAAAGTCAGATCGTTTTTTAATTATTTAATTATCGATAGAATGAGATCCTTAATTCTTGATAAAATTAAAATTGTTTAAATTCAATCTTTAGTATTATTTCTTCCGCAACAAATTTCGTCTATGTTCAGACGCATTGATTTCCATAAAAAGTAAATGTAATTTTGATTATATAAATTCTGCCATTTATCAAACCCAGTTCAAGACCCTGAGATCCCAAATATTTTGTGTATTTTATACTTGTTTTAAAATTGTTAATAAATCTTGTTTAATAGTTTTCACTTAAGTTCTGTCATTTAGAAACGCCACATGCCATATTATATTTAATTATTACAATATATTTCATCATTAATTTCTGATTTTATAATCTGATTTTATTGATTTATTTAATGAAGTCAGTTAAGTATAACGGTTATATTAAATTTATTTTCCGACTTGTGGTGTATTTATTGTAAAACTGGAACATGTCAGATAATTATTAAGCATTGAGGGAAGCTTCCCGAGGTGATGGTGAGGACAAGTCAGGTAATGGCTGACGGCACCCTTGACTGGAGGCTAGCCCGTGACAGCTGTGAGTGTGGCATACATCAGCGCAGAGTGACGTCAGCATTGCCCAACAACAAGCCACGACCTCTCTTTTATGAGAATCCCTGCAATTACTCACTCTCCACGGCAAGACCAAGTGTACGCCATCCAGTCCCGTCATTCCAGATCTCTCCCTCTGGAGGGATCCCCCTCTTCCTCTTGGTGGACTCGGAGGCGACAACTGAAACAACCAGCAACGGGATGAGAAGGATGAATACTCTATATAGACTCGCTCTCTTGCTTGGTTGTGCAAGTGTTTACCTCCGTCCGTCTCGTGGTGGTCGCCCTCACGTTTGAAATGCAAACGTCAGCTCGAAAACAAGTGTCGCAACCTGGCAACCTGTCGGACGCAGGCAGCTGACTCCAAACACTCGCTCAGGTTTCGTCAATACAGTCGAGCTTCAAACACCGTCGCATTTCTCACACTCGAGCATTAAAACCTTCAAGATGGTGGGAGGGTCCGTCGTCTGAGCTGATTCTGTTCTAATCCCAGACCAATTGTGAGAGAAAAAAAATACATTTAAAGCCGCATAATTAGCATCTGTTTCATTTCCTTGCTCAAGGAATTTCTGAACAAACTCAAAGGGAAAAAAATTGTCAGAAAAATATTAGTAGAACAAGAGGTAACATCATGGAGGGTCCGTAATCGGGCCTTTATTGCTCCTCATATATATTAATGATCTACCAATTAAAGTCAGTTAAAAATAGTTTTTCTGCTCTTCGTATCGTCTATAGAGAGATTAAAATAGCTTCGGATAAATGTGAATTAGAAAATGATTTAACTGGGCTCAAGCAAATAAAATGAAGATAAAATAGCGAAGGAAAGCAAATCAATAACGTTCAACAAATATCGTGCCGGTATACTGTGTACGTGAGGAGATACTACAACGAATCATTTTAAGATGAAATTTAGGGGTGGGAAAAACAAGTAAATTCTGTCCCGAAAAACGTGGGAAATCCTTCACGTTTCATAACGAGAATATCAAAAAAGGGAAGCGGAAAATCAAAAGATACTCGAGTATGGCGCAGGAATCCTGACAAGAAAACAGAACACCGCAAAGAACTTTCAAAGGGCCGCAGCAAAATTTGTAACACAGAGACCCTGGGACACTGTTGGGCGAGATAAGGTGGAGAAATTTGGGTGGCAACCCTGAAGGAAGGAAGATACGAAGGCTTAACGCTCTATTTAAATCGTACACGTTTTGAACAAAAACCCACTTACATTGGGAGAGGCTGATCACAAATTTAAAATAAAAAACAGACCGCATGAAAACATACGTAGGGAAATTTTCATTCTCAAACAGATCGAGATATGACGGGAATTAATTCCCCTGTGTTTGGAAATTCCCCAAACAACCGAAATATATCAGTGAAGTGAAAAATGTTTCTATGATACCTCTAAACATTATTTGTATCTTTTCTTTTAGTGCACTTTGACCATGTTACCTGTTATCGAGGCTGAGATTGCGGGTACTCGGCTCATTTGCATAAGACATTTCCTCCCTCCTCTGAGTACACGGTGAAAACATCAACAGGCGTTGGCAATTATGCGTGAAACCTCGGCAGTGAGTCACCCACCAAGAGTTCAACGGCGTCTCAAGACTCGGCCCGACGTCCGAAATATAATTCCGGTTTACAATCGATAAATTTATCAGTCTGAAACAAAAACAAACAAAAATATGGCGACGGCGATACGTAGAAATGGGCGTCAAAACAAAAATGGAATTGGGATGTTCCCCACCCGTGCCAATTTCGGGGCTGACCATCACGTCAATCTCCAAGCACCAATAAGGAATCGCCACGTTGACTGTCGTCTAGAATAAATAACATAAGACTAAATCGTCAGGCAACCAGCAGCAACATTCTCCTAATTAGAAAAAAACACCGAATAATATTTGCTTATTAATAGTGTCTTACCTCCACTTCATATCACGTGTTGACCCACCATCCTCCAATTCCACCCAAAGTGCACAAGATGCAGCTTTTTCCTCTCTCGTCCTCGTTCTTTTACTCGTGGGAATTTTCCCAAATTCAGTAAAAGCAATAATAGTAAGTTGAGTTACCCTCATAAGCCTTGTGAGTCTTTGAATTAGCCTGAGAGTGTCTGGGATACCCTGAACGCGGTTGCTCTCACCTGGGCGTCGTGCTGGTTGATGGTTGGCTGCTGCCTGCGACTGTTTGTCCGCACAGCACCGGCGTGGATGTGTGCATGAGCAATGAGGTTTGTTCTCGAAGACGCGCCAAACAGTTCGCTAACTCGACTTTCCTCGGACGCTCATTGGCGTTCACTAACCGTTCTTAGCGCCAATTATCACAATCTCGACCAGCAATTAGAAACCTCCTCCGAGCACCACGGAATATTTATCGGACACGTGACGATAGTCGTCACAAAATCTCCAATAATATTTTACGTTTCATTCCATTAGGCACTTTTTTTAAAAAACCCATGGGACATTTTGGCGCGCAAATATAACATTACTGTCCGTAGATTCGGCCATTCTTATAATGTAGTGAATTCTGCTATAATCCAAGGGCTTTTTGTCAAATAGTAATTGTAGGAACGTCATATTCTTTTAATATTAAATTTCAAATTTTAGGCCTCCGACTATATATTTTATAATTAGGATAAAGAAACGCTCTTTTGTCTACTAAATTAAATGATTGATTAAAGTATAAGTGAATAACAAAGATATCCAATACAGACAAAAAAGGTTATATTTATATTACCTTTTTTGTCTGTCTGTATTGGCTATCTTCCTCATAGAAAAAAAATTACATCTGATTGAAAATAAGGAATAAGAAAGACAAAAAAGGTAATATAAATATTACTAGTGTATCACGGTTCTTCTATAGTAATAATTTATTTTAATCTAATTTCGCAAAACCTATCACCCATTCGAACTTTTGTATGACATTAAGTTCTTACTTCATTTATCACGCGGAGTTGACGCTAGTCTACAGTGGACAACCACTTAGTATAAATATTACCTTTTTAGTCTGTATTGGCTATCTTTATTATTCATTATTTTCAATCCGACGTAATTTTTTTTCATTTTAAAGTATAAGTTGTTCATTTAATCCTGGGGTTTTAAATGAATTAACAGAATTTGATACCAATCTATCAGACTTTATTTTTTTGCAAAATCCTTTTAAGTCTGTAATTAATTTCAACAATAGAATTTTAATAAAATATATAATATCGGCATTTACATGTTTTTGCAAGAAATATAAGAAAATGCCAATGATGGAAAGAAAAAGGCCAAATATGTCAGAAATAATTTAATAACATAAAATTTAACACGACGTTTCATATAAATATGATTATCAATGAAACGTTCCTCGAGCTTCAATTCAGTAAATTATATTCTTTGGTATCACTTTGCTTATAGCGGTGCAGTCACCCCAAAAGTAATACACAACATATATTTTTTTTTGGTGTATACAAGCTATGTATAGGGTAATCCACATAGTGGCAAGTCCCCTCCTATAGCATAGGAAAGGGATTTGAAAGGGGGGATGTGGAAGGGTAGAGGAAGGTAGCCAAGAGTTAACTAGGGCCCCCGGGCTATATTTTAAGGATCCTAACCGGCATTCGCCTAAATAAATGCAGGACAAACCCTAGAAAAACCTACATCAGGTAGGTCGGGCATTGGGTACTTGTCCCACGCCCTTTCGATAGCGGGAGAAGAGTTTATTTTTTTTTTATTTTTTTTAGGGCAACAGGCTACATGAGGGTGATCCGCATTGGGCAACTCCCCTTTGATACCATAGGAAGGGATTTGAAAGGGGGGATGCGGAAGAGTAGAGGAAGGTATCCAAGGGTTAACTAGGGCCCCCGGGCTATATTTTAAGGATCCTAAGCGGCATTCGCCTAAAGAAATGCAGGACAAACCCTAGAAAGACCTACATCAGGTAGGTCGGGCATTGGGTACTTGTCCCACGCCCTTCCGATAGCGGGAGAAGAGTTTATTTTTTTATTTTTTTTTAGGGCAACAGGCTACATGAGGGTGATCCACATTGGGCAACTCCCCTTTAATAGCATAGGAAGGGATTTGAAAGGGGGGATGCGGAAGAGTAGAGGAAGGTATCCAAGGGTTAACTAGGGCCCCCGGGCTATATTTTAAGGATCCTACCCGGCATTCGCCTAAAGAAATGCAGGGAAAACCCTAGAAAAACCTGCATCGGGTAGGTCGGGCATTGGGTACTTGTCCCACGCCCTTCCGATAGCGGGAGAGGAGTTTGCTGTGGGGACGCAGCATTCCCTTCTCCGTGCCTCGACCAGTTTAGGAGGCAGCTGGCCGACTATTCCAATGGGTCCTCTCGCAGGCTTCGATTGATTTTAGAAGAGTTTATTTGAATCTTACATTTTCATCCTACAGCTTTCCTATTTTGACAGTGTGTAAATGTCTTAGGAACAAAATTTCGTTTTCCCACATAATCCCCATCGCTCTCAACTCTCTGCATATTTTCAGGAGTTAGTGTTGGAGGTCTGCCGCGGCGAGGATTATCCCGAATATTGACGTTCCATCTTTCACCACGTAATCTGCTTCCTAACTTTACTGTGCTCGACAGCAGCATGTCCATACAGCGCATCCCTTATCAACCTCTCGTTGGATGTTTTCCCACTACCTCGTTCTCACAGCACGTTGCTTATGGCGAATGTCATGTGGCGCAGACGTCTTGACGACATTCTACGACAGCGCCACTCACGGGGACGGGTTGAAATATATTTCAACACGAGTGGGAAGGATGTATGTATGAACTCGATAAATTGGATGTTGAATGGAAAATAAATTTTATTAAAAATAGTGTGCGTTGCTTATGGAGTGAGTCGATATATGAAGTATTTTTTAAAATAAAATAGAGACTGTGACAAGGTGAGTAGTGACGGTATATGGGTTTACCGCACTCCTTAAGTGATGATACTATAGATCAGTGATTCCCAACGTGGGGTACACGCCCCACTGGGGGGGGGGGGGCAATTTGAATGTTCAGGGAGATAAATTCGAAAATGAGCTCGTTTAGAACCGCTAGCTATTATTTTACTTATACACAAGGAAAAAATGTTGGTATTTCAATTTGAAATAAGTAATATAAAAATTATCGCTATCCATAGAGCCACACTTGAAAGAAACCAAGTACATACCTGTAACCAAGAAAGACATCCCGAGGGAACACACATCCATAGAAATTGGACCATACAAGGTAGAAGTTCTACGTAGATTCTTCACCTATCTGGGATCAGAAGTTAATAATAAGAAAAGTGTCAGCTCGGAGATTCAAAAGCGGATACTCTCTGCCAACCAGTGCTACTATGGTCTCAGAAAACATATGAAGTCTAAGCTGCTGTTCAGGAAAACTAAAGTCCTAATGTATAAAGTCTTAATAAGACCAGTGCTGAGACATGGACACTTTCTAAAAATCCGATGAGAGGCAACTCACTACATTTGAAAGAAAGATTCTGAGGAAAATGTTATGGCCCGGTAGAAGTGAAAGGTGAATGGAGACGAAGATATAATAATGAACTATACGATCTGTATAATGAACCACACATCGTGACGTTTATCAAGATTAGAAGGCTAGAATGGGCAGGACGTGTGCTACGGGCAAATGATAGAATGATAGGTAGGATATTGACAACATCCCCAGAAGGAATAAGGAAAGCCGGAAGACCAAGACTGAGATGGGAACACGGCGTGAGAGAGGATGTAAGGATAATCGGAATCAAGAAATGGAGAAATGCAGCGCTAAATAAAGGGGAATGGCGAAAACATCTTCAGCCCACAAAGGACTGTCGTGCTATTGATGATGATGATGAGATTAAAATAAATTATTACTATAGAAGAACCGTGATACACAAGTTGAAATTAGGCTTCTTTAGGAAATAATTCAATTTTTTAATATAAAATATATGTATATGTTATATAGGGTGGCATTAGAAATACCCATGGGGCATGGTTAAAAAAGGTTGGGAAATACTGCTATAGTTACCGTAGTACTCGGACAAGCATTGTGCCACAGTGAACTTCGCGCTTCAGGGTTCCCAACGTTGGGAGCTGGTGATACCTAATAATAATATAACATAAACTACCGCCATAGGAAGTAGTACGGATGCATGGAGAAGACAAGAAATCATTTTCCGGAGTATCATTCAACGAGGAAGGAGCCATAATACTTTACAATAATTAGTAGAGGCAATTTGCGAGCATTGAACTGTGTTTGTGCTGTGTAGGAGAAAGTGAAATACGAATAAAAGGAGAAAACGGAGCAAGAGTACTGCAGATGAAGGTAACGAGCAAGAACACCGCTAAGGTAATTACACGGATGCTATTTCCGACAAGACCGCCTAATAGGAGTGTGTGAGTGTATTCTCTGACTTTCATTTACAAGGAGTGTTCCGTTATGCGTAGGAGCAAACAGAAACGTGTTTGCTGTCCCACAGAATAAAGCTTCAAGGGCACAACTGTCTGCCTTCTCCACGGGCTCACTATGCAAATGCAAAACTACGGACCCAAAAATTATAATAAGGATAAAGAACCCTCGTAGGTGCGTGGCTGACGGGCTGTTAACTATCAATCCAAAGACGATGCAGCTATCCGTAGCCGACGATTCAAACCCCGGGCTCTAGATCAACTCTATGCCCATGTGGAAGTAGAAATAAAAAATCGACTATTCATTATGAACTGTAGAACCTTTTCTTTGTTCGTCGAAGCAGACGTTTTACGTTTTATTTATACGATTTATTTGGCGGCAAGCCAATTTCTTTATCCCTTGATGTCATAAGGACACAGATATTTAATTAAAAATTGATATTATATCTAACGTAGAACAATAAAATAAATATGATAGACAATAAATCATAACAAGTTTAATACCAAACATCCATGGCTGCATTGACATTGAAATAAATACAAATACGTATCGTCCTTCGTTTGGACCTTCATGAGGTGAACATAATAATAGTTGATCAACCTTCTCATTGAAGATCAAATTAATACAAAAATTAAGAAATGTTTATCATAAAAATTAATTATTATTGACGCACCTTTTGTCAACTATTATGTTCACCTGAAGAAGTACCAAATTCGGGACGAAACGAACTCTTTTTCTATTAGTATTTATTTCAAAGTGAATGTGGCAACTGAAGTTGGTATTGACGTATTGTCCCTCTGTTTATTAAATAACAAAACCCATTAAACTTTCTTATTCATTAAATTAAATTCTAAATATCTAGCGTGATCAACAAGTTGAGCATCAAAAAAAATTTTTTAAAAAAATCTTCCTATGTATAGAAGTGGAGTGCCTCAACGTCAGGTTTTAGACCCCTGCTTACTATTATTATTGTAATATTTTACACGATTCACGCTATGTAGTAAACTCTGTAACCAAAAAACGAGTTTTATATTTTATTTTTCAGCTATTACAACGGGAACTGGAAGCAGTAAACCCTCGTCTAATTAATAATCTCCTGGAAAGAAATCGTTCCTTTTCGTTATGATCATTCTTTAAAACAATCTAATATTTTTATAGTATATAAGAAGTAAATAAAGGTCAATGAGTCATAAAAATGTGTAGTAATTAATTAAAGTAAAGTTCTTTGAAATATAACGTTTCGTTAACAATTTTGGGGGTTCCTGGGGTAAAATCAAACATTATAATTAGTTGAAAAATGTTAGATGCAAATATAAATAGTTTTTGTTTGAAATAATTACTACACAATTTTTCTGTCATGCTGGCTGTTTTATTTCTTTGTGAAATGTTAATTGTCAGATAATATTAAATTTTCTAGCATAGCCAAATGTTTTAAAATTTGATGTAACAAAAATTTAAACATTTTTATTACGTCTGCGTAGTTTATAATAATTAATAATGAGGACAAAAAAAACAAAAACAGTCTAATTATAATTTAGTTAATTAAGCTGAATGTTCCCATCCTAGACTTGTAAGAAAAGACATTAAATTGTAGATATAAAAGTCAAATATATTAAATGTTATAAATGAGTTAATATATTTATTTTTTTATATCTACAATTTACTGTCATTATTTACAAGTTTGACGAGAGTCCACACTACGAAAGAAACACGTAGCTAAATTAATTAAATTGCAATTTGTCTGTTTTTGGGCTTTAATACTCATATTTATTCTTACCCCAGGAAATTATCAACACTTCAGAGATTCACGAGTCCCCAACCACGATTATAAAGAATGAAAATCCCGCACAACAACGATCCTTTGGAATCAATATCATTCCGACGACTTGGGTATTTTCGTCACACGCCATCTTGATACGTCTTGTTCCTGGTTCAGATGATCTTGAAAAGAAAAAGCAATTGCAAAAAATATTTAAGATTTTACGGGCCTACGAGGAGGTTCTACCTCCATCTGTATTTTGAGCATATTCCTGGTCGATGACTTACTTGGGGGTGAAGCTGCGACTCCGACGGCCAAGTCCACACTGAAGCGCCCAAAGGAAAACGGCACAACAGTTCTCGTGTTGAAGCTAATGAATTCCTCACTGGGTAATAATTTTTTATTGAGCCTTGATGTTCTGAATTTCAGAATAAGAAGGAGGCACAGGTCGATACCGTGAGGACGAGGACGAGGGGGCTTCAAATATTGTTACGGTCCGGCAAGAGTTCGGGGGAAAGACGAGCCAATCTGTCAACTTCTAAGATGCCTGCCACTCTGCATGTCTTGTAGCACGCTCTATCTGGTATACTACGAGTCATACAACCTGTAATTGTAGGTAAAGACTTTAGTTAAACGTTTTACGCAGTGTTGCAATGCGCCATCAGTAACAAGTGAACGCCTTGACCTACTTGAGATATTCTGCTATTTTCTATTTGCAAACATACTGGTTGTGAAATGCAAGTGAAATAAATAAATTTTGAATAGTGTAAAAAGAGAGTCGAGGATGCCTTCTTCTCCATCTGCTTTTGAGAGGTGCAGTCCTCCAGCATCGTAGGCGTTGAGCCTCCATGGGCAAGACTTGTCCCACTGTTCTCACTGGAACAGTCGGCCAGCTGCCTACAAACCTAGTCGAAGCATGGAGACGTGGAATGCCCCAATCTCCAGTCATCCTCAGAAACGGCGTCGGGCAATTACCGAGAGCCCGATATACCTGTTGCAGGTAACTGCCGCGTCACATGTAGGCAAAATGCTGGTTAGGATACTTCAACTACAGCCCGGGGGCAAAACCTTCTGCTTATCCGTCTCTCTATCTCTTCCATAACGCGGATAACCCTCGGGTAGTCTGTTTCCAAAAGAAATTGACTTTTCTTATTAGCATATCACAAACAGTTAATACAATAAGAACAATTGAAACTGAAATATAGACGTCGGTGTTAAAAATCTACTAATTATATAAATAAGTAGCCAAATGACAGAGAAAAAATAAGTGTTAAATTAAATCCGGCATAATGTTTCGGCAGCCCACGTTGTTTTTGTCAGTTGATTTAAACATCTCAACACCTGATTGCTCAAACGTTGTTGTGTGATATTTAATTTAACACAAATTTGTCTGTTGTTTGGCTATTTATTTATCTAATTAATAAATATAGTTATACGAAAGATATAATTTACAGCGATGAAGACACCAGCGACAAATCGCTGTCATCAACGCTCTCGTTGGGACCAAGTGTGCAACAAAATAGAAACTATTACGTCATCGGAAACTGTGACGTTACAGAAAAATGATGAGTAAGCGTATAAAACAGAAAAGGAGATTGCAAGAAGAACGTCGACGAGCCTGTGCAGGTGCAGTCTTCTGTAGGTGACATTAATCTTAGGAATGAGACGAAGATGACCGTGGATGTCCTACCTGGTCAGACTTCATGTGACACGTTGTTTCTCTCCAGGCAGAAGAAACGCCTGACCTTCCATCTTGACTGACGGCTGAACGGTTTACGACGACTTCGCCGAGGACAAAAGTCCTCCTCCCTACTCCATTTGCGTCGCTGATGAGCGGCTAATTGTCGACCGTTTTAACTTTCAAAGTGGAAGCAAGCACGTGTTTGCCCGGCGACAAACCTACAACTGATAATTACCTTAGTGGACTTTACAATGTACGAAACGGGCCGGTTCCGGTTCTGACGAGAAATAATTGCCAGCTGGACCTACTCTGTTACGGAATGGCTTCCTCCTCTGAGACGCTTGGCTAGACGGAGAAACACAAGGTGCCGTTGCTCAAAAATTCAACAATCTGGAAATATGTTCTTTATGATATTACTATCTGGGTGACCGGTGTTGCACGGGTATTTATTTATTTAAGCCCCTAAAAGGTATTTAACTCCACGTTAATCAAGAAGTGATTTAACGTGACCTATGCAAAGGGAATTCTAATTTCACCATATCCCATAAGAGAAGCATAAATACTAGCAATATCAAATAATATAAAAAATATACTCGGTACCCTAATAGTTAAAGAGATATACTCTCAAGAGATATACTCTCGGTGCCCTAAGCGAGTTGAAATTTCTTCGTGTAATCAACTATGTAAAAAATATTCCAGGCGCCATTGATAAAGAACACTACCGGTACCTTAAAAGAACCAAAATAATTGCCATACCTTAAGAGAGTAAAAAAAGGATTCAAAATTACTTCCGGTTAGTTAAGAGAGTGAAAAACACTCCCGGTATGCTAAGAGAATCAGAAACACCAGTTTAAGAAATAAAAAAATAGTTCCCTAAGCGAGTTGAAATTTCTTCGTGTAATCAACTATGTAAAAAATATTCCAGGCGCCATTGAGAGTAAAGAACACTACCGGTACCTTAAAAGAATCAAAATAATTGCCATACCTTAAGAGACTAAAAAAAGGATTCAAAATTACTTCCGGTTAGTTAAGAGAGTTAAAAACACTCCCGGTATGCTAAGAGAATCAGAAACACCAGTTTAAGAAATAAAAAAATAGTTTCCTAAGTGAGTTGAAATTTCTTCGTGTAATCAACTGTGTAAAAAATATTCCAGGCGCCATTGAGAGTAAAGAACACTACCGGTACCTTAAAAGAATCAAAATAATTGCCATACCTTAAGAGAGTAAAAAAAGGATTCAAAATTACTTCCGGTTAGTTAAGAGAGTTAAAAACACTCCCGGTATGCTAAGAGAATCAGAAACACCAGTTTAAGAAATAAAAAAATAGTTCCCTAAGCGAGTTGAAATTTTTTCGTGTAATCAACTATGTAAAAAATATTCCAGGCGCCATTGAGAGTAAAGAACACTACCGGTACCTTAAAAGAATCAAAATAATTGCCATACCTTAAGAGGAGTAAAAAAAGAATTCAAAATTACTTCCGGTTAGTTAAGAGACTTAAAAACACTCCCGGTATGCTAAGAGAATCAGAAACACCAGTTTAAGAAATAAAAAAATAGTTCCTTTACGTTAAGGGAGTACCCTACTAGAGTAAAAAATGCTCCCTGTACCTTAAGGGAGTCAGAGATTAATTGTGCTCACATTACGGATGAAAATGTCGTAAAACGACGAAAGTAAACTGATTAAATTATTTGTAACGAATGGATATCCGTGATTTTTTTCTTCAGATTGACAGGAATAAAGGTTTATTTTATATAAATAAAATTATCCTGACCCTGAGAAAGCAAGTATAAAATTTTGCAACATGGTTTTAGCCATCAAATTTTTTACTCAAGAACAGAAGCTCAGCACTGAAGACCACGAAACTGAAATCAACGGATTTAGCTCGGGTCATGGATTCGATTTTTCTATACTGAGTCCATTTATGTTTTACTCTTGTTCGACTAAGTTACTCCACAGTTGGTCTCGCATCAGTGCAACTTGTGCTAGATAAGGTTGCTTAGTGCGAGACTTTTCCAGTTGTTTAGCGACGGCGAGTTATAGTCGTGGAGCTAACGAGCGCGGCCATCTTCACACATCCTGTGCTAACACCTCGAGAAAGTGTCGACGACTCAGGTGACTCGCTCTTTTGCCGCCCTACATAACACGCACCGAGCTCACTCGAACGCGCCCCTAACTCCCAGTCGGGCCAATGTAACACTACATTATACTCGACTTTCAGGATTCTATTTCTCTATGCGTATTTCTTTTCATAATTCTTAAATAATGATTATATAAGGACTGAAATCCATGTTCCAGGAAGAAAAGTGAATGGAACAGAAAAAAACATCCAAGACAATTTAGTCAATTCTGTGGGCAAATTGCAAAGAACTGGGATTCGAACATGACGAAAGGGTAACAAGCTACCATAAAAATAAAGAGCAAATTCCACAGTTGTTACTAATTGAATTGTTATAATCGTTTATTAAGTTAAACAGAGTCCAAATCAAACATCACCTTACAAACTCTATAATCCAAAAAAGGTTTTACTTTGTAAAATATAAAACGTCAAAGTGTTCAAAGTAGACTAATTAGATAAAGAATAGACCAAAGTAAGTGATAAATGTAGAACAACGTTTCTTGTTGCTTTCGTCAGGTGGTTCAAAAAACGTAACAGCGACACACAAGCAGTAAACAACTCAAAATCTGGGACTGAGCAATATATAACTTATGGTGTCTCTTATTTGGCTACACCTTTATCTAATTTGGCTTCCCTTTGTTTCTGAAACATAATATATTTTTGGCAATGAAATCAAAAGAAATAGACATAATAATAATTAATTTTTGTAATTTAAGATTCTTCAATGATGTTGAATTTTATTTTATTAATTAGATTGTATAAAGTGCCAAGCTCTTCAATTATTAGGTTACAAAAAATAATTATAATGATAGAAAATTAATTTCTATAAAATTTTAAATGCATGGTTTGGCTTCCATGTCATTTATAACCGAAATCATGTATAACATTGAATTTTAAGAGAGACAGTTACATTGATAACATTTAAAACTAACACGAATGATCAAAAAAAATATGTAACTGACGAAAATGCAATACTACCACGTTGAGAATTCCATCTCTCAAATCGGAACGATATTCTATGGATATGAAATTTATTTTTTAATTCGTTAATAATGAAATTGACCTTCCAGTTTGGATCAGCTGAACTTTAGTGTTTCTAAAATAAATAACTGAGGCCAAAAAACTTCAGAATAATTTGAATTTATTCAATTAAATTAGAGAATTACATTTCATGAAAGTTTGGAACGAACTTTGGAAAGTCATCAAGTACCCTGTTTAAAAAAAATAAAAGAAGGTCTAAATGAAATCAAAAGATCACATGAGCTTGTTGAAGCCAAATTTTTTATGGTGTAAAAATTCTATTAAAGACTCCAAAGATGTTAACAAATTTTACAATGCAAGTGGAGTTCCATAGATTTAATTTAGGAGTCGTTTCATTTTTTATTAATGCACTAGTATCTGATGGAGTCACAAAGTTGGGACGAAACGTTGTACTCCTTTTTATTGTCTAATATTACTTGTATTAAATGCAAATTATTGACCCAACCGGCTCATTAATTGATTTTATTTCAACTTAACGCCAGATAAATATCAATTTTAGTGGTTCTGTTACAAAGTCCCGAATTTAACAGTTGAAATGAAATACTGCAAAACAAACCGTAAATAAACAGAAAAACTGTCAGTTTGTCTTAGATGCAAATATTTCTCAGGCTTACTATAAGAAATTTAATATTTAATACAATCTGACAATCGTCATTTAACAAATAAACAGAAAAACGAGCAATTTCTTAAATATATTATATTAAATTTTTAATTTCTGATGTTAAGCCTGTATGTCTATTTATTTATTAAATGATAATTGTCAGGTCATATTAAATACTAAAACGAACAATATCTGTAAGAATTCTACAGTAAGAATGCCAAAATGTGTAAATAAATTGAGTGTAGATTTCTTAAATTTAGTGAATAATTTAGAATTATTGAATGTGTGAGCTTATTGTAACAGATAAAAGAAGTAGCCAATGAAGAGACAAAATTAAATGTAAAATAAATATCAGACTACGAATCTGTAATCCTTGTTGCTTTCGTCAGGTGATTCAAACCACGAGAACGACACACGAGGCACAAACAAATTTGATATAATGAATACGTTTCTAAGTTTATATCGTAATGACAAGATTTGTATTGATTGTAAAGTGCCGACCTGTACAAGGAAGGGAACGAGCACGAGTACGTCGACCTACCTGCGACACTGAGCGAGCGTCGTCGGTCTTCATCAGCATTCTCCTCACTGCTGACTACTTCCTCCCACGGACGGGCCAACCCAGCGAGTGTTTTCCCTCTTCCACGCCGCTCGACCAACTATACAAATGGCGACCCCCTTTTCTTTCTTCCCTCACCCACTCACACCTCACTGTCCTCGTGCGTTACTCACATTCAGCTCAACGCTGGTTTCTACAAGTCTTCCCTTCACGTAATGTCTTGCTCGCCCGACGATGACGTCATGGAGTTGCCTGCCCTACTGACGATTGGTAACATACAATTGGGATCAAGCCTACAAAATTTAAAAATTCACAGCCTCTTAATATATTTGACGAATACAATTTTAAAATATTAAGGTGCCGAAAAGAGGATGCGGAAGGGAGAGCAAGATAGTCGAGCGTTAACTAGGGTCCCATGGTTAAATGTGATGCAGGTACTTGTCCAACACCTTCCGACGCAGAGTTCCTTGTCGTCTGTTCCAATGGAAAGGTTTCGACAACTCTCACCCTCGTCTGACCAACGCCGGAGCTGTACACGTCTCAAAACTGACCGAGGTGTCTCGCCTCGATTTAAAATCCCTGATTGAATACAAAGGACGGCAGAAAACTTCGTTCCGGGATGATCTTCTCGTATACACAGTCACTGTATTTTAACTTGACAGACTCTCTGTTTTACCGGACAGTTGATACTTGAACTGATCGCGTCTTCATAGTATTATTGAATTAAAACCATAAACGGTTTATTAAAATTTCATCATCTATAACAGGAGCTTTCTTAAAACCGCCATAAACATCTGTAATTAAAATTTTATACATCTTTATCTACTAAAGCATGAACAGTTATAATTTTGAAAATTCACAAACGAACTTTACCATCACAGGTAACAATTTGCTCGCAGAATTGACTAAATTGTCTTTTGTGGTTTCTTTTTCTGTTCCATTCTCTTTTCTTCCTGGAACATGGATTTCAGTCCTTATGTAATAATTATTTAAGAATATGAAAATGAATGTGCAGAGAAATATAATCCTGAAAGTCGAGTATAATGGAGTGTTACATTGGCCTCACTGTGAGGATCGTTTTAATTTGAATTCAGAGCAGGTATGTGTTACATGTGATACTAAAGTTCGTTTTTCAAAATAATAACTATTCATGTAGATAATGATGTAAAAAAATTGTAATTACAGATGATTATGGTGAAAGAATGATAGACTTGGTGAGAGTGTATTGGTTTTAAATTAAGAAATCTTAATTAAAAAAGTTTTAATAGAATCAGTAAATTATCATTTAATAAATAAACAGAAGCCAATATTTCAGTAAAATCTATTTTAATTAATTAAAACATAAAATCATTACAATACAACGTTTAGTTGCAAAATTTTGGGACTTCCTCAGGTAATGTACAGTTTTGCATGGATGCAAAACTATATTCTATATTGATATATATATATATATATATATATATATATATTGTGGTAATAAAGCAGTTTACAATTGTTTTTAATTTAATTTGCGCCACGTTAAGGCGTCAATTTGTGGTAATTTATTAAAGACATTTCAAAGAGCTGCACGTTGGAGCAAACAATTTTTATAGTAATTCGGTGTCCAATAATATGAAATGTTAAACAAGCAATTAAAACAAACAATTAAAATTTATTACGAACAATCAATTAAATTTACAAAAGTTATTAGGGCAAATAATTTAAATTACATTACAATTAATATTTTACAAATCACGGCTATTTCTCAGGGTCGATTACTAGGCCTTTAATAAAGAATACTTATTATACAATCAAATTTTACCAAGATATCAAAGGGATTAATTCATCAATAGATTACTACAATGCAAAATATAAAATATGAAATTTAGAATCTGAACAAAATCGGAAATCTGACGATAATATCCTTTACTTGCGTGTTTACAGTTAGTAATTTGTGAAATTTTACCTTAATGTTTCTGGTATTCAAGGAAATTGGCTCGTGCGCGCACACTTATTAACACTTATAGACAGGTCATTTTTTTACACTGACTCTAATAATCAACACTTTTTGCTTGCCAAAATGATTTGCAATGCTTGGTTCGCTGTTCCTATTAACGAATCTTATTAACACGCTCCAAAGTTTATAACTGGGCTCCCAAAAATTGAAGAAAATGGTCTAACTTGAGAATATGACTTCTAAATAGTTAGCGTTGGATCGACGTAATTATCTGCTCACAGACTGCAACCTGTTGGCTATTATTTAAATGTTTTAGCTGTTAAGTTACATATAGCCAGACACTTTCTGGATTTTTGTCCTTTCTCGACTGTCTACTGCTATGCTCTCGAGAACACTGGAGCACACACAGCGTCCAGCGAACCAACTCCTACAATCCTAGCGAGCATTGCATTCTTGCCACATTCTTCTATACGACTTGTGTGCTTTTATGCCGCCAACAATGCGAATCCAAATTCTGTTAATTAATTAATTATTTCCTTTTAATTACTACAATATATTGTAATAATTTAAAATAAAACTAAAGGCTGTGGCTAAATAAAAATATTTATTTTAACAATTAAACAAAATTTATTAAAGTTTTAAATACAATATAAAATTACACAATAATATTTAGAATCTCAGGGTCTTTACTGGGTTTGATAAATGGGTGAATTGAATTTACGATAATTTATAATTACATTTAGCCTTTATTGAATTTAATTCGTCTAAACCTCGACGAATTTTGTTGCGGATGACAATAAGATTACAGATTGAATTTAAATTAACTAACAAAACAATTAAAGAAATGAATAATTAAAGAAAAGAAATAATTGAAGAACGATCTGACGTATCTTAAAAAAATGGTTTACAAATAAATTTTAGAGTTTTTTTACTTACGGCCGACCAGGTCTCAATTTTGGGGTTTTCTGTGCACACGTTTTTGGGGATATCACTGAATTTAAATTGGTTACAAAACACTGTCGAAACTTTAGGTTCTCTCAGCTGGAAACGGCTACTCCTTCCGAATTAATGGTCAGTCAGATTATTACCAACTTTCTCTCGATGACATTGGTGACGGTCTCTTTACTTATTGAGTATTTACTGCGGCATGACTTATTAGGTTACTGTTTGTGGCAGACAAACCACTGAGTGAAAACCTTTTACTTGGTTTCACCCTGCAGCGTCTCTAGATGTATATCTGCCCGCATCTGACTTCCAACTTTTCCGTTTCGCTTCTCCTCGTTGACTGCTGTTCGTCTCGTAGATTTTTGAATGCGTACGTCTTAACAATGTACTCTTTGTGTCGCGTGCCGCCTGTGTTGCGGTGTACGCTTTATATACTCTAATAATGAGTCCTTTACTTTGCAATTATAACAATGGATTAATTACTAATTACTACAATATATTCTGACTATTGAAACAACTTATAAACAACAGCCAATTTTAAGTCAGAATAAAATATTTATTAATGAAAAATTAAACTGCGTTTCATCGCTAACTTTGCGACTTCTTCAGGTTGAAGTTAAACACTACAAAGCTATTGTTTGTTTTATGTCCAAAATTTTCTTAAAAAATTTATTTTAATCATTGTAATTTTTTTGTTTGTTTTTGTAGCGGTAAACTTCAACCTGAAGAGGTCGCAAAGTTAGCGACGAAACGTAGTATAATTTTCCATAAATAAATATATTTTTTCTGACTTAAAATTGGCTGTTGTTTATTTATATAGTCTATGTTACCTGAGGTCCAAAAAGTTTGGACTAAACGTTGTATTCTACTGGTTTTTGTTTGAATTAATTAAAACAGATTTTTTCTGACATATTGGCTGTTTAGTTTAATCATTGGTGATAATATTTAATTATTTCTCAAACAACAAGTCAAGTTAGTCCAGAGCGTAAAAATTATAGTGAAGGTCTTGATAACTTATATCGAAATACTAATCTCTCTCTATATATAAAAATGAATGTCTGTGTGGCCCACATGCGGTCATAAACGCTTCATCCGATTGCGATGGAACTTACGTAAGTTGTTGTGTGAATGCACGCGAAGGTTTCCGTATGGTTTTCGAAGCGTTAAGAAACTCCCAAGGGGTGAAGGGGGAGTGAAATTTAAAAACATGCTAAAACTGCCGATATAAGCACCGATTAATTAATTACTTTTCGGCGCATATGTGACCAATAGTTTCTATCCACATGTTTTTAGTGTTTAATTTCAGCCCATTAAAGCTCCAATAAGGGAGGGGGTGGACGAGCGTTACATAAAAATAATGCGAAACAACCGATATTCAATCACAAATCCAGAGTTATAGAGGTTAATTCTGACATGTCATTTAAGTTGCAGTTCACTGGCTAAGTGTGGTGGTGGGATGTGGGTGAAAGGCCCTTACATAAAAGTAATGACTGGAGACTGGTGTTTTTTTGGTTATAGAAGTCACTGAGTTCTGGCATTTACATACTGGTTAAGATGTAGTTCAGGCCCTAGGACTAAGGGTGGAAGTAGGTGAAACAAATTCCCGCAGACCAATTTCTGCGTTATACACATGTTATTTACGATCCAGGAACAAACAATGATGGATAAGGACACACACACACTTTAGGGGTGCAAGTGGAGGGGGATAAATTTAAAAACATTCCTTAACGGTCTTTATTAGCGTCGAATAAAACGTTTCCGGGGTCGCTTAATTTGACAGTTTTAACTGTTTAATTTCAACTCAAAAAGTCAAGCGAGGGAAGCACCCTTACCGTACGGTTGGTGGTGGAAGGGGGTTAAATAAAAAATAATGCAAAAAAGACCGAGATTAGTGTCGATTCCGTGGTTATAGGAGTCGCTGAGTTGAATTTTAATCATGGCGGAAAACAAATACCCGGGCAGCGCCAGGAACTCAGCTGGTAGAGAATAAAGATTGACGGCGCAGTGCAAAGTCGTCACAACAATAAGAAAGAGTATATATATATAAATATATTTATAAATATATATATATATATATTGTAGTAATTGGTAATTAAAGCATTGTTCTAATTGAAAAGTTGAATTGTAGAGGACTCATTATTAGTGGATATAGAGCGGACGCGGAACAAACCGGCAAGGCAAAGAAAACATTGTTGATGAGTCGAGAAGGTTCTACGCGTTCAAAACTTGCGAGACGAACGAACAGTCACGAAATGTACAGTCGGGCAGTAAGCAGCAAGGAGAAAAGACCAAAATTCCAAGTCATAAAAATTTGAACAGTACAGTCGGTCAGCAGACAGCGAATAGACCAGACGAAAAGTTCTACAGTCGGCAGTCAGAACGAAAGATTGTGGCCCAGTCCCAAACATGCTTTCAAATATTAAAAAGTAAAGCAATATTCAGACAAACCAATGAAGTCCATTGTCAACTAAAGCCACGAGATCTACAAATCCAGGTTGCAGTAAAGCAACGAGAACCAACCAATTTGTGTTAAACCAACTAACAAACAACGCCAATTAGAGTCTGTGAGAACTTAGAATCAGTGATGTCCCCAACATTGTGCACGAAAAACTAAAAATGAGACCTGGGCGGCCGTAAGTAGAGAAAAACTTTAAAATAATTTGTAAACCGTGTTTAAAAGATAAAAGTCAGATCGTTCTTTAATTATTTAATTATCGATAAAATGAGATCCTTAATTCTTGATAAAATTAAAATTGTTTAAATTCAATCTTTAGTATTATTTCTTCCGCAACAAATTTCGTCTATGTTCAGACGCATTGATTTCCATAAAAAGTAAATGTAATTTTGATTATATAAATTCTACCATTTATCAAACCCAGTTCAAGACCCTGAGATCCCAAATATTTTGTGTATTTTATACTTGTTTTAAAATTGTTAATAAATCTTGTTTAATAGTTTTCACTTGTTTTATTTAGAAACGCTACATTCATATTATATTTTAATTATTACAATATATATATATATATATATATATATATATATTGTTACTAATATTATACAACCATTCTTTTGGTAATTGGCTATCAACATATACTTCTGATGATGTACAGTTTTCCTATTACCTAACACCCTAATTATAATTTTTGTATTAAGGGTGACTAAGGATAGAAATTCACGTATTTATAACTTTTGTTCTATTAACTACTACCTTAGGTATTTCTCTGAACCACGGTGTTAAAATTGTGTAACTAGGTAAATTTTCAATGTTTATCGTTGATGACAGCGTACGCTGATATTATTGTTTATTAGTGAAATTTCCAAGTTCAGCGAGTCATAAATAGTCGAGGAGGGGCGACGGAATTCGAAGGATTCGGAGATTGCCTCGTAGTTAAACAGATGATCTGTGACTATGTACCACGTTGAGCCTCGAAAGGGATAGTCAGTGTTAGTGAATTGCTTGTGAACCTTTTTTGAATTCTTTCTTCACTTTATTTATTTGACAGTGACTTGCTTGTTTTTTATGCTTTCTAAAATGTATCTTTGTCGACCGATATAATTTCATGTAGTTTATTATTTGACTTCACAGTAATCTTGAGAAGGGTACAAATAAGTACCGAAACGTCGTTTTACATAAACCTCTAATAAAAATCTATTGTCTGTCAGAGGTTGTTTTCATTAATTCAATTAAAAAGAACGTTGACCGGTCCGTCCCGTTGCCACCTAATATGACGTCATCAGAGAAGAGACGAAATCGCGTAGAACGACACAAATCCGGTCGTCAAAACTTTGCCAAACTGAAAGAAAAGATCACAGCTGCGTTGTAAAATGGGTTATAGTTTTCTTTACGACCGGCAGACTCGGTTAATTCCAATCCGTTAACAGTTTCTCATAACGATAAATACTACTACTCTTCTTTACTAGTAATAATGAGACAATAAAAGTCCTCAGTTGACGTTTATCTGTGAAAAATATACGTCATAACCTTACAGTAGCCGACGGAGTATTTACGATTATATTAAGAACGGAGGAGTATGACAAAAACGTTGTCGAAAGCTCCTGTAAGGTTGTAACGTGTTTTATCGCTAGTAATATTCTCAACACCAAGTCCTATTATATGTCAACAAATACTCCTCATTTCCCACTGAACCGTGGTAACTTTGTGATGGCCACGAGGGCTGTAATAAACTCAAGTCCCGAGCATAGCTCTTGCCTTTGGTGGATGTTATTTTTTTTTTTAAAGATGGCTTGCCTAATTGTATTGATCAGGCCCAGGCGTGCCCTAAGTAATCCTAATCTGAATTTAAAACCTAAACCTAATTATATTAATCCTAAACCTAAAACCTAGTGCATCTATCTCTAAGGTTGCTATCTCTAGTCGAAATTATATTTATGTTGTCAAATTTTGAATATTTTGCCCTATCGTAAAAAGTTCTACTCTTAGATGTTAAATAATCCCTAATCATATCTAATCCTAAAGTGTTATGAATATCTAACATTCTACTATATCTAGGTGCATCGGTGATTATTTTAACACATTTATTTTGCACTGCCTGAGCCTGATCAATGTGAGATTTGGCTGCAACACCCCAGACCTCACTACCGTACATAAGTACAGGACGTACCATAGTCTTGTAAAGCATGAGCTTAGTTTTTAGGCTAAGACCGCGGCTTTTAAACAACGGGTACAAGCTTCTTATTGCTAAGTGGCATTTCACTTTGGTCTGTTTGACATGTTCCCCAAAGGTCAGTCGCTTGTCCAGTCTTAGTCCTAAGTACTTTACAGACTTTGTCCATTGGACTTTGGTTCCCCCTGCCATTATATCAACAATGGGGAAGTTTCTTTTCCGCGTAAACATTATGGCCTGGGTCTTCTCCCCATTGATTTGCATTCTCCAGCGTTTCGCCCAGGATTGAAAGCTCTTTACTGACCGCTGGAGCTTTTTAGCTACATAATTTTGATTGTGCCCAGAGGCGAAATAGACTGCTTCATCCGCATACAACGCTAATTCGGTTTCCGGACTCTTTGTAACGTCATTAATGTAGATATTGAACAGAGTAGGGCCAAGGCAGCTGCCTTGCGGGACCCCACTCTGTATGTTCCTAGTAGGACTGGCCTGTCCGTCCCAGTAGACATAGAATTGTCTATCACTCAAATACGAGTGTAACAAATGTGTCATATAGTCCGGGCACCCTAACTGGTCTAGCTTGTAGAGCAATCCATCGTGCCATAACCTATCGAACGCCTGTGTTAGGTCAAGGAGTACAGCGCCTGTAATGTGTGTTCTATTTTGTAATCCTTCGTAGGCATGATGTGCCAACCTAACTGCTTGATGGATTGTGCTATGACCATGCCTGAAGCCAAACTGTTCTGGTATGAGAACAGAGTTTTGCTCAAGAAAGTCATTGAGGCGCGATAAAATTATCTTCTCGAAAGTTTTCGACAGAGTCGAGAGAAGCGAAATGGGACGAAAATTTTGGGGGAAAAGTGGGTTTTTTCCGGGTTTTTTGAATACAATGACTTTCGCTGTTTTCCAGGACGTGGGGAAATAATTTAGCTTCAGGCAACTATTGAATATATTACTGATGTAGGAGATCCCTGAAGGGGGGAGGCATTTAAGTGTTTTTGGGGATATCCTATCATGGCCCGGTGCCTTTTTTGATTTCGTACACTTGACCTTACTCGCCACTCAGAACAAAGAGGCGCTTCGGTGTTGGGAGCACGTGCCATTAATGACTGGACGTGTTGCTCTACATGTTCGTAGAACTCCTCCAGGTCATCTGTGTCGTCATCATCTATGGGATCTATTGGCTGAAACTGGCGCTCAAGGGTGTCTGTCATTGCATAAGCCTCGTCTTCAGCGTCGTACACTATCCCATTGGGACCGTGTATTGGCTGTATTGCGCCTCGAGGGCAGCGGAGAGACTTGCTAAGAGCCCAGATTCTATCAGAATCTGGTTCAGAGTCTATATCTCTGAGTGCTCTATCCCAGCTGTCTTCCCTAAAGGTAATCAACCTTCGGCGGATCTCCGCAGATAGTCTCTCCCAGGTTCGTCTCGCCATTTCTGCCATCTCTTTCTGTAATGGTTTTTCTCCCTAATTAGGGCTCTGATATCGTCCGGTATTTCGTTGTTTCTGCTAGGAATCGTTTCCCTAACCGTGGCGTGACGGAGTGAAGCAGTGATTGCGTCGCTTATGTGACTGATTCCCAGCTCTATGTCCTGTTCAGAATTTAGTGGTGGGAGTCCTGCGATTAAATTGAGAAGAAAACTTACTTGGCTGTTATTTACCCACCAATCAGAACGCGTAACACTGGAGGGGCGGGTACAAAAGCGTTGGCGAACAATCGTATAGTATAAGCCGTATACGAACGTCCATTTACAATCACGTGTAGTGTGGAAACAGCACCTCCTCGACAGTCTTTTAATTTTAATCGTACTGTTGCACAAAATCATCAAGTCACAATAATCATAACTCTTTAACAAACCTTCTTGTGTTGCGCGAGCTTTTCACCGCCACTAAGGTTAAGTTATTTGACAAACAGCCGTGGTGTTCATTGATTGGTCGAATTTAACGTGTAAAAGTAGTAAAGTAAAACCTTTCCTGTGGCCTTTTTCTTTATCGACAATAGTTTATTGCCGCGCAGCAGCAGCGGGACAGAGCAGCCAGTTATAAAAGCCAGCGGCACGCCGTTTTATTGGCGTGCGTAAAATGCTAATATGTCAAAATACGGTCCCCCACTTTTCTACACGCATCGCACAGCAGCGCTCTACAATTAAAACATTGTTATAGAGCTCGTATTTGGCGGATTTTTTTTGTGGAAATGTTGGCAATTCCTCCTCTGGACCACGCTCCATTGTTTCAACAAATGGCCCCATAACAAAGAAAACGTTGTATTCAATTAAACGGAGATTCTGTTAGCGGAACATTGCAAATGTCTAAACTGGACCCTGTGGTAAGACACGGAAACAGTGTCATGATAAAAAGAATAGAGAGCAAAGTTTTTATTAAGCACAGATTAGTTTTGGGCAACGTTGATGAATCTGCGCAATGTTTTAAAACAGAATTATACGGTAGCCATAATGAAGAAAATTCATATGCAAAATCAAATAATTAATTTAAATTATATCAACAAAATCAATTTCAGCCCAGGAAAAAAATTTAATTGCATAAACGTCAAAAACGAACATAACAGAATCTTTCGCCACTTTCTGGCAGTCACCTGCGAAAATGTTTCTTTGTGCAAATAATTTTTTTAAAGGTTTTATTGATATAATTTGACATTATTGTACGGTCCTTATAATTTACAATTCGCATTGAAATAAATATTTGTATACAACTTTTCTTTAACACTAGCAGGACGTTCGGTCAGAATAAACGAAAATGAAAATATGTATTACTTTATTTTTCTTATGTATTTTTGAAAATAATTACTTCTTCCACAAAAATAACTGATAAATATTAACTATAAAAATTCTGGTAATGGGCTTGTGAATTTGGTGGGTAACGTAGAAATGTTGGCAGTGACATTTAAAGGCTTAGACGCTCATGTTGGCATCAGTGATACAAATACTTCACAACTGCTGATGTCACAAAGCTCTAAATGATACTATCTCGGTAATTATAAATTTTCAACTTACAATTTTCCTTGTGACGGTCAGTATTTTCGATAAATCGAAAAAAAGGTATATAAATATCAGCTGTTTACATCAGCGAGAATTTGGCTTTGGTTAGAATGAAACGTTTTTATTAATCACAGGATTGTTTGTTTTTCTATGATTTCTACGTTTTAAAATACACAAGTAACCACAAACGTTATACTTAATTAAATGTTAAATTTGTTGCGACAACGTTGGTCGTATCTAATCTGAGTAATAAAAAATACGCAAACGGACTCATAACCTAAAACACTCATTCAGCACGAATAAAACGTGTTTAATTAAAAGGAGACTTTGTTGCGGCAATGTTGGTAATGGGGTAACATAAACACGGTTTTATGACGCATAAATATATCGACAGAATAAAATTAGGATTTATTGGTTATATAAGCCCTCGTCTACCTGGAAATAAGACACGTCGTGAAAAGGCCAAAAATTTCAAACACAAATTGGAATACTAAATATATATTGTAGTAATTTACAAATAAATAGACAATTTAATTAAAACAAAGCCCCACGTTGAGGTTCCAATTTGTAGTAATTTACAAATGAAAGACAAATCACCACGTTGAAGAGCAAATTTGTAGTGATTCTAATTTTACAATTACAATGAAAAATCGGGCATCCAATAAAATAATAACCAAAACAACTAAAATTCTACTAAGAAAAACCACACGTTGACGACGACAATTTTGTAGCAAAACAATTTCAAATGATTGGATGTTTTAATAAAAAAAATCAAGGTTTAAAATATACAAACAAATTAATTTTTTTAAAGCAAATTATTTAATTCACATTACATCTTAATACTTTACAATAACACCACGGCTATTTCTCAGGACCGATCACCGGGCCTTCAATAAAGAATACTTATCAAACAATCAAATTCACAAAGCTATCAAGGCATTAATTGAAACAATCAATAGAACATTACAATACAAAATATTAAATATTAAATTTAAAATTTAAACACGTAAATGTGACGATATCATTTACTTGCGGGTTTACAAATAGTAAATTGTGCAGTTTTACCTTAATGTTTTCTGGTACCAAGGGAATTGGCTCGTTCACACACACACACAATTATTAACACTTTATAGACAGGCCATTTATATACTGAATTCAACAGTTTCTGCTTGCTAAAATGACTCACAATGCTTGATTTGCTGTTCCTTCTAACAAAATCTTACTAACACACTCCAAAGTTTGTTGTCTGCTGGATGCAATAACCGGGGGCTCCCAATAATTAAAGAAAAATGTCCAACTCATTAATGTAAGCTAGACTCCGAACTATAATAGTCGGCGTTGGATCGTCGTAATTATTTGCTCACCGACTGGAACCTGTAGACCGTTTTTGAATATTTGAGCTGTTAAATTACACACATCCAGACGCTTACTGAATTTCTGTCATTTCTCGTCCGATACTACTATATACTCTCTAGCACACTGGAGCACTGAGCGTCTAGCGAACGAACTTCTACCAGGAAGCCTGCATTATTGCCACATATTCTTGTATATAACTTGTGTGTTTTTACGCCGCCAACAATACAAGTCCAAATTTTGTTCATTAATTAATTATTTCCTTTTAATTACCACAATATATACAGATATTTAGGTAAAAACATAATATTTTAAAGTACATACAGTGGAAATACAGAAATATGTAAATAATACTTTAAGGAACGATTGATACAATCAGAGAGATTAATGTTAAGATAAAAATGATTGCAATTTAACTACTATTAAATTATTAGTGGTTAGATTTTAGACACAAGAATGTAAGATTCATGAACTTGAATATTGTTGTGATAACACTTAAACTCAGACTAGAAAGAAAGCCTTTGTAAATAGGGAAGATAGTTAATAGCATTGTATCTTATTAAATGTATATTGTAATGAGCAAGATAGAAGGATTAATTAAATTTTATTAATTAACCTTTCTATTTTGCTCATTACATTTTGGCGCCAAAATGTAATGATTAAAAGGATAATTAATTAAATGAAATATTTAACAAAATTTATTAAAATTAAAAAACTTTTAATTTTCCAAAGATTATTTTAACAGGTGTTTTTAGTTTTAGCTTTACAAATGGTTTTCCCAAGGTTTGCACGCCTAATTCAATCAAAATTTACAGACAAATTTTTATTTTATAATTTGTGGCGTTCAAGGTAAAATACAATCTTTTATATTTTTATATATATTTCAACAATTAAATTTAATAACTCTTCTTCTCAGGGTCTTTACTGGGTTTGATAAGTAAGAACAATCAAGATTAATAAATAAAATAATTAACAATTCAAACAAATTGAAACGAACGGAATACCAAATGAAAAGAAACGAAATCTGATAATTACCTTAATTACCGTTTACAGAATTTAATTATTTTGGTTTGTGCTTACAACTGTCCTGCTGGTACCAGACTTAACGTTAACGGAGCTTGGGGACACAATTCACAAAAAGGCCATTAATCACAGACTCTACACTTGAACAAACACACGGTTGTATTTCTTGGATTACTCCTTCAGGAACTCGATTATCTGCAACTCCGGTCAACCATCGGACGTATTAAATTCCAATGCCTTGTTGCGGAAAATGTTATTTCGGAGCGCGTATGTATCTGAGCGTGGCGCTAAACCTTTTGTTTCAGCTTTTCAGATTTTTATATAACTTGTCCCTCCGTCTAGATTTACAAATGTAATGATTAACATATAAGTCTCTCAGTTGAAATTACTAAGTTTGAACCATGCTGTTCGTACTCTTAAATCTCGCTCCCTCTCTCGACCACAAGATTCGCCAGACTGCCACCAACTAACCTTCCGTACAATGCGCGCAGTTCACAACAAAGCTAGCCGACAAAGAGCTTGCCGTCATTGTTGTCCTTTAAGAATTTGTACCGCTGAACAATCCAATTTATATAAACAATTAATGGCCTCCTTAATTAGTATTACAATATATCTCGATTATTTAGATATATTTAATAAAGTTGCTGTTGGCTCATTGATCTATTTAACAGATAAATAAATATTTTTAACAACTATCAGCCCTAACCGCATGTCATCTACCTATGTAATTTGATTTTCAATATTCTACGAACTAATTACAACTTCAATCTTAATGAGCGTTTGCGCTCGGATCACTTGTTCATAAATACCTCGGGTGCTTTTGATTTTTAATTTGCCGTTGAAGCAGTTTATTTTGCACTCGGTCAGATTTACTTTTAAATGCCTATTGTTCTCAAGTCACTCTCGTTTTACGAACGCAGTAAATTTGTATATGGCGCAATTATAATTAAATGTAATAATTGGATACTGTCTCTGTTATTTTCACTGCACCGAACTTCAGACACTACTCTTTACAGATATTTATTTTCCTTTTTCTACCGGGAATGCGTCAATATTTTGTGTGATATTTTTTCCCGTATGAAAGAAACGGATACCACAACATTTTTGACGATTCTATAAAGTAAATGACTCCTTATTCTCCGTCATTTTATATCGCGTAATTCAAACGGTTCTTAATTTCCCGAGAACATGTCTTTAGATCCAAACACTTTTGAACTGAATCACCTGAAATACATGTTTTTTTTTTGTTTAATCTCTAGAAAAGAAGCAGTCGAGCGGTTTCTCAGTTATGTTTTATAAACATTATATGAAATATAAATGTTTTGTACCTCGTTTTAGTAATAAAATTGGCCAAATAAACACTTCAAATGGCATTTCTAACATCTTTGTGGCTTTAATTGAGTGTAGATTAAACGATAACGTTGCAATGTAATAACATTCAATGAAGTTAACATTATATTTCATATTAATAAACCGAATGAACAGTTTGGATCGTTTTGTTACCCGGATTATAGGGATTCACCTATTTCAAAGACGCTCTTTCATTGAGCGATGAGTCAGTGAAATGTGAATCAAAGATATTTTATCTAATCAGGTGGCTGATACACCAACGCCTTTTGATTGTGATAATGGTTCGCTTCGATGATTCAGTGAAAATGATCTCGGAACGAAAAGATTCCAGTGGGGCGATTTCTAGATCAGTATCAAAATGTACACAAAAAAAATCCAACTCTTACATATAATTATACAATTGCTGCCGTAACGTCGCTAAGCGGCTGCAGTTGCATATGCGTATGACGTCACTGCGCATTAAAAGCGAGAAACACGAGACGTCACAAGACTGACTACCTTGAAAAGCAATAAAGGGAATATACAATTATTTAAATGAATAATATAAGCTTATTTGTATCTTAATGTATTTTCATGTAACACATACTTTGTACTGATTTCGTTGTTCTATCAACTATTGTCTAAATTAGATAGTTATCTGGCATTTAATTACAACTAAATAAAAATACCAGCCATATAGTGTGAAAAATTAAGTGTAATCTATATTATAAACATAAAACACGACTTTTCGTCCCGTCTATGGGACGTCTTCAGGTGGTAAATTAAAAAGAAATGACTTCAACATCATCTTGTAGACGAATTTAGGTACAATTTTTTTAAAAAATAATAACTTATTTAACCTGAATTAAGAAAATTTTTAATTGTTAAACTTAATTACGTATAAACTTACATTTTTGTCTATTATATTTAATTAACTAGCTGGGTGCCCGGCGTTGCTCGTGTACTTATTTATACAAACTCGAAAAAGTATTTAATTGAATACTTAAATATATTCCCTGAGTATTTCAGGATATAATTGTCAATTGTCACTCAGTCTTCATACATTACGAAATATTACATTGATGAAATTGTTAGCTAGACTCACAACTAATATTGCGCGAAAATTAACTTACATTTTCCGCAAGGATGGTAAAGTAATTCGTATTCTTCTTTATTACCATTCGATGGAGTATTGCTGAAGAAAATATTTCTGCTTTATTTCATTCCTAATAAAGGAAATATTTCCTTTGTTCGTTGCGCAGTAACGTCTTTCTCCCGCGTGACGTCATTGTCTCTTGGCGCGCAGTAATTTAATATTTAATGATCACGGTTTTTAATTATAATTCTTTCCACATGTATGCTAGGCGTTTCTCACCCTCACAGTACCGTTTCTCGTATTTTGAAGAATATGTGTACCAATTTTTGTTGCATTCTGTCCACGCGATAAAATTTGTATAAAGAACAACGTAAATACATACATACATACATACATACATACATACATACATACAAATATACATCATTTTTTATTATATAGACTAGCTGGGTGCCCGGCGTTGCCCGAGATGTCCCGATACACTCCAATTTCGGTTGCTTTTGCGCTATTTTTATGTAACGCTCCTCGAACATACCCGTATAAGACAATTTTATATAATATATATAGATAGATAGATATACATACACTATTTAAAACAATTATTATATTTGTAGACATATAATTTTTCCATCTGAAATTAAACTATTTAATGGTTTTAGCAATCTGCAGTTGGTAGCATTGTATTAAATTAATGCAAAACATTACGAAATACGCTGTCTTCAATAAAAAAAATATCAATTTTGAACATTTAAGTATTGTTTTTATCATAATTCTATGTATCTTCCAGTGCGTATTGCAAGATATAATTGGGAAACATATTGGTCCCTGATTCCGTTAAATATTCCACGTCAAAAGTCAACTTATTTAAAAGAAAATTAATGCCATGGATTGTATAACCTTTCATAATAAATTATATTTATCACTCGATGTGGTATTGGTAGATTTAATTATACTTATTATTCAATCAAAATATTTTTGCTCAGCTTCATTTCTCAGAAATTGAACATCTATAACGTCGTTCCCAAAAATGGAAAACAAATATTGCTATCCTAACCTCAAATTTTTGTTTCACGACACAAATTGCACGCAATAATTTGTTTACATTTATACAAATTTATAGAAATACGATGCGTAAAGTACAATTAATTGTACTTTTAATTCAATTTAAATGTTCCTATTTCTGTACATACCTTTGACTGATAGTGCATTAATTGAATAACGACCATAAAAACTTTCGGAGTTCCGTACGTCATTTTCAATACTTTTATAGTTACAAACACATAATTCAGCAGTCGTACCTTAGACAAATCTTATTATCTTCTGAAATATTATACAGGATACAATAGTACGTTATATTATGAAATTTTATAAATCTCGACCGACACACATTTGAATGTATTATAAGGCGCCATATTGGCTTTATCAAAGATAGCGGGATAATTAACTATTCCAAATTAACTTTGCGCAAGTAAAGTGTTTCGTATTGTTTTTTATTACTATTCGATGGAGTAATACTGGAAAAAATTTTACTTTTTATTCAATCAAAATATTTCTGCTTTATTTCATTACGAAATACAGAACTATATTTAGGATGCGCCAATGTCTTGAAAACATGTCGTCATCGTCTCGCGCAGTAATTTAACACTAATTCGTAACTTATTTCAATTATAATTATTTCCACGTTTATTCTAGGGGTTTCTCACCCCCACAGTACCGGTTCTCGATTTTGGCAGAATATATATACCAATTTTTGTTGAATTCTGTCCACGCGATAAAATTTGTATAAAGAACAACGTAAATACATACATACATACATACAAATATACATCCTTTTTTATTATATAGAAGAAGAAGATTATTATTATACTATCTGTAAAGCGAATGGGCAGACGATATGCGCAGTAGCGCGAATGACGTCACTGCGCATGCAACTCGCTAGTCAGTGTAGTGATTGATGCTATACGTCAACAATTTCATTTTTGTCTTTGCACATTCCACAGCTGTTTCGACTACTCAATTTTTTGGTGCTATCATATTATTTAAATTTAATTTACTGAGTAACAAAAGTTGTTTTTACAAGCTTTGATAAAAGTGTCTTTGAACGTTTGTGCGATCAATTGGAATTACTTGGCACTGGATTCTTCGCAAGGAAAGAATGTTAACGGAAGAACGTTCTGCTCCATATTCAGACGACGGGTGCCTCCCCAAATTCCGACGACGAAACTTTCACTCGTCTCGGTCAAGTCATAAGTCACTGGACAACTTGTGACCTAAATTCCTGCCCTCTATACTACGTCACAAGGTCCCGTATACTACTGTTTGTAAATTTAGACCCACAAGCTCTTTACGATGGAAATAGGATTCGTCGATGCGGTCGGTGTCTCACAATATCCTCGTAGGAAAAGTGGGAGAGAATCGATAGACCTGTTTTGTCTTGGATTAAACTCCTTTCTTGAAAGAGCAGTGCCTACGAAACGTCAGGAATGAATCTTTCTCATATCACATTCGGAGTGGCCATTTAGAAGTGGAAGCCGATGACACATTCCGTCCAGTAAAACTCAATAAATAGACCTCAGGATACACAAAATATCCTCATGTTTTAAAACGTCGCGTCGATCTCCCATACCAAATCTCTGACATGAATTTCCTTTCTCTCTGGAAAACATCCCTCATCAAGCCTCATAGACTTTTTTTTTAGTTTGAAACGTCTTTAGCCTTATTTTAGATTAAGTAGGTAAATATGAAGTTGAGAAACATGTTAATCGTTGAATAAGCATGTAAATCGCCAGGTACTATACCAGAATTAATTCCGAAATGCTTTACATTAAATATAACGTAATTAAACAAATACAGATCTTGTCCGAACATGAAATAAATGATCTCTAGGTTTAATAATATTGTTTATAAATCACGCAAAACAATTTAGAGGCAACAGAATTATTTTCCCTTGCTTGCACCATACAAGACACTGCTTTTGTCTGTATTTGGCTATTTAATCTCATTTAATTTTCAAAACGGAAGAATTTAAATATTGAAATGATGGAATAGTCAGAAAATAAATATTGAGTGGAACTAGACAGGTGTTTAAAATGAAGAAAATCCAATTTAAGCTTCGGCATAAGAAAGAATTTGTTAAAGACTCATGTTTGTTTGGGGATGATTCATGGACATTTGGAGACCAGGAAAATAAAAGTAACTATTGGCTTTTGTCACAAGGTCGTTTAGAAGAAGCATGCAATGAGCCAAAGAGGAGAGAATATTTTTGAAGCAAATTCGGAGAATACTAGAAAAACTAATAGGACATGAATTTTTCGACATGAAGAAATTAATGTACAGAGTAATTGAGAGTCAAGTTGCAACGAAAATGCTGCCAGAGAATGACAACATATTATAAACATGAAACAAATAACAGAAGATATGAATTTCTAGTTTCTTCTGTCAAATGCAAAAGGAAAGAACCGAAGAAGTGCAATGCTGCCAACCAGCTGTTAACCATGAAGAAGGACTGTACAATTAAACTCAACAATAACTTTGGTCCCTCATTACATTTTTTACCGTATTTTTTTAAAAAACCTCCCTATAATTTTACTCCTGCACTGTGGAAAGTAAATACTATAGCAGAAACGTCGCGTACAAGGGAGGCATTTATTTGATTAAGACCTAATCTTAGGATCTTGTTATTTAATTGTTAGTTTCAATTCAACTTATATATTTAAAAAGAGAAACGAAGCAACTTTGCTGAAGAAAGGCGTTTCTTGTGTGATGACGTACGGTGTGGAGAATTACGTAATCTGACGCTGCCCTTCTTTGACTTGAATCACAGATAACCTTGTGTGTATTTACAAAGAATTTAATATGTATACGCAATGTAAATAGTCAGCTGATAGGAAGGCTGTGTACAGAAGCTTTTTTATAATAAAAGAATATAATGTACATATATTTGAATAGTTTTTAATAATGGAAACAAATGGAAATTCATCATTACGTAGTAAAAGTTCTCGCGATAAGGTCGTAAAATAATATAGCGCTGTGTAAATATATCTTTCTCTAGTTTTCTGAAGAATTTGACATGTTTAGTGTGGATGTGTATAGTTTACAATGGAAAACAATAACAAGGAATGCTTTAAGTTGTTGGATGTATCCTCGTCTGACAGCCCTTCGGAACCAATTGTCCCAGAAATTGTAGTCAACCCACGGAAGAAAAGACTTAAAAGGTGTGAAAGAACATTGCTAAGTGTTTTTTTTATTAAACATCACGTTTCATACAGTTTTTAAGTTTTGAATTTAAATAATTGTCCAATTACATTATTAATTTAAGAAACAGATTACTTTACTTCTTAAAAAAGTACCTTCAGAGATTTTAATTTGACAATTACTTCTAAGATGCTTTGTCTGCAAGTGTCAAATTTATGTTTCATACGACTGACTGATATTACCTGCCATATTTCTTAATTGTATTTCACTTTGTGAACTCTGGAACATTCACCATATTCACTATAAACTTCACCTTTAGTTAGAATGAAATCCATGTTTTTATTTTTAAATACAATAGTGGTATTAATAATAATTTTAAGTGTTTGTACAAGACTACTATCATGTTTCAAGTATTTTGTAATGGCTATGACAATATGTGGAAACTAAAACATATGAGCAATATGAATAAACTTACTGCTAATTCTAATATGCAACTAAAGTTTGAAAGTGATTGACCAGCATAAATTTAAGCATAAAGCTGTATATTGCATCTAACTGAACTATAATATTTGTTCATTTTATTCTTCTATATGCCAGTTCATATCCCAATACATGGCTAAATTTCTTCTCTAAATATGGAACTCTGTTTTCCATTAATGCTATTTATATTTACTATTTGAGAAAATGACATTATAGTGTCATTTGTAAGATTAATTCAATAATTATCAATTATTTGGTACTTGTAACTCGTGCAAAAAAGTCTATGCCATACAAATAAATACATCTGTTAAAAGTAGAACATCTATGCTATTTGTAACAGTGTAACTTCTGTTAAAACTTCTTTTTAAATTTCTCTTGTTATGCTCTTCTTCTTTTCTGATACAATTTTGCTCTTTTTATGAAAAATTGCAAGATGAGAAACATAAATCCATGTTAGTGAATATATTTCCTGTATATTTTAAAGATAAGTAATTCCTGGGGTGGTTTTGTTAAGTTAATGACCAAAGAAAATTGAAGCTGCAGTGAGAAATAAAATTTTTACATGTTCTTTAATTTCCAGTGAACAAATAATCTGGATGATAAATGATTGATAATTGCATGATGAAAGTGTTCAAGACTTTTTGTGGGTATTTAATATTGTCATTGCGAGAGAAAAGTGAAGTAGAGTGTCTGTTGTTAATATCCATGTGTGTATGTGAAATAGACTGAATTTAGTAGGTTTATTTTATTAAGGAGTGTTCGGACTTGTGCCCCCCAGCTTTGTTTCTTAACCCTTTTCCCCCAGAAGACGGGCAGTTTTCATTGTTTGAAATGTTGGAGCTTTCCTCAACCCTTATCACTTCTTGCACCTTCATTTTATATTTCTAGTTTACTATTCTCCAACCTATAGAATGTAATACATAAAAAATAACTTCTAATGAAGCATTAATTGCAAAGACTGCTTTATTAATTCCTGCCTGTATGCTTATTGAAGAAAAACACCAAATTATTTCTTTAATATTGAAGATATATTATTCTTTCTTAATTTCTTATGGTACTATATAATCTTAATCCTTGCACTATGTTTGATTTTCAATGTAAATCAATTACATTTATTCTCAGTTAACTCCAATGAAATGAAACATATCAAATAGTCAAATAATATATTTTATAGTCAGTAGTATGGAAATGGGACTTGTAATTAACTTAAAAACATTGGTATTTGAGAATGAGCTCCAACGGGTGCTATGTTAAATTTAAATCAATTACAGTCTTACAGAATTAATGTAGCTTCTTGACACACTTATGATGAAAGCTCCATTTTGTTCCTTTTAATTCTATTGTTATAATGATAAAATCTAATTCATTAATGTTATGGTCCAAAATGTAAAATCATTTTAATTTACTTCCTGAAAAAAGATATTTTATATTATAATCAGATGTAATTATAAAATATAATTTTTTTAAAAAATACATTAATCAGATATAATTATCTTTTGGTAGAAACATGTTTATTAGTTAACATCACAATAACACAAACTTATGGCTCATTAGGTCAATTACTTTGGCCACATTTTCCTACAGTCTCTCCATGTTCACTTCATCCGAGATGATTTATATCTTCGGAAAGTACAGGGATGGAGTACAATTCTTCCCTTATTTTGAGACATTTCATATTAGAAAGATAATTTCACAATATGAAAAAATATTCTTAACAAGAGTTTTCTGTTTAAACAGATTTATAACACATTTTATAAAGCAACTTTCATTGACGTTATAGATTTCTCTTTTTATTTCAGGAGATGTACTAAGTCATAACAAGTGGCACTAAGTGTTATATACATTTACTTATTAGAAATCTCACTCATGAAAACACTCAGTTAAATTCTAGCATCTTATTCATAAAATGAGTTTGAAAGAAATATTCATAAAGTACATAAATTACCATCTTTCTTTTTGGCAAAGGTAAGAAGCAACAGCAGTCCAATTATGTGTAGTTGAAAAGCGAGTTCTGTTCCTGAAAAGCATGAATGCCTTGATTCTTTTACGGTGATAGCAGAACACTGGACCAAAAATTTTGCAAAATATATGTATTACACCCATGTTTAGACTGCAGTGTATATGTGTAGATTGAAAGTAAATTGATGTTTTAATCTGTGTTCTGTAGATATTTCATTCAGTATAATTTGTTCTTCATATCCACCTACCTGATTTTACTTACACTTGGTTTTTTTTTAATTTTTTTACTAGTTCTACACTTATGCTGGACATAGACACATCTTCAGGTTCACATCACCTTATTTCTATTTTTCACAAATTTATCTTAATGCTGGCATGGTACCTTTTAAAATTTGCAAATACATGTAAATTGAATGTGCTGCTATCTGTAGCGGTTTTTGTACATAAAGAATATAAAAATTTGTGCAACCTAATTGATTTGACATTTCATAACATGAAACTCAAAACCACTGTCACAATTAAATACATGTTGACATGAAAGTAATTTTGTTAGATTCAGTGTTTAACAAATGTGGGGTGTAGTAAATGAATCCTGCTTCCAATCATTTAGTAGTTTTCAGTAGTGTAATTTGACTATCTTCTTTTTTATAATATTTATCACTTCTGTATACTTATTATATTACTTTGTCCCTGCTACCTGTGTCATTCTTCTTGTAGCAGTATTTGTAGTATAATATAAAAACGTAACTATATTTCTAGAGTTAATGAAATTTTATAGATTCTTTTCATCCTCTCTTATTCTGCCCACATCAACCTGTTTGAAATTATTTTCTTTCATTCAAATCTTCTATCCCACTTCTGACCCATATTTTACGTAGATTCGATTTTCTTTCTCTCTCCCTCATCGATCGAACTCAGATTACGTTTGTGCTCATAAATTTTGCCCTTTTACACCCATGTCTCAGTCACTTCAAATTCTTCATTAACAGAGGTAAATATTTAGCATGTACCATTCACAGCCAAAGTTACATATCACCTTGGCATGTAATGATTAAAAAATTATTCTGCCTAAATTTATAATTTAATATGTAACTAAATTTCTCTGTATGGCTCACCAAATTGGTTTGTTCACAACTCAGAAGTATTATTTGGATTTAATTGCTTGCTGTATGTATTCGGCTAACGCACACACCCAAAAGAATAATAAATTTTCTACTATTTTTTTTTTAAATGAGTAGCTTGATGTAAAAAATTATTATTTCTTTACATATTTATAACAAAGATAAATGTGACTAAGAGGCAATTAAATGGTCAAATTTTGCTGCATTTATGGTACAATGCGTGAATCCCAAACTACAGGAGCAACTTTGTTTAGTTTTCATTTTACTGGTTTGTAGAGTAGGAGGAGGTTTGATTGCAATTAATTTTGATAAAAAAGCAAAAATACTTCTACTGCACTTTTGATGTGTGAAACAATTTTAGATTCTATGATGAATCTCCTGAAATAAATATATCTTATGTAATTGACAGTATCAATTACTTTGGTAATGTGAATAGATTTCTCAATATTTAATTAATTCTAAAACTAAAAACTAAAGAAATTCTTAACAAGATCAATTTTAGTTCTATTGTAATAAGATTTACAAGGAGCAAAAATTACATATTAAATACTAATCCTTTTTAAAGTTTTGAACCTGAAAATTTATGTAACTGGTTAAGTTACAAAAACCTTAATGAAAATTTTGCTGCTTATGACTTTTACTATTAGATGTATCTGGAAATGAAGCCTGTATATAGGTGTTTAGTTATGGCTATTAGTATTAGGAGAGATACGAAGGGGCTACCTTTGGGTATGCCTTTTCCTCTCCGTTTTTGAACTAAGGTTCCCACAAGCCGAGGCACCTCGGTCTGTTTTGAGAGGTGTATGTTCCGGGGTCACAGACCTTGGGCATATGGTAAGAGTTGTTCGCTATTCCCATTGAAATAGTCGGCCAGCTGCCTCCTAAACTGGTCGAGGCACGGAGAAGGGAATGCTGCGTCCCCACAACAAACTCCTCTCCTGCTATCGGAAGGGCGTGGGACCTACCCGATGCAGGTTTTTCTAAGGTTTTCTCAGCATTTCTTTAGGCGAATGCCGGGTAGGATCCTTAAAATATTGCCCGGGGGCCCTAGTAACCCTTGGCTACCTTCCTCTACCCTCCTGCGTCCCCCCTTTCAAATCCCTTCCTATGCTATTAAAGGGGAGTTGCCAAATGTGGATCACACTCATGTAGCCAGTTGCCCTTAAAAAAAGGCTATTAGTATTCTTCGAGAATACAACAACTATGTTATATTTATTTGTATTTAGTGGTTTGGTTTAATTGAAATTAGTGTCCTTTAAAGTTTATTTAATATTAGTTTTCATTAGTGTACACAGTCTGTTACGTACAGCATGTTTTTAACTTGAGGTATATACTCATATTATATTAAATGTTACAATATTTTGTTATATTAAAGGTATTACATTTTAAATATTTCAACTAATTATAGAATTTAATAGAAATAGTTGTACTATTTTTTTCATTATTGTATGAATTCATAAATTAGTCATTGAATTATTCACGGTTACATACATTAAATGTATATTTTTACATTGAAACCAGTCCTATTTAATTTTTGTAGTATGAATTGGACAAAGGAAAATGGAACTAACATTTGGCTGGTTGGATGCTGCAAAATATGTTTCCCCCTCAAAGTATATCTCTTTCAGAACTGCATACTTTGTCACATATGAAAATTGAAAATAAACGATGGTCATTCCAGATTTTCAGTGACATTTCTTGTTTTTAGACGTGTGCGAGGCTCCTCTGCCCCATCTCGTAGAAATCAACCGCAGTCCTGCAGCTGCAAGGGTCGCACCATCGGCCTCACTGTCACGTCCATCTTACTTTTATGTTGGTTGTTTATTCTGTCATGGCTTGCCATCATACTCAGTGGAGAGCTCAGACGAATGGCTGCTAAGGTGGATCAAGGTATGTAGTCACTGGCAATATAAATTATTATTACTGTTGATTAAGTAAAGATGTTGTTACATACAAAAGAGTTATCTAATTTTAGTCAGTTGACTTTTTATTTTTATTTGAACCACAAACCTTAAACACATTACCTAAGTTTTAATTTAACAATGATATTTAGACTTACTGATGACAAGCACAGTAAAGCACTTACGAATGGGGTAATACCTGAAATATTCTTTCGCACCCAATTGTTTTGTGAACATTCATAACATGAACAATTTTTTTTAAATGTTTTCTTAAATGTGTTTGTGTCCCATACTGGCTATCAGTGTCTCAACTTACAATTTATGTAAGTATAAGAAGTTATTACCAATTTGAGGATAAAATGCAAGATGAGGATTAGCAAGGGAATCTGTGGATGAAATGGGTTGTGTTGTATGTCAACCTTACAGCTTTTATGATTTTCTTTCATCTGAAAAAAGCAACAAGGATTGAGCAAATGATGTATGGTATTTATTTCATTACTTAATTTTCTCTTTTTATTGTCTACTTCATTATCTTTTTGTTAATTAGAGTTTGCTTTCACATCAGTTTTCCTGCACACTTTAAATTACTAATAAGTATCAAGAAGAAATATTAAAAACACACATTTGTAATGTGATTAAAAGCTGAAAAAATTATCAAACACAATCCCATTAATCTGTATCTAAAAATAAAATTAGAAATCTCTGGGAGAAAACCCACACACAGTCTCATATATTGTTTTTTTTTTTTTAAAAAAAAAAGAGTTTAATAGACAGAAGCTTTCAACCTATGTGGTCATTTTTAATCTAATTTTAAGATTGTACCCTTAAGTTTACTCCTAGTCAACAACACAACTTCTGACAGATGTTTTATTAAAAGGAGTAACCTTAAGTCTAAAATCTTAAAATGGGGTTGAATATGACCAATAGGTCGAAAGATTCTGACTATTAAATTTTTTAACAAAATATGAGACACTGTGGTCATCCTCCCTGAATATTTGTGTACAGTTTTTATCAATTGAAAAAAAAACATAATAAAACAATTTTTTTTAAAAAAAACCATACCTAATAAATTTAATGGGAAAAGATTGTAAACAAACATCAATACCAGAATAAGTAAATAAATAAAAAATTCTCACTCATTTTGTTGCGAGTTGAAGTAGTGACTTACAGAAGCACTGTACATTTGTTGATTTGTCAGTGTAATTGATGTGAATATCTCAAAAAGAAAAGTTATTACCACAACGTAAAGGACTGATGTATCTACATGGCACTTTTTACTTTAAAAAGAAATGTAAAAAATTGTTTCTATGAAAATTGGTAGCTTAGAATCTATTTTCTTAGAATTTACATTTTTTTTTAAAAAAAAAAGTATAACGTTAGACACCCACGAATTCGGCAATAGAGTGAACTAATAAGTGTCATTCTTCAAAGACTATGTGATGTTGGTTGAATCTTGAGAAATTTTAGTGAACATTTTAATTGGCAAAAATACCTCATTCTCAAGTAATGATTTAATTTGGGCCATGGTCGTTATTTATTGCAATTTCGATGTGTCAACTCGGTCAGAATCGCAACGGCAAATGTCCGAATTCGACCTGAAGCTCAACGAAGAAAACGTTGACTTCAGATATAAATTCTTTTCTTTACATGACAGAGGATTCCAGTTTGCTCTGCTCATCACTATGAATGGCCTCCATGTGACACTTTGTGGACTCTGCTTTATGAAGGGAATTTTCGCTGGGTGGTTGCGTATTCTGCGTGTGTATCTTAACTTGCCGAAATTGATGAAGAGTGAGTTAGCTAAACGTGGCTTCATAAAGATTTGTTTTTGTAGTTTTGGAAACGGCATGCTGAAAATACGTTGGCAGCACAGGGCACAAAGGATCTTGCGACTGATTGAAGATATATTGACGAAGGTTCACATTAAGGACGCCAGTTGATCGTAAATAAATCCGGGACGTGCCAGAGATTTTTGTTCCACGAGCTGTACGTGAGACGGATTGCGACGAGTAGAAGTAGGATCGCGTTGGAAATCCTCAGAGGACTTGAAATAAAGGCTTGAAAGTGTTGTTTGCTGGTGATGAGGGTTGACATCGTCACCCAATCCCAATAAACCCCCCGACAAATGGATGTCCATATTGAAGGAATTTGTTCACAAGGAGTTCGTTCCTATCCTGATCAGTCAGCGAATGATTGGTTCTGTCGTTTATGTCCTGAAGAACGTGAGGAATGACGGTCCAGCACCATCATGACAATACTGCGTTCATCGTCCAGGACTTTCTGACGAGCTGGCATATGAAGCTTCAGTTCGGCTGCAGCAAGTCCCGCAAGGTGGTTGGTTGATGATGTTATCTGATGAACATCGGAGTCTGCGTGCGGGTGCGAGCGACGCGCCACCTGGCGAGCGGATCGATGCAGCTGTTGCGGGGCGGGGCGGGACTGCTCAGTCGCGATGAGGCCGCTCGGGAGGTGAGATTGCGATGGACTCTGCGGGCCAGACCGTGAGCGTGCCGCTGCGCGCGGGCAAGCGCATGAAGAAGCGCAAGGAGCTGGACGCCCTGGCTTCCGCGGGCAAGAAGCGGCGCCTGCTGCAGTCGGCGTCCAGCGAGGAGCACGAGGACTGGCCGCGGGGTCGTCGAGGTCCGTCGCGACGCCCGCTCCTGCGACGTCGCGCCTGCGCAGCGCTGCTCAGGGCCTGCACCGCCACGCTCGTCTTCGCGTGTGTCGTCGCCACCGTCACCGTCATGTGGCTCTTCATTGATATCCGCGACCAGGTGGCCGCGCTGCGCTCGCAGCTCGAACAAGGTAACGCCCCATCTGCCCGGGCTCCACCGCATCACTCCACCCTTCACTCGGTTGCATGCTAGGGGGGGTGAACAAAAACAAAGACACAACAGTGTCGACACATTTTTATACCAAATTATACTACTCAGACGCTTCAGACTGTTATACTTAACTCTTCATTTACCCTTTGCCTTCAGAATAACTGTTCACAATAATTCTTTCCTTGTTTCACTTTCAGTGATCTTTCTTTCACAGTTCATTGTATTACTTTACCTCAATTTTTGTCTTTCTTTTTATCATCATTGTCTTCTTTCACTTGTTATGACCATTAACTCATACACTATTTCATTTTCATCCAATTTTACTGGAGATGACCTTCCGATCCCTTTCATTCATTTTATTTATTTTGATTTTTAGATGTATTCCAGTCCTACTATTGTCTTCATCTTTTACAATTCTGGAAGATACTGGCATTGGATTACCAGAATTTTGTCTCAAGCATGTTCTGATTACACAGTGTGTTTGATGAATTAAATGTAAATAGTATACAAATCTCTGACTGTTGTATCAGACGAGACACTCTGTCCCACAGTTGCCGTTTGGACATGGACCACATCAATGTGA